>CM048755.1:371754693-373046479 GCA_026315105.1 Locusta migratoria
AAGGCAGCAGAGGATCAAATAGTTAGAAATACAAGGCCTAGTAGAAATTTTTGGGTATCACAAGAGATATTTGGAGGAAATATAAAAATGAAACAGATGAAAGGGAATATAAACATTGTTTTTTCTTTCTGTAACCTATCTTCTAAGACAAGTTGTACGGTCAGTATATCTTGCCTATTCCAACATTTCTCCAGAACCCAATCTAGAAATCTCTGAATGTGGTCTCTACCAGTTTTTCCATTCATCTCTAAATAATTTGTTTCAGAATTCTGCAACCATAACGTATTAAAATAACATTTCAGTATTTGGAATTATTACATCCTTCTTGAAATCTGAGAGCATTTTCCCTGTCTCATTTACACACATCAAAGAAGTGTTGCATCACCACAATTTTTGGGGTTCATGACCCTTTACATAAAAAATGGAATGAAGACATACATAAACAACATTTCAGGTCTCTTTATTGATCATGGAAACAGAAATTGACAATTTGACTTAGACATTCTGAATTTGTGTTCCAGATTGCAGCCTACACTAGTGGCCCAATACCCGCTAAAATGTTCTCTTGCACTGATACATGCCTGTATTCATTGTGGCATACTATCTACTAGATCTTCAAGAGAGTTGGTCAAGATTGTCCCACTCCTGAATGGTGATTTGGCTTAGATCTCTAATATTGGTTGGAGGGTCATCATGTCCAAAAACAGCCCTATACAGTGTATCCTAGGCATGTTCAATAGGGTTCATGTTAGGAAAACATGCTAGCCATTCTAATCTTGTGATGTCGTCATCGTCATGAAAGAACACATTCATAAGTTGTGCATGACATGCATGAAAATTGTCATCCATTAAGGCGAATCCCTTGCCAAAATGCTTCCAATGTGGTTATGCTATACATTGGAGGGTGACATTCCTGTACCGTATAGCCATTTGATTGCCTTCTATGACCAGAAGTGGCAGAATGTGGCCCCCACATAATGCCACCCCAAAGCATCAGGGAACCACCATCTTGCTGCACAAACTGGATGGTGGGTCTAAGGCATTCAGGCTGACCAAGCTGCCTCCAGATATGTCTCTTACGGTTGCCTGGTTGAAAGCAGATGCAAGTCTCATCTGTGAATAGCACTTGATGCCAATTCTGATGAGTCCATTCAGCATGCTGTTGGGCCCATCTGTACTTTGCTGCATGGTGTCTAGGTGTCAAAGCTGGACTTCGCCTGGGACATCAGGAGTGAAGTTGCAAGTAACGCAGCTTATTACTTACAATTTGAGTAAAACCATGATGTCCCGTGACTGCATGAAAATCATAATTCAGCATGATGGCATTCCTCTCAGTGCTCCTCTGGCCTGAAATCCGTAAGTAGCAGACCTTAGCTGCCGTGCTAGCCTTTGGGTGGAAAGGGTGAGGCAAGTCATTGACAGTTTCTGTACTTCCTCCACATCAGAACAAAACTGCTCCGGTTCACTCTGAGACATCGAGAAACTTCCCTCGATGAGAGTCCCTCCTGACACAAAGTAACTATGCCGGTTTAATCAAACTTCGGAACTGACTTTCTAAGGCATGGCAGAATTACAGTCAACACAAGTAGTGAACTTCCTTCCTGGTGTTCCCTCAGGGGGCTCAGCATTAACTTTGTGAGTACGGGCTTGGCATCTGGACGCACTTCGGCAAGCATCGAGTGGCATAGTGGTGCATACTTGCCAACATTCCTGATTCAGGCGGGATTCTCCTGATTTTTCTGTTTTTCTCCGCCTCCCTATTTTGTCATTATTTCTCAAGAATTTTAACTTTTATCCGGAAATCTAAGATTTGTTTTAAAACTCAAGACTTTTTGGCCAATGATCGAAAGTTCTTTGCTCATTTATCAATTTAATTGATAATGTATCGAAATTCATAGAAATTAGGAGTTGCACATGTATATCGATTATTTCTGCTCTTTCCAGCATATTTGAAAACGCAAAAACACTCAAGAAACTTCACTTATGCGCAGAAATAATCATTATACAAGCGCGACTCCTAATTTCCATGAATTTCGATACATTATCGATTAAATTGATAAATTGTGACTTTTAAAACGAACCTTAGGTTTCAGGATAAAAGTTAAAAATCGGTGGATATTTAACAGTGTTCGCTTGATACTCAAAATTGAAGGTGATTTTGGTGTAAACAGCTATTTTACATGTGCATTTTCATGTTTTTGCGGCGCAATGACTGTTCAAAGAAGTTTCGGGCGTGCAGCCGCATAAAGTTTACTTCATCTAATATTTATAAGCACGAAGCGTGTGCTGGAGCATCAGTCTTCGACTCGTCTCTGAATGTTTCTCAGCCGAAATATTAGATGAAGTAAACTTTATGCGGCTGCACACCCGAAACTTCTTTGAACAACTATTTTACATGATTGTGCAATTACGATTTGCTGATGTATCTTCCAGTATAGCAAAAAATACAACTCTGTTTCTTTGAGTGCAGGAGAGGTCCGTTATTTGTATTTTGTAATGTTTTTCGGTGTGATACTTCCATATCACATGGTGAAAAAGAAAAAAAAAGTTTCAAAACTCATACAAACAAAGAAACACAGGGGAAATGAGAATTGTGAGTAACAATACAAAACTGAAATTTGTTGATAAAAGTGAAATTGATATTCGTACATGCTGATTGATTATTTACACAGTTTGTTTAGCACACAATTTACCAGTTAAATGCCATGACGAAGCAGTTACCAGATAACAGTATAGCACAAAAATACAGCTGTGCCTTTGTTCTAATCCAAAAATTAATCCATTTACAAGTCAAATAAGAAGTATGTGAAGAACATTTGGGTTACTGCAAGTGTTTTTTTTAGCAATTATATAGCATTACGAGACATAAGAGAACACTACAATTAGTTGTCATAAGATTTATACTAAAATGAGATGCAGTTTTTTGATAATAGATATCTCTTGATTTTTGAAGAATCTCCTAATTTTTTAAATTGGATCTCCTGATTTTTACATTTAGAAGGTTGACAGGTATGGTGGTGGAATGTTGTGTGTCTCAGGGAATGGAGATCTTGGCTTGGAGGAAGGAAGAAACCTCTCTAAAACAACTTCAGTTCCAAGGTGTGCTGCACACTGATGGGATGCATGGCTGTTGAGGTGGAACAGTCACTGGTGGCAACCTTTGGGAATACTGCTGAACCTCAGTTGTATAAGGCTTGCCCAGGCATGTGGAGCTCTGTCTAGGTGGACTCTTAGATCCCTAGCTGCTCATAGGACCTGCATGGATCCTCCAACATTTGATTTCCCACTTCCTAGTGGGATGGATGTACCACTGGGGTCCATCAACACCCAATCAAAAAAGAAGGATTCTGCAGCGAGTCCTCCAGACTTAGGGTCTAAAAAAAAAAAAAAAAAAAAAAAAAAAAAAAAAAAAAAAAAAAAAAAAAAAGTAATGTGCAGAGAAACAGAACACAGGCTGCTAGCCAGAATGTTTTTATAGTCATTAAGAGAACAGATGGTTCCTTTGAAAAAGTTTCACCATTTTATATACTGGAGGTTTGGAAGGACTACTGACAACCTGAAATCAGTGAAGAGGTAATGGAATGGTACTCTGCTGGTTGAGACATTGAATTCCCAACAAGCTGTGAATCTCTAGAAAGCAAAGTGCCTCAGGGAGTGTCAGATAAAAGCAGAGCTACACAGCACTTTGAACTTAGTAAAGGAATAGTCTTCTGTAGGGACCTAGTTGACATTCCATTGGAAGAATTGAAGGAGAAATGGGCTGCTGAAGGCATCGTTGACATCCAGAATATACTGAAAAGGTGAGATGGAGTGCTCACAAAATGTGAGTCCTTCATCTTCACTTTCAATAGTCCTAGGCTCCCGGAGCAGTTTGAAGGTAGGTTTCCTTTGGTTAAAGGTACGGCCTTATGTCCCTAACCCAATGTGTTGTTTAAAATGTCAGCCACCCTGGGCTGCAAGGCAGATGCCACTTGTGGTAAATGGGGCAAAACTGTGCACAAATGAGATTATTGCACGCCACCTACAAAGTGTGTAAATTGTGGTGGAGACCACTGTGTTTGGGGTAGAGATAGCAGGATCTACAACAAAGAGAAGAAAATGGTAGATAAAGACAACTAAATGAATTTCCTATGATGAGACCAAAAAGACCTTCAAGGTCATGCAGCCTCCTGCATTTGTAACCTCTTTTGCATTCACACAAACAAAGGTTGTTAGTGTTGCCACCAACACCTGCACATGTCAGTGAACCTGTCAGCTGGCAGGGGCTTCAGCCTCCATGCCCTCCAAAACATCTGAAAATGCTATACCACCATGGCCGAATCCTTGGTCTCTCAAACTGCAGAGCCTGTCTATCCGTCTAGTACAGCTCCATCCACATCTACTATAGCCACTACCAAACCACTCAAGAAGAAGAAATCCACAACTAAATGTCCAGCACAGGCAAAATCTGAAACTACACAGGCAGAATGAGTTACAGTCACCATATGTGATGCTCCATCTGACTCCTTCCCTAGTGCTCATGGAGCTTGATGAAAATCAGGGGCCTTCAACTTGCCACAAGAGTAACCCACCACCTTTTATAGGCTCCCAGCCCTGTGAGGAAAAGAGGATGAATGTTCAACCACCTTGATGAATGGCTCCTATACTGCAATGGAACTTGCAGAGATTTATGTCACATGTGGAGGTACTTTCCCCGGGGCAGCTCATGTGTATATGTGTCCAGGAGACCAATTTAAATCCTACTTACACCCTGAAATATGCAGTTATGATCTCCACAAAAAGGATGACCATAGTGGAGAAGAAATAGAGCAGGAGTGATCGTTTGCACCAACACAGGTACCTCTGAACCCCTCTCTCTCAACACAAGCAGTTGCAGTGTCAATGCATATGTGCCACTGACTAACTATATGCTCCCAAGTATCTGCCTCCACATGATGCACTCAACGAAGAGGCTCTTGAAGACCTTCTTGCACAGGTCTCCCACCCATTCATCCTCTGTGGTAATTTTAAGTCACACGATATGTTGAGAGGCCTCTCCTGTCTTCAAATGCCTATTTACTAAATGCAGGTCAGAGCAGACACTTCTGCACTGCAATAAGGTTATTCTCTGCCATCAATCTTTCACTTTGCTCTCCAGCCCTTGCCCCCTACTATTCAATGGGAAGTGGCCACTTGGTACAGCATGTAGCCTCTTCTGAGAAATTAATCTGCCCATCTTGGAGGTTGTGTTGCATTGCTGTCTGTATGTGGCTGAGAGTGTAAGCGTGAGTGTGGTTTCTATTATTTTTTCCAGCAGTGAATTGTCTTGTCTTTGTTGCTGTGGTGAAGATTATGCTAGCGTTATTGATCTGGCAGTGTTAACTATCAAGAAAATAACATCCAAGTAATAAAATACCTTGATACAAACATCCGAGTTGTGCATGAAATACATGACATAAAAAATCAATAGTTCAATCAAAAATTTTAAAACACATATTTTGATGTTTACTGCACTGTATTAATACAGAAAACACTGAATTTTAATTCTTCCAAAGCTGATTTCATAATGTGGGACTGAAAGGGTTAAACCCAGCTCATGCTATTCATCCACAAGACCCATAGGGCAGTAGATACAGGCTGCCAGGTAGATGTTATGTTTCACAAGGCTTTCAAAACTGTTCTGCACCATTGCCTGATGAACAAAGAACTAGTATATGGAAAACAGATCAGCTGTTTGACTGGGTGGAAGAGTTTCTGGGTAAAAGAGTACAGCATGTCATTCGCAATAGACAGAAACCTTTGCACGCAAAAGTCATGCCTGGTGTGTCTGCAGTGTATCAATGCATGCCTTAGGGAATGTAATTAAGCCTCAAATTTAAAAAAAAAAAGCCAAGTGCTTTGTTTACATATAAAGAAAGATGGTACACAAAGTACCCTCTGCCACATGCCATGAGATGGCTTGTGGACTATGAATGTAGACTTCCAGACATTTGGCGAAAGTTCATAACGAACTGGGACAATTATATTGAAGGTAAATAACTGTAAGTACCTGGGTTAATGAAGAAATTTCAGTGAAAAATAATAATTCTCATTACTTGTTATCCAGCCCTAGTATAATTTTATTTATGACATTTGCAAGTCTTGAGGTTGAGGAGATCCTTGGAGATATGGAACACGTCAAGGGGTGTATTATCTTTTTATTTTATTTTTTTACAGGCTGATAATAATACTGATAGTATGAATACAGATACATACATCATTTGGTTCTATTTAAAAATTCGTCAGTGGAGTAGGAGGAGTTGGCCACTAGGAAGTCTTTAAGGATCCTCTTAAAACTGATCTTTATTTGTAGCTAAATTTTTTTATGGTAGCTGGTAAATTATTGAAGACATGTATTTCTGAGTAATTGACCCCTTTTCCAACTACAGTAAGTCCTTGTGTAGATCGTTTTTGTTCCTGGGATTGTATGTATGAACTGAGGTGTTTGTTGGGAAAAGGGATATATTACTTATGACAAATTTCATTAAGGAATACATATACTGAGAGGCGGTAGTTCTTTCAAGAGGCTTCTACAGGATGTCTGTGAGTTTACTCCACAAATATTATGTATTACATGCTTTTGGACTCCATATGACATTATGGACTGAAAGTAAGCAAAGTATACAAACTTTTGTATGTGTCCTACATCTGATAACACTCGTACTGCAAATACAGATTTGTTAAGTCATTTCTGCAGTTCTGCTCCTCTAACTGAATTTAAGTTGCCATAATCAGATCTATAAAGTATATTGGCCAAATTTTCAAATATAATCACATAAGATGTATACAATGGGGTACATATTTACACAAATGGATACATGCAACAAGCCTTATGCAAATAGACCGCAATAAATCTCCATCATCTGTACAATATATAGCGTCATGTCATATCACATCATTCCAAGAACATGAAGATAGTGTCACATTGGCTTGTTAATCATAAAAGCTGATTTACATAAAATGCCAGTCATCATGTACCAAATGCAGAAGTGCATATTCACATAAATGAAAGAAGACTTCAGTGTCACAACTCGCAAGCAGAAATATTGCAGACTACCGGCAGACCATACTGTAATAGTAAATATTCTGATATACAGAGTGATTATAATTGAAGTAAAACTTTCAAAACACTGCAAAAATAATACCGCTGATCAGAATGATGTCAAATTATTACGGAATATTATCAGATAATTGTGAAAACATATGGCACAATAAAAATAAATAGTGTGAAAATTGATCAATAGATGCTGCTGTAAGCATCGTATTTTACTAGTGGTTAACTGCAAATGACAAATGAATCATACAACAATGCCTAAGGTGTTTGTTAGACATTAAACAATCTGTACTGCACAGTGTGTGTGGGTTTACAGGTGTAATACTTTTAGTTGCATAAGCCCATCTACCACGGCAAGGTCATATCACATTGGAAGGGAAAAATCAGTTTTTAATTGACCTGAGGCCAATAGACACATAAAAAGCATCAATTGAAATCAAATCAGATTTTTAATTATCGTGTGACTGGCAGAAATCATGTTTAGATTAGATCAGTACTTGTTCCACAGAACATGAATACGACACTTCGTAATGATGTGGAATGTGTCAGGTTAATGAAAGATGTCTTTACAAATTATTACTTTGTACTAAATATTACATAACACAATTTTTTTTTTATTATTATTTTTTTTCAGATTCATTAATTTATATCTAAAAATTCATCTATAGTGTAGAAAGGAGTTGCCATTCAGAAATTCTTTTAATTTATTTTTAAATGCTGGTTGGTTATCTATCAGGCTTTTGATGCTGTTTGGTAGGTGACCAAAGACTTTTTTGGCAGCATAATTCACCTTTTCTGTGCCAAAGCTAGATTTAACCTTAAATTGTGAAGATCATTCTTTCTCCTAGTGTTGTAGTTATGTACACTGCTATTGCTTTTGAAATCAGTTGGATTGGTAATAACAAATTTCATAAGTGAATATACATACTGTGAAGGTGCTGTGAAGATCCCTAGCTCTTTAAATAAATGTCTGCAGGATGATCTTGGATGTGCTCCAGCAATTATTCTGATTACAGGCTTTTGTGCAATGAATACATTTTTACTCAATGATGAATTACCCCCAGAAAATGATGCCATACGAAAGCAGAGAATGAAAATAGGCATAGTAAGCTAATTTACTGAGATTTTTATCACCAAAATTTGCAATTAATCTAATAGCATAAGTAGCTGAACTCAAAATGATTCAGCAGATTTTCAATGTGTTTTTCCAGTTCAACCCCTCATCAATTCAAACACCTAAAAATTTTCAATATTCTACCTTTGCTACAGATTTCTGATCAAAGTCTTTATTCATTAATGGTGTCATTCCATGTACTGTATGGAATTGTATGTACTTTGTTTTATCAAAATTTAATTTTAGTCCATTTGCTGAGAACCACTTAATGATATTTTGAAAGATGTCATTTACAATTTCTTCAGTTAGGTCTTGTTTGTCAGGTGTGATAACTGTACTTGTATCATCAGCAGTACATATAAGAGTGCCATATATACATTTTTGTATGGAACATGTAAGTAATCTGAGCTAGAGCAGAGTAAAATAACAACATTGATTTTTAAATATAAGTATTACGAAAGAAGAGAGACAACACAAATAACTGTATATATGCCCCCCATAGGCAATTGATAGTATTTGTGTGGATGCAGAATTAAGCTCAATACCTTGCAGGAGTGCAATTTGAGCTGTGAGCAAGAGAAATAATGGACAGGAGGCACTGCCATTGTAGCGTGAGATATGTTGAGAATTTGGGCAAATTGGGAAGCATGCCTTTATAAGGTTAAGGCAACTGCCGGCTCAGAGTGGGAAATCCAGGTTCGAATCCTGGTCCAGCACAAATTTATAACTTCACTATTGAATTTATTTCATTGTCCTTCAGCAGTCAATATATTTGAAAATTTCCAATTTGTAAAACTAAAATTCTTTTGAGCAATAATGGAAGAAACACCAGTAAAGATAACCAGAAAGACAGGTGTTTGTAAGTGGGTTTGGTGTCAAATAATATTTAAGCATGAATGATGATTACTCATGTAGTGAAGTGAGACTAACTCACAGGTGTTCCATGCTGCTAGTGGCCAAACGTATGTGACCTATCACTTATGCCTTTGCTGACCCCTCTGTACCACTCTTTGTAATGCCTCTTAGGTGCTGCTGAATTTGTTCACTGTTTGGGATATTAAATCCTTTCCCCTTGAAATTGGCACACATGTCCAAAATGTCTTGGTCTATTCCGGTGCCAGTGTGGATGGGCGAATGGAATGACACCTTTCTCTTTCAGTAGACTGAGTACTTTGGCTTGGAGCACAAGCCATCAGGAGGCATAGTCAAGAACTGTGGGGTCAGGAGGCATGCTCGAGGGCTGTGGGGATGGTAGAGGCAACAGTATACACAGGTCAGCAGACAGCTCTGGTACCATCGTAGTGTGGTAAGGTTGGGACGGAGAGGGGAGAATCGACTATACAGATTGAAGATCCGTGATCTCACGCAGCCACCAGTAGGCAGGGCTGCAGGGATGAAGGTAACAAGGTGTGGGGAGATTCTGGCCTAGTGGGCAGAGCTGCAGGTGAGGGCAGAAACACCGATTGTAATTGCATTCACAGTCTGGCCTAGTGGCCAGAGCTGGAGGTAAGGGCAGAGGCACCAGCTGTAACTGCTTTCGCAGCCGGAGCTGTTGCAGTGATGAATTGGGCAGGTCTCCAAACTGCGATGCCAAATGGCTAACTGCTCCTGTAGCTGATGGTGACCCCTCAGGTCCAGCCAAGCACCGGCATTCTGCTCATAAACTGCTGGCCTATAAGCTAGACAGTTATTTCACATGGGACACAGTTTGTCTAATAGAGTTCAACACTGGTGCCCATGTAGGATTGTGGCTGGGTGGATGCTGTTGACTGTTGGACCTACATGTCACTAGGAACCTCCTCAGGACATCTTCCACTGATGATGTCTGAAAAATGTTCTGCATCTGAGTTCTGAAAGTACAGACCATCCACTTAGCCTCTGTATTGGTCGCAACATGAAAGGGGGCAATGGTCAGGTGCTTTGTACCATTGTAGTGATAGAAAAACTGTAGCCAAGTCAGTGTATATTGAGGCCCTTTATGTAATATCAGGGGCACAATGTCCATCATTGGTGAAAACAATCACGAGAGCACTGTAAGTGGATATAGGATGCACCACTTATGTGAAGTTTGAGTAGCATCTATGAAAATAAGACACTGCTCCCTGAAATGGCATTGAAAACTAGATTTCATGTGTTATCAGAGGCATTCCCATATGGTACTTCCAAGGTTTTCTGGAGTACTGCTAAACACAGTCATCTAAGGTCCACCATATTTCAGTGAAGAACCAATCTGCCACCATCAAGTGGTACAAATGGGATGAAATGTCTTCTGTAGGTTTGCAGTGTTTATAGCTACCTGTTAAAAGTTCAGGTCTTGCTGATGCTGGGCCATGCTCAGTAGTGTGAGACCATTCGGCTATTACAGTGTTCCTGTCACATCTTATGTCCAGATGTTACATTTTTCTTTGATGGAGCTTGGTGTTGGCTTCCATACCTTATTCATTTGGAACCCTGTGTTCCTATCTATTAAAGTATTACTCACACAGATTTCAATAGCTGCTTTGCAAATGGAGTCCCAATTTTTATTGTTGGTAGCTAGGGTGTTTGTTTGCTGGTACCGACTCATTGGGCAGTATCAGCCCTCAGTATTATATACCAATCTTTAATTATGCTGATAATATTTCTCATAAAAGTCTTTTCACATCCACATATAGCTTGGGGCACCATCAAGTTTTTGAGGCCCATGACATCTTTCACTATTCCTAATAAAGCTTGTATTTTGGCTGGAGGGGTGTAAACTGGTGTTATGTGATGCAGTAGTTCGCCAATATTTATTGATATGTTCCCAGCAAACGATATAAAAGCTGTCTTCTTATCTTTCTATTCCACTGTATGAAGACTCCATTATGAATAATGTGCATAAACCACCAAAATATTAATAATAATAATTATTGAAATTCATCCTGGTGGTTATGATATGAAATATTTGTTTGAAAGACTTGCATATTGATTTCGTTCATTGAATGAACATCCTCAGTGCTGTTTCAAGTTCAGGGGATTATCATGAGTTCCCTGGGCTTGAAACTGCACTGAGGATGTTCATTCAATGAACAAAATCAGTATGTAAGTTTTTTTTGTTAATAAATATTTCATATCATAACTTTCACAGAGGTTCCAACCATTACTATTTAATCGTAATTATTATGGAAATTGTTTAAAATTATGAGTGTACGATTGGAGTGGTTCAGATTCCGATTTTCAGTTTTAAATAACAAATCTGTGTCATTTTTTTTTCTGTCGCAAAAACTTGCTTCCTTTTGAGTTCATTCATGTGTTGTTATCAACAAAAATAAACTCGTCATGAGGCCTCAACACTGGACCACCAGGTATAACTACCATGAGCCTTCAGTAGACCCTTCACTCTATCAGTACTGCCAGATGATGGTGAAACAGTTCTTTGCCAAAAATATTATGAGCATCAGTGATTGGATTTGATAATAGACCTGAGAACCTTGGAACCAAAATAGAAAGGGTGGGATGGTAATTTCCTAGGAGCTGTGTACATCGAATTAAATTGCAATGCAATCGATAGATATCGGACGTTCGACTCTCGCTCCACTAGCAGTGACAAGAAACTAAGGTGGCAGAACAGCTGATTTGTGTGACTGATACTGATGTTGATTCTTGACATGATCATTCTATGAAATTTCTTGGCCAATAAAATTGCAACCAGACCGTGAATCAGAAAAGTACATCACATCCAGTCACTAAAGGGGTGTAACTGTTTTACTCAATGTAAATTGACCACATTCACTTAATAAACAACTTACATTCATTGTCAATGACTTTTCAGCCAAAGCAATGTAATTAGAACAAACTATAGGCATTGAACAAACAAATGCTATGATTTTTATGAATATGTCACAATTTTAAAGGATGTGTTAGGCAGGAACCTAAGAGCACATTTTGTTCACTCACAAGTTAAGCTGTACTCTTAGGTTCCTGCCTAACCACATCATTTAATATCATGACTTATTCGTAAAAATCATATCATTCGCGTTTTCACTCGTAACAATTTTAGCTATACTCTTAGGTTCCAACCTACCAGATCCTATAAAATCATGACATATTCTTAAAAATCATAACATTCACTTGTTCAATACCTATTGTTTCTATATGAAACACAGTCCGATATATATCGATCGCACTGTCATTTCATTCGATGTACACGTCTCCTAGGAAAATACTGGTGGAACCGTGACACAAAATTTTGTGCAGGGGAGAGCTGATTGAAGAAGCAGGCATGACAGGAACAGCACATTCATTTAATGTTAATATCAATGTTGGCCCAATGACTGTGCTTCCTGACCAACACTGCCATGCTTTCATTTCCCAGTGTGAAGCATGAAGGATCTGAAGGATGTGAGGCCAGGGCAGGGGTTGAATGGCAACACAGCAACACTTAAATGCCCTGTTTACCATTGAGCTGCTAGTGCAGCATGAAACGACTGTGAGAAGCTGGTTTACCTGATGAGAAAAAGGCTCTGACCACCCTTTCTGGATGACTGACAAAATCTTTCTCAGTACTTGTTCATGGGATGATGCCAAGGCTACTCTTTATGGACTGTCATCAAGAGGGAGGTGGAACAGAATGTCTGGATTGGCATGTTGTGGAGTGGTGCAAAAGTGGACTTTGTTGTGGCTGTCGCTGAGAAACAACATTCAACTTTGCAAGTCCTGTTCTATCATATCTGGAAAATAAATATGATTCACAAATAAGGAAACATCTGCCATACAAATACAAGTGAAATTCCTTGACCCTTTAAGTGATCACTAAACCCTCCTACTCAGCTTAGGAATAGTTGAGTTTCAGCACTTTGTCTGTCTAACAGCAGACAAGAGCATTGCACTTTGCTGCTTACCAGAAATGCCATAAGCAAAACAGTCAGTTCAAAACTTTGGAGGTAGACTTCCTAGCTTTCCAAAGACCCATATAGGGTGGTGAAAAGTAGCCTGTCATGATCATCAACTGACATGTTACGGCTGAGACATGAACTGCAATAGAGTGGCCTGCTGTTTTTGTGCTGTCACTCTTGAGCTGTTGCCGAGAAATTTCCAGTACATTTGGATCCATAACACTGGCACTGGGTTCTAATTTGTCATCATAAATATGATAGAGTAAGACCTCATTCTTACATTTATACATCCTTCCAATATTAACACGTAATTCATAAATAAATTCAACTTCATCACAAACAAAACATGGCAGAAAAACCAATAATGATAACCAGAAAGTTGTTATCCAGAGAAGGGGCCAGTATGAAATTAACTGTTAAGTGTACTAATAATACTAATGCTTGGCCACTTGCCCAGCACCTAGCTGCTAACAGCCAAGTACATATGACCCATCGCTCACACATTTGGTAGCATTGGTCTTTTGATAATTATAAGGCATCTGAGCTTTTATCTGTCTCATCCAATGATTGGGATTTTAAACCAGTTTCTAAGTGTAATGCAAAATTGTGTAATTTTTCCTTGCATGCATATAACTAGGGTGTGAAGGAAGAAAATGGGAGATAAACTGGAAAATAATAGACATTTTGTCACCTCTCCACTCCTATTTTTGTTTCCTTTTGCTGTGGGTCATATTATACTTAGTGAAATATGTCAGATATGAAGTCTTTTAATTTGCTCATAATTATAACTGGATGTTGTACAAGGTTTAAAATTTGAATTTAGCATTTGTAATGCATTGCAGGTTAGGAGGCAAGAACTACAGTGGGTCCCCTATTTGTTTTGGTCTACTGGGAACATAGCTAAACTTTCACAATTTTGGTATACTTCCTACACATGAATAAAATGGGCATCAAAATTTTAATTGTGTATTATGTTTGTTTATAGAACATTAGTCACAGGTTTGTGGTTATTATATACTTGTTGCTTAAGAGGTAGCTACATTATTTATCAGAATACCACAGTGTTCTCACTTCATGTGAGATCCAGTTTTTGGAACCAGCTGGAGTTATTTTCTGGAGATGAAGGTATATATAGTAGTATGTTGAAGCTGCACACTCTCATATTGTAAAATGTATTTTTATTTTATTTTGCAGTGCCTTCTTTGCTCTGGGAAACTTCCAAAGGAATGTGTCATAGAAGTTTACCAGTTTGTTCAGACACATCCACAACTTCATGGCAACCTCAGCCTGCAGGTCCTGTGTGTCTCAACAAAGGAAGCAACAAATGTTTTGCTCAACTTTTGTCCTCAAACACTGCTTCAGTTTGCTAAAGTAAGATGGTTGTCAAATATATTTTATAACAATTACTACTTTTTGTAGTAGTTAATAGTATAATCTCATATACATGTATATAATATATTTGAGTAAAGGTAAAACTGAATATTTTCAGAACTAGACTTCAAACCAAGAATACCTACTGTATTAAACATTTAAACAAAATGGTAAAAATCTTAGGGGAATTGACATCTGTGTCAATTTGACGGAGTGGCGACCATCAGGCCTCAGTCTTATGGTTGGATATTTCTTTTTTTAGTTTCTTCCAGGCATAACTATCACTCTTTAACTATCCATTATTCTGTGATTAATTTTCTTTTACTAACTTTCAGCCTGAATATGACACTATACAGAATTATGACATAGCAATTCAGTAGTATTTGCTATTTTCATAGAAATTATAAACACTAGTTGAATTATCTTCCATATATGATAGTAATATATACAGAAATATGTCTCTGCATATGTTGTCTATTTATGCACAGAGTTTTGTTTATGGTACAGAATACAGAAAAGTCTCTAGGAGGAGGAGACTCACTCAATAATAAGTCATTCAACTAGACATTAAGATTTCAATAAAGTTTTATACCTTTTATAATACATTATTGAATGCAAACCGGGGTAGTTTTGTATGTATTTTGTATTTGGTGAGGTATTCAGTTATAACCCGGTGTGCTATAGCTGAGAGGTATATACTAACACACACACACACACACACACATATGAATGCTGCATAAACGAGTAGTGTTATTCACTCTCGATGACATTGCAATAGTGGGAGTTGGAGCTTTTCTTCTGGGTGTCCTGGAAGTGGAGCTATGACGTCCGGTTCTGTAGTGGGGTGGCTCACACCGAGCCTGCCATCTTTTGCCCTCTGGTGCCATAGTGCAGTACTGAAGGGACCAGGAGTTTCCTGGGGTGGGGTGTGGTGTTTCCAGTATTTTTTAGCTGAATAGTATAGTTATTTTGATGATATAAGTAAATAAAGTTATAATTTTGGAAAGAGTTAGCAAAAAAAAAAAAAAAAAAAAAAAAAAAACAAAACAACATGAATAAACAAAAATATAAAGGCAATTCTGTGTGACTGGTTTAATTAAGCGTAGATACCTGAACAATTGCACTATCACAAACACAACAGTGTATTTGGGCCAGAATTGTTACAATTTCTATGTAGCTTCATGTAGTGCCATGTGATTAGCATTTTGAAGAGATGAATGTTCTTGAAGAACAACTTGCCTATGATATATATAAAAAATTGAAATAGGGATGATATTGTATATAATTAATTGGCAGAGAGTAATAATTTTTTTGCTTTCCCTGACAGCAATGAGTAGTGCCGCCGAATGGGGTGATTTCGGACACCGGGGTTATAGTATTGTTCAGAAGAGATAGTGGATGGCCAGTAGTTACCATAGCTTGGTACCACTGATAATCACTTAAAACAAAAAGTGCAAATGGATACGAACATAAATGTTGACATTAGCTTTTGGAAATGGAGTATTTTTCTTCACCAGGTAGAAGAGGAGGGAACAGGAAGGGGACAGAAGGAAAGGGTTACTCACAACCTAGGTCATGAGTTAGGAATCACATATCACACATCCCTAACTCATAGCCTAGGTTATGGGTAACCCTTCCCTTCTGTCCCCTTCTTGTTCCCTCCTCTTCTACCTGATGAAGGAAAATACTCCATTTCAAAAAGCTAGTGTCAATATTTATGTTTGTCTACATTTGTGTCCCTTTTTTTGTATGACTATTGGCAATACCAAGCTAAGGTAAGTATTGGCCAGCCGCTCTATCTGTTTTGAACAATATTTTCATATCTCACAAGGAGTCCACATGGGTATTGGCTTTTATAATTTCTTTATATTTATGGTACATCAAGTTCGGAACTTAGGTAACAATCAGCCAAAGCCATTCGACACAACTCTAAAAAATTCTTGAGAAAATCGATTTTGAAGTTTTGCAAGTACCAATAAGTAGGTCAGGCAGTAGCATTCTGCCGTTACAACCATAGGTGTGTGGTTTGAAACCTGTAGTGGCAATTTTTTTAAATTCAGTTATATAAAACATTTTGGTATCTCTAATTCCCCGTATTGTGTCAGTTTTTGTTTATGTGTATGTAGTCGAGCTCAACACATTGCCATCACCTAAAACAATGGTTGAGTACATTAGTTGGTTGGAAAGCCATTAGTAGGTATGGAGATGACTTTCCAAAAACAGCATCATAGCTCTTCATAAACTGAACAACCAAAGACTACCATCGTCAACTAATAGTGAAACCAATACTATAAAAAATGTAACTTATGTTGTTTGATTGAGACTATCACAATTAACAACCTTTTATAAAATATAGAAAATTATGAATAATCAAAAGATTGTTCATTTTTCGTAAAAATTTCCATTAGGTATTAAAATTGTGTAAGTAATCGAACACAATAAATAAATAAATAAATAAAAAATCGGTCACTGCAGGATTCAAACCATTGACCATAAAGTTGCAAGGCTAGAATGCTGCCACCATACTACCATGACAGATACTACAACTGTTTTACTTATTGGTACTTACGTGAACTTACAAAACTTCAACATTGATTTTCTTGAGAATTTTGAGAGTTATGTTGAATGGCCTTGGCTGATTGTTATTTGTGTTCTGAACTTCACGTACCATAAATATCAAAAAATTCTAAAATCCGATACCCGTGTGGTCTCCTTGTCAGTGGAGAATTTCTATGGGATTAATAGAGTAAGGGTTATATTTGTTAATATTCCATTTTGTCATTTATTAATACTGTTAGGTGCTCCCTGGGTACCTATAGTTATGTATTACATTTCTTTCTGTGTAAACATAACAATGGGTAGGGTATTAAGAATTTTTGAAAGTTTTTCACTGCTTACTCAATATTAACTGTACAGAAGAAAGACATAAGAAAATCTACAAAAGTTATACTGAACATTTTGTAAAAGGCAGTTTACTCACACAATCAGTGGAGGCTCATTACAGTTTACTTATGACATGAGAGTTATTCAGGATGTCCTCAGAAGTAGTGGAAGCTAGCTTAAGTGTTAATCCCAAAGAAAAGTCCATCTACACCATATCAAAGATCTGCCCATGAGAAAAAGAGGACACAATATAAGCATCTTAGCTGGACCACAAGCACATTTTCTGTGTACAGTATAATTGACTCAAACTGACCCTGGGCCAGCTTGTATGCCAGATTCGGGCATACTTTTGTCAGGGGGTACTCCTGCTAACAAGGGATGTCTAGGTAGTCGTGCCATAGAGATCAACAGTGACATTTGGGCAGATTTATAATTTCCATAGTGATATTGGGTGGTGCCACTACACCCTTCCTCCCTTACCCCAGTCAAGTAGTGACCACTGAGAGAGAATATTCAGATGATACAGGAAAGAAGGGCAACATGTATTTGTTCACGGGTGTCGCTGCGAAAGTAGGACAAGGTTTGATGAAAAATGTGTGAGTCAGCATGGGACTGGAGCATCTGCTAGGGGTCAGAGGAATAGATGGTTGCTGACAGACACTCAGAGGTGAAGTTTGATAATGCTGCTGAGGTCTAGGGGTGGAGGACATGGGATATGAATTGAACTTTGATAAAAAGAAAAGTTATGTTATTATGGATCCAGGTTGTGTGGTACCTGAACTGACATATATGCACAGTGGTTGTCCACCTGGAATGGAAAGACTGTGGTGATGGTGGGTGCAGCATATCCAAGAGGGTACAGTGAGGGTGGCAATGCAGCTACTGCACCAGGCTGTGCCATTGTGCAGGCTGACCCTGTAGGTTGTTATAAAACCACAAAGGGTATTAGGTGTCACATGAGATATCATTTTACTACAGAGCTAGATTTTGAATGTATAGATAAAACATTTTGCATGACTATTGGAAGACAGATCAGAAAGCACAGTGGGAAGGTGTTGGGTACCATTATGGCTGCTAAACCATTCATAATAGGTAAACATTGCCCTATTATCAGAAAATAAGGTGCACGGGGTACCTGAAAGGCAATTTTTTCCCAAAGATCACAATAGTACCAACAATAGTGATCTGACACATGCAGAATGCAAAAGGAAAGTGAAGAAAGGAAAACAATGTCGCCTTCTGTTCAGGTATTCCTATTTCCTTAGTGGAAAGAACACATGCACACATGCCTCATTGAGAAAGCAGTATGCTATTGATCCCTTTCTTTTCTCAAGAGTTCATGCTATGTTTATTGTATTGGAAAGGTGACAGAAAGAGAAAGTACAAAGGATGAATGTGGGTAAAAACTTATCTAATTAACAGAAATGTGAATAATACAAAGTGATGACAACATTTTCTTTGCAAATTTCAGCAGGTTACCTAGAGATTTTAATTTTTCTGCTTGGGAAACTGCAGTAACAAAAAACTAACAACAGTTTGAACTATTTGCTTCACATTTTAAAACAAAGCATTTCTGAAATTATTCCTGAAACTCCAAAATACTTACAGGAGGCTCTTGGTCATTAAGTGAAGTTTAATATTTTATTTTATAAAGAACTTTAATCATGAAAAATAATTTATGTATTAAAATCCTCAGACTTGAAAAATTAAGGTATTTTATAGCTGCCAAAACCTACTATAATAGAGATTGTTTTTTGAAGCTACGCATAACCTCTATTTCCTTTGTTCAAATGTTTGGCTCCTCATTTGTGTTATTTAGTCAGACATGAATATTCATTCATAGTTTTCATATAGACACTACATAATTTTGTGAGGTTCCCCTTCTCTATTTTCCAATTCAAAACTTCTGGTATTTTATTCTTTGCAGTAATTGAAGACTTTTAAACCTAATACTTGATGGTCAAGTCATCACATCTCAAACTTCAAAGAGCACCACTTCCCATTATCTGTAGCCATTTATTAATTTCAGTATGCCTTCTTTGGATTCAGTAGACATTATTGTACATAAATCACCTTCCAGCATAACCCTATCACAGTATACAACTAAACACATATATGCACCCACTGCATGTTGTCTGCCCAAGAAATTCCAACCAAATGTGGAAATCAGTGCACTTTGTGCATGGCCTCAGATATCCAGAAAACTGTGGTGCACAAATGTGTCTATCTCTAATGACCATGCTGTCAATGGCACATTACCCTAATATTTGTTCTTGTTCCTCCATTTTGCACAATTGTGAATGTGTAGTTGAGCTACTGAAAATATTTGTGTGTGTACAAAATTGAATTGAAGTCCCAGGTTCAAATCCCAGACCAGCACAAATTTTCACTTGTTGCTTTTGATATCTTTCAATACCCTTGTGCACCCCTAAAGAGTCATTTCCCTCATTTCACTATTCGTCTTCAGCTTAGAATATAAAACCATTTTTTTTGTCCTTAACACTGTAATTTGACTGATGACCTTTTATAATATCACTATTACCTATGATGCATGTGTTCTTTGTTGACAAACCTGAGAGTCACTTACAGTAATTAGTGTTTCCTTCACTATAGAAAAGTTTGGGAATTGTAAAAACTAAAAATACAGTATATGACATTGCAATTGCTATTGCAGAGTGACAAGTCTATCATATTTCTATAAGGGGATCAGAACACATGTTGTGTATTATGTAGCACTCCCACTGCAACATGTCACTACTCAACCATAAATAAGATTTTTGAACATGGTTGTCATACATAACCCTATGTGACTTTTCCTGTCCCAAAAATGCTAAATTATGTAATTTCTGTATTAGTTATATTTGAAGTCATTCTGAGACTTACACTCCTGGCCATTAAAATTGCTACACGATGCAGATGATGTGCTACGGACGCAACATCTACAGCGTCCTGACATGAGGAAACATTCCAACCGATTTCGCATACACCTACAGCAGTTGACCGGTGTTGCCTGGTGAAACGTTGTTGTGATGCCTCATGTAAGGAGGAGAAATGCGTACCATTACGTTTCCGACTTTGATAAAGGTCGGTTTGTAGTCTATTGCAGTTTATCGTATCGCGACATTACTGCTTGTGTTGGTGGCGATCCAATGACTTAGCAGAGTATGGAATTTGTGTGTTCAGGAGGGCAATACAGAACGCCATGCTGGTTCCCAGTGGCCTCGTATCACTAGCATTTGAGATGGCAGGCATCTTATCTGCATGGCTGTAACGGATCGTGCAGCCATGTCTCAATCCCTGAGTCAACAGATGGGGACGTTTGCAAGACAACCATCTGCATGAACAGTTTGATGATGTTTGTAGCAGCATGGACTATCAGCTCGGAGACCATGGCTGCAGTTACCCTTGACGCTGCATCACAGACAGGAGCACCTGTGATGGTGTAGGCAACGACTAACATGGGTGCACGAATGGCAAAAATTCATTTTTTCGGATGAATCCAGATTCTGTTTACAGCATCATGATGGTTGCATCCATGTTTGGCGACATCGGGGTGAATGCACATTTGAAGGGTGTATTTGTCATCGCCATATTGGCGTATCACCCGCATGATGGTATCGGGTGCCATTGGTTACACGTTTCGGTCACCTCTTGTTTGCATCGATGGCACTTTGAACAGTGGCTGTTACACTTCAGATGTGTTACGACCCATGGCTCTACCCTACATTCGATCCCTGCAAAACTCTACATTTCAGCAGGATAATGCGTGACAGCATGTTGCCGGTCCTGTACGGGCCTTTCTGGATACGGAAAATGTTTGACTGCTGACCTGGCCAGCACATTCTCTAGATATCTCAACAATTGAAAATGTCTGGTCAATGGTGTCCGAGCAACTGGCTCATCACATTACACCAGTTACTATTCTTGATGAGCTGTGGTATCGTGTTGGAGCTGCATGAGCATCTGTACCTGTACACACCACCGAAGCTGTGTTTGACTCAATGCCCAGGTGTATCAAGGCTGTTATTATGGCCAGAGGTGGTTGTTCTGGGTACTGATTTCTCAGGATCTACGCACCCAAATTGTGTGAGAATTTAATCACATGTGAGTTGTATAATATATTTGTCCAATGAATGCCCGTTTATCATCTGCATTTCTTCTTGGTGTAGCAATTTGATTGGCCAGTAGTGTAATTTTTAAGTTTATAAATAACTGCTCTAAGCCAGATAGATTATGTGAGTATGTGTGAATGTGTGTGTGTGTGTGTGTGTGTGTGTGTGTGTGTGTATACATATATCGGACTGAAACTGAGTCTCTGTTTACAGGAGAGGTATACAGTTGACAATGAGTACAAACATTTGTTGTCATTGTTACACAAGAAAATCGGTGCATTATCGGATGAGTTACTGAAGCCATACTACATGCGAGTAATGAATGGTAAGACTGTCAATACCATATCAGATATTTTAATGTTCTAATTTTCATTTATGTGTCTCTTCATTAGTACTCAACTTATACAAAAATTAAGTTATTAAATCTTAACCTGACTTGACCTCCAGGCTCTGAAAATTGGTAAGTGTCCAAAATTACCAGTGCCACGAGCAGGAATCACGCATGTGTGAAAAAGATGTCGCTGTTTGTTAAAAGTAATTATCATTGTTTCCCTTGTTGAAATCCCAAGAGAAGTCTTCTGCACATGTACCAGAGGCAATGGCTGTGATACTAGGCGTTGTTGCTTCTAAAACTGTATAAAATCTTAAAGTGTGGCATGTTATCAGATACTCTATCCTTGCTTCTCCCATTTTAATTTAACAGCAATGAGCACAGAGTTCCAGACAGTGTGTAACTGAATCCCACATTCCTCTTGATGAAATTGTCAGCTGTAAGGATAGGTATGTCTTCCTTAGTAACAGAATAATTCAACTTTTAACTTCGGCAGTACCAGCTAACTCAGTCATTGTCGACAGTGCATCCCTGTAAGGCTAGTCTTTGGCTCAGGAAAGGGGCACCATAAATGCTATTTTTATCCAGTTGCAAATGCTCTTCCACATATATATGTTTCTTTCACAAGGCACTGATAAATTTGGACACAGAAATGCAAATATCATCACTCACATCTTGCAACACTAACTTCTGAAACCATATGAATATATCAAATAATTAATTTGAGCAAATATTGTGATACTTTTACAGTGGTACCTGGTAGCAAACTCGAGAAATTTCAGCTATGAACCTGATATTATAGCACTCACTTTTCAGACGTAGTTATGTTGGAGGTATTTCTTCTTCTTCTTCTTCTTCTTTTTTTTTTTTTTTTTTTTTTTTTTTTTTTTTTTTTTTTTTTTTCCCTACATCGTTGCCAGTTATGGGTAAAGTATATACCCTAGTAATATTAATTTTAATTTTTCTGGGGGTTTGGGGAGTTATTATAAATGTCAGGTGCTGTTTGAATAATTATTTAGCTGCTGTTCGGCATAAGGATTTTTTATGGCTTCGCAGTATATATCATAACTGTCTATATGACTGCCCATTTTGATTTTGCCAGGAATCTTGCACCCTCAGGTTCCAATACAAGGCACACCTTGAAAGTAAATTTCCCAATGTTGTTTTTTTAAAGTACACACATATATAGGCAGTAAAATTGTGCATGTGTAACAGATCTATGATGTGACAAATTAAATGCCGGCTGACAGATTCCACCCGGTGCCAGTACTGTGGCAGCAGTGACCTGAAATGGTATCTTTTATTTGTTCTTTCACCACCTGTGAGGTTCAGTCAGTTGTAAGCTTCCTTGATGCACAAAACATAGCACCCATCAAATTCATCATTCGCCCTATCTTGTGTATGGGCAGAATATCATCTCACAGATGATGTGTCGCTTGTGTGGGATTTTCTCCCAGTGATTTACATTTTTCTCGAATCTTGAAAAATTCCTGTTGTGTGGACAGCATTTTGGCAGTGATGAAGAACTGAAGACTGTCACATGCTGGCTCCATTCACAGGTGGCAGATTTATATGACACAGGAATACAAAAGTTAATCGTACAATATGACAAGTGTCTTGGTTATTTTGTTGACTATGTTGAAAAAAATCTTCTGTACCTGATGCCAATGAAGTTTTTCATGTAACTATGTTGTCCTCTTTTTTTTTTTTTTTTTTTTTTTTTTTTTTTTTTTTTTTTTTCAAAAAATAGAAACTTACAATTTAGAGGTCCACCAATTTTAGCAAAACATATCATCAGAATCTCAAGTTGCAAAATGGTCCTCATTCTCCATCAAGTTATTGATGTTTACATGATTCTGGAAATATCTGCTTTTGGTCTTAGGGCTGCAGTGACAAATTTTGTGGGCAAGCGCTCTACCACTGAGCTATCCCAACACGATTCACAGTCTGTCCTCACAACTTTAGTTCTGCCAGTACCTGGCCTCCTACTTTCCAAACTTCACAGTTCTCCTGCAAAACTTGCAAGACTAGCACTCCTGGAAGAAAGAATATGTTGGAGACATGGCTTAGCCACAGTGTAAGTGATGTTTCAAGAGTGAAACTTTCACTCTGCAGCTGAGTGTGCACTGATATGAAACTTCCTGGCAGATTAAAATTGTGTGCCGGAACCGGGACTCAGGCCTGGGACCTTTGCCTTTCGCAGGCAAGCGCTCTACCACTGAGCTGTCCCAACACGACTCACTGTCTGCTCTCACAACTTTAGTTCTGCCAGTACTTCGCCTCCTACTTTCCAAACTTCACAGAAGTTCTCCTGTGGAATATGCAAGACTAGCACTCCTGGAAGTTTCATATCAGTGCACACTCTGCTGTAGAGTGAAAGTTTCATTCTGGGAACATCACTTAGGCTGTGGGTAAGCCATGTCTCCACCATATCCTTTCTTCCAGGAGTGCTAGTCTTGCAAGGTTCACAGGAGAACTTCTGAAGTTTGGAAAGTAGGAGGCCAGGTACAAGCAGAACAAAAGTAGTGAGGACGGACCGTGACTCATGTCGGGTAGCTCAGTGGTAGAGCGCTTGCCCGCGAAAGGCAAAGGTCCCAGGTTCGAGTCCCGGTTCCGTCACACAGTTTTAATCTGCCAGGAAGTTTCATATCAGCACACACTCAGCTGCAGAGTGAAAGTTTCATTCTGAATGGCATTGGTTTGTATCCCAGGTTATAATGCCTAATTTAAATCTTTAATGTAATTTTGTGTGTGTGTGTGTGTGTGTGTATGTGTGATGGGATTACAACAAAGTGCATCCATAGGTTCACTAGTATAGGCATTTTTTCCCAAATGCTAAATGCCCTGGATGTTGTTGCTACATGTACAAATATATTAATTTTGGTAGTCATGATTTTGGGTAATGTTAATGTTTTTCTCTGGTATAATATTTTCATTTTATACCATGCACATATGGATTTTTTATCTTAGAGAAACCTCTCCACAGACCTGAAAGGACATGTTCTCAGTCCAGGCATGGCAGCATTTATCACAAAAAATGGAGAAAGAAAATAATATATCATTAGCTAACTGCAGGAGCATCTATGGAAAGATCCTAGATCTGCTCTTACTTGTAAATGGCTGCAATACCATCATTGTACTAGAGATAGAATGCTGCCTGAAACTAGATGTCAGTAGCAATGAATTTATAATCTCTGGCTGGAATGTACATAATGAGAGAAAGAGAGGGAGAGAGATTACCAGTAGTACAGATTCAGAATGTGAAATAATTTTATGAAGATCATAAATGAAAATGTATCAAACATGGTCATTGGATGCTTTTATAAACCTTCTTCCTCAGCAATAGTAGTGCAAAACATCTGAGGGGGAGCCTCAAAAACTTTTGCATGAATTTGCTCACCATGTTTTAGGTGGAAATATAGACTGAGATTCAAATGTTTAAAGTATGTGGAAGGGACTAAGAATGAAGTTAAATTGTTGTACGTGTGTTTTCCCAAAATTACTTGAGCAGTTAAGCATAAGACTGATTTGTGGAGATAATATCTTAGACCTGCTGGTGACAACGAGACCTGAACATTTCAGCCCAGCACAGAACAAGGAATCAGTGGTAATAAGGACATCGTCGTTGAATATGACTGTAAGTGTAGGAATATAGAAATGTTGGAAGATCATTCTTTTTAGTAGAAATAACTAGACAGAGTTCAGATCAACATGATCAACTGACAGTTCAATACCCCACACCTGATGGTATTGAGGAGAAATTGCGTAGCACAATATGCTTAAAGCAAGTATGCACTAATTAAAATTGTTAGAGATGGGATAGATACACTGTGGTTTGACTACTGAGACTGATACAAAAGCAACGAGCTTCAATGCAAATTTAAACATAGCAAGAGCCTTGCAGACATGCAGAAACTGAAATGATGCCAGAATTAGCAAAAGGAGGGCTATGCATGATGTGTTCTGTATACCAACTTGACAGAAAATCCTATTGAGTTTTAGCCTTATGTTAAATCAATAAACAGATCTAAATTATATGTACAGACACTCTATGACCTTAATGCCATTTAAATGGAGGATGACACACCAAAGGCCAAAATAACAAACCTCTTTTTCCAAAGCTGTTTCTCAGAGGAAGATCACACTTTATTACCTCCTCTAAGTCATTGCATGAAAAACAAAATAGCGAATTTTGTAATGAATGACCAAGGAATAGGAAAGCAAATTACATCATACCATTTTGATTCTAAGCATAGTTTGTGAAGTAACTTTCCACCCTTCTAGCAGCAGTATATCATAGGTCTATAATGGAGTAAAGTATCTTAATGATAGCCACTGTTGGAGAATTTTGGAATATACTTTATACTCTTGTATTATGACATGGCTTCCAAAAGCAACAATGTACAAAACTCAGTTATTCAACCATGAACCCCAAAAATCAGTATATACAGTCTCCCAGACAAGTTTCTTGTCTTCTGGGAGGCAATCAGTACAGTCCTGCATTTACCCTAATTAGCAAAATACATGTGTACAGAATATCAGACCAGTTGTCTGACTGGACTGAGGAGTTGCAGAAAGCAGTATATTAGTCTCAATGAATAAAAGACTGGAAGTAATTGCTGGTGCATCTCAAGGGAGTTACTAGAAGGCCCATGAGGCTTTTCACAGATGATGCTGTAGTATATCAAATAGTTGCAATGCTGGGCAATTGTAATGACATGCTGAAGGATCAGCATATTGAAGCTTAGTGCAAGGAATGTCAATTGACTCTAAACATAAACAGATATAATTTATTGTGAGCACATAGAACAAAAGAGCCTTTACTATACAAGTATCAGATACTGGTTTTATAGAGCGAGGCACCATGGGGTTACCATAATAGTGAAAAAATAATTCTCATTGCTCTCTAATATAGGGTGACCAGATTTCCAAAACCAAATAAGGGATACACATGGCTACCAAAGATTGCGAAACCACATGTTGCCTTTGCCTGCAGCAGGAAAACATGAAGAATGTACTTTATTCTTAGAATTTTGGAGAACATTCTCAGATTCACATGAATAAAGCGAGTCAGAGAATGTACTTCCTTTGAGAATGTATTGAGTTTGAGTAAAACAGTGGGGGAAGTTTTTCAATGCAGAGAACATACTCTGATTCCGTATGAATAAAATTAGAGAAGTTTCTCACCAGCAAAGAACATTCTTTGTTTTCTGAAGTGAGTTTTACAGCATACCTCCAGCTGAGTAACTCTTATTGAGGTTAAGTTTTACCGTGGTTTATAATGAAAATGTCAAAATTTGTGTTGCTCAGAATACAAAAAATAAAAATAAAAATCCTTTATACATAGTCTGAAGAAATACAAAACAAACAAAAAAGGTTATGCAAATAAAACAATTATAATGAAATTTTGCTTGCGAGTTGCTTCCTTCACAAAATTCATTACTGTGACAGTTCAAGCATTTTATGTAATGACGAGAGATGTCAGAATCATTTTTTCATCGCCAATATAGAAATTAAACTCAAGCTGCATGTTTTATTCGTGTTGTTTGGAGTGCATATTTACAGTTGTAAACTGCTACACAACAAAATTATTTTTGTATGTTACGTTAAATCCTTCGAATTTTTTATTCATATGAAAGTCATAACTTACTCAGAGAATGTTCTTTTGTTCTGAGAATCTTCTCCAGATCATGTGCTCTTTCTTATTTTTAACTCCCATTAGCACACAAATTAATGGGCACAAAGTATAGTAAGAAACAAAGCCAGTGTTTCTCTTGCCTCCCCCTCCCCCATAAAGTGGAATGTGTCATATTTGGACATTCACATTTTCTTTCTCTCAAAATCACTTATTTTTAGTTGTGTATGTTGTGTGCAGGAAGTGAGACTTTTGAATATAAAACAATTACCACAACATGATAGGTATTTAATGGCTGAAAGAACATGAAACCAACAGGACAAGCATAGGAATTCAAGGTTTTTCGGACAGTAACTACACATACAACAGTCTCAATAACAAAGACATACAAAGTCAAATGTTAATACAAAACTTCACCAAATATACTCACTCAACAAAAAGCTAAGTAAAATTAATTATTAATGAAAGAAATTCTTTATAATAACAGTTGTCACTTATACAGTTTACTTCTCTCTCTTTCAGTTATTTTTTCAGAAAAAAGCCATTTAGGAATTCGGTATTTTCACATTGATTTTTATTATAATCAACACACAAAGTAGTCTGAAAATGAGTTTTCATTATAAACATTTCTTTTGCAGTTTGCACATTAAATATGTTGTTTTCACGGTCCACACACTATATTTGTGATGGAGAATGCTCTTTCTGCAGCAGTATTAGTGCCAGGTAGAGCTAGCAGAAACCAAGTAATGATCTACGAATTTTTGCATCATTTTCAGATGTAAGTAAGTTGAAAATGAGAGACTGGTCAGGCTTCACATTCTTTATTGTTTGATGACATCCACATTTCCTCTCCATTTAGTAATGCTGTATGTTACCTAAAACACATTGTATCAAAATATATGGGGTGGTTGGTTAAAAAAAAAAGAGGGGTGGGGGACAATCTATATTCCATATTAATTTTGTAAATAAGAGATGATTCCATAAAATACGGGACATCTGGTCACCCTACTCTAATATGGTGTGTGATCACCTTGGATAGCCAGTACACTTGCACATCTGTGTGACATGGACAGTATGAGGTTATCAATCAGCTCTTGAAGAATATTTGGCCATTCTTCCATGAGTGCAATATCCAGTTTTGCAATCATTTTTGGAGGTGCTGGTCTGGCTGAAATTCTTCTGCTAAGTGCATCCCAGGCCTGCTTAATTGAGCTTAACTCCAGTGTACAAGTTGGCCACTCCATTTGCTCAGTTCCCTCAACTTCAGGCATTTTGTCCACCAGTGCAGCTCTGTGGGGATGAGTGTTGTCATGCCTAGAGATCCGAAACTGGCTCCAAAATGTTGTTTAAAACCTGCCAGTGGGCGTTTTGACATCACCGGCTCGGACCGCTGCACTCGTGGACCAGCCGACGCGACTCGCCTGACTTTTCGGGGCCAGGTACTACCCGGCAACATACTCGAGAGCCGTGTTGTCGGTTACACGGAATCAGGAGAGACTGACAGGTCAGGTTGGCAGGCACAACAGGTACAGTGGCCCGAGCTGGTGGTCGCACGAGTACAACGAGCCGAGCTGCCGGGCCCACGGGTACAGCGAGCCTGGCGAGACAACTGAGCCTGGCGAGCCGAGCCTGTGACTGTTACCGAAGACTTGCAGAATTTTCGCAACAGATTAAAAGTCACACATGGTAATCATCTATGTGGCTATCTCTTCTTTATACAGAGAGTGCTTGTGTATTAGTTACCCCTGCTTTATTCCAAACTTGATGAAATGTTCACTCGTCACTTTCAAAACGAGATGGTCACTCTTACATAAGATTCGTCTAGTGCATGGCAGAGGGTACTTCACTTATGAATTCTCTAAAATCTAAAGTTTTATTACGATCTTGCATAACTGACATTCAAAACAAGGGTAAGGTCAATGTATACAAAAGATTCATGTTGTACAAGTCGGAGGGTCCTTTTCTTATAGAATTCCACAAAATCTGTGGTTTTATTGGGACCTTGATGAAATTTCGCACACTTGATGATCAAAACTAGGGGACATTCACTGTATACCTAAGGTTTGTGCGGTACATGGTGGAGGGCACTTCACTTATGTATTCTCTAAAATGTAAAGCTTTATCAGCTATCCACGAAACTCAATTTATTATATTATAAAGCAACAGTTTTATTTTATTTCCGTAAGATTTTATGTCGAAAAATGTATTAACAGCAAATGTATTACGCATTCGCTCCAGTTAGTTCATAATAACATAAAAGGGTTGTTTTTCTTTTTATTTAAAGCATTTTCCTTCACAAGAATATATTTAAAATTATTGTACAGTTTTTTCAAGGGTGCTGCTGCATTGTTTGACCATAAAACAGTACCTTTATATTCTTATTATTCATTTCTATTGCTTTTCTGTTCAAGACTAAGTTAACAGAATGTACAGTTGAAACAACAATTATCAGGTGAACAGGAAATACTTTGACAGTACACGCTTTAGTATCCATCATGAAGGGGTGTGATGGAGATGTTTCGTGCACAGCGGCTGATGAAGCCGAATGCAAAATGACACAGGCGGCACTGTCTAATGGGGCCGTGCAAACTGAGAGGGGGCACGACACTGATGCAACCTACACCTGCGTGTTGTTGCAGCGGAGGGTCCCTTCCAGTGCCGTGCGCCACACTACGGACAACACCACAGGCAAAAAGGAGAGGCAGGGAGCAGGCAAGCAGTCTGCCACACACTATATATCGAAAGTGCCACTATTATTTCCTGTTCAAAATGTTCCAATGTTTGTAAACCTATTGGACCATACTGCTAAGGTCATCAGTCCATAGATTTACAAACTACACTATTAACCATTCAAATTGCTACACCAAAAAGAAATGCAGATGATAAATGGGTACTCATTGCACCAATATATTATACTAGAACTGACATGTGATTACATTTTCACACAATTTGGGTGCATACATCCTGAGAAATCATTACCGAGAACAATCACCTCTGGCCGTAATAACGGCCTTGATACACCTGGGCATTGAGTCAAACAGAGCTTGGCTGGCGTGTACAGGTACAGATGCCCATGCAGCTCAACACGATACCACAGTTCATCAAGAGTAGTGACTGGTGTATTGTGATGAGCCAGTTGCTTGGCCACCATTGACCAGACGTTTTCAATTGGTGAGAGATCTGGAGAATGTGGTGGCCAGGGCAGCAATCGAACATTTTCCGTAACCAGAAAGGCCCATACAGGGCTCTCAACATGCGGCCGTGCATTATCCTGCTGTAATGTAGCATTTTACAGGGATCGAATGAATGGTAGAGCTACGGGTCGTAACACAACTGAAACGTAACGGCCACTGTTCAAAGTGCCGTTGATGCAAACAAGAGGTGACTGAGACGTGTAACCAATGGCACCACACACCATCACGGGTGATACGCCAGTATGGCGATGACGAATACACACTTCTAATGTGCGTTCACCACGATGTCGGCATACAAAGATGCAACCATCATGATGCTGTTACAAGAACCTGGATTCATCCGAAAAAATTATGGTTTGCTATTTGTGCACCCAGGTTCGTCGTTGCGTACACCATAACAGGCACTCCTGTCTGTGATGCAGTGTCAAGAGTTACCGCAGCCATGGTCTCCGAGCTGATAGTCCATGCTGCTGCAAACGTTGTTGAACTATTAGTGCAGTTGGTTGTTGTCTTGCAAACGTCCCCATCTGTTGACTCAGGGATCGAGGCGTGGCTGCACGATCCGTTACAGCCATGCGGATAAGATTCCTGTCATCTCGACTGCTAGTGATAGGAGGCCCTTGGGATCCAGCACGGTGTTCTGTATTGCCCTCGTAACCCACTGATTTCATATTCTGCTAACAGTCATTGGATCGCGACCAACACGAGCAGCAATGTCGCAGTACGGTAAACCGCAATCACGATAGGCTACAATCTGACCTTTATCAAAGTTGGAAACATGATGCTACCCATTTCTCCTCCTTACTCGAGGCATCACAACAACATTTCACCAGGTAACACCGGTCAACTGCTGTTTGTGTATGAGAAATCGGTTGGAAAAATTTCCTCATGTCAGCCTGTTATAGGTGTCGCCACTGGCGTCAACCTTGTGTGAATGCTCTGAAAAGCTAATCATTTGCATATCACAGCATCTTCTTCCTTTCGGTTAAATTTCACATCTGTAGTAAGTCATCTTCATGGTGTAGCAATTTTAATGGCCAGGAGTGTACTTAAACCAAGTTACACTAAGAACAGCACCTACACCTGTGTCTGAGGGAGGACTTGAACCTATGATGGGAGCGGCCGCCCAGGCCGTAGATTATTGGCTGTCTGAACAATATTGCCTTACAACTGAAAGTGTTTGTCATAGACTAATGATTTGTTTTTCAACATTTAAGTTCTCATTCTTTTTTCATTTGTTGATTATGCTTTTCAATTACTGGATACTTATATCTGTACAGTTTTGTTTAGTGAAATATTGTAACAACATATGATCAACAACCAATACAGAAAAATATAATTTCATAGTAAGACATCATCGATAATGTAATAGATAAATGGATGCAACATTTTATAGTTTCTTAAATAAGGAAAACCTATCATTTTGTTTCTAAGGAACTGGTAAAATTCTGTGTAATTTTGTCAGAATTGTGATAGTTACTGTAATTAATGCTAAAGAATCTTTGAATCCTTACGTAATATGGTCAGAATCTCAAAGATACATTTTAAAACTCAAGTCAACATTCCATGGCTTCAGGAGTTGGTACGTTTATCTTTACTTAGTTGTCATTTTTGGTATCAGTTATTTACTGGAAAATGGGCTTATGATTCTAAACCTAGGTCATTCTTTATTAATAAATGAATCAAGGCTTTCATTTAGTTAAAACACAGGCAATTGTGAGCTTTCACTGCCTACCATATCTCAAAAACACCGCCAGTTCCAGTTCATTTGCAATAGTCTCTTGCAAATTACATTCATGTAAGTCAGTGTCATGTTATATAATTTCATTTTATACTTCTGGCAGCTGCCTTTTAGTCATTGTGATGTAAAATCTGCATCACTTATCTTCGTAGTAGTTTGACATCCTCCAGATTTTTCATTTATTCTAATACATTTATTTGGTGAATTTTTAATGCACTAACGAATAAAGCAACACTTTGTTGCCAAAATGAGTATGAAATATGACGATTGCTATGACCACATGATTCCCAATGCACAGGGATGGAAATGAGATTGCCCAGTGTCTCGAAAACAAATTAACATATCGTTCTGCTCAGTTTAAAATGAAAAGCGACCTTTGAGCAAAAATCGACTGTACAGTACCAAAAACTATGCAATGAGTGTGTGGGTTCTTTTTTTTACGCCACAGCACACTCTTCATTTTCATGTAATACTTCACTTAATTTGATGCTATACCATAACTGTACACAGTAACAGTAATGAAAATAAATTCACAAATGCACATGATCTGCAAGAGCATTTTAGTGAAGTGCAAGAATTATTAAATCTTATTGAGAGTGCAGCAACAATGTGTGAAAACAATCTTCAGTACAATGATATGAAGTTGTTGTCTCAACACATTGCCAAAAGAAAATGATGAATATTTGATCTGAAGATCAAGCGTGCAAAATTTCAACAGGATCATAAGACAACTTTAGATTTTGTCAAAGTCCATAAGTAAAGTAGCCTTCGCCAGGCGTCACACGGAATTTTATGTAGGCAGTAATATTCATTTTGTTTTGAAGATCAAGTGTGCAACATGTCATAAAGATCAGAATAAACCTGTAGATTTGTATGAATTACAAATGTATGGACACTCACGTATCCGTGTACAGAGGCAGTGGCGTAAACAACTGTGTTGATTCTCTGAGTACGCAGAGATAGTGAGTATGGGGATATGACATTAGAGTATCCGCGGAACTCATGTCTGGTGACTACGAGTCCGCAAGTGCAATGGGACAGCTGCACCAGCGCACTTAGGCTCGTTGTACTCACACAATTACAGCGGGTTTGAAGGGAGGCGTTTGTAGTGTATGCATCCAGCAAGACCAGGCTCATATTCAGCCTGTTTCGGACCTCTACATCCACCAGTAGGAACCCATCCATATGGCACAACAAAAGATTGAAGGATCTCATCTCTATACCTCTGAGCAGTCAAAACGCCATTCTGTATAACAGAGTTCCATATGTCCGTCAATAGTGGCTCTGCCCACACCGTTTGTCCACCTCCATGATATGGTGATATTTCTTGTACGTAAGCAGGTTTGTTCTGCATTCCAAGTTCTCTTCAGGTGAGAGAATGCTGATTGTCTGACTGAACACAAAATCTTTACTCATCTGTGAATAGAACCTGGTACAATTCATTACGCCTCCAATCCTGATGTTCCTCCACCCAGTTTCTGCAGGTTGAACAGTGATGCGGTTTTAATGGGACACACACCATAGGCCTCATTACGTAGAGGCCACATTCCTGAAGGTGATTTTGGACTGTCTCTGTTGATGTGTGTCCTGCTGCTGCCTGGAGGGTGCATTAAGCTGAGTTACATTCAGCCTCCTGTCTTGACGGGCTGTTAAACCCAAGGCAATGGTCATCTCTCGCTGATGTTACCCGTGGACGACCTTAGCCTTGCCTTCTTTTAATGGTTCCTGTTGTCTCTAATCACGTCTAGGTCCTGGAAATTACACTTGGGACACACCAATAGCTGCAGCCACCTTCCTCTGTGTCTTTCCCGCTTCCAACCTTTGTATGGCTTTCCATGTGATAGTTTTGGATAAGTCACATTGTTGATATAGTAAACACAAGTCAACATCAAACCCCTCTGTAGCAACTTTTTGTTATTACAGCCGGGTCCCAAAAACTCGGCACTCGGTAACCCGGCAGTCCGGGTAACTTGGCCATCCCCCTGCAAACCCACTGGAATTATTCCGTGCTCGCAGAATGCAAGACAGAATTGAAATTGTAGCATGTAGGAGTTACAGGCTATGCTGTAAATGGGCCTGGACATAATCATTTCTTGTGCCACCTACACTCTATTTAAAAATCCTTCAAGTTTCATTAATGCAGTATGTAGATGCGTCTTCATATTAAAAAACAGTTGTGATCATAATTATGGGAGTGCATTTTTTCACACTGCCTTTTAAAATCAGCTTAGGCGTATGTTTTGTGAAGTAAATCACTATTGTCCATACTTTTCATTGTTCAAGGCTGTATGCCGTATTAAATTAGTTTTCTAAATGTAAATTAAAGTACATGCTCGTAAGTAATGAATAACATTTCTTAGATTTTCTCTTAAATTTATTTTGTGTTACTGTATTCCATCATTTGTATTGTATTCTAAAGTAACAATGGAAAGTTTTTTATAACAAAAAATCTTACCTATTCTTTTTTAACATCGTTCTCGATAACCCGGCGTTTTCACAAACTCGGCCACTCTTCAGTCCACATTAGACCGAGTTTCAAGGACTCTATTGTATCACTATCTCGGTTGCTGTAATGTTGCTGTCTCCACTCTGTAGAACTGCTATTGACAATACTTCAGAATCTAGATATCTCAACAGGCCCCCTAATTGTTTTGGTCAGTTGTGCCTTTTGACTTTTGGCTTACCATGGGTGGTGTGACTCCATTGCCCAGATGACACCAATTGCAAGCTGAGTTTCCCCACTCTACACACCCTACCTCCACCAGTTCAGTTGGTAAGGTGCCTCTGTTGCTACTTCATGGGTAAACAGTACCACACAGGGTCGGGTGTTCACTGTTGTCATTTCTTTATCACCATGAGGTGTTCTCTGTTCAGTATTGTTATGCCTCTATCATTAAAGAATGTTTCCCAGGCAGCTGGCTCTGGTGGCTCACTAAAAAAGTAGATGTGGCATTACTGCCTCTTGTTGTGCTCAGTACTCACTGGCTACTATGGGCCTCTACACTCACTTTGCACTTTGCACACTATAACTGACTGCAGTGCAATCACTAGAAGCAGTTGCATCCACAATATGTCTAGGAGTATGTATGCAGTGTGATTTGAAGTGGAATGGCCACATGACAGAATTGTGGGTAATGCAGATGGCAGACTTGAGATTCATTGGGGGACTCCTTAGGAAGTGCAGTCTCTCTCTCTCTCTCTCTCTCTCTCTCTCTCTCTCTCTGTGTGTGGGGGGGGGGGGGGGACACGTGCACGCACTTCTGGTTGGGTGTTGTCCTTAGCATTAGTTACTTTAAGTATTTTGTAAGTCTAGGAACTGATGGCCTCTTCAATTTGGTCCCATAGCTTTATAAACATTTGAACTTAATAACAAACATGATTTGAGTCCGCACTCCCCACACTTTACACATTTTTCCTTTGGGAAATTGGACGGCATGTATTTAATGATAAATCTAAATGTTCCACTTGAAAATGTATTTTCTAATTTTAATATGTCTAAAAGTGTAATAAAGGTGAACATTTGTTGGAGTTCAATTTTTTAAATGAGCACAATATGGTTTAGACAACTCTCTCTCTCTCCTAAACTGTAGCCTTCAAATTCGTTCTGCAGTGCCTATCCAACAGAAGCCCTTACACATAAAGCTTGGCAACACTACAGCACTAGAGAAAATTGTGAACAGTCTTCCATTTTCACAGCAGCATGCAACATAGAGTTTCAGGCTGTGACTATCGCAAAGGTTTGCCTGTTGTAAAGTAAAATCGTTGACATTGTAGAGTGTAGGTATTGAAACATACCAACAGGATCTCAGTACACAAAACTCAACTATGAAAAATGTATGTGTGTAAAAACTTAGTGGCACTTTAAAGTACCATCAGGCAATAAAAGATTAATTATTATATTATGTGATGTTAAACTTGAGATTATGATGTGTCATTGGTGAATAGTGAATGCATGCATTACTATTATATTCTTTACTCAGAGAGTGCAATAATTTTTATATCTAATTTCTGTTTCAGAAATTTTAACTTACTTGGCCCAGACATATCCATTGGAATCTCTGTGCCAAATGCTGCCTGCTGGAACAGAGTCTCAGTATGCTAGTTTTATCCACATGGGCCAACAAGTCACTCATGCCAACCACATCAGATCACTTATAATGATTACTGGCCGACAACTGTTAGGAACGTTGAAGTTATAAACTTTTCTTTACCTTTAGAAATTTCCTTTCCCACTATTTTATCTAATATTTAGGTTAAAATATGAAATTTTCATTGCAGGTATTTCACTAAAGTTACAATCTAGTGGCAGTCTCAAGTACGTCTAGTGCATTACAAGGCTGTAAATTGATATCTGTATTAGTTGTAAAATAATGTATTATTATGTTTGTAAACAATTTACAGTCTTCATAGCAACTGTGGCATCATATTGGACTGTCATGCCTATAAAATATTGTATATAAGTCGAGGACCTTCCACCATTGTGTTCCTTTTTTATCCTATTGAGTGCAGCCTTTTGCACCACATTTTGTATTTTAGAAACAACATATCACTTTTTAGTATTTATTAAAAATCGTATGGTACTCAAAAGTTGATAAATGTGCAGTAAATGAGCTGTAATTGGTAGAATTATATTTTATAATGAAGCCAACTGAAGTCCCAGTCATAGGAGGAGCTGTTCTTGATGCCAGTGGAAGAATTGACATATGTCTAAAACAAAATAGTGAGTGATAATTTTTATATTGTAACATTAGGTGATGATCTTCATTGTTTTTTATTTTATGTGTTTTCTTTCAATGGATAGAGTTACTTCTCAAGTATTGAAAAAAAATTATTAGTAGCTGAGTAGGAAGAGCAAGAATTTGGTTTGAAAAACCTGAGGAATATTTAATATATATACTTCAAAGAAGGGGGCAGCTGAAAAAACACATATTAACTGAAAGGTACAGAAAATAATGTCTGATGATGATTATTCTTCCTATTTCTTGAGTAAGTGGAAATCTTTACAGAATACTTGATTTGAATGTTGCATTATTTACAAAAAAATTCATGCAAAGGTAAAGCAGTGGTTCTTAGGGGTCTACTTGATCAATATTCCACTCAAATACACATTTTGAGCACAATAAAAAAAGACCAAAATAAAATAAAGTGTTGGAAGGTTTGATGTTGGCATACTGTGAATTCATAAAAAGGATGAGAACATTCATACTTCTTAGTTTCTGAGCTTCCATTTCGCACATTTCTCTTCGTTAATAAACTGAAAGACGAGAATTATCATCTATAGATAAAACAATGGTATGACCAGGTTAGAATATCAGCGATATTATGAAGATTATGTAGTGCTATTTACTTTAAAGATGACACACAGAGCCGCAGACAGACCCAATGATATGACAATTAACAGTCACACAACTCACCTCTTGATCAAAGCATTCTTTTTTTAAAAAAAAAGAACACACACACATTCATACAAAGACAACTTATGCACACATGTTCACTGTTCCCTGACTAGGCTCAAGATTGTCCATTTGTTGGCATGACACTCAGGCCGTGGCAGTTGGAGACAGTGGTTGTGTGTACTTGAGCTGTGCCTGTATGTGATTGTATAAATGTGTTTGTGTGTTCTTTTTCTGGGGAAGGCTTTGGCCAGAAGTTGAGTTGTGTAATTCTGATTGTGTTTTCATTGTGTGTGTCTGCAGTCCACATGTCATCTTCTATAGATGAGGTACAATTGGTACATTAACTACAATTAACTGAAAGTTTAATGATGTTGAGGAATCCATAGCTCATAAAAGCTTTTGTTTGCATTTCATTCAGTATTAAATTTTTTTGCACAGTTATTGGTGTATCAGATATAATTCAATGTAAATGGAATACAATGATTTTAAGTTCTGTTTTTAATTATAAAGATTTGCTGCAGGCTAAGAGCATAATAAAGATTTTGTATCATGCTAGGAAATTACACCTCTTTATGATCTCAAAGTATTTTTGCAGTTGTGTGTCTGCAATGTAAATATAATTTTTCCTTAGTTTTATGCAAATAATATATGATGAAGATCTGCCTTTTTATGACATACCAATAGTGAATTAATGTAGACAGTAACAGTTTCCTTCAACTGTTAAAAGCCTTTCCGTCTAGTGCCTTCACAACACTTTTAACTGTATTATACAAAATATTTTTTATCATTGCACATCATTTCCCCATATTTATAAACATAAAATCTGTGCTAATATACATGTGTATAATTTCAGATTGGTAATTTAATTGTAACAAAGGTTAAAGTTAGAAAAAAGTAAACTATGTCAATAATTTTGGGTCAAACTAGAAATGACAAATTTTTTTGTTGCAATTTGTTTTATGCACTAACTCCAAGGTACAAAGAGCTGTGTTTACTGTAAATTATATTACTGTATATGATGTACTTTGTATATCTTATTGTTATTGTAGTTATTTAATTTATTTACTAGTCTTCCATGTTAAATAAATTTATTAGCAGAATTTATTCTTGTTTCTGACCCCACAAATATCCACAACAAATTTTTGCCTTTAATATTTACAGTTACAAAAAGTATTACAATTTTTTATATGTTGTTGACTCCTTAGTAGTGCAGAAACATGAGAACATCAAGAAGTGAATTTTATCAGCTTTATTTAATAAAGTTATTACTAACACCGCACACGCCAAGTAAACCCATCATAAATGTGTCTGACGTCCATTCTTGACTGATTCGGCATTCCATAATGGCTACATTGTGAAACGAGAAATTATTCCACATGTGAATGTTAATTGTGCGTTACTCTAGAAGCAGACTGCCAGTGTCACGTTGCAGTGCAGCTACCAAAGAAGCACGTACTTGGGTTGCATTGCATCAGCACTCCGTGATGAGCGACACCCGGTCGCCTCTGGATGCCGTTTGCTCGCTGCTACAACTGCGCCTCTTACATCACTCTCCCCTACGAAAACAAGCTACCAGAGGTGGCTCAAGATGGCCTCCAAGGCACCATGAATTCATTTTGCCAATGGCAGCATCAGAAGGCACTTCCATGCCTCCTTCAGTTTGCAAGCTAACTCCCTTACGTGTTCATTGCTGATCCCAGCGGTCAATTGTGCAAAGCCCAAGGGTGAACACATCTTCCTTCAGTATTCGATTTCATACAGACTGAGGCCAGTTGGTGAGTGCATTTTAGCATTGTAAGTGCTTACAAGGAATGGCAGACAGGTATCCCAGTTATTTTGTATGCTGCTTACATAGTGGCTAAGCATTTTAATGATTGTTTTGTGCACTCTCTCAATGTGACCATTGCCTTCAGGGTGTGCTGGTGTAGTCCTCAGCTGCATTATTTGCATTAGTTTACAAGTTTGTTTAAGCAAATCACTCATGAAACATGATCCGTAGTCACTGATAATGCTTAACACATTCACAGCTGGTGTAAGTCACCCTGGAGGCGACAGTGGGACTGCTGTTTTTAACAAGTTTTATGAAAATTGCATTATTCTAACCACAAATGCAATAATTGAGTTTGCTGTCTCATTTGAAACATTGAAACCTCTTATGTATTAAAAAAAATATTTTTAAGTATTAAAATTTGCAGATACACAAAATTGTATAGTAAATCATGTTCGTATCCCCCCCCCCCCCCCACACACACACAAAAAAAAACAACAACCTAGTACATACTTTCTTACAGATAATCAACTTCTCCTTCTGAACCAGAATCCTGTATTTCCTCTTCCAGGGCATTGAAAAAATCATTCTCAACTAAATTCGCCATGCCAAGAATATGCAGAGTGTGAACACTCGTCAGACAGTAATATAGATATCAGACAAGGGTAGTGTTGGGCTCAATAGAGAGCAGAAAATACAAAGCCCTTTTGTTGCATACGAATAGTTAAAACAACTCACTATGTGGCAGCACAATGCAGAGATCCTTCCTTCTTCATTTTACATGGTTATCAACAGAGGGCAGGTTGTGAATAGCAGCTACAATTATTTTAGTGTTGCACGAGTCAGACTCGGGCACTATCCTCCTGACTAACTACCACTGAACGAGTATGGCTCAGACGCCGTCCACAATGTGTTAAGGCAATTCAAACTTTAGGATCCATTCTTTTACAAACACTTTAGCTATAGTGTCAGCACTTTGATCAGGGATTGGTACCCTCAGCAGATATCTGGAGAAATGATCTAATATGGTCAATATGTATTTATTTCCATCCTTAGTCTTTGGTACGGCTCCGACTACATCTAAGCCTATTCTTTCGAAGGTTCCCTAGTTTCTGACAGTTCTCGTAATGGTGCCGTAGTTCGTCCCAATGCATTGCGTCTGTTGCAGGAATCACATTCCGAGACAAACTCAGTCTTACGAGTTGGCCACCAATACTTCTCAGCTATCTTGATGTTAGTTGTGTTTTTACCACAGTGTCCAGATAGTAAAGACTCATGCTGTTTTGTCATTATTTGCTCTCTCATGCTTTCCGAAATAACTAGACTAATGATTCTCAAACTTTTTGAGTCGCGGAGCAAAAAAAGTGGAACTAAAGGCGGAGCATTAAATTTTACATTGCAGATATATACTGCATTTGGTAAATTCATGCACACAAGTCATTAAGATTTTCAGTGGTTAAAGAAAATTGTGTATTTTAATTTTCATAATGAATTTGTTCTACCAAGAACCAGCCGAAGAATCAGATAACATGAATCACTGTAAATGTTTATTTTATCCACTATTTCACATTACATAGGAATTCACACACTTACAAAAAAACAGTAACAAAACATTCAAGAATAAATTCAGCAGAACAAGTATTGTAGATCAACCATTTTTTACACACACACACACACACACACACACACACACACACACACACACAAACACAGAAACACACACACAGATAAATATGTATTTAAAGACATAGTTACAAGCTTTCCTTGGTTTATGGGGAAAAAAAGTAACAAGGCTGTCAATGAGAAGGATGAGTGTAGTAACTTTAAATTAACTTTTAATTCCACTTCCAGAATTCATACATAACAAAACACACTTGAAAAGCTAATAAATGTATACACTGAAGTGGTTACACAGGAACTGTCCTCGTAGCTGCGTGCTTACTCGCACTGCATACTGGTTGGCACTGCCGTAGCATTATTTTGAGAGCAGCGCCCCTACAGTCAGTCGCACGGAATCTCACAGCGGCCGTGTCAAACATGGCACGCAAAACCACAAACTTCTCCCCCTTTTGGTTTGAGCACTCACTTGCTGTAGGTGGTATGAAGAGCGCCGATGTCCGTGTGCATGTGTTCTGCGTGCGTGTCTGTGAACTCCCTGGGAGGCTCCTTCATGTATGGATGAAAGTATCCCCGACTAGACTCCAGTTTTGCAGGAAGATTGCTTGAAGCGACAATTGGAGACATTGTAGAGCTACCAGATGTCTGCTCCTAGTGTGGGACATGTGATGCACAATAGTGTGTTGGAATGACCAGTGAGCCTTGTGTTTGGTCAGGCTGAATATTTGGAGGGGATAAGGATGACTCTTCCTGAGGTCTTTGTTCGAGCTCGTACATGATGACGTCTTCTTGTGATTCTGGGTTGGTAACCGGTACAGGAAGTGTCGGTGGCTGTTGCTGTGCTCGTGGTTGGCTCACTGTGCTTGTGGACCGTGGAACGAGTCGTGGCACCTCCACCCCGTAGGGAGCAGCTCTTGGTGGAGATGGTGTTGGTGGTGCTGCCTTAGAACCTGCTGCCGGAGTCACTCGGGGTCGAAGTTGGTCCACACGGTGCACCATTTCTCCGGCAGTCGTGCGGACTCTGTACCCCCGTACCCAAACAGGAGCGCACTCAAAAAATTTTGTGAATGTAGTCTGCCCTGGCCGATGGGGTGGAGGGTGAAGAAGGTACGAGGCTGGCAGCCATGGAGGAGCTTGGCTGGACTGTGGTCATCCATGAGAGTAAAATGGTAGCACTCCAGGAACTGGGACAAGGCTTTGTCAGAGGAAGAAGTAGTGTCAATTTTTTCATTTGTGATTTGAAAGCACGAACGAAGCGTTCAACCTCGCTGTTCAATTGAGGATTGTAATGTAACTGTAGAAGCAGATATTCAATTGTAAATTAACGATTCCATCCTTTAATCTACCACCTGATACCTAATTCTTATGTAACTACCCAATACCAATTGTTCTGTCCTCTGTTCATTCCAGTTTATACCATTATATTTATAGCATGACCTAACATAGTTTAATCATTTGTATTGACAGCATATCCTATTTCATTTAAGAAAAGTATAATGCTCATTGACTTAAAGAATTCAGCATCAGCATCATTGTTTAATTAAAAATCAACAGTCAACAATATAGAAAGATCCAGAAGATGTATCAATACTATATTGTTATTATTAATACTTTTATCAAGCAAATCATAAAAAAATAATTCAAACCCAAAATAAGATCACAAGTATAACTTTAAATCATCTCTGTATATCTTCGTGCTGATGATAAACATTTCTGAAGGTATATCCAGATAATTATTACTGTCACAATTAGATTATGTCATACGAAAATTTCAAGTAATTTCTGGTATATATAATTAATAACTCAGGAAGAAATAATGTCCATGTTATACAACAGACAATGTATTAATGAGAAATTGGACTGTAACCATCAACTTTTAAAGTACTAATTGTAATGACAATTATAACGATGTATTAACGCATCGTGTTGTCAAGGATGTATAAATAGGCGTAAGTGACTGATGTAAGTTAGTTAGTGAGTTTGAGAGAGAGTTCAACTCCATATTTGTTCCACTTTATGTTAGTCAGTTCTGTTGGATAAAGCCAAATTTAAAAAAAAAAAGAAGTGGAGAGAAACAGTGTTTCATTCATTTACTGCCTTCATTAAGATATGTATAAAATAAATTAAGAATAACTTATGTGAAAAGAAGAATTTAATTTTCATTGCAACTATATTGTAGTGTTCCCAAAAATTAACCATAATAAAAAAAGAACATTACAGGATGGAAGGTATGAGCAGTGATGTGCGTAACACAATGCTGAGTACAAAAATCGGAGAATTCAGAGGAAGTAAATTGCGGACCATTGTTTGAGACAAGCATGGAAGGGAGGCCTTCCAAGGAAAATATTCTTGCTAGTGCCAGGGTGGTCACTGTTGTGGAAGGTGACACACAACGTACAACAAATGGAAAGTTAGAATAGGTGTCCACCACAAGACGCCAGTAGGTCCCAAGGAAGGGACCCACATAGCCAACATGTATGCACTCCCACGGGTGTGAGGGTGTATGCTACAAAGATAGAGATGTCTTAGGAGCAGGAGCCTGGTTAGCACACGGTTCGCAGGCAACAACCATGTGTGTGATGTCTGCATCAATGCTGGGCCAGTAGAAATGCTGACGCACCAACCCCTTTGTGCGAGAGACACCCCAGTGTCCCTGATGAAACAGACGGGGAACAGAAGCCTGGAGGGATGCAGGAACAACCACTCATGGTAGGCCCTGTCAGTGGAGAGGAGAACAACACCATTACGAGCAGCGAGGTGGAAACGAAGGACAAAGTAGTTACACAATGGATCAGCGGCCTTTCCAGATGGGCGATCAGACCAACCCCGTTGAATGAAACGCAGCACACGACACAGAACTGAAAAACACTTTGCTCAGCGTCATCCACATGAAAGCACAACAGCTCCTCACCGTCGAAAACAGGATCTGGCCCCATTGGTAAACAGGACAATGCATCAGCATTGACATGCTGAACAGTGGTTCAGAAATTAATCTCGTAGTTGAAGTGAGAAAGGAACAGACCCCAACGTTGTAGGCGGTGGCCCGCCTTGTCTGGGAACGAGGCCAAAGGATGGAAGAGAGAAACTAACGGCTTGTGATCGGTGATCAGATGAAACTTTGCCCCATAAAGAAAGACACCAAACTTCTTCAAGGCATACACAATGGCCAGAGCATACTGGGAATACTTCCGTTGCGCGTAAGTGAGTGTCTTTGACGTATAAGCAATCGGACGTTCTGAGCCATCAGTGTATCGGTGCGCCAAAACAGCACGGATTCCATAGTGGGAGGCGTCAGTGGCGAGAACCAAGTGTTGTCCAGGGCAATATGTGGCAAGACAAGGGGCCTGCTGCAGTTGTTCTTTGAGACAAAGAAAAGCAGTGTCACACTCAGTGGACCAGCGAAAAGGCACATTCTTACGAAGCAAATGGTGTAGTGGATGAGCCACCTTTTCAGCAGATGGCAAAAACTTGTGATTGTAGGCTATTTGTCCCAGAAAGGCCTGGAGCTTCGTGATCAATGTCACATGAGGGAGAGCTTCAATAGCAGCAATATGCTGTTGAAGAGGACGAATAACTTCACTCAATAACTGAAAACCCAAGTAGACAATTGACTGTTGGGGAAAAAAAAAAAAAAAAAACAGATTTCTGGAGGTTGCATTTTAACCTGGCATTTTGTAAAACTGTGAAGAGTGTCCGGAAGTTGCTGAGATGTTCGACAGCAGTGGCCTTGGTCACAACAATGTCATCTTGATAATTAATACACCCAGGAACAGCAGCTAGTAACTGTTCCAAAAATCAGAAAGATGGCGAGGGAACTAGCAGCCCCAAACAGCAACTTTTGATACTGATAAAGACCAAACGAAGTGTTGACAACAAGAACCTTGCGAGATTCGCTTCCAACGCAAGTTGCTGATATGCTTCAGATAGGTCGATCTTAGAAAAGTACTGATCCCCGGCCAACTTTGAAAATAATTCTTCAGGGCGAGGCAACGGGTACGTGTCAATAAGGCACTGACCAATGACGGAAGCTTTGAAATCACCATAGAGGCGAAGACTGCCGTTGAGTTTTTTAACGATAACGAGGGGGACGACCTCTCGCTGGAAGAGACGGGACGCAGGGTGCGTGTCCGGGCGGCGGACTCGCCGTTTCCGTGCGATTTGTCAGCTCGTAACCGCGGAACGGACGGCGCGGGCAGTAAGAGGAAACGAGGCCTGGAATTCGCACAGTGCCAGGGCGGAACCTGGCGTGAGAGCCAGCAGTTTAGCGGCCGCCTCTGCGAATTCGCCTCTTGGCTCTCTCAGACAGGTTTCGAACAGCCGACCGGAATGCTGGCGACCAAGCTCCCGTTTGACCGCGTCACGCAAGGCGACAGGAATGAGTCGGGCCCAACAAAACCGCGGCCGGGCAGTAGATTTGAGGGTAATATGTGCCTCACAATTGGTGGCACAACCTAGACCAGAAGAAGAGAGTGTGGAAAATTCCCCTGATAAGGAATCAAGTTGAGCATAAGGAATGTCATCGGAAACGATCTGCACTGTGTCATCTACTGGGAATCCAAAAATGCGAAACGCATCGTACCCAGATAAATTCTCAGGGCCTCTGCTGTCAACAACAAACAAACTGGCGGTGCGCACAATAGATTAGTAGGAAATATCTACGTCGAATTGACCCAGAAGTGAGATTTTCTGCTGATTATAAGTGCGTAGGTGACGCGTAACAGCGGAGAACCCAGCTTTGAATACGTCTGCGAGTTAATAATTGTGGCTGCTGAGCCGGTATCGACCTGCGTCAAATCAAATGTTTGTATAGTCTATGGGACTTAACTACGGGGTCATCAGTCCCTAAACTTACAAACTACTTATGAACTACTTACGAACTAGGACGGCACAAATATCCATGCCCGAGGGGGGATTCGAACCCCCGACCGTAGTGACCGTGAAGACCGTGACTGGAGCGCCTTAGTCCCCTCGGCCACCGCGGCCGGCTCGACCTGCGTCCTCACGTCCTTACCCAGTATTTGCACCTTGAGGTAAACTTTGACGGAATGAGGGGACACGCAATTTAGATGCAGTACAGAATCATCATCGGCCAGTGGCGTAACTAGGACTTGGCTTTGGGGGGGGGGGGGAGGATAGATCTGCTTGACGAGCAAAATTTTAGTCAGTTTCCAGACAAACTACCATCTACCACTCCCATTGAAGAAACTAATTCACGCCCATCCAATGAAAGATTGGAAGTTTTCAATCTTTACCTTACCAGATTGCTGTTATACGATTTCTTTCTTTCTTTTTTTGGGACGGGGGTTCTGGGGGGGGGGGGTTCTATCCCCCTCATCCCCCCACCCCCCATAGTTACGCCAATGTCATCGGCTATCCCGTCATGCACATAATATACTTTTCCCAACTTGCAAACAGACGAAACAAGTCCCATCTTTTGGCATCGGTGGCAACACTGTGGACAATCTACACGTGCATGCTTGGTGAAACAAGTAGGGCAGGAAGGAAGAGAACGCTCTGCTGCTTCGTGTCGTGTTCACTGCCTGGCCCTGCGCGGGTTTACTCGTGGCCCCCGTAAGGGTGAGGCTGGGTGGACCTTTGGGTCCAGGGCCGGAACTGAAAGGGGCCCGGGCACAGCCGTATGCAATTTAATTTTTTAATTATAACTCAATGTAAAAAAGAAAAAAATAATTTTATCAGATTAAATTTTACAACATTATGTTACTAATAGCTTAAAATTTAAAACATATAGTTATGAAAAAGGTTTATCATAAGAGATTAATAAAATTGGTGCTATAAGATACTGTCACTGCATATGTGCGACCTATTTTGAAGCACTATTATTCAATTCTGACACATTTACACTTGTTACAGGTGGATATGGTGTCCACATCAGCAAGAAATACTATTTGGGGACTCAAGTAATGCTTCGTATCTTTGAAAGACCTCTTTATGTCATCATTTTGGCATTTTGATCATAAAAACGTTGTTATACACAACAAAGGGATTTCTCTTAACGTAGAGATGCAACTAATTAAAGATTTACTTAATAAAATGCAGTCCTTTGAGATTGATGAGAAATCATTTTGAATAAATCTGAAGTAGTTACCGATCAGCTGGTATTACATCAGAGTTTTGTTAAGAAAAGGAAACCTAGTGCAGATGAAAAGACGCCTGAACAACTTCAATTCAAATTATTTGTTTTCCTTCCTGTTTTGGATTTTATCATGCAGACATGAGCACACTGTTTACGAGCTGTGAACATATATATATATATATATATATATATATATATATATATATATATATATATATATATATATATATTAAGTTCAAAAGTTTGTTAAGCTTATGGGACTTAACTGCGTGGTCAACAGTCCCTAAACTTACAAACTACTTATGAACTACCTTATACTAAAGACAGATCAAATATCCATGCCTGAGGTGGGATTCGAACCCTCAACGGGGAACAGCCTCGCACATTGGAGCATAGCGCTCAATGCGCTCGGCCACTCCGCCGCAGTATTAAAAAAGTTTTGATCTGTTTTCACTAGCTTTTATTTCAGAGACCTCGGAAATGATGAACTGAAAGTTAAAACCACCATTCTTTTCTCAAAATATGATACACATGAAGACCACCCATAGTACAGTATCCGATCAGAAAGGGGCCCGACGAAGTTTCTCAACTCCATATATGAGAAAAACTATGCACTGCAATTAGACTTTCTTTTACAATTTCAGTAACAGTGTCTACAGCTAAAATGTCGTTTAGTAAACTGGCGAACTCTTTAAAAACTTGGCAAAGGAGCACAACAGGCCAAAGTTGTCTTAATCATTTGGCAATTAAGAATGAGATGGTCAAAACTGTAGACTTTTCTGACGTTACTGATCACTTTAGTACCACGTAGGAATGGCCTTGCGTTCTGTGGTGCCAACTCGTGGATTGCGCAGCCGCTCTTGCTGGAGATTCGGGGCCTATTTCAGGCATGGGAGTGTGTGTTGTCCTTAGCATAAGTTAAAGTACTTTGTAAGTCTAGGATCTGATGACCTTAGCAGTTTGGTCCCTTAGGATTTTACCCAGAAGGGTCATGGAGATGGAGCTTGCACTTGGAATTTGGGTAGGGATGCGGTAGAAAATCGGCCGTGCCCTTTGAAAGGAAACATCCCAGCATTTGCTTGGAATGATTTAAGGAAATGACGGAAAACCTAAATCTGGGTAGCCGGAAGTAGCTTTGAACCATCGTCCTCCAGAATACGAGACCAGTGTGTTACCACTACGCCACCTCGCTCGCTGCTTACTCAGAAGAATGTGCGGAGTCACTAAATAATCTAGCTCTGTAGCCAGTATCTATGACTGACATGTATCACAGCTTTAGTTTTTTGTAAGTATTTTCATTGTAATATTGTTATGATAAATAAATATACTTGCTGTCATCATTTTTAAGTAAAACAGTTTTATAAATTTTATGAACTAATAAAATGATTACTGTAACTAAAGGCCTACACTGTATTTTCCGACTAAATTAAATCTACACATAGTATGGGTAAGAAATTCCCATGAAAACGTAATGTAGCACACAACTGTAATACAGGGGTGGGGGTCCGTCTCTGATTTCGGGTCCAGGGCCCGTAATCGAATGTGGGTTTACTGCGGCAACATCCTTGTTCGCGCTAACGCCTGGCGCGTCATCGCCTGCATAAATACGTGGTTGAGAAAGGCAGAACAATAAGTTTAGCTTTATCTGAAAATATTTTAAACTCTCTCTTTAGCGTACACCAAAATTCCGAGACTGATTGCTTAGTTTGAAACTTTGCGGTTATCTCGGAATCTGATGTCAAATGCCGGCCGCGGTAGCCAAGGGGACTGAGGCGCTCCAGTCGCGGTCTGCACGGCCACTACGGTCGGGGGTTCGAATCCCCCCTCGGGCATGTATATTTGTGCCGTCCTTAGTGTTAGCTAGTTCATAAGTAGTTTGTAAGTTTAGGGACTGATGACCCCGTAGTTAAGTCCCATAGACTCTACAAACATTTGAACATTTTTTTGAAAGTCGCTAGGAGCGAGGTCAGGGCTATACGGAGGATGGTCAAACACGTCCCAGCCAAATCCCTGTTGGAGGTTTTTCGTCACATTTGCAGTGTGTGGTCGAGCGTTGTCGTGAATCAAAACAACACCTTTTGACAGCAGTCCCCGGCGCTTATTCTGAATTGTACGGCGCAATTTTCGAAGTGTCACGCAATAAGCATCTGCTTTGATTGTTTGACCACGCGGTAAGAAGTCAATGAGTAGGATGCCTTTCCAGTCCCAGAACACTGTGCACATCATTTTCCGAGGTGTCATGATTTGCTTCGGCTTTACCTTTGGCGGGGATGAAGTGTGCCTCCATTCCATTGATTGCCGCTTACTCTCAGGGGTGTCGTAAGAAACCCACGTTTCATCTCCTGTGACTATCCGTCTCAGAAATTCTTCGCCGCTTTCAGCATAACGGGTCAAAAACTCAAGTGCACTACCCATCCGTAGTGTTTTGTGTTGCTCAGTGAGAATCTTTGGTGCCCAACGTGAGCAAAGTTTACGGAATTTCAGTTGTTTGGTAACAATTTCATGCATCAGTGATCGTGAAATTTGGGGGAAGCCCATAGCGAGAGCAGTAATTGTAAACCTACGGTTTTCTTGGATCTTGTCATCAATCGCGTGAACCAGGTCTTCTGTAGCCAAAGGTGGACGCCCACTTCGTTCTTCATCATGCACATCACTACGCCCGCCATTGAACTGTCGGACCCATCTTCTCACTATTGAATCACTCATCGCATTTGGTCCGTAAACATCGCAAATTTGCCGATACATTTCATTTGGTTTCACTTTCCTCGCATTCAGAAACCGAATCACCGACCTGATTTCATAGGCGGCGGGATTTTCAATCAACGCCGACATTTCAAACAAGCACAACAAAGCGTACATAACTGACAGCGATCTCCAAATGGCGCACGTTCTTCTCCTTGATACACATCGTCTACAGCGCATGTGCGGAACTGCAATCGCAGCGCTGCAGCGGAAATAAATTGAAACGGAACTTACTACCTGGACGCACCTCGTATTTACAGTTACTAAACGTATTATAATTTTTTATATGTTGCTGACCCCTTGATAATTGTCAGGATGTGTAAGCGTGTGGCATAGGCAGTGTCACTGCCACTTACTACCGCAAGCAAGCACACTTTGTTTTTACTCACTGAACGGCCTTAGTCTAACCCCTCGCCGGCCGCGGTGGCCGAGGTGACTGAGGCGCTCCAGTCACGGTCAGCACGGCCACTACGGTCGGGGGTTCGAATCCCCCCCTCGGGCATGGATATTTGTGCCGTCCTAGTTCGTAAGTAGTTCATAAGTAGTTTGTAAGTTTAGGGACTGATGACCCCGTAGTTAAGTCCCATAAGCTTAACAAACATTTGAACATTTGATTTTCTAACCCCTCCATTCCCTTTTCGTTTGGTTTCTACCATAATGGTACAGCAGCAACTTAACATTTTGTACAGCAATGTCTGTTCCCTCTTCATTAACAGAGTCCTCCTTATAAATAGCCTCACACAATACCATACCTCACCGATACATCTTACAAACATACAACAATTATACTTGTGTCCCCAAATGACCTCCACAGGACTGGTCATCCCGACCCAATCGAAAGAGGCGGAGTTGCTGTAGACTGCCGCAAACCTACCGCCATTTTGCCACAGACCCTGTTCAATCATCCTACTAAACACATCATTACCATACGATTCCCATTGCTTAACATAACTTAAAGCACTATACAGGGGGTCCATTGGCAGTGACCAGGTCAAATATCTCACGAAATAAGCATCAAACGAAAAAACTACAAAGAACAAAACTTTTCTAGCTTGAAGGGGGAAAACAGATGGCGCTATGGTTAGTCCGCTAGTAGCGCTGCCATAGGTCAAACGGATATCAACTGCATTTTTTAAAATAGGTACCCCCATTTTTTATTACATATTCGTCTAGTACGTAAATAAATATGAATGGTTTTTATTTGGAACAGCCGGCCGCAGTGGCTGAGTTGTCTGCGGCGCGCCAGTCACAGTCTGCACGGCCGCTACGGTCGGGGGTTCGAGTCCCCCCCTCGGGCATGGATGTTTGTGTTGTCTTTAGTATAAGCTAGTTAATAAGTAGTTTGTAAGTTTAGGGACTGATGACCCCATAGTTAAGTCCCATAAACTTTACAAACATTTGAACATTTGGAACATTTTTTTCGCTTTGTGATAGATGGCGCTGTAATATTTACAAAGATATTGTTCACAATTTTAGAGGAACACTGGGTATCAGGTAGGTTTTTTAATTAAAACACAGAACGTAGGTATGTTTGAACTTTATTTCGGTTGTTCCAATGTGATACATGTACTTTTGTGAAATTATCATTATGATAAGACATTCTGTTACGGCGTGATAACCTGTAATTACCTCATGACTTCAATAAATGCTCAAAATGATGTCCATCAGCTTCAATGCGTTTGGAAATACGCGTAACGAAATTCCTCTCAACACCGACTAGTTCGCCTTCATTAATGTTCTCACATGCATTGATAGTGTGCTAACTCATGTTTTCAGGCGTTGTCGGTGAATCATGATAACATATATCCTTCAATTTTCCCCACAGAAAGAAATCCGGGAATGTCAGAAAATGTTGAAATGTTTGTGGAGCTTAAGGGCCTTAACTATGGGGTCATCAGTCCCTAAACTTCCAAACCACTTATGGACTAGCTTATACTAAAGACAGCACAAACATCCATGCCTGAGGGGGGATTCGAAACCCTGAAAGGGAACGGCCTTGCGCATCGTAGCATAGCGCCTCAAAGCGCTCGGCCACTCCGGTGAACGTTTGGGCCATGGTATGGTGCTTCTATGACCAATCCACCTATCATTAAATATTACATTTAAGACTGCTTCAACTGATGCAAGCCATGTGCCAGACACCCATCATGTTGAAACTACATCGCCATTCTGTCATGCAGTGAAACATCTTGTAGTAAAATCGGTATAAGATTACGTAAGAAATCAACATACATTGCACCATTTAGATTGCCATCGATAAAATAGGGGCCAATTATCCTTCCACCCATAATGCCGCATCATACATTAACCCGCCAAGGTCGCTAATATTCCACTTGTCGCAGCCATCGTGGATTTTCCGTTGCCCAATAAGTTAGTGCATATTATGCCCGTTTACATTACCTCTGTTTGTGAATGACGCTTCGTCACTAAACGAAACGCGTGCAAAAAAGACTATTATCGTTCCGTAATTTATTTTGTGCCCAGTGGCAAAACTGTGCACAACATTCAAAGTCTTCGCCTTGCAAATCCTGGTGCATAGAAATATAGTACGGGTGAAATTTATGTTGATGTAGAATTTGAGATTCCTGATTCTTGCTCAATTTGTTTGCTACTGATGTGCAGATTAGCCACAACTGCAGCTAAAACACTTACTTGTGCATTATCATTTGTTGCAAGTCGTGGTTCAAATTTCCCTTGTGGCTGAACACTTCCTGTCTCTTTAATTAACGTAACTATCTGACGAACTGTCCGGATACTTGGATGATGTCTTCCAGGATAACGATCAACATACATAGCACAGGCTCGTTGGACATTTTGATCACAATAGCCATACATAAATACCATATAGACCTTTTCTGCAATTGGTAAACGGTCCGTTTTAACACGAGTAGTGAATCACGAAGCAAATACCATCTGCAGTGGCGAAATGTTACGCAATACCATGTACTTATACATTTGTGACTACTACAGCGCCATCTATCAAAAATGAAAATAGTGTTCCAAATACTATATTTACGTACTATACGAATATGTAATAAAAATGCGGGTACCTATTTTAAAAAATGCAGTTGATATCCGTTTGACCTATGGCAGTGCCATCTAGCGGGCCAACCACAGTGCCATCTGCTTTCCCCCTTCAAGCTAGAAAAGTTTGGTTATTTGTAGTTTTCTCGGTTGATGTTTCTTTCATGAGATATTTGACCCGGTCACTATCAATGGACCATCCTGTACATATCCAACCCAATCATATGCTCCCATACCACTTCCTCACCTACATTGGTCAATCCTTCGCAACCTATATTATTGCCAATAGGCCTCAACATCAATAGCCACTTCCAAGCAGAACTCACTTCGTGAAACCAGTTCCTTGCCTCCCTTTTCAGAGATCTGGCCCCTTACCCCACCATATCCGACCCCAAAGACACACCACACCGAATGTCACACTGATTTACTCCAACCTCCTTGGGCTTATCACAGCTGAAGTCCTCAATGTGAGCGGAAGTCACCATGATCCCATTCTTATTTTCATTCCAATCCCCAACTCCGACCAATACGCCCAACCCCAGTCCATCCAACGAAAACTGTACCAGGGCTACAGCTCAACAAAGAGGAATGCCAGACAGAACTACTTAACCACCCGGATTGAAAGCCACTTTGTCCCATTGACACACCTTACGATATCACCCATCCATGAATACCACAGACTCTATTGCTCTATCTTCTGCATACATGACTGAGGCATACTTACACACAACTGACAATTACTGTGACACATCCAAAACTTGTTAAATGATTAATGCTGTCAGGATTGGCGACAGCCCTGCATGAAACTAAACACAATACTGTCAACAAACACTAGTATCTATTGGAAGGCCATCCACCAACTCACACGTCATAACCTGACCCATCCTACCAACTTCTGCATAACAACCAACTCCTACAGGACAACCTGAGCAAGGCTAGCCTTTTAGCTTCCTGCCTCGGTGGCAAATTCTTCAAAAATATTTACGATAGTTACTATAAAACCTGCTGAATCAGCACCAGCTGTACCAGCTACTCCCATAGAAAACATGGGAAGACATGGGTTAATATTTGATTGTAAATATTCATGTGAATACAGCATTATTAGTGTGCTGCTTGACAGAGTCGCATCAATTAAATACTTACGAGTAACACTGCACAGCAATATGAATTGGAACGAGCATATAAGGACAGTCGTGGGGAAGGAAAATGGTTGATTTCACTTTATTGGCCGCGGCGGAGCAGCCGAGCGCATTGAGGTGCTATGCTACGATGTGCGAGGCCGTTCCCCATGTGGGGTTCGAATCCCCCATCAGGCATGGATGTTTGTGCTGTATTTAGTTTGGGCTAGTTCATAAGTATTTTCTAAGTGTGGGGACTGATGACCCTGTAGTTAAGTCCCATAAGCTCTACAAACATTAAACCCTTTTTTTCACTTTATTGGGAGAATATTGGGAAGGTGTGAGTTGTAAGTAAAGGAGACCGCATATAAAATGCTTATAAGACCCCATCTTGAGTATTGTCAAGTGTTTGGGATCCCCACGAGATTGGTTTAAAGGAGGACATAGAGGCTGTTCAGGTTTGTAACTGGTAGATTCGATCAATCTGCGAGTATTACCGAAATGCTTCAGGAACTCAACTGCGAGTTGCTGGATGGGAGCTGATGTTATTTTCGAGATGAGCTGTTGAAGAAATTTAGAGGGCCGGAATTTGAGGCGGACTGCGGAATGACTCTACTGCCGCCAACCTACTTTTGCATAAAAATAACAAGGATAAGATTATAGAGATTAGGGCTCGTACGGATGCATACAAGTATTTGTTTTTTCCTCATTCTATGTGGGAGTGGAACAGGAAAGCAAGTAACTAGCAGTGGGACTGAGAATCCTCTGCCTCGCACCTTTGGGTAGATTGTGGAGTATGTATGTAAATGTAGAATGTGCTGTGAAGAAATTAGATTAGATTAGATTAGATTAATACTTGTTCCATAGATCATGAATACGACACTTCGTAATGATGTGGAACGTGTCAGTTAAATGAAGTGTGTCTATACATAATATTACATGACACTCAATATTTGAATATTTTTTTTTTATTTTTATTTTTTTTTATTTATTTTCTTTTTTTTAGTTTTCCTAAAGTACTAACTTTTATCTAGAAATTCATCTAATGTGTAGAAGGAATTGCCATTCAGAAATTCTCTTAATTCATTTTTAAATGCTAGTTGGCTATCTGTCAGAATTTTGATACTACTAGGTAAGTGACCAAAGACTTTTGTGGCAGAAAATTTAACCCCTTTTTGTGACAGAGCTAAATTTAACCTTGAATAGTGTATGTCACCCTTTCTCCTAGTGTTGTAGCTATGCACACTGCTGTTACATTTGAATTCAGTTGGATTGTTAATAACAAAGTGAATATATATATTGTGAAGCTACTGTGAAGATTCCTAGATCCTTAAACAAATGTCTGCAGGATGATCTTGGGTGGGCTCCAGCAATTATTCTGATGACCCGCTTTTGGGCAATGAATACTTTCTTACTAAATGATGAATTGCCCCAGAATATGATGCCATAAGAAAGCAGAGAATGAAAATAGGCATAGTATGCTAGTTTACTGAGTTGTATATCACCAAAGTTTGCAATCACCCTAATAGCATAAGTAGCTGAGCTCAAACGTTTCAGCAGATCTTCAATGTGTTTCTTCCAATTCAACCCCTCATCAATGCATAAACCTAAAAATTTTGAATATTCTACCTTAGCTATAGATATCTGGTTGAAGTCAATATTAATTAGTGGTGTGATGCCATTTATTGTGTGAAACTGAATATACTGTGTTTTTTCAAAATTTAAAGAGAGTCCATTTACAGAGAACCACCTAATAATTCTCTGAAATACTTCATTGACAATTTCATCAGTTAATTCCTGTGATTCGGGTGTGATAGCGATACTTGTATCATCAGCAAAGAGAACTAGCTTGGCATCTTTATGAATATAGAAAGGCAAATCATTAATATATATTAAGAACAGCAAAGGTCCCAGTACCGAACCCTGTGGCACCCCATGCTTGATAGTTCCCCAGTTTGAGGACTTGGCGGTTTTTTGTATATTATGTGAATTACTTATATCAACTTTCTGAACTCTTCCAGTGAGGTATGATTTAAACCATTTGTGAACTTTCCCACCCATACCACAGTAGTTAAGCTTATCTAGAAGAATTCCATGGTTAACACAATCAAAGGCCTTTGATAGATCACAAAAAATCCCAACGGGTGATTTACGGTTATCCAAAGCATTTAATATTTCATTAGTGAAATTGTGTATTGCATTTTCTGTTGAAAAGCCTTTCTGGAAACCAAACTGACATTTAGTTAGAACTTTATTTTTATTAATATATGAAGTTACTCTGGAATACATTACTTTTTCAAGAATTTTTGATAGAGCAGTCAGAAGTGAGATTGGGCGGTAGTTGTTGACATCCAATGTATCACCTTTTTTATGAAGTGGTTTGACAATAGCATATTTCAGTCTATCAGGGAAAATACCCTGCTCCAGTGAGCTATTACAAATGTGGCTAAGAATCCTACATATTTCTTGGGAACAAGCTTTTAATACCCTGCTGGATATGCCATCAATGCCATGAGAGCTTTTACTCTTGAGGGAGTTTATTAATTTCCTAATTTCAGATTGAGAGGTGGGTGGGATTTCCATTGCATCAAACTGTCTAGGTACGCCCTGTTCCATTAACTGCCTAGCTTCTTCTAATGAACATTTGGATCCTATATTCTCCACAACATTTAAAAAATAATTATTAAAAGTGTTTTCGACTTCTGACTTTTTGTTTGTAATTTTTTCATTCACTTTGATGGTAATGCTGTCTTCCTGAGTTCTTGGTTGCCCTGTCTCCCTTGTTATAATATTCCAGATTGTTTTAATTTTATTATTTGATGTACTAATCTCAGACATGATGCACATGCTTTTGGATTTTTTAATAACTTTCCTTAATACAGAACAGTAGTTTTTATAATAGTTGAGTATTACTGGGTCACTACTCTCTCTTGCTGTTAGATACAGTTCCCTTTTCCGGTTACAAGATATTTTTATACCTTTGGTAAGCCATGGTTTTTTGCTTGGTTCCTTACAATTAAATTTGACTAATTTCTTGGGGAAACAGTTATCAAATACCCTTACAAAAGTATCATGAAATAAATTGTATTTTAAATTAGCATCAGGTTCCTTGTAGACTTCATCCCAATCTAACTGCTGAAGACTTTCCGTGAAATTTCTAATTGTCGATTCATTAATTGTACGAACAACTTTGGAGGACTGATTCAAATTACAGAAAGGAGATATATCATATAATGTAACTAGCTGTGCACCATGATCAGAAAGACCATTCTCAACAGGACATGCACTAATGTTGTTAAACCTATCTTGATCTATAAAAAAATTGTCTATCAATGTGCTGCTGTTCTTTACTACCCTAGTAGGAAAATCAATAACAGATCTCAAATTGAAAGAACCAAGTAAGACTTCCAGGTCATTCTTCTTATTACACTCTTGCAGTGAATCAACATTGAAATCCCCACATACAATAATTTGCTTCCCCCTATCTGACAGGTAGCACAACAAGGCATCCAAGTATTCCAGGAATAAATGAAAGTTTCCTGAGGGGGGCCTATACACTGTGACAATTATAAAAGAACCACCCTTCAGTTTAAGCTCACAGGCACATGCTTCTATGTGTTGCTCTATACAAAATTTTTTTGTTTCTAAATTTTTTACACTGTGACAATTTTTGACATAAATGGCAACTCCTCCCCACACCTTCTTTTCTCTACTTGCATGTGCTGCTAGTTTATACCCACTAATATTTACTTTATTCATATCAGTGATAATGTGATGCTCAGACAGGCATAGTATATCTATTACATTGTCAGCTTCTACAGTTTCTAAACAAATCAAGAGCTCATCTACTTTATTCTTTAAACCCCCAATATTTTGATGAAAAATACAAACATTATTTTTTAATTTACTATTGTTAGAATCTTGTGATATTTTAACAGCTTTATTACCTGCCTGTCTGGGCTTCTCATTGGACACTGAACTTATCCTAAAAAAGAGGTACTCCCAAGAGTTGCAGTGTCCCCCCTTATAGATTTTCCTATCAACCCAGCCAGTTTTCCCTTCCCTTTTCTATTGAGGTGCAGGCCATGCCTAGTAAAGTCCCACCTATCAATAGCATCAACAGGTACCAAACCAATGTCCGACAGAGTGTCCGCCCTGCGCAGCTGATCTAACTCCATGTTGACCCTCCTTACAGAACTATTCAACCGAGGCTGATCATACCGCATGAAGGCAGGCACCATCCGAACATTAGTATGGTTTGCTGCAGTAGCTATTTTCACCAGGTCACACTCAATATTGTAGCCCTGATTCCTATCAATACTGTTTCCCACACCACCCACTATCACAACATGATCCTCCTTAGTAAACCCTTTGCACAATGAATCTAAATCCTCTACCACCTGGCTCAGACTTGCACTGGGCTTAAAAAAGTTTGTGACCTGGTACCTGTCACCTAATTTTTCCTGCACAATTTGGCCCACACCTCTCCCGTGGCTGCTACCTAGCAACAGAACTTTCCTCCTACGTTCTACTTTTTTTGAAACCTTTGGTTTCCTAATGAAATTCTGTTGCTCCTTAATTACACTTACATCTACTGGAGGCTCTTCCTCGTTAGACTGTGGCAGCAAGGCAAACCTATTGTTTGTGCCAATGATAAAACTGTCACACACTGTACTCTTACTGAGGCCACTGTTCCCTGCTACCACTTCCCACCTCTGGTTACCCTCCTCCCCCCTTAACCTTGACAGTTCTTCTCTAACACTATCTAATTCAGCCTGAAGGGCTCTGATTTTCCCCTCTTGTTCCGCTATTTTCTTATCCCTTGAACAAACCCTGCACAAGAAAGGAAGAGTCTCCTTTGCTTCCCCAATACCCACGCCACTACATTCTCCCCAGTGAAACCAACTGTCACAACAGCTGCATAGAACCCCTCAATAAATGATATAAGGTAAAGCCACCACTGAAAAAAACAGAAATGTAGCTGTGGTGCAGGAGTATGTGGTAAAAACTGAAAAAAGAATATGTAGGTAGACCTACTTTGGGACAATGTAATCAGAATCTAACTGAACAGTAATCTTCAGAGTTTAGGGAAATTGTGACTGTATTTTCAAAGGGTATCAAGATCATTATTATTGTCAATGTGACATAGTCCTATACTGTTTATGTGATTCACACAAGAGTTTTTAAGCCGTTCTCTAAGAGTTTAATCCAGGCAAGAAAGCACAAAGTTTGAAGAACATACTTTACTGCCAGCTTGTTTCTTACATTAATGTGTCAGTTATCATCAGTGGCGGCTGGTGCTTCAGATGACTGGACAATTGAAGGGTTGGGGGCAACAACATGGTAACCCACAAATAGTGAGATTTTGAGTTACGGTGGCGCTGATGTAGCTTGCTGCTTCTCCCATATACCCTCCGTATAGTTACCCCCTATACCAATTTTTTTAACACACATCTGCCTATTTTAGAGAACAGAAGTCGGTAACTCACAAATCAAGATGGCTGCCATGAGTGAAATTTGTGCTACTTATGGAAGGAAATGAAGGAGTAAACAGAGGTTCCAGTTTGATCTGGATGATATAAATAGTAGTTACATGTTGCTTGAGGATTCAGGTAATGCATATAATCCAAATTCAGGAAAGGAAGACTCGGAAATCAGTGATACAAAAGGAGTAAGTACCACTTGTGTTCATTATGTGGGATGCCATGTTTTGTTCCAGAAAATGTAGTTTCTTTCGTCAGAAGCGACTCGGTTTGCATCCCCCTCCCCCCTCTTTAGATGTATTTTCGTAACAAGATCTGCAGAATGTCTTACCTGTGCTTGTTTACGATTGCTTCAACACAAGCTGAGGCGTCGGCCTACCAAGCTTCTTTATTTCACACTTTTGTTCCAAGCTTAAAGCTGCGAAATTTGTTTCTAATATAACAACCTAATTTTATGAATAATGGTTTTGCATGTTCCCATTTGCCTGTGATAACCCTGACCACTCTTTTTTGTAGCATAAGAATATCATGGGCATGGCTGCTATTCCCCCAAAAAAGAATTCCATAAGAGATGATGCTCTGAAAAAAAGCAAAGTATGCTGATCTAACATATTTCTCTGGAACACAGCTCTTTGATTTCCTCATCAAAAAAATTACTCTAGAAAATCTAGCACTTATGTACTTCATGTGTGGTTCCCAAGAGAGTTTACTGTCTACGTTTAAGCCTAAAAACTTAATACTACCTTGGTTGTCTATATCTGGTAAATTACAAAGAGTAAAAAATATTTGTTGTGTTTTACCTTCATTTAAACAATGACAAGTAATGGGATGAGGTACCCTCCGCCACCATCCTTATGCTAGCTGTAGATATAGACTAGCACATGGAAGAAATTTATAGCGAAGACTGCAAAAGTTTAAACTCATATTTCTGTTTTTGGGTCTCTTACTCGCAAAGCATATCAGTTACGAGGGCGCAACGTGCGCATTTGTTACAACATTCTCAAATAAACTGAACGCTTAAATATCATAATTACTGAAAGTATTAACATGTAACTGTTTACAACAGGGTCATTCAGCAAAGGCAATTGGGAGCGCGGAGCGGCGAGAAGTAAACAGCGGCAAATGGGAGCAGCGGGAAGAGCGCGGCCCAACAACTACGACGGCATGCTATAATGCTACTGGCGAGGCCTACGGGAAAGACAGGCCACAGTGCGAACGTCATATCACGTGAGGCCTGTGCCGGCGCGATCGCTAGCAGATTGGCCGGCCGCTGGGCACAGCCCACTGTCTCATAGCAGCCAGAGCGATCGCGCCGGCTCAGGCCTCACTTGATCACGTGATAAGACGTGCGCGTCGCGGCCTGTCTTTCCCGTAGGCCTCGTGCTACTGGCTGCTGACGCCAAGGCATACATACATGGCAAAGGCAGCGATCAGCTCCAACTGCAGGCCCTCAACTTCACTCTGTTTTAACCCTGAATGGTAGGATCTTTACCTATTTACTGAGCACGATAGTCGTATCAAATGTTTAGTGTGCCACAAGATATTAAACCACTTACAGAAATTCAATTTTAGATGTCACTGGCTGAAAACCCGGCGTTGCCCGGGTATTTATTTATTCGAGCCTTGAGTTAGTACTTTTCCTATCCACTCTCTCTCTCTCTGTCTGTCGATCTCCTTTTTTCTAAAAACATGTTACATTTATCCGACAGTATATAAGAAATCACACGTAAAAATGCACTCGTTTCGAAGAATCCAATCACGAAATTCAACAATAAGGATTGTAATAATTTCACAGACCGATCACTTGATGTAATGCGCAAAACGTCAAATCGATTTTTTTAAAGAGATGTATTAAAAGATTTTTCTTATTTACTGCTTTATTTATTTATTCTTATATTTCCTTATTCGTATGCTTATCCTTACAGAGAAAGTGCTGAAGACAATGTAGCACACTTAGACCAAAGATATGGTCTGCGGCATCACGTTTCGCTGTATGTAACCTCCTTGCTATAGAGTCGCAAACGTCATCGGTGGCCTTCAGGCCGAATCTTTTTATAATTTGACGACTTTCAACCACCATATCTTCCACCCCGTTATAGCTATCGGCATGGAACTGCTCTGGTGTACAACGGGAGACTTCGGGCAACAACTACACACAGACCATTCGTTTGCGTTCTGTAGTTTTCGCTGCAGAGCAAAATATTAACACACACACACACGTAGAATTTTATATACACCGATAACTTTCCATTCCAATATACTCCACCCTTTTATCATTATGAACCCTCAAGCAACAATGCAACCAATAAAGCCATTTTCAAAAAGTAAATATAATTTTCAAAGAGTAATTATTGTTCCGCATATCGCGTTTTATTCTTCAAATTACTAAATATCTATCAGATCGCTGTAAAACCGTGCCTAAAACATCCCTCAGGTATAAATTAGTAACTGTACAAATATTTAAGACTCTGCGTCTTGTCATTCGGACGTGATAAGCGTACATCGAACAGACATTCACATTTATAGATATAGATTATGGAATAAATCACGCGGCAGAATACGACAAATAAGTCGAAGACGAACGAAAGGCAATAATCCTCGAGTGGATGGCCAGTTTTCAAACGATGTAAGTTACCACTTAATAATAAATTATGTTTGTAATATGATGGAAATTGAATGAATAAGACAAAATTGCTGCACTTACACCAATATCATGTTCGTTTGGAGGGATCGTGGTAGTGATATTAATTCATACAAAAATTACATATTATTTGCAGGACGTTGATCATCCTGGAACAGAGTCTTCTGTAAGAATTAGCTATAGAATTTCTCATCAGATTGCTAAGCACTTAAAGCCATTTGCTGAAGGTGAGTTTATTAAAGAATGCCTTGTAATAGCGGCGGAAGAGCTGTGCCCTCAACTGGTTCCGCAGCTGTAGTCTTTGCCACTATCTCGAGCCACTGTAATGCGCCGAAGCGAAGATTTAGCAGAGGATCTGGAGGCTCAGCTGACAATGAGATAGTGTTGCGTTTTCTTTGTCTTTGGATGACTCTCTCGACTCGTCAGACACAACGCAGCTGGGAATTTTTATTGGGGCGGTAAACAAAATGCTGGAAATTTGCGATGAGATGTTAGATCTCATCCCACTGAAGGACACAACAGTTCGAGAAATGTTCGATGCACTAGAAATGGTTACGGAGAAGTTTGGTCTGCCATTGGAATTACTAATTCCCATAGCAACAGATAGTGGCCGGCCGCGGTGGCCGAGGTGACTGAGGCGCTCCAGTCACGGTCAGCACGGCCACTACGGTCGGGGGTTCGAATCCCCCCTCGGGCATGGATATTTGTGCCGTCCTAGTTAGTTAGTAAGTAGTTCATAAGTAGTTTGTAAGTTTAGGGACTGATGACCCCGTAGTTAAGTCCCATAAGCTTAACAAACATTTGAACATTTTTTGAACAGATAGTGCTCAAGCTGTGACTGGTGAAATCAGTGTGTTAACAGGGCGCGTCCACAGGAAAATGAGAATCATTATCTCCTCGTTATCCCTCCCTATACATTGCCTGATTCATCAACAAAATTTGTGTTCCAAAAGCCTAAAACTGCATAGTGTAATGAACTTGGTTGTGAAAATTACTAATTCTATTCGAGTAAAAGGATTCAATCATCGTTTGTTAAAAGCGTTTCTAGACGATATCGGTTGTCAATATGGAGATTTACCTTATCACTGTGAGGTACGCTGGCTCAGTCGCATTCACGGAACTGAGACAAGAAATCGCGTTATTCATGGAAATGAAGGGCGAAAGTGTTCCTGAACTGTCGGATGATAAAATTATTTGTGATTTAGCTTTTTTAACTGATGTTACAGTGCAACTTCGCGACTGGTGTGTGTCGCTTCAAGGAAAGGATATTTTCATCATCAATTTCTTTGACAAAGGCATTTAAGATGAAACAGTCGCTCTGGGAATGGCAGCTGGAGGCGAGAAACGTCTCTTACTTTACAAAACTATGAGCATTAACAATCGTCGCCACTGCTTCAGATTTTGGAGAGTATACAGATCTGTTGAGAAAACTGCGTACGGAATTTGAAACAAGATTTTCTCATATTTCCCGTTTGAAAGCAGATTTAGAAATTTTTACTACTCCATACTCTGCGGACGTCGATACTAGAAGTCAACCTCTCAAATGGAAGTCATAAATCTACAGTGCGACTCGTAACTGAGTGAATCACGGACCCGGAATCAGGGACCCCCTCCCCCCCCCCCCAAAAAAAAAGTTGATAAATTTAGAAAACAGCAATTGAAAACGGAGGTCGATTAATTCGTATATTTTCAGTGTTATAACATTTTCTGGCTTAGCCTTCCAGTTTGCCAACATCCATTAACTTTCTTGTTTAGCACATTTTTACCTTCATTTTGTCCTTATTATATAGTGAGCATGTTTTCTTGAATTTGAAAATCTGTTTGTGAGTAAATCTATTGTAATAGGCTTTTTCATTAAAAGTTGTACATGTTACATTAGAACTTTGTTTCATTTTTGATGTACATTTAGAATGCATATCCCCACTCGCTCACCAGAGTAATGATTTGTTACTTTTTAGACCACCACAGTCCTCCACAGAAGAATAAGCTTGCCTTGCACAGCGCCGCCTGGCTGTCAGGCGAAGTCACATTCTCCGCGCTCTCTCATTCAGGGTAGCGACGGAGCCGGAGCAAAGAGCGAAAACACTCTGCTCTATAGTGCACTGCGTTGAACGGTCCTGGTTTAGAAGGTAAGTGACATGAAAATAAATCTTCAGTACTCTTGTTTAAATGGCTGTAAAATAAACTTCAGAAAAATCGGATATCATGGTGGGCACCTCGTTCAACTAACGTGAAATGACACAAATTTCTAATTAAATTAGTACCTACCTTAAACTTATTCAGGCTTGTCCCGGGACTGTCCAGCATAACTTACGTCCCCCCTGCTAACATTCGAAGACTGTTCTCTTTCGTCGTCATTGCCTGTAAGAAAAGACGCTGCGAGTTTCTATGACTGTTACGGATGTACGAGTCTCACGAGCGCAGTGGAAGATCGTAGCAGGCTGGCCGCGGTGGGCTGACTCTCAGTGCCACATACGAGACTACTACAACAGGCGTCCGCACCGTAGTCCGCGCATGCGTAAAGTGCACCCCAATTCGCGCATGCGCAAAGCCTCCTGCCCATTGCCTTCACGCGCTCGCTTTGCACGTAAGCGTGGAAACTGTATTGCTCTGCATTCTAGTACTGATCAGAGAATTAAGGGGGCCACATGAACCAACTACATGTTTCTATGAACTTTAATTTCATTCGCTCCTGCTAACATTTGCCGCTACAGACGACGGTTTTTGCGACAGCGTACTCTTTAGAATGATGATATAAATATCGCTATAAAATGAAACGCAAGTAAAATTTTAAAAATAACATCATATGAAAATAACACTTGAACATACCTAACTCGATTGCAAAGGTGGCTGTTCCTGCAGCGTCAGCAATTTGTTCGACGATATAAACGGCGGATCGGGACTAACGTACTGATGCAGTAGCACGGTTCATGCTCACAGATCAGGTCACAGTTTACGGGCTTACAAACCTAACATTATTCGCAGGGATATGCGGGAGAGCTGGCTTTGCGCATGCGCAGGATGAGGTGCAGACGCTGCCTGTAGTCTCGTGTGCCCCATCCCCCCGTGGCTGCGAGGCGGGGACGAGCTGCGAGCGAGCCTCAAGGCTGAGAGGACCGCCTCTAGAACAGGGTCTCATAGCGATTATTTTTGCTGTGCTGGGGTCTGCAGTACACAGGGGTGTTCTTCTTCGTCGTCATTGTTGTTGTTGTGTTTGATGGTGACAGTAACTTGGTTATTTGCATTGTAGGGCGAGAGAACTGGTGGAAGTGTTTTGAAGTGTGTGTTAGGTGGAGCTGCGTTCATACTTGGGTTGTCACTGCTTGCGTCCAGTGTGTACTTTTGACCAAGGCGTACCATTGTTTTGAATATTTGTTTAATGCAGATGACGTGAAAGTTGGGTACTTACGATTGTTGCAGTGTATTTAAGGACATGTTGGTAGGTACAGTGTACTTGTGTGCTGCAAGCAAAAACGTACAGAGATGTAAATATTCTCGGAGAAAATGCTCGACTTTTTTTTTTTTTTCGGAAGTCCTACAAATAAAACCGACTATTTTCTGCTCGAAGTTCCATCTAATAGGCTCTAAAATCAGGTCAGTGGTTTGAGCCTTCAGCTTACTTACGCGTGTGGTTTGAAGGCCTGTGCACGTGGTTGGTGTCCAGGAGAAGAAGAAGTATTGATTTGAGTATGCTGTTTATGGAGTGGATAGGTCGGGGAACGTGTGAGCAACTCGTTAACATATTAGGATCTCGACTGTTATGTGAGTAGTGGCACTATCGAGTATAGAAGAGAAAGCATATTTCTGGAGTACAGAAATCTATGGGACAGGTGGCTGCCTCGATAGCCTTCTCTGGGGTACATTAGAAACGTTTGCGATTACTGCATTATAAGTATGGACATGTCAATAGGTATGATACTCTTGCACTGTAAGCAAAAAACGTGTAGAAGTTCAATGTCCATTGTCTGTCTATATGTGAGAGAGCTGATGCACCTCTTGCATTGTGACCTATCGATTTCGGCTTGTGTTGCAGAATGTATGCTACTTAAATTCATTGACAGCCACAGTGATAAAAGAGAGAGCATAATTTTCCTGTACGGGAGTTTTGCACCAAGAGGAGCTCTCTTGTGGACTGAAAGCTTGTGTAGACGGTTTGCGATATGCATTTTAGCCTTTGTGCTGTTCCATCTTAAATGTTTTGTGGGTTGTGTGGTTGATGTGTTAGGTCGATAGCTTATTTAAATAGGTTGATACATTAACGTCTATTTGATCGACATAGGCTAATGGTTTCCATGGGTTTGGCGTTGAACGTGACTCGTTAAGTTAAAATATAAGATTATCCGGAAAGTAGAACATGCAGAGGCAGTTGTGAGAAGTGTGTCTATAGAATGAAGCAGGTAGCCAGAACGTGACTGCATCAGTCATTAGCCAGTGACCAGTAGCTGGGCTGCTGCAGGCTTGTCTGCCTTACGCATAGCCGAGTACATGGCTTATAACCGTGTGTGCCAGTGGCGTATCAATAGGCTATCAAAGCTATCACCGAAGCCCGTTTCTAAAGCAAACCAGAAATTAAGAACCAATATTAACAAAAATGGCAGTAGAAGCCAGTTTCGGACATGAAGAATTAGCGCGTAGTGTGGAATATGTCTGGTTCGCTTCATTCCAACAGCGGGAGAACAGAGCTTCGGACGCTCACTGCCGCAGCCTTGGGTAGTGCGGCCAACAGCACGCCAAGGCTTCCGAATCTCTCGTCGCAAGACGAGCACGAGCGCTTCCGAAATGTGCCGAACGGACACGACTCGCTCTTGGCGAACTGCGCATCAGTTTAAAGCAACAGAGAGCGTGTTTGTGCGTTTGTTACGTTTCACAACAGCTGTCTTTGTGTTATTTTATAGTGTGCAGTGTACTTTGACAGTTCTTAGTGCTAATTCTTCAAAATGGATGGGCAGTGTGTAATTAAACAGTTACTGAACAGACCATTCACACAGTCGAAATACTAAGACAAGTTGGTGATTTTAAAACAGAGAAGGCCTACTCCAGCTCTTACAGTGTGAGCAGAAAGAAAAAAACAAGAAGCCTTACAAAAGGTATTGCAATAAACGGTAGGCGTTACTATAAAAGATTTCAAATTTTCCTCCCACTACCCATCACGGGTTTCGGTAGGGGGGGGGGACGAATGTAATATCATTGGATGTCCCCCTCTATGCATTAACATTTGCCAGTAACCGTTTCTTCGTTTGCTGATAATTTCTTGAGATATTTGGCACGGTCACTAACAACAACACAGAAACAGCGCAAGATGTCGATTTTTTTTTCTTAGCATTTCTTTCTCGGTACACCCTTAGAGAGTGAGATAGTAGTGATAGCCCAAGTTACAAACCCAGCATACGCCACTGTTTGCACTTCTCCGTCAAAGTGGGATCCGCAGACACCTTGCATATGTACTGTAAGAAGGTGCATCCTCAAAGCCTCGTAGGTTGAGTAATTTGCATTTTTCCTCATTTAACTACGCACCTAAATCATGAGAGTGACTATCACTTACTTCTTTCAGCTGTGGGATCTCTTCACGTCGGTGGAGGAGAACCACTACATCGGATTGTAAGGCTAGGAATGAAGCATTGGTTTTAGCCAAACAGAGAACCAAGCAGAAGGGACAATCTGCTTTTCACAGCTGGTGCAACACTTTGTACTTAAAATTAAGCAGTGTGAGAGGACGGAATTCTGGCACTGTTACACAGCTACAATTCTTGGGTATGAGAACAATTTTCCCCTCCTTGTAGCTGGCAGAGACAGCACCTCCCCGCAAAATCTCATTCATTATGGAAGTGAAACTAGAACCTAACAGATCCTAAAACTGTAAAAAAATATTCCTTCGGGAAGCCCATCCGGACTAGTTGATTTGCGGGAGGGAGAATGAGTGATTAAATCAAACGCTTCATCCTCCCGAATATCAGCCAAAAATTCAATATTTTGTGCAAGCATAATCGTTTGATCTAGAGGTGAAACTCTAAAATCAGTAAACGGTTCCACAGAATCATCTGCAGTGTACAACTGTGCGTAGTACTCATGTATGGCTTGACTCAGCTGAGGTTCATCAGTCATCTGACAGCCAAGACAACGATATCAGCATGGTTTGTACTTAAACTTTAACACATCCATTTGCTTCTTCTTATTGAAAGACGACCGTCTGTCGTCTTTCATATATTTTTTGTATAATGTCGCTAGATTATCATTTTGTTAAAACTTGAACCCACTCTTTTCAAGCCTTGAGGAATAGCATTTTTATTTCATGTGTTAAAATAATAGTTGATATTGCTAGGTTTTTCTTGTTTTCTTATATTAATAATTTATTATTATATTAATTAATGTGGCATAATTGTGACTTCCCGCTACACCAATGTCCCTGTGAGAATGTGTACTTGTCTTACTTTTAAGTGGATGTGCGAGAATCTATGGCTGTCTGAATGTGGGGAGTGATAGCTCGATTTGCATCGTTCTCTCTGGCTCAGTGTCGATAGCTGCTGATACTACCAAGAGGTTTCCACACCCTTTGGTTACTAGCTAGTTGGCGAGCCTTTCCTCTCCAGCGCGAGTGTACTCGCTCTCCATCCTCACCACCGCTGATCTTGGATTTTCTGGCTCCCAGTGGCTTCCTGCGTTTTGTGGCCACTCGGGCTGGTCATTCTATACTGGGCATCTGGCGAGGTAAGGTTGGTTCTTTTCTGGTATCCACGAGATGTTAGCATTTCATTGTCTAGCACTTTTAACTTAGACTCGTGAACTTAGAATAATTTTTTGGAATATCGTGTGCGGAAATGTGTTCTCGTTTTTCAAGTCAGTGATTTCCCATATATAAACGTGGTCTGTGTGATTCTAGTTGCAGTTTGATGACGGCCTGGTATGTTAAAACCTTTTTACCGTCTAGTAAAATCATCTGAAGATCAAAACCAACTGCAGAACGATCTGAATAAGATATCAGTATGGTGTAAAAATTGGCAATTGACTCTAAATAATGAGAAGTGTGAAGTCGTCCACATGAGTACGAAAAGAAATCCGTTAAACTTTGTTTACAACATAAATCAATCAAATGTGAAGGCCGTAAACTCCACAAAATACCTAGGAATCACTATTACTTCAGACTTAAACTGGAAAGAACACGTAGATAATATCGTGGGAAAGGCGAACCAGAGACTGCGTTTTATTGGCAGAGCCCTTAAAAGATGCAACAGAACTACTAAAGAAACTGCATACACTGCGCTTGTCCGTCCATTTTTGGAGTATTGCAGCCCAGTGTGGGATCCTTATCAGGTGGGTTTGACGGAGGACATCGAAAGAGTCCAAAGAAGGGCAGCTCGTTTCGTATTGTCGCGATACAGGGGAGACAGCGTTACGGAAATGATACAGGATCTGGGATGGGAATCATTACAACAACGGCGCTTATCGCTGAGGCGTGGGTTACTTGCGAAACTCCAATCGCCAACATTCTCCTCCGAATGCGAAAATATATTGTTGACTCCCACTTACATAGGTAGAAATGATCATCAGAATAAAATAAGAGAAATCAGAGCTCGAACATAGAGATTCAGGTGTTCTTTCTTCCCGCGCGCTATTCGAGAATGGAATGGGAGATAAATAGTATAATTGTGGTTCGATGAACCCTCTGCCAGGCACTTAAATGTGATTTGCAGAGTATCCCATGTAGATGTAGATGTAGATCATGTGGTGGCGTATGAACTCTGTGTAAATACTTCCTAGCTTTGTGGGGCCTGATTTCTAATAGGTGATATGTTAATTTTTGTACAGTGCATGTAAAAATTTTCTCATTGTTTCCTTCTGTAAGTGACGTGTTCCACGTGGTTGGTTCATAGAACAAGGACTTCAGCTTCCACTCTTGTTTGTTCCATGCCCATCAGGCAAGTAAATATGCAGGCATCCTTCTGATTTCCAGTCATATTTCGCGATCTTCTCTCCCCGCCTATTTTAATTTTGCCGTTTCTTCTCCGTCTTGTAGTACGTACTCTGTCTTTCTCAGTAATTCTCTCTGAGCCTTGTACAACTTCCTTCAATAGCTTCCTTGTGTAAGTCTAAACATTTCTATGGGTTGCATACTGTAATTCTTAATTTTAATTTTCCGACTTTGTAATTATTTCACTTTTACGGTTTTTTTTACACTGGACTTCATCCGTCTCTGTAATCGCTCCCTATCGCGTATAGCTGCGTTTCTTCCGCTTCTTCATGTAAATCTAAACATTTCTATGGGTTGCATGCCGTAATTCTTATTTTTATGTTTCCGACTTTGTAATTATTTCATTTTTGTGGTTTTTCCGAGACAGGACCTCAGCCGCCTCTGTAACGGCCCCTATCACGTGTAGCTGTATTTCATTCGCTTCCTTATATAATACTAAGCATTTCTATGGGTTGCATGCAGTAAATAATTTTCTTTATTTTTCGGAAACTGTAATTTATTCAATTTTATCGGTTTTCGGAACCACGTGGGCCTGAGTTCCGACTTCCGGGGTTTGCAGCTAGTCGCCTGAATTCACGCCACTTCTCATATAAAACCAGCGCCTAGATCTATTTCTAACAGACTTGAACTTAAGAATGAATCCGATTTTCAACCACTTCACCTTCAGTGGAGTGCGTTCATGTAACGTAGACGTGTGTCGCCGTTAGCGTGTTTGTTCGCGGTCCAATTCAGATGTAATTTAACTTGACTATACACGCGCACCATCTCAAAACAGGGACGACAGACCAGAGCCAGCTTCAAAATGTTTTTGTATATTGTGTTTTGTGCTACCCCCGACTTGCTGAATTTCGCCTACGATAGCGGCGCCTGCTTCCGCCTCGTCTCAGCACGCTGATTTTGGTGTTTCGCTGTGGCATTGCGTGTGTGTGAGCAAATGAGTGTTGTTTGTGAATCCTTCCCCCCAGTAGCGTTAAATCATGCATAATTTAGGCTGGGGACCGTCCGCATCAATCCATGTAAGAGATGCGTTTTTATTGTATTAACAAAATTGGTTCCCCATTTTGCTTGTTTTCTATCTGAGTAAACAAGTTTAAGTTCAGTATAATCCGTAAGTTGCCTATAAATTATAGTTTAAGAGCACCTTCCCTGTTTTATTTAATATTGTCCTTCACAAGTGCTGAGAATAAGGCCAGATGCAAATTTTCTTATGTCTAAATTCCGTTGCGCGATAAATGTTTTCTTAGCCACCTTTCTAAGATAACTTTAATTGTGGTGGATTCCTTATTAATGCCTGTGTGTAATAACGTGTGAGCGGCTATGTATATTGATCACTGTAGTATTAATGTCCTGTTATTGAAGTAATTTGAAACGAGTCAGTTCTCAGTTTGAGCCAGGGAACAAGATTTTATAAAAATGTTCAAATGTCTGTAAATCTATCGGACCAAACTACATGGTCATAAGTCCGTAGCTTACAAACTACTTAAACCTAGATAATCTATCCTACGGACAAACACACACACCCATGCACCAAGGAGCACTCGAACCTCCACGGGGAGCAACCGCGCGCTCAGCAGCGAGGTGCTTTAGACCGCTCGGCTACTCCACCGCGGCCAAGATTTTATAGAAGGGAGTAACCGGTAGTTTACACGCACCTCATTTGCTAATTTTAGTGATAAAACAAGGCTCTTCTTACGTACTTTTATTATGCAGTAGCAATTTCGCTTTTACCCGCCGAACCTCATCAGTTCTCAAAGGGACACCGGTAGTTCGTGCATATAAATCCGTAAGAACTGAATACTAAAATCCATATGTGTTCCTAAAGTCTCTCGCTCTTGCGGCACAGTAATGTACCAACGCCTTCCGGATCCTTGGTTTTGCGTAATCAGACCACCATCCCAATAATGAGGGGTATCGTTCTACTAAACGGAGGCAATGGTCCCATTCAGTACCAGTCACTGCATCAATGGAGCTATTAACAAAGAAGGATACGTTTAGAGTCAACTGTGGACGACAGTTTTACAGGTTGTCGGGGGCAATCAATAGTTGCAGAAACAGCGCAGTGATTAGTGAAAGGCGAAAGAATCACGTCTATAAGTGTGAAGTGTGAGGGAGATTTAAAAACGGTGCTGCTATGCCCGCACACGCCTTACAGGCCAATAACAGCTTTTGCGCCCACTTTCATTGTTAGTGACAGGCACTCTTATGGTGTCTACAGCACAAAATAACAAAGCATGTCGCGAAAACGAACCACAGCAGTTACGTTAGCGTCCATGGTTGTCTCCCACGTAGACCATTGTTTTCCAGTATGTGTTCCAAAGGACACTGGTTTTCTGTCGGAAGTGAATGTAGGCCCATGGGGTTAAAGTAGAAGTAGACGAATCGGAAATCATTACTACAAAATGTTTTATTGTTGTAATGGCTCCATTTGTGGCCCAATATGACTATCTACGTTTTCCCCATCGATGGAGTTGTGCTTTAGTAGTGGGTGGGGGGGGGGGGGGGTAAAATGTACCCCGAAAAGGGATATTTATCTGGTTTTATGATTTATCTCATAAACTGCTCACAACATCTAACCCTAGGTGCTATTAAATGCTGTAGTGCATTAAATTCTGCATTGAATGAGACCAGACGCATATTTTAGGACCACCGCTTCCCATACTGGCGTTGATCAAAATTGAAAAAAAAAATTACATATTTACGACACAATTTCGTTTTTGAACGTCTGTTTTTGTCAATGTCGCTTAAACTGGACCCTCTATCAATAAAGTGGTCCATACAAAAGTTTTAAAGGAATAAATTTTGCGCTTACTGGGTCCAATCACCAAACGTGGATTTTTCGGTCAACCTGTGTTCGTAGAGCTTCATCTTAAATTTGGACAAATTCACATTGATTGCATAAGTTGTGGATAGGAGAAAGGAATTTATTATATTTGTCAGCACAGGAATGGTTGGAGATGACTTAAGCAAATGTCAAACACTCTTTGAAATTGGCAATTCCTCAATGCTTGTCGTGATCGGCCAAATCTTTGACAACATCAAGTTGTCCGAAAAAAATGAGTAATGAGTATCACAAGGTTTCATATCTAAGGTAACCATTTGTGGGAGGATGTACCAGTGGACCCTGGAACTATACTCACCGTGCGGCACTTCTCAAGAAATCCGAAGAACAGCTTAAAGGCTTCTTCCGTTACGAGCTGGCACCCAATCCCCCCTCTCTGTTCGATGCATTTGGAATGCGGAAGGCTCCCAACTCAGTATTATGTGACTTGTTGACGCCACTCAATGAGGTAAACCTGGAAGACGCAGATTTTTGTCATAGATGGTGGGGTGGATTGCTACTCTACCGGACCGTATGGAAAAACTGTGAACACTTCACTTAATCCTTACCAAGTGCGATGACTACCTGAAAAGACGCTTCAACTGAAGTTGGACAAGTATGGTGTTTGATGGCTATCCTGAGGACATGCCCACCAAGAGCATTAAATATGTTGAACGCCTACATCGAAGCAAAACACACAATGCTCCTGAGGTCATATTTACCGATATCATGACTCAGAAGCAATTCCTCTCCTACGAGAAAAATAAAGCATGTCTCATTAGCTTGTTTATTGAGATACTTGAGAATTGAAGATAAAGGCTTCTCAGTATAGCAAGCTAATGAAGATGCAGATCACTTGATTACTGACACGGCCCTTGGGATATAATAGGAGCAAGAGAAGATAAGAAAGTTGTGGTAGTTGGTGATGATACAGACCTACACACTATGGAAACATGGAAGAGGAATGGCTCCATCAATGTGACACAACTTCAGCACTCTTCAAGCAGGGTAAAAAGGTGTCCAAAAATAAATGTCCCTCCAAACAGATGAAACTGACGAACCAGAAGTTGACGAAAAACTGTACTATATATACAAGGCAAAGAAAATTGCTCTTTTTGAGGAGACGGGTGATGGGGTGACTGATACCTATCGGAAATTACAGACGTTGGGAGCCGAATGGCCTAATGACAGTCAAACGTTAACGTCTGTGAAGTTTGTATACCTACCTACTATTTCTCCTTTTCATCTTCGACCCTTTAAGTAAAATTTTGTTATTATGAAATATAATCATCACTAATTGATTTCAAGAATTGATTTTCTCATCCCGGCTCCACCGTATAATCAGTTTAATAGACTCTGTATGACATCACGATCTATATGAAATTCGTTTCTAATAATATCTTTCTATATATCCCCGGATAGGGTAATGCTCACCAGATATGGTGGGTACCGGGGAAATAAAATACCCGAGGTGGACCAAAACCAGCAACTGCTGCTCTGTAGTACGATATTGGCTTATCAAAGGCTAAAGGAAGAAAACGTTGAATACAAATCACCTGGTCTTCCAGGTTGGGGGTTGTGCAGTGGGCCAGCTCCTCACTCACGTAAAAATATAAAATGCTAAGAAACCTAATAATATGCCTCGAAAAAACTGGAACTGTGGACGACGAACTGACGATGAAAAACGGAAAATGATGTTTGGATGCTGGAATGTGCAAGGTATTTCCACTAAAATAAATATACTACCCACAGAACTTTAAATGTTCAACATGCATGTTATCGTAAAGCCTTAAGGCCAGGATGGAAAGGACACTGGATGAATCATTTTAAGGAAGCACAGAAGAAATGTATGAATACATCAAAACTAATGTGAAAAACGAAGCATCAGAGGAGATGGGCATAACAGGAAACAACCACAAATGTGCAACTCTGTGGCGGTCAGAGGAAATAGAAATATGAGTTAAAGAAAAACGAAATGCATTCAGTCAGAGGTTGAATGATAAATCAAAAGGAACAAGATCAAAATACAAGGAAAAAAATCGCACTGACGTGTTTTATGGCCCAATTCAGATTTGTAGTTTTATACGTTTTTGCAAGCATTTTGGACCAAAATAATAATCTAAATAATAAAAAATTAATTAATAAGAGTGACTGAAACTCTTTTAGGGGAAAAATGTAATTGGCGGCGGGTTCCGAACCACTGACCTTCAGCGTCACAGTCCAACGCATGGCCCACTACGGTATGACTATCAGATAGGATTTGTATTATTTCATCTGATACTATTGATGGCCGTTGTTACCTGAAGCTAATATGCCATTTTTAGACACTAGATAATCATTTATCGTACGAAGAACGACTTGTTTTTGTTGATTCTTCAGTGCTCCATTGCTTTGAAAAGACAACGTGTAAGTTACAATAAGAAAATCATCAAATACGCAACGCAAGATGGCGTATGCCTCAGAGTTCTGGGCGAGGAGTGTCACGTGACATTTGCGAACGGCTGGTTTTCGTTAATTCAATGGAGGGTGTGAAAACTCCGTTATTTTTGCAACTATCTCTCAAACGATACGAGATATGAAAAAAAAAACAAAAAAAAAAAAAAAACAAAACAAAAAACATAAGGGAACAAAGTTGTAGAGAATTTTCTCCTCTACAAATTCGGTTATTCAATTTTGGCGTCAAATGAACGGTTTATTTGCAATTAAAATTACATTACAAACGGCTTTTTTTTTTGTATTACTAACATATTTCTTGTCCGAACTATTTCAAAAAGCGAGTTTCTGGTCTCTGGTAGGCAACAATTATGTCTATAAAATTTGGTGCCTATCGGTTGAACGGTTCGACCTAAAAAGTGGGAACACGTTACAGCCAGACAGACATTGTCAAATCGCCGTTATTTTTTCAAATATCTCTGCAACGATGCAAGATGTGAAAAAGACATAATAGAGCGAAGTTGAAGAGAATTTTCCCTTCTACCAATTATGCTATTCAATTTTTGTGTCAAACGAACGGTTCGTTTGCAATTACAATTATATTACCAAACGGCTTTTTTTGGTATTACTACCGTATTTGTTATCCGAAAAAATTGAAAAAGGGAGGTTCTGGTCTCTGGCGGCCTACAATTATGTCTGTAAAATTTGGTGCTGATCGGTTGAACGGTTCGCCTTAAAAACAGGGAACACGTTACGGACAGACAGACAGATATACATACATCTAAAAATCGCCATTATTTTTGCAAATATCTCTGAAACGATACGAGATATGAAAAAAACATAACAGAGAAAAGTTGTAGAGAATTTTCTCCTCTACAAATTGGGTTATTTAATTTTCGTGTCAGATGAATGGTTAAGCCGTTATTTTCATTTAAATTTCGAGCTGTCAAAAGACGATCGCAAAGGCCCACTTTTAGTGTTACTACCGTAACCTAAAGTGGGCCTAAAGAATGAAGTGGAAAAGAAAATAAGATTAGGAAAAAATGATGCATGGGAAAGAACATATGCCAATGTTAATAGCAAACTAGGATTAGGCAGAGCGAAAGAAGCATGGTCAGTATTAAAAGAGCTTCAATAAGATACAAAAGTCAAATCCAGTCTCCAACTGGTAACACAAAAGGAGTGCGAAGAATATTTTCAAAAATTATTGAATGAGGACAGAGAAGAATATCTAGAGGAAGGAACAGCGTAAGAAAATGAACATCATGATGATGAGATCCAAATTTCAGAAAGTGAAGTACTTGAGGTATTAAGTACAGGGAAGAATGGTAAATCACCTGGCCAGGCAATATCAATATGGAGTTTCTGAAGTATGGTGGTGACCAAATTGTGAAACTGATTACGCGGCTATTCAATAAAATGTTACATTCAGATTCTATACCCAAGGACATGAAACGAGGTTATATTAGTACCATATTTAAGAAAGGGGATCGCAAAATTTGCTCGAACTATCGAGGCATTTGTGTTACAAACAACTTAATGAGAATTTTTGGGAAAATAATTAAAAACAAACTGAACAAAAAATTTAGAACCCAAGAAGAACAATTCGGTTTCACAGCTGGTAGATCATGTGTCGACCATATTTTCACATTACGACATATTTTGGAGAAACATAGGACAAATCTAAAAATGTAGGATTTATTTTTATAGATCTAGAAAAAGCGTACGATACTGTTCCAAGAAAAATACTCTGGAGAACACTACATATGGCAAACATAAATACTTCCTTAATTAAAATAATACAACAGATGTATAAAGATAACATTTGCCAAGTGAAAATTGGTAATACACTTTCACAGAAGTTTAGAGCAAGCAATGGTCTGTTGCAAGGCTGTCCCATGTCACCAACATTATTTAAAATCTATATAGATATTTGCCTTAGAACGTGGTCCCGGAAATGTATTAGTATGGGGTTAGAAATTAGAGACGGAATTTATCTACATCATTTATTATTTGCTGATGATCAAGTTGTCATAGCACAAGACGGGGAGGATGCAAACTACATGATGTGTAATGACCGCGCGGGAGCCCCAGCGGTCTGGGGCGCCACGTTGCGGATCGCGCGGCCTCCCGAGTCGGAGGTTCGAATCCTCCCTCAGGCATGGATGTGTGTGTTGTCCTTAGGTTAGTTTAAGTAGTTTGTAAGACTAGGGACTGATGCTGATGACCAACGTAGTTTGGTCCCATAGAATTACAAACATTTCAACATTTTACACGTGTAATCAACAAGCAATAGCATACAAAACTTGGGGTCTGAAGATTAACAGATTAAAAAACAGAATACTTGACTAATGATCCAGATGAACTACACATAGAGGGAAAGAAAAAAAAAAACACTTTCTGTTATTTATGATCCATTTTAGAAATTGAAGCAAAATCAGACTCAGAAATTAATAAAAGAATTAGTAGTGGACTAAAGGTCATTGGGATGCTCAACTCAGTCCTATGGAGGAGAAATATAATGAACAGAACAAAAAAATTGTATATAAATCGGTATTAGAGAGTGTAGTTCTGTACGGAGCGGAAACCTGTACCATTAACCTGAACACACTCAGAAACTACAAGCTTTAAAGATGGATTTCTGGAGAAGATATGTCAGAATTTCCAAGAAAGAAATAAGAAGAAACGTCGAAGTAATAATGATGATGGAAATAAAAGAAAGAATAGATGAAGTGATGATTAGAAAGAAATTACTATGTTATGGGCGTGTACGAAGAATGGAGGGCACCAGAATACCGATACTGGTACTGGAGTGGGAACCTGAGGGGAGAAGAAGAAGACGGCGACCTGTGACCACCTGGATCCAAAACGTACAGAAGACTGGGTGCGGAAGAAGAGGACACGCAAGATCGATACACCTGAAGGAATATAGTGAATAGTTAGTGCCAAGCCTTATGTACTAGGTGCACTCATTTCTGGGCGAATTATTATGTCGGAGGTAAACCTCTGTAATGAGGAAAATCTCAATAAATAAAAATAATTAATACTATATTAAATAATTACAAGGCAATAGAGTGCTGTAGAACTATCTTTAATAAAGTGTACTAGCTTAAACCCGAGGCTCCGCTCGCGAGTTGGTTGATTACGGTGTGATAGATAATGCGCGAAACGTCAAATCGATTTTTTTTTAAAGAGATGTATTAAAAGAAATTTCTTTTTTACTGCTTTATTTCTATATTCTTATATTTCTTTATTCGTATGCTTATCCTTACAGAGAAAAAGAGATGAAGATATTGTAGCACGCATAGATCAAAGATATGGTCTGTGGCATCACGTTTCGCTGTATGTAACCTCCTTGCTATAGAGTCGCAAACGTCATCGGTGGCCTTCAGGCCGAATCTTTTTATAATTTGACGACTTTCAACCACCATATCTTCCACCCCCTTATAGCTATCGGCATGGAACTGCTCTGGTGTACAACGGGAGACTTCGGACAACAATTACACAGAGACCATTCGTTTGCGTTCTGTAGTTTTCGCTGCAGAGCAAAATATTAACACACACACGTAGAATTTTATATACACCGATAACTTTCCATTCCAATATACTCCACCCTTTTATCATTATGAACCCTCAAGCAACAATGCAACCAATAAAACCATTTTCAAAGAGTAAATATAATTTTCAAAGAGTAATTATTGTTCCGCATTTCGCGTTATGTTCTTAAAATTACTAAATATCTGTCAGATCGCTATAAAACCGTGCCTAAAACCTCCCTCAGGTATAAATTGGTAACTGTACAAATATTTAAGTCTCTGCGTCTTGTCGTCCGCACATGATTAGCGTACACCGAACAGACATTCACATTAATATATATAGATAAGTAGCTATTCGATCGCCATAAGACCGTGCCTAAAGCCTTCCCCGGGTGGACATAAGTAACTGTAAAATTTTTAGCTCTTTATGTCTTGTAGTTCAGACGTGATAAACATACACCGAACAGACATTCACATTTATAGATATATAGTGTTTATAACACTTATCTAAGAATTGCATTTAAAACGGTCTTCATTGATGATGAGGTCTGGTCCACATTTAAGGCGGAGCTGTACGGAAACGGGTAGAGCAAAACATAAATTTTTGGTCTTTTCGAACGCATAATTTATCCCTCTCTAACCTTTGTATGGACCACTTTATTAGTTTCAATGATATTGACAAAAACAAAGGTTGAAACGAAAATTTTTCGTAAATGTGTAAAATTTGTCCAACTTCGATGAGTACAAGTACAGGAACGAGTGGTCCAAAAAATATGCGGCTGGTCTCAATAAATTTAATGCCCTACTACTTTTAATAGGACCGCGTTTTCGATGTTGCAACTTCCTTATGTGATATAATTTTTCACTTTATTAACCTTCATATTAAACAAAGTACGAGGATTCTCAAAGAGTTCCGTCAGAGGAAAGGTTTGGGAAGCCATAACATGAGGTATTTCAACGGTGAACAAAACAAAAGCCGCGCGGCCAAGCTAGTTCGGCGGTTGGTTGTTGCTGTGGTTGCTCTCTTGTCAATACCTTGCTCTGATCTGGTTGTTGTTTTCATAGTAGCTTCTGCAGGCAACTTATACTACCGTACACTTATAGTTCCTAACATTTAAACTAATATTAGATGTCAACAAATTTCACTTCATCAGAAAAGCTTTTCTTTCCATAGCAATTCTGCATTTTATATCTTCTCTACTTCGGCCTTCAGAAGTTGTCTTGCTACCCAAATAACAAAACTCATCTACTACTTTTATTGTCTAATTACTTGATATAATTCCTTCAACATCGCCTGATTTTCTGACACTACATTCAATTACCCTCGTTTTACTTTTGTTAACGTTCATCTGATATCTTTCTTTCAAGATACTGTCCATTCCGTTTAATTACTCTTCCAGCTCCTTTGCTGACTGACAGAATTACTATGTCGTCAGCAAACCGCAATGTTTTTATTCCCTCTCTCTGGATTATCATTTCCTCTCCAAATTTCTCCTTGCATTCCTTCACAGCTTGCTCAATGTACAGATTGAACAACATTGAGGAAAGGCTACAACCCTGCCTTACTCGGAAAGTATGTTACAAAAAGGTACGGCCAAACTTTCAGGAAATATTCCTCACACACAAAGAAAGACAATATGTTATGTGGACATGTGTCCGGAAATGCTTAATTTCCAAGTTAGAGCTCATTTTATTACTTCTCTTCAGATCACATTAATCATGGAATGGAAACACACAGCAACAGAACGTACCAGCGTGACTTCTACATCTACACCTACATACATACCCGCAATTCACCGTAAGGTGCGTGGCGGAGGGTACACTGTACCACTACTACGCATTTCCTTTCCTTCAAACACTTTGTTACAGGAAATGTTCAAAATGTCCTCCGTTAGCGAGGATACATGCATCCACCCTCCGTCGCATGGAATCCCTGATGCGCTGCTGCAGCCCTAGAGAATGGCGTATTGTATCACAGCCGTCCACAATACGAGCACGAAGACACTCTACATTTGGTACCGGGGTTGCGTAGACAAGAGCTTTCAAATGCCCCCATAAATGAAAGTCAAGAGGGTTGAGGTCAGGAGAGCGTGGAGGCCATGGAATTGGTCCGCCTCTACCAATCCATCGGTCACCGAATCTGTTGTTGAGAAGCGTACGAACACGTCGACTGAAATGTGCAGGAGCTCCATCGTTGTGTTGTGTCGTACTTGTAAAGGCACAAGTTCTAGCAGCACAGGTAGAGTATCCCATATGAAATTATGATAACGTGCACCAGTGAGCGTAGATGGAAGAACATGAGGCCCAATCAAGACATCGCCAACAATTCCTGCCCAAACGTTCACAGAAAATCTGTGTTGATGACGTGATTGCACAATTCCGTCCGGATTTCGTCAGCCCACACATGTTGATTGTGAAAATTTACAATTTGGTCACGTTGGAATGATATTTACATTTAAAGACAAGTACTAAAATGAGCTCTAACATGGAAATTGAGCGTATCCGGACACATGTCCACATAACATATTTTCTTTCTTTGTGTGTGAGGAATGTTTCCTGAAAGTTTGGCCGTACATTTTTGTAACACCCTGTATATACGACAATATACCATCTTATGACCAGAAACAGTTGGTTGTAACGCACAGATTTTTGAGGTCACACAATGCATGGCCGCAACGTCTGTGTCGTAACCAAGAAACAGAGCGAAATAAAATGAATCACGTTATTTCGACCACAGATTCGAGCTGCCAGTAAAATTACGAACTCCTGGATACCAATATCAGACCGGACGGATCCTTAATTAAAAAGTAGCAAAATTAAATCAATTAAAGACTAGCAGTCTTTACCATCTCTGATAGCCGCTCAAAACCAGAGAGAATCTCTTCTGATCCAAAGAGACACATATCGTTGGTCCCTACATGAGCCACCCCCTGCAGTTGGCTGCACCCTGTGCTCTTCATGGCATCCGGAAGGACCCGTTCCACATCTGGAATGACTCCTCCCGGTATGCACACGGAGTGCACATTGGTCTTCTTCCCCTCCCTAGCAGCCATATCCCTAAGGGGCTCCATCACCCTCCTAACTTTGGAGCTCCCAACTACTAACAAACCCACCCTCTGTGAGTGCCCAGATCTTGAAGGCAGGGGGGCGAGTACAGGACAAGCGACACCATCTGCGTCAGGAACATCCTCTGCCACAGACAGCACCTCGAATCTATTCGTAAGACAAACCGGGGAGGCCTCTATCTCGGGCCCCCGGGAAGTCTTACGCCGCCTGACACGCGCTGAGGAGACCTCCCAATCCACCACGGATTGTGAGGCGACCCCCTCGCGGGCAGTGAGCGGGCTGGCCACAGCCGCAGGCCGATCGGAGGGCACAACAGACGCACAGGGCGTCTGCTGCACCCCCGCGAGCGGCCCACAACAGCGGCGCCCACCCACCGCAGTCTCAGCGTTGCCAGCGAAGCCAACGCCGCCTGAAGCTGCGGGCGAAGAGTCACCAACTTGGCCTGCATCCATTCACAGCAGTCACAGTTCCTACCCATTCTAAAAACCTATGTATGTTCGAAATACGTACGACTGTTGTGATTCAAACTGTGGGAGAAAACACGAAACTAACTTCGACGCGAATCTAAGTATAAGCACGAGGGCACTAAACTGTTCCTTTGATGCGAAACTGAGTAAATATACGATCGAGGACACAAAAGTTTGATAAACAGTGAGCTTCGAAAAATATGTACCAAACACTAAACTGTCTATTAACGGCGAATGTGAAAAATATATACAAGAGCTAATAAATCAAAATATCAACACTGATATGTCAACTGTAAGATTACCGCCCAATAGAAATACTGGTAATTAATAGCATTCGATAATTAAACAGTATGAAGTTCACTGCAAACATTGTCCATGCCAACGCACTAAATGTTACACAATTTTAATCTTATTAATTATGGTAGCAATGTATGTACGCAGTTGGGTAACAACATTTATAGTTAGGCCATAGGTAGAAATTCTCCACGTTGAGATTTGCTGTGTGCTTGTAGCTGATGGGAGGCCAGCGAGCAGGCTGACGTTGGTGGCTTGTTCCAACTTAGGATTTCCCAGGTTCGTTTTCGGTGAGGGGAGAAAGGGACAATGGCGAGTGCCAGGTGCAGTGCAGTGCACAGCGTGAAATAAAATATTCTAATACTACTTGCATTTGAAGTAATACGATGCAGTTAGGAACCTTTAAGGGCCTCATTACAAAATAGCCTGTTGACAAATAAACAATACATTAGCTGATATAGTCACATCTGGCGTAATATGTTTAATTGACAATGAAAAGTAATAAATTACCAATGAATACAAGACAGTTACACAACTAGCATGGCAATGTTTGTTTATAAAAATAATATATTAACTATTTCTCATATTATTTTCAATTAATCTTGTGTATTTTATCTTGAAATATTCAGTTAAATCACTTATCTGTGATATAAGAAATCGCACGATTATGATAAATAGTACAAAGGACGTTTATACCAATATAAAAACGTAAGAAGATATTTGTTTAATGTGTAGTGTAATTATTTTGATTTTAAGTAAAGTTTTAGAAATGTATTGGCTGAGCGCTGTACGTTGGCAAATCGGTTAGAACAGCTCACATGGGGAAGTTGATGACGTAGGGGAAAAAAACCGCCGTTGAGCTTTTGGCGCGCGCGAGAGGGCAGGAAGTGAGTAGTCGGCAGCACGTGGGGTAGCTGTCCGGGCGGCGTCGCTCTGCATCAGTCGGCATGTGGATCTCCAGGTGGAGACTTTAGATTTGTGTGTGGCAATCGCCACGTGTGGTTGCTCGTCGTAGACTGCACCAAGTTGAATCGAGTGCTAATGTGTGTTTGTGAATATTTAGCCGGTGGAACAAGGTGTGCATCACATTGAATTAAAGTGACTGTGATTTGTTAATGTAACACGTGTCGTCGCATAGGCATGAACATAAACGGTGTTTGAGACAGCCACTTGGTGTGAAAACAATTCGCGACAAATATTCATTTTGTCTGGGGGCTCACGAGCTATAACTTTATTTGATAAATGTGTCGACGTACAGACGTATCAGCCACAGGGCTCTAATATTGTGAAATAAACAACATAAAGTGAATTTTCACGTGTTTTCAAAAATAGTAGTTAGTACACCCTTCTCTCTCATGAAATTGATTTTATTATGAATTTGTTTTGTTAATCATATGCAGGGAAGGAAAGCTGCAAACGTGTGATATCATCCCCTAGAAAACGAGTCAAACAGTCGCAATCACAGTTCCAGTGCTTTTGCATGTTTAGGAATTTGGTTCGCAGTTGGTGGTTGTGAGTTTTAAAAATTAATCTGTCTCTAATTTAAACTCTCACCCCAACCTTCACGCTCGCATAACTAAACGCGATCCGAATAAATAACACGCGAGCACACGAAAGTTGCAAGAGAAAGCACGCACGAAATGAAAATTAGTCGCTTCTAGAAGAAACCGGTTAGCTTACAGTGGAGGGCTGCCTGCTGACAACACGTGTCTACTCGCTTGCGGTCACTGAGCAACTCTAATTGCTTCTCCAAATTTCTCCTTGATTTCCTCCACAGCTTGCTGAAGGTACAAATTTAATAACATTGGAGAAAGGCTAAAATCCCGTCTTACTCCGTTCCCAACCACTGCGTCCTTATCATGCCCTACAACTCTAATAACAGCGATTTAAAGTAAGAACATAATGTGTTGTGGAGGGAAATCGTACATAGACTATTCCAAGGCGCCTTAATCGTCAGTGGTGTGGTAGTCTAACGGTACAGTGTGGCTCGGGCAGCCGTGAGGCGAGGACGTCCGCTAGCGTCCCGCCTGGCGAGGTACGCGTTCGCGTTTTCCTTGTTTACTTCGCGCTGCGCTATTGTGTATTGAGTCCCCTGTATTAGTGAGCCATGGCGCACTCATACCGCCGAACGACTATCAAGATCTCTTTCCAAGCAGAATACACACGACCACGACCTTTTGAAATTGAGAACTTTATAAGAGACGATCTGCACCTCGATCCACGAGATGTAATCGGCATACACTTTTCCATTACCGGAAATGTTGTCTATGTGAAGATGCGCACTGAAGAACTGTGTACCGACATTGTGAACCGCCACGCGGAACGACACAAGTTCAAACACCCTGACGGCCACATCGGTGCCGTCGTGATCGAGCATGTGGGTTACGGCCTGCGTACAATCAGGGTCTTCGAACACCCGTTTGAGGTCCCAGAAGATATCGTCAAGACAGCCTTCCGCCCGTACGGAAACGTCATCGGTCACGCGGCCGAAAAATGGAAAACGTTTGAGACTTACCCGGTCCTCAACGGTGTACGGCAAATAAAAATAGAACTGAAGAAGCACGTACCGTCAGACCTGAATATAGGAGGATGCAGGGCCATCATCATGTACGACGGTCAGCCACGTACCTGTGCCGGTTGCGGCCAGGAAGGACACGTCCGCCAACAATGTCCACTACGTCGACCTGTACAAACGCCTGTCAACGACGACGCCCTCTCTGCGCCGTCCACAGTTCTCCCTGTTACTTATGCTGCAGCCGCCGCACCACCGGCCGATCATCTACAAGGTCAATCTAACCAACCACCGACAACGACCGCAAACATAGACATGATTCTCACACCTTCGACGCCATGCCAACCAGACGCAGTGCAAGAAGAAATGCAGCAACCCCTTTCCGCTGAGCAAGGAGATGCAAAGGAACCGACACTTGACGTCGTGCCAACTTCTGCCTTCATTCCAACAAACAAGAACGAGGCAGGCACCCATGCTCTTTCCGACTCTGAACAACATAACCGCAAACAAAAGAACCCTCGGAAGCGCCGGAAGAAACGTCGTCTGCCCTCTGATGATTGTTTACAACGAATGGGGCTACAAGAAGACGATTCCCTGTCCGATGACGACAGGTCTTCTGACACGCAGATGTCAGACGTCAATGCGCCGACATCTCACCCCCCGACCGCTTCCAACACTCGTGATGCGACGACGACGCCCACTCTCAGGAGAGTCCCAGAAGGTGTCCCACCTGCCGTGCCACCTCCACCTGCGGGCACAGCGGACGATACTTTGATGGACACTACATCTGAACTGCCGCGATCGTGGGCGGACGAAACGTTGGACGAAGGTGAAAATGAAGGGGATGTCCCCATGGTATTGTCGGACATAGTTCCGACACAGTAACTGACAACTTGATGGCTGCTGTGTCTGTTCCATCCCGAACGGACACCGCTGGAGCAGCAGACTTCTTCCAGGAGACCCAACAATACAGACTGGCCACTATCAATATCAATACTATTCGCGCGCACCATAAACTAAGGATGTTACAAGAGATGCTGAATGCGGCGGATATAGATATTGCCCTTCTTCAGGAGGTCTATGTTGCTGAGTTCGTCGGCCCTTATGGATATACCACTCATGTCTCTCACGCTTCTGACACAGGCAGCGGCGTGGCAATCCTTCTCCGTGACGGCTTAATTGCAGAAGACATCACTTTCACACCTGATGCAAAAGGCATGGCACTCACCCTACATGACGTCAGAATCATTAACATCTACGCACCATCTGGATCTGGTCGTCGCCGTGAACGGACTGCTTTCTTCGCTGAAACCGTCACGCCCCTATTTTTGTGTCGTCAGGATGCCTTAATCATCGGTGGAGACTTCAATTCCACCCAGGCGCCAAAGGACCAACTACCACACCATGTTCCATGTGTGGCGCTCGCTGTCATCATCACCAACCTACGTCTAGTGGACACGTGGGAGTACATACATGGCGTTCGGCCGGGTTTTACACACTACACCAGCCACTCATCCAGCCGTATCGATCGCATCTATCTCTCGCGACCCTTCGTTCAGGGCACACAGGCCGCCGAAATATGGCCTGTAAGTTTCTCCAATCATGCAGCATATATATGCACTCTTACCATGCGCCGACAGAAGACGTGGCATGGGCGAGGCCCCTGGAAGCTGAACATTGCACACTTACATTCGCCAGAATGCCGAGAGATCGTGGAGGCCACGTGGACACAATGCACACGCCGGAAAAGAGCTTACCCAACAACAATCTCTTGGTGGGTAAAATGTGCCAAGCCTGCTTTGAGGAAAGCGTTGATTGGACATGCAAGGGAGGCAGCCGCATGGCGACGACACACAATGGACTTTTATTACCGCATCCTACGTGATTGTTCAACAATGATGCACTCGCCTGCCCGCCAGCAAGCAATGAATCACGCGAAAGCGCAGATCACATTACTTACGAAGCGTCACCTTGAGGGAACAATTGTTCGTGCACGCACCATAGACAGAATGGACCACGAAGGGCCGTCAATGTACCATATCCTCGCTGAACGACGACGACGGAGGCGGGCCCTGATTCAGAGTATAACTTTAGATGATGGTCGCTGTATCGAAACGCAACGTGAAATAGGTCTTGCTCTCCACGCTCACTATCGTCAACTATACGCAGCTCAGTATCATTCAACAGAAGTGATAGAGGAAATCTCTCGCCTAACATACGGAGTACTACCCCAGGATAAACAATTGGGTCTACTTGAGGATGTCACTGAGGAAGAGGTCACTGCAGCAATATTGGCTGGCGCACCACACAAGTCACCAGGACCTGACGGCCTCCCGTTAGAGTTTTACAAGACCTATCGCCAGCTGCTAACACCGGCCTGGATAGACATATGTCGCGAATTAATGACGCCGACAGTACAAATTCCTGATGAATACCTTGAAGGACTGCTTGTTCCCGTCCACAAACCGAACGGTGGAACACGCCTCACAGACTACCGTCCACTATCACTCCTGAATTGCGACATGAAGATATTTACGCGGCTCTTGGCAGCACGTCTCCGGAAGGTCACCTGCTACGTGATATTCCACGATCAAGTGTCCTTAGGAGGCGATCACAACATACGGACTGCGTTAAATCGATACCGAGACATGATCGCACTAGCGCGGACACGGCGCATGGAAGGGGTCTTAGCCTCCCTCGATTTCAGTCAGGCCTTCGACAGGGTCGATCACACATATCTGGCTGCGGTGATGCGGAATATGAGATTCCCAGACAACATCGTGGAGATAACGATGCGCCTGCTTCGAGGTGCGACATCGCGGATTCTATACAACGGCCGACTAACACCACCGATCACGGTACAACGGTCAGTACGACAGGGATGCCCTCTGTCAACAATCCTCTACGCTATTGCCATGGAACCGCTCCTATGTGGCCTCCGCCAACGCCTCATGGGGATAACCTATGAGGGCCACACCTTCTGTTGCACAGCCTATGCGGACGATCTGGTCCTCTTCTTGAGAAACCACAACGACGTCCAAGACGCGCTGGCGTGGGTGGAGTCCTACGGCGCTGCGTCAGGCAGCATCCTTAACATTCGCAAATCACGCACACTGCCAATAGGATGCGGACAGCCTGACGTCGCTCCCCTGCCGGTCCACGACACAATAAGATGTTTGGGCATTGATTTCACAGCCGACTTGCGGCGATCTGTGGCTCTCAACAGTAGGCGTCTTCTACGACGGATCCGGGTGGAACTTGTAGATCACCGCCTTCGAGCCCTGAACATGCTGCAACGCACCCAGTACGCTAATGTTTATGTCGCATCCCGTATCCCACACGTGGCACAGACGTTCCCCATACCTTCGACGATGGCCAAGCGCATGTTGGCGGCATTGGGCTCGTTTGTGAGCCACGGTATGTTATTCAAGGTCAGCTATGAATCCCTAACCCTCCCAAGGAGCAAAGGAGGCCTTCACCTCTGTCACGTACCGCATCGAGCGACGGCCCTCTTTGTAAGCACTCATATGAAGATGTGGCGACGTACTCCGACTTGCCTTTCCAGCCTACTAATGAGGGCCCTTGCCCCAAGCTCGCTAATCGCACCAGTGCAGGTGACCGCCGTCCCAGCGCCCTTTTTCTACTTGAGATACCTCTTCCTAGAGTACAGTTATCTTCGAACCACACTTACACGTCCACGTATGTCGACGGCTCGGCTGGTGTACTCAGCGATGCAATCGAGACTTCCGCCGAATGCGATTGAACGCAAACATCCGCATGTTCGCTGGACAGCAGTGTGGCGAGCAGTGCATGATCCTACGCTTACATCAGATGCCCAGTCCAGCTGGTACCTCACGGTCAATGGGTAGCAGATCTGCCAGACGCGCCTCCACAGGATCCACCTAGCAGCATCGCCATTATGTGCCACGTGTGGCGTGCAAGACGACGACGGCCATCGACTTGTCTGCGGCGAGGCAGGCAATATTTGGCTTTTGGTCCGCCAGATGTTGGCCTTCTTTACACGAACAACCCCTGACAATATCACTGCCGAAATGCTTCTCTTCCCCGATAAGGACTATTTCCCACGAGCGAAGACCCACACAGTGACATGGATTAGCGGTCTCGCTGTCCACTACCTGTTTGGAAATGGTGATAAATCAGTTCTCGATTTCTGGCAATACATCAATGAACGACACTGCGCAGTTGTCAAGAACCCGAAGTACCAGCAACACTTTTCGAACTTCCTCCAGAGTGCATTCCGCGACCCCCCTCGCAGCTGGATCATCCATGCAGGGAGAAGCTGACTTACGGTCCCTATTACCAGTTTATGATGGATCATTACACCGGTAACCCTCAAATAATTTCGAGAAGACGTGTATGGATGATCTAATGATGTATCGCAGCCGTGCGGTTTTTATTCTCGTGCGGCTAATCACAGCGATCGCCAGTCTTGTGAGGATGTGCAGGTCCGCCGGAGTCATTAATTTCATTACAAAGAAGTCACAGATAATCTTTTGTTTATGCTTGAAGGGCTCCTTCGTTTTGATTATATTGTATTCTTTCTCCTTTTTCCTTTTCCCCTAATTTGTTTCAATAAAGATAAATTTGAAAAAGGGTCGAGGCGACCAGTGAAGACAACCATCTATATATAAATAATAAAAAAAAGAGAAGATAAAAAAAAAGCGGTCTAAAATTAAAAATTAAAAAAACGGTTAAGACGTCTGCCTAGTAAGCATGGAGGTCCGGGTTCGATTCCCGGCCGCACCACAAATTTTAATTCAATGCTTCACCTCTATCAATAATGTCTTTGACATATTTGAGACGTAGATCCGTCTCAGGGATTATTTATTCATATTAATTGATATTTATATCACCATAACAGGATTGTTCCACCATGTCCATTGCTGAGGTGCTATTCCGCTGCATGGAGAGCCTTGGCAGTAGTGGCAATTATCTTTGGAACAAAGAAGCTGAATTAAAGTTTGTGTTGTGGAGGGAAATCGTACATAGACTATTCCAAGGCGCCTTAATCGTCAGTGGTGTGGTAGTCTAACGGTTAAGACGTCTGCTTAGTAAGCATGGAGGTCCGGGTTCGATTCCCGGCCGCACCACAAATTTTAATTCAATGCTTCACCTCTATCAATAATGTCTTAAGAACATAATTGTTATTAAATTGTCTTGTTTTATGTCTGAAGTACTTAAAATAGTGCGTTATATATTTATGGAAACTTTGTTGATCTATTTCTATGAATACTGTTTTTATCATAATATTTCAAACTGAAGACTGGAAGAAGAGGTGGTACCTTCCCCCCCCCCCCCCTCCCACCACAATAGGGCAACGGCCGCGCCGCAGTGGACACACCGGTTCTCGCTATGTCACCGCTGATAAGCACTGTCGGGCTTGGCTAGCACTTGGATGGGTTACCGTCCTGGACTGACGAGCGCTGTTGGCAGCGTGCACACACCACTTATGAGGAGCTTGATTGACAAGCTGTGGTTCCGGTCACGAAAACCGACACGACGCCTGGGAGTTTGGGGCCGTAACCACATCCCCCTCCATAACGCATCCGTGAACTACTTTGAACGGAAGACGACACGGTGGCCATTCGGTACCGGTTGGGCGTCTCGATACTTGTAAGCTGGAGTTGCAGGTTTATTTTTTTTTTAACTCTTATTATAGAGTCACCCCCATATTGGGATTTTCTAAAAATAAACAAGAACAGAGTGATTTTACAATAAATAAATAAATAAATAAAAAATAAAAATAAATAAATAAATAAATTGTTAAGCTTAAGGGAATCAACTGCGGGGTCATCAGTCTCTAAACTTATAAACTTATGAACTACCTTATGAACTTACGAACTACCTTATACTAAATACGACACCAACATCCATCTCCGAGCGGGGTTCGAACCTCCGACCGTAGCGGTCGTGCAGACTGTGACTGTCACGCCGCAGACCGCTCGGCCACTGCGGCCGGCAAAGATTTTACATTTAACAAATTAAAAGCCAAATAAATCTAAATGTAGAATTCCATATTTTAAGGGGAGTCGTAACGTCCTACACCAACAATGTTAAATTGGCTATATAAATAACCCGTCTTCTCAGAAACTGTTGAATATATAATCGTGGTGTTTTTATCACATGTTCCCGCATGTTTTGTGACTCTATTGTTCTACAATCACCTTATATTAACAGCCGGGAAAAAATTATGATTTTTTTCCCTGAGCATGAAATTTTTGGTGTAAATTTTCACAATTTTAACTTTTACAGTAAATACTACTAAAGTAGAGCTACAACATCATTGTACTATCTGTCTTTCTCTTTCTCCTTGGCCATTTTCCCCCACATTCAGGGTCGGCTTTTTTTATCCGGATTTAGCGTGTAATATTTACGGGGTGGCCGGATACCGTTCCTGACGCCACCCCATGCCCCCTGGGAGGAAATGTGTACCCCAAATGTCTGTGTATAGTGTTACACGTGTGAAATTGTTACAAAATGTTTGCGAAATGTGTAAATGAGGCGCCGCGCGGGAGTAGCCGAGAGCTCTGGAGCGCCACGTTGCGGATCGCGAGGTCTCCAGCGTCGGAGGTTCCAATCCTCCCTCGGGCATGGATGTGTGTGTTGTCCTTAGGTTAGTGTAACCTAGTTTAAGTAGTTTGTAAGATAGGGACTCATGACCACGCAGTTGAGTCCCATAGAATCACAAATATTTGACCATTTTTTTGTAAATGAGGCGGAACTTGGGTACCAGCCCGGGGGATGTGAAAAACTACATCCAGGCTGGCCGGCACTCCGACCCCCTTCGTTAACCCGCCGGGGGGATTCGAACAGGGGCCGGTACGCCTCCCCGTCCCGGAAAGCGGTGCGTTAGATCACACCGAGGGGTGTGATCTACTATCTATATGATGCGGTAAATAATTGATTGATGTAGATTCACATGTTTCTGATAAAAAGGGGCATTCATACTGAAAAATGTCATTTCGAGAAAATTGCGTTTAAATAGAAATTTAATAATAATTAAAAGATATGTTAGAATCCTCCTGGATGGTAATCCTCATCTCCTCCTTCATCTTCCTCACCCAGTGCTGCCCTGCTTCTCTTGGATCTGGCTTCTTTTGACATCTTGTTTGTTGCAATCTCTGGCTTCATGATACGCAGTTGGTGCGAGTCCAACACACTTTTAGTGGTGTTGTAATCTTTAAGAATTCCAAGATATTCGAAAACCTGTAGTTTTCCAGAATAACCACCGTTAAAAAGTAATAACACTTCTTTTGGTTTAACCATGTTGAAAACTATCACAGGAAACTGTTGTTGTCAAAAAACAAACAAATTTACCGTTCACATAGTTTACTGAATTGTACCGTTAGTGTAAGGAACATATGAAACGGACAGTTCTCTACAAAACAAAAGAAACCACAGCCTTCTAGACTAAATAGTTTCAGAGAAAAAGGCCAATATGCGATGTGATGGAAAACAAAATTCTCAGAAATGTCAGTGCATGATTATTTTCAAATATTTATATAAAATAGTAAACAATCGAATATTTCAATAAAATCAATTTTCGTAATTTGGATAAAACTGAAAATGTGAAATTTTGTCATTTTGGGCGGTACGACTCCCCTTAATATAAGTGGAAAAGCACTGTTTAATTTTTAATTGTGTTATTGGGATGGAAGAAAATCAAAAGCAACTCCAAAATAGATCATTATACTAGTGTGACCAGATTTCCACATTCAAAATACGGGACACATTATAAGCTGAAATGAAACCATGTTTTGTGTAACGTTTCGTAAATAATGTATCAGTAAAATAGGTCTGAGTCCAAATGTTTGGTCCATACTACATCTATATACATCACCATACTTTCTGTTAAGTCTCGCATTTTAAAAAACGTAAAAATAGGGTGCGTTGCTAATGGCGTAAATATTTTATTGTTGCCACAGACAAACACAATATGTCATTTTATACAACGACATCTTTTATTAAAGCTGACAGCTATTATTATGTACATAGGTCACTAATTTGTCACTAACTCAACTATATTTTTCAGAAGAATCCATGTCATTCAGCAGTATGATAATTTGAAATACAGTTTTGTAAAAGTAAGAGGTTTCGTATTGAAAGTGTTAAGGTTTTAATTAGAATTAAGACTTTCGTTTAGAATATTTCGTATTATGTTGTTTTCATCAGTCCATAAAGGAATGGCATCAAATAGACACTGTGCAGAGACAATTATGAGCTGGAGAACTGCAAATGTTTGCAGCATATATCACGACATTAAATAAGTTGAAAGAGATATTTTTCACGTAGACAGTATTTCCAAATTCGTGCTTTACCGTTTCACTTGATTGCTTAACATTGCTCACTTAGTGCACTCCACTGACTTGTGGGAACAGCATGTGACATTGCATGGAAAGCAGGGAGGCGTTTCTCAGCAGCTAGTCGCTTACTTTATCATTTATGATTACACTATTCTCAAGTTATGCAACAAAAGACATCACTCTTTGTGAGGAAATTTTGCTCTAAAGAGGAAGGTATGTGTGTTACACAACGTCAAACCGTCCCCCTCTGACACCCAAGAAGTACTTCTATTCAACTTGCTGTTGTAATTTCGACAGATCTAAATGATATGTCCTGAAGCAATAAACAATGCACAACTGATCGCCATGTGAAAGCAATACATAGTATTAAACAAAGATCTTCATGATTCATCCTCTTACACTTTAATCAAAACAGAATTTTTCTTTATCTTTTGGCTAAGATTACGTATCTATTTCTACGTTTTGTTATGGTACAGTTACTTAATAACACAATTTTTTTAAAATACGAGACGATCGACGAAAAAAGGGGTCGATATACGTCCCGTACTTATTTTGTCGGGACAGCGGTACACTTACGCTAAATAGAGGACGATCCCGTAAAATACGGGACGTCTGGTCTCCTACACTATACTCTACTACTCCGTGTAGTTAACGCGATGCATCGAAATACACGAGGGACTCACCTGCAAAGGGCAAGGTTCCGTGTTCCAGGTCTAGTCTACCACAGATTTAGTTGATCAGGGAGATCAAGAGTTGCATTTAATTACACCAAATACAAAGAAATGAAACATACACAGGGTATTGTTAGGCTCTTAAATGGCAAAAGGATAACTTTGTTTGACATTAGAGAAAGTTTGCTGAGCGATGCCACGTTGCAGGGGACGAGGCGGTGCCGTTCTCTAGAAGCTGTTGGTCCAGAAAGTGTTGCAGCGAGCTAGACGATGCAGACGTACGCATTTTCGGTGCTTGCGACCGTCGTGACAGCTCCCAGTTCCCCGGCTTTCACGTACAGCGCGTACCACTCAGGGCTGTGGTACTGTCCTCCGAAGCGAGGCCCCGATAGCTGCAACCACAAAACACGTCTTACAACCATGGAAGTAACCAGCATATGATTTGTGGGAGGGGGGGGGATTAAAATGATCGACACTGTGAAAGACGACCGTCTGTCGTCTTCTATATATTTTTTATATAATTGTAACTTATTTGATGTCGCTAGATTAGCATTTTGTTAAAACTAGAACCTCACTCTTTTCAAGGCATGAGGAATAGCATTTTTATTTCATGTTTCAAAATATTAGTTTCTGAAATGTTGGTTAATATTGCTGGGATTTTGTTATTTTAGTAATTTATTACTGTATTTATGAACGTGGCAATAGATACGACTTCTCCGCTACGCCACTGTCCCTGTGAAAATGTGTACTTGTTTTACTTTTAAGTGGATGTGCGAGAATCTAATGACTGTCTGAATGTGGGTAGTGATAACTCGCTTTGCATGGCTCTCTCTGGCTCAGAGTCGATAGTTAGTCGTTACCAACCCCTGCTGCTGATGCGACCAAAGAGGTTTCTACACTCTTTGGTTACAAGCTCATCGATGAGCCCTCTCCAGGGCGAGTCTCATGTCCCCACTACCGCTGTGGGGTTTCCCAGTTTCAGGTAGCTTTTTCGCGCCTCCTGGCCGCTAGGTCTTCACTTTGTGCTGGGATCGTGGTGAGGTAAGGTCAGTTCTGCACTCTTGTCTGCGGAGATGGTAGCGATTCGTTGTCTAGCATGTTTAACTTAGATGCTTGAACTTAGATTCAGTTTTTGGAATTGTTTTTTTTCGATCGCTCACAGAAATGTGTTCTAGTGTTTCAATCCAGCGATTTTCAACAGATAAATGCGGTGTGTGTGTTATTAGTTGCAGTTTGATAACGACCTGGTATATTCAAACCTTTTGTGATTATGTGGCGGTGTACGAACTCTGTGTAAATTCTCTAGCTTTGTGGGGCCCGATTTCTCACGGACAATATGTTCTTTTTGTACAGTGCATGTAAAATCTTTTTTATCGTTTCTTCCGCGAGTGATATGTGGTTGGTTCTTAGAACAAAGACTTCAGCTTCCACTATTGTTTGTTCCATGCCCATCAGGCAAGCAACTATGCGTGTATCCTTCTGATTTCCACGAACATTTCGCGATCTTCTCTCCCCACCTATTTTAATTTTGCTGTTTCTTCTCCGAACTTGTAGTATGCACTTACTCTTTATCAGTAATTCTCTCCGAGCCTTGTACAACCTCCTTCAATAGCTTCCTTATGAAATTCTACGTATTTCTAAGGGTTGCATGCTGTAGTTTTTATTCTCACTTTTCCGTCTTTGTAATTATCTCACTTTTCTGGTTTTTTGAGACCGGCCTTCTTCCGTCTCTGTGAACGCTCCCAATCGCATGTTGCTGCATTTCAGTAGCTTCCTTACGAAATTCTACGCAGTTCTAAGGGTTGCATGCCGTAGTTAATTTTCTTTATTTTTCGGAAATTGAATTTATAATTTTTATCGGGTTTCGGAACCACGTGGGTCCGAACTCCGACTTCAGGGGTTTCCAGCTAGTCATCTGAATTCACGCCACTTGTCATAAAACCAGTGCCTAGATAGTTTACTCTCAGATTGCAACTTAAAGAGTCAGCCGTGATTTTGTGTAAAGAATCAGATTTTTAACCATGTGGAGTGCGATCATGTAACGTAGCTGTGTGTCGCCGTTAGCGTGTTTGCTCGTGGTCTAATCTAAATGCAACTTAACTTTGCTATACTCACGCACTATCTCAAATCCGGCACGACAGACCAGAGCCATCTTCGCAGTTTTATTGTATATTGTGTTGCGTGGTACCTCCGGCTTTGCTGAATTTCGCCTACGATAGCGGCGCCTGCTTCTGCGTCGTTTCAGCACGCTGATTTTGGTGAGTTTCGCTGTTGCATTGCGTATGTGTAACCGACTGAGTGTTGTTTGTAAATCCTTCCCCCATTAGCGTTAAGTTCTGTGTAGTGTATGTTAAATTCAATGCTGGGCATCGTCAGTATTAGCTCATGTAAGGGAGATGCACTTTTATTGTATTAACAAAATTGGTTCCCCATTTTGCTTGTGTTCGATCTGAATAAACAAGTTAAGTTCAGTATAATTTTGACTTGCCTATAAATTGTAGTTTTCGAGCACCTTCCCCCATTTATTTAATATTGTTTTACACCAGTGCTGAGAACAAGCTCAGATGCATTTTTTTATGTTTAAGTTCCGTTGCGCCATAAATGTTTTTCTTTAGCCACCTTTATGAAATAATATTAATTGTGGTGGCTTGTTTATGAATGACTGTGTGTAATTTCGTGTGAACTGCTACGTATATTGGCCACTGTGTCGTTAACTTCCTGTTATTAGAGTAATTTGCATCAAGTCAGTTCTCAGTTTGGGCCAGGGAACACGGTTTTGTAGCAAACTACTTAAACCATCTTCACTATGGACAACATACACACACACACACACACACACACACACACACACACACACACACACACACATTCCCGATGGACGACTCGGACCTCCGGCGGGAACGGCCGCCCAGTTCGTAGCATGGCGCCTTAGACCGCGCGGCCATTCCGCAGGGCTCACCTATTCCCAGTGAAGGCTGGTGCCTAAACTGATTCGGGGTGCCCTTCTCTTCCAAGCTTAAAGCTAAGAACTTTGTGTCTAAAAAAATACTGAACGTCGCTCATTATTCTTCGAGAAAAACGAAAAAGCTCCAAGATAGATGAATATGTCTGTTCTTTTCGGACATGTCCGAAAGAACAGCCGACGTATAAATAATTGTATATCTGCCCCAACGGCAATTATCAATTTCAATGCGGACGCATTAATACGCTCGAACCCTTGCGGGAATCCAGAATAGGGTGCGATCAAGTGGAATCAAATGGGCTGGGGGTACTACAATCGTAGTGTGCTACAAGGTGAGAATTTGGGTGGGTATGGAAGCTTGCCTAATTAGCCTAATTGGTTCAGTCAGTGTGGCTCGGGCAGCCGTGAGGCGAGGACGTCCGCTAGCGTCTCGCCTGGCGAGGTACGCGTTCGCGTTTTCCTTGTTTACTTCTCGTCGTGGTATTGTGTATTGAATCCCCTGTACTAGCGAGCCATGGCGCACTCATATCGCCGAACGACAATCAAGATCTCTTTCCAAGCAGAATACGCACGACCACGACCTTTTGAAATTGAGAACTTTATAAGAGACGATCTGCACCTCGATCTAAGAGATGTAATCGGCATACACTTTTCCATTAGCGGGAATGTTGTCTATGTCAAGATGCGCACTGAAGAATTTTGTACGGACATTGTAACCGCCACGCGGAACGACACAAGTTCGAACACCCTGACGGCCACATCGGTGCCGTCGTGGTCGAGCATGTGGGTTACGGCCTGCGTAAAATCAGGGTTTTCGAACTCCCGTTCGAGGTTCCGAAAAATATCGTCAAGACAGCCTTCAGCCCGTACGGAAACGTCATCAGTCACACGGCCAAAAAATGGAAAACGTTTGAGACTTACCCGCTCCTCAACGGTGCACAACACATTCAAATAGAACTGAAGAAGCATGTTCCGTCATACCTCAACATAGGAGGATGCAGGGCCATCATCATGTTCGACGGCCAGCCCCGTACCTGTGCCGGTTGCGGCCAGGAAGGACACGTCCGCCAGTACTGTCACCTACATCGACCTTTAAAAACACCTGTCAACGACGACGCCTCCTCTGCGCCGTCTACAGTTGTCCCTGTCACCTACGCTGCAGCCGCCGCACCACCGGCCGACCATCTACAAGGTCAACCTAACCATTCACCGACAACGACCGAAAACACAGACAGCACTCTCACACATTCGACGCTACTACAAGCGGACGCAGTGCAAGAAGAAATGCAGCAACCCCTTTCCGCTGAGCAACACGATGCGAAGGAACTGACACTTGACGTCGTGCTAACTTCTGCCTTCATTCCAACAGACAAGAAAGCGGCAGACACCCACGCTCTTTCCGACTCTGAACAACATAATCGCAAACAAAAGAACCCTCGAAAGCGCCGGAAGAAGCATCGTATGCCCTCTGATGATTGCTTACAACGAATGGGGCCACAAGAAGACGATTCCCTGTCCGACGACGGCCGGTCTTCTGACACGCAGATGTGAGACGTCACTGCACCGACATCTCATTCCCCGACCGCTTCCAACGATCGTGATGCGACGACGACGCGCACTCCCAGGAGAGTCCCAGAAGGCGTCCCACCTGCCGTGCCACCTCCACCTGCGGGCACAGCGGACGATACTTTGATGGACACTACATCTGAATTGCCGCGATCCTGGGCAGATGAGACACTAGACGAAGGTGAAAATGAAGGGGATGTCCCCATGGTATTGTCGGACATAGTTCCGACACAGTGGCTGACAACTTGATGGCTGCTGTGTCTGTTCCATCAAGAACAGACACCGCAAGAGCAGCAGACTTCTTCAAGGAAACCCAACAATACAGACCGGCCATTATCAATATCAATACTATTCGCGCGCACCATAAACTAAGGATGTTGCAAGAGATGCTGAATACGGCGGATATAGACATTGCCCTTCTTCAGGAGGTCTATGTTGCTGACTACGTAGGCCCTTATGGATATACTGCTCACGTCTCTCACGCGTCTAACACAGTCAGCGGCGTGGCAATTCTTCTCCGTGACGAATTAATTGCGGAAGATATTACATTCATACCTGATGCGAGAGGTATGGCACTCACCCTCCATGACGTCAGAATCATTAACATCTACGCACCATCCGGATCTGGTCGTCGACGTGAACGTACTGCTTTCTTCGCTGAAGCCATCACACCCCTATTTATGGGTCGTCAGGATGCATTAATCATCGGTGGAGACTTCAATTCCACCCAGGCGCCCAAGGACCAGCTACCACACCACGCTCCATGTGTGGCACTCGCCGCCATCGTCACCGACCTACGTCTTGTGGACACGTGGGAGTACGTACATGGCGATCGGCCGGGTTTTACACACTACACCAGCCACTCATCCAGCCGTATAGATCGCATCTATCTCACGCGATCCTTCGTTCAGGTCACGCAGGCCGCCGAAATATGGCCTGTAAGTTTTTCCAATCATGCAGCATATACAGTGTTTTTCACTAAGTGTGTTTGCCTCTGTAACTTATAAAATAATAGGTGACGGGAAATTTTAATGCGGTAGGTCAACACAAGAAATGTTACTCTTTCTGCGGAGCTATGAACATAGTTTATTGTATCATTTTCCAAAGAGTTACACCACAAAGATATAATTTTTTAAATGGAACAATAGTTTTTTCTGTCGTATATTGGATCAGTTTAAACCAGCTGCGTCCAAATCAATTTAAACTACATTCCTATCACTGTTAGTTTGGGAGCTACAACCCTCCAAAATTCCGGGGGCGGAGGCTGCGATAGCGTAGCTGCTGGCCTTATGGCTATCCCCTGGGGCACGGCCCACTGTCTAATGACCACCAGCCAGTCAACTACGCTTCGTAGCGTCCGCCCCCTAAACTTTGAAGGGTTGTAGCTCCCAAACTAACAGTGATAGGAATGTAGTTTGAATTGATTTGGGCGCAGCTGGTTTCTACGCATCCAATGCACGATAGAAAAAACTGTTGTTCCATTTAAAAAAATCATATCTTTGTGCTGTAACTCTTTGGAAAATGATACAATAAACTATGTTCATAGCTCCGCAGAAAGTGTAACATTTCTTGTGTTCACCTACCGCATTAAAATTTCCCGTCACCTATTATTTTATAAGTTACAGAGGCAAACACACTTAGTGAAACACCCTGTATATGCACTCTCACCATGCGCCGACAGCAAACGTGCCATAGCGGGGCCCCTGGAAGCTGAACATTGCACACTTACATTCGCCAGAATGCCGTGAGATCGTGGAGACCACGTGGGCACAATGTACACGCTGGAGAAGAGCTTACCCAACAGCAATCTCTTGGTGGATAAAATGTACCAAGCCTGCTTTGAGGAAAGCGTTGATTGGACATGCAAGGGAGGCAGCCGCATGGCGACGACACACAATGGACTTTTATTACCGCATCCTACGTGATTGTTCCACAATGATGCACTCGCCTGCCCGCCAGCAGGCCATGAATCACGCGAAAGCGCAGATCACATTACTTACGAATCGTAATCTTGAAGGAACAATTATTCGTGCACGCACCATGGACAGAATGGACCACGAAGGGCCGTCAATGTACCATATCCTCGCTGAACGCCGACGACGGAGGCGGGCCCTGATTTAGAGTATAACATTAGATGACGGTCGCTGCATCGAAACGCAACGTGAGATAGGTCTTGCTCTCCACGCTCACTATCGCCAACTATACGCTGCTCAGTATGATAAACCAGAAGTGATACAGGAAATCTCTCGCCTAACATATGGAGTACTACCACAGGACGCGCAATTGGGTCTGCTTGAGCAGGTAACTGAGGAAGAGGTCACTGCAGCAATATTGGCCGGCGCGCCACACAAGTCACCAGGACCTGACGGCCTCCTGTTAGAGTTTTACAAGACCTATCGGCAGCTGCTAACGCCGGTCTGGGTAGACATATGACGCGAATTAATGACGCCGACAGTACAAATTCCTGGTGAATACCTTGAAGGACTGCTTGTTCCCGTCCACAAACCGAACGGTGGGATACGCCTCACAGACTACCGTCCACTGTCACTCCTGAATTGTGACATGAAGATCTTTACCCGGCTTTTGGCAGCACGTCTCCGAAAGGTCACCTGCTACGTGATATACCATGATCAAGTGTCCTTAGGAGGCGATCACAACATACGGACTGCGTTAAATCGATACCGAGACATGATCGCACTCGCGCGGACACGGCGCATGGAAGGGGTCTTAGCCTCCCTTGATTTCAGACAGGCCTTCGACAGGGTCGATCATACCTATCTGGCTGCGGTGATGCGGAATATGAGATTCCCAGACAACATGGTGGAGATAATAATGCGCCTGATTCGTGGTGCGATATCGAGGATTCTGTACAACGGCCAACTAACGCCTTCAATCACGGTACAACGGTCAGTGCGGCAAGGATGCCCTTTGTCAACAATGCTCTACGCTATCGCCATGGAACCGCTCCTATGTGGCCTCCGCCAACGTCTCATGGGGACGACCTTTGACGGCCACACCTTCTGTTGCACGGCCTATGCGGACGATCTGGTCCTCTTCTTGAGAAACCACAACGACGTCCAAGACGCGCTGACGTGGGTGGAGTCTTACGGCGCTGCGTCAGGCAGCGTCCTTAATATTCGCAAATCACGCGCACTGCACATAGGACGCGGACAGCCTGACGTCGCTCCCCTGCCGGTCCACGACACAATAAGATGTTTGGGCATTGATTTCACAGCCGACGTGCGGCGATATGTGGCTCTAAACAGTAGGCGTCTTTTACGACGGATCGGGGTGGAACTTCTAGATCACCGACGTAGAGCCCTAACCATGCTGCAACGCACCCAGTACGCTAATGTTTATGTAGCATCCCGTATCCCACACGTGGCACAGACGTTCCCCATACTTTCGACGATAGCCAAGCGCATGTTGGCGGCATTGGGCTCGTTTGTGAGTCACGGTATGTTATTCAAGGTCATCTATGAATTCCTTACCCTCCCAAAGAGCGAAGGAGGCCTTAATCTCTGTCATGTACTGCACCGAGCGACGGCCCTCTTTATAAGCACGCATATCTAGATGTGGCGACGTACTCCAACTTGCCTTTCCAGCCTTCTAATGAGGGCCCTTGCCCCAAGTTAGCTAATCGCACCAGTGCAGGTGACCGCCGTCCCAGCGCCCTTCTTTTACTTGAGATACCTCTTCCTCGAATACAGCTATCTTCGAACCACACTTACCCGTCCACGTATGTCGACTGCTCGGCTGGTGTATTCAGCGATGCAATCGAGACTTCCGCCGAATGTGATTGAACACAAACATCCGCATGTTCGCTGGACAGTAGTGTTGCGAGCAGTGCATGATCCTACGCTTACATAAGATGTCCAGTCCAGCTGGTATATCGCGGTCATTGGGAAGCAGATCTGCCAGTCGCGCCTCCACAGGTTGCACCTAGCAGCATAGCCATTATGTGCCACGTGTGGCGTGCAAGAGAACGACGGCCGTCGACTTGTCTGCGGGGAGGCAGGTAATGTTTGGCTTTTGGTCCGCCAGATGTCGGCCTTCTTTACACGCGCAACGCCTGCCAATATCACTGAAGAAATGCTCCTCATCCCCGATAAGGACTATTTCCCACAAGCGAAGACCCACACAGTGACATGGATTAGCGGTCTCGCTGGCAACTACCTGTTTGGAAATGGTGATAAATCCGTTCTCGATTTCTGGCAATACTTCAGTGAACGACACTGCGCAGTTGTCAAGAACCCGAAGTATGAGCAATACTTTCCGAACTTCCTCCAGAGTCCATTCCGCGACCCCCCTCGCAGCTGGATCATCCATGCAGTGAGAAGATGACTTACGTTCCCTATTACCAGATTATGATTCATCATTACAACGGTAACGCACAAATAATTTCGAGAAGACGGGTGCGGATGATCTACTGATGTATCGCCGCCGCGCGGTTTTTTATTCTCGTGCTGCTAATCAAAGCGATCGCCAGTCTTGTGAGGATGTGCTGATCCGACGGAATCATTAATTTTATTACAAAGATGTCAGAGATATTCTTTTGTTTATGCTTGAAGGGCTCCTTCGTTTTAATTATATTGTATTTTTTCTCCTTTTTCCTTTTGTCCCTAATTTCTTTAAATAAAGATGAATTTCAAAAAGCGTCGAAGCGACCCGTGAAGAAGAAGAAAAAATAAATAAATAAAATAAAATAAAATAAGTAACAAAAGTAAAAAAAATGGTTAAGGCGATCAATGGACTAAAGCGGGAAATCCGGTTTCGAATCCCGATCCAGCACAATTTTTTGTCTTTGCCATGGGATTTATTTCAATGCCCTGAAACGGTCGAAATGTTTAAATATTTCGAATTCGTTACATTACAGCCGTTAATGTCAACAAATTGTGTCTGTTCTTTCGGACATGTCCGAAAAAAAAAAAAAAACAGACACCATATAAATAACTTAAATGTGAACTGCGGAGTAGCTATGTCTACACTGTTAAGCGACTGGGCCGGCCGCAGTGGCCGACTGGTCTGCGGCGCGCCAGTCACGGTCTGCACGGCCGCTGCGGGCGGGGGTTCGAATCGCCCCGCGGGCACGGATGATTGTGCCGTCTTTAGTATTAGCTAGTTCATAAGTAGTTTAGGGACTGATGACCCCGTAGTTAAGTCCCATTTGAACATTTGAACATTTTAAGCGACTGGAGGAAACTCACTCTGTTAAGTGAAGAGACACGCTAACGGTCACGAGTTACTGTAACTAGCACCCACATCTTATTTTGAGTAAGCGCAGAAGCTGCTATCCCCACCGCTTCTCAAACAGCTAAATACAACCTCTGACAATAAAGTTCGGCAAATAGTTTTGTAACTATGAAGTACAGTCACCTCCCATAAGTATGCACCGCTGAGCTTTGCGGTTCATTTTCTGGAAACTTTGCATGAATTCTTCCTATGGACTAGGGTTCAAAAGTCTCGTTACATTTCGTTTGCTGTCAGGAATATCGTCAAATATTTTTCCTTTGAAAGCGAGGAAGAAGTTTGGAGGACTGAGATCGGGTGAATATGGTGGATGTTTAAGTTGCAGCAACCTGTTTCTCGGCAGCAACTGTTTGCCTATATTGGCTGTGCGTGGGCGAGCGTTGCCGTGCAACTTGGACATCCGCCACACTCGCCGCATCTCAACCCTCCAGACTTCTTCCTATCCTCTCGTCTTAAACTCGCTTTGAAAGGAAAGAGACTTGACGGTATACTTGCTATCCAACGGAATGTGACGAGGCTTTTAAACACCATCCCAAAGGAAGACTTCGTGCAAAGTACCCAAGACATGTGTCGTAGGCAGAGCTCAGCTGTGCGTAGTTACGGGAGGTGACCATTTCTAAGGAGAGTAAGTTCATAGTTCATAGATCTTCTACGTTAATGTTGCAGGACTATGGACGAACTTTATTGTCAGAATTGTATTTGTGGCAACGAAGAATATAAAAGTCATTCACCCTCGAAATCACGAAGTATTTGAATTCCCCTCACATTCGTGGCAAGTAACAATACAAAAGCCATTGCTGGTTACATAATCTGTTAGAATTGCGTAGATAAAGGTAAAATAAGCTTGGACGAACGCGTAACTTTCTCCTCATTATATTTTAACTGGCGCTTTTCAGTCTCAACTGCTAGTATGCGTTGTAAACATACTACACGCACATTTTAAAATTTGAGCCGGTACCGGGATTCTAAAACGGGCGCTCCTACTTACCAGGCAGTTGCGCTAGGCTTCTATGCCATCCTAGGCACACGTCCGAAAGAACATTCGCCGCAATTCTTAATCGTTCGCTATGTTAAGTTATATGACTCAGAAGGTGTGAAGCGTTTTGTTGACTTTTTTTTAGCAGGAAAAGATCCTAGTCGAGAGATATTGCAAAAAATAGTCAAGATGAGTTGAACATTAAATTTCGCAGAGCGTAGTCTTATAACACCAGGGCATACATGATTGGAAAGTAGAAAGGGGCCCAGTCAAGAATGCTTGAGAAGAGTAAACTGGCATATATTGTACCATGTGCTGATCAGTGATTAAATTTATTAGGAGCACATGCAGCAGACACATCTGACAAGCTCAAACGTTTTTTTTTTTTTTTTTTTTTTTTTTTTTTTTTTTTTTTTTTTTTTTTTTTTTTTTTTTTTTTTTTGGGAACTGTCGATTGTTTGTATTTATTCTTTGTGGCTTCAGCTTCAAGAGCCGCAGTGGAATTGCCGTGAGCATTTTGACGAAGTTATAAAAGCTTTAGGAGAAGTCTAAACTCATAAATTGTTTTCAGCAGAAACCAGAACTGAAGCAAAATCTGTTCCTTTAAAATATGAGAAAACTCAGATTTATCGCTTTATCCTGTTTCAGGTATGCAATAATACATATAAAAAACCCAGATCATGTTAATCAGTTTTTGCAAAGAGAAGCCCTAACAATAAAGCTGTTCGAAGTATTCAAGTCATTTTGAGCTTTCTTAATGCTCTAGACAGTCCAGTACCTCTGAAACTATTTATGAGGCCGAAGTATTAGCAAAAAAATAGTGAGATATCAGTTGCAATTCTTAGAAAGAAGGATTATAAGAAAAAATAGCCGATGACCTTTGTGAGGATTAAGTATCACAATATTCGCAGGAATATCGGTTCAGGGGGTCCGTGTTAGAAATAACTGACAGAATTTAAGGCATTGGAGAAAAATAGTGAAAAACTTAGTTTTCTGAGTCCATATTCAACAAAAGGAATTCGAGGAATTGAAGGCCAAAGTAGCAGAACTGGCAAAGAATCCTAACAAGGAAGAATTTATTTTTGAAATTGAAAATTGCAAACACCGTGCACTTGTAATAGAGACAGCCTTGCAAGATGCTGCTGCACCAGGCACATTAATTTGTAAAAATTATTGGTAGACTGGTATTCAACTTCACAACGTCACAACAGCCATTCCAATTTCTGTTTCGATGGAGAAATAGTTTCAGCAAGCTAAAACTAATAAACAATCATTTGAGGAGCACGATTACTCAACAAAGGTTGAGAGCATAAACGAGTTGCTTCCATAAAGAATGATGAGATCATAAACATTTGTGCAGTAGCAAAAGGTGTAAAACGAAGCCGCGCGGGAGTAGCCGAGCGATCTGGAGCGCCACGTTGCGGATCGCGAGGCCTCCCTCGTCGGAGGTTCGAATCCTCCCTCGGGCATGGATGTGTGTGTTGTCCTTAGGTTAGTTTAACTTTAAGTAGTTTGTGAGCTACGGACTAATAAACACGCAGTTGAGTCCGATAGATTTACAAACATTTGAACATCTTTTTTGTATAACGAAATTTTTAATTATTTGTACAATGAATAATCACGCTTTATTTTTGTATTTTAATACTAATATTGTTTTTATTTTGACATTAATGCAGGCAAGAAAATAAGTTAATGTTATTTTATGGTGACATTTATTACCTAAATTACTGTTAAAACTGCCATTTTTATGGGCATTGAATCAAAGATGTGTTGTGGCGAATATAGCACAGATTTTAAGTAGACACCTCACAGTAACGAATGAGCTGAGCTCATAGAAATTGTTGTTATGTTCCGATCCATGCTTGCTTATGGCGTTTTCAGAAGAGGCATACAATCATTGACCTGATTTAAAAAATAATAAAAAAAATTAATTTTAAAAAATCGGGGCGGGGGGTGGCAGGCAACGTCCCCCCCCATATTATATACACTACTGTGTAGTGGGATAGCAGTCAATACCGCTTCCACATATTGCAAACGTTGATCTGTGATAGCAACGGGCTGTGTATCCCAGTTCGTTGATAGAAACAATTTCGTTCCTGTATCGAGATTCGTTTCTAAAAACAGTGTCAGTCCAATCCTGATTATGGCTGCACCGCCACGATGGTCGGATTAGTCTGTAGACGCCTTGGTAAAAAATTGTTGACTTGTATATCGGCATACTGGTCCTACACCGGTATCATGGTTTGCAGTGATATTGTATTCTACTAATAGGCGCCGTCTCCACGGTGCCTGATTAAGAAAATTGTTAGTTATATTATGCTTTGTAAAATCACAAAATTATTATGGTTCGAGTCCTCCCTGGGGCATGGGTGTGTGTGTTGTCCTTAGGTTAGTTTACCCAGGTTTAAGTAGTTTGTAAGCTACGGACTGATGACCAAGCAGTTTAGTCCGATAGATTTACAAACATTTGAACAGTTTTTTTTTTTGAATGATGTTGGTATTTTTTATTTTCCTTGTTTGACGATAGTTACATTATAAAATAAATTCAGTAATGACTTAAAAGAAATAATTATTACGGTAGTAAGCAGGTTAACTGAAAAGGCTGGTGTGAATCATGGTAGTGTTACGGTGGTGCAGGCACGCTTGGCATTTGTCCCGGTTCGCAAACCTTCTGGCGCCGGCGGGCCAGCGCTGCGACATCAAAAGGACGGCAGCAGAAGTAAAGCGCCTGCAACGTCTTTGAGACATTACGACAACGCGGCTGTATAAAGCCCACCCTGCTGTCGCAGTCATTCAGTCTGGATAGTTTCGTTCAGTGCCTTCCGCAGACGTGTTTAGTGTCCCAAAAATGTTCAAATGTTTGTAGAACTTATGGGACTTAACTAGGGGGTCATCAGTTCCTAAGCTTACAAACTAATTATGAACTAGCTAAGACTAAGGACGGCACAAATATCCATGCCCGAGGGGGGATTCGAACCCCCGACCGTAGTGGCCGTGCAGACCGTGACCACAAATATCCATGCCCGAGGGGGGATTCGAACCCCCGACCGTAGTGGCCGTGCAGACCGTGACCACAAATATCCATGCCCGAGGGGGGATTCGAACCCCCGACCGTAGTGGCCGTGCAGACCGTGACCACAAATATCCATGCCCGAGGGGGGATTCGAACCCCCGACCGTAGTGGCCGTGCAGACCGTGACCACAAATATCCATGCCCGAGGGGGGATTCGAACCCCCGACCGTAGTGGCCGTGCAGACCGTGACTGGAGCGCCTCAGTCTCCTCGGCCACCGCGGCCGGCTTAGTGTTCCAACTTTAGTGTCTAGTGGACTATTTTATATGACTATATTTTATTCGTTTACTTTAGTCTCTTATCGTACGAAGAACGACGTGTTTTTGTTAATTCTTCAGTGCGCCATTGCTTTGAAATGAAAACGTGTACTATATGGCCACGATAACTTGACGATTCGCATGGTGGCTGCTGGGAGCTTGTCTTGAACGAACGGAATACAGCATCGGCTACTTCCTGCAGTGCTGGAACCGTTACCCCAACAATGTGTACAGTAATTCTTCGCATCAAGAAGCATTGTAACGTTGGCAGCGCATGTAAATAAAAGAATATCTTTGAGCTTATGTCGATTTTCTACGCTTGTGGCAGCACCAACGAAATCGTGGCCAAATAGTAAGTTACAATAAGAAAATCATCAAATACGCAACGCAAGATGGCGTATGCCAGAGAGAGTTCTGTGCGAGGAATGTCACGTGACATCTCCGAACGGCTGGTTTTCGTTAATTCAATGGAGGATGTCAAATCTCCGTTATGTTTACAAATATCTTTCAAACGATACGAGATATGGAAAAAAAATAAGAGAGCAAAGTTGTAGAGAATTTTCTCCTCTACAAATTCGATTATTCAATTTTCGTGTCATATGCATGGTTAAGCCGTTATTTCCATTTAAATTTCTAGCTGTCAAAAGACGATCGCAAAGGCCCACTTTTAGTGTTACTACCGTAACCTGAAGTGGGCCAAAATTCAGTGCCCTCATCTAAGTGTTTCTGATCTGGAAAATATATATGAGAGCTTTGATTCGTATATTGAATGGAAGGCGTGATAATTTTGAACAGTTTTGGAAGTTGTGTTTAAAAGAAAAACCTTCACAAGTTGATGATTCTTCGCTTGCTCGGAATCGAAGTATACCGAAGAAGTATGAAAACAACGAAGCCAACTCACCACACACTTTCAAAATCCCAAAGGAATACTACAAAGTTATTTACATTAAAGTTTGTGAAACGGTGCAATCTTGCATTACTGAGCCATTTGCTTCAAATGGACTCACACAGGTCATTGTAGTACAGAGCTTGCTTTTAGTAAACAGAGGTGAAACAAATTTGGAAAAATCAACTGAGTTTTCCAAAAATGACATAGGCATTGAGAGACTGCGCTTGCACTTGAATGTGTTAGCCGATATCGCTAATAAAAAACAACTGGTCATAAAACATGCGTGATGTAAGAAAGTACATTACACAAGAGCCTGCAGTTGGAGAAATATTATGTGGAGTAGTGAAGTGCATTAATCTTCTCCAGGTAGTTCTAATCACGATAGCAACTTCAGAACGCTCATTTAGCGCCCTTAGAACTCTGAAGTCATATCTAGGATCAACAATGCGACAGAAGCGATTGAACAACTGGACTGTTATTCATGCCCACCGAGATGTTTTGGATGAATTGGATATCCCACCATTCATCAACGACTTCATATTCAGTAATCCAGTCAGCCCAGAGCCCTGAGTATTATAATTAAATTGCGTGAAATTTCGTTGCCAGTTAATTTCTTACTTTTCGTTAGTGCTTCTGTTTGTAAGAGGTTTCTTCTCACCTACTTGGCACATTCCGTTTGTGCTACTGTTTTAAGAGTTCATTCCCGCGTATTTTGATAAATACCGTGTGTATAGTTTTCGTCTGCTGCAAGCTACGCGATTTAAATGTCATATTGTCACTTCCTTATTTCCTGTTCTGCTTTAAGAAAACTTATATTCCCGCGCGTTTGACAACAGTGTATTCCATAGATTTTCTTGTTTATTTTGAAAATTACCGGAATCAGTTTCGTTGTTTTGACATTGTAGTTACCACTGACCACAGTTCAGTCAGCTGCCAGCCGTCTTTATTAGGCTAGTTAAAAGTTGATTATTTAGTTTTCTACTTTCTACAGTTAATTGTATCGATAGGATGGATAGGATGTGTGCCTGCTGTGTGCGGACGCTAGAGCAGTTCGCGAACAGCTGAATGTGCGGTTGGCTACGGTCAGCCGTCTTCAGGCTGCTGTCTCGGGGTGCGGCGGTGGTGGGGAGTCTGGTGCGTCGAGTGGGACACCTCAGGTGTCTCACGCTTCGCTCTCTGTCCCTGGTACCGAGGCACCTTCAGGTGTACCGGACGTGGTCGAGCCGCCCTCTCCGCAAGGGGAGTGGCGGGTTGAGCGACATTCGCGTCGCTCGAGACGGAAGGCCAATGTGGAGGCTGGCCGTTCGTCCACGCCCGTTCCAATGTTAGGCGAGTGATGGAGCCCTTCAGGCAGATAGCGTCAAGATCCGGAAAGAAGTCCAACGTGCACTCGGTGTGTATGCCTTATCCGAGATGTGGAGGCGGCCTTGTCGGCGGCTATCGAGGGTGCGGGGTGCGGTCGACTGCAAGTCCTGGCTCACGTCAGCACCAATGACGCTTGTCGCTTGGGTTCTGAGGACATCCTCAGTTCCAACAGGCGACTGGCGGAATTGGTAAGGGCTGCTGCCATAGCACGCGGGGTGCAAGCAGAGCTTTCGATTTGTAGCATTGTTCCCAGGGTTGATTGGGGTCCTTTGGTTTGGAGCCGAGAGGAGGATCTGAACCAGAGGCTATTAGCTGTGAACTTTCAAAGTATTAAAAACAAAGTTCCCGAGTTTGCCATACTGCATGGAAATTATTGTGCTCAGGTAGTTTTAAGCACCGAAGGCTGGCTAAATCATGATGTGACAAATTCAGAAATATTTAGCGAGGCGTGGAGTGTGTATCGGAAAGATAGATCGGACACAACTAGAGGAGGAGTGTTCAACGCCGTGGACAAAGATATTGTTTCTACTGAGATAGAGGTTGAAAGCAACTGTGAAGTTATCTGGGCACGTATAACAGGTCTAAAAGAAGTTAATAGTTCGGTTTTTTTACCGGCCCCCAGTGCTGCTTAGCAGTTTTAGAGTCATTCAAAGAAAGTCTACACCAGGTAGTGCGTAGGTATCCGGGACATGTAATATTAGTCGGGGGAGACTTCAACCTTAAGAGTGTAGATTGGGACCCCTCTAGTTGCATTTCAGGCGGTACAGACAAAGACAATCAGTCTTGCGAACTACTTTTGGACACTTTCTCCAAAAACTGTCTTGAGCAGTTAAACCGACAACCTACACGCAATCGAAATATTTTTAGACCTTATAGCTACGAACAGGCCTGACCTTATTAACGATGTCTGTGTAGAGACAGGAATTAGTGATCATGATATCGTCATGGTGACCAAAGTTCATAAACCAATCAAGAAGTCTAAGAGCGTGTTTTTGTTGGGAAGAGCCGATAAGCAAATGTTAGGATCGAATCTTAGAAAATGAATGGGCATCGTTTAGTTCCGGGACTATGGATGAAGAGAAATTGTGGACTAAATTTAAGTGCATTGTACATAAAGGGTTAGAGAAATATGTGCCTGTAAATTCGCTTAAGGATGGAAAAGATCCACCGTGGTATAATAATAATGTTAGAAAGCTTCTGAGAAACCAAAGACTGTTGCACTCTCGGTTCAAAAGAGAAAACGCAAATGATGACAGGCAAAAGTTTGTAGAGATTCGTGCGTCCATAAAAAGATCGATGCGCGAAGCATACAATAATTACCACAGCCATACCTTAGCAAAAGATCTTTCCGAGAACGAGAAAAAATTCTGGTCGTATGTAAAATCGATAAGCGGGTCAAAGCCCACTATTCAGTCACTCGTTGATCATTCCGGGGCAGTAATAGAAGAAAGCAAACGAAAAGCTGAAGTTCTAAATTTAACCTTTAAGAAATCTTTCAAGCAGGAGGACCGCACAAATGTACCATCATTTGATCAACGTACTAATTCCGAAATGGAGGACATAGTAATAGGTATTTCCGGTGTAGAGAAGCAGCTGATAGAGCTAAATACGAACAAGTCTGCTGGTCCAGATGGAATACCATTTCGGCTTTTCAAAGAGTATTCTGCGCCATTGGCCCCTTACTTAGCTTGCATTTGTCGCTAATCTTTAATTCAGCGCAAAGTTCCTAGTGATTTGGAAAAAAGCGCTGGTGACTTCCGCAGGGAACTGACCCACATAACTACAGGCCAATATCGTTGACATCAGTTTCCTGTAGAAGTTTGGAGCATATTCTCAGTTCGAATATAGTAAATTTCCTTGAGACGGAAAAAATTCTTTTTATGAATCAGCACGGGTTTAGGAAACATAGATCATGTGAAACTCAGCTTGCGCTTTTCTCACATGACAACTTGCGAGCTATAGATGAAGGGCAACATGCGGATTGTGTTTTTCTCGACTTCAAAAAGGCATTTCACGCGGTGTCACACTGCAGACTGATAACGAAGATACGAGCTCATGGAATAGGATCACAGATTTGTGACTGGCTGGAAGACTTCGTAAGTAATAGAACGCAGTACGTTGTTCTCGACGGCGAGTGTTCATTAGAGACGAGTGTATCGTCAGGCGTGCCCCATGGGACTGTGATAGGACCGCTATTATTTTCTATCTATATAAATGATCTGATGGACAGAGTAATTTGTAATTTGCGGTTGTTTGCTGATGATGCTGTGGTTTATGGGAGGGTGTCGTCTGTAACTGACTGTAATAGCATACAGGATGACTTAGACAAAATTTCTAGTTGCTGCGAAGAATGGCAGCTAGCTCTCAATGTAGAAGACTGTAAGGCGATGCGCATGAGTAGGAAAAACTATACCATAATGTTCGAATACAGCATTAGTTGTGAGCTTCTTGATGCAGTCGCGTCGTTCAAATATCTAGACGTAACAATGCAGAGCGATATGAACTGGAACGAACATGTAAGGACAGTTGTGAGTAAGGCGGACAGCCGACTTCGGTTTATTGGGAGAATTTTGGGAAGATGTACTTCATCTGTAAAGGAGACTACGTATAAAACGCTTGTAAGATCACATCTTGAGTATTGCTCAAGCGTTTGGGACCCGCAGCAGATCAGTTTAAATGAAGACATGGAAGCAGTTGAAAGGTGAGCATCTAGGTTCTTTACTGGTAGGTTCGACCAATGCGCGAGTGTCACAGAAATGCTTCGGAAATTCAATTGGGGATCGCTGGAGGAAATCCGATGTTTTTTTTTTTTTTGTGAATTTCTGTTGAGGAAATTTAGAGGGCCGAAATTTGAAGCTGACTGTAGTACGATCTTGATGCCGCTTACTTACAATTCGCGTAATGATTACAAAGACAAGATAAGAGAAATTAGGGCTCATACGGAGGCATATAGGAATTCTTCTTTTCCTCGTTCTATTTGGGAGTGGAATAGGAAAGGAAGTGCCTAGTAGTGGTACAGTGTACTCTCCGCCATGCACCTTAGGGTGGACTGCGGAGTATGTATGTAGATGTAGACGGTCGAATTTGTACCTTTCTAAAGTCACTCTAACCCTAATAATTGCATTTAAAGATGCATTAAAAATCTTTACAAAATAGAGAATTAAATACATAATGTCAAATTTTCAGTTTCGAAATGTTAGTACTAGTTAAGTACTGTTTTACTGTATTTTTATGGTATAACCCCCAATTAAAGCCCGAAATTTACATACTTTTTGATTGAAAGTATTAGGCAAATGTATTACCCTTATTACATGTATTAAAACATCAACTTTGAGATACTGTTTTTACTTAATAAACCCTGAGACTTGTTAAAAGTAAGCTTAAATTAGCTACTTCACCCATTAATCAAAGTGCTAGTACCGTGCGACAGCAATATTTTATGTTTCATTCTTTTAATGATAGTTTGGGGTTTATTTAAATATAATTTCAGTCTTTTCAGATCTATATATTCACTGCTCTGTAATAGTCTATAACCATGATTATTACAGCAAATTAAATTAGTTTCCTACGAAAATACCGTGCGTGTGTATGTTTTGTTTCTTTTTTCACAGCCAAATTTTTCGGGGTTCTAATGTTGATCATATGACTCTAAAATGCTTAAACAAACTATAAAACGCAGTAGTTCTCATCTAAAATTTTGAAAATTACTCGGGGTAAGATCCCCGGTATGGGCCCCCCAGTATGTTTTTATAAGTCGGCGACCTTGATTCCACTCCTGCAACCGTCTACATCTACTACTACAAAATAAATACTACGCAATCCACCGCAAGGTGCGTGGCCTAGGATACACTGTACCACTACTTAGCATTTCCTTTCCTATTCCACTCAAAAATAGAACAAGGGACTAAAGAATGTCTATATGCCTCTGTACGAGTCCTAATATCTCTTATCTTGTCTTTATGATCTTTACGCGTAATGTAGGTAGGCGGCAGCAAGATCTTTCTGCAATCAGCTTCAAATTCCGGCCCTCTAAATTTCTTCAACAGAATTTCTCGGAAAGAACGTTGTCTTTGCCCCAGCGATTCCCATTTGAGTTCCCGGAGCATTTATGTGACACTCGCGCATTTGTCGAACCTACTAGTAACGAACCTAGCTGCTCGCCTTTGAACTGCTGCCATGTCTTACTTTAAACAGATCTGCTACGGGTCCCAAACGCTTGAGCAATACTTAAGACGTAGGGGTACAAACGTTTTATTCGCGGTCTATTTTACAGATGAAGTACATCTTCCCAAAATTCTCCCAATAAATCGTAGTCGGCTTTCCGCCTTACTAACAACTGTACTTACATGTTCGTTCCTTTCATATCGCTCTTTAGTGTTGCATCTAGATATTTGAACGACGCGACTGTATCAAGAAGCTCACAACTAATGCTGTATTCGAACATTATGGGATAGTTTTTCATACTCATGCGCATCACCCTACATTTTTCTACATTGAGAGCTAGCTGCCATTCTTCGCACCAACTAGAAATTTGTCTAAGTCACCTTGTATGCTATTACAGTCAGTTAAAGACGACACCCTCCCATACATCACAGCATCATCATCAAACAGCCACAAATTACAAGTTACTCTGTCCATCAGATCATTTATATAGATAGAAAATAATAGCGGTCCTATCACACTGCCCTGGGGCACGCCTGACGATACACTCGTCTCTGATGACCACTCGCCATCGAGAACAACGTACTGCGTTTTTTACTTACAAGCCTCCCCATCGCACCCCCATCAGATTTACTAATGAGTTGACGCAGTGGACAGGCCGTGAAAAATTGGACACAGATCAATCGAGAAAACAGGAAGAAGTTGCGTGGAACTATGAAAAAATAAGCAATATATATATATATATATATATATATATATATATATATATATATATAACTGAACGGACCATGCGAAAGATTGGCAATGTCGAGCACATTATGAGAATAGGAGCGATGTGATCCTGTGGCTAACGTGAGGAGCTGTGGAACGAGAGATCCCTGGTTCACGCCCTCCCTTGAACGAAAGTTTTATTTTTTTTTTAATTTTCGCAGAATTATGATATGTCCGTCCGTTCATTGTCGTCTCTGTTCGCTGTAATCAGTTTAGTCTCTGTATTTTTCGACGCGCCGGAAAACCGTGTGGTTAGCAGACGAAATGAAGTGCCTGTCCAATGGAAACCTAACACTTTTGATCGCAAGGTGATAGGTCAACCGATTCCTACACAGTAGAACACACCTGATGTATTCTATACGACACTGGTGACGCAAAGAGCGTCATATGACAGGTATACTCTCTCCGCCGTGCACTGTTTTTTTTTTCTGCTATTTCATGCTCTTTTTTTTTTTTTTTTTTTTTTTTTTTTTTTTTTTTTTTTTTTTTTTTTTTTTTTTTTGAAAGAAAAATTAAACTTCCACTTCTGCGGTGGTTACCCGTATTAGTGTGAGGGTCTTCTTCTTCTTCTTTTTCATAAATATAACCAAAGCTGCTTGCAAGGTGTCGGGACAGTATGTGCACTTAGTAGCTGTCTCTCCTTGCCAGTAAGGAACTAAAAAGTGTGGAACGTTCTTCTTAGGGTGAAAAACTAAAGAGAAATAAAGGAAATAAAGAAATCCTCTCCGCGGTTAGTTCAGTCACATGGAAGCCTCCAGCGTTCGTCTTCTCGAATTGGTCTTGCAAGTGGTCCGTTTCAGTTACAACTTTTACTGTTTCCGACGTGTAGTTTTGCATGCGTCTTCTCATAGCACTGATGGCTCCACGGCTTTAATAGCCGCGTTTCTGTGAGCACTAAAGTCCATAACTTGATACTATCTGTAATATCTTTATGTCTTCACCATAATTTTCAACATATTTCCGTATGTGTTCGTGTAATCACTTTGTAGTCTTATTTTGTCATGTTCGTATTCCAAGTAAGCGCGATAATCGGCAAGTGATGCTGAACGGTTATAGATGGCATAGACAGCAGTGTGGCCTAAAAGCCAAATCGCTGCATTGTTCTTCTTACGGGGGTACCTCAGTTTTTCTGGTCGTAATAACTCTACAATATCTATGTTTTGCGAAACCGTTCGGTCGATAATGGCCAATCTGCATCGCATGAATTCCACGATCAACTCAGTTGTACCGCAGGTGAGTCTGTGAATTAATGTGTCCACGTATTCACAGTTTGTACAGGCGGGTGTTGGGGCCAGGTGAATGTTGTTAAGTTTCTCATTAGTCGGCACTTTATCATTAACAATTATGTACCACATTGATTTGATGCGTGACGGTAGTATAGGACTGTGCACGTTTCTCCAGATCGTATTCCATTTTGAATGTGGATATTTGTTTGTTATCCGGTTTTCTCGACCATCTGTTGTTAAGAAGTTGTAGATTTTCTTATTCGTATAGGGCGGGTTGATGTCATCAGCGTGCTTTATATAACTGAATTCTCTGTAGTAAAATCTGACATGGCGAAAGTTTAAAGGTATTGCAGCTTCATAAATTGGTGGCATCAAACTGCTCGGCTTCCAGTGTGATATTAAACATTGGGTTAGGCTCGGCGTCCGTTTATTTATAATTTTACTAATGCGACCGATTAGTAAAGTCCGGCATTTATATCTGGCGTGAATTAAACCAAGCCCTCCGCGTTCACGAGGTAAGGTTAAGGTGTCAAAGCAGACTTTAAAAATATGGCCCCTTAGAACGTACCAGCAGAACGCCTTCTGGATACTATCTGCTAGGTGATTTGACACCGGTATGATCTGGGCCAAATAAAACATCCTGCTCGCTATCGATATCCTGACTGTGTGCACTCTTTGCAACAAATCCAAATCTCTGTCAGAATAAATACGAGTTGTGGCTCGGATCTTGTGTAACATGTCTGTCCAATTCTTTGTTGCCATGGCATCTGGTGTCGCGCTCCAGTAGACTCCAAGCGATTTATGTTGCACTTTTGTTTCACACCAGTCTAGGTAGGTGGTGTTGCCGATGCCTCTTCCTATGTGCAGCAGTGTTGTTTTCTTCGTATTCAACTTCGCTCCGGTTGCTATGTTAAAAGTAGTAATTACTTCCCTCACTTTCGCCAGATCGTCCGTGGATGTTATTGCCAAACATACGTCATCCGCATATGCAATGCAAGCAATTTTCCACATTCCTATACTGATTCCCGCTGTCGCGCGTGTTATGCTTGCCAGCAAAGGCTCGACAGCTATGGCGTATAAAGCCATTGATAGAGGACAACCTTGCCGGATAGATCTCCTTATGGGTAGTGTCTCAGTCATGTGACCGTTAATCAACACACGTGATGTAGCATTAGAGAGACAGTTCTGTAGCAGGTGGAGAAAACGTTGCCGAAACCCCATCCTCGACATTGCCTTGAATAGATAGTCGTGGCTGATACGATCATAGGCTTTTTCAAAATCTAAAAATAGTAGGGCGCCGGGTTCATCATTTTCTGCTAGGGTACATATAATATCCCGTAATTCGCAGGCGGCTGATATCACACTGCGTCCCGGTAATGCGCTGTACTGGTATTCGCCTAGTATCTTATGTAACACTGATTGCATCCGCTTCTTGATTGCCCTCGTTATAATTTTATAATCCGCATTTAATAGCGTAATAGGGCGCAATTCCTGAATCTTCTTGCTGTTTCCTTTCTTCTTCAGCGGCACAATAAACCCTTCTTTCAGTTCATTCGGGATTGTTTGAAGTAGGTACATTTCGTTTGCAATTTGTGTTAAGGTTGGGCCCAATATATGCCAGTAGTGTTGATATAGTTCAGAACATAGTCCATCGGGTCCGGGAGACTTCCGCTTTGCTGCATTGTGTACTGCCTCTTGAATATCTTCCTCGGTGAAAGGAGCTTCGAGGCCCTCGTTGTCTTCGTCAGAGAGGAGGGAGACTATTTCGTCAGTGACGTCATGAGAAGATCTATCATTTGTCTCGTGCCTGTCATAGAGGTCCTTATAATAGCTGTATACCCGTTGTATTATGTCACGTTGTCTAGTAGATATGTTCCCTGCACCATCATCTACCTCTTCAATTAGTTTTGCTTTTTGACGTCGCAGTGTCCGTAGGGTGTGGTATAGCGTCGCCGTTTCCTCCGTTGCAATGTCTTTCGGCTGGGAACGTATTATTGCGCCCTCCAGTTGTTTGCGGTACAAATTTGTTATCTTTGCCTTGTACCTTTTGATGCGCCGGTAAGATCCTCAACTCTGACATCTGCGGAATGATAAAGATCCCGAAGGCAAGAAAAATAGAATTCTATGGTCCGTTTATTCCAATAGGACTTTTGGTAAGCATAACTCTTTATCGTTGAACGAATTTTGGGTTTCGCTCTACGTAACCACCATTCAACAGTTGATCTGTATTGGGTTCGGGAGCGTTGTACGTTCTCCCACACTCGCTGGATTTCCTCATCCAGTTGTTTGTCTCGTAATAGACTCACGTTCATCTTCCAGTAGCCTCTCCCGCGAAACACTTGGGGGCGCTGGAGGTTTATATAACATTGGTGGACACTGTGATCAGAGAAGCCAACGGGTGAAATGTCACTGTTCACTACAATGGGAGCGAGAGTTTCGGACACATAGATACGATCAATCCGGCTGGCCGAATTACTCGTTATATGGGTATACGCGATGCGGTTTCCATGTATTTTTTCCCAGGTGTCCATCAAATTGATCCCATGGACTAGGTGGTCAAGTTCTAAACACTTGTTGAAATGTGGTGTCTGATCTTTGGCTGAGATTACACAATTAAAATCTCCCCCAATAATACAGTTCGTGGCACATTCGTTGATTAAAAAAGGCACCTCATGTTTATAGAAGGAGGAGCGTTCCCGTCGGCGGTTGTTGCCCGACGGCGCATACAAATTTATAAGTTGAACGCCATTAATTTTACAGGCTATGCCACGACCATTTGTAAGTCGAACGATATGCGAGTGAGGAATGCCATCTCGTAGTGAGATTGCCGTTCCTGTGTGGTCTTCTTCACTGATGTTCGTGAGTGTGACAAACCCCTCTACGTTTGGCTCCACGCTAACTTCTTGAAGGAGCCCAATATCTACGTTCGTGTTATATAAGAAGTCCTTAAGCGTTCTAAATTTTAATTCACTCTGGATTCTACAGATATTAATAGTTGTTATATTGTATGTAAAATTACCATTCATTTTTGGGGAAAGATTCAAGTAACATTATATACTGCTATATCAACACAAAAACACATATAAGCTATGTTTGGTACTCGTTAGTATCCATTCCGTCATCTTGCGGAGACGGTTCATCCAAAACTTTTTGTAAACATGGGCCGTGATCTGTTCTATCTGCGGAAGTGGTGGCGGGTGCTCCTAGATTTCCAAGTTGCTGATATTTTAATTTTGCAGCAACTTGTTGTGCTACAGGCCTCAACTGATTGGCTACTTCAGCAGCACCCCCACGAGCAACCCGTATTTTCTTTTTTTCAGGGGAGGTTTGCCCTTTAACTTCCTTCTGTGAATCCGATGACGACTTTTTAGATTTTTTTGCGCCAGAGACCGGTCTATCAGTAGTCATCAAAGGTTTGTCAAGGGTTCCATGGGAGTCTGTCACGCCTTCGTCGAGTTTTTCTATCTGTTGTGGAGTATTACCGTTGATGGTTGCAGGTACACACGGAGAATCAGTTGGGGAGGTGTCGGAAGTCGCACTTGTCGTGTCCGACGATGCATCGGGCGCGCCCTCTTTCTCTCCGAGAACATCCGTCAAAAGTGTGTCACCCGCTGGGTTACATGTGACAGAACTCAGTTCGGCAACAGCACTTAATTGTGGGGTCGGTTTGTTGCCTTCACGAGCTTCCGACATTTCAACGTCATCGCTCCACGACAGTGCATTTGTTGGCGGTACTACAGAGTTTGCTGCCGCGGCAGCTAGCACTACGTCATCGGGAGGGGTGGCGTCGCGCTCCGTTCCAGTAAACAAACGGCTGGCGACTGAGGCATACTGAGGGCGCGGTCTGCCTTCCGCATCGACCTCGACGGGGAGCTGAACTGTACTGTAGTCGACTGACGTCGCGTGTTTAGATGTTTGTTTAGGCGTAGCGTCCACATACTACGGCGCAGATACTTCGCATCGAACGGACAGATAATAATTTTCTGAAAAAAAAAAAAAAAAAAAAAAATCTTCCCCTGTGGAAAGGCTCGAATCAAGGACCTCTCAGTCTGCAGCTACTGACGCTAGCCGCGAGACCACGGCGCTCTTTATTATCAACTTGCTCGACGTTGCTTATGTTTCGCATGGACTGCTCAGTTTTTATATTTTGCTTAATTTTTTCATAGTTGCACACAACTCCTTCTTGTTTTCTCGATTGATCTGTGTTCAGTTTATGACGACCTATCCGCTGCGCCTACTTATAAATAAATCTGAGGCGGGTGCGATGATAGGTCAACCGATTCCTACACAGTAGAACACACCTGATGTATTCTATACGACACTGGTGACGCAAAGAGCGTCATATGACAGGTATACTCTCTCCGCCGTGCACTGTAGTCGACTGACGTCGCGTGTTTAGATGTTTGTTTAGGCGTAGCGTCCACATACTACGGCGCAGATACCTCGCATCGAACGGACAGATAATAATTTTCTGAAAAAAAAAAAAAAAAAAAAAATCTTCCCCTGTGGAAAGGCTCGAATCAAGGACCTCTCAGTCTGCAGCTACTGACGCTAGCCGCGAGACCACGGCGCTCTTTATTATCAACTTGCTCGACGTTGCTTATGTTTCGCATGGACTGCTCAGTTTTTATATTTTGATTAATTTTTTCATAGTTGCACACAACTCCTTCTTGTTTTCTCGATTGATCTGTGTTCAGTTTATGACGACCTATCCGCTGCGCCTACTTATAAATAAATCTGAGGCGGGTGCGATGGGGAGGTTATCTTGTTACGAAGTCTTTCAGCCAGTCACAAATCTGTGACCCTATTCCATATGCTTGTATGTTCGTTAGCGATCGGCAGTGCGGCACCGCGTACTGCCAGTACAGTAATCAGCCACCGTTAAACCTGAGAAGTGTTGGGGCCTGCCGTCCTCCATAAGTTGGTAACTTGCCGACGGCCACATTGCCGCAGAATAGTGCGCGGCACGCAGCGTTCAAGACTTCATCCGTCATTCACTGGAATGCTTTGCTGCTTTCGCTTTTCTGTTCGCCTATCGAAAGTGTGTGGTCAGGGGTACCACCCACTGCTACAGCAGATCTACTTTGCCGCCAGTAGTGGAGCAGCGTGGAATGCCGTACCCCAATACCACATGCAGAGCTTCTTTGACTCAATGCCGAGGCGAGTAGCAGCGGTATTAGCCAAAATTCGCGGCAATTCTCAATACTGATTTCATCAGCTTCCTCGCTTCGCGGTGGGTAGTATTTTTAATCATGTGATCTTTGTGCAACATGTTATCAAGCAAATAAATCTGTTTTTGTTTTTGTTTGTTTGTTAAGCTTAAGGGACTTAACTGCGGGGTCATCCATGCCCGAGGGGGGATTCAAACCCACGACCGTAGCGGCCGTGAAGACTGTCACTGGCGCGCCGCAGACCGCTCGGCTACTGCGGTCGGCAATAAATCTGGATGTGATATCACTGGTTCTCCTTGCTGTTCCATTTTGGAGGGCCAGTAGTGTACACACGGTCTTACCACGACAGAGGCAAAGTTTTTAAATTCTTGGCATAGGCCACTACTGTGTTAGAATGTTTGTCATCCATCCTAATTAACTTTATGACAGGCAGCGCCGACAAAAAAAATCCCCTCTGTGCTCTACGGAGACTCCGCGTAGTGTGGTGGCTGAGAACTGGCAGAACCGGTTCAACTTCAGTGTGTTGGGATTATTGGCGATCGACTGGTGAGACCAGTCATCCTTACAAAACGTCTCACAGGCGAGGTTTCTCTGCAGAAGACCCTATGCCTATATGTTCGTGGTTGCAAAAGGTATTGTGGCTACCACATGATGGCGCTGCAGCTTACTGCCATCTGTAGTGAGGAGCTAAAACTGTTACAATAGACAGATTACCACTTGCCTGGTTTGTGATTTAAATCACTGAAATCTATACTGTCACAGTTCTTTTATTTCCGCTTTCAAGAGGGTGTAACTCCTTCATGCATTTGTTGGCACATGACCATATGAAGGTTTTTGCTCCTTATACTCCCAGGGTCCGCCTCCATACCTCAGTGGCAGCGTTGCTGACCGCCATGCAATGAGTCCGGGTTCGACTCCCGGCGGGCGACTGAGTGTTATTTGTTTGTCCTCAACAAGTCGCCGAAGTGTCGTCTATTAAAAAGACTTGCAGTAGGTGGCCGAAAGACGGTGAGCAAATCCCGGCCAATAAGAGCCATACGATCATTTCAGTTCATTCTCCTAGGGACCGTTTCCTGCAGCTTTCCCGTTTTTAACAAAATCAGTCTGTATAGAGAAGAATACGGATACTCTGGGAATCACCTCACAGTACTCAATGAACGCTGGCCATCCAAGAAAAAGTACTGACTTCTATTACTTAGGAAGTTTTAAAGCCACTAACGTATCTGAGAAGCTATTCCGTGCGCTCGGACCTACACAAAGTCTGCACTGGGGTACAGTGTGAAATGCTTTTCGGAAATGTAGGAACATGCAATCTGCCTGTTGCTCTTCATCCATGGTATGCTTAAGAACTCTGCAGCAAACCGATGTTAAGGATATTGGCCAGTAATTTTGCCACAGGCCAAATCTATCCACAACATTCGGACATCATAAACATAACATCTTCAAATGAGACAGCACTTCCCGTGCCTTTCGCTACTCAGTTTACCTGTCGTTTTTCGTTCTATTACTTTCCGAAGAAATTTTTTTTTCGATATCTTGAATTGGTTATGAATTACCTTGGATGTGCATACAGGGTGACTTCCCCGAGTATTCAGAAACTTCTCCTGCAGAGAGTACAGGTAAATTGCAGATGATAACTGAAAAATGTTCAAATCATATTGATTGATTCTACTATCGGTTCTTGGTGAAATAGTATTTTCTCCCAATATTAAAGTCGATAAACAGAGACCTGTAGTAACGCCATGGTTTGTCTTTACTGGTGTAACAACTTTGGAATCAGTAAAGTACTTGAAAATGGGATCAAAACCCGAAACCTACGTCGTACAAATAAAGTTTTGTGAATCAAGGCAAAAATAAGTGTTCAGTTATTTAAATGTTCAAATGTTTGTAAATCTATGGGGCTTAACTACTCAGGTCATTAGTCCATAGGCTTACAAAATACTTAAACTAACTTAAACTACGGACAACAAATACACCCATGCCCGAGGGAGGACTCGCACCTCCGATGGCGAGCAGCGGCGCGTTCCAAGGCGCCTTGGAACGCTCGGCCACTCCACAGCGGCAGAAGATAATTTCTCTTCCAGTTTTTGATTAGCCGTAATTGACGTAAAAGTTTTTCATGTATAAGGACGACGTTCGGAAAGCAGCTGTGGCGAGCACAGGTAGTCGCGCGTAGATGTGGAAGCGGTTCTCCTAGCCGGAGGTGGCTTAAAAGCTTCTACATTCTTTGTGTGTTTTGTGAGTGAAGCTTTGCATGCATTTTGTGACAAAATTACTATTGGCAGACAAAGCACTTTCTTGAAATCTATGTAACTGAATAATTTTTTTATGAATTACTTAATACTACGTTCTTCCACACTGTTGTTTGTAATGTGAAATATAAATGAAAACTGCAACCTGTCACTCTTTTGAAATAATTGTTGCTTCCATACGCCAGGTTTCGTACCTTTTCAGACTCCTCTTCAGTTGGTGCATGCAAGATAAATGACTATTTCATTGTGTAATGTTGGCTACTGGCTCTGTGGTTAGAAGGCAGAAACTAGACTCTCATTGCAAATGCGCCAAAACTGTCACAGTAAGTACACAATTTTTGGATACAAATCGGCATGTAAACGCAATTCATAGCGATGCATTAAAGCATTTTATTTTAATGACAAAGCCAGTACCCAACATTTCGCTCGCTTCTATGTAGCTTCCACGCGCACTATTTGAAGATAATCCCAGAAACCTTTGGAAAACCTGTTTATGAAATAAATAACTATTTCAAAAAAGTGTTTGTTTGCAGGATTCTGTAATTATTTTGTATAAGCAGTAATAGGTCCTTAATCTGACACATTTGAGCTGCGTAAAAGCATTATAAATATTGGTTAGCACGAAATAATGGTACGTAAGTTTTATATTCCATTCTGCATTAAGTGTATATCGTTTGAGCCTCGATACACACAATAATTCTTTTTCTGACCAATGTAAGTACTTACATATTTGCGTCGCCGCAGTTCTTCTGTAATACAAGATGTTGTCTGAAGGTACTTCTGCACTTCAGATTTGGAACTGTCACTCTGCTTTGCGCATTCTTCGAGCTATAAAAAGGCAGATACGAAAAATAAGGAAGTTTTTTGTAAAATTTTCCTAATTTCATACAGGTAGTAGCTGTTGTTACACTACTGTATACATGCGCATAAATGAATTTTCGTCACACTCACCACCTGCAGCATGTGGCTCTTCCTAACGCACTTTTCAAATTCGCAGAATACACTCCGCCGTTGACTTAGACTCACTTCAGCATCTAGGAACTGAAAATAGAAGAAATAATGACGTCATCTGCAAGAAGCAAGGTCATGCACAATAAACTGTTCAATTATTCAGGTACAATAATGATTAGTAATTTCAGTAAGAGATAATATTATTAAATACAATGTTAGTACAATGCCGGCCGCGGTGGCCGAGGGAATTTAGGCGCTCCAGTCACGGTCTGCACGGCCACTGCGGTCGGGGGTTCGAATTTCGAATCCCCCCTCGGGCATGGATATTTGTGCCGTCCTTAGTATTAATTAGTTCATAAGTAGTTTGTGAGTTTAGGGACTGATGACCCCGTAGTTAAGTCCCATAAGCTATACAAACATTTGAATTTTTGTTAGTACAATAGATATTTACATAATGTTATTCTAATAATGCAATGCAAGCGTAATAGTTCCTAAATTGCAATTTAATAGAATTTTCTTCCAACAGAGTCGTGTAGTAACAAAAATGTTTGTAAATCTATCGGAAGAAACTGCGTGGTCATCAGTCCGTAGCTTAGAAACTACTTAAACTAATGTAAACTAACCTAAGGACAACACACATACACACACACACACACACACACACACACACACACACACACGCGCGCGCGCGCGCGCGCGCGCGCGCTCCAGGAAGGACTCGAACCTCCGACGGCGAGCAAACGCGCCCTACGCATCGAGGCGCCTTAGACCGTTCGGCTACTCCACCGTGGCCCTGTAGTAACGTAATGGTTTGTCTTCACTAGAGTAACAACTTTGGAATCAGTAAAGTACTTGAAAATGAGCTCATAACCCGGAACCTAGTTCGTACAAACAAATTTTTGTGAAACAAGGCAATAACAAGTGTTCAGTTTTTTAATATGCAGAAGTCACTTTTATATTCAAAAAAAGTATTAACCCTTTAATGCAAGACTTTTTATTCGAAGCTATAAAAACTACCACGATTAATGTATACTGCGTATGTACTGAGAAAAATATTGAAAAAATATTCAAATGTTTGTAGAACCTATGGGACTTAACTACGGGGTTATCAGTCCCTAAACTTACAAACTACTTATGAACTAGGACGGCACAAATATCCATGCCCGAGGGGGGATTCGAACCCCCGACCGTAGTGGCCGTGCAGACCGTGACTGGAGCGCCTTAGTCCCCTCGGCCACCGCGGCCGGCGAAAAAATATTCCTTAAAATTATTAAGTACCACTAGCAACAAAAAGTTCATAGCTGGTCAGGTATATAGTGCATGATGTACCAGATGTAGTAAATGTCACTATTATGCCTCTCATCTTCCCAGAAAGTAACTCATAATGCAATGGTAGTATGTGACTGGCTACTATTACATGGTAAAGGAGGAATACTAACGTAAACAAACGCGCATGTTAGGAGTAACTCGATGCAGCTAACTGTCGAAATGATTCAGCATCAATTTATACGTAATTTCTAGGACGCGCTACTAGCATATGTAACACTATGTATACTAGCGGCTACAAATGAATTTGTGGTAAAATGTTGATCAGTTTGAGAGATAATGGAAAAAATTAGGTATGTAGCTGATCAGCTACAATATGCATTAAAGGGTTAAGGCGAGGTAATATTAAAACGCGTTGTTTTCTCACGTCAAGAGTCTACCCACAGGCAGGTCTACAAAAGTTAACACATTCTCGATCAGCAGCTACTAAGAATGTTCTAAGCAAATCAGTATTTTTGGAGTTAACAGCCGCGGTGGAGCAGCCTAGCGCATTGATGCGCTATGCTACGATGCACGAGGCCACTCCCCGTCGGGGGTTCGAATCCCCCTTCGGGCATGGTCGTTTTTTGCTGTCTTTAGTATAAGTTAGTTCATAAGCAATTTGTAAGTTTCGGGACTGACGACCCCGTAGTCAAGTCCCATAAGCTTGACAAACATTTGATCATTTGAACATTTCGAGTTAATAAAAAAGACTGATTCTTCCCATCCGTTTACAAACTGAAATCGTGAAGCGTAGATGAGGCATTTGGGTTTAATTTCCTCTAATACTGCGTGCTACTGTATATGACATTTATCACAATTAAATCCCAGGTTAATCTACTGTTCGTGAATAACTGAAACATGGTGACGGCTTGCATATCGACGACAGGAACAAGATATTCGAAACAGGGCGTGGCAGAGTTATGAAGCGATGGAAGATGCGTGGGATTTGGAATTTTCATATTCAGAATAAATGGCCGTTAAAATGCGGTGAACTTTTGACTTATTATTATGTAAGTGATTTATTGACTCACCGGTGCCGAACATTGTGCGAATGGCGTGTCATTCAAGTACTGTTTGGAGCACTTTTTGAGTTCTTCATAAGCAGCTTCTACCTGCAATAAGAAACACAGCTGTAGTTATGATCTGAAAAGACGGAAAAGCACAACCACTTATACTATTTGTGCATAAATAAATATGTCTATTTCGCCTCAGGCAGTGGAAAAGAAAATATAAATATCTCAAGTATACAGGAATAGGATGATTCAGGAGAAATGTTACATAATTTGTCTACATGTGAAAATAAACCGAAAATGTCCTATGAATATCTATCCGATTTTCGGTCGTTACAGTACTGTTATGTGTTGAAGACTACACACACCCATGAATGATTATGAAGACACGTCTGAATATTAAATAGTAAATACAGAAATTCTGTTTATTCGCTGTGTGAACAGATTAAGCGGAGAAATGATGATTGCTCCAACCTACAAGACGTGTAAAAAAGTTCCCCCACAGATCTCACTGCACTTGTTGGGTGATGTGCCAGTAAAGTTAACCCTTCATTCCCAGTGTTTTCCTAGAGGAAACGGAATAATAGCTGCTTTCCACAGTCTTATGTGTATCAGTCCTTGAAGTCGCACTGTTGTTGAGCAACAACATGCTTCTAGAATGACATTTTGCCGGTTGCTGAGGCATGTACCGGTTTCAGAGGCATTAATGTCTTCGATTTGGAGGTCGGGTTGCGTCGCGTTCGTACGTGGCCAGTGAGTGTGGTTTATATGTCATATGGTATAATATTTTGGGGTAACTCTTCAAGTCAAACCAAATTTTTCAGATTCCAAATGTGTGTAATACGTATTATTTGTGGGGTAAATTCAAGGACATCCTGTAGAAGCCTCTTCAAAGAACTGGGTATACTAACTACTGCCTTTCAGTATATTTCTTTTAAAAAACTTATCATAAATAATATATCCCTTTTTTCCAACAAACATCTACATATATACCCCGCAATCCACCGTAAAGTTCGTGGCGGAGGGTACACTGTACCACTACTAGACATTTCCTTTCCTACTCCAACTCCCAAATAGAAAGAGCGAAAAAGGAATGTTTATATGCCTCATACATACAATACTAGGAATAAAAACGACCTACAGAAGGATTTTAAAGCACTTACTTTAGTTCAAAAAGGGGTTAACTACTTGTGAACAAACATTTTTAATAATTTACCAGCAACTATAAGAAATGTAGCTACAAAGAATGATCATATTCACAGAATATATGACATAAACTGCGAATGGGCAAAGCTGAACATGTGCACTCAACCGGGATCCGAACCCGGGTCTCCTGCTTTCTATGCAGTTGCGCTGACCACTACACAACTGGGGACACGGTGATCACTGCATCTGCAAGGACTACCTAAGCACGCCTCCCGTTAGATACAGGACCGGGTTCGGAGCCCGGCTGGGTACACATTTTCAGCTTTGCCCAATCGCAGTTGATGTCGTATATTCTGTGAATATGAAAGAATGACAACTGCAGGATCAGAAGTGACGTCCGTTCTTTCGAAACAGACGCCACACGTATATAAATAATGATCAGTTTAAGAGGAGTCTGAACGGCTTACTAGTGGCCAACACCTACTCCATTAACGAATTTTTGAATAGAACTGAATGATGTACTGTATGTATTCATACTGTTGGCACTATTATTTCAGCTTGTACATACGAGGCGTGTTTTTTAAGTAAGGTCCTTTTGTTGTTGACACTAGCAGTTCGCGCGCATACCGCAACGAGCGCGTGCGTCGTGTACCGGCATGACTATCAACTCGTCGTCCGCGTGTGAGGTTCGCTCAGTGATACTGTTTTTGTCAGTAAGGAACCTGTCTGCTGCAGAAATTTATCGACAGATCTTCGAATTGTACGTTGATACTGTTATGAGTGAAAGCAAAGTGCGTAAGTGGGTACGAGAATTCAAAGATGACTGTGACAACGTGCATGTTGAGGACAGTTCCGGTCGCCCTTCTTCGATTACAGACGATTTGGTGGCTTCAGTTGAAGCGAGGATTCTTGAGAACAGGCACTTCATCATAACACGTCTCTCAAACGAAAACGGCAGTGAACTCTTGGTTATCGGAGCAGGCGGCTAGTTATTATGAAGAGGGGATTTTAAAATTGGTTGAGAGTTACTATATGTGTTTAAACAAACTTGGAAATTATGTCGAAAAATAAAGGTAATTATGTACTTTGTGAAAATAATTTTTTTCGTCTTCTTTCTTGGCTCTACAGCTCATGATTAGCCTTGGCCTCTTCTACAATTGCCTTCCATTTCTCTCGGCCCTTTGCCAATACTATCCAGCTTCTGTAGCCCATCCTCCTAAGATCTACGATTACTCCTTCTTCCCATCTGGCTCTTGTTCTACCACGCCCTCTCTGCCCTCCTGTCTTTCCTTGTAATACTCTTTTCGGTACTTCTGTATCATACACGCGAGCCCCATGTCCCGCATACCTCTATCTGGATGATTTCACTATCCTTCTGATAGGTTGATCTTTGTATATGGTATACAACTCATGGTAGTATCTCCACCTCCATCTTCCTGTGTAAATAAATTTTCCTTTTTTGAAGTCACCTTTCGTTGTGTACTGCCGCCCGCGGTGGCCGAGCGTTCTGCGGCGCGCCAGTCACAGTCTGCACTGCCACTACGGTCGGGGGTTCGAATCCCCTCTCGGGCATGGATATTTGTGCCGTCCTTAGTATTAGCTAGTTCATAAGTAGTTTGTAAGTTTAGGGACTTATGACCCCGTAGTTAAGTCCCATAAGCTCTACAAACATTTGATTTCGTTGTGTACTTATGTTCAAACGGTCCTTACTTAAAAACACGCCTCATATATAGACATGTTCCATATTCACGAGGATCTTCTCAATACGGATATATGGAACGCTGAGCTAATCTAATATCATCCTATTTTATTTTAGTAGCCAACTGACTTTTCCTGGCTGCTGTGGTTGATCTAACAGTGATAACAATCAACAAATACATCTGAAGTTATAATGCACCTCGATACAAACGGCTGTTATGTATGACAAAACACGACATAAAAATAATTATTTGATCAAATGTTAAAGAATCTTCATTTATATTTATTGCATTGTGTTAATATACAAAATCACTGAATTTTAATTTGTACAAAGCTGAATCGATAATATGGGAATGAAAGGGTTAAGAAGCTGACACACTGGACTTGCTCAATTAAACTACACTCAAGCACGACATGCACACAGCCTCACGACTGCTCTCCGATGCAACTCACAATTGTACACAGGGCATTCTTGCAGCTGTTGCCTCGGTGCAATTAAACCCCTGCATTCAGCAAGTAGTGACGACATTTTGTATTTAGATTGACGACAACCGCGTCTTACCACTGGGTAGCTGAAAGTCACGCAGTACTCAGCAACCATTTCTGGGCCTGTCTAGCCACTACACATATTGCAGTAATGTGTTAATCTAAGGTTTATTTCTCTACACGAAGCGCAGCGTAATTGGTACCGTCCTTGCCTATTAATTCAAGTAAAACTAATCGTGAGTTCGATCCCCACAGCTTTTTCTATTTTTTCTTCTAAATGTCAAATACGTAATAGTGCAAACAAATAAAATTCACGCCCAATAGGACTTTTCATTCAGATTTTTTTGTGAGATAATTTAATTTAGATGAGATAGGAGATATGATACTGCAAGCGGAATTTGACAGAGCGCTGAAGGATACGAATCGAAACAAGGCCCCTGTAGTAGATGATATTCCGTCTGAACTGCTGATATCGTTAGGGGAGCCAGTCATGAAAAAATTGTTCCACCTGGTATGCAAGATGTATGAGACAGGGGAAATACCATAAGACTTCAAGAAGAATATTGTAATTCCAATTCCAAAGAAAGCAAGTGCAGACAAATGTGAAAATTACAGCACTATCAGTTTAGTAAGTCATGGTTGCAAAATACTAACACGAATTATTCACAGACGAATAGAAAAACTTGTGGAATCCGACCTTGGGGAAGATCAGTTTGGATTTAGGAAAAATGTAGGAACACGGGAGGCAATACTTACATTACGACTTATCTTAGAAGATAGGCTAAGGAAAGGCAAACCTACCTTTTTAACGTTTGTAGATTTGGAGAAATCTTTTGACAATGTCGACTGGAATAAACTCTTTCAAATTCTGAAGGTAGCAGGGGTAAAATATAGGGAGCGAAGAGTTATATTCAACCTATACAAAAACCAAACAGCAGTTATTAGAGTCGAGGGGCAAGAAAGGGGCGCAGAGGTTGGGAAGGGATTAAGACAGTGTTGTAGCCTTTCCCCAATGTTGTTCAATCTCTACACTGAGCAAGCGGTGAAGGAATGCAAGGAGAAATTTGGAGAGGACATTAAAGTTCAGGGAGAAGAAATAAAAAGTTTGCGGTTTGCCGATGACATATTAATTTTGTCAGAGACTGCAAAGGATCTGGAAGAGCAACTGAATGGAATGGACAGTGTCTTGAAAGGAAGATGTAATATAAAAATTTACAAGAGTAAAACTGGGGTAATGTCAGAACATCAGGCTATGCTGAAGAAATTAGATTAGGTAATGAGACAATAAAAGTCGTAGATGAGTTTTGTTATTTGGGTAGCAAAATAACTTCTGATGGCCGAAGTAAAGAAGATATAAAATGCACATTGGCTATGGGAAGAAAAGGTTTCTAAAGAAGCGAAACTTGTTAACATCCAATATTAATTTAAATGCTAGGAAGTCCTTTCTGAAAGCATTTGTCTGGAGTGTAGCATTGTGTGGGAGTGAAACGTGAACGATAAGGAGTTCAGACAAAAAGATGATTGAAGCTTTTGAAATGTGGTGCCACAGACGAATGATGAAAATTAGATGGGTAGATCACGGAACTAATGAGAAGGTGCTTAACCGAATTAGGAAGAAAAGGAATTTCTGGCATATCCTGACTAAGAGAAGGGATAGATTGATAGGATACATTGTGAGACGTCAAGGAATTGTCAACTTAGCATTAGAAGGAAGCGCGTGGGGTAAAAATCGTAGAGGGAGACAGAGGGACGAATACAGTAGGCAGATTCAAAAGGATGTAGGTTGCCAAACGTATTCTCAGATGAAGAGACTTGCACAGGACAGGGTAGCGTGGAGAGCACCATCAAATCAGTCTGTGGACTGAAGACCACAAAAAAAACAACAACAATTTAGAATAATGTTGGTGATATACAGCTACCTATGTGACCTTTGTTCTCATTCTTACTACTCTTTTACGAATAATACCTCATTTTCATGCCGTTAATTGTAGCTCAAGTGCAGATTGTGTATACAAACTATTCAACATTCTACAAGGAGAAAGCAATATGGACTGTCTCAGGGTGTGGTTGCATTAATTCGATTATGAATCCGCTAAACTGTGTGAGGTAAGAAACCACACCTATGTAAAACTGTTATATCACATCAAGGAATAATTTCACTTTCTGTAATTGAACTGATGGCTTATATCGAACACATGCTTGAAGTGGCATAATCGCTTGGACGACAAAATTGCAATAGTGGGGCAAGCGTAAGTACATGAGAAATGTAAAATGTGTTTGTAAATATTGTAAGCATGATACGTTAGTTGCCATAACTTTAAAATAATTGTTTAATATTTTAATTCATTCTTTTTAGAAATTTATCAGTAATATAATATGTAAACGATAACATAATCGTAATATGCAGCTTTCATTTTGCTCATTCAGTGTCGTATTTGTCATAAGTGTATAGTTCCGTAAGGTTAATACTAACGCATGTTATTTCAAAGTAACAACAGATGCTGGTTAAAAAATGTTTGGCAGTATTTAATAAGGCTATCGGAAATTGATTTGCACAAAAATTTATTATGATTTCGTAGTTAGTAACAAACAAACGAAAGCCTTTGTATATGAACTTTCTCTAGCTGACGGATTACAAATTCTGTCCTGTGGACTGCTTGTATCTGTATTTGCAGCATTAACTGGTGCAAAAATGTGCTCCGGTGTATGTATTTATTACTATGCTATCATTTTCACGTTCACCTCCGTCGCAGAATGATCATTAACTCTGTGTCTGGGTGGAAGCACACCAGCCACATGGCCCAGAAATGGCGGCCGATGCTGAGTCGCCACTGCTGAGTTGCCGCTGCTTTCTCTATACAGGGCTTAGGGTGCAATCAGTGGCGGACTAAGGCTGTCGGAGGCCCTGGCGGCGGGAAAAACAAAATGAGCACCCCCCCCCCCCCCATCTCCAGTCTACTTGAAATTACATGAATTACTATAAAAATAACTTTTGAGATTTGGAGGCCCCTCTAGGACGAGAGGCACGGGACAGTATACCAAAAATAGCTTCGAGATGCCAAGGGCGCTCCGCTCCCCCCCCCCCCCAATAAAAGTACTTTCGAGGTAACCACTGTTCTTTCCAACATGGTACTAACACAGCATTTTGTTAAGTAATATTCACACATGTCTTCAGAAATCAAATGTTCAAATGTTTGTTAAGCTTAAGGGACTTAACTACGGGGTCATCAGTCCCTAAACTTACAAACTACTTATGAACTACCTACAACTAAGGACGGCCCGTCCCGAGGGGGGATTCGAACCCCCGATCGTAGTGGCCGTGCAGACCGTGACTGAAGCGTCTCAGTCCCCTCGGCCATCGCGGCCGGCTCAGAAAAAGAGTGCTTAGCAAAGTAAATATTGTTTTCCTTCTGGGTCTGTAATTTGAGTGTACTTGTGGCGTTACCCCGTATTTTAACTATACTTTATTATGGCTTTTCTTAATTTTATTTCATTTCCGTATGAATACCCTGTGACAGCCCAAGCCTAGATACAGTCTACATCTACATCTACATGGGATACTCTGCAAATCACATTCAAGTGATTCATCAAACCACCTTCATACTATTCATCTCCCATTCCACTCTCGAATAGCGCGTGGGAAGAAAGAACTTCTGAATCTCTCTGTTCGAGCTCTGATTTCTCGTATTTTATTCTCATGATCATTTCTACCTATGTAGGTGGGAGTCAACAATATATTTTCGCATTCGGAGGAGAATGTTGGTGACTGGAGTTTCGTAAGCAGACCACGCCGCACCGATAACCACCGTTGTTGTAATGATTCCCATCCCAAGTCCTGTATCATTTCCGTGATGCTGTCTCCCCTGTTTTGTGACAATACAAACCGAGCTGTCCTTCTTTGGACTCCTCTTTCGATGTCCTCCATCAAACCCATGTGATAAGGGCAGCAATACTCCAAATGAGGATGGACAAGCGTAGTGTATGCAGTCTCTTTAGTAGTTCTGTTACATCTTTTAAGCGTTCTGCCCAGTAAAACGCAGTCTCTGGTTCGCCTTTCCTACGACATTATCTACGTGTTCTTTCCAGTTTAATTCTGATGTAATAGTAATCCCTAGGTATTTAGTGAAGTTTACGACCTTCACAATCGATTGATTGATTTATCTTGTAAACAAAGTTTAACGGATGTCTTTTCGTACTCATGTGGACGACTTCACACTTCTCATTATTTAGAGTCAATTGCCAATTTTTACACCGTACTGATATCATCTTTAAATCGTTCTGCAGTTGGTTTTGATCTTCAGATGACTTTACTAGACGATAAATGACGGCGTCATCTGCAGACAACCTAAGAGAGCTGCTCAGATTTTCTCCTAAATCGTTTATATAGATAAGGAACAGCAGAGGACCAATAACACTATGTTGTGGAACGCCCGATATCACCTCTGTTTTAGTGAATGCTTTACCATCGATTACTACGAACTGTGTTCTCCTTGACTGGCAATCCCCTATTCAGTCACAAATCTGGGGCGATATTCCATAACCACACAATTTGATTAACAGCCTTTGTGAGGTACAGTGTCAAAAGCCTTCTGGAAATATAGAAATACGGAATCATTTTGAGAACCCTTGTCGATGGCACTTATCACTTCGTGTAGGCAGCGGTTACAAGCCCGGATATAGCAAATTTCTACATGGAAAAATTCCAGGAACAGGATTGAAAACAGCAAACAAAAAACCTGCCTTTTAGTTCCGTTATGTAGACGATACGTTTGTTGTGTGGAGGCATGGTAGAAAGGAACTAGATCGTTTTCTTCAACACCTCAACGGGATTAATTCTAGCGGGCCGCGGTGGCCGAGGGGACTGAGGCGCTACAGTCACGGTCTGCACGGCCACTACGGTCGGGGGTTCGAATCCCCCCTCGGACATGGATATTTGTGCCGTCCTTAGGATAAGCTAGTTGATAAGTAGTTTGTATGTTTAGGGACTGATGATCCCGTATTTAAGTCCCAAAAGCTAAACAAACATTTGAACATTTGAATTTGATTAATTCTAGAATTCAGTTGACGATGGAGAAGGAGGCAGACGGAAAACTGAATTTTCTTGATGTGTTAGTTTTCAAAAAGGGCAATGGCAGATTGGGCCATACAGTTTATTGGAAGCCCACACACACAGACCGTTATCTGCACCGGGCTTCAAACCACCACCCACAGCAAAAGTGGGGCATTATAAAGACGTCGGCGGACAGAGCAAGGAACATCTGTGAACCGGAATTACTCAATGCAGATTTGAAACATCTGAGTAACGCTTTACTTAAGAATGGCTATTCGACTACAAAGATAAGGAGAGCGTTGAGACCGACACATAGAATTTAAAACGATGGAAAGGTTCCTGTGAAATCCGATGTTTTCCTGCCTTTTATTAAAGACGTCACCGACCGCATCGGTAAAATTTTTACGAAACGGAATGTTGCCGTTATTTACAAACCTACTCGGAAGATAAAGGATCGCCTGAAATCGGCAAAGGATGCTCGCAAACCGCTGGAAAAAGCAGGAATTTATAGGATTCCGTGTAGCTGTGGAGACGTATAAGTGGGTACCACAAAAAAAAACAAAAAACAAAAACAAAAAAAAAAAAAAAAAACAAAAAAAAAAAACAAAAAAAAAAAACAAAAAAAAAAAAACGTCAAAACACGACTAGTAAAGAACAAGGGGAACTGTAGAAGGGGAGAGCTTGACAGATCAGCTGTTGCTGAACATGTTTTTCAACCAGGGGACTACCTTATTCAGTTTTATAAGACTCAGGTTTTAGCAGTCACAAATGGATACCACGAAAGACTGTACAGAGAGGTTATAGAAATTCTAAAACACCCCAATAATTTCAATAGGGTGGAAGAGGGCGTGAAACTAAATGAAATCTGGATTCCGGTGTTGAAGAAGAAATGTAATAGTCTTCCACCATGGGACGATATTAATGGACGACGGCAATCGGTAATGATGAATTGCGCGCGCATATATATATATATAAAAAAAAAAATCTGACGTCACACCTCTGTGCGGGAGCCCTGGTAAATGGAGTTTGACTTCAGTCAGTAGCGAGCAGGGTGTGCATCGGACATTCAAAAGAGCCACGATCCCCCTTGAAAATGTCCTCTGCAGTCGGAGATGAAACGTTGGGTGTCCATAATAAATCCAAAAGACCACGCCATAATAGCCGGGAAATTTTTAGTAATATTGAGCGGTTACAAGCACAGTCCGTATCGTTGCAAAATTTGTTTGTAAATCTATCGGACTCAACTGCTAGGTTATTAGTCTGTAGCTTACAAACTATTTAAACTAAGGTAAACTAACCGAAGGACAACACAAACACCCATGCCCGAGGGAGGACTCGAACCCCAGACGGTGAACAGCCGCACGCACCACAGCATGGCGCCCCAATGCGCACGGCTAATCTGCAGCGGCCCGGATCGTTGCCACAGTGACAGATCAGCCAACCGTGGGAATGTAGCCGTTAGCTGAGCATTGCAGAGAGTGGGGCTCCACTGTGTTTCTATAAGGCAGGAACTGCCACAGTTTAGATGTTAATGTTTTATAGTTAAACAGTACTTCCAATAACTTCAACATTACCGACGATTACACTCATGTTTGCAGTTATAATTAATTACATAACTATTAAACAGGCTATGTTAATCAAAATTGGGTTGTGTATTTAAAAGTGATTTTCATTTGACGCTGATATCCAGTCAATAGTGTGCTAGTTTGCTAAATTGAGGCGCCAAGGCGCGAGTGTTTACGAAGTACCAGTTGCCAGTGGGTCATGGGTGTAGCACCACATAGTACTGTGTTGACAGTAGCGAGTGTAAAATATATTGATATTCAGTGAAAGAAAATAATCATGTTGACAAATATTGAGCCAACGGCGCACTGTGAGATACAGGGTGAATCACCTAACACTTACACTGCAAATATTGCGGAAACAGAAAGTGCGATTTATGTGCGGTTTTCACAGAATGGATTGGTAGTCAGGATCTCGTATTTTTAGTCAACAAACAGATCGTAATATTACTTATAGTAGTACGGCAATGCTGGTATCACACCACTGAGAATTCCCATCGAAGTTAGTATCATGATGGTCATAAAACGATATCAAATTGATATCAAATTAATTATGCAAATACGATTAATTTTTTTTATTTCATTTTTGATTAATCTGTACTGTAATTGCACGTAAACACCTATCCGAATGCCACCCCCCCCCCTCGACAGGTGTAGACTTGTCCGTCCCACCACCCCTATCGGTTTGGGGGCTCTGGTCCTCCGGCAGGTCGAGACACCTCCACCGCCAGGCAATACACCACTGCCCCCAACGGTCGCATGATTGCGATTCACTCGCCTCCCAGAGCACAGTGCGTCCTGATTACTTGATTACTTTATTTACATATCAAATTGTACTTAGCATGTATGTATTAATTATGCCAACCTAGGTTTTTTTAATGAATGTTATTATGTACAGTTTGGACTCCACCCAGGAACTCATTCTCCAATGAGAATTGAACCAAGATTAATACGTTTGAAGTGATAAATGGTTGGAGGAGTATAGAGCGTAATATTTGCTACACGTTGATGCTGCAGACAGAAGGAGAAAGCGGATACCTGCCCCCGAATGGCTAGCCCTCGTATTTGTCCAGCCGATCGAAACAGATGAGGCCGCGGGTTTAAAAGATGTGCGCATCTCTCATTGAACTTGGCGTGACGAGGTATTAATTCTCACATAACATCACGTATTCATCATATGCAAGGACAGTATCTGTTACGTAATACATCGAACCTTAAGTACAACTCGCAATATAGACACAGCATTAAGAAATTGGTGTAATGCTATGGGTAGGTGTTGTACATTTATCGACAATTATTTAAAACAGACATTTAGGACTAATGCTCTATCTTTCATAAATCGTTCGCTCCCTAAGATTCCTGGGCAAAATAAATATATAGATGATGCTTGCAACAGCAGACGAAAAAAAAGCACACATTAGAATGTAAAGGTAATGATCACTTGTGTGCGTCCATCTTCACACTCTTTAGATGTCTAGATGTGTTAAGAGTAACTTGAGTATAGCTCGATCCCCAATACGACCACAAACACATAGTGTGCTCTCGGCAAGCTACATAAAACAATTCTATAAACCTATGCTAAGTGTTTAAACAAAATATCATAAAGTTTTATTATTTTAAGCAGTCTCTCTCCAAGTTCTTTGCATAGACTACATATACAACAGCCGACAGATGTGTTTAATAATAGCGCACGTTAGATAATAAACAGGATTTAACAGTAACAAATGCCACAAACGTACGTATCCATCTTAACAAATACTCTTTCGATGTCCAGATAATTTATAAACAATTCCAACCAAAGTCAAACATTTGGGACTATCTAAAAGAAAAGAAATGGTCCATTTTGGAACCTGACCACCACCTTAGATCTATAAGCAAAATAAATGTATATATTCGTTTAGACTATGTCTGCAACAGACGACAAACATGTTAAAACTAGTGCATTTTAGATAATAAACGGAATGTAACGGTAACAAACGCTACAAACTTGTATGTGAAACACAACAACAACAGCAGCAGCAGGAGACATATTGTTTATAAAAAAATCGTATTTATTGGTGGAAATAACGAAAATCGACAAAGACATCTAGCACAACGTCTGCGTAGAGACTAAAGATTTTCAGTACTGCAGCTTACACACCCGGACAGCATTTAACCGAACATAGCGAAAGCGTCTAAATATACATCTCCAAGCACCGTCTACACTCATTTCGAACGCAGACGGAGGAGTCACACACACACACACACACACACACACACACACACACGCAGTGCTCTCTCGGCAGGCTACATAAAAAAATTCTTATTATGCATTTGCTCCCGTTATTCTATAGTAACATTACAGTTTTTTTCGTTTCACATTTTCCTTCACAAGAATATATTAACAACGATTGTACCGTTTTGTTGCAAACGCGCAGCTGCATTTTTGACCATAAAATAGCTTTACATTCTTATTATTCATTTTGATTGCTTTCTTGTTCAAGAATGAGTTAACAGAATGTACATTTGAGACGTCAATTATAAGATGAACGGGTAATGCTTTGACAGTACATGCTTAAGTATCTATCGTGAAGGGGTGTGATGGAGATGTTTCGTCCTACAGTGCAGTGCGCAACCAAGCAGCACAGACCGGATGCAAAATGAGCTGGACCGCTGGGGCACAGCCCACTGCTTAGTAGCTTCAGCCAGTGAGGGCAGCCTATCGGTGTGACGTGACACGAGTTGGTTGTGAGGCCTTGTATCTAGACGGTGTTGCCGTGGCCTGCTCAATGTGCCGGCTGTTGTAAGGCCTCGTCTCTAGGTGGTGTTGGCACAGTCCCAGTGGACAACAGCACAGGCAAGCAGAAAGGGGAGGCGGGTTGCGGGTAAGCAGTAAGTGGCACTGCCGCAGCGGAGTGGCTGGGTGCATTGAGGCTCTACGCTCTCATTTGCCACGCCGTTCCCTGTCGGGGGTTCAAATACTCCCTCGGGCATGGATGTTTGTGTTGTCTTTAGTATAAGGTAGTTTGTAAGTAGTTTGAAAGTTTATGGACTGATGACCGCGCAGTTAAGTCTCATAAGCTTAACAAACATTTGAACATTTTTTTAAAGTGGCACTATTATTGGCTGTTCAAAATGTTCCAATGTTTGTAAACCTATTGAACTATACTGCTATGGTCATCAGTCCATAGACTTACAAACTACTTAAACCAACTTACACTAAGGACAACACACACACACACACACACACACACACACAACACTCCTTTTCCCGAGGGGGGAGTCGAACCTCCGACGGGAGTGGCCGCCAAGTCCGAAGATTATTGGCTGTGCGAACAATATTGCCTTATGACTGATACTTTTATAGACTAGTGATTCGTTTTTCAACATTTAAGACCTCATTGTTTTTCATTCGGGGATTATACTTTTCAGTTACTGGGTACTTAATCTGTTTAGTTTTGTTTAGTGAAATATTGTAACATCATAAATTATGATCGTCAACTAACGCAGAAAATTTTAATTTCATAGCAAGACATGGTCGATAATGTAATAGAGAAATGGACGCAACATATAATAGTTTCTTAAACAAAGAAAACTACCGGCTCGGAACTACCTTGCTTACATGGCATGACGTCTGCGCTGGGGCCTATATTTCCCGTTGGCCGCAGGCGAGTATGGATATGACGTCAGAGTACCCGCGGAGTATATGTTGGCTACTACGAGCCCACGAGTGCAATGGGACAGCTGCACTAGCGCACATCGGCTCATTGTACTTGTTTATTTATTTATTATAGTTTTCTGTTCCATAGGACCCAATTTAGGAGCGAGACTCCATGGTCATGGAACAAGTCAATACATGAATTTTTACACAAGAATGGTAGTAGAAAATTTTTAAGTAGTCCGATGCACATGACAATCTTAAGACAGAGTGAAAAGAATCAGCAAGGAAAAAAGTGAATTAGCTTAATTGTTTAACTTTTGTACGAGTTCCTCGACAGAATAAAAGGAGTGAGCCATGAGGTAACTCTTCAATTTAGATTTGAAAGCGTGTGGGTTAGTGCTAAGATTCTTTATTTCTTGTGGCAGCTTATTGAAAATGGATGCTGCAGAATACTGTACACCTTTCTGCACAAGTGCCAAGGTGGTGCGATGCAAATGTAGATTCGACTTGTGTCTAGTATTCACCGACTGAAAGCTACTAACCTGTGGGAATAAGCCGATATTATTAACAACAAACGACATTATAGAAAAAACGTATTGTGACGCCAGTGTCAAAATTCCCAGACTACTGAAAAGGCGTCGACATGACGTTCGTGAACTCACACCACATATCGCTCGAAGCGCCAGTTTTTAAGCTAGAAATATCCTTTTTGCATCAGGCCAGTTACCCCAAATAATAATGCTGTACGTCATAAGTGAGTGAAAGTAAGCGTAATATACTACTTTTCGTGTTGAAAAATCACTTATCTCAGATATTGTTCTAATGGTAAATATAGCAGAATTTAGTTTTGGAACAAGATCCTGAACATGGGCTTTCCACGACAGGTTACTGTCTATATGAATACCTAGAAATTTGAACTGTTCAGTCTCACTTATCATATGACCATTATGTGTAATCAATATGTCAGCTTTCGTCAAAGTATATGTTATAAATTGTAAAAACTAAGTTTTACTGTGATTTAACATCAACTTGTTTTCTACAAACCATGAGCTTATCTCTTGAACTGCATTATTTGATACTGTGTCAATATTACGAGCAACATCCTTCACTACCAAGCTGGTATCATCAGCAAACAAAAATATTTTACTGTCACCTGTTATACTCGAAGGCATATCATTTATATAAATAAGAAACAGCAACGGTCCCAAAACAGACCCCTGGGGCACCCCAGACTTAATTGTGCCCTATTGCGATTGTACATCATAGCCATTTTCTACACTGCGGACAATTACCTTCTGTTTCCCATTATTAAAGTAAGAGGTGAACCAGTTGTGGGCTACTCCCCGTATTCCATAATGTTCCACCTTCTGCAACAATATTTTGTGATCAACACAATCAAACGCTTTTGTTAAATCAAAGAAGACGCCTAATGTCCGTAGTCTCTTATTTAACCCATCGAGTGCCTCACAGAGAAACGAAAATATAGCGTTTTCAGTCGTTAAACCACTTCTAAAACCAAACTGTACGTTTGACAGGAAATTATGTGAACTGAAATGGTCAATTGATCTTGAATATACAGCCTTTTCAATAACTTTAGAAAAAACCGATGGCATAGAAATAGGTCTAGAGTTGTCTACATTATCCCTTTCTCCTTTTTTTATAAAGTGGTTTCACTACTGAGTACTTTAATATGTCAGGAAACTGACCATTCTGGAAGGAAAAATTACAAATATGGCTTAGTACTGGGTTGACATATGGAGAACTGTACTTTAGAATTCTGCTAGATACCCCATCATATCCTTAGTCTTTAGTGATTTAATTATTGACTCAATCTTCCCTATGAAGGACTATTTCAGGTAACAGTCTCGGAAAGCATTTTCTAAAAATGTTATATGATTACTAGGGTTTTGTTTAGTTCACCTACTATATTGAGAAAGTGATTATTGAATATTGCACATACATCTACCTTGTCAGTAACAGAAACATTTCTACTACGCACTGACGTTATATCTTCTACCTGCTGCTGCTTGACCAGACACTTCCTTCACGACTGACCAGATAGTTTTAATTTTATACCGAGAATTTGCTATTCTTTTTGCATACCACATACTTTTTGCATTCTTAATGACATTTTTCAGAACCTTACAGTACTGTTTGTAATGAGCTACTGCATTTTAAATGTGTTTATTTCCGTCAACATTTGCAATATAATTGTTTAATAACATGTTTCGATCTTATAGTTGCGTCCGCAACTCGTCTGGCTGAGTACTAATTGGTACTGCATCTTCATTCTGACTGCTTGTAACATTTTGATACAATTCCCGCTTTGTTCTACATGATACTCTTATCCCCTTTGTCAGCCACCCTGGCTGTCTGTTACTGGAAGTACCCTGTTTTGAGCGTTCTACCGGAAAGCAACTTTCAAACTCCATAAGAAATGTGTTCAGAAAAGCATTATATTTATCATCTGCATTATCAGCACTATAAACATCCTGTCATTCTTGTTCCTTAATTAGGCTTAAAAAGGTCTCAATTGCAACTGGATTAACGTTTCTGAGTAGTTGATATTTATTATTAACATTTGTTTGAGAACAAATACTTTTTAGAATTAAAATTTGGGCATCGTGGTCTGATAGGCCATTTACTATTCTGCTGACAGAGTGCCCCTCTAATAATGAAGAATGAACAAAAATATTGTCTATGGTAGAACTGCTATTTCCTTGCACTCTTGTTGGAAAGAATACTGTTTGCATCAAGTTATGGGAATGAAATAGATCTAACAGATGACTTTTCCTTGAGCTATCACCTACACAATTAATGTTGAAATCTCCACATACAATGACATTTTTATACTTCCTATACAGTGAATCCAGAACCATTTCCAGCTTGGGCAGAAAAATTTTAAAATGAGTCTGGTGGCCTATAAATAACAACAATTGCTAGTTTAGTTCCATTAACATTAACAACTCCTGCACAACATTCAAATATCTTTTCTGTGCAGTGTTTAGAAAAATCGATTGACTCCGATGAAAAACCGTTTTTTATTTATTTATTTTTTTTTATTTTTTTTTATTTTTTTTATTTTTTACATAACATGACCATTCTCCCACACTGCAAGGAACTCCTAGAGTAGAAGGCAGCAAACCTGTATCCTGGCAAAGAAAGTCTCTGAATTGTCACATCACTTAAAAAGTGCTCTGAAATACCAATGTCAGAGTCAACATCAATAAGCAGTTCATTTATTTTATCTCTGATACCATGTATATTTTGAGGAAAAATAGTAATTCCCTTTTTACTTAGATTCTTAGACTTTGTCAAAGGTGGTTCCTTTCTTAGAGGGACTTCCTTTAAGCAGGAATACCTATCAGCTGTCTTCAGTCTAAAAAAAGGTGCAGTCCTAACACCAACTACTACAGGAATGTTTTCCATGAGTGACACCCCCACCCCCTACTACACTGTCACCTATGAGCTTTGCCAACCTCCCCTTCCCATACCTATTGAGGTGCAGACTGTGCCTAGTGAAATCCGACCTGCAAGAGTGGGCTCATACTCGGCCCGTTTCTGACCTCTACTATACACTGCAAGTATAGGTGGCATCCCTTAACGAACTGACATTTATAGTTAACAGTACTATATGTGGGACTGAGCATTTAATTAACACACCAAACCCCGCGTGAAGTTCAGTGCCGGAATGTTGAATACTGGTTGTATTAGAAGTTTGGTGTCACCCCTTATCAGATTGAAACTAGTTTTGATGATACAATTAACGTTAGAAGATGCCCTTTGTCCATAATTTTAACCTGTGAGGACAACAGGGGAAGTGCTTCTCTGTTCAGTCTTTTTGTAGTGATTACAAACTGACCGCGCATAGAGAAGGAGTGGTAGCGGAAGCATGAAGGGGAGGAGCTACGGCCGAGCGGCAACAGTGGAGTCTGAGGGAGAAACATTATGTAACTCGCAGCCAGCCCTGATCCTACGGAATGCATATTATTGACTGCCAGTTCGCTAAGGGAGGGGCTGAAAACTAGGCCGACTTCCTACATGACTCGGGCAATAACGGGATGTAAAAGTTGTTTACCTTTGCAGTAAATCCATAAAAATAAAAGATCAGATGAGGCATATTTAATAGTTATTATTAGATTAAAGGTAAAGCAGTCAACAATCCGAAGATTGGTTTGAACACCACAGTGCTTAACTAGGCATGGTCCTGTTTGGAGGTGGTATGCTGTTGCCTTCCTCCGACCTTCGAACTGACTTACCCAGCCAGTTATAGGGGGACCTACAGTTTAACGTGGGTTCCGAACCACGGTGCTACTCGATATTTTCCACATTAGCAACACTGCCAGAGGTGAAAGAAGTGGAAAGTGACAGATAAAAATCCTAGGACCTGGCGGGGATCGAACCCACGACCTTTGGGTTTGTTCAAATGTTCAAATGTTTGTATAGCTTATGGGACTTAACTACGGGGTCATCAGTCCCTAAACTTACAAACTACTTACGAACTAACTAATACTAAGGACGGCACAAATATCCATGCCCGAGGGGGGATTCGAACCCCCGACCGTAGTGGCCGTGCAGACCGTGGTTGGAGCGCCTCAGTCCCCTCGCCCACCGCGGCCGGTTGTGGATTTGTAGTCTGGCACTCTACCACTGTGGTATCTCTTTTTATTATTATTTTTTATAGTATCCCGCGCTCTCTGGTTCACGAAGCGCGCCCTTTGCCACTAGACCAGTTTTTTTTTTCTATCGAGCCGCACAATTATTAAATGCTAGCTGAAAACCCGGCGTTGCCCGGGTATTTATTTATTTATTCCTGCCATTTTTCAATCATATATTCATTTGTATAAGGGCTGAACATCTGTAAAATCTCTTGGGAATACAGATAGTAGTAAAGAAGTAATAGATTAAAACTTGGTGGGTGATGGGGCGATTTTCCATGAACGTTACTGTTTATGTGCTCATATCTCATAAACTACGTGTCGTATGATGATACAATTTAGAAGATACATTCAAATATATATGTGTATATTGTCTGTAAAATTTCCTGTTGCTACAATTTGAAATGTACAAATTATAAACGTCATACCGATAGCCGTAGTTTTACTCCATAAACAGCGGAAAAGTAGTAAGCGAGAAACTTTTTTCCTTTCATTATTTTACTGTGGTTGCCAGCGAGAAAAAGTTTAATAAAGGTTTGAAATTATGTTTAAAGTTTGTTGCAAGTCGCTAATTACTGTCATTCTCATAGTGTATTTCGACAGTCTCGCCGCATTATACGGCATTTTTTGCGATTTCTATTGGTTATGACGTAATATCTTTTGAACCATGTGCCGTATGTGATTCTTAACCATGCAGCAATTGTTACCTCACGGTAAGGAATGTGTGTACCAAATTTGTTTGAAATCGGGCTAATGGTTTAGGAGAAAATGTGCAGCATTGTCGCAAAATGCAGCAGTTTTTCGCGCATCTCATTGTTTATGACGTCATATCTCGTGAACTATATATCGTATGTGATTCTTAAACTTACGGCGACCGTCCTCATGGATTGAAGCTTACGTTTACAAAATTTCATAAAGATTGGAACAAAACTGTAGATTTGTATGCAACACGTAGAAACATGCGGACACTCTGATTTATATATTAGACTATGTGTAACCAGGTGAAAACCCAGCGTTGCCTGGGCATTTATGAATCCTATACTCTTGAAGTCCACCTCCCCTCCCTCCTCTCTCCCCCTCTTCCTCTCCCCCTCCCATACCTCTGTACATATCCACCTTACCCTTTCTCTGCCCATTTCCCCGTCCCCCATCTAGGAAAACTCATATATGTCAACTTTCGTGGTGAACAGTGAAACAGAATCAAAGTTTTTGTAATGTACCCTTTGCCATTCATTGTACTAAATTTATTAGACAGTGACCTTCATTTTGGTTTAAAGGTGAAGAGTGAAAAAAAAATCATCAAGATCGGGGCTTTTGTCAAAGTTCGTAAGTACGATGCCCTCCACCGTGCAAGATACATAATTTTAAGTCAAATGCACATAATTTCATCAGGATCAGAGAACAAAATGTGGATTTTGGCGAAAATTTCATCAAGGTCAGAAAAAAATGTGGAATTTGGGGAAATCAAATATTGTACCCTCCGCCATGCACCAGACGAAGTTTTATGTATACAGAGCGAATTCTCTTGTTTTGAAGTTAAACTGTGGACAATTTCATCAAAATCGGAACAAAACTATAGATCTGTTTGCAATAGGAACACACGGAGACATTGACAAACGCACTTTCTGTCTCTCTCAAATTTTCCGATGTATTTCCCAAAACTTATAATTCATAAGAACCTTTTCCTGAAAATTACGAACAGAACAAAAACAGAGATGAGCCAAATAGGCCGAGACGTTCGGGAGTCATGGTGTGACCAATGGAAATAGCGATTCATCTAATATATAAAGCAGAGTGTCCGTATATTTGTACGTGTTGCATACAAATCTACAGTTTTGTTCCAATCTTTATGAAATTTTGTACACGTAAGCTTCAATCCACGAGTACGGTCACCGTAAGTGTAAGAATCACATACGATATATAGTTCAAGAGATATGGAGTCATAAACAATGAGATGCTCGAAAAACTGCTGCATTTAGCAACAATGATACTCATTTTCACCTAAACCACTGGACCGATTTAAACCAAATGTGGTCCACACATTCTTTATAGTGCGGTAATAATTGCTACAGGGATAAGAATCACATACGACCAATGGTTCAGAAGATATGACCACATAAACAATATAAATCGCAAGAAACTGCCACATAATCCGGCGAGGGTTTAAAAATACGCTGTATGAGAATGAGAGTACTTAGCGACTTGGAACAACCTTTAAACATAACTTCAAACCTTTATTAAACTTTTTCTCGCTGACAACTATACCAAAATGTTGAAAGGAATAAGGTTTCTCGCTTACTACTTTTCCGCTGTTCATGGAGTAAAACTACGGCATTCGGTATGACGTTGAAATTTAATATTTGTATACCACAAATTTTAGCCGCAGGAAATTTTTCATGCAGTATACACACATATACTTGAATGTACCTTCTAAATTGTATCACATTCTGACACGTAGTTCATGAGATATGAGCACATAAACAGTAACGTTCCGCTGTTCATGGACTGAAACTACGGCTTTCGGTATGACGTTTCCATTTATAATTTCTACACTACAAATGGTAACCGCAGTAAATTTTACGGACAGTACACACGTATATATTTGAGTGTACCTTCTAAATTGTGTCACAGTACGACACGTAGTTCATGAGATATGAGCACATAAACAATAACCTTCATGGAAAAACGCCCCTTCCCGCACCAAGTTATAATCTATTATTTCTTTACTACTAACTGCATTCCCAAGAGATTTTAGAGACATACAGCCCTTATAGAAATGAATATATACCTGACAAATGACATGAATAAATACATAAATACCCGGGAAACACCGGGTTTTCAGCTAGTTTTATATAATAAAAAGGTTAGGTAATGGAGTTTAGGAACATTTTCGCAACAGGGAACGAGCGAAGGAGTGAACTGGAGCAATTCAGCCATTATTGCGAAGTAATTATTCGAGTGTGCTGCTAACAGAAAGCGTTATAAATAACTAGCAATGAAATGTAGATTTAATTTAATTTAAACGTTGGGGTTGGAGTGTTTTGTTGGGATAGGGGGACTAAACTGCTAAGGTAATCAGTCTCCCGGTGGGGAGTGGAAGGAGAGAGGATAGGAAAGGAGAGGAGGGGGAAAGGAAATGCAGTCCGGGAAGAAAAGAAGGGAAGAAGACTGCATTAGCTCGGGGCCCCGTGCTCGCCACCACAACTTTCATACTTCTGATACGGTTTGCTCGGCTTTCCAAACTCACTAAACCACAATAAAATGTTACAGTTAGATTGGTTGTTTTATTTTTGAGAATTCGGCGAGTTTTTCGTAGCTGCTGAACTGTGTACGCTACCTGCTTCATCCTGGAGTAACGCGTGAAGCAGCCGTAGCACGCGTCGTAGCTCGAGGACTCCATGCACAGTGGCTGCACCAGGTCGACGAACAAATGGCTGCCAACATACAAGCACAGCGTCACGCTAACCGGACCCATACGAGTGCAATAAAAAGTGCGGATACCGCACCTCACTGATCTGTAAGCGCGGAAATACGTTAGTATTCACAGGTCAGGCAAATATTATTTGTCTAATTACTGCCCATCATTAAGACGATAAAACTGCTCCAATGTGGCACTTAAATTGCGAAAAGTATATTTTACATAAACAATACAGAAGTCCAGACGAAAACAGCATAAATACCTAAATACAAATACGGAAAACTGCAACCATTCACTTGGAAAAAGAAACTTGTTTATTCCATAAACCGACTCTTGAAATAAACCATCTGAAGACAGCCTGAAGTGGTTCGAAAATATGTTTATGTAAAAAACGAGTATTTCAAAAAGTTACCAGTTGGTTGCAGTTTTCTGTACTAGTATTGAATAAACAGTCACGGGGCCGCGCGGGAGTAGCCGAGCGGTCTGGAGCGCCACGTTGCGGATTGCACGGCCTCCCGCGTCGGAGGTTCGAATCCTCCCTCGTTCATGGATGTATGTGTTGTTCTTAGGTTACTTTAACTTAGTTTAAGTAGTTTGTAAATCTAGGGACTTATGACCGAAGTAGTTTGTTCCCCTAGAATTACAAACATTTGAACAATTTTTTGAAACAGTCACGGGTCCGTAAACGTCTGTGATGCATAAATTTAAGAAAATGCCGACCTTGGGGAGATTAGCTTGGCTTTAGGAGAAATGTTGGGACACGCGAGACAATACATTGCGACTTATCTTAGAAGATAGGATAAGGAAAGACAAACCTACGTTTTAACATTTGTAGGTCTTGACAAAGCTTTTGACAGTTTTCACTGGAGTATACTCTATCATATTCTGAAAGTAGTAGGGGTAAAATATAAGGAGCGAAGAGTTATATTCAATTTGTACAAAAACCAGGCAGCAGTTGTTAGAGTCGAAGGACATGAAGAGGACGCAGTGGTCTGGAAGGGAGTAAGACAGCGATGTAGCCTTTCGCCAATATTGTTCAATCTGTACATCGAGCAAGCTGTGAAGGAATGCAAGCATAAGTTTGGAGGAGAAATTAAAATTCAGGCAGAAGAAATAAAAACTTTGCTGTTTCAGAGACAGTAAATGACCTGGGAGAACAATTGAACGGAATGGACAGTGTCTTAAAATGAGAGTATAAGATGAACAAGCGTAAAACAAGGATAATGGAATGTAGTGTCAGAAATCAGGCGATGCTGCAGGAATTAGATTAGGAAATGAGGCAATAAAAGTAGTAGATGTGTTTTATTATTTGGGTAGCAAAATAACTTCTGATGGCCGAAGTAAAGAAGATATAAAATAAGAGTGTTTATGGGAAGAAAAGTGTTTCTGAAATAGCCAAAGTTGTTGATATCCAATATTAATTTCAATGTTAGGAAATTATTTCTAAAGCATTTTTCTGGAGTGTAGCATTGTATGGGAGTGACACGTAGACGATAATGAGTTCAGACAAAAATATGATAGAAGCTTTTGAAATGTGATGCTACATACGAATGATGAAGATTAGACGGTTAGATCACGTAACTAATGAGGAGGTGCTGAACAGAATTGGGGAGAAAAGGAGTTTGTGGCATCCAGAACAAGAGAAGGGATAGGTTGGTGGGACACATTCTGAGACATCAAGGAATCGTCAACTTAGCATTAGAGGGAAGTGTGTGGGCTAAAAATCGTAGAGGGAGACCGAGGGACGAATACAGTAAGTAGGTTCAAAAGGATTCAGGTTGCTGTTCTTATGAAGAGGCTTGCACAGGACAGGCTAGCGCGGTGACCTGCATCAAACCAGTCTGCGGAATGAGGACCACAACAACAACAACAACAACCTAAAAGCTGAAACCTAACCCTATTCTATTTGCCCGGTCTGTGTAAAGCTGGTGCGGCATTCGGCATTCTGCGGTCACAAGAGTAAGTGCTCGCGAAACGTCGGGTTGGTGATGTGTTTAACGTGGGGCCAAGACATACCCTCCCAGATGACGAGTACCTTGAATCACATATATAAACGTTACTTTGCGTCGATTTATTCTAGCGACAGTCTAAATGACCGCAAATAGGTTTTTATAACGACTTCCGGTGTCAGTGAATCGAATGCTAACAAAAGTCGATAGCTGTTCCTGCAATATTCGATACTGCACCTGACGTTAAGATGACGCCACGTATACAGATACTTTTTGGAAATAAAATTAACCGCCTGGTGAACATTCCTTCGTGAGGTTCTAAAATTGGTCACTAGATGGAAACTCCGACCAGGAAAACATTAAAGTTGTGTATAGGAAAAGTATGGCCAGCTTGCCAGCGACGACCATATGGGCGCACCGCGCTACTGCTTATAAACTGATCACTACTGCGCTCTGTCCATTAGATTACATTAATACTTGTTCCATAGAACATGACTCCGACATTTTGCAATAATGTGCAACATCTCAGTTAAATAAAAGGTACCATTACATCATATTACAAAACATTCATTTTATTTATTTATTTGAGAAATTACTAACATATATCTACGATATTTTTTAATGATGTGGAGCTTGTGAGTTAAATAAAAGGTACTTTTGCAAGATATTACAGAACATTCATTTTATTTATTTATTTGGAAAATTATTAATGTATATCTAAACTTTCCATTACTGTGTGGAAGGGGTTGCCGTTAGAAATTATTTTAATTTCTTTTTAAATTGTAGTTGGCTGTCATACTTTTGATACTATTTGGTAAGTAACAAAGTATAATTCACTCCTTTCTGTGGCGATGTTGGATTTAATTTTAAAATTTTAAACATGGCTGCGTTTCATCAGCGACCGTTTATACTTTCAATTAGTAGAAAGACAGCCCACTGTCGCAGATCTGAAATTTATTTTACCTAGGTTTCGGCAGCTACTAAAAGTGCCTTCATCAGAAATTGCTAAAATTGTCTATAAAATGAATTACAAAATTGTTTAAAAATGCCTCCTTCTCACATGTGATCAGCCCTTAGTGGCTAGTCTGCTGTTTTATTTTATAACAAATGTGTCTTAAACTTTATCGCTTACATGTTATTTTATCATGAAACATTTAAGTACTGCTTCCATACTGTACATCAAACTAGTATCGCTTTTGTGTAATAAATATTTTTTTCACTCGATGACGAATTACCCAAAACATGACGACATATGAAAGAAGAGAATGGAAATAGGCATACTAAGCTAATTTACAGATCAGTTTATTACCAGACTTTGCAATAACCCTAACATTATAGGTAGCTGATTTAAACGTTACTCGCAGATCATCAATATGTTTCTTCCAATTCAATATCTCAACAATACGCACATATAAAATTTTGAATATTTTGCCTTAGCTACAGACTTCTGTTCAAAGTCTATATTTATTAATGGTATCATGCAATTTACTGTATGGAACTGCATGTGCTGTGTTGTTATGAAAATTTAATGAACTTTTTCATTATTTTCTGAAAGAGATTATTCACAATTCCATAAGTTCATTCTTGTTTATTGTGTGTGATTACTATAACCGTGTCGTCAGAATAAGTACTTGCTTTGCACCCTCATGATTATAGAATGGGTAGTCTTTAAAATACCGGGTCATCAAAAAGTCAGTTTAAATTTGAAAATTTAATAAATCACGGAATTATGTAGATATAGAGATAAAAATTGACACACTTGCTTCGAATGACATGGGGTTTTATTAGAAAAAGAAAAATGTTCAAAAAATATCCGACAGATGGCGCTTCATCTGATCAGAAAAACAATAATTAGTATAACAAATTAAGACAAAGCAAAGATGATGTTCTTTACAGGAAATGCTCAATATGTTCACCATCATTCGTCAACAATGGCTGTAGTCGAGGAATAATGTTGTGAACAGCACTGTAAAGCATGTCCAGAGTTATGATGAGGCAGTGGCGTCGGATGGTGTCTTTCAGCATCCCTAGAGATGTCGGTCGATCACGATACACTTTTTGAACTTTTTTTTGGTTCTAATAAAACCCCATGTCATTTCAAGCATGTGTGTCAATTTCTTCCTCTATATCTACATAATTCCGTGATTTTATTTTTTATTTTTTTTTATAGAACTACGGACTTTAATAGCAATCATCTTAGGAAAATTATCCAAATGATTAAACATTCATATAGCTATTTTGTTAGCAATATTGGGGGCTCGAGCTAATCATACCAGACGGAGTCTAATAGATTTAGTGGTTCTCTCCAGACGTAATTAATCATGCGATGGGCAATAAACAATTTTAGTAAAAACGTAAACCTCATGTTGTAATCAGTTATTTAGTAGATGCCGCCCTAGTTAAACAGTCCCTGACTTTGAAATTGAAAGTTGAGCTTTACAAATAAATGTATACGTGTATGGACAGCAACAATCCAAAAGTAACAGCAATAAGTCATCCCATAAGTCGAAGTTAGTTTAAGAGCCCGTACAAGTTTCGCCCTCCAACAGAAATGGAACGCAAAACTTTCACAATGCTAGTCAATCTGAATCTGCTTTAGTGCTAGCAAAACGTCAGTTAATGCATCAAACAAATGATAGTCGAAAAGCCCAAGAAACAAGCCAGAAAACTCTACGGACAACTTAGATTTCCTTTTTGCTAGGTACATGATATAATAAACATCATTTATGAAGCCAAAAAAGGGGTTGAATAATCACAGAAATATACCGGGTGATCAAAAAGTCGATATAAATTTGAAAGCTTAATAAATAACGGAATAATGTAGATAGAGAGGTAAAAATTGACACACATTCTTGGGATGACATGTGGTTTATTAGAAAAAAAAAGAGTTTCAAAAAAAGCTCTCTTGAGCGCGTCGTTTGGTGCTGATCGTGTGCTCAGCCGCCACTTTCGTCATGCTTGGCCTCCCATATCCCAAGACATCAGTCCGTGCGATTATTGGCTTTGGGGTTACCTGAAGTCGCAAGTGTATCGTGATCGACCGACATCTCTAGGGATGATAAAAGGCAACATCCGACGCCAATGCCTCACTATAACTCCGGACATACTTTACAGTGCTGTTCACAGCATTATTCTTCGACTACAGCTATTGTTGAGGAATGATGGTGAACATATTGAGCATTTCATGTAAAGAACGTCACTTTTTAAGTTGTGGCTTCTTTATTTTCTTCCAATATAATTGCCGTGGACAGCAGTATTGTTTTATAAGCGAATTTACTTTTTTTTCCTCTATTGGGTTTCAACGCCCACAGGGGCAGGCTGGAAAATTTACTTAGTTTGCCCATGGCGTTTATACTATGGATAGAACAATTACGGACTGAGCAAAGATGTACCAACGGTCGGAACGTGTAAATGCAACGAAAAATGCGCAGACGGTCGTTGCAAAACTAGTCTGCATAGACATGTAGCGTGTAAAGGGCCCCTAACCGATCGGCCTTCTCTTACTTGGTACTGCTCATGCGTGATTGTTTACATCTTTGGGCGGGTTGAGTGAAATCTAGGGACAGTCCAAGGAACTGCGTTCTTGATGCAATATACACAGTCAACGACAGTGTCCAGGAGACCGTGGATCCAAGGTGATGCAACACTTCTTTATGTGTGTAGTAAACAGTCATACAAGGAAAACTGTAAAAATATATCCTCCAATATTAGTCCAAAGAACTTCATCACAATTGTGACTTTGATAAAAGACATGAGCGACTGTTAGGGAGCAATTATTTCACATTATATCATAGAGAATGTGCCTCAAATCAGTTTTCTTAAAATGTTAGAATTTCTTCTTCGTTTGCCGCTCTTTCAGTACCGGTACAAAATTTGAAAGCTATGTTAATTAATAAAGTGAAGATGAATCACATTTATGTAAATTGTCGCAAATGTTGTATGGTAAAGTGGCTTTACTAAAGAAGAGCCATTCATCAGAAAAATGTTAATAAGGAATGATTCCCAAATCTGTAAGCTTTTGTGAGTAGAGTAAATTCAGAGCTACTATATATGTAAGTAACGCGCTATTTATTTATTTATTTGGAAATTTTAATATTTACGACGAAACCATATTAAGCATTATTATTTGTCTTTTATTTCATTGTGAATTATTTTTATTTAATAACTATAGTCACTTTTTTTAGATACACTATCCTCATGGTACAACACATTCCCGCATTGTAAATAACAGATAGTGACGCAACATTAGTATCTAACAATGAGGTATATTTTTGGTTAGTACTATCATGAATAGCCGGCCGCGGTGGCCGAGGAGACTGAGGCGCTACAGTCACGGTCTGCACGGCCACTACGGTCGGGGGTACGAATCCCCCCTCGGGCATGGATATTTGTGCCGTCTTTAGTATAAGGTAGTTGATAAGTAGTTTGTAAGTTTAGGGACTGATGACCCCGTAGTTAAGTCCCATAAGCTTAACAAACATTTGAACATTTACTATCATGAATATAAATACCATAAACCTAAACCTGTTCATATATTGCCGTGCAAATTTTTTAAATGTTAGTTAGAGAAAATAAAATGAACCCAGTGACCACCTTTAAACGTAATGAGTGTTACAGAGTAATTCAACGTTTGCTCAAGGCGTAATCCAGAAAAAGCTTCAACTACAAAGTGAATCACGCAAAAGGTTCTCACGTCGCAGTGTTTTCTACCGAGAATGTGTTTTACAATCGTAATACTGACTCGTTGCACATCATAGTAAGTGGTCGCTATTATGATCCACAAAACATACAACATAACTAATTGTCCTCATTCGTATATCTTTTTACATCTCATACAGAGTTCAAATGTTTGTGAATCTATCGGACTCAACTGCGTGGTTATTAGTCCGTAACTTACAATCTACTTAAACTAAGGTAAACTAACACCCATGTGCGAGGGGGGGATCAAACCCCGACGGCGAATGGCCGCGAGGAACCGCAGCACGGTGGCACAATGCGCACGGCTAATCCGCCGCGGCCTCATATACTATGTTTTTCTGACAACTCTTTGTGGTCCTCATTCCGAAGTTTGATTCGATATAGCCTTCCGCGCTAGTTTCTCCTGTGGAAGCTCTTCGTCTCTGTTAAGTATATCCATATGAATATACATATTGTAATGGAACTTTGGTTTTCCTTTAAAATTCACCCCCTCTCGCCCCATTTAACACTTCCTCCCATTACCAAACAGACGACTGATTGATACCTCAAGATGTGTCTTACCAACCGATCCTTTTGGCCCACTTTAGGTTACGGTAGTAACACTAAAAGTGGGCCTTTGCGATCGTCTTTTGACAGCTCGAAATTTAAATGAAAATAACGGCTTAACTATTCATCTGTCACAAAAATTGAATAACCGAATTTGTAGAGGAGAAAATTCTCTACAACTTTGCTCTCTTATGGTTTTTTTTTTTCATATCTCGTAGCGTTTCAAAGATAATTGCAAAAATAACGGCGATTTTGGGATGTATGTCTGTCTGCCTGTCCGTAACGTGTTCCCTGTTTGTAAGACGAACCGTTCAACCGATCAACACCAAATTTTACAGACATGATTGTAGGCCGCCAGAGACCAGAACCTCCCTTTTTCAAATTTTCGGACAAAAAATACGGTAGTAAAACCAAAAGAAGCCGTTTGTAATATATTGTAATTGCAAACGAACCGTTCATCTGACACGAAAATTGAATAACCTAATTGGTAGAGGAGAAAATTCTCTACAACTTATCTCCCTTATGGTTTTTTCATATCTCGTATCGTTTGAGACATATTTGCAAAAATAACGGAGATTGGACACCCTCCATTGAATTAACGAAAACCAGCCGTTCGGAGATGTCACGTGACATTCCTCGCGTATTTGATGATTTTCATATTGTAACTTACACGTTGTCATTTCAAAGCAACGGCACACTGATGAATTAACAAAAACACATCGTACGATAAATGATAATCTAATGTCTACAAATGCCATATTAATATCAGTCAACAACGACCATCAATAATATCAGATTAAAGAGGGCTTGTTATTATTTATAGCCGTGGCGTAGTGGACAAGGTGCTGGACTGTAAACGTTGGTGAACGAAACCCCCCACTACCTAATTTTTTTTTTCCTAAAAGGGTTTCAGACACTCTTATAAATTAATTTATTATTATTTAGATTATTATTTTGGTCCAAAATGTTTGCAAAAACTTATAAAACTACAAATCTAAAGTGGGCCGTAAAACACGTCAGTGCGATTTTTTTATTTCTGACAAGTTTTGCCACAATTTTTTTTCTCCCCAATTAGATTTAGTAGCTCCTCATTAATTAACGATCTGCCTATGTAATGTTTAAGATATTTCTCTAGCACCTCATGTCAAAAGCTTCTCTCCTGTTCTTGTGTGATTTGCTAATACACATTTTACTTTTTTACGAGGCTATACTCACTACAAATATCTTGTAGAAGTACTTCGTAACTGTTAAGTATATACTAGAGGACCGTGCGAATACTTCGCGCCGTAAGTGGAATGACAAAAAAGTTGAGAAAAATGGAAGTAAAGTTGAATGTACACGCATAGCTTTCTTCACAATCAACCAATGCAAGTATTTAAAGCAGGCCGCGGTGGCCGAGGGGACTGAGGCGCTCCAGTCACGGTCTACACGGCCACTACGGTCGGGGGTTCGAATACCCCCTCGGGCATGGATATTTGTGCCGTCCTTAGTTGTAAGTAGTTCATAAGTAGTTTGTAAGTTTAGGGACTGATGACCCCGTAGTTAAGTCCCATAGAAAAAAAAGTATTTAAAAGCGCAAATGAAAGAGGTTGATCCGCTGATTGTTGTTAGGTCAAAAGGAACTGCGTAACTTAGTTAGGACCGAAGATATCGTAAAACATGCGGATTAAAATATTCAATGCAAGGACAGAATGATACCGCGTTTGAGTAAAAATAAAGGATGGAGAGACTTAAGTTAATTCTGATACTTAATGACAAATCTGCGAACGCATATCTTTCGTTTGAAGCAAAAATGAAGGAAGTCGGTCGGATAGAACGGTCTGACTAGTTTACAGCAGGGACATCCCCATATGAAATATACAGACGGAAGTCGCATTTGAGTATAGAAAAATTAAGGTGAGAGTTATATAAATTCTGATACTTGATGACAAATTTGTGGATGAATACCTTTCGTTTAAAACAAAAATGAAGGAAATCGGCCAGGTAGTTTGGTCTGGCCGACTGACTATAGTTTTCGTAGATTCTCTTAATACATAAGACTCAACGTTTACAAATTTATCTCTTTCATAAATACTTTTCTAGTAATTACTAGTCTGGATTTTATACTGTCCATAGTTTCACAATCGTTGGTTATTTCGCTGCTCAACTATTAAAACTCATCGACCATTTTCAGTGTTTCATTTCCTAATTTGATTTACTCAGTATTGCAGACGTACTCGAAAAAGTCACCGACGTAATGAAGCGGAGGGAGAGGAGGTGAACAGCGTCGAAGCTTTCCTGTGCTTTGAACGCCACTTGCAATGGAGTAACTTTGCCGCGCGGTCTAAGGCGCTTGTCATGCATTGTGCGGCTGATCCCGACGGAGGTTCGAGTCCTCCTTCGAACGTGTTGTTCTTAGTTCATGCAGTTTGTAAGTCTATGGACCGAGGTTTACAAACGTTTGAATATTTGAATTTGAAGCAACTTCATAATGGTATCAAACGACTACAAGTTTATTGAGTAACTGCCGCTGCAGTATTAATATCTGAAAAGATATTTCGACACTTCAGTTTGTTTGTAAAAGCGTTTGATGATAGAAAGGAAGGTTGGCATTCGATATCGGGTCTCTAAAGTTGTGAATGGGTAAGGAATGGTGAGAGGGAAGTCCGGAGTATTTTCAAAGGAATCCTCTGGACACTTCTCATAACACATGGGGAAACCACGGGAAACCTCAATGACGACGTTCAGACGGAGAGTTCAACCACTGTTAGGTCGTCCATTATCTAGCCATAGTTCCACTTTTCTCGCTTTCGGTAACAAGAAGGGTAGCGTAATTCTTTATCTGCAGCTCATTAACTTTACCTGGAACTAGACGACCAAATTACAAAGCAACGTGTGAAGTGTAAATAAATAATTCTCGTAGCTATCAGTAAAAAATGTTCAAATGTTTGTATAGTCTATGGGACTTAACTACGGGGTCATCAGTCCCTAAACTTACAAACTACTTATGAACTACTTACGAACTAGGACGGAACAAATATCCATTACCGAGGGGGGATTCGAACCCCCGACCGTAGTGGCCGTGCAGACCGTGACTGAAGCGCCTCAGTCCCCGCGGCCACCGCGGCCGGCTCGCTATCAGTACGTGAGATACTTAGCTTCTGTGATATCAGTGTGTATTTCTTCAGTAAAACATGAACGTGAACTACTTTTGTAGTAGCAAAACAGTCAATCACTTTCAGAGCCTGCCCCATGGTTTCTGCCACCCCGTCCACGCCCCCCCCCCTTCGGATTTTCGACTTCGTCAGCTTTATTCATATATGACGTCTTATTTTCACATATTACAATAATGCATCTTTTTGTCGTGAATATGTCTTGAAGATCAAAGCAGCGTCAGTCTTACATTTACTTTTAAGCCGTAACTCCAAAATTAATATGTCCACTAAGATTAATTTAGGTCAGCGGCAGAGCATAAAACTAAAATCTTCAATTTTTCTAGTTCCTTCAGTAGAGGTGAAGCATTTTACCGACTAACTGTAGTGTAAATAAGTTCCGCGAACGCACTTGGTACAGAGAAGTTTATCTACACAGGTGGCACATATTCGTCGCAGTTCATAATTAAACAAACAAAAGGACGCCTGTTCACTACGCACTGAACTAGGACAGGGACATAAAAAGCTAAATATTTATAAGCAATATAATCTACTGTTGCTACTGACCATACCGATACCACTATCGACCTCTACTAAACACTTAACTCGCTACTTGTCTATTAACAAACAAGGCAAGCGACCATTATTCAAAAAATGTTCAAACGTTTGTAAAGTCTATGGGACTTAACTACGGGTCATCAGTCCCTAAACTTACAAACTACTTATGAACTACTTACGAACTAGGACGGCACAAATATCCATGCCCGAGGGGGGATTCGAACCCCCGACCGTAGTGGCCGTGCAGACCGTGACTGGAGCGCCTTAATCTCCTCGGCCACCGCGGCCGGCCGACCATTATTGATATATAATGAAACTGCCAACTGAGAGTACCGTATCCACTGTGCAAGGATGTTAACGTCCTAAAATATTTGTCCCGTAAACAAGTCGAAATATTCCTAAGACCCAGTATTCATTATCAAAGACCTCAAATGAAAATAATCATATTTCACTTATTTCACAATATCGTTAAGAGTGCGTGCCAATAACCAGTGGTGTTCTACGTGTGACGAGTGGAACATCTTTTTGAGCGAGAGTATCAGAATACAATATATGTCAAGTTTTACAGGTTTCATAATTAGAAGTCAGTATAAGAGTTTTCTGGAGTAACAAACAGTAGCATTCTGTTCCTTTGTGTTTATGCTTGTATCGCATCTGTTTTCTTAAATTAATGTTAGTTAAACGGAAAAGTGGCGAAGTCTAACACAAGGATACGCCTCGCCCTTCTACCGCTTTTCACGATCGACAGTGACGTCACGCGGAAGCGCCCTAACGCTGCCGAACACATTGGCCCAACCTCCGGCGTAGTAACCTTGCATATTTATTTTGCTTGTAGGATGACGCATGTCACTGTTGTCTGTATCGATGTGTATCAGTCTGTAACATTTCCAACTTATTTTCACATTTCTACATTTATGCAAGAGACTTCCACTTTTCATTGTCTTGTTTAATTTAGCCTATCGGAACTACATAAAAATTCAGAAATTTGCCGCACCCAAAAATTTGCCGTCCTGGGCGACGGCATGGTTTGCCTCCCTTAGACTCGGCCCTGTCAGATTTCAGCATTAAAAACGCCGAGCACTTGTACACTGCTGTTAGTCTTGAGAGAAGAGAAGAATCTTGTAGCCGTGACCTTCGTTCTGAAAACTGGTTTGCTACCAGCCTCTCCGTCCCTGCTTAACTACTACGCGGTACATCGATTAAAATTTGGTTACAATACTGTAGCCTTCGTTTCCCTCTACGATTTTTACTCCCCATGTCTTCCTCCTTTACCATGCTGATGAGTCCTTGATGCTTCAGAATGAATCTAATCAACCGATCACTTAGTCAGATTGTGTCACAAATTTATTTTCTCGCCAGTTCGATGCAGCATTACCTGATCATCTGTTCGATATACCCGTGTAATCTTCAGCTTCTTCTGTGGCATCACATTGAAGAAGCTTCCATTTTTTTTCTTCTCTGAACAAGCTACACTTAACACGAGTATCTTTAGCAAATACTCCCAAAAATTTAAATAAAATACAAAGAAATTTGTCACATTTGCCTGCTAATGGGCATTAAATTAAGTCAGTGAGGAATGTTCAAATTTGTGCCGTACCCGAATTCGAAGCCAGGTCTCCAGTTCACTAGGCACATAGCTGCTCTGCAAATTGACAATGGAGTGAGTGGTTGAGGGATTAACGAAACGCTTTCATAATATTTCTTTAGCGTTCCATTCTCAAATATTGCGCGACAAAAAAGAACATCAGTTTTTTTCAACATTTTCGAATATGTGACCCTCTTTCAAGTAAAAATAAGTAAAAATATTTTGGTGGCCCCGTGATAAATAAAAAAAAAATATTCTGGCGAGAGCCCCTCCTCACGGACCGTAAGAAAACAATGTTATCTCAAAGGAAACACATGTAATCTTCTTTCTTTTGCTACCGCATTCTTTTAAATTGTTGGACGAACTTCTTTACATCTAATTTTCGGAATGCAGCACATTATCATATTTTTATAAGATTTCCGACAAAAATATATTTCACTCATATAGTGTTTCGCATTTCAGGCAAGGCACAGACGCAAATTACGCTCGTTAAGAAAGGTTCGACGGTATAGACAATTTGCAAACAAGTAGAATGTTTTCCAATTTTTCAGTATTACTTATTGTATCATGATATTTTTCCTATAGACTGGTTCCTGAAAACAGTTTTCAGGCTCTGCGCTTGTTCTTCATTAACTCACTATATTATAAAACAATTTATGGTATAATTAATTAATTCATAATCCATGTTACATGAGGAATTTTGTAATTATAACATGAAATAAATTTCACTTAGCCGGCCGCGGTGGCCGAGGTGACTGAGGCGCTCCAGTCACGGTCAGCACGGCCACTGCGGTCGGGGGTTCGACCCCCCCTCGGGCATGGATATTTGTGCCGTCCTGGTTTGTAAGTAGTTCATAAGTAGTTTGTAAGTTTAGGGACTGATGACCCCGTAGTTAAGTCCCATAAGCTTAACAAACATTTGAACATTTAAAAAAAAAAAAAAATTTCACTTAGGCATTCGTTTTAGTATTACTGAAACCAAAGCTATTTTATGGTACAAGTACTTAGACTTGTGACGGCGATCCCCCGAACAAGACTTTGGGAACTCCGTTGGGGGTGCGACACAAAGTTTGAAAACCCCTGATCTAAATCCTTTTCTTCTTATATATTAAAAGAATCTACGAAAACTAAAGTCAGTCGGCCACACCAAACTACCCGGCCGATTTCCTTCATTTTTGATTTAAACGAAAGGCATTCATCTACAGATTTGTCATCAAGTATCAGAATTAACTTAAGTCTCTCCAACCTTTATTTTTATTCAAGCGCGGTATCCTTCTGACCTTGCATTGAATATTTTAATCGGTTTGTTTTACGATATCTTCGGTTCTAACTAAGATGCGCAGTTCTTTTTGACGTAACAACACTCAGCGGATCAAGCTCTTTCATTTGCGCTTTTAAAAACTTGCATTGATTGATTCTGAAGAAAGCTATGTATGAACATTCAACTTAACTTCAATTTTTTCCCCAACATTTTGGCATTCCACCAACGGTGCGAAGAGTCTGGTTCACTAACGGGTCAAAATCAGACCAAGGCGTTGGGGCCGGGGTATACGGGATGCAGCCAAGACTGGAGGGCGTCATCTCTCTAGGGAAACTGGCCTCAGTATTCCATGCCGAAATCATTGCCATCAGGGCATGTGTGGAGGACAATTTGCGTAGGTGCTACAAAGATCGTAGCATCTATATCTATTCAGACAGCCAGGCAGCCCTGAGATCACTGGAAGCTCCTGCAACAAGGTCTAAAATTGTTGCAGAATGTCACAGGGTTCTGGTGGAGCTAGGGGAAAGCAATATAGTAAACCTATTGTGGGTCCCTGGCCACTCGGGGATCAGTGGCAACGAACATGCCGACACATTAGCCAGGATGGGGGCAGAGACTCCATTTATTGGACCGGAACCTGTCCTGACAATCACCAAGGCAATGATCAAATTGGAGCTACGTAACTGGCTCAGAAGACAGCACGTAGAATATTGGACCAAAGTCTATCAACAAAAACATGGCAAGGTAATGATGCCAAAGCCATGTTTTAAAAGAAGCTCTGCAATCCTGGGCCTGAATAGGAGAGAGATTAGACTCATGGTTGGATTGCTGACAGTCCATGGGAATTTCAAAAAACACCTACATACAATGGGAATAACAGAAGAGGACCCTAAATGTAGGATCTGTGATGACGGTGATGAAACTGCATCACATCTAATCTTCGAATGCATTGTATTGGAGAGTAAAAGGCACAGAACATTTGGGACAACTAGACCCGAATAAATTGTGTCTAATAAAGTACTGGTACAGGGACTCCTTGCACCTTTCAAGGGCATTGGTTGGCTTTACTGGATATACAGGGAGCGATACCGCACAATAAACTTAGTTTCGGTGCGGGCAGTGGTGGGTTGCACCAAGACTGTTTTGGCTTCCCTGGAAAAATCAAATCAAATCAAATCAACGCTTCGAAGGACTCGCACGGGTCCTCTAGTATTTTGTTAATATGATCATGTCTCCGTATGTAGGTGAGTGCTAACAAAATATATTGGCATTCGGAGGAGAAAGTTCGTGAAAGAAGTTCCACCGCGGTGGAATGGTTGCGTGCTCGAATGCGCCTTCCTGCGGAGCGCGAGGTTGCTTCCGGTCGGAGGTTCGTGTCCTCCCTCGGGCATGTATTGAGATGTGTGTGTGTGTGTGTGTGTATGTGTGTGTGTGTGTGTTGCCTTTAGGGTAAAGTTCCTTTAAGTAGTTTCTAAGTCTAGGGACTGATAAAAAATGTTCAAATGTTTGTATAGTCTATGGGACTTAACTACGGGGTCATCAGTCCCTAAACTTACAAACTACTTATGAACTACTTACGAACTAGGACGACACAAATATCCATGCCCGAGGGGGGATTCGAACCCCCGACCGTAGTGTCCGTGCAGACCGTGACTGGAGCGCCTTAGTCCCCGCGGCCACCGCGGCCGGCTAGGGATTGATAACCAGAGCAGTTAAGTCTAGGGGTGGACAAATGATACTCGCGTTCGAACGTGCTCGGGATTTCCCGACACAGCAGATAAATCCATACAGTGTCGAGGTGTTCGAACACTCAGATAAAAAATGACTCGTACTGCGTATCTCCAAAGGATATGCGAGAAATGTTCAAGTTCCGAGCTATCGCTTTGCTCAGAACTGATTTCATAGGAAGCACAAGTACATGAAAAAGGGGGTAACACTATGAAAAACTGTATATTTTGTTTAAAACAGTGCAGACGTGATGTGTCTGGTATCACTGCAAGATATGCTTCAGTGATAAAATATCTGCTATTATAACAGAACTACTGCATCACATTACTGACGGGTATCATTCAAAGGGGGGAAAAAATGAATCCTTCATAAGTAGAAATTACAAAATGTTCAAATGTTTGTTAAGCTTATGGGACTTAACTGCGGGGTCATCAGTCCCTGAACTTACAAACTACTTATAAACTAACTTACATTAAATACAACACAAACATCCATGTCCGAGATAGGACGCGAAGCCCCGACGGTGCACGGCCTCGCGCATCGAAGCATAGCGCCTCAATGCGCTCGGCCACTCCGTCCCGACAGAAATTACATTTAACGTGATTATAAGAGATAGGTTGCGAATGACTATTCCATTTCCTGTTCATGCGGTACAATAACAGATAAAAATGTTACCACCTTTTAATCGCCTTGAAAATAAGATTAAAAGAGATGAAATACGGAAAACATTAGAAATTTAATACCCAATAACGGAAATAAGACATAAAAAAATAAACTGTAATTGCGACCTCGCAATAAACGGTGCATGAGCTGCTGTGTACGTAGTCTAATTAGGTGTCGCTAGATCGCAGCACTAGAATTTTAAATCGCGAATGCTATCGTTCACTTATAGCCTATATTCGTTACTCAAATGTTTGTAAATCTATCGGACCAAAATGCGCGGTCATCAGTCCGTGGCTTAAAAACTACTTAAACCTAGATAAACTAACCTAAATCCGGCCGCGGTGGCCGAGGGGACTGAGGCGCTCCAGTCACGGTCTGCACGGCCACTACGGTCGGGGGTTCGAATCCCCCCTCGGGCATGGATATTTGTGCCGTCCTAGTTCGTATGTAGTTCATAAGTAGTTTGTAAGTTTCGGGACTGATGACCCCGTAGTTAAGTCCCATAAGTTTAACAAACATTTGAACATTTGAACTAACCTAAGGACAAACACACACACACCCATGCCCCAGGGAGGACTCGAAACTCTACGGCAAGCAACCGCGCGCACCGCAGCGAGACACTTTAGACCGCTTGGCTACTCCACTGCGGCTATTCGTTACTGTTTTTACTTATGCCCTGCACCCTAGAAGCTATTTCAGTCGGAATTTCGTTCTTATTAGTCCCAATGGTACATTACTGACACCCTATCTTCGTTATAAATCATGTACTGCACAGCACAGGAAAGATTTATGAATATCATCGTTGTAATTCTTAGCGATAGTACCTCCTGACATTGCTAGATATCGTCGTGAGCGAATGTTCGAACATTTCCGCAGATTTCGCGAACAGTAACGTAAATGATTTCATCAGTTCGATCATGATCAAACTCAGCTTCAGTTAAGTCCCATAGGTTTAAAAACATTTGAACATTTTTCGAATTGGGAAGTCAGTTTTCGAAACACGAAATTTGGGGAGGGGGAGATTGAAAAGGTTGTGAGGGCGTAGAAAAATGTTCGAATGTTTGTAAAGGTAAGGGAATTAACTACGGGGTCATCAGTCCCTGAACTTACGAACTACTTATGAATTACCTTATACCAAAGACGACACAAACATCCATGCCCGTGGGGAGGGGGGGGGGGGGGGTTCGAATCCCCGACGGCGGACGGCGGCGCGCACTTAGGGCGTAGAGCTATAACGTATACACACCTGGTAGTGAACTCGCTCGAGAAAGGCGACTCCATGGTGGGACGGAAAGACAAAGGGAAGGACTGAGCGCTGGCCGGAGCGGCGAGCAGAGCGAGAGCGCCAGCGAGCAGCACAGGAGCGGCCGCCATGGCTGCGACTGGCGGGGCGCCCTTCGCCCGCCGCTATATACTGCCCAGCCTCATGCGACCAGACCAGAACTCGACGTCACCGCGCTCGCAAAGAACGAGAAAATCAAAAAGCGCGCTTCGTCACCTGCATTCCTGTATCCGCGCGTTCAATCCCAGTGTTTATTCCGCTTTGCCGCTGCGTTTTCCTTCTGTGACAGCGCAATAGGGTATTTTCCTGTGTTTTAACATGGTTCGAATTGCAAACGAAGGCTTCCGCGGTTGTTGTCACTGTCAATAAAATTCTTCCGGGTATGAGACCGCGTCGTCATTTTATAAACTATACCGACGTTTCGGCCACTGTTGCAGGCGGCCTTCATCAGGGTCTCTGTCTATGTCTGTGTCTGACAAAGACCCTGATGAAGGCCGCCTGCAAGAGTGGCCGAAACGTCGGTATAGTTTATAAAATGACGACGCGGTTTCATACCCGGAAGAATTTTATTGATAATGGTTCAAATTGTTGTTATTCTCAATGATTATAACATTCATATAGCATTTTCGCCGATTATTCTTACAAAACATCAGTTATTTTTACGTAATTAAAGCTTAAAAATCATTAAAGATCACGATTAGATCACGTGATCGAAACACCCTGTTATTGGCTGAAGTACTGGTGACGGCACATACCACTAGGAAGCGGCAACTAGAAGACGGAGCTGTATCGTTGTTAGCATTTCCTTAGTTTTCCAGCGTGAAGTTTAGTTTTTTTTTTTTTTTTTTTTTCTCCTTATGTAATGCGTTTACTGCTTTTATGCCACAATGCAGAAGAATTATGTGAAAGCTGACAGCGAAAATCTTCATACTTCAAGAACAATCGAAATTTTTACGTGTCATAAATAAGAAACGTGAAAACTGCATTGTAAGTAACGCGTGCCTACATTTTCAAATGTTTGTAAAGCTTATGGGACTTAACTACGGGATCATCAGTCCCTAAACTTACAAACTACTTATGAACTACTTACGAACTAAGACGGCACAAATATCCATGCCCGAGTGGGGATTCGAACCCCCGACCGTACTGGCCGTGCAGACCGTGACTGAAGCGCCTCAGTCCCCTCGGCCACCGCGGCCGGCTGCCTACATTTTGAAACTAATTATTGCTAGAGATATTTTATGCCATTGGAAAAAAGTAAACTACTTGTTGGTGTCAGCAAACTTACTCTGAAGTCACCAGATTATGCACTAAAGGGTAAAATTTTACCTTTTATCCAGGTGGCCTGGAGTGATGATGTTGGCAACATTAACAACACGATATAAAATCTTTGCCAAGATGTTCGGACTACATAGAATGACTCGATTAGTGTATCGTACAGACCATGAAGTAAATAAATAATGCTGTTCCTGCTCTATGATTGACAGGTTCTTGTAAGTACCCTTGCCCGGTTAGTAAAAGTATGTGCCCTCGTAAAGCCAAGGTTTCATGACTAAACATTTCCATTGTCAAGCGATTGGCTAATGGCGACGTCATCTGATTCTCGCTATTCAGCATCTATTATCAACTTTATCACAGGAGGCCGCCAGGATAGTTGGTAAAATGTAACCCAGTAAAGCACATAGTTAAGGGAGTAATTTCACTTTTAGCTTCTTCAATACTGGTAGCAAGGTGTAACATCAAAACCTTTAAAATACAGAAAAATGCTCTTTGTATATTAATACAACAATTTTTGATTCAATAAACGCATTTCTGGCAACACTTTTAATCGTGTTTACACTTGCATATTATGAAATTTAAAAGGCTAAATGAATGAATCAGCGCATTAGACATCTCACATATATGTATTATACGATAGGGTATGTTGTAGTAAAGTAACCAGAAGGGCGTAGTCGAAGTGTAAAACGATTAGCCATTATTGAAACGGTTGTTCGAATAAGATCTAATGGCGACAGCAGCGGTGGAGTAGCCGAGCGGTCTAAGGCGCTTGCCGGCCGCGGTGGCCGAGGGGACTAAGGCGCTCCAGTCACGGTCTGCACGGCCACTACGTCGGGGGTTCGAATCCCCCCTTGGGCATGGATATTTGTGCCGTCCTTAGTGTTACCTAGTTCATAAGTAGTTTGTAAGTTTAGGGACTGATGACCCCGTAGTTAAGTCCCATAGACTACACAAACATTTGAATTTTCTAAGGCGCTTCGCCCCGGGGCGCGCGGTTGCTCGCCGTCGGAGGTTCGAGTCCTCCCTGGGGCATGGGTGTGCGTGTGTTTGTCCCTAGGTTAGTTTACCTTAGTTTAAGTAGTTTGTAAGCTACGGACTGATGACCACGCAGATTTACAAACATTTGAACATTTGAATGGCGATAAAAGTGCACTTACCGGAGGTAAAAACAGTGCTATATTTTATAGTGGACTAAAACAATGTTCATGTTGTACTTTCACCAAATATATGACGTAACGGATATACTGGCAACAAAAGTGCACTTACTGGAGATAAATAATCAGTGGTATACTTTATAGTGTGCTAAAACAATGTTCATGTTGTACTTTCACCAAATATATGAGGAAACGGCTTCAATTACACAGAAATCGTAGGGGTGAAAAATTATGAATTTTTACTTCGCAAATGTAAACATAAGCTCATTAACCTGCACATAATACTGCTTTACACCTTTGCAGTAGTTGTTCAAATGTTTGTTAAGCTTAAGGGACTTAACTGCCGGTCATCAGTCCCTAAACTTACAAACGACGTATGAACTACCTTATACTAAAGACGACACAAACATAAATACCCGAGGAGAGATTCGAACCACCGACGAGGAATGTCCTCGCGCATCGGAGCATAGCGCCTCAATGCGCTCGGCCACTCCGCCGCGGCCTTTGCAGTAGAAGAGAATGATACTTAACAGTGAACTAATGGAATAATATTAAGTGTTTACTTACATCAAAATGATACTCACAGAAATAAACACATTGAAGTGTCCACTATTTCATCTGGACCACTTCGAGCGAGTGTCAACTACATTTTGCGCATCTTCTCATTTTTTGAATCTTGCAAAAACAATTTTTCTGTTGTCTTTATAGCTGTATTGGTACAGTGTGGAACTACGCAATATTTGTAGGTCATTTTGCGAACGTGATTGCATAAACAGTATAACACTATTTGTAGACCTTACGAGAGCAGCAGCAGCATCGTGGTTTCTGACATCACGTGCATCACATGACAACGAAAATGCAGCGTTTTAGCGGGAGTTCAAATGATTTCAATTACATTTTTTTTAATTTTTTAAGCACTAAAATTCAGGAGTTAAAAAGCATGTTGGGAGCATAATATGACATAATCAACAATTTAAAACGATTTCTAGAAAACCTTATTATGTTTCAAGACACAGAGGATACAAAGACGGAGGCTGCCTGGCGGCATTGTATCTTCAGAGTGGAAAGCTGAGAATCTGTGCAGCACGGCGATTCGAACCCGGTCCTGCTGCTTGCTAGGTAGTTGTGTTGATCACTGTATCAACAAAGGAAGTAGGTTACAAAAGACGCGGTTGGACGAGGCCTGGGTGTTACTCATTTGATAGAAGATAAAAAAAAATTCTAATATTTGTAGAACTTATGGGACTTAACTACGGGGTCATCAGTCCCTAAGCTTACAAACTACTTATGAACTACCTAAGACTAAGGACGGCAAAAATATCCATGCCCGAGGGGGGGATTCGAACCCCCGACCGTAGTGACCGTGCAGACGGTGACTGGAGCGCCTCAGTCCCCTCGGCCACCGCGGCCGGCGATAGAAGATCCAACGGAGAGCAGCAAGCTTTGTTACAGGCTCATTTAGTAGGGATGGAAAAAACCGATCGATTAAAACCGATACAGTATTTTAGTTCAGAATAACAGAATTTTTCGAGTATTTATTTGATATCGATTATAACTGTTTTGGTTATTTGTTTAGCTATTGCCAAAAATTGGGTAAAAACACCGATATGACTACTTTCTGTAGTAGTTGTTCCAAATGATTTTGTTTTTAAATAAGTTTAAGAAAGACTTAAAAATAGTAATAATTATTCCTACAATTTCCCCTGCTGTGAATTATACGGTTACCACAGAAACTAGGAAATTAGATCTGTGGTTATTTAAGAACAATCCCGAATCGAAAACGAGCTACAAACACATGGCATAAGAATTGGTACAGCTGTTGTAGAGGCATCTGTGAACCTGTTGCCTTGTAGCATGTCCCATTAGACGACGCGTAACAAGACTTGCCTACTAGATGTACCAAGTTGTGTTTCAGTTCCTTATTTTAGGAAATATTTTGATTCTACATATCTTGAGGAAAAGTACGAGGTATGTTAACAAAGTAAGTTCCGTTTGGTTATATAAAAGAAACGTGTACAGAAAGAGAAAAAAATATTTGTTGTACTACAATCTGCGACTATTAAACTACTTTTCTATGAAGCTTCTGAAGTTTTGTAAGCACTTGTCATAGTGTGGCACAAGTTTTTGTATGCCTTCTTCATAGAAGGTTGCCGCTTGTGTATTCAATGTATGTTGTAATATGTTCTTGATCACCAAGGACGGAATATAGGTGTCAGAAGAGATGAAAGTCGTTAGGAAATTGCGCTTAATCTTCTCTTCAGTTGTGTGAACCAGCTCATCAGTAACCACAGACGGGTGGCCACGTCGTACTTCATCGTGCACTTGATCACGTCTTTCATTGAACAGTCTGACCCAACTTCTTACCACTGAATCACTCATAGCATTTGGTCCGTAAACCTCACAGATTTGCCGATGAATTTCCTTTAGTTTTTACTTTCTTTGCATTTAGAAAACGAATCAAAGATCTGATTTCACACGCGGCGGCATTTTCAATTACGGCTGACATTATAAAGAAACACCAAACAGCACACGTCGGCAGCAGCGATCTGAAAATGGCGTACATGTCTTCTCCTTGAGTCAGAGTAATAGAGTTGGCTACGGTTCCATGGTTCAAAGCCAAGTTTCGATACACACAACAGTTTCAGTGTTTCAAAACTGGCATCTTTCACGGTTTCGAAACCATGCGGTTTCATTCCGTTCTGTTTCGGATGACATCCGCGGTCGATTGTCGATACACTGAAACCCTTTCTTCCTGTCGGTTTCACGGTGTCGTGTCGGTTTCATGCTATCGTGTCGGTTTCACGGTTTCGTGTCGGTTTCACGATTTCATGTCGGTTTCACAACACCGGTGTTTTAAACCACTAATGCAGAAAGGCGGAACAGACTAATGGTATCGAAATGTGGTGTTTCATGTTACTGAAGCTCCACACAGATACACATATAACTTACTAGTATATAAACCATTTAGAGGGTGTCAAATAGTAGTTGACACTCTTGAGTCTGCAGTTTATGATTACTGATATCAAATCATTTGCAAGAGACTGCTGTATTTCGAAATGACATAATGTCTGCTTTATAAATGTAAAAGAACAATAAAACAACGTTCACTATTTGCATTGAAATAACCACTTAAATTCTAGGTTTATCTACCATATTAAAAACACGAGTGAAACTACATTAAAAAAAAAAAAAGATACAACATGAAGCCTGAAATGACATGTTTTATACGAACAAGGGTACATCGCATATTTAATCTCGTGTTAAAGAGTTAGTTTCTTAGGAATGAAAACGAAGTTACCTCCAATCGTTACAATTTTTCGACTGTCATGTTAAAGGACTTGCGGCGGTGGTGTAACGGTCAAGACGTACAAGTGGTGAACTTGCCTCTTTATTATTTTTGTAATTCCATAGCATTACTTGTGATTATTTAGTGTGCCCTTTATTCCCTATAATTTATTTAGTATGTATAGAAAGTAGCATTTAATGATCCATCACTGTAATATGCGTACCGTATTGCAGTTTGTGAGTTCCTAACGGGGTAAACTTTTACCTACCATACCGGCGGCCTCGTGTGACTATGTTGGCAACATCAACAACACGGGAGAAAATCTTTATCAACATGTTCCGTACAGACCAAGAAGTAAATATATATTCTATGGTTGACAGGTTCTTGTATGTACCCTTGTCCATAGTGAAAAATATTGCCCTCCTAGAACGAAGATTTCACGACAAAACATACATTGCTTCACGGTTTCATGGTTTCGAAACAGTGTTTCGAAACCACAGTTGGTACGGTTTCATTCGTTTCGAAACCGTCAAATGTTTCAGTTTTCCCATCTCTACAGAGTAACTGCCGCCACGGGCGTCGCCAAGGGGGGGGGGGGGCAGGGGGGAAACAGGGGGGGGGGGGGGGGGCAGCTGCCCCACCCTAGAGATTCAAAGCCTTTTTTTACGCGTTTTGGAGGTTTTAATCTATCATTTCATCGACCATAAGAAGTTAAAAAATTGTCTAATATAAAACATGATAATTTTAACAATAATGATAATACACTAGAACAGGACATCTTCATGTCCATGTGTGTGACTTCGGCATGTTGTGCCCCGCGTGCGTATATGGTTAAATGCAGCATGGCATGGCGAGAGCGTTCGCAGTGACGTCACTGCTCATAGCCTGCCTGGCTGCCGTGTATTCTACTGTCGGTGTTAGCAGTGGCCAGTGGGCCGTGAGACTGCACAGAGGATGGCAACACACAAGATGGACATCGGAAACTTTTAACCTAAAACATTTAACCTAAGGACAACACAAACACCCATGCCCGAGCGGGGACTCGAACCCCCGACGGTGAACGGCCGCGCGCACCGCAGCACGGCGCCCCAGTGCGCACGGTTAATCCGACGCAGCAAACAATTTCCATACGAGCATTTAAATTGGGGTGTCGGCAACGGAGAGAAAGTAGTTTACACTGCTCAAAACAATTGGGGGATCAGGTAAGATATCATACACAATATAAATGTTCAAATGTTTGTTAAGCTTAAGGGACTTAACTGCGGGGTCATCAGTCCCTAAACTTACAAACTACTTATGAACTACCTTATACTAAGCATCCATGCCCGAGGCGGGATTCGAACCCACGACGGGGAACGGCCTGGCACATCGCAGCATAGCGCCTCAATGCAGCTGAGTTACATTCACATATTAGTTACAACTGTAATTTGTGTGTGATGCAGTACGATATTTTGCTGTCTCAACTTTTCACTTGAAGTTTACATGGCGTCTACTTATGCGAGGCACCATGGGGCTACCGTAATAGTGAAAAAGTCATTCTTTGTTGCCCTCTAATATGGTGTGTGATCACATCGGACGCCGGTACAGTTGCACCCCTGCGTCGTATGGACAGTATGAGATTATCAGTCAGCTCTTGAGGGATAATTTGGTTAATCTTTCATGAGTTATATCCAACTCTGCATCCTTTGTGAAAGGTGCTGGTTTCACTGCATTGTCTCTGCCAAGTGTATCCCAGATATACCCAATCGGGTTTAAGTCCGGTGAAAAAGCTGGCCATTCCATTCGTTCAATTCCTTCAGCTTCACGCATGTTGTCCACCAGTGCAGCTCTGTGGGACAAACGTTATCGTCTTAAAAAAAAAAAAAACATCTGCTATGGCACCAGCGTAGGGCACAAGAAAATGTCGAAGGATCCCGTCTCTATACCTTTTTGGAGTCAAAGCTCCATTCTGAACGACATAGAGGTCCGTACGTGCGCCAATACTGACTCCTACCCACACCATTCGTCCACCGCTATTAGTAATTGACTCTAAATATTGAGAAGTGTGAAGTCGTTCACATAAGTACGAAAAGAAATCCGTTAAACTTTGTTTACAAGATAAATCAATCAAAAGTGAAGGCCGTAAACTCCACAAAATACCTAGGAATTACTATTACTTCAGACTTAACTGGAAAGAACACAGGTAATGTCGTGGGTAAGGCGAACCAGAGACTGCGTTTTATTGGCAGAACCCTTAAAAGATGCAACAGAACTACAAAAGAAACTGCATACACTACGCTTGTCCGTCCATTTTTGGAGTATTGCTGCCAGTGTGGAATCCTTATCAGGTGATTTTGACGGATGACTTCGAAAGAGTCCAAAGAAGGGCAGCTCGTTTCGTATTGTCACGATACAGGGGTAAAAGCGTTACGGAAATGATACAGGATCTGGGATGGGAATCATTAAAACAACGGCGCATATCGCTGCGGCATGGGCTACTTACGAAACTCCAAACGCCAACATTCTCCTCCGAATGCGAAAATATATTGTTGACTCCCACTTACATAGGTAGAAATGATCATCAGAATAAAATACGAGAAATCAGAGCTCGAACAGAGAGATTCAGGTGTTCTTTTTTTCCGCGCGCTATTCGAGAATGGAATGGGAGATATAGTATAACGGTGGTTCGATGAACCCTCTGCCAGGCGGTTAAACGTGATTTGCAGAGTATCCCGTGTAGATGTAGATACGGTCATCTCTTGATGATGTTACCCGTGGACGACCTTGGTCTTGGCATCTTTTAACGGTTCCTGTTGTCTGAACTCGCGTCAAGGTCCTGGAAATTACACTTTGGGACACTCAAATAGCTGCAGCTACTATAAGTCTGCGTCTGGGGTCTATGCTCGCTCAAACTGGAGAATGCACGGAGTTCCATGGCAGTCCGGTAGATGTCAATGTCGACGCTTAGCACGCTGCGATCAAATACATTCGATTGTCCTCGTGCTCGTTCGGGTATGCGGTACTCGAAATGCCCGACCGTGTACTCTCAGCAAGCCGGCCGCGGTGGCCGAGGGGATTACGGCGCTTTAGTCACGGTCTGCACGGCCACTACGGTCGGGGGTTCGAATCCTCTCTCGGGCATGGATATTTGTGCCGTCTTTAGTGTTAGCTAGTTCATAAGTAGTTTGTAAGTCTAGGGACTCATGAACCCGTAGTTAAGTCCCATAAGCTATACAAACAAATCACAACAATAACAGTACTCTCAGCAAAGGGTAAACCTAGTTCTCCGATTTTCGTCCTCTAAAAAGACTTGGAGATGTATAAGACTACGCCATTTCGTATTTTTAACAAATCGTTTCGCTTTATTTGAGAAAAAAGGAAAATGGTTACTTTTCATTTCGCATTTATGTGTGTGTGGTTTCACTTTTTAACAACTTTATTCAGTCGATTTCGTAGAAAGTAAGCCATGAAAGATTCCGGCTTTTTTGGTCGTTGTGAAGTGTCGCAGTCTGTCTTGCGCGTACCCTTGATTTTCCAATCCTGAACTGCGAAAGTGTGACAGCGTGTAGGTTGCCGAGAGCTACGATTTGCGTTATACGTTACTGTGAATGAAATGTAGTTAAAACTAGAGAAGAGTTTTGGAACTTGTGCTGAGGACATTTCTGTCGGTTTCACAAGTAAATACGTGTTATTGAATGGTGTTAGTGTCGCATTTGCAAGCCAATAAAAGGAGCGCAAGTTTATACTGTCAAACACAGAAGGAGACTCAAGCGAAACACTAGGTATCAGTCCTGGATGTGTCAGAAGTACGTGACTTTTACGTTCAGAAAATTCTAAACACACATACAAATTTTCCCTCAGCTCCTTACGGTAGTATTTCCTAATATCATAGAAGCAATTTATTCTTAGTCATTTCTAATGACGTTCCGGATAGAGATCCACCTAAATGCCTTTAAATCGATCATGACATGTTAAATATTTTAGTGTTTTTAAGTGATTAGTTTTCTTTCTGACTAATGGAATCGCCCCATGTCAAATTTGCTCCATTCCATTTCTTCTTCTCTCCCTACAGGTTACATTGCATGAATGTGTGCCTACAGAAGTTTGGAGATGTTTGATATTGATGTTGCCTAAAATTGCAGGCAACAAAGAACTGACGTCAAGGTTTTACTAAACAAAAAACGTCATCTGTGAAATTTTCAAATAATTTCATTTTATGTTTTACTGGCTGAAAACCCGGCGTTGCCCGGGTATTTATTTATGTATTCATTCAAGTCTTGAGTTAGTACTTCTCCTATCCGTTCTCTCTCTGTCCATTTCCTTCTTTCTGAAAACATTATTGGAGAATATATAAGAAACGAAGATTAAATAACAATTAAATTAATGTAATTAATTTCACTTACTTTTGAGAAAACTGAAACTGAAAAATATTCCTATCAGTTTGCAGAAGTCTATGCACTTACCGTTTATCAGAAAAGTAAGTAGTGAAGATCAAATCACACGTAAAAATGCAATCGTTTAGAAGAATCCAATCACGAAATTCAACAACAATGATTGTAATAATACCACAGATCGATCACTTCATGTAATGCGCGAAACGTCAAATCGATTTTTTTTAAAGAGATGTATGAAAAGAAATTTCTTTTTTACTGCTTTACTTACTTATTCTTATATTTCCTTATTCGTATGCTTATTCTTACAGAGAAAGAACTGAAGACATTGTAGCACGCATAGACCAAAGATATGGTCTGTGGCATCTCGTTTTGCTCTATGTAACCTCCTTGCTATAGAGTCGCAAACGTCATCGCTGGCCTTCTGTGCGAATTTTTTTATAATTTGACGACTTTCAACCACCATATCTTCCCCCTTATAGCTATCGCCATAGAACTGCTATGGTGTACAACGGGAGACTTCGGACAACAATTACTCACAGACCATTCGTTTGCGTTCTATAGTTTTCGCTGCAGAGCGAAATATTAACACCCACACACGTAGAATTTTACATACACCGATAACTTTCCATGCCAATATACTCCACCCTTTTATCATTATCAACTCTCAAGCAACAATGCAACCAATCAAACGATTTTCAAAGAGTAAATAATTTTCAAAGAGTAATTATTGTTCCGCATTTCGCGTTATATTCTTCAAATTACTAAATATCTATCAAATCGCAATAAAACCGTGCCTAAAACCTTCCTCAAGTATAAATTAGTAACTGTACAAATATTTAAGTCTCTGCGTCTAATCGTCAGGACGTGATAAGCGTACAGCGAACAGACATTCACATTCATATATATAGATAAATAGCTATCCGATCGCCATAAAACCGTGCCGAAGGCCTTCCCCTGGTAGATATCAGTAACTGTACAAATTTTTAGCTCTTTATGTCTTGTGGTTCAGACGTGATAAACGTACACCGAACAGACATTCACATTTATAGATATAGATTATTATTTTTTATTTGCCTAGAGCACTGGACACTATGATGCATGAACATTCGTGTTTGATACGAGTAAACATATGTGAGTACAGTTCCATGGGCTGGCGGCAGTTTGGTGTATCAGACCAACACTGTCTGAATAGAAGCAATGCCACCTAGATTACAAGGCTGTTGCGCAGCCTGCCAAGAGTAGTCATACCGCAAGCAAACTATTTATCTTACGAAGCGCTGTGCTGAGTTTAGGGAAACGTACACGTTGCACACTGTGTTTCAGAGTGTTCTTAATGTTATTTATGTGATTCACAGACAAATTTGATTTGGTGTAAGATATTTATGAACTTTTAATAAGATATCTTACCGACAGTGGAATCGGACGATTCATATTAGGCATTTTGTCTCATACCAGCAAAAATTGCACAGAAAATCACATGGATAAGACGAAAAACATTCTGAAACACAGTGTCTGTATTCCCAAACTCAGCACAACGCTACAGGAGACAAATAGTTTGCTTGTGTTATGACTACTCTTGGCTCAGGCCTTGCATCTAGGTGGCGTTGAAAGAAGGCCCGTGTTCTGCCGTGCCACGTCACACAGAGTACGTGGCAAGCTCGTAGCTGACTGGCTGGCCGATGGGGCACAGCCCACTGCCGCACATCGGGCAGCCAGTGAGCTACGCGATCGCCACCTACTCTGCGTGACGTGGCACGGCAGTGCACAGACCTTCTCTTCAGACGGTGTTCCCCAGACACTACAGTTGGCTACGGTTTCATGGTTTCGAAACCAGGTTTCGATACACACAACAGTTTCAGTGTTTCAAAACCGGCATCTTTCACGGTATCGAAACCATGCGGTTTCATTCCGTTCTGTTTCGGATCACATTCGCGGTCGATTGTCGATACACTGAAACCGTTTCTTCCTGTCGGTTTCACGGTTTCGTGTCGGTTTCACGGTTTCGTGTCGGTTTCACGGTATCGTGTCGGTTTCACAACACCGGTGTTTCAAACCACTAATGCAGAAAGGCGGAACAGACTAATGGTATCGAAATGTTGTGTTTCATTTTACTGAAGAGAGTGTCAAGTAGTAGTTGACACTCGTGAGTCTGCAGCTTATGATTACTGAAATCAAGATTCGTTTGCAAGAGACTGATGTATTCCGAAATGACATAATGTCTGCTTTATAAATGTAAAAGAACAATAAAACAACGTTCACTATTTGCATTGAAATAACCACTTAAATTCTAGGTTTATCTACCATATTAAAAACACGAGTGAAACTACATTAAAAAAAAAAAAAAGATACAACATGAAGCCTGAAATGACATGTTTTATACGAACAAGGGTACATCGCATATTTAATCTCGTGTTAAAGAGTTAGTTTCTTAGGAATGAAAACGAAGTTACCTCCAATCGTTACAATTTTTCGACTGTCATGTTAAAGGACTTGCGGCGGTGGTGTAACGGTCAAGACGTACAAGTGGTGAATTGTCTCTTATTTTATTATTTTTGTAATTCCATAGCATTATTTGTGATTATTTAATGTGCCCTTTATTCCTACAATTTATTTAGTATGTATAGAAAGTAGCATTTATGATCCATCACTGTAATATGCGTACCGTATTGCAGTTTGTGAGTTCCTAGCGGGGTAAACTTTTACCTACCATACCGGCGGCCTCGTGTGACTATGTTGGCAACATCAACAACACGGGAGAAAATCTTTATCAACATGTTTCGTACAGACCAAGAAGTAAATATATACTCTATGGTTGACAGGTTCTTGTATGTACCCTTGTCCACATGGTGAAAAATATTGCCCTCCTAGAACGAAGATTTCAGGTTAAAACATACATTGCTTCACGGTTTCATGGTTTCGAAACAGTGTTTCGAAACCACAGATGGTACGGTTTCATTGGTTTCGAAACCGTCAGATGTTTCAATTATCCCATCTCTACCAGACACAGCGTCAGCCTGCAGACACACACAGCTGCTGTGGCGGCCGTGCTAGGCGAGACCGCGTGTGCCCCACTCGACCGACGCGACGGAGCCCGGATCGAGAGGCAGCCCTCTTCCAACATTCATTCTCGAAACAACCGCATCCGGGCGCGACACTCTCGATCGTGTACGAGCGAGAAAAATCCCCAATATGTAGCCACCTCCCTCTATGTCTGTCCCGCTTCCAGCGTTCCTATCGGAGACGTGCATAGCGCGCTGCTAGCCTGTCTGGAGTGAGCTGTGGCCAGCCCGGTTCTCAGTGGCGGACTAAGGCTGTTGGACGCCCGGGGCGGGGCGAATCGAAAGGAGGCTCACCCCCGTCCACTTGGAAATACATGTATTACTACAAATAAGAATTGGAGGCCCCTCCAGGACAGTTTGAAAAAATAGCTTTCGAGATTTGGAGACCCCAGCAGTACAAGATGCCAAGCGCGCTCACCCCCATAAAAAAAGCTCCTTTCCAGGTATTTGGAGGCCCGGGCAACGCCACCTAGATACAGGGCCTGTGCGCTGCCTGCCAAGAGTAGTCATGACACAAGCAAACTATTTGTCTCCTGTAGCGTTGTGCTGAGTTTGGGCCGGCCGAGGGGACTGAGGCGCTCCAGTCACGGTCTGCACGGCCACTACGGTCGGGGGTTCAAATCCCCACTCGGGCATGGATATTTGTGCCGTCCTTAGTATTAGTTAGTTCATAAGTAGTTTGTCCACCCCCATGAACCACAGACATCGCCGAGGTGGGGTGGCTTGCGTGCCTCAACGATACAGATAGCCGTACCGTAGGTGCAACCACAGCGGAGGGGTATCTGTGGAGAGGCCAGACAAACGTGTGGTTCCTGAAGAGGGGCAGCAGCCTTTTCAGTAGTTACAGGGGCAACAGTCTGGATGATTGACTGAGCTGGCCTTGTAACATCAGCTAATGTGGCTTTGCCACAGCTACTGCGAACGGCTGAAAGCAAGGGGAAACTACAGCCGTTACTTTTCCCGAGGACATGCAGCTCTACTGTATGAACATATGATGATGGCATCCTCTCGGGTAAAATATTCCGGAGGTAAAATAGTCCCCCATTCGGATCTCCGGGCGGGGACTACTCAGGAGGATGTTGTCATCAGGAAGACAATACTGGCATTCTACGGATCGGAGCGTGGAATGTTAGATCCCTTAATCGGGTAGGAAAATTAGAAAATTTAAAAAGGGAAATGGATAGGTTGAGGTTAGATATAGTGGGGATTAGTGAAGTTCGGTGGCAGGATGAACAGGATTTCTGGTCAGGTGAGTACAGGATTATAAATACAAAATCAGTTGGGGGTATCACAGGAGTAGGACTGATAATGAATAAGAAAATAGGAATACGGGTAAACTACTATGAGCAGCACAGTGATCGCATTATCATTGTCAAGATAGATATGAAGCCAACACCGACAACAGTAGTACAGGTTTATATGCCAACTAGCTCTGCTGATGATGAGGAGATCGAAGAAATATATGAGGAGCTAAAGGAAATTATTCAGACAGTTAAGGGAGAGGAAAACTTAATTGTGATGGGAGACTGGAATTCGGCTGTAGGAAAAGGAAGAGAAGGAAAAATAGTAGGTGAATATGGACTGGGCAGGAGGAATGAAAGAGGAAGTCGTCTGGTAGAATTTTGCACGGAACATGATTTAATCGTAACAAACACCTGGTTTAAGAATCACAAAAGAAGGTTGTATACATGGAAGAGACCAGGAGACACCGGAAGGTATCAGATTTTATAATGGTAAGACATAGATTCCGGAACCAGGTTATAAACTGCAAGACGTATCCAGGGGCAGATATAGACTCTGACCATAACTTGTTAGTCATGAACTGTAGGCTGAAACTGAAAAAATTGCAGAAACGTAGGAAAATACAGAGATGGGACTTAGATAAATTGAAGGAAAGTGAAGTTCTGGAGAATTTCAGAGGGAGATTTAGTCAACAATTGACAGAAACAGGGGGAAATAAAACAGTAGAAGAGGAATGGGTAGCACTGAGAGATGAAATAGTGAAGGCAGCAGAGGACAAAATAGGTAGAAAGGCAAGACCTACAAAAAATCCTTGGATATCACAGGAAATACTAGATTTAATCGATGAAAGGAGAAAATATAAAAATGCAGTAAATGAAACAGGCAAAATGGAGTACAGACGATTAAAAAATGAGATTGACAGGAAGTGCAAAATGGCTAAGCAGGAGTGGCTAGAAGCCAAATGCAAATCTGTAGAAGAATGTATAAGAAGGGGAAAATTAGATACCGCCTACAGGAAAATAAAAGAGACATTTGGGGACAAGAAAAGCAACTCTACGAATATGAAGAACTCAGATGGGAAGCCGGTTCTCAGCAAAGAAGGGAAAGCTGAAAGGTGGAAAGAGTACATAGAGCAGCTCTACAAAGGAAATGAACTTACAGACAATGTGGTAGGAAGGGAAGAGGAAGTAGATCAAGATGAAATAGGAGATGCTATACTGAGAGATGAATTTGACAGAGCCCTGAAAGACCTAGGTCGGAACAAGGCCCCAGGAGATGACATACCCTCGGAGCTACTAAAGTCTCTGGGAGAGCCAGCCACGACAAGACTATTTGAACTGGTGTGTAGGATTTATGAGACAGGCGAAATACCCTCAGACTTTAAGAAAAATGTAATAATACCCATTCCAAAGAAATCAGGCGCAGACAGGTGTGAAAATTACAGAACCATTAGTTTGATAAGTCATGGTTGCAAAATTTTAACACGAATTATCTACAGGAGAATGGAAAAGCTGGTAGAAGCTGACCTTGGGGAAGATCAGTTTGGATTCAGGAGGAACGTAGGAACCAGGGAGGCAATACTCACTTTACGTCTTATCTTAGAAGATAGATTAAGGAAAGGCAAACCTACATTTTTAGCTTTTGTAGATTTGGAGAAAGCATTTGACAATGTTGACTGGAATACACTGTTTCAAATTCTGAAGTCAGCAGGGGTAAAATATAGGGAAAGGAGAGTTATTTATAACTTGTACAAAAGCCAGACCGCAGTTATTAGACTCGAAGGGCATGAAAGGGAAGCATCAGTTGGGAAGGGAGTAAGACAGGGTTGTAGCCTTTCTCCGATGTTATTCAATTTGCACATCGAGCAGGCGGTGAAGGAAAGCAAGGAAAAATTTGGAATAGGGATTAAAGTTCAGGGGGAAGAAATAAAAACATTGCGTTTTGCTGATGACATTGTAATTCTGTCAGAGACAGCAAAGGACCTGGAAGAGCAGTTGAATGGAATGGACAGTGTGTTGAAGAGAGCGTATAAAATGAACATTAACAAGAGCAAAACAAAAATAATGGAATGCGGTCTTAGAAAATCAGGCGATGCTGAAGGAATTAGATTAGGTAACGAAAAAATGAAGGTGGTAGATGAGTTTTGTTACTTGGGTAGTAAAATAACATGTGATGGTCGCAGTACAGAGGATATAAAGTGCAGAATGGCAATGGGAAGAAAAGCATTTTTGAAAAAGAGAAATTTGCTAACATCGAACATTAATTTAAATGTAAGGAAGTCTTTTCTGAAGGCATTTGTGTGGAGTGTTGCCTTGTACGGGAGTGAAACATGGACGATAAGCAGTGCGGACAGGAAGAGAATTGAGGCTTTTGAAATGTGGTGCTACAGAAGAATGCTGAAGATTAGGTGGGTAGATCGCATAACCAATGAAGAAGTACTGAACAGAATTGGTGAGAAAAGGAATTTTTGGCATACCCTGGCTAAAAGGAGGGATCGCTTGGTAGGACACATTCTTAGACATCGAGGAATCGTAAATTTAGCATTGGAGGGAAGTGTGTGGGGTAAAAATCGCAGAGGGAGACCAAGAGACGCGTATAGTAAGCAGATTCAAGTGGATGTGGGTTGCCGTTCTTATGAGGAGATGAAAAGGCTTGCTCAGGATAGAGTAGGGTGGAGAGCTGCATCAAACCAGTCTCCGGACTGAAGACCATAACAACAACAACAAGTAGTTTGTAAGTTTAGGGACTGATGATCCCGTAGTTAAGTCCCATAAGCTATACAAACATTCGAACATTCGAGCTGAGTTTGGGAATATTACGTGTTGTACACTGTGTTTCAGAAAGTTTTTCGTGTTATTTATGTGATTCTCCGTGCCGCCTTTTGCTGGTATGAGACAAAATGACTAATATGAATAGTCAGATTCCAATATAGGTTAGATATCTTACTAATAGTTCATAAATATATATCAAAACAAATTTGCCTGTGAATCACATAAATAATATTAAGAACATAATGAAACACAGTGTGCAACGTCCGCGTATTGCCAAACTCAGCACAGCGCTACATAAGACAAGTAGTCTGCTTGTGTTATTACTACTCTTGGCAGGCAGTGCACAAGCCTTGTATCTAGGTTGTGTTGGCCCGGGGCGGTCCGCCCCCCCCCCACCCCCACCCCTAGTAGAGGTCAGAAACGGGCCGAGTATGAGCCCGGTCTTGCGGGTTGCATACACTACAAACGCCTCCCCTCAGCCCCGCTGTTATTGCGCGAGTACAGCGAGCTTAAGTGCGCTGGCGCAGCCGCCCCATCGTACTCGCGGGCTCACACAGTAGCCACCGGACGTGAGCTCCGCGGGTACTCTGACGCCCCATATCCATACTCGCTGTCTCCGTGAGCTCGGCGACCATATGTTATTAATTCATACAAATCTACAGTTTTATACCGATCTTGATGAAATGTTGCATACTTGATCTTCAAAATAAGAGGAATATCACTGCCTACACAATATTCCATGTGGTGGATGGCGAAGGCTACTTTACTCTCAGAATTCGACAAAATCAACAGTCTTCTTACGGTTCTGTTGAAATATTGCACACTTGATCTTCAGATCAAGTATTCATCAGTTTTTTTCTGCAATGTGTCGAGACAACTTCATACCATTGTACTGAAAATCATTTCCACACCTTCATGCTATACTCTCAACTTATTCAATAAATTTAATAATTCTTTCAGCTCACTACAATGTTCTTGCAGATTAAAGGAAACATTTGACACTCCATATTAAGAAAACAATTCGCAGAAGATTTTACATATATTATAGTTTTATGTAATAAAGGCCTAAATTTATTTTCATTACTGTGTAGCGTCGAATTAAGTGAAGTATTACACGAAAAATAAGAATGTGCTTTGGTAAAAACACATTACATAGACTTTTTGGTTCAGTCGATTTTGATCAAAAGTTGCTGTGTTTGAAATGTAGACAATATTCTGACTTTTCATTTGAAACCGAGCAGAACGATAAATGTTAATTCGTTTTCGAGGCACTGGCGCTCCCATTTCCATTCCTGCGCATCGGGAATCATGTGGTCATATCAATCGTCAAATTTCATACTCATTTCAGCGACGAAGTATTGCTTTATTTATTACTGCATTAAAAATATCACCAAATAAATGTATTAGAGTGAATAGAAAATCTGGAAGATGTCAAACTACTACGAAGACAAGTGATGCTGATTTTACATCGGACTGACTCACAGGCAGTTTTCAGAAGTATAATATGGAATTATATAGGACGTCATTGACTTACATGAATGTATTTTGCAAGATTCAAAAAAATTTCAAATGTTTGTAAATCTCTCGGACCAAAAGGCGTGGTCAGTCCGTAGCTCACAAACTACTTAAACTAAAGTAAACTAACCTAAGGAGAACACACACACACACACACACATTCTCGCATGCCCCAGGGAGGACTCGAACTTCCGACGGCGATATTTTGCAAGAGACTATTGCAAATGAACTGGAATTGGCGGTATCTTTGAGGCACGGCAGACTTTGAAATCTCACAATTGTGTGTGTTTTAACCAAACGAAAGCCTTATTTCATTTATTAATAAAGAATGACCTAGGTTTCGAATGATAAGCTCATCTTCCAGTAAATAACTGGTACAAAAAATGACAACCAAGAAAAGATAAACGTACCAACTCCCGAAGATATGGAATGTTGACTTGAGCTTTAAAATTTATCTTTGAGATTCTAACCATATTATGTATGGATTCAAAATTTCTTTAGAATTAATTACAGTAACTAACACAATTCTGACAAAATTATCTAGATTTTTACTAGTTCCTTAGGAACAAAATGATTGGTTTTACTTATTTAAGAAGCCATAAAATGTTGCATCTATTTATCTACTACACTGTCGACGATGTCCTACTACGAAATTAATTCTGCGTTGGTTGTTGATCGTATGATGTTACAATATTTCACTAAACAAAACTGTACAGATATAAGTACGCAGTAACTGAAAAGTATAATGCACAAATGAAAAGAGAACTTAAATATTGATAAACGAATCACTAGTCTATGACAATCACTTTCAGTCGTAAGGCAATATTGTTCGGACAGCCAATAATCTATGGACTGAGCGGTCACTCCCGCCGAGGGTTTGAGTCCGCCCGCAGGCATGTGTGTGTGTGTGTGTGTGTGTGTGTGTGTGTGTGTGTGTGTTGTCCTTAGTGTAAGTTGGTTTAAGTAGTTTGTAAGTCTATGGACTGATTACTATAGCAGTAAGGTCCAATAGTTTTACATACATTGTAACATTTTGAACAACCAACAATAGTGCCACTTTCGATACAGAGCTTACGCCAGAGTGCTCGCCCGCTCCCCGCCACCCCTTTCTGTGCCTCAGCTGCAGCAACACGCAGCCCAGCGCAGGTGCAGGTCGCATCAGCGTCGCGTCCCCTCTACTGCCAGTCCGCGCGGCCCCATTAGACTGCGCTTTGCCGCCCGTCTCACTTTGCCTCCGAGTCAGCCACTGTGCTGCTTGGTTGCGCACGTGGGACGTAGAATGAAACATTTCCATCACTCTCCTTAGCGACGGATACTAAAGCGTGTACTGTCACAGAATTACCCGTTCAACTTATAATGGCCATTTCAGCTGAAGGCGCTGCGAACTGACTTCTTCTATAATTTATTTCATATAGCGTACGGGTGTTATAATTACGCTCATTGGTACATATACAACAGATAATACAACTGTATATCCTGTTAATTCATTCGTGAACAGAAAAGCAATCGAAATGAATATTAAGAATATAAATGAATTGTTTTACGATAAAACAAAGCAGCAGCATGTTTGCAGAAAAAATAAACATTACAGTCGTTTTTAGTATATTCTTCTGAAGTAAAAATATGTGAAATGCAAAAAAATCTGTAATGTTACTTTGGAATAACTGGAGCGAATGCATAATACATTTTCTATAAACATATTTTTCTACAAAAAATTGTACGAAATTAAAATAAAATTATTTTGCAATGTAATAATTTGGTTTTGCGGGTAGCTGATAAAAATACATTTGCTGTTAATACTAAAATCTAAGAAATTAAAATATTGAGGTACAGGCTAATAACTAAAAGGAAGATGTCCCCACTGGAAGGATGGACGCTGGTGTATATTTGTCATTCAACCTGCTGAGCCTTAGTTTGAGTAGTAGATGAAAACTGAAAATTATTTAAGTTTTGCTTATAAATGTACTTTGTGACGCCGTATATTTGCGCGATACCTATCCATTTCATCAAACGCTCAGATTACGTAGCCGCACTGTGACACTAGCGTGAGTGTACAATGCGGCCTGTCGCGGCGGTCTGCGGCTAAGCCTCAAGTTTAGACGCAGGTCCGTGACGTGACGCAGGGTGAGTCACGGTGAGTTTCTGGGACCAAACGACTGACTAAAGCCGCGCACGTTGGAGCGCAGCGTGACGTGAAGGCAGCCTCCCGTACGCAGTTTTCTGCGAGAGTCACGGTGACCTTGGCTGTTGATCTTGCGTTTGCTACTTCGCGATGGAAGAAAAACTAATTGAAGCCGTACATGTTCGCAGCGCTCTGTATGATACAAACCATGAAGATTACTCGAAAACGAAGCTGAAAGCTGAGAAGTGGGAGGAAGTAGGAAACGGATGTACGAAGTGGTAAGTTGCATGTAATTCGTTGTTAACCTTTCATATGGACGTCGTTAAAACTCTAGCCAGTTTTCCTGATGCAACGGCGAAATAGTCGAGCGCACCAAGGCACTTTGCTGCGGTGCGCGCGGCCGTTCACCGTCGGAGGTTCGAGTCCTCCCTCGGGCATGGGTATATTTGTCGTCCTTAGTTTAAGTTAGTTTAAATAGTTTGTAAGTCTAGACACTGATAACCTAAGTCGTTGAGTCCCATAGGATTACAAACATTTGATCATTTGTTTTCGTGGTGTGTTCTGTCCAGGTTAAATGTTTATATTTATCGAAAAAGGTACCTAAGTTTATCACAATATCATTTCTGCTTAGCGAGTAACCCTGAGTATGTACCAACGAAAACGGAATACAGTGAAATCTCGATTAACCAGAGTAACTGCTGACATAAATCATTTGGATAATCGAAAATGAGGATTATTGAATACATGAAGAAAACTAGTTTTGTATTATTTTACTTGGGTCGCCTGCTTATTTTTATCTTTGAGGTGCATTGCGATATGGTTATATTCCTATTGTTAATAAATAATATTAGATGATATAACACACCGTTTCTAGCAAAAACTCAGAATCGGAATCCGAGTCTGATCTATTAACACAGCAGAAGTACTCGTCATCTCTGCCAGGTGCACGCATAGGTGTAGCCAGGATATGATTTCGGGGGAGGGGGTTTCAATCAATGGCTACTGTAATAACGTGTACTGTTATGAGGACCGCAAACGGCAAAAATACGGTACGTACTTTGTTATTGGCTCACTTTAGGTTACGGTAGTAACACTAAAAGTGGGTCTTTGCGATGGTTTATTGACAGCTCGATATTCAAATGAAAATAACAGCTTAACCATTCATCTGACACGAAAACTGAATTACCGAATTTGTAGAGGAGAACATTCTCTACAACTTTGCTCCCTTATGTTTTTTTCATATCTCGTATCGTTTCAGAGATATTTGCAAAAATAACGGCGATTTTGGGATGTCTGTCTGTCTGTCTGTCCGTAACGTGTTCCCACTTTTTAAGACGAACCGTTGAACCGATCAGCACCAAATTTTACAGACATAATTGCAGGCCGCCAGAGACCAGAACCTTCCTTTTTCAAATTCTTCGGACAAAAAATACGGTAGTAATACGAAAAAAGCCGTTTGTACTATAAATGCAAACGAATCGTTCATCCGATACGAAAATTGAATAACCTAATTGGTAGAGGGGAAAATTCTCTACAACTTTGCTCCCTTATGATTTTTTCATATCTCGTATCGTTTCAGGGATATTTGCAAAAATATCGGAGATTTGACACACTCCATTGAATTAACGAAAATCAGCCGTTCGGAGATGTCACGTGACATTCCTCGCCCAGAACTCTCTCTGGCATACGCCATCTTGCGTTGCGTATTTGATGATTTTCTTAAGGTAACTTACACGTTGTCATTTAAAAGCCATGGCGCACTGAAGAATTAACTAAAACACGTCGTTCTTCGTACGATAAATGATAATCTAGTGTCTAAAAATACCATATTAGCATCAGTCAACAACTGTCATTAATACTACAAGATTAAAGAACGCAATTTCTGATGGCTAGCCGTAGCATAGTGGGCAATGCCTTGGTCTGTGATGCTGAAGGTCAGTGGTTCGGAATCCGCCACCACCTAACCCTTTTTTTTTCACTAAGAGGGTTTCAGACACTCTTATTAATTAAATAGAGCTGTGTTATTCATTGTTTACAATTGTGCATGTGTAAGAATGCCCCCTCTAAAATTCGTGTTTGTTCTATTTCGTGAACATGCCGTGAAATACGTAACAACGAATTGAAATGGTCTTCTGAAGCATATGCACGTAAACTGGGAGGATACTGTAATAATGAACATTCTGCACAAAGTGCTGATACAGGTAGTTTCGTATATAAAGGAAGTCCCAGATTTCTGGGGAAAGTGTAGTTCCTTAATGAAACAGAAGGGAAGTGTATACATTGCAACAAATTACCTTGTTTATATTCTTTTCTAAGCGTTTATTCACTATTTATGGAATATATTGAAAGTCATTAATTAGAATCAATGCATCTACTAAAATGTTTGTCTTTGACATTGTTGCTATGGACGCTTTTAACGCAGATGGTATTACCTTTCCTGTAGTTCAGATATGACTTTGTTCATGTTACACTGTTCTGCGCTAAAATACAGAAAAAATATTCTATTTCAAACCGTGATTACGTTTTGTTTTACAGCTAAAAACACAAACGGAATAAGTCCGGTAATATTGAATTCCACATGCCTCTAGTACTCAATATATGTACAAAGTTAATACTATCAATGCGTCATTTACAACAGTCATTGTAATAGTATCTCCCCAGTTTATGTACATGTGTTAAAGATGTTTATGTTTACAATTCGTTGCTATATATTTCATGGCATGTTCTTGAAACGGAACAAATGCGTTTTCAGAGAAAGTGCTGTTACCTTTGAACAACTCAGCATCTTGCAGAATACAGTTGCGTTCAATTAACAAGAGTGTGCGGAAAACCTTTTAGGATGCATCGATGCTTTGCGGTCGTTTGTTCATATTTGTTCGGTTGTTCGTTGAGAATTTTTCTCAGTTTTTTTATCACAGATGGCGTTGAACCAACACCGTCTGAAGAGAAGGCTTGTGCACTGCCGTACCACGCAGAGTAGCTCGCGATCGCGTAGCTTCCTGGCAGTCTGATGAGGCACAGCCCACCGCCTTACTGCGGCCAGCCAGTGAGCTACGCGATCGCGACCTACTCTGTGTGATGTGACGTGGCACAGCAGTACACAGGCCTCCTCTTCAGAACCGTCGAGGGCGTCGAGCTACCATGCCTGCAACCCTCTGATGGAGCGCGTTGGGCAACCGCGCCCTAGCGAGTTCCGAACCACTGTGTAACATTTTGGTACATCACAAAGTAATTCCTCGCCTTTTACGCTGCGGCGAACAGCTGCGAGAGTAAGGCCGCTATTAGCCGAGGGCAACTAGCGTCACCATTAGTGTCTCGGGGCATTGCGCCTTATGGTGCCTATTAGCCGGCGGACACCAGTGGAGACACCAGGCGGTGTCATACAGGGGCCCGGCGACTGCCCCGGACACTGTTATACCAACACCACCTAGAGGCAAGGCCTTACAACAGGCCGTGCCTACGTCACACTTAGAGGCCGCGGCCGCCATCTGACTGGCCGACCGCTGCGCAGCGGTGGGCGTGCCCCAGCCAACAGCCAGTGAGGTGGCGGCCGCGGCCTCCAAGTGTGACGTAGGTACGGCCTGTTGTCTTCTAGGTGGTGTTGGCTGGAAGCGCAACTGTTGAACACCTGCTCCCTTCTCATCGAGATACGGGCAGTTGACAGAATGGTGTCCTACGAACAACTTCTCCTCCTTGCACTTCTTTCAAAACAGAAAAAGCGAAGGGTTAGGAAAACGAGAAAACAGCCCATGTACGATTCTCGACTTAGTAGAGGAATGTATTATACACTGTTTGACGATGTATGTGCGGACGACAGTAAATGTTTTTGTTTTCTTCGAATGTCAAAAGCATCGTTTTAGGAGTTGCTTGCGTACATAAAAGAAGATATAACTGGAATCGACACAGAAGTAAACAAGTGTTTCTCAGCAGAAGAAAAACTGGTCCTCACACTGACGTAAGAGAGTCTTTAATTCATTCTTATATATTGCGCAGTAAACTACAATTCTAAAATGTATTTATTAATGAATAGAGGAACAGGAAATAGTTGTAAATAATTTAGAAAATGCAGACAGCAAAAGCTTTGAACAGCTTTATTTACTATTCAACAGTAAACTTTTATATATTAAAACGTACAGTACTTTCCAAACTATTATTTTCCGTAAACAAATTAATGAAAAAGACTCGTTTTGTAAAACGCTCCCGTCTCACTGGGTAGGTGAATCGCAGGTGTGTGATTCAGCAGACTGTGATGACGAGCCGGCCGCGGTGGCCGAGGGGGCTAAGGCGCTTCAGTCACGGTCTGCACGGCCACTACGGTCGGGGGTTCGAATCCCCCCTCGGGCATGGATGTTTGTGCCGTCCTTAATTGTAGTTAGTTCATAAGTAGTTTGTAAGTTTAGGGATTGATGACCCCGTAGTTAAGTCCCTTAAGCTTAACAAACATTTGAAACATTTGTGATGACGATGCTGGTGATGGAGACAGGTAGTTTTGTTGGCGATTAGGGTCACTTGACAGACTTCGTGCATGTAGAAATTCAGAAGAATGCATTTGCTGATGTACATGTGGATAAATATTGGAAGACGGATATTGCCGTGCTGGGTGTACCTGTAAATGGGGTGCTTGATGGTAATGATGGTAACTATTAGGAGGAAACTGCCCGGGATAATGGAAAGGGTATGGCATAGGAGGAACGCCATGAGGTAGCCATTGTTAGTCATCGTGGGCTTGGGCTGCTGCAATGAGTGAAATTATGTCAGATCGTAATTTCAAATTCTCTATCTCGGTCAACCGTATTTACTGTTTCCATATTCATAAAATACGGTAACACAGAGCAAGTACAGTGCACACAGTACTGCAGTTCACAATCTACTGAATGGCAGTTGCCAGAGCGACGCTAAAGTGTCGCCGCTAGTGTCCACGGCTAATAGGCTCCTGTACATATGCCGCAGTGCCCCGTGACGGCTCTGGGCGACTATAACTCCGTTCACTCTGAAGAGGCGGCTCAAGGTCATTCGGCCGGCACTCCGCATGTCACGTGATTACCCCCTCCACAGTGCCTTTTCCCCTCTCCCCAGCTCGCCGTCCATCCCTTCTGCTGTTCTACAACAGTGTGGTAGCGTTTCTCTGCGTTTACTTCTAAATTTGCTACAATGTCGAGTCTGAGTGGTATTATGCGTCAGTCGAAGGATATTGTGTATAAAGTGTATATTTATTTCAAAGCGTTGGAAAACTGCCAAGACAAGATTTGTGACTTTTTCAGAGATACTCAAAAAACAACCGCAGAAGCCTGTCAGGTGTCGGTAAGAACAGTGCAACGCATCTGTGAGGAAACGCGTAAAAGTGTAATCGAAAATGAAGGGCCAAGCTTTTCATCTCCAAGAAAAAACCTTACTCGCCAAAAGCCTGTCGCAGAATTGGACGATTTCCAAAAAGACGTAATCCGCCGCTCAATCCAAGAATTTTACGACAATGGTGAATACCCAACACTTAAAAAACTTAAAGATGTTTTAAAAGATAAGATAGACTATGCAGGAGGTATTACATCTTTACATACAATTGTGAGAAATCTTGGCTTCAGATACAGAAGAGCTAATGACGGTCGAAGATTTTTGATGGAGAGCAAAGATGTTGTAGCCGCAAGAGCCTCATTTTTTAAGAAGAATGCTTGAAATAAGGAATAAAGATCATCCTCGACCTATCATTTACATCGACGAAACATGGGTAAATCAAAACCATTCTTAAAGTTTTATCTGACAGGATTCTAAAAGAAACGGTGGTCTAAAGGTCCCGTTTGGTAAAGGATCACGTCTGATAATCTGCCACGCCGGATCGGCCAAACATGGTTTCATAGAGGGGGCAGAATTGGTGTTCCAGTCTAAAAGCGATGTTGATTACCACCAAGAAATGAATAATACAGTCTTTAGGGAATGGTTTACTGATCTCCTTCGAAGCCTGGAAGAAGGATGTGTGATACTCATGGACAATGCAAGCTATCATTCCATGCTTAAAGAAAAAATTCCCAACTCAAGTTTCAAGAAAGCCGATATTTTGGAATGGCTGCAAAGCAAAAGCATACCTCATGATCCCACAGACACGACAGCCGAATTGCTCTGCACTGTCAGGCAACACAGCAGCAGTTTTAGGCGATATGACTAGCTACAGAAATGGGACATGAAGTAATACTGCTTCCTCCTTATCACTGTCAGTACAATCCCATTGAACTGATATGGGCTCAAATAAAACGAGGGATAGCAGAAAAGAATTCTACATTTAAAATTAGAGATGTGAGAAAATTACTGGAGGACGCCATTAAAAACGTGACAATAGAAGATTGGCAGAAATGCGTTGCCCATGCGGAGCGATTGCAGGAAGAAGACTTCGTGAAGGAAGGACTTAGAGGTGAACAAATTCAGAGGATTTTAATAAATCTACGTGACGATAGTGACTAGATTTCCAGTGATGACGAAGATAGTGAAGCTGATGTCCGCCCACCGTAGTTTCTGTTTGGTGAGTACATATAACTTTTTCACTATTTCACTTTATTAATGTAATTATTTTCAGGTAATAACCTCTGGAGTGATGTACATAATTTACATATCGCAACGAACGAAATGAAGGTCACAAAAATGTGATAAATTAATTTTAAAAACCGGCAGTGCTTATTATTGTTGGCGCGTTGTCTAAGCGGGCTGCCTGCGCAGTGTGCTGGCAAGGGAGTAGGGGAGGGAGGGTGTAGAGTGGGGATACAGCTGCATGACCTTGAGCCGCCTCTTCAGAGTGAACGGAGTTATAGTCGCCCAGAGCCGTCACGGGGCACTGCGGCATATGTACAGGAGCCTATTAGCCGTGGACACTAGCGGCGACACTTTAGCGTCGCTCTGGCAACTGCCATTCAGTAGCTTGTGAACTGCAGTACTGTGTGCACTGTACTTGCTCTGTGTTACCGTATTTTATGAATATGGAAACAGTAAATACGGTTGACCGAGATAGAGAATTTGAAATTACGATCTGACATAATTTCACTCATTGCAGCAGCCCAAGCCCACGATGACTAACAATGGCTACCTCATGGCGTTCCTCCTATGCCATACCCTTTCCATTATCCCGGGCAGTTTCCTCCTAATAGTTACCATCATTACCATCAAGCACCCCATTTACAGGTACACCCAGCACGGCAATATCCGTCTTCCAATATTTATCCACATGTACATCAGCAAATGCATTCTTCTGAATTTCTACATGCACGAAGTCTGTCAAGTGACCCTAATCGCCAACAAAACTACCTGTCTCCATCACCAGCATCGTCATCACAAATGTTTCAAATGTTTGTTAAGCTTAAGGGACTTAACTACGGGGTCATCAATCCCTAAACTTACAAACTACTTATGAACTAACTACAATTAAGGACGGCACAAACATCCATGCCCGAGGGGGGATTCGAACCCCCGACCGTAGTGGCCGTGCAGACCGTGACTGAAGCGCCTTAGCCCCCTCGGCCACCGCGGCCGGCTCGTCATCACAGTCTGCTGAATCACACACCTGCGATTCACCTACCCAGTGAGACGGGAGCGTTTTACAAAACGAGTCTTTTTCATTAATTTGTTTACGGAAAATAATAGTTTGGAAAGTACTGTACGTTTTAATATATAAAAGTTTACTGTTGAATAGTAAATAAAGCTGTTCAAAGCTTTTGCTGTCTGTATTTTCTAAATTATTTACAACTATTTCCTGTTCCTCTATTCATTAATAAATACATTTTAGAATTGTAGTTTACTGCGCAATATATAAGAATGAATTAAAGACTCTCTTACGTCAGTGTGAGGACCAGTTTTTCTTCTGCTGAGAAACACTTGTTTACTTCTGTGTCGATTCCAGTTATATCTTCTTTTATGTACGCAAGCAACTCCTAAAACGATGCTTTTGACATTCGAAGAAAACAAAAACATTTACTGTCGTCCGCACATACATCGTCAAACAGTGTATAATACATTCCTCTACTAAGTCGAGAAGCGTACATGGGCTGTTTTCTCATTTTCCTAACCCTTCGCTTTTTCTGTTTTGAAAGAAGTGCAAGGAGGAGAAGTTGTTCGTAGGACACCATTCTGTCAACTGCCCGTATCTCGATGAGAAGGGAGCAGGTGTTCAACAGTAGCGCTTCCAGCTGACCGTTGCTTAAACCTGCGGCGGCTAGCGTGACGTCACGAGTGGCGACACTAGTTGCTCTCGGCTAATAGTGGCTTAATCCGTGATTCTCGAACTATCGATGGCAGGTGTTAACTAACTAACCAGCATTAGATTATAATTCATTGTCCTAAGAACAACACGGTTTTGATAATTTTCAGTGCGGCATTGATTTGAAATGACAACGCTTGAGTTATAATAAGAAAATCATCAACTAGGGAAAGCAAGATGGCATACGCAAAAGAGATTTTGGGGCGAGGGATGTCACGTGAATGATTTACGAACGCCAAATGTACGCTGTGTTCCATCCAGGCTATAGTCACAAGTCCGAACGCCAAATGTACGCTACGTTCGTTCCAGCCTATAGTATTCATAACCAGTACAGGCAAAGAAAATGAACTTAGATCTACCAAGGCAAGACAGATGATAATATTTTAATGGAGAAATATAATGAAAATGTGGGAGAGATATTAAAATGATAGTTCAAAGAGGTAAAGGTTCAAAAAGAGTATGTTTCTCAAAGCTAAACTCAAACATATAATTTTGGCTGTTTGTCAAACTACGGTCAGAAAGAATATTACGTGTTGGGTGCATAGATATTACCACAATAGTAGAGTCGTAATGTTGCCACCATAATTTTTTATTATTTAGATTATCATTTTGGTCCAAAATGTTTGCAAAAACTTACAAAACTTCAAATCTAAAGTAGGCCATAAAACACGTCAGTGCGATTTTTTTTCCATTGTAAATGACTGACGTCATCGTGGTGTATAAGCATTATAAGAGAAACACTCCCTTACTAAACGTTTTGCAGTACGTGAACGCTGTCAATGGAAAAAAAAAAATTTCTAAAGCACAATGAAGCTCCAGGGCCCAACGTGTCCTACACAAAACGCCGCATTTAGTCCCTCCTCTTTGTCACAGTTTGCTCTGTCTACTTCTGTGTACTTGAAGCAAGGAATTGTTCGTAGTGATTGGAAAACAAACAAGTCACACTCATCTATAAGGAGCAGACATAGTACAAGAAGACACCTGGGAAAACTAAGTAAAGTGCTCCTTATGTCAGTAGTAATCAGTATAACTATTAAAACATTCAATCCACAGGAGTCAAGACGGTCAATTCCTCCATGTACAACTATTTTCAGTCATCAACAGGACCGCGATTTGTACCCAGTGTGCACCTCTTCATCCAGAACATACCGAATGTCTTTCTCCAGTGCTCTAAAAGTTAGGGGAATCCCATGGGGAGAAATCTGGACAGTACGGAGCATGTGTAACGGCTCTCTTGCATTGGGAAAATGTTGGTGGGCTTTATCCTGATACAGAAAGGTGCGGCTTTTTGTTGGCTTTGTCAACATTTCGCGAGGGTTTTGAACCCCCAGAAACCACGCCCCTGGCTACGGCCATGTGTGCACTTGAGCCCCACCCCTCGCCAACTTCACGCAGCGCAGCTGACATACCGCTGCAAATTGCGGCGTGGAACTGCGTTACACCTGCGGCGATTGTCGCCGTGAGAAGTTTGACGTGAATCACCCTGCGTCACGTCACAGACCTGCGTCTTATCTTGCAGAATGCCTTAAACTCGTGTCTGCGACATGCCTGTTTGCTCCTACCAACAGTTTAAGATATTAGCTTAATAATATTAATTTTTTTCGCGTATCACTAAAGCGTCGTTTTAAACTGAAGCTTATCAGCGTTGAGCCGCGGCGGAGTGGCCGAGCGCATTGAGGCGCTATGCTGCGATGCGCGAGGCCGTTCCCCCCCGGGGGTTCGAATCCCCCCTCGGGCATGGATGTTTGTGACGTCTTTAGTATAAGGTAGTTAATAAGTAGTATGTAAGTTTAGGCAGTGGCGTAACTGGGACTTGGCTTGGGGGGGGGGGGGATAGATCTGCATGACGAGCAAAATTTTAGTCAGTTTCCAGACAGACTACCATCTACCACTCCCGCTGAAGAAACTAATTCACTTCCATCCAATGAAAGATTATGGTAAAACACCCCAAGTTTTCAATCTTTACCTTTGCCCGATTGCTGTTATACGATTTCTTTTTCTTTTTTACTTCTTTTTTACTTCTTTTTTTCTTTTTTCATTTTTTTCCTTTCTTTCATTTTTTTTCTTTTTTCTTCTTTTTGCGGGTTCTGGGGGGGGGGTTAATCCCCCTCATCCCCCCACCCCATAGTTACGCCACTGAGTTTAGAGACAGATGACCCCGCAGTTAAGTCCCATAAGCTTAACAAACATTTGAACAAAAAATTTTCATATGTTTGTATAGCTTATAGGACTTAACTACGGGGTCATCAGTCCCTAAACTTACAAACTACTTATGAACTAGCTAACACTAAGGACGGCACAAATATCCATGCCCGAGGGGGGATTCGAACCCCCGACCGTAGTGGCCGTGCAGACCGTGACTGACGCGCCTCAGTCCCCTCGGCCACCCCGGCAGGCATATTTGAACATTTATCAGCGTTGATTGTAATACATTTTATTTAAGGCTATTCTAATCACTTCAATTTATCATAATAAGGACATTGAAAAGTTTTACTAAACAGTAGTGCAGTTCATCCGTCATTTTCTTTTGCAGTTCTGAATGTATGTCGGAGCTTGTTGGACCTGTGCTTAAGAGAGTTTTGCAATATGATATATATTTACAGGCATCTTCTTAACTATTCCGCGAAATGGGGAAAGTAATATAGTAGAAGCAAAATGGGTAGCTATGAGAGACAGAGTAGTGACGAGATGTATAAGAAGTCTTGGAACACGAAAATCGTAAGTGTGCAACTGACTATCAACATAAGTGAATCACACGAGCATTCCATCACAACACCTGATGAATTCCTGTCTACATCCTATGTAGATGGTGAAACAAATCACACCATACAGTTTAGTTTACGGCCATCCACTGTCTTCCCCTCCCCCTCCCCCAACTACCCCCACCTACCAATAAAACAAATAGACTTTACTAAGTATAAGTAACATAAACATTTCTGTATGTATAAAAAGTGTCTGATGATGAGCAATATATGCTCGAAACGCGTTGCCGCGCGGGAGCATCCGAGCGGTCTGGAGCGCCACGTTACGGAACGTGCGGCCTCCCGCGTCGGAGGTTCGAATCCTCCCTCGGTTATGGATGTTTATGCTGTCTTTAGAATAACTTAGTTCATAAGAGCCGAGTGGAGGGTCTGAATCAGAGGCTCAGACGGTTCTGCGACCGTGTGGGCTGCAGATTCCTCGACTTGCGCCAACGGGTGGTGGGTTTTCGGGTTCCGCTAAATAGGTCAGGAGTCCACTATACTCAGAAAGCGGCTACACGGATAGCGGGGGCTGTGTGGCGTGGACTAGGCGGCTTTTTAGGTTAGTGGTCCTCGGGAATACACAAAATGGGTTTCAGTCTCAAAGGGGGCAGGTCAGACGCAGAAGAAAGCAGATCTAGAAACCATTTTTATAACAGTTGTAAATTGTCGTAGCTGTATTGGGAAAGTTCCAGAGCTCCAACCGCTGATAGAAAGTACTGAGGCACAAATCGTTATAGGTTCTGAAAGCTGGCTGACGCCTGAGATAAGTTCAGCCGAAATTTTTTCAAAGGGCCAAATGGTCTTCAGAAAGGATAGAATAAATAAATAAAGGGGGTGGCGTGTTTATTGCTGTTACAAACTGTTTATCTTGCAGCGAAATTGAGGCAGATACTTCGTGTGAGTTGGTCTGGGTAGAGGTTATACCTGACAACCGGAATAAATTAATAATTGCCGGCCGCGGTGGCCGAGGGGACTGAGGCGCTTCAGTCACGGTCTGCACGGCCACTACGGTCGGGGGTTCGAATCCCCCCTTGGGCATGGATATTTGTGCCGTCCTTAGTTGTGGGTAGTTCATAAGTAGTTTGTAAGTTTAGGGACTGATGACCCCATAATTAAGTCCCTTAAGCTTAACAAACATTTAAAATTAATAATTGGATCTTTTTATCGGCCTCCTGGCTCAGACGATGCGGTTGCAGAAATATTCAAAGAAAGCTTGAATAACATTTCAAATAGGTATCCGAAGCATACTGTTATAGTCGGTGGCGACTTTAATTTACCCTCGATATGTTGGCATAATAACGTATTCAAAACCGGCGGCAAATATAAAACATCGTCCAAACTAGTTCTGAATGCTTTTTCTGAAAACTACTTCGAACAGTTAGTTCATGAACCCACTAGAATAGTAAGTGTTTGCGAAAATACCCTTGATCTGCTAGCAAATACAGCTACAGGGATTAGCGAACATCAAGTTGTAGTAGCGAGACTGAATGCCGAAATTCCCAAATGCACGAAAAATAAACGAAAAATATATCTATTCAATAAAGCAGATAAAAATTGCTTTACGCTTTCCTGAGTGATAGTCTCCAGTCTTTCAAAACTAAAAATGCCAGTTTAGATCAGTTGTGGCTTACTTTCAAAGACATAATATCAGTGGCAATCGAGAGATTTATACGAAATAAATTAATAAAAGTGGGGGCTGACCCCCCGTGGTACACAAAACAGGTCAGATCACTGCTGCAGAAACAAAGAAAAACGCATGCAAAATTTAAAAAGATACAGAATCCGCAAGACTGACAATCTTTTACTGAAACTTCAATGTGAGAATCTTATAGTAGTTACCACAACGAAATCCTGTCTCGTAATCTTGCACAAAATCCAAAGAAACTCTGGTCATATGTGAAGTACACTAGCGGCAAAATACAGACAATACCTTCACTACTCGATAGCAATGGTAATACTACCAATGACAGTACTGCTAAGGCAGAATTACTAAACACAGCGTTCCGAAATCCGTTCACCAAAGAAGACGAAGTGAACACTCCAGTATTCAATCCAAGAACAGCTGCCAGCATGCGAAACTTAGAAGTAGATGTTCCTGGAGTAGTAAAACAACTTAACTCACTAAACAAAAACAAATCTTCCGGGCCAGATTGTATACCCACTAGATTCCTCTCAGAGTATGCTGATGCAATAGCTCCGTACTTACAACCGATCACTCAGCGAAAGATCCGTACCCAAAGACTGGAAAGTTGCCCAAGTTACTCCAATATTCAAGAAAGGCAATAGGAGTGATCCCCAAAATTACAGGCCAATCTCATTGACGTCGATTTGCAGTAGGATTTTGGAACATATACTTTGTTCAAATATTATGAACTACCTCGAAGAGAACGACCTATTAACCAATAGTCAACACGGATTCAGAAAGTATCGCTCTTTCGAAACACAGCTTGCCCTTTATTCACATGAAGTGTTAAGTGCCATCGACAAGTGATCTCAAATCGATTCCATATTTCTGGATTTCCGGGAGGCTTTTGACACTGTACCCCATAAGCGGCTTCTAATGAAATTGCGTGCTTATGGAATATCTCCCCAATTGTGCCATTGGATTCACTATTTCCTATCAGAAAGGACACAGTTCGTTGTAATTGACGGTAAGTCATCGAGTAAAACAGAAGTGATATCTGGCGTTCCACAGGGAAGCGTTATAGGTCCCCTACTCTTCCTCGTGTTTATAAACGATTTAGGAGACAATCTGAATAGCTCGCTTAGACTGTTCGCGGATGATGCTGTCATTTATCGGTTAGTGAAGTCAAGAGCGGATCAAAAGCAACTGCAAAGCGATTTAGACATAATTTCTACATGGTGCGAAAATTGGCAATTGACACTAAATAAAGAAAAGTGTGAAGTAATACACATGACCACTAAAAGAAATCCACTGAACTTCAATTACGCGATATATCAGTCAAACCTTAAGATCGTAAATTCTACCAAATACCTAGAAGTTACAATTACGAACAACTTTGACTGTAGAGAACACATAGAAAATATTGTGGGGAAGGCGAACCAAAGGTTACGTTTCATTGGCAGAACGCTTCGAAGATGCACCAGCTCCACCAAAGAGACTGCCTACATCACACTTGTGCGTCCTCTCCTGGAGTACTGTTGCCCCTTGTGGGACCCTCACCAGGTGGGACTGACGCAAGACATTGAGAAGGTTCAGAGAAGGGCAGATCGTTTTGTTTTATCACGTTACAGGGGGGAGGGGGGAGCGTCACGGAAATGTTGCACGAATTGGGGTGGACATCATTAAAAGAAAGACGTTATTCATTGCGGCGTGATCTATTTGCGAAGTTTCAATCACCGACTTTTACTTCTGGATGTGAAAATATTTTGCTAGCACCCACCTACTTAGGGAGATGTGACCATCCCAATAAAATAAGAGAAATCAGATCGAAAACGGAATGATTTAGGTGTTCTTTCTTCCCGCGCGCTATTAGAGAATGGAACGGCAGAGAAAACTTATGAAAGTGGTTAATGAACCCTATGCCATGCACTTAAATGAGATTTGCAGAGTATCTACGTAGATGTAGATAAGTAGTTTGTAAGTTTAGTGACTGATGACCCCACAGTTAAGTTACACAAGCTTAACAGACATTTGAACATTTCGAAACGCGTTGTGCTATGTTAAACACTAACATATAAAGTGACTGGTAGCAGAATTACAAATATTTATTTATTAATAAATTAAATTTTACCTTTCAGAAGGAAACTATTTTACTGAGACCCTTCTAACACAACACTCCCATGCCTAGTTAAGTCCCTTAGCAGTTATAATTTTTTTCTACTTACAGGAGTAGTTGCTCGGTTCATTCTGAACACAGATAAGGACCTCTTACCTGACTGCGATTGAGACGAGCACTGATTTCTGATGTCTAAGGCTGCATGTCACGGTAGATTTATTCCACTTGCAGAGCCATCGTTTTTAGGGTACAAAAATATTGCCTATCAATTCTTGCGCGTAATACAAGGTGGAATAAACCGTCTGTCCAGACTTTTTAAGACAGGCCAAAGGACAGTCAGCGTTATATAATGGCAAGCCAGCCAGGATAGGTTTTTGACCGTTCGAACCCAATGTAGTTAAGATTGTGGGGGTCGTACATTGTTGCAATGGAAAGTAATTTTTGAATGTTTGGATTATACTGTGACAGTGAAAGTCGTGTAGTACATTAATAATTATGGTGTAATATAATTGTTTCTTGTGTAGTTAATACGTTTTTCTCTGCTGGCGCACAGGTGCAGCTGAGACTGATTTGTCACTGTTTTGTTGCGTCAGTCAACTGGTAAGTCGACTGAAAGTTTTGTACACAGGTGTTGGTTGGTTGAAATCGGCGGCGGTCGTATGTTGACAAGGTTACAGGCAAGAAAATTACGGGAATATCTGGTTCTGGTCGATAAGATGGCGGCTGAGAACGGGGGAAGTAATGGGTCACCATCTTTCGCAGATTTAGCTAAAGTTTAGGTTGTTTTAACAGAACTAGACAGATTAAGGAAAACATGGAGATTCCGGAAAGTAGCGTGACAAGAATCGTATATCGACACTTCAATAGTCGAATTCGGCAGGGACGAGGCGAAACTAGCTGGCGAACATGACGCACGTCCACTATAATCCAGAACTGATTATGCGTCTGTTCATGCCGTAAGAAATAGATCAGACAACAAGAATACAGGGCTAGGATCAACGGGAGAAACGTCTTTACAATATGTTGAAGCAATCGTTGATGTTGTACATACGAGAGCAGGACGGCGCAAGGCACGTGCGAAACGTGCGGCCGCACAGGGCGGCACCAGACGCATTGGCTGCTCTGGCAGTCCGGGCCAGGGAGAGGAGCCGAGGGGAATTCTGCGACAGCTCGTGTCTCTGTTCTGACAGTAGTCGTTTTCAGTGTGTGTGGCCGCTGCCCATGAAAGATATTTTTTCAATGTTGCCTTATTTTTAGAGGAACCATTCTAGCCACTGTTTTTTTTTTTTTTTTTTTTTTTTTTTTTTTTTTTTTTTTTTTTTTTTACGAATAAATAACACAGAAATGGTATTGTTGGCCGATATAGTCAATACCGATCACACTCAATTTCGTGGCTTTTCCTAATTTTGGAACGATAGGCGCTCCAGAATTTGAAATGTTGAAATGTCTGTAAATCTATCGGACCAAACTGCGTGGTCATCAGTCCGTAGCTTACAAACTACTTAAACCTAGGTAAACTAACCTACGGACAAACACACACACCCATGCCCCAGGGAGGACTCGAACCTCCACGGCGAGCAACCGCGCGCTCCGCAGCGAGACGCTTTAGACCGCTCGGCTACTCCACCGCGGCCTCCACAATTTGTGTAAGTCGCCATTACATGCTATAACTGATGTAGTAGGAAACTTTTTAGCACAATTAAACTTACCAAATTGGAAAAGTAAGGTACCCTGAAGAAATCGAGAGTATCGGGATTATAGAACCGTTGTCGTGAGAAATAAATTTTATAAATTTAAATGTTACTTTTTACTTTTCAAACCAACTTCCTACAGATTCTTGACACTACTGGCAGATCATTAATTTGCAGCTCCGGTGGATTAGCCGTGCGCACTGGGGCGCCGTGCTGCTGTGCGCGCGGCCGTTCGAGTGTTTGTGTCGTCCTTAAGTTAGTTTACCTTAGTATAAGTAGTTTGTAAGCTACGGACTAATGACCAAGCAGTTGAGTACGATAGCTGGACAAACATTTGAACATTTTTTGAACATTAATTTGCATTTAATTTATACTTTCTCCACCTGTACTTGATTGTTTACTTCACAGAGCCAACGAATTTGGACCCTATAACAATATTCAGAAAAGTTTTAAAATTCAAACCATTTCCATCAATTTTCAACCTAATTATGAAGTCGGCCTGTATTAAAGTTAGACAAAAAGTTATTTTCGGTTTAAGCTGTTACTGAGCTATGACTTAAATAAACGGGGAAATATGTAACTCCAGTCACGGTCTGCACGGCCACTACGGTTGGGAGTTCGAATCCCCCCCCCCTCGGGCATGGATATTTGTGCCGTCCTTAGTCTTAGCTAGTTCATAAGTAGTTTGTAAGTTTAGGGACTGATGACCCCGTAGTTAAGTCCCATAAGCTATACAAACATTTGAAATATGTAACATTTGTGCTAGGCCGTTTTTCAAAACCAAGTTTGGTGGTGACCAGGCAGTTGCGCTGTCCACTACAACAGCTGCACACAGTGGTCACGTCTGCACCGACTACCCTAGCACGCAGCGGTAGCGTCGCTGACTACCACGCAGGAGGTCCGGGTTCGATTCCCAGCAGGGGACTGGGTGTTGTGTGTTGTCCTAATCATCATCATCTCATCATCATTGGCACGTAAGTCGCCCACGCGGCGTCAAATAATAAGACTTACACTAAGGCGGCCGAACAATCCTGCAAGGGATCTCCAGGCCAAGAAAGCCATACCCTCATTTCCATTTACCCTAGCACGTTCTTGCCAGACTAAATTTCCAGGTTTACGCACACACTGTTGACGAGCAATACAAATGATATAATTTATTTCAAATTTCTGTTCGTTTTGGTCCGTGGAACGATGTTTGATCCATTCCAGAATGAAGTAAATGAAAGTGTGTGACATACTGAAATTATTATGGTATTCACAACTTTTCCAGAAACTTTTTGTCACGAGATTATATATTTTCTCTGGAGTCTGGACTTTATATAAAATGACAGGAGAATCCAGATGAATCCCACCATCTCGCAACCCTAATAACAACTAGTATAGTTCATTGACATTGCTCGTAAGTTAGACGTTTTCTTCTTCAATCTTGAAGACAGAAATGTTTCTTCTATTTGAAGAACTGGTAAGGTGGCAAAAAATCACTCGTCTTCCCGATAGCTAGAATGGAAAATAAAGGAGGGAAAAGTGAAGTGATACGGGGATGGAAACTACTCTGCTAGCACTTAGCGAATAATCAGACACGAAACAGTTTTCACGGAAAGATGACATTCGTTCAAGTGTCTGTTCCTTCTAAAGAGCGAGCGCGATGCATCTCGTTCATATTTTTTCTGTTTACCTTCCATTACGTTCTTAATTTCAGCATTATGAAGCAAAAAATTATGAAAATGAAAAAGTCACGAGAAATCCACTACTTATAACTGTAGATATCACTACTAATGGCATAGTTTGTACTACGCGCCACGTCTGGAACAGCAACTTCAGAAGAAAGTGATGACAATTTACGGAGTTGAACCTAACTGACGCATGAAGCCACTTCCTCTAATCGGGATGCACTTTTCTGTAACATTTTGTCTTCATTTTATGGAAATATTAAAGTCATATGAGTGTGTAAGTAGCAAATCGTGCTGATTTTAACGATATTAGATATTTTGGATTGCAGTGATAAAATTTTATTTAATGTAGAAGCAATCTATAACACAGCTTGTTGCAGCGACGAGCTCAGGCGACAGCAGTTTTGCGGCCCATCTTCTCAGCCTCACCCCTCCTTCTCTCCTTCTCCTCCTCCTCCCACCTGACTGTGCATTACCTCCTCCCTCCTCTCTGTACATTTCTGACTCAATGTTCGTTAAAATATCGTGCAAAAATTGTAACTAAATCTATCGAAAACTTTCCAGAGTTGTCGTAACTACTCTTCTCTTATATACAGGTTGTCTGGTTAAAAACTTTGAGCACTTGTAGACAGGGAAATAAATGCATAATAATGTGATAAGGAATCTATGTCCAAGGTGTCATCCATTAATACTATGAGCATTTCTTCACTTTTTGACACCGTGAATCAAACCTATACTACTGGAAGCTCTTTTCTGTACATACTTTAGAAGTAAGTTCAAAATGTTCAAATGTAAACCTGTTGGGTCATACTGCAATGGTCATCGGTCTCTAGACTTAGCACAAATTTGACTTACACTAAGGGCAATACACACATCCATGCCCGAGGGAGGACTCGAACCTCCGGCGGTAGCGACCGCCTAGTTCATAGCATGTTGCTTTAGACCACGCGGCTACTCCCGCGCGACTTAGGAGGACGTAATATGGACCAAAACAAGAACGAAATGTCTAGTAATCATGGGCTATAAAATGTATAAATTCTAGCTGTAACTACTTCATATTCGGTTGTCTACTGTTTTACACGTTTCTTCTACTGTTGAAGTGCTCATAACTTTGAATGTATTCGTTGTGGACTACATGTTTAGCAGACATTTTATTTATTTATTTATTTTTGTCCATTTTAACTCCTCCCGAAATATGTAAAGCAAAGAGCTTCGGAAAAGATTAGTTTCACAGTGACAAAGATGAGTCCATAGTGTCTCTGGTTGACATTTCCCGACGTGAGGTCCTTATTAAAATATGTACTCACTCTCCTGTGTGAGTCCTCGAAATTTATAATGAGAATTTCCGCAAACCATTTATATTTCAAAAATATACAGCCCATGTCCTTCCGAATGTTCATCAATGTGTGGCTGAAAAATTTGTACCAGTTCGATCAAGAACTTTCGAGATTTTCGGTAAAAGTGTTTCCAACTTTGTATATTAGGCCGACATATATACTTTTATGGCTTTTATAGAACCGTAAAAAATATTTCTTGTTATCAAAACATTTGAAGCAGAACTGTCTTAAAAATAACTGATTTTAACATTAGCAAGGGTTTTATTTATTTATTTATTTATTTAAGGGGCGACTATTTTGCAACTCGCACGGGGTTCAGTTAGGCTTGCGCCGGGCCTGTACGAGAGAGAACGCCCAGATTCAGGAAGCCACTTCATGGCTCTGTGACAGATGCAACTGTTTCTGCACACAGGGTAATGTCATTCAACAAGGTTATGGACATTATGCGAATTTACGAGCGCTACTGTATGGTTCTGTGACTGCCGCAAGCCACACGGTTAATAATGAATGATAGCGAACAGAAGAAAAAATACACCATGGATATGGGACAAGACAGCAGACGAGGACTCTCACAAATTAAAAGAGGCTTTCTCCAAGACAGATTTTTGCTCATCCAGGTCTTAGTCAAGACTTGGACACAGATAGTGCCAAAACAGGTTTAGGATTCGTTTTGTTTCAGCGTTACGGGGAAAACTTCGAAACAGTCCATAACACGATTTCCTTCGCAAGCAGGTTCCTTAGCAAGGCTGAGAAAATTATTCCATTTTGGACTGGAGGCCCTGACGGTAGTGTGGAGATTTCAACGTTTCTGTTGTTTTCTATTTGTCAGAAATGCCACGGTTTTTACTGACCATAAGGCATTAGAATTATTAATGTGAGCCAAACTAACATAGTCGTTTAGTGAGGTGGGCAAGTGTTTGGCAAGAGTATGAGTTTACAAATACGTACACTTAACAGTAAAAGAAGTCGATCACTGCTGAATGCAACCCAACTAACGTAGCTGTGTTGCGGGTACTCCAGATTCAAAACCCCTGTAGAGTACAGTCGTTCGACTATTCACAATGGGTACAAAAGAAGCAGTAGAGAATATTCCTCCTTATCGCAGTAAGTCCACAACAAAAACATTAGAATACAGGTTATTAGAGAAGAGAAAGCAACGTAAATTCAATTTCATTACAATAAGTGACAAATCGTATACCTTACCAAACTCATTCAATGACACAATGAGTTTTTGTTCATGCTCTGAATTTGAACGCACTGTTGACGAAAAACAGCTTGTGTTTCTGATCGAGACTCGATTAGGCATAGAGAGACGTAAAACATTGACGTTTTCATTGATATCGGTTTACAAGGCCAATGTCCGAACCCAGAAATGTATGGTTAACTTCAGCATTGCATGAGGATCTGCGTGAAGTTCAAATCGTTGCTGAGAGGTAACCACTGAAGGTATATTAAAAAAGGTAAAGCAGTCAACAATCCGAAGATTGGTTTGAACACCACAGTGCTTTACTAGGCATGGTCCTCTTTGGAGGTGGTATGCTGTTGCCTACCTCCGACCTTCGAACTGACTTACCCAGCCAGTTATAAGGGGACCTACAGTTTAACGTGGATTCCGAACCACGGTGCTACTCGGTATTTTTCACATGAGCAATATTGCCAGAGGTGAAAGAAGTGGAAAGTGACAGATAAATATCTTAAGGTATATAATACAGTGCAATTCAAAGGTGGAAATATGAATCGTGAACTAAGCACGATCACACGCCAGATATAAAATAAATTCAGAAACAGCGCTATATTTCAACTTGAAACGACGATACAATTGACTTCTTTCCCGGCAGGGACTCAAACCCGACTATATTCGCTATTTATTATATATACGCAAAGAGATGAAATAGTTACTGTTTTATCACCATTTGCGGGATGTGCACATGTTCCGATACAAGTAGCGCAAACTGCAGCGGATTAGCCGAGCGCACTGGGGCGCCGTGCTGCGGTGCGCGCGGCACTTCGCCGTCGGAGGTTCGAGTCCCTCCTTCGGGCATGGGTGTCTGTGTTGTCCTTAGCTTAGTTTACCTTAGTTTAAGTAGTTTGTCTGGTACGGACTGATGACGAAGCAGTTGAGTCCGATAGATTTAAAAACATTTCCAAACATTTTGAAGTAGCGCAATAAATAACTTTGTGCTGCCTGGGACTCCAACCCCGCTTCTATCGTCAGCGTTGACCTCGGACGACAAGGTAACAACTCTTCAATTCTCTGTCATTCCAGGAAGCAACACAACTATTAGAATCACCAGACATGATCCACCATGTTGTCATTTCACTGCCATATTCGTACCAGGAAGACAATTTTTCTCCGGCCATGTCTTTCTCGAGTGGTCCAACACCATAGGAGAACGTCTTTTGCACACATTATGCAATGACTCACTTACTTCTTCTACGACGTGATGTCGAGCATTGAAGTATTTTCAGTGAGGGAGACGAATGGAATGTTGCACAGATACATAAGAAAGAAAATAAAAGTAATCCACTGATTTACAGATGCATCGTATTGATATCGACTTTAGCAGGACGTTTGAACAAATACTTTTCCCAACGTTATGAAATACGTAAAAATATATCACGTGTTAACTAACATCAAACCAGCATGGATTTCGAAAAATTTACTCTTGTGAGACTTTAGCGATACTATATTTGCCTGAAGTACTGAGTACTCTCAAACTGATTCAGTATTTATAGAGTGCCAAAATGATTTTTGGTATCTTCAGTCGTAATCAACTTCGAACCATATCACTTTCATAATGAGTATAGACACAGTTGTGCGATTGGGATCGTGATGTCCTGTCTGCAAGGAAATAGTCTGCAGTAACTGACGAGGTGTCAACTAATGAAAAGGACGTGACAAGTGTAATTCTTCCAGCAAAGTGAAGTAGACTTCTCCTGTTCGAATATATATTCGAAATATTTAAAGAGCAATCAGAATATTGCTCTTAGATTTGAGGCAGTTAATGCTGCCGACTACTAAACTCAGAAAAGCAAAGTCAATTGCGAAATGATTTTGAATTTGTATCTTCACGGCGCAAATGGTGACAATTAACCTTAAACGTTAATATGCATTTGGCTCTGAAATTGATTACCAAAAAGAGTTTCGTCAGCATTCTAGACATCGACAAGCAAAGCAAATTTGAAGGTTATACATATAACAAAATTCCTGGGGTGCAATTAAAAACAACGTTAACTGGGATTAACACGTATTTTGGCAAAGGTGAAACAAACGGTCTGTTACTGACCCAACCATGAGAAGATTTAAAGCTCTCCTAGGGAGACTGCCAAACCTATAATTGTTCCACCTCTTCTGCAGTATTGCTGAGCAGGGTCCCATTATTAACTGACGGGATGGAGGGAGGACGTCGGAAAAGTAGAAATAATATATCAGATTGTGCAATATAGTGAATTATGGGAATCAAGGTCTCGGTTGTTTTCCGTTTTTTTCCCCCTTCAAGTTGGTGGTAGCGGGGGGGGGGGGGGGGTGAGGGAAGGGGGATGAGGTGCGGACGCAAAACTAAAACAAGAACATGCTCTCCGATATTTCAAATGTTCAAATGTTTGTAGAGCTTATGTGACGTAACTACGGGGTCATCAGTCCCTAAACTTACAAACTACTTATGAACTAGCTAATTCTAAGGACGGCACAAATATCCATGCCCGAGGGGGGATTCGAACCCCCGACCGTAGTGGCCGTGCAGACTGTGACTGGCGCATCGCAGACCGCTTGGCCACCGCGGCTGGTTCCGATTTTTCCATGACATTTCAATCACCAACCTTCTCTTTCAAATCTAAAGAGTTTTTTCCCACTCTTGCACAAAGTATGTTATTACAACTGTAAGGATAACATAAGAGTAAGTAGAACTCGCGCATACGCGTTTTGAGACATTTTTCGAGCTTGGTATAAGCGTAGAACAGTCGATAAATTGAAGCGACTTTATAAACCCATTACGGATCACTTAACACTGAATAACAGAACAATCATGTAAATGAAACTGCATCAGTCGTGCAGCACTTATTGTTTCAGAGACACTTTATAAGTACACAATGATATACTACGTATATACAGTTTGTGCTGCTGCCACTAAAACTGTATAGTCTTACAACTCGCTTAGTTATCTAGGTTCAATACGTAGTTTCTTAACTCTAGATCGCAGAGTGCTTACAGGAGAGAATAGTTTCCTGCATCGTATCATTGTTAGCTATGTGAAATATTATGTGGTAGCTTCATCATCATTATATTCTTTTATATATAGATAACAGTCTAGAGTCCAATAAATTATTTTATTTGACTAGTTTCGGTCTTCGTTTAGACCATCTTCAGGAATTTTAGCTCCATCGATGTTGTGGAGCTAGCGGGTAACTGGGAGCCTTCCTGTGCGTCACTGCTCCAGTTTGTGGCAATGGCTCACTGGGGGCGGTCAATTCGAGACAGAAACGTCGCTCTTATTGAAGATGGAGGATGCTCCATCAGAGAGGCAGGCAGAAGGTCTGGCGTGTCATATACCACTGCAGCGAGGTGGTGGAGGAACTACCTTGACAGAGGCACCACCGAGAGAGCTCCTGGCTCAGGCAGGAAGAGAGTAAGCTCGCAGCAGGAGGATCTCGAGCTACTGTCTACAAGCAGACTACATCCGTTCTGGAATGGAAAGCAGTTGCGGCTCCAGTGACACGGACACGATTCGCCGAAGGCTGAAGGACGCTGGACTACACGCACGACTGTCCGCTGTGGAAAAAAAAAAAAAAAAAAAAAAAAAAAAAAAAAAAAAAAAAAAAAAAACCTCAGCGAAGAAATTGTTACATACCGGCTGGCATTTGTAGAGCTCCATCTTAGGGCATCATGGGAAAACATTATTTTCACAGACGAAAAAGTGTTTTCTACCAGTAAAGATGGTCCAAGCTTCGTTTACAGGCCTCGAGGGACTCGCCATCGACGAGAATATGTAACAACTACGAGAAGAAGTGGGCCCATATTCATTTCCTGCTGGGGCAGGATATCTGCACGAGGAGCAGGAATCCTTAAGAATAGAAGGCATCCTCGACAGTGTACAGTACGCCCACATACTGGATGCTTCCGTCAGTGCGAATGCTGTATGGAGAAGAGGACTTGATGCTGCAAGAGGACCATTGTCCTGTTCACAAGTCTGCATTCGTCCAGCAGCGGCTCTCCACGATTGGCGTAGACTGGCCGCCGCGGGAGGCTGACTTGAACCCCATGGAAAATATGTGGGCTGAGGTCGCCAGGACGTTAACAGAGAACTGGCCACTAAACCAGCCAACTACGACGGACGCTCTTTGGGACTGCGTTCTGGAGGCATGGGAGGAAGTTGCTTCTTCAGGGTGTTACGTCCAACGACTTATAGAGTCTATCCCAAGACGCATGACAGAAGTAAAAAAAATGAGGGATTCTTGATAAAATATTAAAGTCCCTATAAAGTTTTGTTACGTCTTCCTTTTCTTTTCTTCCTAAGTGAAAGCCGGTGGAAGATCACTTGGCAAAAGAAATAAAATATGAGTTAATTATTCTTTTTAGTTGCCTTTTTAATTGGGTGTTCTTTTTTAATATACAGTCCGTTTATTAATCTAAGTTTACTACATTTATACCCTGTCTCCATACATACAGAGTAATCGGTTTACATTAGCGCTCTCAAAGCATGTTTTGTTATTTCAAATGAGCCTCTTTCTTCCCCTCCATCCATTAATACACTCTCTGACCTTCACAAAGTATGCAAATGCAAACGATTCGGTCTTGCATTTATTCGTTGTTGATTTCTCCTCCATTGTCCCTCTCTCTATCTTTCTCTCTGTCACCTACCTTACATTATAACCTCAGTCGTCCTTCTGGTCTCTTCCTCAAATCAAAATGTTTCAAATGTTTGTATGGTTTATGGGACTTAACTACGGGGTCATCAGTCCCTAAACTTACAAACTACTTATGAACTACTTACAAACTAGGACGGACAAATATCCATGCCCGAGGGGGGATTCGAACCCCCGACCGTAGTGGCCGTGTAGACCGTGACTGGAGCGCCTCAGTCCCCTCGGCCACCGCGGCCGGCTCTTCCTCAAAGACGTAAAAAAATTAGTGGTTTCCGTTAAAACCATACTGCCTCTTTTAATGTCTGCTTTCTTTATTGTCCATCGGTCCTCTCTATGAAGCAGTGTTCTTTTATATCTCCGATAATCCATTCTTCGTTTTGTAAAGCATCCGTTCTTTTACTCTCGGCCCTAAAACAAACTGTGACATGTCACTTGTCTAAAATGTTCAAATGTTTGTTAAGCTTAAGGCACTTAACTGCGGGGTCATCAGTCCCTAAACTTGCAGACTACATATAAACTAGCTTATACTAAAAACGGCACAAACATCCATGCCCTTGGGGGAATTCGAACCCACGACGGGGAATGGCCTCGCACAACGCAGCATAGCATTTCAATGCGCTCGGCCACTCCGCCGCAGCGGGCAGGAATCGAACCCATATTTCCATACTTCTTTTAATTCAATACGTTTCCTTTCACTCAATGCCTTTCACATATTGACACGAGAAACTGTCTCTAGGTATATAAATTTATATGAAAAATAGGATAATAAAGGAACTGTCTCTCAGTTAGGCAATATGAAAACAGACACGAGATAAAAAAAAACTAATAATTTATACAGAATCCCTCTTTATTTGTTTTTTCCATAATGCATCTCAGCATATAATCTATAACGCCGTCGGACCAGCGTCTCTTCAGCAAAAGAGACTATATCGAGTTGGTTGCTCGCAGCGAGACGGCCTGATTTGTATTTCTGCTTTCCGCTCTTACTACGATGCCAGGAAGTAAACATTCTGTATTTACGTCAGAGCCCCGCTTTGCGCTGTGCTGAGGGCTGTTGGCCACCGCCACGACCGCCAGCTGGCTGGTTTCCGCCAAGCCTCGCCTCGGCACCAGCTGTGGTTGACCGGCCTGCCCGAAGCTCGCAAGCCACAAAAATGTTCAAATGTTTGTAAATCTATCGGACCAAACTGCGTGGTCATCAATCCATAGCTTACAAACTACTTAAACCTAGGTAAAGTAATCTACGGACAAACACACACACCCATGCCCCAGGGAGGACTCGAACCTCCACAGCGAGCAACCGCGCGCTCCGCAGCGAGGCGCTCGGCTACTCCACCGCGGCGCGCAAGCCACACCTAATACAGGTCCCGGTCGCAAAGCCAGGCTCAACCCTCGAAGTATCAAACGTTTTTGCAAACCTACCCAAATGTGTAGTATAAACTACCACAGATAGAAGTATTTTGCAATTAAATGAATAGTCACATTATCTTTTGACATTTCATTCAAACATTTAACGAAGTTAAAGATTAGAATCATGATAAACGTAGCTGCCATGTAATGTTTTACCTGGAAAGCAATCATACGATACAGGAAACTATTCTCTCTTTTCAGCGCTCTGCATTAGATCTAGACGTAATGAAATATGTATTCATCTTAGAAATGTAAGCATGTTGTAAAATTAAACAGTCTGGTGGCAACAACAGAAATATATACATGTAGTATATCATTCACGTTTTGTGCACTTATAAAGTATTCTTAATGTGACTTAACAATAAGTGCTACACAACGGAAATTAACTTCTGCCGGGGCCCTTCATTTACACGATTATTCTGTTATTCACAGTGAAGTGTTTCGTAATGGGTTCATAGAATCACTTCAGTTTCTCAACTGTTCCACGCTCATACGAAGTTCGAAATAATAATAATAAATAGAAGTGCCAAATAATGTATGTGCGAGTTTGATATATTCTTTCAATTTTTTCTGCGTTCTCCCTCTATTTGCTCAACACAGAAGAGGTGGAACAATTGTAGGATGGAAGTCTCCTTAGGAGAAGTTTAAATCTCCTGATAGTATGTGTCAATAACAGACCGTTTATTTCACCTTCGCCAAAACATGTGTTATTCACAGTTAACATTGTTTTTAATTGCACCCCCAGGAATTTCGTTATATTTATAAACTTCAAATTTGCTTTGATTATCGATATCTAGAATTCTGACGAAACTCTTTTGGTATCCATGTTAAGAGCCAAATGCATATTGATGTTTAAGGTCGATTGGCACCATTTGCGCCGTGAAGATACAAACTCAAAATCATTCCGCAATTGACTTTGCTTTTCTGAGTTTAGTAGTCGGCAGCATTAACTGCCTCAAATCTAAGAGCAATGTTCTGATTGCTCATTAAATATTTAGAATATATAATCGAAACAGGAGAAGTCTGCTTCACTTTGCTGGGAGATTTACAGTCGGCACGTCCTTTTCACTAGATGACTCCTTGTCAGTTACTGCAGAATATAACCTTGCAGACAGGACATCACGGTCCCAATCGCTCAACTGTGCCTTACTACTTAGGAAAGCGATATGGTTCGAAGTTGATTATGGCTGAAGATACCAAAAATCGTTTCGGCATCCTATAAATATGGAATTAGTTTGAGAGTACTCAGTAGTTCATGCAGATATAGTATCGCCAAAGTATCACAAGAGTAAATATTTAGAAATCCTTGCCGGTTTGGTGTTAATACGTGATATGTTTCTAGATATTTCATAATGCTAGACAATGTATTTGTTCAAAACTCCTGCTACATGTCGATAACAATACAAGGGATCTATAACTCAGTGGATTACTTTTATTTTCTTTATGTATCTGGCAGCCATCCATTCGTCTCGCTCACTATAAATACTTCTATGCTCGACATCACGTTGTAGGAGAAGTAATTACGCCATTGCATCGTACGTGCACAAGATGTTCTCCTAAGGTGATGGACCACTCGAGAAAGACATTGCCTGTAGACGAATGATCTTCCTGGTACGACTATGGTAGTGAAATGACAGCATGGTGGATCATGACTGGTGAAAGTTGTATTGCTTCCTGGAATAGCAAAAGAATGTAGATTAAAAGAAATAATCCGACAATTACTGCTTGTGGCCACTGAGCGCACGCATTGAGGAAGTTGAACAGTTGTGCTCAGCCGGAATTCGGGCCCAGTTCCTACTGCTCTCTGAGCAGTTACGGTAACCATTGCACGAGAGGAAAAACAACGATCATCGCAGGTGCGCGGGCAACCCCCCTCCCCTTCCCACTCGTCACCAACAAGACTCAAACTTCCTCACACTGCTTACGTAGTTGCCGTTTGCAATTTGCACTCACTGCTCGTGGCACTTTGCCGATTACCTCAAGAGTTCAGATGTAGTGTGCATTTGCACTAAAGGCTGGATATGTTGTCATCTTCTCCTTAATTATTATATGTATATGGTGTCTGTTCTTTCGAAAGAACGGTCACCACACTTATTTGTATATAGAAGAATCTTTCACTTATTGGTGGTATTCCAATTAAAATGTCTGGAAATTGAACTTCGGTGTGTCATTTACTTATCAAATATACCATAAGAGACAAGGGTAATGCATTTCACGGAGCAACTACAACTATTTTCGGTCCCTACTTTCTGTATTATCTGCATCAGCCTTCACAAGGGCAATGAGGAGGCGATTCATGCTGCAGCTGTTCGCTACCTACATGAAAATGTCGAAGCTGTCTAAAGATTAAGAGACAGCAGCTCTCAATTACTCTCGCTCCAGTTTGTAACACTTTACCCACTCTCTGACAGATCTACAAGCTGCTATATCGAACTGAGAAATATTTGTGGCAGATTATGCTACTGTCTAGTAAACATCTCAGAAAAGCAAAGCCAATTTTAAAATGATAATGAAGTTATATCTTCACGGCGCTAACTGCGCCAATTGAGCCTAAACATAAATATGTGTATAGCTCACCACATGATTACCAGAAAATTTTCATCAGGTCTTGAGAAATCGTTAAGGATTATACATCTAACGAAATTTCTGGTGGGTAAAATTGAAAACAACGTTAACCGGGAAAAATACATGTTTTGGCGAAGATAAAACAAGCGGTCTATTACTGTTACTGCCAACCCTACAATTGCTCCACCTCTTCCGCAATATTGCTGAGCAATGAGCGATTATTACCTGACGGTATAGAGGAAGGACACTGAAAAAGTTGAAAAAAGATATCAGATTTTGCGGTATAGTGAATTAGCGGAAAGAAGGTCTCGGATGTTTTCCGTTTTCTTACTAAGGTTGGGGAGGGGGTGGAGAAGGCAGGGGGATGAGGTGGGGACGAAATATAAAAACAAATCTCGTTTTCAGTGTAGCACGCTTCTTCTATGAGAATTTAATCACCAACCTTCTCCTCCGAGTGCAAAGGGCTTTTGTACTCATTACCGTACAAAGTATGGTGTTACAATTGTAAGGAGGCCGCGCAGAGCAACCGCACAGTCTAAAGCCCCATGTCATGGATCAGGCTCTGCTCGCGTAGGAGGGTCGAGTCCTCCATCGGTCATGGGAGTGTGTGTGTTGTTCTTAGAAGAGGTTAGACATGTAGTGTGTAAGCTTAGGGACTATTGACCCTAGCATTTAAGTCCCATAAGATTTCACACACATTCGAACATTTGATTTGAATTTTAATAATAACATAATGGTAATTAGAACTCGCACATATCCTTTTTTGGCACTTGTATTTCTCGATCTTCGTATAAGTGTGGATCAGTCGTGAAACTGAAGCGATTATATGGACCCATTACTAAAAACTTAACTGTGAATAATAGAACAGTCGTGTAAATGAAGGGCCCCAGCAGAAGGTAATTTCCATTGTGTAGCACTTATTGTTTCAGACACATTGAGAACACTTTATAAGTGCACAAAACATGAATGATATACTACATGTATACATCTGTGTTGTTGTCACCAGAAGTGTGTAATTTTACAACATGCGTACATTTCTACAATGAATACATATTTCATTACGTCTAGGTCTAATGCAGAGGGCTGAAAAGAGGGAATAGTTTACTGTGTAGGTGATTGCTATCTAGGTGAAACATTATGTGGCAACTACGTTTATGTTTCTATTCTTTAACTTCGTTAAATATTTGAATGAAATGTCAAAAGATAAAGTGGCTACTCATTTTATAGTAAAATACTTCTATCTATGGTAGTTTATACTACACATTTGGGTAGGTTTGCAGAAACTGGTGATATTTCAAGGGTTGTACCTGGCTTTGCGACCAGCGCCTCTATTAGCCGTGGCTTGCGAGCTACGGGCAGGCCGGTCAACCACAGCTAATGCCGAGGCGAAGCTTGGCAGAAACCAGCCAGCTGACGGTCGCGGCGGTGGCCAACAGCCCCCATCACTGCGCAAAGCAGGGCTCTGACGTAAATACAGAATGTTTACTTCCTGGCTTCATAGTAAGAGCGGTAAGCAGAAATACTGATCAGGGCATCTCTCTGCGAGCAATCAACTAGAGATAGAGTCGTCGCTTTTACTGAAGAGAAGCTGGTCCGATGAAGTACAGATTATATGTTGAGATGCATTATGGAAGAAAAAAAATAATAAGGGACTTTAAATAAATTATTCGTCCTTTAATTTTTTTTTAAATCTCCTAAGTGAGAGAATATGGAACATCTCTTGGCAAGTGAAATAAAATCTGAGTTTATTTTTCCTTTGAAGTGCCTTTAAATTGAAGTTTTTTTAAAAATATACGGTTCTTTTATTACACTGTTTTATTATTAATTTATATACCTAGAGACAGTTTTCCATGTCAATATGTGAAAGAGATTGAGTGGAAGGAAAAGTATTGAATTAAAGTTAAGTATGGATGTCTGGGTTCGATTCCCGATTTTAATTCTGTGCTTCTCATTTCACTCAATTTCCTATTTTTATTTCATTTACACCCAGCCTCCATGCATACAGAGTAATCAGTTTAAATGGATGCTGCGGTTGCTCGCCGTCGGAGGTTCGAGTCCTCCCTGGGTATGTGTTGTCCGTAGGTTAGTTTACCTTAGTTTAAGTAGTTTGTAAGTTTTTTATGGGCGCTGTTAAAGTAATTTATGTTATTTCAAATACGTCTCTCTCCTTCCCTCCATCAATTAATAGACCCTCCATCCTTCACAAAATATGCAAACGATTTGGCGCATGTTTTCGTTGTTAATTTCTCCTCCAATCTCTCTATTTTCCAGTTCTGCACTCCTATTCATTCTTAGATCCCGCCCTCTCTCCTACTACCCCTCCCTTGATATATTTATCTGCATCTACGTGCTTCATTTCACAATTTTGTGCTTGGGTTTTTTTTTTAATTACTGTCGTTATTTCTCTGCCGTTGGCTCTCGAAAAACACGTGGATATAATGGACAACTGAACATTACCGTGCAAGCACTGATGTCTCCATTGAAATGGCCATCTATTCCGATAAATCCCAGTATCCAACCTTTGAAATGGCAGAGACTGAAGTTCTCCCCCATCATTCCCAGTTGTATATTACGCTTGGCATTGCATTTTTGATGCGACATCGTATCAGAATCAACAATTCTGTTTTTTTAACCTCAATATGACTATTGAAGGCAACCACACCGTGAATATTAATTGCTCGACACACTTGCCAGTTATCGGATACCTTGTCATTGACCATACTAGTAAATCACAGAAACCTCCTTCATCGAAGTCTGTTTTTCTTTCTGAACGTGGTGAATAATACATGTCAAAACGAAGTTATTTTCCCAATTTCAGAATCCTTTTTCTAATGCATAAATCCACGCTCCTCATAACTTTAAAGATGCGTAAATATTCAAGTTACCGTGGCAATAACTACACAACATTCTTGATTAAAATGAGCCCACAGTTGAATAAGCTTATAGCAAAATGCCATACCAAATCGTAATGTAGCATACTAAAACTCAATATAATTTCATGCAAAATCCGCGATTATGCGCCTCAGACTACGTGGCCTTCTCGTGCGGCCAAGAATGTCTTAACTAGCCAGACACCTTTGAGCTCTTTGACTGGTCGTACCGTCTAATGAGTACTCCATTATGACAAAACATTATGCTAACACATCTGTAATTCGCTGGAGGCCGGGATGAGGTTAACTTGTAAGGTATGGGCCCGATTCCCGCGGGGGGTAACAGTTTTTAACGGCCACAAAAATACCATCTGCACCTACAGTAACGGCAAGTAAATAACGCAGGGGTTGGAGTCCCCGGAAGAAACAATATCAGCAGTATTCCTTCCTATTATACAATAGCAAATAGTGCCGGGTTAGAGTTCCTGCCGGGAAAAAAATTAATTGTATCGTCGTTTCAGGTACTAGTGTAACGCTATTTGTGAACATATTTAATATCTGACTTCTGATTGCGCTTAGTTAACAAATCATCAATAAACTGCATTCTATTCCACAACTTTATGATGTATGACTACGTTACATATCTTCAGCGGTTACCTCTCAGTAACAATATGAGCGTCGTGCAATTCCTAGTGCAGTGGTAGGATTTTTATTTATTTCTGGGTTGAGAAATCGGTCTTGGAAACCGATACTAATGAAAACGTCAGTGTTTTACGCCTATTTATGCCTAGAGGTCACGCACTTAAACGTGGCCTCTGAGCGGAGAATATTGGGAGCTGAAGCTTGCATTCAGCTCGTAGAGTATTGACTGTTAGAACAAGACCCGCCTCTTTCTACCAGTGCCGCCAACTTAAAGCGTACAGATTATAGGTTTTAAAAGAATTAACATGTAAGGGGTTAAGGCGTCACAGATGTGACACGAAATTATCACATTAATTTTTGAGCAAGAGAAGACTGGAACGTATATCTGCGAAATTTTAATATTTTAAAGGGAATTATTAATCAGGTGTAGCAACGCTTTGTGCTTCATTTTACTGTCGTAACTGATTAAGAATCAGAATTAACATTTCTTATACCACTTTCAAGGACAGCCTTCTTTCTTCTAAAAGAAGTCGTCGGGGTATATGGACGTATTTTAGCAAATAGCAAAGTGTAAACAATAATCAATACCAAGCACAAATCAACAATACATTGACGAGGCCTACGGTGTACAATGCTGTTACGAGGTAAGGTTGGTAGAGAGAAAAAACATTCTGTAGACACACGAACTCAGCCGACTTCCGCCGATCAGAGAGGGCCCACGAAAAAGTGCGTGACCTGTAATCGCAAACAATTGTTATTTGCTTAACAGTGCGTCGAGATTCAGATCACGAACAAAAACATATTATGTCATTAAACAAGTGTGATAAGGTATCTGACCTTGCACTTATTGCAACGAAATTTAATTTACAAGTGTTACTGTGTCATCTCTAATGACATGTATTCTAATATTTGTTGTACGAAAGTATTGGTTTGCACCTTGCCTGAATGCCATAAGGAGAAATAGGAGACTTACTTAGTACCTATTGTGGGTAGATAATAACTGTACTGTGGAATGATTTGACGACCTGCGACACAGCTATGCTATGGTGGTTACATAGCGTCAGGTGCGGCCTCCACTTTGGAATTCAGGGGAATCCACTTTTTTTGCTGTCAAGTGTACGTTCTCGGAGAAGAAAATCTTTTAGCGGATGCTTTGTATTGCGCTCCCCAGGGACTTGCAGACGATTTCCGAATCGATGTTAAGGACGAATGATTTGCCATACATTACATGAAAAACGTTCCTTTTGATAACTACATTACTGAGGCACTGGAGAATTTACAAAAAGAGAACAAGACGAAGACCATTATTTTTGTCGGTCAGACGTAAGTGGAGAAATAAAATTAGCCTGAGATCCGCCACAAATACCTTTTGAAAGACAACGTACTGTCCTTCAGGCGTAATCCCAATTCTGATACATGGTTAGCTTGCATTCCAGAAAAACTAATATGTAATATGTATATTGTACACGCATCTTAGCAGTAGTCATTTTGGTCCAAAGAAGGTTTTTCTGAAACTCAAACTGTTTATTTTCCAAATGTGCAAAGGCGTATTCGGAAAGTATTTAAAATCTGTAAAAAGTGTAAGTTGGCAAAAAGTGTGACCTATCAAACCCGACTACCCATGTTTCCGATTATTCCCAATAAACTCAAAGAAATGGCAGCTACAGATTTGTATGGTCCTTAACCCAGAACGAATAAAGGCTTCACCTTTTATTTTCGTTATTATTGAATTGACGCCCAAATATATCACTATTACTCCATTAAAGAAAGATACAGGTTATACAATAAGGAAGGCATTTGAGCAAGACTTCATGCAAGTGGGAAAGGTACAACACACGATTTCAGAAAATGGCCTACTATATACATTTGTTCATATTTCACGTCAAAACGCAGTTAGTTAACTAATCCAAAGACTGGAAAGTCACCGGGACTTCATCACATCAGTCGCTTAAAAGCAGCTGACACCTAATTTTTTTATACTTTTTCCTTCAATGTATAATTATTACAGCCAGGTTGCAAAAGAGAAAAGTCAATTTTTCAATTCTTTTTAGTACTTATTTAAATAAAAGAACAATTTTTAAATAAAAAATGACAGTACTAAATAAAATAAATGAGACACAAACACAGAAGACTGACCATGCATATGGTGGAAACGAAAACTTTCACTCAATTTAGGAACACCAAATGAAGGGGCTTAAATAAGTTAATAAAGTATTCTTTTGAAAAATACGGCTAAACTTCAATGTTGGGTGATTTGTATATTTTCAATGTTTATTTCATGTAAAGTCATATATATATTTAATTGTACAAATTAGAAGTTAGTTCTTAAGAAAAAAAAACAGTACTTTTGTAAAGCAAGAGTGAAGAGAACAAACAGTAATGGTTTGCAGATGCTTAGGTATGTCAGCGGAGAGGGTATGGAGGTGTGTTGAGTCGGTTTTTGGTTGAGAAATAACGACTAGGAGACCGGCCAGAAAATCGAGCCCGTTTCGTGTTCAGGTGCAGTTCTGACAACGAAGAAAATAAGTGGGGGATACATTACATGTCACGCCACCGTATCTACGAAGAGCAATGGCGCTGGAAGAAGTTAGTTGCTTCAATTTAAAATTACGAGTCGGATATCTCTAAACATTCAATCTTAAGATACAATAATCATTATGAAAAGACAGGTACGAGAAAGACAGATTCAATTCCTGTTTCCGAATTTTTTTCTCCTTTTCTGCCCAGAGAAGCACAAACAATCAACTGAGAAGAGGGGAAGAGAGGAACAGAAGATGAAGAGCCCAAAGAGACGTCAAGAAGAAAGAAAATGGCCGAAGAAACGCATGATTCTTTTCCTTTCCTTTGCCAAAAATATTTAGACTTTCCAAGGAGAGACGCAATTTCATCACACGTATTTTCTGATGCAGTACTCTGCCACATATTACGAACTAATAATCTGCTAGATATGTCCAGTACGTACACCATGTTACCTACAATCGTTCGTAAACTGGCTGCAGCAACTGTAGAGGCTAATATGACTTCCTCGCACCTACAATCTGTATTCTGTCAGGTCAGCAATGGCGATTGCCTTGTGACATTTGAATGGACATCTATGATGGTGGTGACTATCAAGACTAAAACGGAGTTGCCTCACACTTAGACTCCACGAGAACTCACCACTACCAATCTCACATATCTTGCCAAACACACAAATTATTCGATGACAGGATACGGACTTGTTAGTCATGTCCAGTTCGACTCGGATACATGACGAGAACCATCCATATGAACAGTTTTATAAAAATTAGTTCTGCAACATCATATTATTCATTCTTTTGATATTCATGAACAGTTACATGACTATTTGTCTTCTCGCTAAAAAAAATATTATTTCGTAGATGCGTTCAGATATTTTTATGGTAGTTGCTAATGTCTTTGATGTATTTTTGGAGGGGTCAAAGAGACAAACGTTTTAATGTTTTATACGTTTGCCAAAAATAGACTGGTAATACTATTAAAATGGTAGATATTTTAGAAAATGAGAAAGATATAAAACAATTAAATCAGCTTAAAAGTGCAAGGATATAATTTCAGCAAGTTTCTCCATCTAGTATAGAAAGAACTGAAAACAGAAACACAATTCCAGAATGAGTTTCAGAAACACAATTACTAACCAAATAAATAAATAACTTAAAACATATTGACACCGGAATCACAGCTTCTGAGAAAATTAAATGCGAAGGTTAAATAAAATATATATATATATATATATATATAAGAAACACTAGAATCTATAATGCAAAAACACACATTTGTAATCCAATTTGATAACAGATACATGTAATGAAAACAAAAAAATTAAGTATTGCAAAAGCTTTTTATAAAATAAACACATAACATACATTTTGTAATATCAGATAAATCGTTAAGGTAAGAATTTCATTGTACAGGGTGACTGAGGAATGGATATTAAAAGGAAATGTTTGGCTGAATTTAATGATTCTTTGTAATTGACAAACTCCAGCAAAAAATTTAAACAGAAGGAGAGGGATATATAAGGAGCATTTCTGAAGTCCTTAGATGCCATTTTAATGTGTACAAATAGAACTGCATCGTTATTCTGATTAATTTGATACTCCATACATGGTATTCGTGTTGGTAATCAGAGTCAGTAATTGCTGTACTTGTCATTGTCAGTGCGTCTAAGAACTCTACATATTATGAGGCTCTCCATAGACAAGACATTATTCTGTGTGGTGCGAGGGCAGAAGCAACAGACCGTGTTTGTTTTGAAAATGGGCACTCAGGATATACCTACAGAGCATAGAAGGTAGTAGAGCTGCCTTTGGGCGCACGAGGTGTGTCAAGCTTCCCCCTCTCGCTGAGTACCAGCGCCTGGGGATATCCCATAAGCTACGCCTGGGTCCACAATGTATTTTTCGCTGCACTTCTATTCATTAGTACTGTCAAGTGGAGCGGTAACCCGTCTAGTGCGTTTCGTTGTCTGTTCGAGTTACAGATTACATATCTGTCTATCTGATGCAGATGCCAGATGCCACCAGTGCCACATCGTAAACAGCGCTAAGTATCTTAATTTAATTTGTGTCAAATTTAATTTGCCAGTCTAGTTCATTTTCGTTAGTACTTCAGTTTTAAGAGGTTTATTCCCGCGTACTTGGCAGATTTCGTTTGTACTACTGTTTTAATAGTTTATTCTATAGTATTTGATAAATACCGTTGTGTTTAGTCTTCGTCTTTGACTGGTGTATTTCAAAACAAGTCAGAGGCCGTTACTAATGCTTGTTATCAGTCAGTCCAGTGCCAGCTGCCAACAGTGCCACATCGTGCTTTTGATAACGGTGTGTTCCACAGATATTCTTGTTTATTTTGAAAACTGCCGGACTCAGTTTGGTTTATTTGACAGTGTAGTTACCACTGACCACAGTTGAGTCAGCTGCCAGCCGCCTTTATTAGAGTACTAGCTACTTAAAAGTCGATTATTTAGTTTTCTACTTTCTGCAGTTAATTGTATCGATAGGATGGATAGGATGTGTGCCTGCTGTGTGCGGACGCAGGAGGAGTTGGCTGCAGTTCGCGAACAGCTGAGTGTGCTGTTGTCTACGGTCAGCCGTCTTCAGGCTGCTGTCTCGGGGTGCAGCGATGGTGGGGAGTCTGGTGCGTCGAGTGGGACACCTCAGGTGTCTCACGCTTCGCTCTCTGCCCCAGCTACCGAGGCACCTTCAGGTGTACCGGACGCCGCCGAGCCGCCTTCACCGCAAGGGGAGTGGCGGGTTGTACGGCGTTCGCGTCACTCGAGGCGGAAGGCCAATGTGGAGGCTCGACGTCCGTCCACGCCCGTTCGTCCTGTGAGTGAACGTGTGGCCACTCCTTCAGCAGGGTCCGAGCAGGTGCACGGGGGGAGGGGATTATTAGTTATTGGGAGCTCCAATGTTAGGCGCATGATGGAGCCCCTTAGGCAGATAGCGTCGAGATCCGGAAGGAATTCCAACGTTCACTCGGTGTGCCTGCCGGGGGGCCTCATCCGAGATGTGGAGGCGGCCTTGCCGGCGGCTATCGACGGTGCGGGGAGCAGTCGACTGCAAGTCGTAGCTCACGTCGGCACCAATGACGCTTGTCGCTTGGGTTCTGAGGACATCCTCTGATCCTGCGAGCGGCTGGCGGAATTGGTGAAGGCTGCTGCCTTCGCACGCGGGGTACAAGCAGAGCTGTCGATTTGTAGCATTGTTCCCAGGGTTGATCGGGGTCCTTTGGTTTGGAGCCGAGTGGAGGGTCTGAACCAGAGGCTTCGCCGACTCTGTGACAGTCATGGCTGCAGATTTCTGGATCTGCGTTATCGCGTGGGGAATTGTAGGGTGCCCCTAGATAGATCAGGGGTGCACTACATTAAGGAAGCGGCTACTCGGGTAGCAGAGTACTTGTGGAGTGCACATGGTTTTTTTTTTAGGCTAGGCGCTAACTCTGATGAGCACTCGCCTGTCAGCATTCAAACAGCGAATTCAGGCCACGTTCGGCACAAAAATTCGAACATCAAAATATTAGCCGCGAACATATATTGTATTAGAAACAAAGTTCCCGAATTTGCCGCACTGCATGGAAGTTATTGCGCTCAGATAGTTTTAGGCACCGAAAGCTGGCTAAATCATGATGTGGCAAGTTCTGAAATAATTAGCGAAGCGTGGAATGTATTTCGGAAAGATAGATCGGATACAACTGGAGGAGGAGTGTTCATCGCTGTGGACAAAGATATTGTTTCTATTGAGATCGAGGTTGAAAGTAACTGTGAAGTTATCTGGGCACGTATAACAGGTCTAAAAGAAGTAAAGTTAATAGTTGGGTGTTTTTACCGGGCCCCCAGTGCTGCTGTAGCGGTTTTAGAATCATTCAAAGAAAGTCTACACCAGGTAGTGCATCGGTAATATTAGTCGGAGGAGATTTCAACCTTAAAAGTATAGATTGGGACCTCGCTAGTTACATTTCAGGCGGTACAGACAAACAGTCTTACGAGCTACTTTTGGACACATTCTCCGAACTGTATTGAACAGTTAAACCGGCAGCCCACGCGCAATGGAAATATTCTAGACCTTATAGCCACAAACAGGCCTGACCTTATTAACGATGTCTTTGTAGAGACAGGAATTAGTGATCATGATATCGTCATAGCGTCGATGGTGACCAAAGTTCATAAACCAATCAAGAAGGCTAGGAGCGTGTTTTCGTTGGGAAGAGCCGATAAGCAAATGTTACGATCGCACTTGGAAAATGAATGGGCATCGTTTAATTCCGAGACTATGGATGGAGAGGAATTGTGGACTAAATTTAAGTGCATTGTAAATGAAGGGTTAGAGAAATATGTGCCAGTAAAGACGATTAAGGATGGAAAAGATCCACCGTGGTATAATAATAATGTTAGAAAGCTGCTGAGAAAGTAAAGACTGTTGCAATCTCGATTCAAAAAAGAACACGCAAATGTTGACAGGCAAGAGTTAGAGATTCGTGCGTCTATAAAAAGATCGATGCGCGAAGCATACAATAATTATCACAGCCATACCTTAGAAAAAGATCTTTCCGAGAACCCGAAAAAATTCTGGTCCTATGTAAAATCGATAAGCGGGTCAAAGCCCACTGTCCAGTCACTCGTTAATCATTCCGGGGCAGTAATATAAGAAAGCAAACGGAAAGCTGAAGTTCTAAATTTAACCTTTAAGAAATCTTTCACGCAGGAGGACCGCACAAATGTACCATCATTTGATCAACGTACTAATTCCGAAATGGGGGACATAGCAATAGGTATTTCCGGTGTAGAGAAGCAGCTGAGAGAGCTAAATACGAAAACGTCTGCTGGTCCGGATGGAATACCAGTTCGGTTTTACAAAGACTATTCTGCGGCATTGGCCCCCTACTTAGCTTGCATTTATCGCGAATCTTTAATTCAGCGCAAAGTTCCTAGTGATTGAAAAAAAGCGCGGGTGACTCCCGTTAAAGGAAAGAGAACTGACCCACACAATTACAGGCCAATATCGTTGACATCAGTTTCATGTAGAATTTTAGAGCATATTCTCAGTTCGAATATAGTAAATTTCCTTGAAACGGAAAAGCTTCTTTCCATGAATCAGCACGGGTTTGGGAAACATGTTCATGTGAAACTCAGCTTGCCCTTTTCTCAACATGACATCTTGCGAGCCATGGATGAAGGGCAACAGGCGGATTGTGTTTTTCTCGACTTCAAAAAGGCGTTCGACGCGGTGCCACACTGCAGACTGCTAACGAAGATACGAGCTTATGGAATAGGTTCACAGATTTGTGACTGGCTGGAAGACTTCCTAAGTAATAGAACTCAGTACGTTGTTCTCGACGGCGAGTGTTCATCAGAGACGAATGTATCGTCAGACGTACCCTAGGGGAGTGTGATAGGACCGCTATTATTTTCTATCTATATAAATGATCTGATGGACAGAGTAAGTTGAAATTTGCGGCTGTTTGCTGATGATGCTGTGGTGTATGGGAGGGTATCGTCTTTAACTGGCTGTAATAGCATACAGGATGACTTAGACAAAATTTCTAGTCGGTGCGAAGAATGACAGCTAGCTCTCAATGTAGAAAAATGTAAGGTGATGCGCGTGAGTAGGAATAACAATCCTATAATGTTCGAATACAGCATTAGTAGTGAGCTTCTTGATGCTGTCGTGTTGTTCAAATATCTAGGCGTAACATTGCAGAGTGATATTAAATGGAACGAACATGTAAGGACAGTTGTGAGTAAGGCGGACAGCCGACTTCGGTTTATTGGGAGAATTTTGGGAAGATGTACTTCACCTGTAAAGGAGACCGTGTATAAAACGCTTTTAGGACCACGTCCTGAGTATTGCTCAAGTGTTTGGGACCCGCAGCAGATCAGTTTAAAGGAAGACATAGAGGAGGTTCAGAGGCGAGCAGCTAGATTTGTTACTGGTAGGTTCTACCAATGAGCGAGTGTCACGGAAACGCTCCGGCAACTCAATTGGGGATCGCTGGAAGAAAGACGACTTTCTTTTCGAGAAATTCTGTTGAGAAAATTTAGAGGACCGTAATTTGAAGCTGACTGCAGAACGATGTTGCTGCCGCCTACTTACATTTCGCGGGAAGTTCACAAAGACAAGATAAGAGAAATTAGGGCTCGTATGGAGGCATATAGGCATTCTTTTTTTCCTCGTTCCATTTTGGAGTGAAATAGGAAAGGAAATGCCTAGTAGTTGTACAGTGTACCCTCCGCCACGCACTTTACGGTGAACTGCGGAGTATGCAAGTAGATGTAGAGGTATTCTCGTGCGTCTACATTTCCCAGCTTAAACATGTGCCAGTGTGCGGCGTATGGATGTAACAACAGGAAAAAGAAAACAAACGATTTAGAGGGAATAAAAATTACTTTCACCGTTTTCCTCATTATTCAGAACTGCGACACAAAGGGATTCGAGCAATAAGGACGGATAAATGGAAACCTATAAATCACAGCTTTTTTCTAGTGCCCATTTCAAAGAAAGTGATTTTGACAGAAGTTCTCCGTTTAGAAGATATTTGAAGAAAGCTGTGGTTCCATCTATATTTGCGGAACATCCATCACACTTACAACCTCCAACATCAACTTCAAAAGAAAGAAGAGTTCTAAAGCGTGTTCTTTCGCCGCCAATACCTGCAAAAATTCCAAAAACCTGATTTGGAAACAGCTACAGAAGAACTTGAAATGGTCCAACGAAAACTAACTGAAACAAGGAAAAAATTGAGGAATGTAACACATAAACATAAGATTCTACAGCTAAAAGTGGCAAGTTTAGAAGATACCTTAAAGAAATCAAAAAAGAAAAATCTTATTAAGACAGAGCACGGTGATTTACTGAACAATATTTCAGAAACATCTTTCTGTCTTAACTGTGTGTAGCATTAAGTTGTAATTTCGGAAGTATGTTCAGTAATACATGTGGATACTGTCTGAAAAACCTTACACAAAAACATTTATTAATCCAGACGTAATAAATTTCAATGTCAAGCTAAATGCAGTAATTTTGCTGGATGAATAGTGGAAACTTAGTAAGCTAGGGACGTCTTTCAGTTCATGATTTGCAGGGGTTGTCAGCAAGAAAACGTTGCCTAAATGTTTTCAGATACGAGCCATGTTTATTGTACCTCGCTAAGTGCTGTCATTCTGAAGTAGTAGAAGAATTATGTGTGGTTACTCACGCGTTGTAAGATGCGGTAGTTTCTCAGGCAAGTCAATGCTTATGACTTAACGTCTCCTGAACTAAGAGTCAAACTGTGATATGATTTCTAAAGTATATTCAGTAGCATATGTGCATAAAATCTGTAAAATAACTACCGAATTCAGTTAATAGTGTAGAATTCAAAAATTGTAGCCATTTCTGTAATTTTACTGAATGAAAAGCAGAAAACAAGCCATAAACTTTTTTTATCTCATCATATTGTAGAGGTTGTCAGCGACAAAAGCTTTTGTGAATATTTGAAATTGAGTGTAAAGTTTCTTACAAGTCGCTAAGTGTGTCCGTTCACAAATGTTCAAATGTTTGTTAAGCTTATGGGACTTAACTACGGGGTCATCAGTCCCTAAACTTACAAACTACTTATCAACTACCTTATACTAAAGACGGCACAAATATCCATGCCCGAGGGGGGATTCGAACCCCCGACCGTAGTGGCCGTGCAGACCGTGACTGGAGCGCCTCAATCTCCTCGGCCACCGCGGCCGGCCGTTCTCAAATAATGCATGAATAAAATGTGGTTACCCATTCGTCACGGGGTGCTCTACTTTTTCAACCCCACCCTCGCCCCTTTTGAAGGTAGGTGCATTTTACCACCACAGTTATTGTATAGCTTATGGGACTTTAATTACGGGGTCATCAGTCCCTAAACTTACAAACTACTTACAAACTAGCTAATACTTAGGACGGCACAAATATCCATGCCTGAGGGGGGATTCGAACCCCCGACCGTAGTGGCCGTGCAGACCGTGACCGGAGCGCCTCAGTCCCCTCGGCCACCGCGGCCGGCGCCTTCGGAGTTGACGCCGACTATACCTTCTATGCTCTGTGGATATACCACACTTTACCTGTGTCAGTCCCTCGTATTGGGAGACAGAGTAAGGAGGCTTTTAAGAGTAACAATGGGAAGGAGGTGGGGTAGCTACAGGCCAAGGTACTAAGCCCCAGTGTCTCACTCTCCTTGCAGTGGCGGACTAAGGGGGGGGGGGGGTTGCGGAGGGGGCGGACCGCCCAGACCCTCTCATCTTGGGGGCCTCCAAATTCTCTAACAAGGCCTTAAATACTGCGAAAATCATCCGCTTAGTCACCGCCCACCGGAGTCAAGCTCCGCCTCTCAGTGGCAAGGCACTCAACCCAGTGCCATCTAGGGGCACTGGTTCAACCAAAGCACAAGGAACTCTGAACGTTCAAGACACGTTACAGAAAAACAACAATTCGTAATGCACAGTTTAAGTTTTCAAGTGTAACATTTTTACATATACTGTGTATTAACGAAATAGAAAATCTATAATCTAAAGCGGATTGCCTAATGGTATTTACATGAGTAAGATACAACTACTGTTCTTTGTTACAAGTGAACAGCGTTTCCTATGGTTCTGTTTCTTAGAGACAACTCATTATCTGAAATCCTTGATCTCCCAACATAAAGCGTAATTTTGCAATACAATGAATCTACTTAACTTTTCTTACTAGTATAAACATTGTTAAGCAGAGGCAGCTATTGCATTTAGTTGTGTGTATTTTTACCATAAGATGTAATATATCACAATGTTTCGTATTATTTATTAGTTGCCAGCCGCGGTGGCCAAGCGGTCTGCGTCGTGTCAGTCACGGTCTGCACGGCCGCTGCGGTCGGGGGTTCCAATCCCCCCTCGAGCATGGATGTTTGTGCCGTCTTTAGTATAAGCTAGTTCATAAGTAGTTTGTAAGTTTAGGAACTGATAATCCTGTAGTTAGGTCCCATAAGCTCCACACATTTATTAGTTATACAGATGTGATTTAGGTCTACATTTCTTTTGGATTTGCTATATTTCTTAGTTGTAAGTGTTTAAAATATAACCAAACAATCTTGAGAACATGATTTTCTCTAACAAAATAAATACTGATTGATTCTTTTGATACTGTCTGTCTGAATTTGTTGAATAATAGATGCAATATGCGAGCGTGAAGGTCGGGGTGAGAGTTTAAAATATGGAAAGTTTAATTTTTAAAACTCACAACCACCAGCTGCGAGCCAAATTCCTAAACATGCAAAAACACTGGAACTGTGATTGTGACTGTTTGACTCGTTTTCTATGGGATGATATCACACGTTCGTAGCTTTTCTTCCCTGCATATGATTAACAAAACAAATTCATAATAAAACCAAGTTCATGAGAGAAAAGGGTGTGCTAACTACTATTTTTGAAACCACGTGAAAGTTCACTTTACGTTGTTTATTTCACAATCTCAGAACCCTGTGGCTGATACGTCTGTACGTCGGCACATTTATCAAATAAAGTTATAGCTCGTGAGCCCCCAGACAAAAATGAATATTTGTCGCAAATTGTTTTAACACCACGTGGCTGTCTCAAACACCATTTATGTTCATGCCTATGGGACGACACGTGTTACATTAACAAATCACAGTCACTTTAATTCAATGTGATGCACACCTTGTTCCACCGGCCAAATATTCACAAACACACAGTAGCACTCGATTTAACTTGGTACAGTCTATGACGAGCAACCACACGTGGCGATTGCCGCAGACAAATCTCAAGTCACCACCTCGAGATTCACATGGCGACTGAATGCAGAGCGACGCCGCCTGGCCAGCTCACCACGTGCTCCGGAGTCCTCCCTTCCTGCCCTCGCGCGCGCACGTGCCAAAAGCTCAACTGCCGGGGTTTTTTCCCCTACGTCATCAACTTCCGCATGTTAGCTGTTCTAACCGATTTGCCAACGTACAGCGCTCAGCCAATACATTTCTAAAATTTTACTTAAAATCAAAATAATTACACTACACATTAAATAAATTGTCTTCTTAGGTTTTTATATTGGTATAAACATACTTTGTACTATTTATCATAATCGTGCAATTTCTTATGTCACAGATAAGTGATTTAACTGAATACTTCAAGATAAAATACACAAGATTAATTGAAAATAAAATGAGAAATAGTTAATATATTATTTTTATAAACAAACATTGCCATGCTAGTTGTGTAACTGTCTTGTATTTATTGGTAATTTATTACTTTTCATTGTCAATTAAACATATTACGTCAGATGTGACTATATCAGCTAATGTATTGTTTATTTGTCAACAGGCTATTTTGTAATGAGGGCCTTAAAGGTTCCTAACTGCATCGTATTACTTCAAATGCCAGTATTATTACAATATTTGTGCATTGCACTGTGCCTGGCACTCGCCATTGTCCCTCCCTCCCCTCACCGGAAACGAACTGGAAAATCCTAAGTTGGAACAAGCCACCAACGTCGGCCTGCTCGCTGGCCTCCCGTCAGCTACAAGCACACAGCAAATCTCAACGTGGCGAATTTCTACCTATGGCCTAACTATAAATGTTCTCACCCAACTGTGTACATACATTGCTACCATAATTAATTAGATTAAAATTGTGTAACATTTAGTGCATTGGCATGGTCAATGTTTGCAGTGAACTTCATACTGTTTAATTATCAAATGCTATTGATTACCGGTATTTCTATTAGGCGGTAATCTCACAAATAGCACGATACACTTTCGATCTATGTAAACATTCTAATCGCACGTCCTTCAGAAAACTGACATATTGTTTACAGTAAAACTTACTTCTTTAGCATTTGACCGTGAGTTAGATATATGGAATCTGTTCTAGGGTAGTGAGTAGGGCGATTTGTTGACAAGCTTCTAACACTTAGAAGAAGTTTTCCTCGAACTGCAGAGTATGCTGCACGAACATTTATATTGAGTAATAGACTGATGACCTAGCTGTTTAGTCCCCTCAAAATAACAACAACAACATATTGAGGAATACAAAAGGAAAATCTCCATCATTTCAGGCATACCTGCAGGAAGCAAAGAAGCAACAGATTTGTATCAATGGAGATAGGGGGGAGGAGGATCGTTGGGAACTGGCAGCTCTTATTTGCAAACAACATCGAACATAGAAGAACGTAAGTAGTGGGTATGAGCGCAGTGAGAATCGCCCGTCTTTTGTTTCACATCTACGCCATGTACCCCCCTCCAACCGTGGCCACTTGCATGACCACCTATGTACCCTTACTCTGATGATGACGTTATCCAAGTACCGTTATACCCACCACCCATTCACCCTCGTCCACTTGCCCGACCTCTGCCGCCAATTATTTTAATTAAATTTGCATATCACTTTAATTGTAACGACCTATGTTTTTATCAGTAACAAGGGCAACTGCCTCCACAAGCAAGCACTTGCGTGAGCACACCCCCCGCCCCTGATACAATTTTCTGTAATTTTACTGAATGAAAAGCAGAAAACAAGCCATAAACTTTTTTTATCTCATCATATTGTAGAGGTTGTCAGCGACAAAAGCTTTTGTGAATATTTGAAATTGAGTGTAAAGTTTCTTACAAGTCGCTAAGTGTGCCCGTTCACAAATGTTCAAATGTTTGTTAAGCTTATGGGACTTAACTACGGGGTCATCAGTCCCTAAACTTACAAACTACTTATCAACTACCTTATACTAAAGACGGCACAAATATCCATGCCCGAGGGGGGATTCGAACCCCCGACCGTAGTGGCCGTGCAGACCGTGACTGAAGCGCCTCAGTCTCCTCGGCCACCGCGGCCGGCAAGATTTAAACAAAATATCATAACGTTTTTGCATTCTCTCTCAAAAAACACCTAATTTACATCCCCAGATGGTCTAAGAGGCAACAAAACTTTATACGCAAGACTTCTGCGGACACCATTTTGACGGGGATAGTACACAATGCACGTAAGAAGCATTTATTTAAACGCACTACGATGGAGCTGAGCTGGACCGAAAGTTCCGAAATGTAATACTCTCTCTCTTTCGCGATCTTGTCCTGTTACGTTTCCTTAGATCGAGGTATAGCTGTCTGCCATCTAGTATTTCGACAGGTAAGTTTCCGGTCTTCCTGTAATCCACTTAATATCGAGTTCTGTGCCTTCCGACAATTTTTCTAGAACTCTTATTTCCTTGCTACAGCAGTACACATCTTCTTGCGTATACCCATTAAACATAGCAAAGGAAATTTCTCTGTCCTGTTACAAAGCAAACGATTCTTTACAACACTTATCTGACACAGGTCAATTACCGATAATCGAGAGCCCCAGATGACATTTAAGCCCTATTGTACAACGGAGAGTCACAATAAAAAAAGCGTGAAATAATTTACCGATTTCCGACCGTCGACATTAAAACATTTTTTTCTCGAAAGCATTGACCTAACAATACACCCGACAATATAGCACGGAACCGACGTAGTACTTTACCCACCCGATAGCTAGGAAGCAACACACTTACAATAAATTTTCGGTTCTGTAGAAAAAAATCGACCTGCTCTTTACCCAAAATATAGTCAAAAATTCTTACCCCAAACACAAATGACGCTCCTTTCCTGTGATTTATTTTTTCATTCCACTAAACCGAACTCGGATCTACCTTTCCACTACCTTGTTGCACGTAAACACCCACCTGTATGCCAAACCCTCGACAAGTGCACCGCAAACGAAGATGCCTAGAATGCTAAACTACACACTTCAACACCAGAAAAATTTATAGCCATCACCGCAAAACACCAACAAACCTCACATATTTCGAAGTCCTATGTCGAAGTACAGACGATGACAAATGTTCCATCCTAATAATAATAGTAGTCAATGCTTAAACACAACGAAATTTTGTAGACCTATTAGAGGTAAAAATATTCATCAACGAGGTCGTCTGAGCTATCAACCCCTCTCGGGATAGTATTACACAAACAAAAACTTTTAAACCAACAATTTAAAGACGAAAGTGGTACACCTTAGGTCTCCAAAACGACAGCTCACAGTGCGAGAAGAGAGTCAAAGACCGCAAACATCCTTATTTGCTATACGTGTATTCCTGCCGATTACGTAATGTGTGAACTGTCACTCTTCTTCTTATTGACATAGATATAAAAAATTATTTATGGAAAACTTTTGTTATTAAATAATTCCCAAACGGTAATAGTTACGAAACTTCTGCTATCATAGACTGATAGAGCTCTCCGAGATCTATCCATCAGCACCTCATACATATACATTGGTTCATTTGTTGATTACTTATAAATTTCTGGTTTCGATCGTTATAAAATTGTTTATCGATAAATAGTTCATCAATAATGGGAGACACATAACACAAAAATACACCATGTTGTCCGTATTGAAATTTCCTTTACCATGATAGTACCAGCTTGCTTGTGCGTCCCTTGGTTTGCGAGTATTTAATTTTCTTTCATATATTGCTGTTATTAAAGGCGGCAGTCTAGCCGCCAAAGCGGACCATCCCGTGGCCGCCCCATTACCACTGGTCACATTGGGTTTTGCCAGTGACGTGTTTTCCGCCTACGTGGACCATGCCACTGCAACGGCAACAACCCAACCACGCGATCGCGCCCAATGCGCGCGCGCGTATATTCAAGATGAAAGTTAATACAGGGGCTGTGCCGTCATAACACTTAGCTATCATCAACTGCTCGTTCAGCGAAAGATTCGTACTCAAAGACTGTAAAGTTGCACAGGTCACTCAAATAGGAGTGCTCTGCAAATTTACAGGCCTATATTAATGACGTCGGTTTGCAGCAGGATTTTAGAACATATATCTTCCTCAAAAACTATGAACGACCTATTGACCCATAGTCAACCCAGATTAAGAAATATATAGCTCTTGTGAAGTAGAGGGCTCTTTACTCACATGATATAATGAGTGCTATCGACAAAGGACGTCAAATAGATTCCGTATTTCTAGATTTACGGAAGACTTTTGACCCTGTACCTGACAAGCGTCTTCTAATCAAATTGCGTGCGTACGGAATATCGCCACAGTTGTGCGGTTGGAGTCGTGATTTCCTGTCAGAAAGCACACAGTACGTTGTAACAGACGGAAAGTCATCGAGTAAAACAAAAATGATATCTGGCGTTCCCCAGGGAAGTGTTATAGGGCCTCTACTGTTCCTTATTTTTATAAAATATTTAGGAAACGATCTGAGCAGCTGACATAGATTATTTGCAGGTGATGCTGTCATTTATCGATTAATAAAGTCACCAGAAGATCAAAAGAAACTGCAAAATGATTATGACGTGATCGTCATAATAAAATAAATCACATCGAAAACAGAAAGATTTAGGTCGTCCTTTTCCTCGCTTGCTTTTAGAGAATGATACTGTAAAGAGATATCATAAAAGCGGTCTCTACAGTACCTTACTGTTTATTTGTGACCGGGATACACTGCTACACCACCAGCAATTACAAAGACACATCAGAAACCTTTTTACCGCGAAAAAATGTTGTGCTTGGCGGCAGACATCCAATCGTCTTAATGCCACAACTCCTCAAAGTACTGGCAAGTCTTCCACTGCCTTACTAGCAGTCACCCCTCACCCAACTACCCTCTCCAACACAATGACCGTCCTTTTCCTGACAACGCCAATAAGGCCAAGTGTTTTTCTCTCTATATCGCAGATACTTCCTTCATTTCCCACAATCCCCACTTTGACCAATCCCTCTCTTCCACAGTCCATAAGTGTAGCGATACCTCTGCTCCAGACGTCACCCCCAGCTTCCAGTACTTGTACCACATCCCAGCTTCAGAAATGGTAACTCCTACCACTGCCATCAATTAACACTCCACACCATACACTACATTGCTCCCAAGTATGATCACCTAACCTACCGACACCTCCATGCCTACCTCCTCTCTTTTGATGCCACCCTTTATTCTTTATACAATGGCGTGCTCTACACCAGCTTCTTCCCCAACCTGTGTAAAACCTCCCACATCCCGATTTTCCCCAAACCAAGTAAAGCCCCCATCTGCTACTTCACCTCACTGTTAAGTAAGGTCCTGGAAACCATTCTTTCCCGCCTCATTCATCAGCACCTCCACCAGCACCAGCTCCCTACCCTTTTCCAATGTGAGTTACGACCTTCCATCTCCATGGATGATCTGCCCCTTCGCCTCACCCACCTCCTATCCATCCAGCTCAATCCCTGTCTCTCTGTCATCTTTGTTTCCTTAGACATTGAAAAAGCCTAAGACTGTGTATGGAATTATGGACTCCTTTCCAAACTATGTTCACTTCAATGCTTCCTTTCTCTCCCACTGCCTCTCCTATGTATCGGTCTACAACTCTAAGTCCCATTTGTTTTAGCCCTCCCTTGGGGTGCCCTGTGGCTCTTCTCTCCCCTTCTCCATCTCCTCTATGCTGCAGTCATTCTCCAGCTCCAATCTCCCATAAACATCCTTTAATATGCCGACACCACTTCCTTACTCTCGCCCAATCCCACCCACAATTGCAACAACTTTTCCATTCCCACCATTCCCATTTCTCCACCTGGTGTAACCACTGGCTCCTCTCCATTAACTGCAATAAATCCCAGGCAATTATCACAGGTAGTACCATCCCCTCCTTCTGTGATTTTTACCTTACCTGCCATGACTGCTCATCCACCTCACTCCCACCCTAAAAACCTCAGCTTCACCCTCGACTGCTACCTTTCGTGGAATCCCCATTTCAAAACAGCTAAAAAACCCACACACACTCGCCTCTGTCTACTGACATAGGGGCTTCAATCTTCCACCAATCTGTATACCAATCGATTAATCATGCGTCCCGTCCCTTGCAGCTTCCACCCCACCTATATTTCCGCCTTCCCAACCTATTACAAGTACCCTCAAATCCTTTAACGCCATGCACTCTGTGTCGTCTACTGTATCTGCCTTCCCTCCCCCATGAATATATTTTACAATCTCATCTCCTGCCCTCCCTTTCCGCAGTTCCTTGAACATATCCGCCTCATATATTTCCCGCAAGTTAGACTCCAAAACCCCATCGGTATCTCCCATCCTCACTGACCCTGGGCCTCTGCCACACCTTCGCCATTGTATCCCTCCCATCTCCTTTTCCAGGGTAGGTTCCGTCACCTTCCCCTCCCGGATGACACCCTCCATCCTGACATCTATCCTTCATACTAACTGTAATCCCCTCCCCCTGAATAAGCTCACCCACTCCTCTCCCCCTCATCCTCCACCGTCACCCCGTTTATCCTCCCATCTTCCCAGATTCCTTGCATTTCCCCTTCCCTCTGGCGTCCTCCCACTCCCTCCTTCTACGCTCTCCCCACCCCTTCTGCAGGGCCCCCCTCACTGAAGTGAATCATCTGTGTTTGTGCCAGTGCTACATTTTCGCCACTGTGTTCTTTTAATCTGTTGTGACCATCATCTACGGCAGGACAAGTATCACCTCTGTTATTTTAATCGTATGTCTGTCAGCCTCTTGTTCCAATGGCTGCGTCAGTATGTCTTTCATCCACCATGGCTGCTTTTATGATGATGATGATTTTGTGCAGCATTTTTGGCCGTTAGACCCCAGCTGGTGTCGTGTTCGGCTTGCCTGGTGCAAGTCTTTAGGTGGCGCCATATGGGCGTCGATGATGATGAAATGATGATGAGGATAACACAACACCCAGTCCCTGAGTGGATATAATCTCCAACCCGACCGGGAATCGAACCCAGACCCCTTGCGTGGCAGTCTATCAGTCCACTGGACTATGGAGGCGGACTGCTTTTATGATGATTACCTGTTTCAAATCTCCGTCTACTATGTTGTTTTATAATCTACAATTTTCACCAAGTATGAATTTTTTACAGTCTCATTTTCATCTTCATGGCAAAATGCAGTATTTGTCACATGTACAGTGTTACAATATACTGGGCTGTAGAGTAGCTTACTATGCTGCTGCCAGCCTGCCCAACTAGGGGCTTCAGAACTGAACATCTTTTTAAAAGTAGAAAATGACTTCAGATATAGAAAAAAATGCGCATTTTAAGGTATACTGTAAGATTCTTAAGAATGTACTAAAATATTAAAAAATGTTTTATTTTTAGGGAAAAATTGAAAGTTTGGAAAATAAGATGAAAACCATATTGAACATTGTGAGGAGGGAAAGAGGCAAATACTCAAAAGGTGTAGAAAATATTAACACAAAAATCAAATCTTGGCGTCAGCAGACTTACTCGTCCGTATTTTCGGAAATATGCACTTAAACCTAATGAAAACAGTTGGTAAACTTTCATCTATAATAACGTTTCACCTATAATAAAAGTGTAATCTATGAAGTTCCATCAATAACAATTTTCATCTATAATAAATTTTTCTAGGTATTTCTACTGTAAGTACCTTATCCAACACAGAAATAAAATCAACACAAAAGTCGTAGTTTGGCAAACAGGTTCCCTAAAAAGTAAAACACGGATGAAATGGAGAGGACATGTGTCATATCCATTTACTTTGGGACTACGGAGCCACGCTTCTTTCACTTCACTGTTTGTGTCTGTTGATTTACATTATTTTGTTTCAATTTATTTTTTCTTTACTGTTATTTCAGTCCCCAGGTGGGGTGGGCTGGCAGCACCTGAGGCGCACTTAAGCGTGGGTGAGGGAAAGGCAGAAGGCTCAAAAATGTTCAAATGTTTGTTAAGCTTATGGGACTTAACTACGGGGTCATCAGTCCCTAAACTTACAAACTACTTATGAACTACTTACGAACTAGGACGGCACAAATATCCATGCCCGAGGGGGGATTCGAACCCCCGACCGTAGTGGCCGTGCTGACCGTGACTGAAGGCAGAAGGCATCCCAGTCTGCTCGGGAATAATCATGGGCGAGGCAAGGAGGTGGGGGCGAGTGAGGATTGTTGGGGCAATGGACATTTGGGGTAATGGTGAGGAGAACATGGTCGTGGTCAATGCCAATAGGGTCAAAGACTTCAGCGGTGATGCGCCCCAGGAGGATTACAACATCACAGATGGCGTTTCTGCAAGGGTGGGTATGGCAGGGGAGGGGGATGACGTCGCCACTGATGGTGGGAAGGAACTGATGCCACCAGGAGGAATGAATATTGGTCAGGTAGTCATAGGGGAGAGAGGTGCGGGCGCGGACTTATATGGTGGCACAGGTAATGGTAAGGGAAGGAAGGAACAAGGTACGGATAAGGTGTTCATAAGGGATATTAAGGAGGGGATGCGGCCAAACCGAGTGGTGGTGGAGGTGGCCGAAGGCCACTCTGCCTCGACACAGTGGGTTGAGAAGGTAGGGGGAGGTGGTAACATGGTGGTGGGGAAGGAAAAAGGTTTTGTTGAGGAGAAAGGCATCCATGAGGTGTTGGGAGAGGGCGTGCATAAAAAAGAGTTTGTTGGTGGGAAGGGAGCAGATGTTGTCATAAAGAAGGGTAACTTGTTGTTGCACCATGAAAGGGATAAAGGATCAAGGGAAGGGAAGGGGAAGGAGAGGGACTAAATGAGGGTCTGTCGGTGTGGGAAAAGGAGAAGTGGATGTGGTTCTGGGAGGTCGTGGCTTTAAAATCGAGGTTGAAAAGGAAACGGGTGGCTAGGGAGACTTGGTGAAGGGCGTGGGGGCATTGAAAAGGGTGGATATTTTGAAGGACAATGGTGAGGAACCTGACGATGTCCTCTGCAGTGGGGGGTGGGCAGAGGGAGTTGTTGCCAGGGATAGCAGGATTGGTGGGAGGGATGGGGACAGTGAGTTCTGCTTTGAAGGGAAGGGGATGGGATTTACACTTGCAAGAGCAGTGGGGTGGGCCTCGCCGTTGGTTTTGCAGGAAGGGGGGTTGTTTCTATGGGGAAATCTGCAAAAATATTCACATCGGAATGTATTTCTGTGTGAGCACGTTCTAGCTTTCGCCGTTCCAGTCATCTGTTTCAGCTCCACTGCCGTTTATTTTAGCATAATAGTTTTCGTCTAATATTAGACTAACATCCTCGGGACTAGAATAAAAAAAATCCTATCGTAAATTACGTAGAAAAAGGTAGGAAAATAAAGTGTTTTTCGTACGATGTATATGACATTAACAGGCGACTCCCCTGCTCACCGCTTGGAGCGCTAGTGTCGTCTCGGCTGTCAGACGGTAACAAATTTTACTGTAATGAGTGTCGCGTCTGGTAAGTTAGACTATGCTCCTATCCTAATCTGTATTCATTTTAGTTCTGTTTTCATGTAGTTCAAGCCTTATGACATCACACCTCCTGAACTGTGTGTCCTACAGTAATATAATTCTCCAAGTGAAGTGTCAGGAAAATGTCCTAGAAATGTGTTGCAAATGGACTACGTAATTAAATTCATTCGAGATTGGGTGGATTTCCATGCATTTAATTGTTTTTGACGTCATATCACCCAAACTATGTGTCGTACCGTGATATAATTTGGAAGATACATTCTGTTGTATATGTACACACTGTCTGCAAATTATGTTGCGAATAGAATTAGTAATAATGAACCAATATATCGAAAACTCATGCATTTCTCATGAACCAAATAATTTGACACCGAACCTCATGCACTATGAGTCGTACTATGGTACAATTTTCAATAACATTGAATGCTATATGTGTGTAAGCCTAACGTCTTGCGGATGCAATTAGTAGTGTAGAAGTAATAAATTGTTACGCCATGCTGACTGAACAGTGGAAAATCAGTAAGCGATAAACTTTGTTTATATCATCACTTTGCTCCTGTTGTTTGCGATAAAAAGTTTCATATAAAGTTTTATATTATGTGTTAAGTTTTTTGCAAGTCGCTAAGTGCATTCATTCTCATATAGTGGATGAATAAAATCCAGTTATTCATGGAGCCATGATGGGACAGTTTTAGTTCAAATGTTCAAATGTTTGTATAGTTTATGGGACTTAACTACGGGGTCATCACTCCCTAAAATTACAAACTACTTATGAAGTAACTACTACTAAGGACGGCACAAATATCCATGCCCGATGGGGGATTCGAACCTCCGACGGGGAATTGCCTCGTGCATCATAGCATAGCACCTCAATGCGCTTGGCCGCTCTGCCATGGCAAAGCGCAGGTTGTAGGGTGATCAATTATTTGTTCATTTATTTCCTCTCTTTTTGGTGCCTTTTTGTGTGTTGTGTGTAGTTGGAGTAATTGGCTATTCCTTTTTTTTTTTTTAATTTATTCTTGTGTGACATAAGGGTGTGCCTCAGAATGTATTGTTTGGTGAATCTGCAGTATGTGTCTTGGATAACAATTTTCTCGTTGTTCTTGGGAACTGCATTCGTTCGCTGTTAGGCGCTGTCCCTGCCTGGCAGAGCTGGGCTGGCTTGTCGAGGGAGGCTGGTCGCTGGCGACACGTTTATGGGGGCAGTCCGCGAGGCGGGAACTATCTGTCAGTAGGCTCACTACCAGAAGTGGCTCCACTCTCTGGAAAACATTCGATAATGTATCGCTTCTCTATTAGATAGTGGGCAGTGTGGACTGCATTCCGCGGGGTTCCTATCATCACGGAGCCTCTTATTGTACGGCTTTGGGGAGGTTATCTTCTAAGTATCAGTTAGCCTTCCCTGTCTGCAGAATTACAGCCGGGGGCTGACTCAGGCCACGATTTTTCAGGGTGACATACTGCCTGGCGTCCTGTGGAATATCAGCACGCGATGGAGTCTTCTCTTGTCAGGTTTTTCATCTCCCCTTTCCACTTTGCTCTTTTTTCTGTGACTATTTGGGCTACATGCTTGCTAGATAATACTTTAAATTCCTTTTAGGGCAAAAAAAGGCTGGGAAACGATGGGCGTGAGGAGTTTTCGAAAGGACAGTTGACTCGAGTGGCGTCCTCTGGAGGCGAGCGATTAGCCCTGTCTTTGTAGGCGACATTTCTAGCTATATGTCATAGCTGCCTGTCCATCTCATTGGCCAGAGACTTAGAGCTTTCCAGTGATTGGTATATTGAGTTTAGGGGGGCGATGATGCCCAGTTTTTCCTGTGGATGGACGAAGATTTGGTAGCTCTTCTCGTGTGGGCTCTGGCTAATTCGCACGTTTTTTATTTTATATAGGACCTGAACAGTTTTTTCGCTCTTCTGGACTGTGTCCTGTGCGTTTTTTGGACTTAGTTTTCTGAGTTTTTCGCCTGCAGCGGATCGCGGACTTTGAAAATTTCACGTGTCGATCCGGACAGGAACTCAGTAGCAGTTGTTCACTTTGCAAAACAGCTGTTCGGTCGTGAGATTAGACAGCCATCATCCTACTGTCTGTACCGATGTGCTAGTGGTTTATGCAATTACATTCTGGGGAGACTTGTGCTCAACACTCGTGTTTTGCACTTGCGTTTGTGAGTGTATGTCCTAGCCGACACTGGAAGCATTTGCCTGACAACTGCTATCTGTCGTGATAGTGGGGTTAGTATGATTAAATGTCGATACTGCTTCACAGATCGTAGTGATTTCTGGGTGGAAGAATTTATTCTCTTTCAGCTCCACTCCTTCAACATCGTCCAGTCGGCAGCGAGATCCAACATCGACAGATCAAGCCGACTGAAGGTTATTGGTAAAATGATACTCGCCATTTGCTAGGTTTGTTTTATATAATTGCAGTAATCACCCATCAGTGTGTATGTGCGTGTGTATGATCGATATTTGACGTTTCTTTCCTATAACTAATTTCATAGCGCCTCTGTCCAACTTTCAATTTTTTCACGATAGGACAACGCCACATGTATAGCCAGATATTTCACTGTGTTGATTAATTTAGTGGTAAAAACTTAAATAATTTGCTGGTCACACATGTATTTCGCGGTGTTAACCGATTTTACTGCATTTTATGTCCTTTTTATAAATATTTGTTTTCATTTGTAACCAATTGCTTGACTACAGTCTTAACTGTGATTTCATTTACAAAATGCTATATATTACTTGGTAACTATCCCCCGAATTTCTGTGTGCTTTAATGAATAAATGTATTTGTTTAAGTCATAAATTTGCTTTCCTTTACAAATTCCTAACTCACTATTTTGGAGGGGTAATTAGATAGATAGGTAGAGGACTGTGTTTATTATTTGGTGCACTCTGATCAATTATTTCGCCACCGTGCTTGTATACTTAGGGTGTTGGATCTTTTTCCATGTTTTTAATAAAAACATATGGTGGCGACCCTTAATATTAAGATTAATGAGGATTATATTTAAAATTAATTTCCATATCTGTGATTTTGCACATTTGAATACCAGTGGACGAGTAAAAATATATCCTCTCGGTGGGGTTAATCCCTCCCTTTGATGCGATGTAATACAAAGTGACTCCCGTTTGTAAGAAAGGTAAAAGAACAGACCCTCATAATTATAGGCCAATATCGTTGACATCATTTTCCCGTAGAATTTTGGAGCATATTCTACTCTCGAATATAGTAAACTTTCTTGACACGGATAAGCTTCTTTCTATGAATCAGCACGGGTTTAGGAAACAAGGTTCGTGTGAAACTCAACTTGCCCTGTGCGAGCCACGGATGAATGGCAACAGCCAGATTGTGTTTTTCTAGATTTCAAAAAGGCAATCATCGTTATAACAAATCTGTGAACCTACTCCATATCCTCCTATTTTCGTTAGCAGGTAGGAGGTAGCAGGACGCTCAACAACGAGGTCCTCAGCACCCCACAGATTTGTGACAGGCTGGAAGACTTTCTATGTATAGAATGCGGTACGTTTTTCTCGACGGTGAGTGTTCATTAGAGACGAATGTATCGTCAGACGTACCCTAGGGGAGTGTGATAGGACCGCTATTATTTACTATTAGTATAAATGATCTAATGGACAGAATAACTTGTAATTTGCGGTTGTTTGCTGATGATGGTGTTGCGTATGGGAGGGTGTCGTCTGTAACTGACTGTAATAGCATACAGGTTGACTTAGACAACATTTCTAGTTGGTGTGAAAAATGGCAGCTAGCTCTAAATATAGAAAAATTTAAGGTGATGCTTAAAAGGAGGAAAAACAATCCCATAATTGTGGAATACAACATTAGTAGTGAGCTTCTTGATACAGTCGCGTCTTTCAAATATCTAGGCGTAACAATGCAGAGCGATATGAAATGGAACGAAGTTTTAAGGACAGTTGTGAGTAAGGCGGAAAGCCAACTTCGGTTTATTAGGGGAATTTTGAGAAGATGTACTTCATCTGTAAAGGAGACCGCGCATAAAATGCTTGTACGACCACGTTTTGAGTATTGTTCAAGTGTTTGGGACCCACAGCAGATCACCTTAAAGGAAGACATGGAAGCAGTTCAGAGGCAGTTCGTTACTGGTAAGTTCGACCAATGCGCGAGTGTCACAGAAATGCTCCGGGGAACCCAAATGCTAATCGCTGGAGGAAAGGCGACGTTCTTTTCGAGAAATTCTGTTGAGGAAATTTAGAGGGCCGAAATTTGAAGCTGACTGCAGAACGATGTTGCTGTCGCCTACTTACATTTCGCGGAAAGTTCACAAAGACAAGGTAAGAGATCTTAGGGCTCGTACAGAGGTATATAGGCATTCTTTATTCCTTCGTTCTATTTGGGAGTGGAATACGAAAGGAAATGCCAAGTAGTGGTACAGTGTACCCTCCGCCACGCACCTTACGGTGGATTGCGGAGTATGTATGTAGATGTATTTATAATTCATTAAACGTCAACGACCCTGTCGCGTGGATACACCTGTTGCTATCAGACAACCGAAGTTAAGGAACGTGGAGCGTGCTTGTCACTTGTTGGAGGAGCAGTGGACTGTTGCAGCAGCCGCGTGACCTCAGCTGAGGAGCTGGTTGAGTGAGCAGCGCCGGCTGTGGCCAAGAGAAATGTCAGCGGACACGCTCTTCCATATCGACTTCCGATGAAGGCAGCACGAATGCTCCAAAGATTTTAGAGCTTATGGGACTTAAGTACGGGGTCATCAGTCCCTAAACTTACATGCTACTTATGAACTAGCATATACTAAAGACGTCACAAACATCCATGCCCAAGGGGGGATTCGAACCCCCGACGGGGAGCGGCCTCGCGCATCGTAGCATAGAGCCTCAATGCGCTGAAGGCAGCCGGCTGAGGATGACACGCCGGTTACTCGCTACAGTTGCCCCTCCCGAGGCCTTTTCCGAGTTAGTATTGAGAAATAAATGTGATATCGGTATTTGCATGTTACTTAGTTTAATAAATTCGAATTTTAACATCAATGTTAAAAAGGCAATATTGTGATGAATGATATTATCGGTCACGCTGTTCAGACACCGACGATGGAATCGACTTCATCTTGTATGATTTACCAACATTGTACATTCAATAAGAATAAGAGATTGTCTAGCCTTTATTTATTTATTACGGCGTTTCGGAATCTGTCATCAACGGATATGTAACATTCGTTGTACAATCGAATTATACAGAAAGTTTTAAATACAAGTTAAAAATAAAAAGTTTTTACAAGGCATTTAAATTGTCCGCTCACCTAAAAACCTCAGAACTTGCAAAGTAAAGTTCATCGTCAATAATAAAATATCTAAGTAGTAGGGGAGTAAACTACAGTCTTGGATAAAAATCACGCACATAATTTCTTTAGCTGACAGTTGCTAGTGTGGAACACTGCCAATCAATTTTTGCATTTATTATTCTAACTTTCGTATCATTTGGATATGTAAAAAGAAAAACAGCTAAATTATAATTTTAAAATTATACCCGGCCAAATACACTCCTGCCCATTAAAATTGCTACATCAAGAAGATGACGTGCTACAGACGCGAAATTTAACCGACAGGAAGAAGATGCTGTGATATACAAATGATTAGCTTTTCGGAGCATTCGCACAACGTTGGCGCCGGTGGCGACACCTACAAGGTGCTGACATGAGAAAATTTCCCATCGATTTCTCATACAGAAACAGCAGTTGACCGGCGTTGCCTGGTGAAACGTTGTTGTGATGCCTCGTGTAAGGAGGAGAAATACGTACCATCACGTTTCCGACTTTGATAAAGGTCGGATTGTAGCCTATCGCGATTGCGGTTTATTGTGTCGCGACATTGCTGCTCGTGTTGGTCGCGATCCAATGACTGTTAGCAGAATATGGAATCGATGGGATCAGGAGGGCAATACGGAATGCCGTGCTGGATACCAACTGCCTCGTATCACTAGCAGTCGAGATGACAGGCATCTTATCCACATGGATTAATGGATCTTGCAGCCACGTCTCGATCCCTGAGTCAATAGATTGGAACGTTTGCAAGACAACAACCATTTTGCTCGAACAATTCAACGACGTTTGCAGCAGCATGGACTATCAGCTCGGAGACCATGGCTGCGGTTACCCTTGACGATGCATCACAGACATTTAAGGGTAATGAAAGGAGCATATAAATTTAATCAATTTAACACAAGTTTTTAAAAACAAGATAAAAACTTCCCAGTTTTTTTTTAATATCCAAATGATGTTACAGGTAGAACAATAAATGTATAAATTGAGTAATTTTTATTGTGTAATTTTGATTCAAGACTGTAGTTGACTCCCCTATTAGGCAGATATTTTATTATTAACGATGAACTTTACTTTGCAATTTCAGAGGTTTTTAGGTGAGTGGACAATTTAAATACATTGTAAAAATTTAACAGTTTGTATTTAAAACTTCCTGTATAATTCGATTGTACAACGAACACTTGTTCGTTTCATCTTCCAGATCTGATAATGGCAGATGCCGAAACGCCGTATTAAATAAATACAATTTTAGCGAGATAGACTTTTGTTGTTCTTGTTGTTGTTGTTTTTTATTGGAGAAAATGAAGATCGCGGACTCGTACAGGAAATTCGTTTCCTTTATACAAAATAACACTGCACATGTTTACAAGGTATCGTACAACACGACAGTTGCCTGCGTCATAATGATCGGAAGCACATTGCACCTATGAACAAGCAATTCGTTGAGACCGTGCTACGGTATGTCGTCGTCAAAGCGAAAGCCTGTGTCACATGATGCTACGTATTCACACACGAAATATATTTCTTTTTGTCCGTCAGTCGCTGTTACTTATTTTAGATGTTTAATATGTCAGTTGTTTAACAGATCGGAAGATATGCCATATTACCTGGAACAGGTAACTTCGAAATAAGTAGAATAAGTAAACAACGAAATTAAACCTGCGACCAATAAACATAAAAACGACTCTATTTTGTATTGACGAAAGTTAGTGGATAACGTCTTTGTGATGAATATGTTGAGGTCTGAAAAACTGGAACTGGTTGATGAAGGCTATAGCGCTAATTGGCTCCATACAGTTCTGCTAAAAACTGGTTCCTGATGCGTCACTTTTGATTCAGCGCAGGTCTGATTCACAGTAAACTGCAGACGTCGATCGCTTAAAATGGCTATGCCGAGGTGAAGTGTCGACCGTGAGGCAAACATTTCTCGTCCTTTGCGGCGGAAACATTTCTGCGAAATTCAAAATAAACCCTATCACTGTTGTCCCTGTAAATCCTATTCTTGTGTGATATTAGATATGTTGTGACTCACAAGTCTTGCACTGATTATCATCGTACATTGAAATACGGTTAGTCTGCAACGTACTGAAGTGCGTTCATTACCTACCCGCGTGACTCTTCAGACACGCTCTCGTACCATACGACGCTCCTAGTCACAGTCCCTCTTCACGGGAGACAATGCTTACGGTGACTTTTGGTCACTCAGTTTGGGGTCTCTGATTCAATCATTCTTCAATATACCCTAGCCTGGCGTCAAGAATTACTGCAACAAACGGAAAATTTTGCACGGTTGCTTTTATTTTTCTATAGATCAGTATAAACAAGTGATAGTAAAGTAGAAACAATGTTAATAATACAGAACAGATACAATAGGAACATGCATAACGGTAGGTTGCTCCCGTCGGAGGTTCGACTCCTCCCTCGGGAATGTGTGTGTGTGTGTGTGTGTGTGTGTGTGTGTGTGTGTGTGTTGTTCAAATGTTTGTAGCCGGCCACGGTGGCCGAGGGGACTAAGGCGCTCCAGTCACGGTCTTCACGGCCACGGGTTCGAATCCCCCCTCGGGCATGGATATTTGTGCCGTCCTAGTTCGTAAGTAGTTCATAAGTAGTTTGTAAGTTTAGGGACTGATGACCCCGTAGTTAAGTCCCATAGACTATACAAACATTTGAACACTTGAAATGTTTGTAAATATATCAGACTTATCTATTGTCGTTATCAGTTCCTAGGCTTACAAACCAATTAAACTACTTTAAAGTAGCGTAAGGCCAACACACACACACACACACACACACACACACACACATACATGGACGAGGGAGGACTCGACACGTCCGACAGGAAGTAACCGCGCGCTCCGTAGCCAAGCGTGTGGTGTCCTTAGGTTAGTTCAAGTTCTACACTAACACGGGATACTCTGCAAATCACATTTAAGTGCCTGGCAGAGGGTTCATCGAACCACCTTTCTACTATTTATCTCCCATTCCATTCTCGAATTGCGCGCGGGAAGCAAGAACACCTGAATCTCCCCGTTCGAGCTCTGATTTCTCGTATTTTATTCTGATGATCATTTCTACCTATGTAAGTGGAAGTCAACAATATATTTTCGCATTTGGAGGAGAATCTTGGCGATTGGAGTTTTGTAAGTAGCCCACGCCGCAGCGATAAGCGCCGTTGTTGTAATGATTCCCATCCCAAATCCTGTATCATTTCCGTAATGCTGTCTCCCATGTATCGTGACAGTAAAAAACGAGCTGCCCTTCTTTGGACTCTTTCGATGTCGTCCGTCAAACCCACCTGATAAGGATCCCACACTGGGCAGCAATACTCCAAAAATGGACGAACAAGCGTAGTTTATGCAGTGTCTTATGTAGTTCTGTTGTATCTTTTAAGGGCTCTGCCAATAAAACCCAGTCTCTGGTTCGCCTTTCCCAAGAGATTATCTACGAGTTCTTTCCAGTTTGTCTGAAGTAACAGTAATTCCTACGTATTTTGTGGGGTTTACGGCCTTCACTTTTGATTGATTTATGTTGTAAACAAAGTACCATCACGTTTCTGACTTTGAGAAAGGTATCGCGACATTGTTGCTCGCTTTGGTCGCGATCCAATGACTGTTAGCAGAATATTGAATCGGTAGGTTCAGGAGGGCAATACGGAACGCCGTGCTGGATCCCAACAGCCTCGTATCACTAGCAGTCGAGATGACAGGCATCTTATCCGCATGGCTGTAACGGATCGTGCAGCCACGTCTCGATCCTTGAGTCAACAGATGGGGACGTTTGCAAGACAACAACCATCTGCACGAAGAGTTCGACGACGTTTGCGAGCAATCGTGCGAGTCGTATCAAGGCCATTATTACGGCCAGAGGTGGTTGTTCTAGGTACTGATTATGCAGGATCTATGCACCCAAACTGCGTGAAAATGTAATCACATGTCAGTTCTAGTATAATATATTTGTCCAATGAATACCCGTATATCATTTGCATTTCTTCTTGGTGTAGCAATTTTAATGGTCTGTAGTGTTCCGACGTTACGTCCGGAGTTGCATTAGTTTGATGAATTAATTAATGCCCTTAGTAAACACTATGAAGATAAAGTGTTAGTCACGGCTGTTCGAGATAAATTTTTTTCGTTTGCATAAGAAGTTCAAAATGTTCAAATGTTTGTACAGCTTATGGGACTTAACTACGGGGTCATCAGTCCCTAAACTTACAAACAACTTATGAACTACTTACGAACTAGGACGGCACAAATATCCATGCCCGAGGGGGGATTCGAACCCCCGACCGTAGTGGCCGTGCAGACCGTGACTGAAGCGCCTCAGTCTCCTCGGCCACCGCGGCCGGCGCATAATAAGTGTCAATAGTCATATCGTCAATGGGGCAAGGAAATTCAGCGCTTATTGTATTTGCGACAGTATTATGCAGATGTTATGATACCGGTTGCAATTACATACAACGTATCGGACAGTCATATTCGTGATCAGATTCTCAAAGATGCATATCCGACTTGTCAAAAACTTTTACAAATTATTGAACTTCAGTATTCATTTTACAGTGCCGTGGAATACTTTGAGTTAGTCCCTGTTTGCAGTGTTAAGGGCAGAGAAAAAAGGGAACGGCCGAGTGGCCGGCCTGTGCGCAGTGCACAGCAGCCGCGTGGCGTTCACGTTTGTTAAGCTTATGGGACTTAACTGCGGGTCATCAGTCCCTACACTTACAAACTACTTATCAACTACCTTACACTAAAGACACCACAAACATCCATACCCGAGGGAGGATTCGAACTCTGCCGCGGTGGAGTAGCCGAGCGGTCTAAAGCACCTCGCTGCGGAGCGCGCGGTCGCTCTCCGTGGAGGTTCGAGTCCTCCCTGGGGCATGGGTGTGTGTGTTTGTCCGTAGGTTAGTTTACCTAGATTTAAGTAGTTTGTAAGCTACGGACTGATGACCACGCAGTTTGGTCCGATAGATTTACAGACATTTGAACATTTGATTCGAGCCCCCGCCGGGGAGCGGCCTCGCGCGTCGTAGCTTAGCGCTTCAATGCGCTTGGCCACTCCGCCGCGGCGGATTCACCGTGTGTAAAATTTGCCCCCGTTGCTTTTCCAGAACTAAGAGACAAATGCAAGTTACCTTTCTTGCAGAATGTGTGGAGATGTGCAATCTATGTGTCTGCACCATACACAGTACTTTATAACCGCTCTCTCTCTCGTACACTCCGAGCAACTAACTTTGTGATGACTGTGTGATGTTCGACTACATGATGTGCCTGTGCCCTTCCTCAGTACAGTGCAAAGAAATCTAATAAACTGTATGTGACGTTGGATAATGCTGGACGTCGCGTGCGCCTTCAGTTAGATACTGACGTGTCTGTTACTTTGCTCAATCGTTCCACTTATTAACCACGATTGAAGAAATCTATCCACTTATTAACCACGACTGAAGAAATCTAGACTGCAACTTACTGCATATAACAGTGCAACCATTCTAGTCTGTTGCTTGCCTGCCACATTCCAGTCTCACACCAGGTCAGCAACATTTGTGATTTCGAATGCACGAGAAAGTGAAAAATTTTTGTTTTGATTTGTTTGGCTTTCGCATTCAGGACAATGCTCTTCGTGTATCTGCTTTTGAACCAAAGTACAGTGTGCTATATCTCGTCTCGCTATATCTCAATAACTGAAAGACACTGTCTGATACGGAAATTGTGTTTACTGACAAGACAAGCTAATCATCTTCTGGAAACAAAACAAACTAACAAACTTCTGAAACTAAGGCGAAAACAACAAACATCAACTAAAAGTTTTCTTGTTCACCAATTAGGTACTAGCCATGGAGATGACAGCCTTGAGAGAAGGGCCAGGGAGACGGAGCCAGACGACGTATTCCGTTGCGGGGAGTCCTGGAGGCGCGGCGTCGCTGGCAGAGACTCTTCCCCAGAGGCTCGGTCGCGATCCCTCAGCGATGGTTCTCGTAGGCGGTCGGCGGAGAACTGCCGTCGTGTTGCACTGCGCCCCCCTAAATAGTCGGCGTGCAGTGATACGTGGCAGTCTCGAGCTGGTCTCACGTGACTTTGTGGAGGAAAATAGTTCCGGTTTGTGTCCTCTGGAGACTCCGGATACGCCGCTGTGAAACTTCTCACTGGTATGCATCCATGCGCTTGTACCCTGCATTGTGGGTTGTCCGCTCTTCAGGCGAACCACCGGTACATAATACAGTGTTTCTCAATTGCTTGCTGCGTTTCCGAATTTTTTTTATTAAGGCCTAGGCAAGCAAACAATCTCTTAGCGCTTGTGACACTGCAAGACAATGCGTAACCTAACCTTTTTTTGGGCACAGCCCATCCCTTATGCACTTAGAAAAGAAGTTGAATTACAGGTCTGTAAGTCAGAATTTGATGCCATCGAAGCGTCGCGTTGACATACTGATGTGCAAGATAGTGACATGTTGCAGTATTTTCCCCCCGACTATCGGAAGATTGCACAGGTCCCTACAAGACAACGGTGCTGCATTTGGGGGCGGGGCAAGAGTGTGCAGCCCTATCGTATCGACTGCTCACCTGCCAACCGGCCGCGGTGGCCGAGGGGACTGAGGCGCTCCAGTCACGGTCTGCACGGCCACTACGGTCGGGGTTTCGATTCCCCCCTCGGGCATGGATATTTGTGCCGTCCTTAGTATTAGTTGGTTCATAAGTGGTTTGTAAATTTAGGGACTGATGAGCCCGAAGTTAAGTCCCATAAGCAATACAAACATTTGAAACATTTTCTCACCGGCCAGAGCAGCAATGAGAGAAGGACATTTAGCAGGCAGCAGCACACGCGCTGACTCCACCAGCCGCACGAGCCACCGGACCCATGAGCAGCAGCTACAAGAATCAGTTTATACTCGTTCCTTACAAGATTCCCTGTTCTGCTCCTGCTTCAAGCATGCTGAAAGTTAAGTATTTGTTTTTGCCCTCTGGATAAAATTGTACTTGTGGTGTCGCACAAGTCTAAAGTGCGCGCCACCTACTTTCGCCGCGCGCCGCCATGCACGCACGGCGCGGCGTTCTTACGACGTCAGCCACGAGCGCCCTCTGCTGCAACTCCGCTCGTGGCCACGACTGCTGCATCGGCCACTTGGGAATCAGATAGGCACCAGTTAAGACTTGGCTATCGGATAGGCACTAGGAATCATCAGTAGGCAGGCCTCTATCTACTTCAACTATGTATCAGCATTCTGCAATAATGATCTTTGTAAAAGTTAAGTATTAGAACGTTTCTACTAAATATATATATCTTGTTCTAATTTAGCCTAGTGTTTCCAGTTTCTGCTGTCCCACTGGCTGGTCACCTCCGTACCTGCACACGCGTGCATCCTTTATTCCTGTGTCGGTCTCTTTCTACTCGCCCACCGACACCTACGACAACCGGCGGAACCGAGACACAAAAGTGGCGACGAGGTTGGGACACAAAAGTACTATTGATCAGTATGGCTGTTCTAGTAATGTGCCTGCATCAGCATCCTTGTATGTGTGTGGGCTGCTGTTACATCCCACAGTTGCCAAATCAAATGTTCAAATGTTTGTATAGCTTATGGGACTTAACTACGGGGTCATCAGTCCCTAAACCTACAAACTACTTATCATCTAGCTAATCCTAAGGACGGCACAAATATCGATGCCCGAGGGGGGATTCGAACCCCCGACCGTAGTGGCCGTGCAGACCGTGACTGACGCGCCGCCCACAGTTGTCAAGACAACACATAGTGATAAGAATATACAACGCTAATGGCTGTAATTTAATACTCACTGTAATAACATGAGGTCATCTTCATTATATTTTTATAAAGTCGGTCTAGATGGCAAAATATAATTTCATTAACAATCCATGTTTCTCTAGAAATGTTTTTCTAAAATTGTCATCTTAACTGTCAAAATTTATGTCCTAAACTGGTTATCACTGTACTTTGACTACCCAAATTACGTTTTACAAGAATAAACTTTATTACCATAATTTATGACACGATAAATAGCTGCCACCTCTCCCCCATTTCTGTTGTCTGATCCTATTGGTGGGATTTGACCCCCAACAGTATGTTTGCCACCATTGCGAACGTACTTGTCATTCGTACTAGCCGGCTGCAGTGGCCGAGCGTCAGTCACAGTCTGCACGGCCGCTACGGTCGGAGGTCCGAATTCTCCCTCGGGCATGGGTGTTTGTGTTGTCCTTAGCGTAAGTTATTTAAGTAATTAGTGTGTAAGTCTAGCGAATGATAACCTCGAAGTCTGGACGCATAAGACCACACACACACACACACACACACACACACACACATTCGTGCTATATATGTTGTTCGATCACCATCATGAAGTGTTAGCAGTAGAGATCAGTGACCCTCCACCCTCCCCGCCCCCCCAAACAGAAAAAAATGAGAGAAGACTGTCTATAATGCAAGTAATACTAATCCTTCCATCTCTTATTTCTCACCACGGCGGCGTGGCCGAGCACATTGAGGCGCTATGCTCCGACGCGCGAGGCCATTCCCCGTTGGGGGTTCGAATTCCCCCTCGGGCATGGATGTCTGTGCTGCCTGAAGTATGAGCTAATTTATAAGTAGTTTGTAAGTTTAGCGACTGATGATCCCGTAGTTAAGTCCCATAAGCTTTACAAGCATTTGAACATTTCTTATTTCTCAATATTATGTACGTATGTTTTTATTTACTGTTTCTGGCAGAGTGCCAGGAGATCCTGATGAAGCAGACTGCATACCGGTTTTATGAGATCTGGATGCTGCAGTTATTGTCTGTACTGCTGCAGCACGTACACGATTTATCATCCGAGCACAATAGAAGCAGAGACACACTGCTGATACATCAGCAAGACATAAATGAACTCTTCTTCAGAGTTTTTGAGTTTCTATTATCACTATGCTACGATGGCATACCTCCCAAACTTACGTTCTGTTATTTTCTGTAAAATACAATCTAAATGTGAGTAGGAGTAAACATGTGATTATGGGAATGCCCTCTGTTAGAGAATTCAACGTAGTTTTTGAAAATTCCCAATTTAATGATATTGAAGTAGTGCTTTAGTCCTATAAGTGACGACAGTTTTGTCATAATTTTTACAAAAAACAACTGTATCTTTTTAGCATTAAAATTGTCCCTGGATCGGGCTGTCATAAAATATGTGTTGAGGACTACCTAAGAAGAATTAATGTACGCAACAACAAGAATATTGCAGAGAAAACTCATTTTCAGAAATAAATTTTCAGGAAATTGAGGTGTGCTAGCTGCATTGTCAATTCAGAATTGCTGTTTCGTTTAGCAAAATGCTAAATGAGTTAAATATTTCGCTAGGTACAAACATATTTTTAGTTTAAGATAGCTTGCAATCAACAAAAATGTTTTTTTTATCAACATTGAAATATTTTAGGATTTTAGTACTGTTTGTGTTATAAACACCAATCTGCTATGGATGGCATATAGCTCTGGTGTACATTATCCTTCTCATTACTGACTACGGTTTCTCCTTGTTTTCTGCTAAATGAACAGCTTGCTTCAGCTGTCCACAGTGCGGTCATAAACTCTAATTTGTACAGTTAACACAAGAAAATTCGGAGAATCTCATATAAATTCAGTTCTATCGCAGTTAAAGCATACCGCTATACATCTGTAAGCTTATTATACTATAGTAGTTCCATAATATTTGTGGTTTTCTTCTGTGTTTATAAAGTCTAACTACTATTTCTGAATTTTTCAACAGATTAAATGACTCACGTCTCTTTGTCTCATGTGTTATATCACACATTGTTATAATTAGATTAATGTTACCATTTCATGCATGTGAATACATAAAACTGAATATGAATTTCATTACAACCACATTTGTCAATGCCGATTTTAAATTACAGTTTTTACTGATAATGGAAATATACTCAGACAAAGGCTTGAGAAATCAGAAATTTGCTTTGTAACTGTCTTGCAGGATTTTTTCCATAACTTTAGCAAATATAATGTCTGTGTGGATTCAAAGTTCAAAACGAAAATGGATCGTTATCAACCTTGGAATTTTTTCAGACACACTGCAAGAACTGTTTCTAAGATTATATTTGGCGAAAAGACACCATACCAATCGAAATCCAGTATTTTGTTTGTATTATGTAGCAGCTACTTTTATTAATTGTATCATATTCAGAAATGACAGGAAAATTTTCTGTGGATGCTTTTCTTCTAATTTTTATTTATGTTATATTTTTAAATATTATTATACCAGTTCCAGCATTCGAGTAAATATTTTGTGTAGGAAAGCTGATTAAATAATTTTCCTGACTCGTTACCCGTGGTTCCTTACTGAAGTTGCTGCAAACCATATGATTTCCACTCTGAGTCTCACTATCGGCGTGAGTTCGCATTTTAAACGATATTTCTCTCGTGCAACTGTAATACTTACGGGCTTTGAGGCAATTATTAAAATCAGTGGAACAATTTCCTCTAATAAATGGAAGTCGAGAGTTCTTGATAAACATACAATAAAAGAACGCATGTTAATTTTTGCGATAAGATAAATGACGAAGACAGCACAGCACTTTCAACTCCATCGCGAATTGGAGATCAGATCTACGAGTTAACTTTCATATCGAGAATATTTACCGACGATTTTTGTGATACATTTTACTATATGTAGGAACACGGTCTTTATCACTGCAGTCATTGCAAATGCGCCCAGCTGCTCTTCTCGTAAAATTAAATATTTCATTTAAACGCCATACGTACTTAAGTATCAAAGAAGTTGAAAACGTATTGCCGCGCGGGAGTAGCGGAGCGATCTGGAGCGCCATGTTACGGATCGTCGGCCTCCCGAGTCGGACGTTCGAATCCTCCCTTGGGTATGGATGTGTGTGTGTTGTCTTTAGGTTAGTTTATCTTAGTTTAAGTAGTTTGTAAGTCTATGGACTGATGACATCGTAGTTTGGTCCCATAGAATTACAAACATTTGAACATTTTTTCAAAAAGTTGCAATGGCGTACATCAAGATGTGGTAGGCGATTGCCGATTTCCCACAAAGAATGGTATCAATTAGTTTCCTTCGTCTTTCATTTCATGTTATTTGTTTTGGTCGCTCTATTCATCCACGAGTAATACTATCGTACGCAGTGAAAGTTTGTACAGTATATACTTGGCACCTCAACGCGGAAGAGTTACGAATGGCCAGCGATAAGGTGGGTTCATTTATATTCTGCTCACGTTTAAACTGTTTAACGAAAAACAAGGATATGCGCTTATTTCCACATAACAACAAATTGGGTGACGGTGATATGAACTAATCAAAACATTTCTGGATTCCAGCCGCATCAAGTGCCTGTCATCACCTGACAACAGCCCAGGAGAACTTACTGTGGAACGTGGATATTTAAGTATATGACGCGGGTCGAAGCGAGAAAATTTTACTAAAACCTTCTGAAGTGTTGATATGACCTTTATAATTTGAGTGTAAACAGCAGATAATTTTCAGTTCACCGATATACTATTCAGTTTCCTCGTCTGTGGATGGTGGCATTTTGCACTATACTAGTGGCGTAGATAAATTTTTCCTTCTGGGTGTGGCTAATGCTGTTCAAGTACAAGACGACCATTCAGATCAGCATTCCAAAATCGAAATATTTATCGACTAAAAACTAAAAAATGGAAAAAACTAAAAATAAAAATAAATGTTAGCTCTCTCAACGAAGATTACAGAGACCATCGTGAGCTCCATGCAGTGGCGCAGCCAGGATCTGGTATTTGGGTCTAGGGGGGGGGGGGGGGGGGGGGTGGCTCATTTTTTAAACCCAAAGCCTACTCCAGAGGTGCCCCCCCCAAACTGTGACCAACTCCCCTCCCCCCGACACCCGAGATAGTAGGTTCTGGTTTCCTAGTTTATTACCTAATAAAAATGGTTTTCCCAATTAATATTAAAATTAAATTTATTTTATTTCTCGTTTTGTAAATTATTTTATAAATCCCCCCAGGCTGGCCAAAAGTACTCATTTCTCAACCCCCCCCCAGACAATTCAATGACGTAGTTTGCGTCATGACACCCCCCCCCCCCCCCTCTGGGCACCTCTGGCCTACTGAATTCATTAATGGTAAAGGGTTCTTATCATTCGCTATCAGAAATGTAAGAAGCTCGCAGATGTTATAACTGTTTAATTAATATGTGTAAAAATTGAACTAAAGTAACACTATTGTTGTTCGTAGTTTTTTGCGACCTTCATAATATTCCACCCGGTGGCGCCGCTGGCCTGCTAAGCAGCGGTTCGCCGCATATGAACAATCGGCTCATAACTTCAGCATAGCAGTAACAATAGCGGCAGTATCAGAGCTGGTCACGGCGACATTAAACCGCTCACAGTAACAGCAGTACATGTTATCAGTGGTGGCATCACACTAACGACCCAATGTCACGTTCACTTGTGCTTGGCAAATTATAGTTACGTTGTGATTTATTACATGTGCAGTATTTCAAATTTCCTGGTCCGGCCTGCTTTAAAAAAAGAAAAAAATCTTTCGTAGGTGCCGCGGGGGTTTCAGCCCCATTAGTCCCCCTCCCCCCTCACCACGTGTCTGCGCCACTGGCTACATGCATCTGAAAAGTTGTCAAAAACTCCTAGTGTCACTTAGGACGATACCATCTACAATAAAGAAAGAATTCGTTGACCACTGTTGAAACCGACTCTACTATGACCAGACAGGACTAAAGAACATTTCTTGAATTTTTGCTAATAAAATATTATTTTTCAGAAACCAACCTTTTTTTGCTATATTGTAAATTTTCCGACTTTACTTCCGTTAGTAAACTCCTATATCAGCTGTCGCACTGATTATGCAGCAGAAATTGAGATACAGCTCTACTTAGGGTTTTTAACTTGCCACTACTAATTGTAGATATATCATGTTCTACTGGATGGTCACAGCAACAATTTGTGACGAAAGCACCACCAAATCCTTGTTCAGGTGGAAAGGTTCATAGATCTTACATAGCAAAAGAAAAAAAAAATGATTATGAAAGCTGTGAAATACTAACAAGGACATTGATAATTACTAGATTTTACAAGAGGAATATGATGTAACTAAAACACTACTAGCAAAGTCATTACATATTGTCACGTTGAAAACTGCAGGTTGTCCAGAATTCGAAGGCTGGTTGGTAATAGAGCACAACACTTTACACTTACAACACTTTTATTACTAACACAAGCGTACTCTCCTGCTTGGAGTGCTCCACTATTTATACATAGAAAGAATTTTCTGGAACTTATAAGTACATCAAACATAAGAAAGATGTAGAACATTCTATAAATAGTAAATACAAAGAAATAAGTTTTCTTCTGCCCGTGGCGGGATTTAACTGGGGCCCGTATGCACAGCGATATGCGATGCTAACCACTGTAACACGCGTGCTGTCGGAAAACTGGCGGCATTCCTCCCCTTCCTGAAAGAACAGCGACCTGCTGTTAAGTTCCCTTTGCAGCCAGCTGCAGTGTCCTCGATCTTGTCATGGGTGCTCTGTATGGCAGTTCCGGAGAATCCTTCCATTCTGCCTGCACGACTTCCTTGCGGTGACGATGACCGGCGCCAGGCCCTCCTGTCGTGGCTTCATCATTACCATAACGGTCTGCAGTGTCCTTGAATACGAGTCTGTTTCTGTATGTTTGTTCTATGGGATCGTGGTAAGGCTTCATACGGAGGGCGTGCACAATGTCTCGTTGTTTTTGTCGTTTTGAGGACGAGTCATAATCCTTGACTTCGTATGTGACGTCTGACACACGGCGTATGACGCTATACGGACCAAAGTATCGCTTCAGTAACTTTTCCGATAGCTCAATTTTCCGTACGGGCGTAAAAAATCCATACCAGATCTCCTGGGCTGTACACAACAGGTGGGTGCTTGTCGTTATACCGCTGGCGGTCCTTCTCCTGGGCGTCCAGTGTCCGTATTCGAGCCAACTGTCTTGTCTCTTCAACCCTGGTGATGAGGTGTTTCACATAGTCAACTTCAGTGTCCTCCGGTTGGAATGAAAACAGCGTATCCATTGTCATCTCAACCCCACGACCATCGAGCAGGAAAAACGGCGTGAAGCCTGTGGTGTCTTGCCTTGCTGTATTATAAGCAAATGTCACGACGGTCAGTATTGTATCTCAATCCTTCTGCTCAACATCGACGTACATCGACAGCATATCTGCTTACGCCTTGTTATAACGTTCTGTAGTACCATTTCTTTGAGGATGGTATGCAGCTATTATTCTGTGCACAATGTCGCAACGTGATATTACCTCTGATACTAGTTTTGACATGAATACTTTTCCTCGATCAGATAATATCACACGTGGTGCACCATGCTTCAAAATAATGTCTTCTACTAGGAATTTTGCGATCTCTGAGGCTTCTGCAGTTGGCACAGGTTTCGTGACAGCGTAGCGGGTGAGGTAGTCAGTGCAGACTATTATCATCGGTTACCGGCTGTCGACTTCGGGAACCTACCTTGAAGGTCGATTCCAATCCGGTGGAATGTAGCTGCTGCAGGTGGAATTGGTACCGGATGACCTGGAGGTAATTGCGGCACATGCTTCCGTCGCTGGCACTCCTTACAGTGACTCACATAGTGCTTGACAGATCGGTAGAGACCTTGCCAGTAATATCTGCGTTTGATTCTGTCTAGGGTCTTCACGAATCCCAGATGCCCGGATATTGGAGAATCGTGGAAATACTTGAGAATAACTGGCCGGAGATAAGCTGGGACAACCAGTAGCAATTTGGGGCCCAGTGGATCGTAGTTACTCTTATACAATGTCCCGTTTATAAGTTGGAACTCTCCTTTGGACGATTCTCCTTTCTCCAGGGCCTCCATGGTTTGTAATAATGATGGATCTCCCCTCGGTTCAGCTGTAATGTCACCTAACTCAGTGAGGGCTTAAATTTCATCCACGCTGTTGTGTTCGGGTAATGGATTCCTCGAAAGGCAGTCTGCGTCCTTGTGTTTTGGAATACCACTGTGACAACGTACTCTTGGAGCCTTAGTGCCCATCTTGCAAGTCGACCTGTTAGATCCTTCAAAGAATTGTGGTCTGTGACGACGGTGAATGGTTTACCGAATAGATACTGCCGGAAGTTGTTGATAGCCCAGATAACGGCGAGACACTCCTTGACGGTTGTAGAATAGTTCATCTCATACTTTGAGAGAACTCTTGATGCATAAGCTGTCACATATTCAGCACCTTCCTGAATTTTTACAAGCTCTGCACCAATACCATAACCACTAGCGTCTGTGTGAAGTTCAGTTTCCGCGTTCTCATCCTATAAGGCTAGAATTGGTGCGGAAGTTAGAGCTTCCTTAAGTTCCTGGAAATCTCATTCTTTCGTCTCGTCCCAGTAAAACGTGGCGTCTCCCTGCATAAGTTCTTGCAATGGACGTGCCTTCTTACAAAAACCTTCTATGAAACAACGGTAGTATGAGCACAGCCCGAGGAAGTTTCACGGATGTGCTGAAGAGTTGGAAATGCTGTGATTGCCCTTACTTTATCTGGATCAGGACGCACACCACCTCCATTCCTAGGTGCCCAGGATTTTTAACTCTTTGTTGATGAAGAGGCACTTCTTTCGGTTGAGGCGGAGTCCTGCTGTCTGAAAAGACTTCTACACAGTTGACAGGCGGCTTAGATGTTCCGCAAATGTCCTTGAGAAAACGATAATGTCATCTAGATAACAAAGACATGTCGTCCATTTAAGATGTCGAAGCAAGTTGTCCATCATGCGTTCGAATGTGGCTCGGGCGTTACATAGTCCAAATGGCATGATCTTGAATTCATAGAGGTCGTCAGGTGTAATAAAAGCCGTCTTCTCCCTGTCAGCTTCATCAACCTCGATTTGCCAGTGACCTGTCTGCATGTCCATGGTTGAGAAGTATGTATCTCCTTTCAAACAATCTAACGTGTCGTCAATACGCGGCAGTGGGTAGACATCTTTCTTTGTGATTTTGTTCAGCCGCCGATAGTCCACACAGAAACACCACGTGCCATCCTTCTTCTTCACTAGGAGCACCGGAGACGACCAGGTACTCTCTGAAGGTTGAAAAATGACATCGTGCAACATCTTCTCCACTTCTTTCCGAATTATCCGTCTTTCAGCTGGCGACACTCTGCACGAACGCTGGCTAACTGGTGGATGTTCTCTAGTATTGATATGGTGTTTTATCATGGGCCGTTTCATCTGGCTCTTCTCCTGCGTCAGACCGGCCCCTATATGCAATGCCATAGTAGTTTCCTCTAGTGCGTTGTCGGCAGTAATAGCAGAGCATGAGACTTCGTCGATCACATTGAGCTCACCGTCCTGGACTGGTTCAACTGTTCCAACACACATTCCCTTAGGAATGAGTTGCGATTGCTCATGAAAATTAGTGATCCAAAGTTCTCCTCGACCACCTGTAATGCTTACGAAAGCCGCTGGTATGTAGATTTCCTTTGTTATACTGAGTAGCTTTTTGCGATCGGCAAGCACTTCACCGTTCAACTGGTCATCTCGGCTGATAACTGAAACTCTTCTCATTGTTAACGGCGGGATCTCAACATTCTTGTCAGAAAACAACCTCCCAAGGAAGTCCATGTTACCTGTACTCGTCGGATCGGCTTCCTCCACTTGTAGCTCAGATCTTCCACAGTCAATGACAGTCTGGGATGCCTGAATGAAGTCCCATCCAAGGATGACGTTATTGCTACACTCTGTTAAAATGACAAATTCAAAAGGCTTCTTCCTGTTGATAGTTTCTCTTGCGACACATGTTCCTGCCGGCTGGACGTATCTTCCATTTTCGACATTCCGCACAGTTGCTCTTGTACCACAGAACATTATGATCTTTAGTTAGCGGCGGTAGTCATTCGACAATACAGAGAAGGAAGCTCCTGAATCGACTAGTGCCCTGACAGGTTGGCCGTCGATGATGACATCATTGAGATTTCCCGACATCTTAACGAATGTGGTCCATGGAAGATTTTGGTCTGCGGCGGCGTCAACTTCGTAGACGGTCGCCTCGCCTAGTTTTCCTGATCACGACGGCTAGGCGAGCGGCTGGTATCTCTGTAAGGCGACGGTGAACGGCGGCGGCGTGTTGGAGAGCGACCACGTCCAGGATATGGTTGACATTAATCATCTGCAATTGACTGCCGTTGAAAGGACTGCTCTGATGGTTGGCGTCTTGCGGCGTAATAATTGTCAAATACTCGTCTTCTTTCCCTACAGTTTCGTTTGACATGTCCGGGAAGGCCACAGCGAAAACACAATGGCGTGTTGTCTTCTGTCCTCCAGATATCTGTACTGCGAGGCTTCACAGTTGCCGGAGGATTTGGTTGTGGTCGCGTCGGTCGGTTCCTAAGCTGCCGTTTGGCGGTTGCGGCGTAAGTCGTAGTAGGGCGACGCCATTCTTCACGTCGGGTGCGACTGGCGGGGTTGACAGGTGCCAATGCTTCAAATACCTCCTCCTCAGCAGTGTCGGCTCCCTCATGACATACAGGATTGACGTCCATGGCCATAAGCTGGTGTCGCTTGGTTCAACAGTCCCGGCTGCCATAAACTGTCGTAATTCTTCTCTCGCAGTTTGTCGTACGAGAGAAGTAAAGTCATACTGGTCTTCCACAACGGCCACAAGGACAACATTCTGGAGTCTGTAGTACTACTTTCGTCTAACCCTCCTCTGTTGCAGCTCTTCAATTTTCTGGTACCATTGGATAAACTCCTGTGTCTTCGAAACGTCTTGTAACAGGAGAACTTGATACATGTCTTCCACAACGCCCTTCATCAGGTGTGAAACTTTATCGACCTCCGTCATATTCGGGTTAACTACGTGACATAGGGCCAAAACACTGTATATACAACTGTGTTGACTCACCATGACGCTGGGCCCTGTTCTTCAATTGTTCTTCTGATACACGGACTTGCCGCTGGTGGTCTCCAAACGTCTTCTTAAGTTCTGTCTGGAATTTTTCTCCAAGCGTCTTCTTAAGTTCTGTGTGGAATTTTTCTCAGCTATCCAGCTCGTCCTCGTTATTTTCAAACCACTGCTGGGCCGTCCCGTCCAGGTAGAAATACACGCTTGCCAAGCACATAATGTGAACCCACCTATTGTACTTGATGACTCGGTCGAATCTTTTCAGCCATTTGTTTGGATCCTGTTCAGCGTTTCCGGAGAACACCGATGGGTGTCTGATGTGCAGCTGGCTTACCGCTGTTTTGGCATCCATGGTTCTTCTGATGACACGGACTTTCGGACGGAGGTAGTCAGTATACCTTTTGTATTCCGGTTATTGTCTGTGTAAGCGACGGCTTTTACGCTGCCTAATCGGATCCACGATCATGCAGATGTATTACAGGTTCTACCTGGCGCCTCCACCAGAAAGTGTCACGGTGCAAACTGCAGGTGGTCCGGAATTCGAAGGCTGGTCGTTGATAGATACAACACTTTACACTTAGAACACGTTTATTACGAACACATGCATACACTCAGTACAGACTGACTCCTGCTTGGAGTGCTAGACTATTTATACATAGAAAGAATTTTCTGGAACTTACAAGTACATCAGAAACATGTATAACATTCTCGAAATACTAAATAGAAAGAAAGAAATTTTATTTGACCGTGGCGGGATTTGAACTAGGGATCACAAGCACAGCGATCTGTGATGCAACCATTTTTTTTTTTAAGAAATGATATGTCCTTGTATTGAAACGTAATGTTTTTTTACAGATTTCTTTAAACCAAAATAAAATTAAAAAAGAGTTTTTTTCTGAAGGTAAGGAAGGAATTTAAGGAGACTTTCTGGACTGACCGAAGCCTTGGTCGTCTTCTCGTGGTGTGTTTATTACCGCTAAATTCGGGCATCACTCTAACTTTTATTAAGTAACCAGTATACTTTCTGTTACTATACTCAATATCTGCTCATGACCGGCTTGAACGGACCACCAAGAAGTCATCAAACACCTTCAAAAGAAAGTTTGCGTAATTTTTCCGGTAGTTTGCATTTCTCTTAATTTTCGAATGTTGACTGTCTATGAAAGTTCTATAACCACCGACGTCGTGATCCGTTGTGCCTAATATGTAGTGCACTGTCATTCCCTTCAGCCAGTTTGCTGCATTTCTCTTCGTATTCGGGTAGGGAATGTCATCAGGTTCGAGGAAGGTCGTCATCTGAATAGCATGAGGCGCAGTGCGTTGAACGAAGGCCAAAAGGCGGCAGAGCAGTTGCCAAATTTCCTTTGTCGTTCCGCAGACTAGTCGGTGTGTGTGCGTATCATGTACGGTACATGTCTGGCACAGTGGCGTCGCCGCGAAGTGAATGTTGTGCAGACGTGACTGCGTAGGGTATTTTCCGTTCACGTAGTAGTACCATGTAGTCCGTGCCGCTGTCGGTAAGTTAGGGGAGTGTACGTTACACCAGACTGCATTAATTTGACATTTACAACGCTAGCTATAATCGAAAAGCGAATACCAATCAATTCGTGAGGATCGAGTTTGACCACTTATCTCAAAAAACGTTCAACTTCTAGTGCCATAGGTCTGGCAATACAGTTTTCAAATGTGAACTTCACGGTCGATTTCCGTCGCTTGTATACAGTACGCTAAACCTCGCACTCTCCGCTTCCTCCTCGCCGCTGCCTGCGGCTCGAACGTAAAAACAAGACGTCCTCGCCGCAAGGCCGCCCAGGTCAGACTGACCATCAGACCACGCGTGCTGTCGGAAGACTCGCGGCAATATTGCCCACGGTAACTGTGGTTACTAGCGTCGTAGCTGGACTGGGAAGCGCTAGCAGTGCTCTTCGTCACCTGCGCCAGTATCGAGGCCTACGAGAAAGACAGGCCGCGGCGCGCATGCCATATCACGTGATATAAATGTTCTAATGTTTGTAAAGCTTAAGGGACTTAACTACGGGGTTCAAATCTTCAAATGTTTATATAGCTTATGGGACTTAACTACGTGGTCATCAGTCCCTAAACTTACAAACTACTTATGAACTAGCTAATCCTAAGGACGGCACAAATATCCATGCCCGAGGGGGGATTCGCACCCCTGACCATAGTGGACGTGCAGACCGAGACTGGAGCGCCTCAGTCCTCTCGGCCACCGCGGCCGGCAACTACGGGGTCATCAGTTCCTAAACTTACGAACTACTTATGAATTACCTTATACTAAAGACGACACAAACATCCATGCCCGAGGGGGGATTCGAACCCTCGACAGCGGACGGCCGCGCGCAACGCAACACGGCACTCCAGTACGCGTGGCTAATCCGCCGCGACTATCACGTGATCAAGTGAGGCCTGTGCCAGCGCGATCGCTAGCGGATTGGCCGGCGGCTGGGGCACAGCCCACTGTCTCATAGCGGCCGGCCAATGTCACAGAGTAACATATACAGAGAAGCAGCCCCCCCCCCCCCCCCCCACAAACCACTGTCTTACGCTTCCTCGGAGTTCCGTAATATGCTAGCAGGGGTCAGGCGGTTCCCTGGCTTAGTACCGGTAGACCACACTAGAGGCACTACTTAGGGTGCCTCTCGCACGTCAGAGAGTAGCGTGGAGGGGAGACTGAGGGGAGAGCTTGTGCCATCTGCCACGAGGCCACAGCTGTGTCCAGCTTGCCGGTGTTTGAGGGGAGGTGGCGGTGGGGATAGCCGCTACCTGCCGCCTGCTCTGGCCAGTTTTACAGGGTTGCTACTGACCACAGCGCCATCATGGGACATCTTACGGAACTGCTTCAGCACCTCCCGCCCCGCACCCCTGAGCGTGGGACCGGGCCCTTACGGAGGTTTCCCATCTGTATATATTTGTCTGTGCCAATGTGCTAGCGATCGCGCTGGCACAGGCCTCACTTGATCACGTGATATGACGTGCGCGCCGCGGCTTGTCTTTCTCGTAAGTCTCACGTCAGTATCTCCTCTCGTGGGCCAGTGGCGGTTTGACAGTCCCGAACGACTCTTCCTCCTCCTCCCTGAGCCGGTCCCTACAGACGCTAGACCACTTGGGTGATGGGCCGGCTCATTGACGGTTTTGCGTGAGGAATGACGACTAATCTGTCTTGGCATTTTGAGAGTTAAGTTCGAATAAACCTGTTTATTTTGTGCGCCGCTGTTGTACCAGTGGTTGCGGTTTTACATTGCGTTTGCAATGTAATTGTTTCTGACGTGTGTTTAACAAGTGGTTTTGTTTACAGTGGCCTCATGCCCTGTCGCGTTCTGGCTGGCGTTCCCTAGGCGCGGTCGTGTATTGTAACGGTTCAGTATTTTTCCTTCCTTCCGAGTTACCTGTACTCGAACGGTTGTATTTATCAGGTTTTCTTTCTCCATATCATTTGTATTTCCTTATGGTGCATTTTGGCCTTTAGCATTGCTTTAGAATGGGCTGGTTCACGTTGTGAAGTTTCTGTAGAGTAAACTGTGCAATTTTTTATCACCCGTGCCGGCCGTTTGGCCGAGACTGGAACTCGTTTGGCCCTTGGCAGTGTGCTAACTTGTTTGTTTTGCAGGGCATGTACAAACAAGCAAGCCCTGAACTAATGGTATATTGTAACCTATCTGTTTAAGTATGAATGCTGTGATACCTTTTAAATGCTGGTCACGTCAGCCCAAGAGCCGTGCATGTGAGTGTTATGTGGATTCTATTTATTTATAAATTGTAACGTCATGGTTACAGTGCCACATTGCACCAGTTTTGCAGCGGTGGAGTAGCCGAGCGGTCTAAAGCGTCTCGCTGCGGAGGTTCGAGTCCTCCCTGGGGCATGGGTGTGTGTGTTGTCCTTAGGTTAGTTTACCTAGGTTTAAGTAGTTTGTAAGCTACGGACTGATGACCACGCAGTTTGGTCCGATAGATTTACAAACATTTGAACTTTTTTTTGCACCAGTTTGAAATTACGACGACTCAGTGAAATTTTTTTGCCTGTTAAAGCGTATCTCTTATCCCTTGTCATTTGGAGAATTTATTGCTTGCCTGTTATATACCTTATTATATTAGGCTCAGATTTACCAGCTAAATTGTGATTCTGTTTGAAGTCTTAGTTTTATCTTCCTGTCACGGTCAGCACGGCCACTACGGTCGGGGGTTCGAATCCCCCCTCTGGCATGGATATTTGTGCCGTCCTAGTTCGTAAGTAGTTCATAAGTAGTTTGTAAGTTTAGGGACTGATGACCCCGTAGTTAAGTCCCATAAGCTTAACAAACATTTGAACATTTGATTTGACTATGTTTTATGTATTGGTCAAAATGTAATTCTAGTTTTAAATTTGGCTCTAGCTGGATTGGTAGTGATTGTTTTAAGTTGTTCCAGTCTGCCTTTATGGTTACCTGGCTTCTCGCTTGATCAATTATGTTATCTTAATGGAGGCCGTTAAATATCCTCCTTATTTCATGACAATTTGTATATTATTTTATGTAAACTCTGTTTTAAACATTCTTGTTGTTTAATTGCTATCTTTGGGGGCATCTTAAATGCCTAGTCACCTAGGCTGTCCAAAGATTACTTGTATTTTTCAGTGTTATAAAAAGTGGCTACTAGCCACAGCGTAATTTTTACTTTGAAAATTGTTGTAAATTTTTCAATGTTCAATCTCTAACATTAACAACCTTAATTACTGCGAAGTGATTTTTTTCGAATCCACCACTAAGCCCTTCAAGTTTTCGGCTTCGCTTTTCCTTAATTGGCCATCATGTTTTTGCTGTTACAATAATATCAAGACTTATTTAACATCAAAGTTCGTACTAAGTAAAGCCACCGGCTTTAGTACATGTGTTTCTCTTTCGGTGGTCTCTAAATTGCTGTCTGGAAAAATCTATTCTTCGATTACACCTCCTCTTCCCGTTCCATAAATTTTTCAGGTCAACCTAATCACAACTAAAGAGTGAGGTCTCACTAGAACATACATTATTTGGAAGTATAAACTCAAATACTTAACTTCTTCAGTTCTGAAGAGGGACAGAAGGAAGACTTCTATTACACAACTATAAAGTTAGAGAACAGGCAGTACTAATTCTTCTTGCTGCTTTGGCAGGGCCAACCAGCTGGGCCAACCAGCAAGTGCAGCTGGTTACATCAGTGTCTTAGAGGGCGCTCATCTCTGTGACGGCTGTGGTAGTGGCAGTGCCTCTTCTCGTAATTGTGGCACCTGCTAAATGTTGTTCTGGCACTGCTGTGCTGATTGGTGTGCAGTCAGTATGACAGGACTGCACAAGGTCAGTAATGGGATGATGCCAGGTCTTATGCTGTACATTGTTGTCGGATGGCCTTCCCCCTCTCCCCATGAGATAATTGAAGTTGTGGCAACATTGTCATCCATGGTGGCTTCACTTCCAGTTTGGGAAAAATGGCCAACAAGGGAAAACCCAGGACCAGGCCCCCTCCTACCCACACCACCTCTGATGTAATCCAAGATGATGTCTACCGAGAAATTTGAATTTCCCTTGAATGCTATTGGCAACAGCCTGAAATTCTTTTGTTGGAAAAAACATAATTTTTACCACTAGATGTCAGATCCAATTCACCCATCCCTTTCCTTCACTCCCCTCACCCACTATGAAATTAGCAGGAAAAGGAGTCACTCTCTCTAAGAGGCTACCAAGTGAGGATATTGTCATCAGCAGTATACTGGATGTAAGTATTACTTATAAACAGTATAGAAAAATGTTTTAAACGATTATCAATGACATCAAATATTTTACAAGGAACTATGTTTGCATTAACAATTTCTGAAAAAAAAATTGGTTTCTGAGAAATCGTCTGTGACCTAATGCCTTTGTTTTATTCCTTTATTTATTTTCCTTATTTCAATACAATGTACAGGTGGGCTGACAGTGGAACTAAGTACCACTCTTCAGCCTAGAGACAATACAATTATAGAAAAAGAAATTTAAGTATTTAAAGAAGAATACATAAATTGAGATATTTACACAAAACTATAAGTAACATAAAATTTGAGGACTTATAGACATACACAAAACACAATAATCAATTATTGATGGATACATTGTATGTTATCTGGTGACTGATATAAAATTGATGTGACGCATGGAGATTGATGCACTAGGATGATTCAAATACAGAGGTGTTGTCTGCAGGTTGGATGTTCGCAGTATTTGATGAAAGAACACTGAATAGGCACTGAAAACCAGTAGACACTCTTAACACTGACAACACAAAATGGTAATTCATTGTGATCATAGTGGAGTGTGATGGCAGAGGGCCTGCAGGATGCTTGGTAGGTGTCCAGGGGATGAGGAGGCTGTGGACCATGAACATGTGCAAAGATGGGTGAGAAAAAGGGTTAGGAGGGGGGAGGGTCGAAGGACTAGTTTTGGGAGAGAGGAATGGGGATAGAGGGAGGGAGGGGAAAGGGGTTGGAGGAGGATGGGGAGAGAAAGATCAAAGCTTATAGGATGGATAGATGTTGAAACAGAGAGGTGGAGGGGAGGTGTTGGAAGTTTCGTGGGGACATGATGAGGAGAGTGCAAAGGTGGAGGGGAGGCGGGATGCAGTGGTGGAGGAACAGCAACAGGCCAGGATCTGAGAGTAGGGGCTAAACAATGGCAATGGGAGAATCCATTTTACAGGAGATATACCAGAGGCTTATATGTTCAAGGAAGAGGAGGAGGTGGGGGGGGGGGGGGGAGTGGAAGTGGTTGAGATGTTATATGATCTGGATTGGGTAGGGGACACAGATACACAAGGCAAGGTGGAGTGCATGACATTCTAGGATTTGTAGGCAATTGTAGAAATGTGGGAGGCAGATATCCAGGCTGGGTTTGTGCAGCAGAGGATGGGTCAGATAAGGAATTTATAGGATAGAGGATGGTGGAGTTGTGTAATCCCTGGGTTCAGCCATAAAGGAGCTTGAGGAGTGAGAGATGCAGTTGTAGGCTTTCTCTTGGATAGACTTGAGGTAAGGTTTCCAGGAAAGGATTCGGTCAATGGTAAGGCCTAGGTACTTGAGAGTGGGGGTGAGCTGGATGGGACATTCATGGAGGGTCAAGTAAAAATAGTGGAGCCAGAAAAAGGGTGTGATTTGGCCTATGATTATTGCCTGGATTTTGGTAGGATTGGTAGACGGGATGCACTGCGTACACTAAGAGACACCTAGGTGAGGTGGGTTTGAAAAAATGCTGGGACCGGGCAAGGGAGGGAGCCAGGGCAAGGAAGGCGGTGCCACCAGTGTATTAGAAGTAGTGGACTGTGGCATGTTGGAGGTGTAGCAGAGGTAGAGAAGAGGGGGAGAGGATGAATCCTTGGGGGACGCCAACAGATGAGTATAGCTGTGGAAATTTATGGCAAAGATTTTAATTGAAGAACTGAGCGAGTGGCAAATGCTATTTGCTGGAGTGTATGAGTGAATTGGAAGGGATGGACATTCTGAAGAACAATGGTAACAAAGCAGATGATGGCCTCAGATGTTGCTGTGGGGCAAAGGGAACTGTTGGGATGGAGGGTGTGGCCAACTGGACAGACAGGGACAATCAGTTCAGGGGAAACAGGAGGGCTTTGCATTTATAGGAGTAGGTAGGGTGTGCCTGGCTGCATTACAGGAAGGGGTAGGGGCGAGGTTGGTACATTGGTTAAGTAAATGTGGAGCTATGCAATGGGGACAGGTGGGTGGGTTTTTCCATTCTTCAGTGAGGCAGTTGTTGTAAATTAGGCACTTTTTGCAGTGAAAGATTTGGCGAGGGACATGGGAGGGGTCGACCTTGTGTCTATGGTCAAAGATGATGAGATGGTGGATGGATGGTGCATCTTTGGTGAAAACATGTATTAGGAAGGTGGCGCCTGTCATATTGTTACTGTGGCAATTGAACGGATGGAGAGGTTGGGGTGTGCGTTTAGCTCTGCCAAAACTCGTCCTCCGTGATCCCTGGGCTAAGCTTCGTGATCACGGTGGTGAGGGCAGTAGGCGATGGGGCACGAGGGATTAAAAGGGAGCTGAGGTGGTAAGGAAAGAGGTGAGGGGTGCTATGTTGGGGATTTTCTGGTGGAGGGAGCAGGCTTCAAGGAATTGTGTGTCTGTTATATAGAGGATAAAAGTGTACATAAACTGCATTTGGGATTGGAGATGGAGTGAAGGAACGGAGGTGTGAATGGGATTGGTGGGTTCAGAAGGGATGTGGGGCTTCTTATAGGTGGTGGTGGCGGTGGGCATTTCATGTGCTTTTTCGTGATGACTTGGTGAGAAGGAGGTTGAGGTGTCGGTTGGAGTGGAAGGTAGGGAGGGGGAGGTCATCTGGAGGCGGGGATTACAGCTGGTGGTGGTAGCAGCTTTGATGCAGAGGCAATGGTCGCCCGGTGGACTTGGACTCTGCTGCGAAGGGGGGGGGGAGGAAGACTCAGGAGGACAGCTTGATGGGAGGAGGTAGATGCTGTGTAGGGGGTGGTGATTGTGAGGAGGTAAGGGACGGTGGATGGGAGAAGGTGTGAGGAGGAACTCCAGGATATAGGTGGGAGCGGGGGTGGTGTGGTGTAATGGATTGTGGTGCTGAAAGAGGTTAGTGGGGCTAACATGCTTACATGAGCAAGGGTCACTTACATTGATTTTTCATGAAATACAGGGGCTACACTGGATGTAGACATGAACTCCAATGATAAGGACATACGAGTGTGGTAGCGGTAGCAGTGGTGGTGGTGGTGGCAGTTGCTGCAGGAGACAATCGGGACAACTGGAACTCCCGGAGAACTGGAGTGACTTTGCAGTGGTGGCAGTGGTGGTGGCTGCAGTGGCAGTGGCAGCAGTAACTCTAAGTGTTAATGGGTGGCTACTGGTGGCTGGCTGTGATGATGATCTGATTGGCGATGGCAGCTGGAGACACACAGACATCCGTCTTCATCAGCTAGCAGGTGTGGCAGGACCCTCAGTGGCGGTGGCTTTCCTTAGCATTAGGAGAAAGAGACGTCTAGGTGACAAGTGGTGGACAGGCAGTACTGCCCTATGGAGGGAGGGTAGCAAGCACAAGAGATTACCCCTTGCAAGTCTAGACAACTGTTGCGAGAGTGATGACCTAATGTCTTTTTTTCCTTCATTATTATTTGGATTTGTGTACAATGTAAAGGTGGGCTGGCAGTGGGGCTAAGTGCCGCTCTTCAGCCTAGAGTCAAAATATGTATACAAAGAGTAATTAAATTATTTAAACAAGAATACATAACTTGGGATAAACAGCATAAAATAATAAGGAAGATAAAATTTGTGAACTTACGCATGGGAGACTATTGATGTAAAACATTGTGTGTTATGCGTAAAGTTGAATCACTGATGAATTTGATGTAGCACATGGAGATAGAAGCACTAGCCGATTAAAATATGTAGGCATCATCTGCAGATTGGGCGTTCACTCTATTTGGTAAAAGAAAACTGAATAGACACTGAACACCAGTTGACACACTTAATACATTGATAACACAAAACGGCGATTCACATAACACACATGACGACCGTAGCAATGTGTGATGGTGGACAGAGGTTTGGCAGATACACAGGGGAAGGGGAGGTAAAATAAGGGGGACAGGACCATGGACACATGGAATGATGGAGGGGAAAAAAGTGTGGCAGGAATGGGTGGCTGCAGGGACTACCTTTGTTAGACAGGGGTGGGAAAGGAAAGAGGGAGGGAAGAGGAGTAGAGAGGGTCCTCATCGGAGGGGGGAAGGAGGGAGCGGCAGAGAGGAAAGTAAAGCTGTTAGGAAGCGTAGGTGTCTAGACGGTAGGTGCAATGGTGAAGGCAACGGTAGTGGACTTGGATCCAATAGGAATGGTTGAACAATAGGATTATTAGGGTCCAATTTATGGGAGATGTGATGGAGGCAGAAACGTACAAGGAAGGGCAGGAGGTGGGATAAGAGGATGAGATCATATAAGATCTGCATGTGGAGGGAAGGCAGATATGGATGGGGAGGCAGAGTGGGTGGCATTCTGAGATTTAGAGGGATTTGTGAGGCAGATATCCAGGCAGGATTGGCAGAGCAAAGGATGGGACAGATAAGGGATTTATAGGCATATAGGATGGTGGAGGGGTGCAGTCCCCAGGTTTGGCCAGAAAGGAGCTTGAGGTGTCAGATGCAGTTGTGTGTTTGCTCTTGGATGACTTGAGGTGAGGATTCCAGCAAAGATTTCAATCAAGGGTAAGGCATAGGTACTTGAAAGTGGATGTGAGCCAAATGGGTCGTTCATGCAGAGTTAGGTTAAAATTATGGAGCCAGAAGGAGGGTGTGGTTCAAGCCATGATGACTGCCTGGAGTTTGGTGGGATTGGTAGACAGGATGTACTGCTTACACCAAGAGCCATCTGGGTGAGGTGAGTTTGGTGAAGGTGCTGGGACTGGGTGAGGGACAGAGTCAGAGCAAGGAAGACCGATATCATCAGTGTGTTGGAAGAAGTGGATGGGGGGCTGTAGCATATCATAAGTGTAGAGGAGGTTGAGGAGAGGGGAGAGGATAGATCTTTGGACCAGGCTGACAGAAGCGTAGAATTATAGATGGTAACATAGGAGGTGCAGTGGGAGGGGAAGGAGGCAATTACACACAGTTGATGGGAAGGGCTTAGGATTGGAGTTTGAAAAGAAGACTAGAAAGCCACACCTGGTCATAGGTGCATTAGAAGTCTAGGGACACAAAGATATTGGAATGGTGGGAGTTAAGTTGGAGGAGAGGAGTTGAGTGAGGGGGAGTAGCTGGTCACTGGTAGATAAGGAAGGTCAAAAGCAGCACTGGGTATTGGGAAGGAGGTGGAGATGATGATGAATTTGATGGGAAATGATGGTTTTAAAGACCCTGTTGAACCTTAGGATAAGAGAGATGGGATGGTAGGATGACACACTAGACTGGCATTCAGAAGGACGGTGGTTCAAATCCACCTCCAGCCATCCAGATTTAGGTTTTCCGTGATTTAGAGAAATCACTTAAGGCAAATGCCATTCCTTAAAAAGGGCATGGCCGATTTCCTTCCACATCCTTACTCAAACACTCCGAACGTAAGCTCCGTATCTAATGACCATGCTGTCGATGGGACGTTAAACTCTGTCCTACCGAAAGGGGAAGGAAGCATAAAGTATTGGAGTGAGGTTTGTTTGGTTTAAGAAACATGAGGATGCAAGAGATTTTCCACAGGTCAAGGTAGTTTCCAGTAAACAGGATAATGTAAAGGAAGGCTAAGGTAGCTAGGAAAGGGAGGGAACTTTTCTTGATAGGCAGTAAGTGATTCTGTTGTGGCCAAGACTGGTGGTGCATTTTGTGCAGAGTGTCAGCTGGATATCGTGTGCAGTGTTTGGTGTGGGGGATGTGGTCCAAGTATTGGATGCTGGAATGAGGGGTGGGAGGAGGTATTCATCTCATCATAGATGTTAGGGAAGAGGGAGTAATCAAAAGAGGGGTTTGTCTGGATTGGTGAAGATATCAAAGAGGAAGGAAGTGAAATTGCTGGCCTTACTGAGGTTATTGGGGAAGAGGCGGTCAAGGCGGAGGAGTGCTATTGGGAGCTGGGTTTGTTCCTAGTAACATGGTGGAAGGCATTCCAATACTTGGGGGAGTGAATGGAGAGATGGGCATTAAGCCACGTGTTTGTGGCCAATCCCAGCGTTAAATGGCAGTCAGATAACTGCACATGTGTAGCTTTAGTTGTTGGTGGCGAAAAAGTATGTACAGGTTATGGATACAGAGAAAGGAATGATAGAGGCAGTCGGATTCATGGAGTATAAGGGCACCCTGTGGAGGGAGGGTGGGGTGTGAGGACGAATGGCTTTGGTGGGGATATGAGTGGAGATTGCGTCAGACAAGGTCTGTTGGAGGAAGGAGTCGGTACTTTCTATGTCTTGAGGGCTATGGAGAGGGAGAGGGTCACTTTCCAACTGTTGGGTGATGGACTGTCAGTAGGCATTTCAGTCTGCTCAAGAGTAGTTGAGAACTAGTTTGGATGCGGGAGTATAGTTTGGAGCTGTGGCAGCAATGAAACATGTTTCTGTTCAACCATTATAATTTTATCAACCTCTCTATCCTATTTCACAACTGCTATAAATTAAGTAAGTGTAGTACATCTGAGTACAGTAACGTTCAAGTAATCTTTTTTTTTTTTCATCACCCAGTTTACTTTTATGCAATCCCATAGTTAAAGTACTGATCGAAACACATTCACATTACTCTTCAAAATTAAGTGAAACTTAAAACATCTTGGCATAACCTTACACTTTGACTTAATGAGTCACTTTAATCTCCAAACACATGGAAATCATTAGCCTATGTCAAGCAGATAGACTTAAATGTAACTAACTGTTTAAAAAATATATCAACCAAACATATCAGCAACACCACAAAAATGTTGTACACAAGTCAGTGCTGCATGTGCTGTGTGTGGTTGTGCATCAAACAGTTTAAAGTGACATCTTGCAAACAATGCAGTGCTGGGTGTGATTGTACATCACATAGCGGTAGTTTAAAGTTTGCAGACATATTTGTCGTTTTTGTCCTCATGCCAGATGGGTGAACCTACACAGTTCTGTGCTACTTTGCATTTTTTCCTCTGATGAAGTGTTGAATGTCTGTTTGGTGACTTAATATCAATATAAAATATTTCTAGTTTATCCAGTCTGTTGCAGAAACTGTATCCTGACATCGATTAGCATTTAGATGATTGGTAGGATAAAAAAAAAAGTGAAGTATACGAGGGTGCAATGGTTATGCGAACATTGTGGTTTGGTATAGTGTCGAGTAGGCTGTGGAATGTTCAATCCTTCTGGTATTTTGCTTTGGAGACAGTGAAGACCAAGTAGTCCACTGCGAAATACAGAGTTCGAACTGGATAACTATATGATCTACTTTAAAGCAGAGGTGTTACAAAATTGTAGATGCCCATATAGATGCAAAGTATAATGATTGTTCATTGGGTGGTGGTGTATACAACTCATCTGTTAGTTGTAGTTATGATACAAATGGAAACATCTCGGTAGTGTTCAGATGATTGCAGCAGTAAATTGTTCTTCAGCTAAGAAGCAGATGATTCAATAAATCTCCTGTAGTTTTGGCGGCTTAAATTGGACTATTTTCCACCAGTGGGGGTGTGAGAAGAAGGTGTAACGTTTGTTCAATCTCAAAAGCAGTGCATGTAGCATTCAATAAAATTTTCTAGTGCTGTATTAGATCGATTTGGGGTAGAATAGGCTCCACTGAGGCTCTGAATGACTTGATAAAAGAATGGAATAATAACTTGGTGTTGATGTATAGATAAATCTTTCGTCGTGAACTATATGTTGTGTCGTTCATTTTTTAAGATGTATTTAGCGGTATTACAGTCATTTATCGATAGTAACGACTGCCGAGGAACACTTAATGTTGTCACTCGTCAGAAAGGACATGGCGTTGACTGCCTGTGCACCAGTGATTGTTAAATGCACGAGGTAACTGGTATAATGACTGCTAGAAAGCCATTCAGAAATTTGGTCTGGTGCATTTTGCATAGCATTAAGTTACTGGATCTTTTGACTAGGTGTTCCTAGTTGAGTGTTCAGAATGGAATCAGCGAATACGGTTGATAGGTGGTGAGAGTTAAAAAAACTATTTTAAATTGCGTTGATAGCATCAGTGTAAGTCATGTCTGAATGGACCTGACTTTTCGAGAGCTACTAGAAGAGGTTTCTGTAATAACGTGCTTGTGTCACGTGTATGGGGAGAACTTGGAAATGGGTGGATGCATTTGTTGTAGCTTAATGACGACTACAAGGATAGCCCTGTCAGTGGGTTGGTCTTGGTTGTTGTTTGGTCGCTAACAGAGAATGTCACAGTCTAACTGGGTCAGAACTTCAGTGGGAATGGGTAGAATTACTCTAATTAATCGAGAAAATGCCTGTTTCTAGTTGTAAATGTTGATCTGTTGCATTGGGACTCTAAAGAATTTAACTTAGAAGACGCGTGGTCATGTAGCTACTGATTTGGACTTGACGTTGCCCAAGTTTAAAACTTGTTTAATCAAGTGTGTACAATGAGAATTGTTTGATCACTGGAGAATAACATTTTCCAAGTGTGAGCTGAATAATTACTTTCGAAGATTATAGCTAGCCAGTTAGTGATACTGTAAGAGTGGAATCATTTTGGTAGTGTTTTGTGTAGTGCTATTAAGTCGAACTGAGTTAAGATATGTAGCACAAGTCGGTCCAAATGACATGATATAAGAAAGAAAGAACTTTGAGATGACGTAGAGACCGATCTTTCCTGGTAAGCTGTTCTAAAAACGTTCGAGTGTTTGTAAATCTATCGAACTCAACTACTTGGTCATTAGTCCGTAGCTTACAAACTACATAAACTAAGGTAAACTAACCTAAGGAAAACAGAAACACCCATGCCCGAGAGGGGACTCGAACTCCCGAGGGCGAACGGTCGCGCGCACTACAGGACGGCGCCCCAGTGCGCACGGCTAATCTGCCGCGGCTAAGCTGCTCTGTGTGTGTCGTTCATCTTAAGATTTAGGGCCGTCTCTCGTTAATCTTCTCGTTAGTAAACAAGAAGATGCCTTTAACGTCCAGTTAAATGTGCTCGTTAAGTGCATTGCGTTTGTCATTGCCAGATACATCTCTCGTTTGCTAACCCGGAGAAAACGAGAAGGTACGATATATTTCGACTATGTTGGCAATAGAAAAAAAATGAAAGTACCGTCTGAATAAACAGTTGTTCCCCTTATTTAACTATCAGGGAAGAGGTTAGCAGATAGTTATTATTTGGCGTTATGGAAAACAAACGTGAAAGAAGCTCGAATTTTACAAGAAGTTAGTGCGAGTGTGTTGTGTCCTCAACAGAGAAATATTAGGGTGCATTTGAATGTAAAAAAACGGACGCTACGACATGGAAGGATAAAAAAAAGCTACATGATCGCGTGGGGCAAATGAATTCAGCTCTTTCCATTGAAAATGTAGGACAGCAAAAATGCTTAGGGATTAGTACTATAACATATTGCCAAGTGTGTAGTACCTTAGTGCAAGCAATAACTTAAAAATATGTAAAAGTATACTTTTTATGTAGATTGGAGGAAGGAATCACATTTTAGGCCTCACACTAGGCGCAACAAGCATCAGTAAATACTGAATTAATAAGCTTGCAGGCATAAATAATTTATTCTGTTTTCTATTATGACAGATAACTTACAAAATCCATAACTATCTGTTGGACTCTTGAGATGGTCGTGGAGTTTTTCATGTAGCGTTTCCAAAATGGCCTTTAGAAAACGAAATAGCGTAACAAATTCAGCATCATCCCAGCATTCAAAATGATTTGGGCGAACATAAATACGTCTAGGTCGCATTATAGGGGCAATGACCTCTAGATCGTCCAAAATATTGACATCGTCTTCATTGTCAACCAAATCTTTTATTCCAGCCATTTTCATCATACCGATTCTCACTGAACTAGTCGTTACTCATAAGTTTGTATTTTGATATTGCTTTATAGGTACGGTCCGCCTTGAGCAAACACAAATGTTTTTAGTTTCTCCCATACATGTTTCGCTGGCGTTGCAGCATCATCAGTGGGATGTTTAATTCATACTGTCTGTCAAATTAACAATGAAATGATTGTTACTTTTTGTACACTAAGTGTAAAAAACTACAGATAATTGTGAAACTAATATAAATCGTTTCTTATTTTTATGGGTATACTAGGCCTACCTTAACACCACATGTAGTTCTGTTTGTGGTTCTTCAACTCACAAAACGTCGCTGAGAATTTTTGACAGTTTGTTATCTGCAAACCAATTTGCTATAAAGCAAATTTGTTTGTAAGCAAACACGGAGATTCAAGACCTTTTCAAACCTGAAGATGAATACTGTACATCACCGCCATGCCAGGCATTTCCAAACAAGCTCTACAAAAAATTTCGGAACACAACAGCAAAGCTACACCAGACCATCCTAAACATAAAATTCAACAGAGTCTGATTGTCACACAATGTAATACCTAACTTCATACATGTTAATATAAACAGTATGTCACCTGCAGCCCAACGTGCAAAGCACAAAGCTGAAATAATTTGGCTGAAACAAGAAATCAAATACCGACATACCAAGAAACAAGAACTAAATGTTGAACTTTTCAAAATTCATGTGGAACTAGGCAACCACATTAAAAAATCTGAGACATATTCAATGATTTAATGAACACAGTCGAACAAAATACAGAACAACTAATTAAAACAAAATGGGAGAAACAACAACAAAAAATAAACACACTCCTGAAACAGAGCAACACTGTTAAAGATAGAAACACAAGACAACCAAACCACACTTTTCACAATTGCCTAGTCAACCTGACTGACATACAATTCACCAAACAGGAAATAAACCTCTTGGAAAAATGACCCAAATACAATGTTAACACACATCACACACAGAACAATAGAGAATCTTGTCACAGAAAGTGAATTTATAAATGTTCAAATGTTTGTAGAGTCTATGGGACTTAACTACGGGGTCATCAGTCCCTAAGCTTACAAACTACTTATGAACAACTTACAACGAAGGACGGCACAAATATCCATGCCCGAGGGGGGATTCGAACCCCCGACCGTAGTGGCCGTGCAGACCGTGACTGGAGCGCCTCAGTCCCCTCGGCCACCGCGGCCGGCAATTCATAATAAAACAACAAGAAAGAAACAACAACACAAATTTCAATGCAGGTCTCACAAGAGAATTAATTGCAGAGGAAATTAGATGCATAATAAAAGAAAACAGAAATGACATGTCAGGAACAAAAAGTGAAGAAGAAAAAACATGTACGAGTATTAGGAACAAACTAAAAAACAAGGGTGCTCTCATCACAAAGGCAGACAAGAGCAACACTATGGTCACAATGAAACAAGATGATTACAGAAACAAAACATTAACATTCATAGAAGACAACAACATACACAAACTAACCAGTGACCCAACACAAAGATTCACAAAAATATTCAGACCCTTCTAAAATCCATCACACACATCTTCCCAAAATAAATAAATAAATAAAATAGCTAAAACAAAAGAACCCCAAAGCACCTACCTTAAACTGCCTAACGAAGATCCACAAAGAACACATCCCTGTACGTCCTGTTGTGAACTTCAGGAATGCACCCACATACTACCTAGCCAGAGAAATACACTTGTACCTACAAAAACACTATGTATTCACTAACAACAGAAGCATACTAAACACCTCAGAGTTAATACAAAAAAATCAAACACATCGACATACCCCCAACAGCCACACTCACATCATTTGACATCACATCCATGTACACCAATATCCCCACCACAGAAACCATCAACATCATCAAACAATTACAACAACAGACAGACACCCCAAATCACACATAAAAGAAATAACCAACATCCTAAAACTAATAACAGAGCAAAACTATTTCACATTTGACAACCAATTCTACTCACAGGAAGATGGACTCTCCATGGAGTCACCAATCAGTGGACTCCTAGCAAACATTTTCCTGAACCACAATGAAAACTTAATATTTGACACCATAGTAAAACCCAAACAGTAGAAAATAATTTACTGGCACCGTTATGTAGATGACATCATATGCCTTCTGGATGAAACACCTGCCGGCCGCGGTGGCCGAGGAGACTGAGGCGCGCCAGTCACTGTCTGCACGGCCACTGCGGTCGGGGGTTCGAATCCCCCCTCGGGCATGGATATTTGTGCCGTCCTTAGTGGTAGCTAGTTCATAAGTAGTTTGTAAGTTTAGGGACTGATGACCCCGTAGTCGAGTCCCATAAGCTCTACAAACATTTGAACATTTTTTTTTTTTGATGAAACACCCAGTCGCATACAAGAGCTTCATAATGACAACAACAATGTTCACCCAAAAGTAAAATTCACCATAGAAACAGAAAATGACAGAAGGCTAAACTTCCTCGAACTCTCAGTACACAGAGACAAAAATCAACACAAATTCTCCATATACAGAAAGCCCACCACCACAAGCACAGCCCTACACAAACGCTCAAACAAGCCAATTACACAGAAACAAGCCGGATTCCAATACATGCTGCACAGACTGAACAAAACCCCACTTAGTGATGAACAATACAAAAATGAACTACAAACAATCAAACAAATAGCAACAGAGAATGGGTGTGACACAAACATCATCGACAAATTAAACCACAAAATTAAAACTAAGTTAAAAGGAACAACTAACACACGTAAACAAACAGACCAGAAACACATCACATGCACACAAAACATAAACCCACTCAACTCCCATACACCAAATACCCACACACAGGAACAAAAATCAAACAAAACAACAAATAAATCAAATAAATGGCACACTCTCACATATGACAACAAAGCAACCCACAGAATAGGAAACATTCTCAAAAAACAAGGCTTGAAAGTAGCATACAGAACAAACAACTCAATACGAATAAATAAATAAATAAATAAATAAAAGACAGGCATGCAGAAATTTCAATACCAGATACACAGAACACAGAAGAGCAGTAAAAAGCAATAGTCATTCCACATTTGCAGAACACATCATAAAAATGAACCACAAACCAACTGACATAAATACTGATCTAAAGATTTTGAAACACAGCAAAAGCCTCCTACAAAACTTAACAATCGAAGAGAACTACCACATACAGAAAGCCATAATAGAAAGAAAATAATAAATGAATACACGGCCCTCTGCAACGGAACCATATTCTCTGCCCTCAAAGAACCGACAGAAAACACATACGTACACACACACACACACACACACACACACACACATAAAACGAAAGCAAGATGATTCAAGAACTCCCGCCCCCACCACAGTCAGCTTTTCTGAACACTACGCCCACTGCTGCCCACCATCTTGTTTTCATAACATAAACATTGAGTGAAGTGAAAAAGACACAGTTCTTGTTCACAACGCGAAAACAACGCAAATTCACCAAAGTAAGTGACAAAAACTTCTAAAAACACATAGACATTTTGTTATAGAAACAGTCGCGACAGTAAAATTAAACCAAAACACAAGAATGACGTCCTATATTTTCGTAAAAATCCTGATATTTACAAGCTAACCATTCACCCCATTAAATACACACGTTTTGGCTTGCAGATGACAAACTGTCAAAAATTCTCAGTGACCTATTGTGAGTTGAAGAACCACAAACACAATTACATGCGGTGTTAAGGTAGGCCTAGTATACCAATAAAAATAAGAAACGATTTATATTAGTTTCACAATTATCTGCAGTTTTTTTACACTTAATGTACAAAAAGTAACAATCATTTCATTGTTAATTTGATAGACAGTATGAATTAAACATCCCACTGATGATGCTGCAACGCCAGCGAAACATGTATGGGAGAAACTAAAAACATTTGTGTTTGCTCAAGGCGGACCTTACCTATAAAGCAAATTTGTTTGTAAGCAAACACGGAGATTGAAGAGCTGTTCAAACCTGAAGATGAATAATTTTAAGGTTATGTTGCGTATCTGCAATATATCAAACTCATCTACTATCTACTGACATGGATGGGGCGAGAAATGACGATAAAATTTTCCAATGAAGCTGCTTTCCACACTAGTTTTTCATACATGTATTGCTTCTGTTATTTTGTTCGATAAATAGGTTTTATCACGTGAATATATTGCAGTATTTTAGCGCATTGGAATCCTGCTATTTTCATACAGATTCTCACTTAACTGATAGCCGTGTAACGAGCAGAATTCTACTCGTTAACTTAACGGCCAGTTTGAGATCTTTTAACGTCAGGTTAACTCATAACGAAACATTGACAAACGCAATTCTCCGCTAAAGACAAGTTAAAATCTTAACCGGAATTTAATGAGACATTGACAAACTGGCCCTTCATGGTGGTGTTACATTCGTTTATGAGTTTAAACGAATGGTTTTGCAATGGACGCACTATGCCGGGAATCATCAGAAGGTCTTTTGTTGTGTAACATACTTAAATGTCCATATGGACTTTAGCAAACAGTTGAAGAAGATTTTCCTAATTTTACTTCAAATGTTCAAATGTTTGTAGAGCGTATGGGACTTAACTGCGGGATCATCAGTCCCTAAACTTACAAATTACCTATTAACCACTTTATATTAAAGACAGCACAAACATCCATACCCGAGAGGGGGATTCGAACCCCCGACGGGGAACGGCTTCACTCATCGTAGCATAGTGCCTCAATGCGCTCGGCCGCTCCGTTCCGCTCCATCTGTTGACTCGGGGATCGAGACGTGGCTGCACGATACGTTACAGCCATGAGGATAAGATGCCTGTCATCTCGACTGTTAGTGATACGAGGCCGTTAGGATCCAGCACGGCGTTCCGTATTGCCCTCCTAAACCCACCGATTCCATATTCTGCTAACAGTCATTGGATCGCGACCAACGCGAGCAGCAATGTCGCGATACGATAAACCGCATTCGCGATAGGCTACAATCCGACCTTTATGAAAGTCGGAAACGTGATGGTACGCATTTCTCCTTCTTACACGAGGCATCACAACAACGTTTCACCAGGAAACGCCGGTCAATTGTGTGTATGAGAAATCGGTTGGAAACTTTCCTCATGTCAGCACGTTGTAGGTATTGCCACCGGCACCAACCTTGTGTGAATGCTCTGAAAAGCTAATCATTTGCATATCACTGCATCTACTTCCTGTCGGTTAAATTTCGCGTCTGTAGCACGTCATCTTCGAGGTGTAGCAATTTTAATGGCCAGGAGTGTAGGTGAAAACATTAGAAAACAAATGAAGAACTTAGAATATAAACAGGTGATAAAAATTGTTCAAATGTTTGTACAACTTATGGGACTTAACTACGGGGTCATCAGTCCCTAAGCTTACAAACTACTTACGAACTAGCACGGCACAAATATCCATGCCCGAGGGGGGATTCGAACCTCCGACCGTAGTGGCCGTGGTGACCGTGACTGGAGCGCCTCAGTCACCTCGGCCACCGCGGCCGGCAGGTGATAAAAGTTGACGATTAAAATATAATAAAATGACGGCATTAAATATACATATTTAGAGTTAAAAGTGTCACAGTGGCTAAAAAACACTGACATAACAAATGGCGACAATAACTGAGGCAACTGATAAAACACACAGCAGCACACTGTCCTGCCTGACCGGCGGCTGCTGCTGTCTAAAAACATGAAGTAATACAACACTTGACATGGCGCACAGTTAAAATCACTAGCACTGAAACCCCAAAGGTATGGGGGAGGTTCGGGTCCTCCCTGGGGCATGAGTGTGTTTGTTGTCCGTAGGTTAGTTTACCTTAGTTTAAGTAGTTTGTAAGCTACGGACTGATGACCACGCAGTTTGGTCCGATAGATTTACAAATATTTGAACATTTGATTTGGATGAGGGAGGGAGAGGGGGCGCTAATAGACGGGGGATGATTAACTTTAATGGGAAGGATAGATGTCGGGACGAAGGGCTATATCCGGGAGGGGAAGCTGACGGAAATAACCCTCGGAAAGAGTGTGGAGTGGATAGAGGGAGGGAGGGATGACTTGGTAACGCCGTGGCAGAGAGTTTGTGACACTTGCGGGGAGTGACACTTGCGCGGAAAGGGAATGTGTAGACACTTGCGCGGAGACCCGGACGCTACAGGTTGTGAACAGGGTGTTCCAGAAGTAGCGATAGACCACCCCTACTCCACGCCCTCCAGCCGCTACCTGTGCCACCGAGCGAGGTGGAGCAGTAGTAACGGGACGTTCGCTAAAAATAGCGTATATTACAAGATTCACGTCTCTCGCATTCCGGCCCAAAATTAGCATGGGCCTATATTTCGCATTCATTGAAAAATGCGAATTTTTCCGGTACCAACTGTTTACTGTGTACATATTTAAGGGCAGAAAATAAAGTTATCTCCCAATATTTCTGATTAAATAGTGTTTCACACCAAAATACCATTTATGACAATTTCGGATTTACTGCATTTTGAGTCAGAATTCGCATCTATATTCGGATTTATCGCAAATACGAATTTTTCCTGTCCCTAGAATTACCTCTAAAAATAAACAGCTGATCAAGGCACTAAAAGCAAGGGCAGATCTTTAGGTGTATTTCTACAAATAACTAAAACACAATTTGATCGTGGAATTATATACAATCTCATTCTAAATGTTTTTTGTAGGTGGTTTTGAGCAGCTTTTAAATATGTTAGAAATTGCATTATGAAATATAGACAGCTACACGTTATGTTTATGAGATACCGATTTCGGCTAATTTGAGGTCATCTTCAAGTCTCAAACAACAGGTGTTACTTATGCATTTTTCCAGTGGCACTCATAACCTTTAACTGTTTACACACAAGGTCTAACGTTGTTAATCGCGTTAGCGATGAAAAGAGAACCCAGAATCTTTGCGTCTAAATGATACATATATTGGTGTGATGTCTTATTTCGAAAGAACAGACATCACACCAATACATATATAGCTCTCTGTGAAATGGAACGGTATGATGTCGTTACGTACCACAGCACGGCCGACTAGAAACGCAGGAGAAGTGCAAACAACGTTCTCTCCTCAGAGGTATGATTATAATTGGGTTCGGCGTAGACTTCTACAACATACAGTCTACACGGCGAAGATTACACCAAAAAATTTAACTTTTCGTTTACATTGGCGATAGCAACCAAATTTTAGAATCGTGTTTACTATGTAAAGATTTAGCAACACAAAACGCTTAAAGTCCAAACTTCACTGGTTTTCGAGTTCTCAATTTTTAATATGTTTTTAATGTTATTACATAAAAAACAAATTTGGGACTCACACTACAATTTTCATATGGTAGATTTTGTAGGACATTCACAAGACATAATTCAACGGTTCTGTGCATTCATTTTATGAGAAATACCAATCATTTGTTTTCAGTGTTTATTTCAAATTTCTACATTTAAGTTTCTTTAATTATTAGTACTTAAATGTGGTTATGAAATAAATAAATTACGTGTATATGTGTAGTCTTATGCGGCCAAACTACTTAGGTCATCGGTCGCTAGACTTACACTACTTAATCTCACTTAAAATAACGTAGGCAAAGTACAAACAAACATACCCATGTCCGAGGAAGGACTCGAACATCCGACCGGACCGGCCGCGCAATTTGTGACACAAATTACATGTTTGATAATATTAATGCATAGAAGTATTAAATCACGTCAAGACAACTTCCTGCAAAAATTTCGACAAAAAAAGTTGGCACTGAGTTTAGAAAAACAAAATTCTGGTATATTGGATTTTAACATTTTATCAAAAAATGAGTGTTACTACAAGAGATACAGCCATTCAAATTTACGGGCGCTATAACGTATTCCCTTCCTGAGTAAATGAGCTGCTTCTTGTAGTTTCAAAACCTTTTTCTTGAATGTTCTGAATATAAATCTTCACACAGACTTCTTGAGGAGGAGAGTGATACGGATATCTGATTGTAAACCACTGCCTATTACCTTAGACATTTTTGACTGTACTGAACAGTAATTCCGCGTATTCCGTAATTTATATTTATACAGTTAACAGGCAATGTAATTTATAACCAATTTCATTTTTCCTGGCAGTCTTGCAACTTGTTGCTCCCTGTTGGTTTATGCCGAGTTCGGAGTAAAAATGGTTCTATATGACGGTGATGGAAAATAGAATTTATCTTCAGCATTTTTCGGTGTGTGACATTCCCTTACACATTCCGTATTTCATATATTTCTTAGATGTATTTGTAATTCGAATACAGCCAAATCGTTTTGGGGTCTACGAATAAACGCTTCAAGTATGTAAAATACTCATTGACTTATTATTAACGTTTTTTAATTGAAGGTTTAAGGTTGCGTCTCTAATTAAAAAGCATAGTAGCTATTTTTAAAGAGATGGAAGTTGCGTGATTGTGGTGTTAACTACATAGCGGTCAATTACATCAACGTATCTGTGCAGATGCCTAATATATTTATTGCTTGCGCAGGTGTCTTGATATGCTTAGTGTTCTGAATTATATGCTTTGAGGAGGTATGACTGTGGAAAGTCAACGTCTTGTAGTAGCAGAGACTGTCTTAATAACTCTCCAAACATTATCACTATTAAAATACCTTTTTGTTTACAGGAGGAACACTCAACGGATTAATATGTAGTTAGAACAAGTTTCTATATTGCTCTTCAGCTTTGAAAGGGTTGTGCAAGTTCACTGATTTTCGTGTTATGTTGACAGTGTGGAAACTTGACCACAGCAGTGCTAGACTTCTTGGTGTGCCTGTACCCAGGAAAAGCCATCAGCCGCCCCAAGGGCCCCGGGTTCCGCGCAAGTGTCACTCCGCGCAAGTGTCACTCCGCGCAAGTGTTCCAACCCCGTGGCAGAGGCCCGGGATTCAAGAGAAAGTGGGAAACCAGAGGGTGTCGAGACTATCTTTTGTGAGACGTAGAGGTTGCGGACGTGCTCCAGGAATTCAGGAAGTTTAGTAGAGATCATATAGGATCCGCATGGGGGAAGGGAAGTGAATATGATAAGCGAGTGGGGGGGGGGGGGGGCGTGACACTCAAGGATCTGGAGGGACTCGTAGTGGGTGGAGGGAGGAGGGGTTGGAAACCCAAGTGGGGTGGAAACTACACAAGACGGTAGGGTTGACAGTAAGGAGCTACTGGTTGCACCAGGTGGAGAATTAATATGGTCAGGTCAAAGAACTTGGCATCTGTTGAGTAAAACTGAGTGCAGGTTCCAAATTGTCATTATATGTTAAAGTAATAATAATAATAATAATAATAATAATAATAAACACGCTGGATTGGATGACGAAATATAGCACTGCTCACCACAATATTATTAATCCACTAGAGCAAAATTTTCTAGAGAAAATGTAGTCTTTAATAGCAGCATCTTTAACAAACTTTCATTCAGTGGAACCGATACCTCATCAGAAAACTCAACAATCAGCCAAGTGCATCACTAACTAATTAAACTTGGGATAATGGGATGGTTTAAATCATGTATACAAAAATCTGATAGACATGATTTATTTCCAGTGTTAAGTAAAAATCGTAATTTTCTTAGGAAGTCCTAAAATGATGAAGTGAACACTAGAAGTAAACGCTGCTGAAGAAATTTAGTGGGCCGAAATTTGAAGCTGACTGTAGAACGATTCTGCAGTCGCTAGCATATATTTCGTGTAGGGACCACAAAAGTAAAATAAGAGACATTAGGGCTCATACAAAGGCATACAGGCATTCGTTTTTTCCTCGTTCTATTCGGGAGTGGAATAGAAAAGGCAATGACTACTAGTGGGATGAGGTACCCTCCGCCACCATCCTTATGGTAGATGTAGATACATACGAGCACATGGAAGAAATTTATAGCGAAGACAGCAAAATTTTAAACTCATATTTCTGTTTCGAATCTATTACAAAGTATAACCGTTTCGTGCGTGCAACATGCACAACTGTAACAACATTCTTAAGTAATCTGAACGCTTCAATATCATAATTACTGAAAGATTTAACGTGTTATTGATTAGACGGTAAGTGATATGAAAATAAATCTGCAGCACTCTTTTTTAAAATGGATGTAAAAATAAACCTCAGAAACATCGGATGTCATCGGGCGCACCTCGTTCAACTAACTTGAAATGACACAAATTTCTAATTAAATTGGTACCTACCTTAAACTTATCCAGGCTTGTCCCGGGTCTGTCCAGCAGAACCTATGTCCCATCTGCTAACATTTGCAGGAAGGTCGCTGCGAGTTTCTATCACTGCTACGGGTCTACGAGTCTCGGTGGAAGCTGGTAGCAGGCTGGCCGCGGCTGCCTCGCTGTGCCCATTGCCGGCCGTGGCTGCGAGTCTGGCGCGAGGCGGGCGAGCCTCAAGGCTGAGAGGACCGCCTCTAGAACAGGGTCTCATAGCGATTATTTTTGCTGTGCTGGGATCTGCAGTACACAGGGGTGTTCTTCTTCGTCGTCATTGTTGTTGTTGTGTTTGATGGTGACAGTAACTTGGTTATTTGCATTGTAGGGCGAGAGAACTGGTGGAAGTGTTTTGAAGTGTGTGTTAGGTGGAGCTGCGTTCATACTTGGGTTGTCACTGCTTGCGTCCAGTGTGTACTTTTGACCAAGGCGTACCATTGTTTTGAATATTTGTTTAATGCAGATGACTTGAAAGTTGTGTATGTGCGATTGTTACAGTGTATTTAAGAACACGTCGGTAGGTACAAATGTACAATGCACTTTGTACTGCAAGCAAAAACGAGCAGAGATGTAAATATTCTTGGAGAGAATACTCGACGGTTTTTCCGAAAGTCCTACAAATAAAACCGACGTTTTTGTGCTGGAAGTTCCACCCAACAGGCTCTAAAATCAGGTCAGTGGTTTGAGTCTTTAACTTAATTATGCGTGCGGTTTGAAGGCCGGTGCACGTGGTTGGTGTGCAAGAGGAGAAGAAGAATAATTGATTGAGTATGCTGTTTAGGGAGTGGATAGGTCAGGGAACATGTGAGCAACTCGTTAACATATTAGGATCGCGACTGTTATGTGAGTAGTAGCACTATCCAGTATAGAACAGAAAGTCAACGAGACAGGTGGTTGCCTCGATGACCTCTGGGGTACAATGGAAACGTTTGTGATCACTAAATTATAAATAAGGACGTGTCAATAGGTATAACACATTTGCATTGTAAACAAACAAAAAAACGTGTGGAAGTACAATGTCCATTGTTTGTTTATACGTCAGAGAGCTGACGCACCTCTTGCATTGTGACCCATCGATCTTGGGTTGTGTTGAAGAACGTATGCTACGTAAATTCATTGACAGCCACAGTTATATTTCCTGTACGGGAATTTTGCATGAAGAGCTCTCTTGTGGACTGAAAGCTTGTGTAGATGGTTTGCGATATGCATTTTAGCCTTTGTGCTGTTCCATCTTAAATGTTTTGTGGGTTGTGTGCTTGGTGTGTCAGGTTGATAGATTGTGTAAACAGGTTGGTACATTCAGTGGCGGACTAAGGAACGCCCCGGGCCTCTTGTCTTGGGGGCCTCCAGATGCCTCGAAAGCACGCTATTTTATTGGGCTGTCCCGTGACTCTCTACCTGGCGGGGCCTCCAGATCTCTAAATTTACCTATTTACATGTATGTCCAACTGGACGGGTGCCTCATTTTGTTTTGCCGCCTCCCCGGGCCTCCGACAGCCTTAGTCCGCCAGAGGGTACATTAATGTCTATTTGATCTACATAGGCTAATGGTTTCCATGTGTTTGGCGTTTAACGTGCCTCGTTAAGTTAAAATATAAGGTTATTCCGAAACTGTATAATGAGGCAGATAGCCAGAACGTGACTGCATCAGTCATTGACCAGTGACTGCCTTACGCATAGCCGAGTACATGTCTTAAAACCATGTGTGCACATTTCCATCAAAGCGGGATCCGCAGACACCTTGCATATGTATCGTAAGAAGGTGTTGGTGTCTGTGAGATCGCTTGGAGACGCAACAGTAAAATGGCGTAAAACGTAGAACATTTAACATTAATGTTTTTGTGGGGGAATTCTGAATAAAAAATACCATGTGGTAATTAAATTGTGGTGTTGACATCTAATGGTGAAAATTATGTTTTCCGCCAAACAATTATTGGGCTATTGCCAATAGCATTTAAGTAAGTTAAAATTCAAATTTCTCCGCCATTTTGGATTATTTCAAAGGGAAAGGGGGAGGAGGGAAGCATGGTCGTGGTGCCAGCTGACATCTAGTTTCCCACCAGAAAATTTTGGGCTATTCTTGATAGCGCTCAAGTAAAATTAAAATGTCCCAGTAGACGCCATTTTGGATTACGTCATAGAGTGAGGGGGGGAGGGAGCGTAGTCCTGAGTTTTTCAGTAGTGGCTATGTTGTTCTGAAACTGGAAGTGACATCATATCCGGATAACGCCATTGCAACAGTGCCACATCTTCGATTATGTCATAGGTGGAGGACATGTGGCAATACTATACTGCGGCAGAACTGGCACAATCCCATTAGTATTATTTATAGTTACTATTATTATTATTAAGACTTACTATTACTACTAATAATAAATATTGCTATTAAGAAACCATATTACTAGTACAAAATTTCGATTGTAGTATAAGTCCAATCCTTTGGGGGATGGGGGGAGGGGCTGTGCCTCCTCTGCGTGCGGGCTTCCTTATGCCTTACAGAAGGTATGTGTCCAATATCTGCAAGGTGGTAAGTGAGTATCGTTCATGTTTTAGTACGGCACACTAAATTTTATCAATATGAGATTTCCAATTCAGGGACGCTATCTTCAGTGGACAACAGTCAACAACAGCCTCCCAAGGATGTATGACGATCAGCCCAGTAAAGCACTGCATCCTCAAAGCCTCGTAGGTTGAGCATTTAACATTTTTCCTCATTTAACTGCACACCTGAATCATGAGAGTAACTATCAATTATTTATATTATTTCTTTCAGCCGTGGGATCTCTTCACGTCGGCGGAGGAGAACCACTACATCGAATTGTAAGGCTAGGAACGAAGCATTGAGGTTAGCCAAACCGAGAACCAAGCAGAAGGGACAATCTGCTGTTCACAGCTCGTGCAATAGTTTGCACTTAAAATTAAGCAGTGTGAGAGGACGGAATCCTGTCACTGTTACACAGGCACTATTCTTGTGTTAAAAAAAAAATTAAAAAAAATTAAATAAAATAAATCCTTCGGAAGCCCATCCGAACTAGTCGACATGTAGGAGGGAGAATGAATGACAAAATCAAACGCTTCATCCTCCTGAAAATCAGCCAAAAACTCAATATTTTGTGCAGGCATAATCGTTTGACCTAGAGGTAAAACTCTAAAATCAGTAAACGGTTCTACAGAATCATCTGCAGTGTACAACTGTGTGTAGTGCTCATGTATGGCTTGATCACCTGAGGTTCATCAATCATCTGACAGCCAAGACAACGATATCAGTGAGCACGGTTTGGAATTAAACTTCAACACATACATTTGCTTCTTCTTCTGCAGTAGCAATTTCGCTTTTACCCACCGAACATCAGCAGTTCTCAAAAGGGCATCGGTAGCTCGTGCATATAAATGCATAAGAAATGAATAATAAAATCCATATATGTTCCTAAAGTCTCTCGCTCTTGCGGCACAGTAATGTACCAACGCCTTACGGATCAGTCACTGCATCAATGGAGCTATTAACAAGGAGGGATACGTTTAGAGTCAACTGTGGACGACAGTTTTACAGGTTGTCGGGGGCAATCAATAGTTGCAGAAACAGCGCAGTGATTAGTGAAAGGTGAAAGAATCACGTCTATAAGTATGAAGTGTGAGGGAGATTTAAAAACGGTGCTATGCCCACACACGCCTTACAGGCCAATAACAGCTTTTGTGCCCACTTTCATTGTTAGTGACAGGCACTCTTATGGTGTCTACAGCACAAAATAACAAAGCATGTCGCTAAAACGAACCACAGCAGTTACGTTAGCATACATGGTTGTCTCCCACGTCGAACAGGGTCTCCCAGCCTGTGTTCCAAAGGACACTGGTGTTCTGTCGGAGGTGAATGTAGGCCCATAGGGTTAAACTAAAAAGTAGACGAATCGGAAATAATTACTACAAACTGTTTTACTGGTGTAATGGCTTCATTTGAGGCCCAATATGACTATCCTACGTTTCCCCCTCGGTGGAGTTGTGCTTGAGTAGTCGGGAGTACAAATGTACCCCGAAAAGGGATATTTATCTGGTTTTATGATTTATCTCATAAACTGCTCACAACATCTAACCCTAGGTCCTATTAAATGCTGTAGTGCATTAAATTCTGAATTGAATGAGTCCAGACGCATATTTTTAGACCACCGCTTCCCATACTAGTGCTCGTCAAGATTGAACAAAGTTTACATATTTATGAAGCAGTTTCGTTTCTTAACCTCTGTTTCTGTGAATATCGATTTAACTGGCCCATCTGTCAATAAAGCGGCCCATACAAAACTATAAAGGAATAAATTTTGCGCTCAACGTGAATTTTTCGGACCAACTGTGTTCGTACAGGTCCACCTTAAACTTGGAGCAACTCACATTGATTGCATAAGTTGTGGGTAGGAGTAGGGAATTTGTTATGTCGGAGATGACTCACGCAAATGTCAAACACCCTTTGAAATTGGTAATTCCTCAGTGCTTGTCGTGATCGGTCAAATCTTTGACAACATCAGCTTTGTCCAAAAGAGTAATGAGTATCACAAGGTCTCATATCTAAGGTAACCATTCATGGGAGGATGTATCAGTTGACCCTGAAACCATACCTTCCGTATGACACTTCTCAAGAAATCCGATGAACAGCTTAAAGTCTTCTTCCCCTTTTTCTCTTCGATGTTGTTGGAATGGTGCAAGGCTTCTAAGCCAGTATTATATAATAAACTTGTTCACACTACGCAGTAAGCTAAACCCGGAAGACGCAGATTGTATCATAGATGGTGGATGTCTACTCTACCGGGTTGTATGGAATAATTGTGAAACACTTCACTTAATCTTGACCAAATACGTTGACTACCTGAAACGAAGCGACAACCGAAGTGCGACAAGTATGGTGTTTGATGGCTATCCAGAAGACATGCCCACCAAGAGCGTGAAACATGCAAAAGATACACTGCTCCTGTGGTCATATTTACCGAGTTAATAGTGATATCATGATTCAGAAGCAGTTCCTTTCCAACGACAAGAAGAAAGCATGTCTCATTAGCTTGCTTATTGAGAGACTTGAGACTTGAGCATGAAGGCTTCTCAGTAAAGCAAGCGAATGAAGATGTAGACCGCCTGAATACTGACACGGCTCTTGGGGTATCATAGGAACACGAGAAGATGAGAAGGTTGTGGTAGTTGGTGAGGATACAGACCTTCTCACAATGCTCATTGCCTCAACCACACCACCAACAAATATATATTTCTCGAAACATGGAAGAGGAAAAGCTCCAGCAATGTGACACAAGTACAGCACTCTTCAAGCAGGGTGACCAAGTTTCAGGTCAAAAATAAATGTATTCTTGAAGCTATTGTCGAAACTGGCCTACGATTTTTAACAACCCTCTACGGATGTAGTGCAGGAGACACTTTAGAGAAATTGTGATTCGTCCTGTTTTTCAAATTCCTCGTAAAATCCAGAATCATCCTAGCATCCTTCCCCCAACGTCCGAAGCAACCTGCAAACTTTACTTGAGACCTTACCTACAAGTGCAGTTGTGGTTAGGACATGAGATGGATCTGCTCATGTGGGATGGCAAGCTTGAAAGTTTGGTCTTGACTCCGTTCATACCTCCAAGGAATGACCTCCACAGTCTCATCTCTCCGCAGTTTTTTACAAGGAGAACAAGGGGAGTGCGGGTGGTTGTGGGTGTCGGAAGGCTACGATTGAGTAGTCATTGGCTTGTGTCGACTGCAAGGGAACTCCTGAACTAAACCCCTACAACCAGATGAAACCGACGAATCAGAAGTTGACAGAAAACCTGCACTGTATGTATGAGGCAACGAAAATTGCTCTCTTGAGGATCCGAGTGTCGGGGTGACGGACACCTATCGGAAAATACAGACTTTGTGGAGCCGAATGGCCCAATGAGAGTCAAACGTTAACATTTGTGATGTCTAAGAATGTGTCCTACCAATAAATCCCTTTTTTTAGTCAAGGTATGCCAAAAATTCCCACGTTTCAAAAGGCTCCATTCTCTTCCTGTACGCACTGCTTATCGTCCATGTTTCACTCCCACACATGGCAACACTCCACGCAAATGCCTTCAGAAAGGACTTCCTTATGCGTAAGTTAATATTCGATGTAAAGAAATTTCTCTGTTTCAAAAACGCTTTTTTCCCATTGCCATTCTGCATTTTGTATCCTCTGTACTGCGTCCATCATATGTTGTTTTACTGCCCAAGTAACAAAACTCATCTATCATCTTCATTGTTTCGTTAATTAATCTAATTCCTTCAGCATCGCCTGATTTTATAGGACTGCATTCCATTACTCTTGTTTTTCTCTTGTTAATGTTCATCTTATATGCTCCCTTCAACACACTGCCCATTCCCTTCAACTGCTCTTCCAGGTCCTTTTCTGTCATCAGCAAAAGGCAATGTTTTGATTTCTTGACCCTGAACTCTAATTCCTTCTCCAAATTTCTCTTTGCTTTCCTTCATAGGTTGCTCAATGTACAAATTGAATAAAATTGGAGAAAGGCTACAATCCAGCCGCGGCGCATTGAGGCGCTATTCTCCGATGCGCGAGGCCGTTCCCCGTCGGGGGTTCGAATCGTCCGTCGGGCATGGATGATTGTGTTGTCTTTAGTATAAGGCAGTTTATAAGTAGTTTGTAAGTTTAGGGACAGATGAGCCCACTGTTAATTCCCGTAAGCTTAACAAACATTTGAACATTTGCTATAACCCTGTCTTACTCCCTTCCCAATCACTGCGTCCTTATAATGCCCTACAACTCTAATAACGGCGATTTAAAGTAAGAAAATAATTTTCATTAAACTGTTTTGTTTATGCCTGAAGTACTTAAAATAGTGCATTATCTATTTATGGAAACAATTGATGTATTTCTATTATTACTGATTTTAACATTATACTTTACAGAAGACTGGGAGAAGAGGTGGTACCCCACCCCCGTCGCACTAGGCCAACGTTTGCGCCGCACTGGATACACAGCTTCCCTTACATCACCGACGATAAGCACTGTCGGACTTGGCTCTCCCTTGGATGGGTTCTATTCCGGGTCTGCCGAGCGCTGGTGGCAAGCACCGTGCACGCAGCCTTTATGAGGCCAATTGAGGGGTTTTATTGAGGAAACGGTCACGAAAACCAACACGGCGCCTGGGAGTTTGGAGCCGTAACCACATCCCCCTCCATAACGCATCCGTGGACTACTTTGAACAGAAGACGACAGGGTGGCCGGTCGGTACCGGTTGGGCCTCTCCATACTTGTAGGATGGAGTTGGTTTTTTTTCTTTTTTTTACTCTGTAATAAGAGTCACCCCCATATTGGGATTTTCTAAAAATAAACCAGAACAGAGATATATTACAAAGAAAAGTTTGTTAAGCTTAAAGGACTCAACTGCGGGGTCATCAGTCCCTAAACTTACAAACTTATGAACTACCTTATGAACTTATGAACTACCTTATACTAAATACGACACAAACATCCATCCCCGAGGGGGGATACGAACCCCCGACCGTAGCGGTCGTGCAGGCTGTGACTGTCGCGCCGCAGACCGCTCGGCCACTGAGGCCGGCAAAGATTTTACATTTAACAAATTAAAAGCCAAATAAATCTAAATGTAGAATCCCATATTTTAAGGGGAGTCTTACCGTCCTACCTCAACAATGTTAAATTGGGTATATAAATACCCCATCTTCTCAGGAACTGGTGAGTATATGTGGTGTTTTTATCACATGTTCTCGCATTTATTGTGACTCTATTGCTCCACAATCATCTTATATTAACAGCTGGGAAAAAGTTATGATATTTTTTCCCTAAGCATGAAATTTTTTGGTGTAAGTTTACACAATTTTAATTTCTTGATTTTTAACTTTTACAGTACATACTACTAAGGTAAAGCTACAACATCATTGTACTATCTATCTTTCTGTTTCTCTTTGGCCACGTTCCTCCCATGCAGGTTCGGATGTTAATCCGGATTTGGCGTGTTAATATTAACGGGGTGGCCGGATGCCCTTGTTGTCGCTATCCCATGCCCCCGGGAAGGAATGTGTACCCCATAGGTCTACGTACATTGTTATGTGTGGGAAAGTGTAAAGTGTTATAAAATGATTGCGAATTGTGTAAGTGAGGCTGGGCTTGGATACCCTCACCCAGTGCTGCCCTGCTTCTCTTGGATCCGGCTTCTTTTGACATCTTGTTTGTTGCAATCTCTGGCTTCATGAAACGCAGTTGGTGCAAGTCCAACACATTGTTATTGGTGTTATAATCTTTAAGATTTCCAAGATATTCGAAAACTGTAGTCTTCCAGAATAGCCATCGTTAAAAAGTAATAACACTCCTTTTGGTGTAACCATGTTAAAACTATTACAGGAAACTGTTGTTGTCAAAGACAAACAAATTTACAGTTCAAAGAAAGATTACTAAATTGGACCGTTAGTGTGAGCAACATATGAAACGGACAGTTTTCTACAAAACAAAAGAAACCGCAGCCTTCTAGAGTAAATAGTTCCAGAGAACTAAACAATATGCGAAATGATGGGAAACAAAATTCTCAGAAATGTCAGTGCATGATTATTTTCAAATATTTATTTAAAATAGTAAATAGTCGAATATTTCAATAAAACCAATTTTCGAAATTTGCATAAAAGTGAAAATAAGAAATTTTGTCATTTTGGGCGGTACGACTCTCCTTAAGATAAGTGGATAAGCACTGTTTAATTTTTAATGGTGTTATTGGGAGGAAAGAAAATCAAAAGCAACCCCAAAATAGATCACTATACTAGTGTGACCAGATTTCTACATTCAATATACGGGACACAAATTAAAAGTTGAAATGAAATCACGTTTTGTGAAACGTTTTGTAAATACTGTACCAGTAAAATAGATTTGATTCCAAAAATTTGGTCCATACTACACCTACATGTATCACCATACTTTCTGTTCAGACTTGCATTAATAAAAAACGTAAAATACGGTTCGTTACTAATGGCGTAAATATTTTATTGTTGTCACATACAAACACAACATGTCATTTTATACAAATACCTCTGTTATTAAAGTTGACAGCTATTATTAGGTACGTAGGTCACTCATTTCTCACTAACTCAACTATATTTTTCAGAAGAATCCATGTCACTCAGCAGTATCATAATTAGAAATACAATTTTTTTAAACGTAAGTGGTTTCGTAGTGAAAGTGTTCAGGTTCCAATTAGATTAAGTCTTTCGTTTAGAATATTTCGTATTATGTTGTTTTCATCAGTCCATAAAGGAATGGCATCAAATAGACACTGTGCAGAGACAGTTATGAGCTGGAGAGCTGCAAATGTTTGTAGCATATATCACGACATTAAATAAGTTGAAAGAGATATTTTTCACGTAGACAGTATTTCCAAATTCGTGCTTTACCGTTTCACTTGATTGCTTAACATTGCTCACTTAGTGCACTCCACTGACTTGTGGGAACAGCATGTGACATTGCATGGAAAGCAGGGAGGCGTTTCTCAGCAGCTAGTCGCTTACTTTATCATTTATCATTACACTATTCTCAAGTTATGCAACAAAAGACATCACACTTTGTGAGGAAATTTTGCTCTAAAGAGGAAGGCATGTGTGTTACACAACGTCAAACCGTCCCCCTCTGACCCCCAAGAAGTACTTCTATTCAACTTGCTGTTGTAATTTCGACAGATCTAAATGATATGTCCTGAAGCAATAAACAATGCACAACTGATCGCCATGTGAAAGCAATACATAGTATTAAACAAAGATCTTCATGATTCATCCTCTTACACTTTAATCAAAACAGAATTTTTCTTTATCTTTTGGCTAAGATTACGTATCTATTTCTACGTTTTGTTATGGTACAGTTACTTAATAACACAATTTTTTTAAAATACGACACGATCGACGAAAAAAGGGGTCGATATACGTCCCGTACTTATTTTGTCGGGACAGCGGTACACTTACGCTAAATAAAGGACGATCCCGTAAAATACGGGACGTCTGGTCTCCTACACTATACTCTACTACTCCGTGTAGTTAACGCGGTGCATCGAAATACATGCAAAGGACAAGGTTCCGTGTTCCAGGTCTAGGCTACCACAGATTTAGTTGATCAGGGAGATCAAGAGTTGCATTTAATTACACCAAATACAAAGAAATGAAACATACACAGGGTACTGTTAGATTCTTCAATAGTCGAAGGAAAACTTTGTTTGACGTTAGAGGAAGTTTGTTGAGCGATGTCACGGTGCAGGGGACGAGGCGGTGGCGTTCTCTAGAGAGCATGGGCATACAAAGTGTGGAAAGGGTTGGTCCGGCGGCGTGTAGAACTTGTCGCAGCTGGGAATGTCGCTGCTCGAGAACGTCCCGTAAGCGCGCAGCTCGCCGTCCCTGGCGTACACCGCGTACCCATCAGGGCCGTAGTCAAATGGTTCTCTGCGAGCATCCGATATCTGCAACCACAAAACATGTCGCACAACTGTAGACGCAGCCAGCATATGATTTCGGGACTGAATCGACACTGTAATAATATGTACTATTAATACAACTGCAAACAGAACTAATACTGTATATACTATACTATTCTTCATTGCAAAGGACTGATGCTAGAAGCAATCTACGCATTCTGCAATACACGAACAAGGCAAATCATATCATGATGATACGCAAATGTGGACTGATACACGGGTGACATCAGAATTGCATTTCGTGAAGCCTTCGATAACATCTGAAGCATATCAGAGAAACACTTCCTGACTAAAATTTTTGCGTTACGTGAATGTCATCATTGGCAAAAAATAAATGTACTGATACTCTTTGGCCAGAAGAGAACCTTGATTCGTTTACATAGGTAAAATCAAGAAATATTAATGACTCAAATTGTGGTGTTGAAAAACAGCTCAGATCTCTAAAGGCAACTCATACTCACCTATAAGGAGCAGACATGCTAAAAGAAGACACATGGGAAAAAACCTAAAGGGCTCAGTATTTCAGTAATAACCACAGTAACTGTTAGTACATTGTGGGACAAGACGGTCAATCCCTCGGTGTTTTCAGTTAGCTGCAGGATGAGATGTGCACCTCTTCGTCCGAAATGTACTGATGGCCATGAATGTCTTTCTTCGGCGCTACAAGAAGTATGGGAATTGCATGGAGAGAAACAGGGACTGTACGGAGCATGCATAACGGCTCCCACCCTTGGCAGACTGTAGGCAGGCTCTATCCTGGTGCCAATTGTTTTCAGTTTGTCATCATTTCGGGAGGGGTTTGAACCCCAGAAACCACCCTCTGGCTACGCCCACGCTTACAACCAACTGCAGCCACATCGCTACCCCATAGCTACTAGTCTCCTTTTCCCTTCACCTATTCCAAATGTTTGTAAACGTATTGGACCAATCTGTTATGGTCATCAGTCCTTAGACTTGCAAACTACTTAAACCATCTTCACTATGGACAAAATACACACACACACACACACACATGCCCGATGGACGACTCGGACCTCCGGCGGGAACGGCCGCCCAGTTCGTAGCATGGCGCCTTAGACCGCGCGGCCATTCCGCAGGGCTCACGTATTCCCAGTGAAGGCTGGTGCCTAAACTGATTCGGGGTGCCCTTCCCTTCCAAGCTTAAAGCTAACAAGTCTGTTTCTAAAAAATACTGATCGCCGCTCATTCGTCTTCGGGAAAAACGAAAAAAAAAAAACTCCAAAATTGATAAATATGTCTGTTCTTTTCGGACATGTCCGAAAGGTCAGGAACCGTATAAATAATTGTATAACTGCCCCAACAGGCAACTGACAATTTCAATGCGGACGCATTAATACGCTCGAACCCTTGCGGGAATTCAGTATAGGCTGCGATCAAGTGGGCAGGGAGCACTACCATCGTAGTGTGCTACAAGGTGAGAAATTGCGTGCCTGGATAGCCTAATTGGTTTAGGCGATCACTGGGCCAAAGCAGGAAATCTGGGTTCGAATCCCGGTTCCAGCACAAAATTTCCATCTTTGACATTAGATTTTTTTCAATGGTCTGTAACGGTAGAAATGTTTAAATATTTCGAATTATTATATTATAGCCGTTAATGTCAAGAAATTGTGACTGTTCTTTCGGACATCTCCGAAAAAAAAGAAGAAAAACAGACATCATATAAATAACTTAAATGTGAATTGCGGAGTAGCTATGTATACACACCGAGCGAGGTGGCGCAGTGGTAACGCACTGGATTCGCATTCGGGAGGATGGTGGTTCAAATCCACCTCCGACCATCCAGATTTAGGTTTTCCGTGATTTTCCTAAATCACTCCAGGCAACAGGCAAATGCCGTGATGGTTCCTTTCAAAGGGCATGGCCGATTTCCTTCCCCATCCTTACCCAAATTTCCGAGCGTTAACTCCGTCTCTAATGACCAAGCTGTCGACGGGACGTTAAAAACCCTAAGCTTCCTATGTATACACTGTTAAGCGACTGGAGACGCTCTAACGGTCGTGAGTTACTGTAACTAGCACCCACATCTTATTTTGCGTATGCGCAGAACCTGCTATCCCCACCTCTTCTCAAACAGCCTCGGACAATAAAGTTCGACGAATAGTCTTGTAACATTAACATAGATCAACTGCGAACCACACCTTACCGTCCTTAGAACAAGTCACGTCCCATAAATATGCACCGCTGAGCTCTGAGATTCATTTTCAGGAAATTTTGCACGAATTCTTCCTATGGGCTGGTGTTCAAAAGTCTCGTTACGTTTCGTTCGCTGTCAGGAATATCGTCAAATGTTTTTCCTTTGAAAGCGAGTTTGAGTCGATGGAATAGGAAGAAGTTTGGAGGACTGAGATCCGGTGAATATGGCGGATGTCTAAGTTGCAGCAACCTCTTTTTCGGCAGCAACTGTTTGCCTATATTGGCTGTGCGTGGGCGAGCGTTGCCGTGCAACTTGGACATCCGCCACACTCGCCGCATCTCAACCCTCCAGACTTCTTCCTATCCTCTCGACTTAAACTCGCTTTGAAAGGAAAGAGAATCCACGGCATTCTTGATATCCAACGAAATGTGACGAGGCTTTTAAACACCATCCCAAACAAAGACATCGTGCAAACTTCACAGGAAATGTGTCGCAGAGCTCAGCTGTGCATAGTTATGGGAGGAGACAATTTCTAAGGAGAGTGAGGTAACTGTAGTTCATAGTTCATCTACGTTAATGTCACAGGACTATACACCGACCTGTATTGTCAGAATTGTATTTATGGCATCGAAGAATATAAACGTCATTGACCCTCGAAATCACGACCAATCTGAATCCGACATTCGTGGTAAGTAAACATATTCACCAAAGAAGACGAAACCAACATTCCAGATTTCGAATTACGAACAGAGGCCGCAATGAGTAACGTAGAAGTAGATTTTTATTTTTTATTTATTCATCGGAGTAGTGAAGCAACTAAAATCACTCAACAAGAACAAGTATTCTGGTCCGGACTGTATACACATTAGATTTCTATCAGATTATGCTGAAGCGATAGCTCCTTACTTAACAGCCATAAACAACCGCTCTCTCAAACAAGGAACTGTACCAAAAGATTGGAAAGTTGCACAAGTCACACCTATATTCAACAAAGGCAGTAGGAGTAACCCACTGAACTACAGGCCTATTTCACTGACGTCAATTTGCAGCAAGGTTTTCGAATATATCCTGTATTCAAATATTATAAATTATCTCCAACAGAATGATCTATTGACCCAAGGTCAACACGGATTTAAAAAATATCGTTCATGCGAAACACAAGTAGCTCAATACTTATACGAAGTGATGGGTGCTATCGACAAGGGTCCGCAAATCGATTCTATATTTCTTGATTTCCAGAAGGCTTTTGACACCGTACCTCACAAACGGCTGTTAATCACATTGCGTGGTTATGGTGTATCGCCCCAAATTTGCGACTGGATACGGGATTTCCTGTCAGAGAGGACACAGTTCGTAGTAAATCGATGGTAAGGCATCGACCAAAACAGAGGTCATATCGGGCGTTTCACAGGGTAGTATTATTGGTCCTCTGCTGTCCCTTATTTACATAAACGATTTAGGGGGAAATCTAAGTAGCTCTCTTAGGCTGTTTGCAGATGACGCCTTAATTTAGCGTCTAGTAAAATCATCTGAAGATCAAAACCAACTGCAGAACGATCTCCATAAAATATGATTGTGGTGTAAAAATTGGCAATTGACTCTAAATAAAGTGAAGTGTGAAGTCGTCCACATGAGTACGAATAGAAATCCGTTAAACGCTGTTTACAAGATAAATCAGTCAAAAGTGAAGGAAATCCACAAAATACCTAGGAGTTACTATTACTTCAGACTTAAACTGGAAAGAAGACGTAGATAATGTCGTGAGAAAAGCGAACCAAAGACTATGTTTTATTGGCAGAACCCTTAAAACATGCAACAGAACTACTAAAGTGGCTGCATACACTACGCTTGTCCGTACTATTTTGGAGTATTGCTGCCCAGTGTGAGATCCTTATCAGGTGGGTTTGACGGAGAACATCAAAAGAGTTACGGAAATGATACAGGATGTGGAATGGGAATCGTTACAACAACGACGGTTATCGCTGCGGCGTGGGCTACTTACGAAACTCCAGTCGCCAACATTCTCCTCCGAATGCGAAAATATATTGTTGATTGCCACTTACATAGGTAGAAATGATCATGAGAATAAAATACGAGAAATCAGAGCTCGAACGGAGTGATTCAGGTGTTCTTTCTTCCCGCGCGCTATTCGACAATGGAATGGGAGATAAATAGTATAACGGTGGTTCGATGAACCCTCTGCCTGGCACTTAAATGTGATTTGCAGAGTATCCCATGTAGATGTAACAATACAAAAGCCATTGCTGGTTACATAATCTGTTAGAATTGCGTAGATAAATGTGAAATAAGCTTGGACGAACGCGTATCCTTCTCCTCGTTATATTTTAACTGGTGCTTTTCAGCCTCAACTGCTAGTATGCGTTGTAAAATACTACACGGACATTTTAAAATTTGAACCGGGACCGGGATTCGAAACCGGGCACTCCTACTTACCAGGCAGTTACGCTAGGCTTCTATGCCACCCTAGGCACATGTCCGAAAGAATAGACGCCGCAATTCTTAATTGTTCGCTATGTCAAGTTATATGACTCAGAAGGTGTGAAGCGTTTTGTTGACTTTTTTTTTAGCAGGAAAAGATCCTAGTCGAGAGATACTGCAAAAAATAGTCAAGATGAGTTGAACATTAAATTTCGCAGAGCGTAGTCTTATAACACCAGATCATACATGATTGGAAAGTAGAAAGGGGACCAGTCAAAAACACTTGAGAAGAGTAAACTGGCATATATTGTACCATGTGCTGATCAGTGATTAAATTTATTAGGAGCACATGCAGCAGACTCATCTGACAATCTCAATTTTTTTTTGGAACTGTCGATGGTTTTTATCTATTCTTTGTGGCTTCAGCTTCAAGAGCCGCAGTGGAATTGCCGTGCGCTCTAAGGCGCCTTCCTGCGGAGCGCGCGGTTGCTCCCCTTCGAAGGTTCGAGTCCTTTAGTCCTTTAAGTAGTTTTTAAGCCTAGGGAATGATAACCACAGTAGTTAAGTCCCATAGATTTACAAACATTTGGTTTTGGACACCTTCAAGATATGAAGTCTCACTAAAACTTGTACTGGTAACGTTAAACTTCCAGAGCACGAGTAGGTGGCCTGTAAGAGTACAGATGGTCGAAGCTGTTTACAAGCATTTTGAGTGAAGTTATAAAGGCTTTGGGAGAAATCGAAACTCATAAATTGTTTTCACCAGAAACCAGAACTGAAGCAAAATCTGTTCCTTTAAAATATGAGAAAATTCAGATTTATCGCTTTATCCTGTTTCAGGTATACAATAATACATATAAAAAAACCAGATCATGTTAATCAGTTTCTGCAAAGAGAATCCCTAACAATTAATAAAGCTGTTCGAAGTATTCAAGTCATTTTGAGCTTTCTTAATGCTTCTAGACAGTTCAGTACCTCTGAAACTATTTATGAGGCCGAAGTATTAGCAAAAAAATAGTGAGATATCAGTTGCAATTCTCAGAAAGAAGAATTATAAGAAAAATAGCCGATGACCTTTGTGAGGATTAAGTATCACTATATTCGAAGGAATAGCGGTTCAGGGGTCACTGTTAGAAATAATTGACAGAGTTTAAGGAGTTAGAGAAAATTAATGAAAAACTTAGTTTTCTGTACGGAGTCCAAATTCAACAAAAGGAATTGGAGGACTTGAAGGCCAAAGCATCAGAACTGCCATAAAATCCTCACGAGGAAGAATTTGTTTTTGAAGTTTAATAAAGTTGCAAACACCATGCACTTGTAACAGAGAGAGCCTTGCAAGATGATGCTGCATCAGGCGCGTTAATTTATAAAAATTCCTGGTAGAGGGGTATCCAACGTCACAACAGCCTTAAAAATATTCTTTATCATTCTAATTTCTGTTTCCACTGGAGGTAGTTGTTTTAACAAGATAAAACTAATTAAAAATCATTTGAGGAACACGATTACTCAACAACAGTTAACAAATTTGAGTTGTATCCCTAGGGAGCATAAACGATATTTCTTCCATAAACAATGATGATATCATAAACATTTTTGCAACAGCAAAAGATGCAAAACGAAATTTTAAATTTATTATTTGTACAGTGAGTAATCACGTTTTATTTTAATGCTTAATATTTTCATTTTCTATTTTTTTTATTTTTATTATTACTTTTACTTTGACGTTCAACCAGTCAAGAAAATAAGTTAATGTTATGAGATGGGTAAATTTATTACACATTGTATTACCTAAATTACAGTTAAAACTGTTATTTGCATGGGAGGGGGTGAAAGAAGTGGGCGGCAAATAACAGCTTGCCCTCTAGCCAAAAAACGTAGTTACGGCCCAGACGCGGTTTTCCTGTTCTATTAATATTTCAAACAGAAACCGTGGTCTCCAGCTTCTGGAACTGAATAAAAGTGATGGTTCGGTTGGAGCAGCATTACGTTCGAGTGTCACAGGTAGTTCACGAACTGTTGCCGTGGGAGTTTCCCTGTTTTTGTAATACCTTTTGCCTTTGCTTACGTTGCTCAGTTGTCATCTGCTCCAGGACGAAAATAAACATTAAACAACAACGCTGATTACACGAAAGCTATTAGGATACTAGTGGGAAGGATCGCGTATAACAAACTCGAAAAAACTGCGGCTGTCAACGGTTGTGTGACAAAATGACGCAAAATTCAAATTCGTCCTTACTTACCGAACATCATTTATATGCTGACAAGAACGAATATTACCGAAATATCAGTTTTGATAGTCACGGATGCTAAATACTGGTATGAGTTATAAGGTACAAAGCACATGAAAGGTAAGAAATGGGTGAGAGGTAGTCTGGAGCGTCATGTCACGGATTGTGCTGGCACTCCCGTCGAGGGTTCGAGTCCTCCCTCGGCCATGTGTGCGTGTGTTGTCTAGAGGTCTGCAAATCGCCGGTTTCGCTCGCTCGTACTCGGTCGAGTGCGCAACGCTCGGCGGTGGCGCACCGAGTGCGTTACGTTCGCAGCGAGCGAGGAGGCAGCGTGGGGCGGCTCGGGCACAGGCCGCACAGCGTAGTGCTGCCGCTGTACTCACAAGGAAACCTACCCAAGTGTCACTCTCCGATTTTTATGAAATTTGTGTATACATGAAAAACTATGGGACACGTATTATTTTTTAGCGGCGGAGAAACATTTTTAAGGGGTGAAACGGTCCCTCCCTAAAATAGAAACATGGCGATAACTTAGAGACTAGAGAAGCGATTTTAATGATGTTTGGTATGAAAGTATCTTTTGATAAAAGACAAATTCCATAGATTCAACTTCGATAAAATCAAAATAATTTTTTGAGCTGTCCCCCTAATTCTGACTCCCCCTGCAAAGTACCTAGGCTGATCTCTTATCAAGACACGGAAGAAAGCGAGGATCTTATATATTGCACAAAAGCTTGTAAACGTTCTTTATTATGTAGATAAGAAACACGACAGTGGCAGTGGGAAATATATGAATGTTGCAACTGGAAAAATTCCCGTTAAGGACTCACTCGGAAAAGGTAGAAGCGCAGCAACCACGCACAGTGCCAAAATGCTATGGGAATATATATTAACGAGGTGCAACAGAGAGAGAGAGAGAGAGAGAGAGAGAGAGAGAGAAATGCACAAAACTAACCTAAAGGGTTTACATCAATATCGTGTATTTAATATCAATATAAAAGACGGAAAAAGTATTCTAGGACTTGAGAGTGATAAGAGGAATGGATATAATATACAATCACTTCCTCGTTAAGACGACAAGTAACATTTACCACTAAACAGGCACTAACAGTCGGCAAAATGGGAACAAGAAAGAAAGAAAGAAAGATCCTGGAAAACTCATTTAGTAAATGATCTTAGCACAGAAACTTTATGTTAATCACGCATAATAACATGTATGGTAAAGTATAAAATGCGAAACTGAATGGCTAGTTCAACTGGATCGAGAGAACAGCTTTTGAAGCACCTGGGAAAGGAAAAAATTCCAAATTTCTCAGTCAGGATGTATTCTCAAGCATCTAGTTTGCTCCCGACACTCGCCTTGGACTCGAGTGGCACTGCGGTGGGCGACCGAGTGGGAGCGGGCAGTGTGGACGGTCGGGCCGGTCGAGCGTGCGCCGCTCGAAGGAGCGCGGAGGAAGTCGAGCGCAGCCACACGCCTTGCCGCAAGCTGCAGTACCGACACCTGTCGGACTGTCATAGAACGACGTGTATCACGCGATTCGAGCGAGCAACCGAGCGAGGTGCAGATCTCTAGTGTTGTCCTTAGCGTAGGTTAGTTTAAGAGGTTTGTCAATCTAGGGACAGATGATCTCGGAAGTTTTCTCCCTTTGGTTTACGAACAGTTGAGCAATTTGGTGAGAAGTAGTTGAATCAGGTATTCCACTGAATTTCGGTTGTCCAAGACAACCTAAATCTCGATGGCCGGAGGTGGATTTGAACCACTATCCTCCCGAATGCGAGTCAGGTGTCTTACCACTGCGCTACCTCGTTCGGTTTCGGGCAGGGGAATGGGTCTTATGTGTTTGTCCTCAGCAATACTTTCAGCTTCATTTGCAAGCAAGTCGCCGAAATGGCGTCTATTAAAAAGACTTGCAGTAGGCGGACGAAAGACGGTGAGGATATCCCGGCCAATAAAAGCCATACGATCATTTCAGTTCATCCTACCAGGGACTGTTTCCTGCAGCTTTCCCTTTTTTTAACAAAATCAGTCTGTATAGAGAAGAAGACGGATACTCTGGGAAACATCTCACAGTACACAATGAAAGCTGGCCATCCAGGAACAAGTCCTGACTTCTATTACTTAGGAAGTTTTAGAGCCACTAACGTATCTGAGAAGCTATTCTGTATGCTCGGGCCTTCACCAAGTCTGCACTGGGTACAGTGTGAAATGCTTTCCGGAAATCTAGGTACATGCAATCTGCCTGTGGCTCTTCATCCATGGTTCACAGAATATCGTGCGAGAAAGGGGCAAGTTGAGTATCGCACGAGCAATGCTTTCTAAAACCATGCTAATTTATGGACAGAAGTTGTTCTGTATCGAGGAAGTTTATTATATTCAAACTAAGAAAATGCTCAAGAACTCTGCAGAAAACCGATGTTCAGGATATTGACCAGTAATTTTGCCACAGACCAGATCTAGCCACAACATTCGGACGTCATACACGTAAAATCTCAAAATGAGACAGCACTTCACGTGACTTTTGCTACTCATTGACGGTTTATTTGTCGCTTTGGCTTTTGTTACTTTCCGAAGAAGGTTTTTTTTCGGTGTCTTGAATTGTTTATGAATTACCTAGGATGTCCATACAGGCTGACTACCCCGAATATTCAGAAACGTCGCCTGCAGAGGGTACAGGTAACTTGCAGAAGATAATTGAAAATTGATAAATGTTGAAATCGTATTGATTGATTCTACTGTCGGTTCTTGGTGAAATAGTATTTTCTTCCAATGTTAAAGTCGATAAACAGAGACCGGTAGTAACGCCATCGTCTTCTTCACTGGTGTAGAAACTTTGGAATCAGTAAAGCCGGCCGCGGTGGCCGAGGTGACTGAGGCGCTCCAGTCACGGTCAGCTCGGCCACTACGGTCGGGGGTTCGAATCCCCCCTCGGGCATGGATATTTGTGCCGTCCTAGTTCGTAAGTAGTTTGTAAGTTTAGGGACTGATGACCCCGTAGTTAAGTCCCATAAGCTTAACAAACATTTGAACATTTGAATCAGTAAAGTACTTGAAAATGGGCTCATAACCTGAAACCTAGGTCGTACAAATAAAGTTTTGTGAAACAAGGCAATAACAAGTGTTCAGTTATTTAAATGTTCAAATGTTTGTAAGTCTATGAATCTGGTCATTAGCCCCTAGACTTACAAACTACTTAAACTAAAGTATGCTACGGACAACAACTACACCCATTGCCGAGGGAGGACTCGAACCTCCGTTGGCGAGCAGCGCCGCGCTCCACAGTTAGGCGCCTTGGAACGCTCGGCCACTCCACCGCGGCAGAAGATAATTTCTCTTCCAGTTTTTGGTTAGCCGGTAATTAACGTCAAAGTTTTCTATGTATAAGGACGACGTTCGGAAAGCAGCTGTGGCGAGAACAGGTAGTCGCGCGTAGATGTGGAAGCGGTTCTCCTAGCCGGAGGTGGCTTAAAAGCTTCTCTACTTTCTTACCGTGCTTTGCATTTTGCTACAAACTTGCTATTGCTAGGCAAAGCACTATCTTTAAATCTATCTAATTAAATAATTTTATGTGTGAATTTATTGGTACTACGTTCTTCCAAAGTGATGTTTGTAATGTAAAATATAAATGAAAACGGCGAACTGTCACTCTTTTGAAATACTTGTTGCTTCCATACCTTTTAAGGCTCCTCTTCAGATGGTGCATGCAAGTTAAATGACTATTTCATTGTGTAATGTTGGGCACGGTCTCTGTGGTAAGGAGACAGAAACTGGACTCTCATTACAAATGCGCCTAAACTGTCATAATAAGTACACACTTAATATTTGGATACAAATTGCCATTTAAACGCAATTTATTCCGATACATTAAAACATTTTGGTTTTGTGACAGTGCCAGTACCCAACATTTTGGTCGCTTCTGTGTAGCTTCCACGTAGCATCAATGTTCACTATCTAAAGATAAACCCGGAAACCTTTCGAAAACTTCTTTATGGAATAAACAAGTAACTATTAAAAAAAGTAATTGTTTGCAGTATTGTGTGTGAGGTCTTATGCGACCAGACTTCATAGTTATCAGTCGCTAGACTTACACACTAGTTACTTCACTAACTTAAACTAACATACGCTAAGGACATCACAAACAACCATGCCCGAGGGAGGATTCGAACCTCCGACCGTAGCGGCCGTGCCTACCGTGACTGGCGTGCCGAGGACCGCTCGGCCACTGCGGCCGGCTTTCCAGTATTCTGTAATTATTTTGAATAAGCAGCAATTGGTCCTTAATCTGATACTTTTGAGGCGCATAAAAGCATTATAAATATTTTTAGCACGAAATAATGGTACGTAACTTTTATATTCCATTCAGCATTATCTGTATATCGTTTGATCCTAGTTACACACAATAGTTCTTCTTTTACCTATGTAAGTACTTACATTTTTGACTCGCTGCAGTTCTTCTAAAATACAAGATGTTGTCTGAATGTACTTTTCCGCTTTAGATTTGGAATTGTCACTCTGCTTGACACATTCTTCGAGCTATAAAAAGGCAGATACGGGAAATTAGGAAATTTTTTGTAAAATTTTCCTAATTTCTTACAGGTAGTAGCTGTTCTTATATTACTGTATACATGCGCATAAATGAATTTTCGTCACACTCACCACCAGTCGCATGTTGCTCTTCCTCACGCACGTTTCAAATTCGCAGAATACACTCGGCCGTTGACTTAGATTCCCTTTAGCATCTACGATCTGAAAATGGAAGGAAAATGATATGCAGAAGTCACTTTTTCATTCAAAGAAAGTATTAAAGCGAGGTAATATTAAAACGCATTGTTCTCTCACGTCAAGTTACTACCCACGGGCAGGCCTTCAAAAGGCAACACATTTTGGGTCAGCAGCTACTAAGAATTTTCTAAGCAAATCAGTATTTCTGGAGTGAATAACGAAGACTGATTCTTCCCACTCTTTTGCAAAGTGAAAAGCCTGAAGCGTAGAGGAGACATGTGGGTTTAATTTCCTCTAATATTGCGTGCTGCTGTATACGACATTTATCAGCATTATATCACAGATTAAACTACTGTTCGTGAATAATTGAAACATGGTGACGGCTTGCACATCGACGACATGAACAAAATATTCGAAACAGGGGGTGCAGAGTTATGAAGCGATGGAAAATGTGTGCGATTTGGTATTTGCATATTCAGAATAAATGGCCGTTAAAATGCGGTGAACTTTTGTCTTATTATTATGTAAGTGATTTATTGACTCACCGGTGCCGAACATTTTTCGAATGGGGTGTCATTCAAGTACTGACTGACGCACTTTTTGAGTTCTTCATAAGCAGCTTGTACCTGCAATAAGAAACACATCTGTAGTTATGATCTGAAAAGACGGAAAAACACAACCACTTATACTATTTGTGCATAAATAAATATGTCTGTTTCGCCTCAGGCAGCGGAAACGAAAATATAAATATCTGAAATATACAGGAATAGGATGATTCAGGAGAAATGTTACATAATTTATCTACATGTGAAAATAACGGAAAATATCCTATGAATATTTGTCCAATATCATCCAGCAGACACTTATTTAAAGAGCTAGGGATCTTCACAGTAGCTTCTCACTATATATATTCACTTATGAAATTTGTTATTACCAATCCCACCGAATTCAAAAGCAGTAGCAGCGTACATAACTACAATACTAGGAGAAAGAATGATCTTCACTATTCAAGGTTCAATCTAGCTTTGGCACAGAAAGAGGTGAATTATACTACCACAAAAGTTTTTTGTCGCTTACCAAACAGCATCAAAAACCTGACAGATAGCCAACAAGCATTTAAAAATAAATTAAAATAATTTCTGCATGGCAACTCCTTCTACACTACAGATGAATTTTTAGATATAAATTAGTAAATTTGAAATAAATAAATAAATAAAAACAAATACTAAGAAAATTAGTACAAAGTAATTACTTGTAAAAACATCTTTCATTAACGTGACACGTTCCACATCATTACGAAGTGTCGTATTCATGATCTATGGAACAAGTACTAATCTAATCTATCCGATTTTCGAACGTTACAGAATTTTAATGTGTTGAAGAATACACACACCCATGAATGATTATGAAGACAAGTCTGAACATTAATTACAGAAATTCTGCTTATTCGCTGTTTGAACAGATTAACTGGAGGGAAGATAATTGGTGCAACCTACAAGAGATGTAGAAAAAGTTCCCCCACCGATCTGACTGTACTTATTGTGTGATGTGCCAGTAAAGTTAACCCTCCATTCCCAGTGTTTTTCTAAAGAACACGGAATAATAGCTGATTTACAGTCTTATGTGTATCAGACCTTGAAGTCGCCCAGTTGTTGAGCAACAACATGCTTCTAGAATGACATGTTGCCGCTTGTTGAGGCGTGTACCGATTTCAGAGGCATTAATCTCTCCAGTTTGGAGGTCGGGTTACGTAGAGATCATACGTGGCCAGTGAGTGTGGTTTATATGTCATATGGTATAATATTTTGGGTTAATTCTTCAAGTCAAACCAAATTTTTCAGAGTCCAAACGCGTGTAATACGTATTGTATGTGGGGAAATTCACGGACATCCTGCATAAGCCTCTTCAAAGAACTGGGTACACTAACTACTGCCTCACAGTATATTTCTTAATGAAATTTATAATTTTTCCAACAAACAGCTCAGTTCATACATACAATACTAGGAATAAAAACGAGCTACCACTATAGAAGGATTTAAAAGCACTTACTTTAGTTCAAAAAGTGGTCCACTACTGGTGAACAAACATTTTTAATAATTTACCAGCAACCATAAGAAATTTAGTTACAAATAAACACCAGTTTAAGAGGAGTATGAAAAACTTATTAGTGGCCAACTCCTACTCCATTAACGAATTTTTGAATAGAACTGAATGATGTACTGTATGTATTCATACTATTGGCACTATTATTTCAGCTTGTACATACGTGGCGTGTTTTTTAATTAAGGTCCTTTTGTTGTAGACACTAGTAGTTCGGGCACATACCGCAACGAGCACGTGCGTCGTGTACCGGCGTGCCTCAGAAAAAACTGTGTTCAGTTTCACCTCAGTAGCTAATCTTTACGGTTCTGTTCTGTGTTTTCAAAATGTTTAGGACTATCAGCTTGTCCGCCGCGTGTGAGGATCGCTCAGTGATATGGTTTTTGTCACCAAGGAACCTGTCTGCTGCAGAAATTCATCGACATATTTGCGAATTGTACGGTGATAATGTTATGAGTGAAAGCAAAGTGCGTAAGTGGGTACGAAAATCCAGAGATGGCCGCGACAACGTCCATGATGAGGACCGCTCCGGTCGCCCTTCGATTACAGACAGTTTGGTGGCTTCATTTGAAGCGAGGATTCATGGGAACAGGCGCTTCAATAACAAGACTCTCAAACGAAAACGGCAGTAAATTCTTGGTTATCGGAGCAGGCAGCAAGTTTTTATGAAGAGGGTATTTTTAAATTGGTTGAGATGTTTGAACAAACTTGGCAACAATGTCAAAATCCGGCCGAGGTGGCCGAGGGGACTAAGGCGCTTCAGCCACGGTCTACACGGCCGCTACGGTCGGGGGTTCGAATCCCCCCTCGGGCATGGATATTTGTGCCGTCCTAGGTCGTAAGTAGTTCATAAGTAGTTTGTAAGTTTAGGGACTGATGACCCCGTAGTTAAGTCCCTTAAGCTTAAAAAACATTTGAACATTTGAACAATGTCGAAAAATAAAGTATCTACTTTCTGAAAATAAAATTACTTTTTTTAAATAACCTTTTGTTGTGTACTTATGTTCAAACGGCCCTTACTTAAAAACACGCCATGTTCCATTGACGAGGATCTCCTCAATAGGGATATATGGAACGAACAGCTAATGTAATCTCTAATCCAATCTAATCTAATCTCATGCCTTTTTATTTTAGCAGCCAGTTACCTTTTCTTGGCTGCTGTGGTTAAGATTATACTAGTGTCGTTGACCTGATAGCGATAACAATCAACAAAAACATCTAAAGTTACAATGTACCTCGATTCAAATGTGAGTTATGTTTTATGAGAAAACACAACATAAAAATAATTATTTGATCGAAGGTTAAATAATATTCATTTATATTTGTTGCATTGTATTAATATACAAAGCACTGAATTTTAATTTATACAAAGCTGAATCGATTATATGGGAATGAAAGGGTTAACAAGTCGATACCCTGGACTTCCTCAATTAAACAACACTCAAGCACGACATGCACACGGCCTCACGGCTGTTCTCGGATGCAACTCACAATTGTACACTGGGCATTCTTGCAGCTGTTCCCTCAGTGCAATTAAAACCCTGCATATAGAAAGTAGCGACAACATTTTGTACGTAGATTGACGACAACCGCATCTTACCATTGGGTAGTTTAACATAAAGTGGTACTCAGCAACCATTTCTGGACCAACCTATCCACTACATATATTGCAGTAATGGATTAATCTAAGGTTTATATCTCTACACGAAGGTTGTGTCTCACAAAAGAATGTTTTACATTTACAAAACAACTTAATAAATTGTTTTATTGTATATAATTCAAGGCTACACACGACAGCTTCATATTTAAATTACTGTGTAGTGGTACACTGACCGATTTCGTTCGTATTTCTATGCCAGAGGAAAACTCTAGTTAACTCTCGTCTATTAGATATTTGATATAATGTATCTACGCTGTCTTTTGCATAATAAACAAACAACTGTGGAATTCTATCGTTTAATTTAATAGAGCACTTATAATACTCTAGTTACGTTACGAATTATCAGTCCCATAGTGCTAACGTTGTTGTAGCATAATTGGTACCGTTCGTTCCTATTGAATTCAAGTGCAACTGATCATGGGTTCGATCCCCACCGCATTTTCTATTTTTTTATATATTCTTGTAAACGTCAGATACGTAATAGTGCAAACAAATAAAATTCACGCCCAATAGAAATTTTCATTTAATCAGTTTTTTGTGAGATAATTTAGAATAATTTTGTTTGACATACAGTTACCGGTGTGACCTTTTTTTCGTTCTTATTACTCTTTCAAGAATAATGCCTCATTGTCAAGCCGTGAATTGTAGCTCAAGGACAGACCGTGTATACAAACTGTTCAACATCCCACAAGGGGAAAGCAATATGGACTGTCGCAGTGTGTGGTTGCATTAATTCGATTATGAATCAGCTAAACTGTGGGAAGTAAGAAACGGCACCTATGTAAAACTATTATGTGTGGTTGCATTAATTCGATTATGAATCAGCTAAACTGTGGGAAATAAGAAACGACACCTATGTAAAACTGTTATATCACATCAAGGAATAATTTCGCTTTCTGTAATTGAACTGATGGCTTATATGAAACATGCGCTGTCTATACAATTGTAGGTGGGCTCAGTAGGTACATAATTTTGAAGTGGCATAATCAGCTTGGACGACAAATTAAATTACAATATTGGAGTAAGAATAAGAACATGAAAAATGTAAAATAAGTTTGTATATATATATATTGCAAGGATGATATTGCGTCAGTTGCCTTAACATTGAACTAATTGTTTGATATTTTAATTCATTATTTTTATTAATCTATTAATAATATAAAATGTAAACGATAACATAATCATAATCTGCTGCTTTCATTCTGATAATTCAGTGTCGTATTTCTAAAAAAAATGTATAGTTCTGTAAGGTTAATCCTAACCTACATTATTTCAATGCAACAACAGATGGTGTTTAAAATTTTTTTGTCAATATTTAACGAGGCTATCGAAAATTGATTTGCACAGAAATTTATTATGATTTCGTAGTTACTAACAAGCAAACGAAAGCCTTTGTATATGAACTTGCTCTAGCTGACAGATTACAAATTCCGTCATGTGGATTGCTTGTATCTGTATTTGTAGCATCCATTGATGCAGATCTGTGCTTTGGAGTGTGTATTCATTAGTGTGCTATCATTTTCACTTTCACTTCCGTCGCAAAATGTTTACAAACTCTGGTTCTGCGGTACACAATGGGTGCACGACAGCCACATGGCCCAGTAATGGCGGCGTACGTGATTTGACAGGCGCGTCACAGCCTGTCTTTCTGGTTAGCCTCGAGCAGCCAGGGCTGACGTCACTCTGACGCTGCCCGAAGCCTACGAGAAAGACAGGCCCCAGCGCAGTCGTCATGCCACGTAAGCAACGTAGTTCCGAGCCGGCGCGATCGCTAGCCGATTGGCCGGCCGCTGGGGCACTGCCCACTGCATCATAGTAGGCAGTCACTGAGCTAACGATCGCGCCGGCTCGCACCTACCTTGCTTACGTGGCATTGCGCTGGGGCCTGTCTTTCTCGTAGGCCACGGGCGCTGCCTGGCCTCCATTGGTCTAAACTGTGTACACTACCTGCGTCATCCTGGAGTAACGCGTGAAGCAGCCGTAGCATGCGTCGTAGCTCGAGGACTCCGTGCACATCGGCTCCAGCAGTTCCTCGAACAGACGGCTGCCAACATACAAGCACAGCGTCACTTTGCTAGCCGTATTCACAAGTCAGGGAAATATTATTTTTCTAATTATTGGCCATCTTTAAGACGAAAAAACTCCTCTTATGTGGCACTTAAATTTCGAAAACTACAATTTACATAAACAATTCATAAGTGCAGACGAAGTCAGCATAAGTACCTACACACAAATACAGAAAACTGCAACAGTCGCTTGGAAAAAGGACCTTGTTTATTCGATAAACCGTTTCTTGGGATAAACCGTCTGAATATAGCCTGAAGTGATTCAAAAATATATTTATGGAATAAAAGAATATTTCAAAAAGTTACCAGTTAATTGCAGTTTTCTGTAGTAGTAATGAATAAACACCCACAGATCCGTAAACGTCTGTGATGCATAAATTTAATAAAATATCGACCTTGGGGAGATCAGTTTGGATTCAGGAGAAATGCTGGAACACGCCAGGCAGTACATTACGACGGGGTAAAATATAGGGAGTGAAGAATTATATTCAATTTGTACAAAAACTAAACAGCAGTTATCAGAGTCAAGCAGCATGCAGGGGACGCAGTGGTTGGGAAGGGAGGAAGACAAGGATGTAGCCTTTTGAGAATGTTCTTCAATCTCTACATCGAGCAAGCTGCGAAGGAATGCAAGTAAAAATTTGATAGAGGAATTAAAGTTCAGGCAGAAGAGATAAAAACTTTGTTGTTTGCTGATGACATAGTAATTCTGTCAGAGACAGCAAAGGACTTGGGAGAACAATTGAACGGAATGGACAGTGTCTTGAAAGGTGAGTGTAAGATGAACATTACCTAGCGTAAACAAGGACAATGGAATGTAGTGCCAGTAAATCAGACGATGCTGAAGGAAATATATTAAGAAATGTGGCAATAAAAGTAGATTAGTTTTGTTATTTGAGTACAAAATACCTTGTGATGGCCGAAATAAAGAAGATATAAAAAGCAGAACGGCTATGGGAAGAAAATAGTTTCTGAAGAAGCGAAATTTCTTGATATCCAATATTAATTTAAATGTTAGTAAATTATTTCTGAAAGCATTTGCCTAGAGTGTAGCATTGTATGGGAGTGAAACGTGGACGTTAAGGAGTTCAGACAAAAAGACGATAGAAGCTTTTGAAATGTGGTACTACACACGAATGATGGAGATTGGATGGACAGATCTCGGAACTAATGAGGAGCTGAGAAATGGGGAGAAATGTATTTTCTGGCATATCCTGTCCAACGAAAGGGGCAGGTTGGTGGGACACATTCTGAGACATCAAGGAATCGTCAACTTAGAACTAAAAGGAAGCGTATGGGATAAAGGCCGTAAACGGGACCGAAAGACGAATACTGTAAGCAGTTTCAAAAGGATCTAGGTTTCCGGCCTTATTGGCAGATGAAGAGGCTTGCACAGGACAGGGTAGCGTGAAGAGCTACATCATACCAGTCTGCGGACTAAAGACTGCAACAAAAGCAACCTAAAAGCTGAAACCTAACCCTATTCCATTTCTCCAGTCTATGCAAAGCTGTTGCGGCATTCGGCGCTCACAAGAGTACGTGCTCGCAAAATGTCGTTTAGGTGTTATGTTTAATGTGGAGCCAAGACGTATCCCCGGATGACCAGTGCCTTGAACCAGGTATATGTACATTACTGTGCTTCGATTTACTATGGCCACAATTGAATTGCCCTGCAGAATAGCAGGCTAGTTTTTTAAAAGAAAACTTCATTTTGCATGACCGAAAATAGGTCTTAATAACGACGACTGGTTTCAAATCGAATGCTAACGAAAGTCGATAGCTGTTCCTACAACGTTCGATACAGCGCATTATGTTGAAACTACGCCATGTCGACAGAAAATCTTGTGGTAACAAAATTAGCCCTCTAGTGAACATTCCTTCGCGAGGTTCTAAAATTGGTCACTAGATGGAAATTCAGAACAGAGCCTGTATAGGGTGAGAGAGTTGCCATGCGTGAGACCGCTCTATCGTGAGACCGATATTTATTTTGAGTCAGTTTCTCTTGTTTCAGTAGAGACAGTACCGGTATTTTTCCGATTTTCTGTCATAGTGTGTTCATAAACGTACGTACAGAATGACGTGTTTGATATTTCCCAGTGTAGGAAATTTTATAAGATCGACGGGAGCACACTTAAAATGTATTATATCGGGGCGGAAAGGGATAATGTACTAATTTCAGCGATGGATATGTAGAGAGAAAATTCTGAATCGACTGCCAAGTGTCGAAGTTACTAGAACATTGTAAAATACGGTATTAACTTTCGACGGTCATAGACACTGTCTCACGAGAGCTATTTGCTTACAAATTTATTAGGCCGGTATAAGCATAGATGAATGGCACGTACTGATTAGTAAGCTAGAAGACGTGATTTGGTCTCATGGGTGGGACTGGTGCGTTATTTCAGTCGTTAAGTGTCTGCTTTTCTGCCTGGGTCGCTACGTAAGTGCACGGCCCGCTCGCATTCTGGTAAAAACATGGCGGCCACTCTCTCCCTATACAGGCTCTCTAGGAAATATTAAAGTGGCGTATGGGAGAAGTATGGCCAGCTTCCAGCGGCGGTCATACTGGGCTGCTGCTTATACACTGACCACTACTGCGCTCTGTAGATTAGATTACATTAATACTTGTTCCATAGAACATGACTAGGACTCTTTGTAAGAATGTGGAACATCTCAGTTAAATAAAAGGTACTTTTACGCAGTGGCGTACCAACTATTTCTTCAGAAGAGGGGGGGGGGGCAAGGAAACGTATTTACTGACTTCGTCTGGCGGAGGAGGCGAGGTCATGGAGCTTCCATTTAGCCGAGGTTTTTCCGTTTTCTAAAAAAATAAAAAAAAGTATATAATAGCGACCTTGAGTGCCCCATTAAACGTTGTCCTCTATTATTAGCAGCCACAAACTGAAAAATGGGACGAAAGGAGAGGACAAATGTTCGTAAATCTATCGGGCAAAACTGCGTGGTCATCAGTCCGTAGCTTACAAACTACTTAAACTAAGGTAAACTAACCTAAGAACAACACAAAAACCTATGCCTCAGGGAGGACTCGAAGTAGACACTTCAGTCAAAGGCAAAAATGGCTGCCATAAGAAATACTGTCTAGTGATTACTGCCGGCAGCATAGTTTTGCCGGCCGCGGTGGCCGAGGAGACAGGCGCTCCAGTCGCGGTCTGCACGGCCACTACGGTCGGGGGTTCTAATCCCCCCTCGGGCATGGATATTTGTGCCGTCCTAGTTCGTAAGTAGTTCATAAGTAGTTTGTAAGTTTAGGGGCTGATGACCCCGTAGTTAAGTCCCATAGACTATACAAACAAACAGCATAGTTTATTGACTGGCTCTGCCTAAGGATCAAATAAAATTAAGTGAAATGGTGGGGGGGGGGGGGCAGAAACCTCCGAAGTTTGAAGTAGGGGGAGGGTGACTGCCCCCCCTCCCCTCTCGATACGCCGCTGTCGTATTACAGAGCATTCACTTAATTTTTTATTTTATTTTATTTTTATTTTTTATTTTTATTTTTATTTTTTTATTTTTTTTTGGAGAATTACTAGCGTATATCTAAAATTCCCGCTACTTTATGGAAGGTGTTGCGGTCAGAATTTCTTTTTAAATGGTAGTTAGCTACCTGTCATACTTTTTTGGTAAATAGCAATTGACTTTTGAATTTTACATATGGCTACGTTTCATCAACGACAGTTTATAATTTGAATTAGCAGTAACACAGCTCTCGGTCGCAGATATAAAATGTATTTTACCTAGGTTTCGGTAATTACAAAGAGTGCCTTCACCAGAAATTGCTAATATTGCCTCTAACATGAATTACAATTTTTTTTCTAAGTCGCCTCCTTTCGCATGTGAGCAACCCTTAGTGGCTAGTCTGCTGTTTTATTTTGTAACAAATGTGACTTACGCTTTATCGATTACATGTTATTTTATTGTGTGACATGATATCACTGCTTCCATTCTGTACATCAAACTAGTACTTACACTTTATTTTTCTTGTTATGAAATAATAACTGTTCCTCTTTTACTAAATTTTGTAATTTATATTATAGGCAATTTTAGCAATTTATGATGAAGGCACTCTTAGTAGTTGAAGAAAAAGGTAAAATACCCTCCTGGCCATTAAAATTGCTACATCACGAAGATGACGTGCTACAGACGCGAAATTTAACCGACAGGAACAAGATGCTGTGATATGCAAATGATTAGCTTTTAAGAGCATTCACACAAGGTTGGGCGTCGGTGGCGACACCTACAATGTGCTGACTTGCCGTAAGTTTTCAACCGATTTATCATACTCAAACAGCAGTTGACCGGCGTTGCCTGGTGAAACGTTGTTGTGATGCCTCGCGTAAGGAGGAGAAATGCGTACCATCACGTTTCCGACTTTGATAAAGGTCGGATTGTAGCCTATCGCGATTGCGGTTTATCACATCGCAATATTGCTGCTCGCGTTGGTCGCGATCCAATGACTGTTAGCAGAATATGGAATCGGTGGGTGCAGGAGCGCCGTGCTGGATCCCAACGGCCTCTTACCACTAGCAGTCCAGATGACAGGAATCTTATCCGTATGGCTGTAACGGATCGTGCAGACATGTCTCGATGCCTGAGTCAACAGATGGGGACGTTTGCAAGACAACAACCATCTGCACGAACAGTTCGACGACGTTTACACCAGCATGAAGTATCAGCTCGGAGACCATGGCTGTGGTTACCCTTGATGCTGCATCACAGACAGGAGCGCGTGAAATGGTGTACGCAACGAATGACGAACCTGTGTGCACGAATGGCAAAGCTTCATTTTTTTCGCATGAATCCAGGTTATGTTTACAGCATCATGATGGTCGCATCCGTGTTCAGCGACATCGCGGTGAACGCACATTGGAACTGGGTATTCGTCATAGCCATACTGGCGTATCACCCGGCGTGATGGTATGGGGTGATATTGGTTACACGTCTCGGTCACCTCTTGTTCGCATCAACTGCACTTTGGACATTTCAAATGTGTTACGACCCGTGGCTCTACCCTTCATTCGATCCCTGCGAAACCCTACATTTCAGCTGGATAATGCACGACCGCATGTTGCAGATTCTGTACGAGTCTTTCTGGATACGGAAAATGTTCGACTTCTGCCCTGGCCAGCATATTCACCAGATCTCTCACCAACTTAAAACGTCTGGTCAATGGTGGCCGAGCAACTGGCTCGTCACAATACGCCAATCACTACTTTTGATGAAATGTGGTATCGTGTTGAAGCTGCATGGGCATTTGTACCTGTACACGCCATCCAAGTCCTGTTTGACTTAATGCCCAGGCGTATCAAGGCCGTTATTACGGCGAGAGGTGGTTGTTCTGGGTACTGATGTCTCAGGATCTATGCACCCAAATTGCGTGAAAATGTAATCACATGCAGTGCTAGTATACTTGTCCGTTTATCATCTGCATTTCTTCTTGGTGTAGCTATTTTAATGGCCAGCAGTGTAGATGTATTATAATTAGATGGTATTAGCTACGTTACTTTGTGTCAGGAATGCCTCTCATCAATGGATGTTTCCAAAGGACTCGGAGTGATGTTGTTCGGACAGGGAGGAGGCACGGAGATGCAGCAACTGATAGATGACTGGCCTCTCTCTGGTCACCCAAAGGCTAGCTGATGTCCACTATTTACTGATTTCAGCTAGGAGGAACCCTGAGAGGAATGCCACTGTGCTGAATAATGAATCGCTCTGCAAAGCTATGCCTAGATATTTGAATGACGCGACTGTATCAAGAAGCTCACTGATAATGCTGTATTCGGACATTATCGGATTATTTTTCCCACTCATATGCATCACTTTACATTTTTCTACATTTAGAACTAACCCCCATTTTTCGCATCAACTAGAAATTTTATCTAAGTCATCCTGCATCCTACTACAGTCATTCAATGACGACACCTTCCCATACACCACAGCGACATCAAATAGCTTTCTATGAATGGCGTAACGCAAATGTTCATAAAGCGATCGGATCAAACTGTAGTAGTCATAGGTCCCTACACTTAAAAACTACTGAAACTAACTTATGACACACACACACACACACACACACACACACACACACACACACACACACACACACACATCATGTCGGATGGACGACTCGAACCTTCGACCCGGAGCAGTCGTATACTCCACAGCAAGGCGGCTTAGAGCGTTCGGCCAATCCCATGCGGCGATGGCACAACTACAGTCAACACAAAATACCTCTTCCGTTTAGGGGCAGAGACTATACACAGTACACGTAGAATCTTTGACGCCATTCGGTAGGCACCATTTTCAATTCCGTAAACCGGGTGAGGTGGAGCAGTGGTAACGCACTGGACTCGCATTCGGTGGTTCAAATCCACCTCCGGCCATCCAGATTTATATTCTACGTGATTTACCTAAATCACTCCAGGCAAATGCCGGGATGGTTCCTTTGAAAGGGCACGGCTGATTTCCTTCCCTATCCTTAACCAAACATCCATGCCGCGGCGGAGTGGCCAAGCGCATTGAGGTGCTATGCTGCGATGCACGAGGCCATTCTCCGTCGTGGATTCGAATCCCTCTCTAGGGCATGAATACTTGTGCCGTCTTTAGTATAAGGTAGTTCATAAGTAGTTTGTAAGTTTAGAGACTGAAGACCCCGCAGTTAAGTCCCATAAGCTTTACAAACATTTGAACCAAGCATTCGAGCGTGAGCACCGAATCTAACGGGACGTTATACCCTAAATGTTCAAATGTTTGTTAAGCTTAATGGACTTATCTGCGGGGCATCAGTCCCTAAAATTACAGACTACTTATGAACTACCTTCACTAAAGACGACACAAACATCCGTGCCCGATGGGAGGGGGGGGGGGATTCGAACCACCGACCGTAGCGGCCGTGCAGACTGTGACTGGCGCGCCAAAGGCCGCTAGGCCACTGTGGCTGGCTTATATATTCAACGTTTACAAATTTATCTTTTTCATAAATACTGTTCTGGTAATTATCAGTCTGGATTTTATACTGTCTCTACTTTCGCATTCTTGGGTTATTTCGCTGCTCAAATATCAAAACTCATCGAACATTTTCAGTGTCTCATTTCCTAATCTGATTTCCTCGGTATTGCAGACGTACTCGAAAAAGTCACCGACGTTTTGAAGCAGAGGGAGAGAATGAGCTGAACAGCGTCGTAGCTTTCCTATGCCTTGTACCTGTTGAGCCAGCCAGTTGGAACGGAGTAACTTTGCAGCGCGGTCTAAGGCGGCTTGTCATGGATTGCGCGACAGCTCCCGCCGGGGGTTCGAGTCGTCCTTCCAGCATAGGTGTATGTGTTGTCCTCAGCTTACATTCGTTCAAGCAGTTTGTAAGTCTAAGGACCGATGTCCTTAGCAGTTTGGTCTCGTAGGTTTACAAAGTTTTGAATCAAACTGCGTGCCTGTGGGATAACGCCACAGTTGTGCGATTTGAGTCGTGATTCCCTATCAGAAAGGACACAGTACGTTGTAATTGGCGGCAAGTCATCAAGTAGAACAGAAGTAATATCTGCCGTTCCACAGGGAAGTGTTACAGGGCGCCGGCCGCGGTGGCCGAGGTGACTGAGGCGCTCCAGTCACGGTCAGCACGGCCACTACGGTCGGGGGTTCGAATCCCCCCTCGGGCATGGATATTTGTGCCGTCCTAGTTCGTAAGTAGTTCATAAGTAGTTTGTAAGTTTAGGGACTGATGACCCCGTAGTTAAGTCCCATAAGCTTAACAAACATTTGAACTTTTTTTTTTGTTACAGGGCTTCTACTGTTACTTATTTTTATAAACGATTTAGGAGACAATCTCAGCAGCTCTCTTAGGTTGTTAGCGGATGATATTGTCACTTATCGGTTAGTAAAGTCACCAGAAGATCAAAAGCAACTGCAAATTGATTTATATATTTACATGGTGCAAAAAATGGCAATTGACCCCTAATAATCAGAAGTGTGAAGTCATTCATATGACCACTAAAATAAGCTCGTTAAACTTCATTTACACGATAAATCAGTCAAAACTACAGACCGTAAATTCAACCAAATACCTAGGAGTAACAATACAAACAACTTAAATTGGAAAGAATAAATAAAAAATATTGCAGGGGAAAGCGAACCAAAGACTACGTTTCATTGGCAGAACACTTAGAAGATGCAACAGTTCTACTAAAGAAACTGCCTACACTAAAATGGTGCGTCTTATTTTGGAGTATTGCTGCGCATTGTGGGAATCCCAACAAGTGGGACAGCCGGACGATATAGAGAAAGTTCAGAGAAGGGCAGTTCGTTTTGTATTATCACGATATAGGGGAGAGAGTGTCGCAGAAATGATGCACGAGTTGTGGTGGAAATCGTTAAAAGAAAAGCGTTATTTGTTGCGACGAGATCTATTTGCGAAATTTCGTTCACCAACTTTCTCTTCCGAATGCGAACATATTTTGTTAGCACCCGCCTACCTGGCGTTGCCCGGGGAAGCGTTATAGGCCCCCTACTCTTCCTTGTGTTTATAAACGATTTAGGAGACAATCTGAATAGCTTCCTTAGACTGTTCGCTGATGATGCTGTCGTTTATCGGTTAGTGAAGGCGTCAGAGGATCAAAACCGATATATACAAAATTTCTACATGTACGAAAGTTGGCAATTAACACTAATTAATGAAAAGTGTGAAGTAATACACATGACCAATAAAAGAAATCCGCTGAACTTCAATTACACGATAAATCAGTCAAAATTTAAGGTCGTAAATTCTACCAAATACCTAGGACTTACAATTACGAACAAACTAGATTGGAGAGAACTCAGAAAATATTGTGAGGAAGGCGAACTAAAGGTTACGTTACATTGGCAGAACGCTTCGAAGATGCAACAAATCCACCAAAGAGACTGCCTACATCACACTTGTGCGTCCTCTCCTGCAGTACTGTTGCCCAGTGTGGGACTCTCACCAGGTGGGACTGACGTAAATCATTGAGAAGGTTCGGAGAAGGTCAGGTCGTTCTGTTTTATCACGTTACTGGGGGGAAAGCGTCATGGAAATGTTGCACGATTTGAGGTGGAATCATTAAAAGAACGACGTTATTCGTTGTGGTGAGATATATTTGCGAAATTTCAATCACCGACATGACCCTCCCAATAAAATAGAGAACGATTTGGGTGTTCTTTCTTCCCGCGCTCTATTAGAGAATGGAACGTAGAGAAAGGTTATGAAAGTGGTTAATGAACCCTCTGCCAGGCACTTAAATGTGATTTGCAGAGTATCTATGTAGATGTAGACATGATCATGATAATAAAATAAGAGAAATGAGATGGAAAATATTTATGTAGATATAGAATTGAATTTGGAGTAACTTTATAATAGTATGAAACGACTACAAGTTTATTGAGTAACTGCCGCTGCAGTATTAATTTCTGACAAGATATTTCGACACTTCAGTTTGCTTGTAAAAGCGTTTGATGATAGTAAGGAAGGTTAGCATTCGATATCGGGTCGCCGGCCGCGGTGGCCGAGGGGACTGAGGCGCTCCAGTCACGGTCTGCACGGCCGCTAAGGTCGGGGGTTCGAATCCCCCCTCGGGCATGGATATTTGTGCCGTCCTTACTCTTAGCTAGTTCATAAGTAGTTTGTAAGCTTACGGACTGATGACCCCGTAGTTAAGTCCCATAAGCTATACAAACATTTGAACATTTAATATCGGGTCTATAAAGTGGTGAATGGGTTAGGAATGGTGAAAGAGGGAAGTCGGAGTATTTTCAAAGGAATCCTCTGGACACTTCTCATAACACATGGGGAAACCACGGGAAACCTTAATGACGACGTTCAGACGGAGAGTTCAACCACTGTTAGGTTGTCCAGTATCTAGCCATAGTTCCACTTTGCTCGCTTTCGGTAACAAGAAGAGTAGCGTAATTTTTTATCTGCAGCTCTTTAACTTTACCTGGAACTAGACGACCAAACTACAAAGTAGCGTGTGAAGTGTAAATAAAATATTACTCGTCGCTATCAGTACACTTCAGCGTGAAATACGAACGTAAGTCAATCAGATTCAGGGCGCCGCTGCAGAATGGCCGAGCGCATTGAGGGGCTATGCACCGATGCGCGAGGCCGATCCCCGTCGGAGGATCGAATCCTCCCACGGGCATAGGTGTTTGTGCTGTCTTTAGTATAAGTTATTTTATAAATAGTTTGTAAGTTTAGGGACTGATGACCATGTACTTAACTCCCATAAGCTTAACAAGCATTTTAATTTTGAGATTCAGGGCCTTCCCCAGAGATTTTGTCGCCCCGTGCAAAAATTTCAAGTGCCGAGCCCCCCCCCCCCCCCCCGGCAATTGTTAGACTTCGTCAGCTCTATTCATATATGACGTCTTATTTTCACAGATTACAATCGCGAATATGTCTTTAAGATCAACCAGCCTCAGTGTTACATTTACATTTCAAGCCATAACAACAAAAAAACATACGGTATGTCCACCAAGATTAATTTAAGTCAGCGGCACAGCATCTGTTCAGTTTTTCTAGTACCTTCAGTAGAGTTGGAGCATCTTACCCACTAATTGTTATGTAAATCACAAGTTCCGCGAAAGCACTTGGTACAGAGACGTTTATCTACACAGGCGGCACATACTCGTCGCAGCTCCTAACTAAACAAACAAACAAAAGGACGCTGTTCACTACGCACTGAAAAAATGTTCAAATGTTTGTAGAGTCTATGGGACTTAACTACGGGGTCATCAGTCCCTAAACTTACAAACTACTTACAACTAAGGACGGCACAAATATCCATTCCCGATGGGGATTCGAACCCCCGACCGTAGTGGCCGTGCAGACCGTGACTAGAGCACCTCAGTCTCCTCGGCCACCGCGGCCGGCACTACGCACTGAACTAGAACCGGGACATAAATAGATAAATATTTATAAGCGATATAATCTACTGTTGCTACTGTCCATACAGATACCACTATCAAACACATGACTCGCTACTTAGGGTTTTTACAGACAAGGCGACCATTATTGATATATAATGAAACTGCCAAGTTGGCAACTGAGAGTGCCGTAACCACTGTGCAAGGATACCAACTCCCAAAAATATTTGTCCCGTAAACACAAATCGAAATATCCCTAAGACCCAGTATTCATTATCAAAGACATCAAAATAAAATAATCATATTTTACTTATTTCCTAATAGCGTTATGGGTGCGAGCCAACAACCAGTGGTGTTCTACGTGTGACGAGTGGAACATCTTTTTGAGGGAAAGGTAGAGAATAAAATATATGTCAAGTCTTACAGTTTTCATAACTAGAAGTCAGTATAAGAGTTTTCTGGCGTAACAAATAGTAGCATTCTGTTCGTTTGTGTTTATGCTTATATCGCACCCGTTTTCTAAAATTAATGTTAGTTAAACGAAAAGGTGGCGTAGTCTAACACAAGAATAGCCTCGCCCTTCTACCGCTTCCCACGATCGACAGTGACGTCACGCGGAAGCGCCCGAACGCTGCCGAACACATTGGCTCAACCTCCGGCGTAGTAACCTTGCGTATTTATTTTGCTTGTAGGATGGCGCATATCACTGTTGTCTGTATCAATGTGTATCAATCTGTAACATTTCCAACTTATTTTCACATTTCTACATTTATGCAAGAGACTTCCACTTTTCATTGTCTTGTTTAATTTAGCCTATCGGAACTACATAAAAATTCAGAAATTTGCCGCCCCCAAAAATTTGCCGTCCTGGGCGAAGGCATGGTTTGCCTCCCCCCCCCCCCCCACCCTTAGACTCGGCCCTGTCAGATTTCAGCATTAAAATCGCCGAGCACTTGTACACTGCTGTTAGTCTTGAGAGAAGAGAACAATCTTGTAGCCGTGACCTTCATTCTGAAAACTGGTTTGCTACCAGCCTCTCCGTCTATGCGTAACTACTGCGCCGTACATCGATTAAAATTTGGTTACAATACTGTAGCCTACGTTTCCTTCTGCAATTTTTACTCCACATGTTTTCCTCCTTTATCATGCTGACGAGTCTTTGATGGTTCAGGATGAATCTTATCAACTGATCAGTTAGTCAGATTGTGTACAATTTTCTTTTCTCGACAATTCGATGCAGTCAGTCGGTCAGGCCGTTGTATCCGACCGACTTCTTAATTTTTACATTAAACAAAAGGTATTCATCGCAGATTTGTCTCCAGTATCAGAATTAACTTGAGTCTCTCCATCCTTTACTTTTATTCATTCCTTGCAGCCGCGGCGGAATAGCCGAGCGCACCACAGCGCCTTGCTGCAGTGCAAGCGGCCGTTCCCCGTCGGAGGTTCGAGTCTTTCCTCGGGCAGAGGAACATTTGTCGTCCCTAGTTTAAGTTACTTTAAGCAGTTTGTAAGTCTAGGGACTGACAACCAGAGCAGTTAAGTCTAGGGCTGGACAAATGATATACTCTTTCGAACGTGCTCGGGATTTCCCGACACAGCAGAGAACTCCATACAGTATCGAACTGTTCGAACACTCAGATAAAAAATGACTCGTGCTGCGGATCTCCAAACGATATGTGGGAAATGTTCAAGTTCCGAGCTGTCGCTTTGCTCACAACTGATTTCTTAGGAAGCACGAGTACATAAAAAATGGGGTAACACTATGAAAAACTGTATATTTTGTTTAAAACAGTGCAGACGTGACGTGTATGGTATCACTGCAGGATTTGATTCAGTCATAAACAAAATATCTGCTATTATAACAGAACTACTGCATCGCATTACTGACGGCTAACATTCAAAAGAAAAAAAATGTTCATCCTTCACAAGTAGAAATTATAATCTGTTCAAATGTTTGTTAAGATTATGGGACTTAACTATGGGGGTCCTCAGTCGCTAAACTTACAAACTTCTTATAAACTAATTTATACTAAAGACAACACAAATATCCATGCAGAAGGAAGGATTCGAAATCTCGACGGGGAACGACCTCGCGCATCGAAGCATATTGCCTCAGCGCGCTCGGCCACTCCGTCGTGGCAGAAATTACATTTGATGTGATTATAAGAGATAGGTTGCAAATGACCATTCCATTTCCTGTTCATACGGTACAGTAACAGATAAAAATGTTACCACCTTTTAATCGCCTTGAAAACAAGATTAAAAGAGATGAAATAGGTTTAAAAAATGTTCAAATGTTTGTAAATTTTATGGGACTTAACTACGGGGTTATCAGTCTCTAAACTTACAAATTACTTATGAACTTCTTACGAACTAGGACGGCACAAATATCCATGCCCGAGGGGGGATTCGAAGCCCCGACCGTAGTGGCCGTGAAGACCGTGACTGAAGCGCCTCAGTCCCCTCGGCCACCGCGGCCGGCAGATGAAATAAGGAAAACATTAGAAATTTAATACCCAATAACGGAGATAAGTCATATAAAAAGAAACTGTAATTGCGACCTCCGAATAAAGAGTGCACGAGCTGCTGTGTACGTAGTATCAACAGACGTCGTTAGATCACAGCACTAGAATTTTAAATCGCGATTGCTATCGTTTACTTATAGCCTACATTCGTTACTGTTTTTACGCCCTACACCGTAGAAGCTACTTCAGTCAGAATTTCGCACTTATTAGTCCGCATGGTACATTAATGACACCCTATTTTCGTTATAAATCGTATACTGCACAGTACAGAAAAGATTTATGAATATCATCGTTGTAAATCGTAGAGATAGTACCTCCTGACATTGCTAGATATCGTCGTGACCGAATGTTCGAACATTTCCCGAGATTTCCCGAACTGTAACGTAAATGGTTTCATCAGTTCGAGTCACGATCAAACCCAGCTCCAGTGAAGTCCCATAGCTTTATAAACATTTGAACATTTTTCGAATTGAGAATTAGTTTTGGAAACACGAGATTTGGAGGGGGAGCTTGAAAAGGTAGTGAGGGCGTAGAACTGTAACGTATACACACCTGGTGGTGTACTCGGAGGACGGCGGCCGAATGATGGGATTCATAGGGTAGAATTGAGCGCTGGCCGGTGCGGCGAGCAGAGAGAGAGCGCCAGCGAGCAGCACAGGAGCGGCCGCCATGGCTGCGACTGGCGGGGCGCCCTTCGCCCGCCGCTATATACTGCCCAGCCTCACGCGACCAGACCAGAACTCGACGTCACCGCGCTCGCAAAGAACGAGAAAATCAAAAAGCGCGCTTCGTCACCTGCATTCCTGTATTCGCCAGCGTTTATCCCGCATTGCCGCTGCTAAAAAAAATGTTCAAATGTTTGTATAGCTTATGGGACTTAACTACAGGGTCATCAGTCCCTTAACTTACAAACTACTTATGAACTAGCTAATACTAAGGACGGCACATATATCCATGCCCGAGGGGGGATTCGAACCCCCGACCGTAGTGGCCGTGCAGACCGTGACTGGAGCGCCTCAGTCCCCTCGGCCACCGCGGCCGGCTTTGCCGCTGCGTTTGTCTTCTGTGACATCGCAATTAATTTCGAGACACAGAGGATACAAAGAAGCATGTTGTTGGGGAACTGTATCTTCGGAGTGGAAAGCTGAGAATCTGTGCAGCACCGCGTTTCGAACCCGGTCCTCCTGCTTGCTAGTTAGTTGCTCTGATCACTGTACAACAAAGGAAGTAGACTTCAAAACACTCGTTAGGACGAGGCCTGAGTGCTGCTCATCAGTGTAGGGTTGATAGAAGACATAGAGAAGATCCAACGGAAAGCAGCAAGCTTAGTTACTGGCTCATTTAGTAGGGAGGGAAAGACCCAATCGATTAAAACCAGTGGCGGCTGGTGGTTCAGATGACGTCGGCGTCCAAAGAGACAATTTGGCGCACCTCTGCAAGTGGCACTGGGGAAAGCGCCCCGGTTACCCCCCCCCCTCACCCCGCGCCCCTTCAATAATTTAAATTTTCGCTACAAGATCTGCAGAATGCCTTACTTCGATTTGTTTGCGCTTGCTTCAACTCGAGCTGAGGTGTCAGGCTACCAAGCTTCTTTATTTCACCCTTCTCTTCCAAGATTAAAGCTGAGTAATTTGCTTCTAAAAGGTACTGAACGTTGTTTATTTTTCTTTAATAATAAACACCAAGAAAATATGAGTATGCACATGAACTCTTAAACACAGTTAGTAAGTGATTTCACTGTTACGTGATTGTAACAAAATGAATGTGTTAGGAGGAACAGACCAGTACCTCGGGTCACGTGACACTGTGAGCAGCGCTCCCTCCAAACCTTACGCATGCGCAATGGCTGCACCTTTCAAACTGTTAAATATTTGTTATAACGACGAATATAAATGTCATTTACCCTCAAAATCGCGACACATTTGCAAAAATGTCGAAGAATATGTGGCAAGTAACAATACAAAAATAATATGTTGATGACAACTTGTTGCTATATAATGGAACAACCAATGATATTGAAGAGTTAGCTGAAAAACTGAACAAGGTTCATCACAAAATACAATTTACAGTCGAGCATGAAACACAGTCTGGGATCAACTTTCTTGACCTTTATATAACACATCAAGACAACAAACATAAATTTCAAATATACAGGAAACCTACCACATCAGATGTCATAATACATAATACGTCATGCCACCGAAATCAGCATAAATTAGCCCCCGATACCACTGCTAAAACTAAAGAAATAAATATTCTAAAAATCATAGCATTGAACTATGCTGATGACCCAACCATTATATATATATATATATATATATATATATATATATATATATATATATATATATATATAATGGTTGGGTCATCAGCATAGTTCAATGCTATGATTTTTAGAATATTTATATTTATATATATATATATATATATATATATATATATATATATATATTAACATGCGACAGCTGCTCCTGCTACTACATAGGGCAAACAGGAAGAAGTTTTAATATCCGATACAAAGAACATACAGACGCACTCCGTTTAAACAACTTACAGAAATCTTCATTTGCTACCCACCTTGAAGAAAACAAACATTCCATTACAGACATAAATACCAACCTCAATATACTACACTCTGTAGACAAGGGACTAAAAATGGACCTCCTTGAACAATTAGAGATTTTCATCCATAAACATAAATCACCACACACAATTCTAAATGAACAGACAGAATTAGCAAACACCTCATTCTTCCAGTATTTTGAAGACTCTTTAAAATTGAAAAATTAGAAAATCATTCACAAATCCCCGCCCCCACACACACAGAAAAATATTCTCCTTGCACTTACACTCTCTCTTTCGTCTCCTTCCACTTCACCCCACTCTACCCCACCACTTTCACCACCGCCCACACTACTCCCTACCAAGACCCAAAATTATTTTTATAATTTTCGAATCAACGAATAACACACAAATTCAAATGTCTTATGCGCCACCTAAAACAACACATGTGACCCATGTAAACAGATGTTAAAGTAATCATAAAATCAATACTCCTAGTATTAACGTAACTATCATTCTGAAATCATATTATATACATATATTAACTTTGTGATACAACTTTTGTTCTTATTTAATCTAAATTGGCATCATATTTATACCCTATAATAAGATAAGCTTTTGCCAGTCTTTTGTTTCACATGATACCTCTTAACCTGTGGTATAAACATACTCTTTGGTTTGTTTACAAGCTGAAAATGTGGTAGTGGCTGTAAAGTCGTAATGTGTGTGAAGTGTTTTTTAATGTTAACACTTGAAAGTCGTGGGAATTGCTGTGGTGTGTTGATGGAAAGGAAGTGTTGTGAAATGCTATCCAAAAGCGGATCAAATATGGACAAATTAAATGTGAAACGCATAACTGTAAGTAACGTCTTGAAGACAGACTTATATTCTAATTATTCAGTGTAGCATACAAAAATTAGTGTTCACTTTTTTCTCGTTTTCTGCCCTGCCACAGATACAAATGTAATTTGCACTAAATGTATACCATCTGATGATGAGCTGCTAGGCAGCTTGAAACAAGTAATGTTTAAATAAATTTTCATTAAGAAGAAACAAAAGGTGACTGGTTGCAGTAATTTCTGAAACCTATAACAAAAGTCATTGTATGTTAGATTTTTGATTGGAATTTTAAAAAGACGTGATTCGATATCTTAGAAATTCAACGTTCGGGTGCAAATAGGGAAATCTTTTAAGGGTGCCACTATGATTACTTTGATGCTAGAAATGCGAAAATTTGGCTTTTGGACCATGGTTAGAATAAAAAAATTCTTTTTAGGGATATTTTGAATTTTGCCATCTATGATGCAATACGTGGTGGCAAGTATTAACAAAATACTTGATTAGGAAAGCATTTTTAAAGCTAAATCTTCGAAAATTTGAAACAATAGTAGGTACTCAAATTACCCTCCGGCACACATAGTGATGTAGCTTGCGAAGTATAGATGCAGATGTACGAGGGTGGTTCCAGCAAAGAGAAGTTAGAAAGAACATCGGAGAGATGGAGGGAGGGAACGGAAAATGGAGGACTCCGAGTTAGCAGGAAGAAGACCGAATACCTGTGGTTTGGTGGAGATGGAGGAGACGAAAAAATTCTGTCTGCAAATGATGAGCTGGAGAGAGCTGATGAATTCAAGTACCTGGGTTCCTATGTAAGCAGTAAAGGAGATTTAGATAAGGAGGTAAGCCACAGGATCCAGGCTGGATGGACGAACTGATAAAGGGTGTTAGGTGTGCTCTGCGACGAAAGTATAAGACCAAAGACAATGGGAAAATTTTTTAATCGGTGGTGAGACCTGCTGTGTTGTATGGTAGTGAGGTCTGGCCGTTAAAGAAAGTGCAGGAGAAGAAATTAAACGTGGCTGATATGCGCATGCTGAGGTGGATGATCGGGAAAACGAGGATGGGCAAAATAAGAAATGATCTTATTGGAGAGCAGACAAGTGTAGTGGGGGCATCGAAGGAAGCCCAGGAACGAAGGCTACAGTGGTATGGGCATGTGATGAGGAGGGATGGGGACACCTATTGCAGAGAACAATGGAGTTAAAATGGAGGGCAGAGAAAAAGAGGAAGACCGAAGAGAAGATGGATGGTTGCATCACTGAAGACCTGAGAGAGAAGGACTGAGCCGGGAGGACACGTGGGACAGAGAGAAATGGAGGGCAAGAATCAGGAACAGAGGCACCTGAACTGGGACAAGCTGAAGAAGTGGTCCCATAAGTACCCGACCGAACAAAGAAAACACAAAAGTTTTGGAATAAATATATTTATTTTTCATAATAATCTCCTTCTAGCTCTACACACTTTTTACAGCAATGTTGAATAACCTAGATACCGTTTCTATAATGAGAACTGTCTAACTCTTCAAAATAGCTATTAACTGCCGAAATCACGTCTTCGACCACTGAGCCATTTTTTAAATTTTGGGAACAGAAATTAATCCGAAGGGGCTATATCTGGCGAATAGGTTGCATGAGTTAGCGATTAACTGTAATTCATTAATTTTGGCCATTGCAATAACGGACTTGTGAGCTGGTGCATTGTTCTGACGTAACAACACTTTCTTCTTGGCCAAATACGGCCGTATTTGTTGATTTCTTTGCCCAAATTTTGCAGTAATACTTCATAATACGGGCCGTTGATAGTTTTCCCCTTTTCAAGATAGTCAATGAAAATTATCCCACGCACATACACCCCACACACACCCAAAAAATCGACGCCATAACCTTGCGTGTAGATAAAACTGTCTTCGCCTTCTTTGGAATCGGTTCTCCGATTTATGTCTATTTTTTAAATTGTTCTTTTGCGTCAGGAGTGAAGTTGTGGACCCATGTTTCATCCTTGATTATGAAAACACGCAAGAAATCAGCTCTGTTCCTGCGAAACTTCGCCAAACACTTAACTGAAACATCTTCACGACAATGTTTTTGCTCGAGTGTGAGCAAACGCGGCATAAACCTTGCACACAGTTTTCTCATGTTCAAATTTTCATGTAATATGCGATGTTCCGCACATTTGAATTGCCTACTGTGTCTGCTAGCTCGCGCACTTTCAGTCGACGACCATCCAGTACCGCTTTGTGGATTTTCTTCACCATTTCTGGAGTCGTCACCTCATTTGGTCGACCACTGCGATGCTCGTCTTGGCAGCTCGTACGCCGGGTTTAAACTCAGCTACCCAATATTTTACTGTCGTAGACGGAGGAGCCGACTCTCCCAAAGTGGAATCTAGCTCAGCTGTAATATTGGTTGCGCTGAAGCCTTCAACAAATACTGCATCTTATACCGGTGTCTAATTTTCTCCTTTTCGCATGTTCACTCGCAACATTCACTACTTATGGCTGCCAAACAAATATCAAACTATGTGGTGTCTTTGAAATTGAAACATATGCTTCATAGGCCGGCCGCGGTGGCCGAGGAGACTGAGGCGCTTCAGTCACGTTCTGCACGGCCCCTACGGTCGGGGGTTCGAATCCCCCTCGGGCATGGATATTTGTGCCGTGTTTAGTATAAGGTAGTGCATAAGTAGTTAGTAAGTTTAGGGACTGATGACCCCGTAGTTAAGTCCCATAAGCTTCACAAACATTTGAAAATTTGATTTGATGCTTCATAGATCGTATACTTTCCAATCCAGAGATATGTTTCAACAACAACTGCCATATCTCTGTCAGGCCGGGTACTCATTGGACCACCCTCGTAGATCTGGACACATTGGCCCCTGCAGCGACGCGGATTCCCCTGCCAAACTTTTCATCAGACCCATACTTCACCTCTCTACACACTACTGACTTAATGCCGCCGCCCATTACCCTCTTTAAAAGCGTCGTTTCGCAGATTCACGATAGAGTTCGAGATTGATGCAAATCTTCGTTTAAGGGATTACTGATCGTCATCGTCTTAATTATACACATTTACGAAATAACGAAAACCAGATTCAGGGGGTGGAAAAAATAATATGAACACCTAACGTAGACAAAACATTTACTTATTATTAAGAATTTGGTGCACCTTTCGCTTTGATAACAATTGGAACTCTTCGAGAAACAGATCCGTGAGTGTCTTTATAGTTTCCAAATGTTGAAATGTTTGTAGTGCTTATGGGCCTTGACTAGGGGGTCATCAGTCCCTAAACTTACAAACTTATTATGAAACTAGCTTATACTAAGGACGGCACATATATCCATGCCCGAGGGGTCATTCGAATCCCGACCGTAGTGGCCGTGCAGAACGCAGACTGCTCGGCCACCGCGGCCGACTCTAGTTTCCAACAGAATGTTAATGTTAACCATTCTTGTACCACAACATCCACCAATTAGTACAACTGTGTTGGAGTTGTAAAGTTGGTCCTCACTCTCTGCTCTAAAAATTGTTTGATAATTTTCTGATGCTGTACGAAGCTCGAACCTACTTGGCCGTGTGTCTACATCTACATGGGATGCTCTGCAAATCACATTTAAGTGCCTGGCAAACGGTTCATCGAACCACCGTTATACTATTTTATATCCCATTCCATTCTTGAATAGCGCGCGGGAATAATGAAAACCTGAATCTCTCCGTTCGGGCTCTGATTTCTCGTAATTTATCCAGTCGCAAATTTGGAACGATATACCGTAACCACGCAATTTGATTAAAAGCCGTTTGTAAGGTACGGTGTCAAAAGCCTTCTGGAAATCAAGGAATACGAAATCAATTTGCAAACCCTTGTCGATAGCACACATCACTTCGTGTGAGTAAAGAGCTAGTTGTGTTTCGCATGAACGATATTTTCTAAATCCATGTTGACCTTGGGCCAATAGATCATTCTGTTCGAGATAATTCATAATATTTGAATACAGGATATGTTCCAAAACCCTGCTGCAAATTGAAGTCAATGAAATAGGCCTGTAGTTTAGTGGGTTACTCCTACTGCCTTTCTTGAATATCGGTGTGACCTGTGCAACTTTCCAATCTTTTGGTACAGATCCTTCTTTGAGAGAGCGGTTGTATATGGCTGTTAAGTAAGGAGCTACCGCTTCAGCATAATCAGATAGAAATCTAATGGGTATACAATCCGGACCAGAAGACTTGCTCTTGTTAAGTGATTTTAGTTGCTTCACTACTCCGATGATATCTACTTCTACGTTACTCATTACGGCCTCTGTTCGTAATTCGAAATCTGGGATATTGATTTCGTCTTCTTTGGTGAATGAGTTTCTAAAAGCTATGTTTAGTAACTCTGCTTTAGTAGCGCTGTCATCGGCAGGATCGCCATTACTATCCCGTAGTGAGGGTAATGTTTGTGTTTTGCCCCTAGTATATTTAACATATGACCAAAATCTCTTAGGGTTTTCAGTCAAATTTCGAGAAAGAGTTTCGTTGTGATGAGTATTGTAAGCATCTCGCATTGAAGTCCTCCCTGAATTTCAAGCTTCTGTGTAGGATCGCCAATCCTGGGGATTTTGTGTTCGTTTAAATTTAGTATGCTTTTTCCGTTGCTTTTTCAACAGTGTCCTAACCTGTTTTGTGTACCAAGGAGGATCACCTCCTTCTTTTATTAATTTATTTGGTATAAAACTGTCAATTGCTGTCGATACCGCTTCTTTGAATTTGAGCCACATCTGGTCTACACCTACATTTAGTGTTAGAAACGAGTGGCAGCTATCTTTCAAGAAGCAATGTATTTTATTTCTATCTGCTTTCCTGAACAAATATACGTTTCGTTTATTTTTGGTAACTTTGGGACTTTCGGTATTCAATCTCGGTCCTACAGCTCTGTGTTCACTAATACCTGTATCCGTTTTGATGCTCGTTATGAGCTCAGGATTGTTTGTTGCTAAGAGATGAAGAGTGTTATCACATCCATTTACAATTCTAGTTGGCTCATGAACTAATTGTTCGAAGTAATTCTCAGAGAATGCGTTGAGTACAATTTCACACAATGTTTTATGCGTACCTCCTGATTTGAAAATATAATTTCGCCTACTATTATCGTATGAGTCGGGTGTGTGGGTGCATTGCTCTTTTTGGAACCGCGGCGGATTAGCAGTGTGTACTGGGGCGCCGTGCTTCGGTGCGTTGCGAGCGACCGTTCGCCGTCGGGGGTTCGAGTCCCCCCTCAGACATAGGTGTTTGTGTTATCAAAAATGTTGTACTGTTTGTGAAGCTTAAGGGACTTAACTGCAGGGTCATCAATCCCTAAACTTACAAACTACATATGAACTACCTTATACTAAAGACGACACACACATCCATACCCGAAGGGGAATTCGAACCCCCGACGGGGAACGGCCTCGCGCATCGGAGCATAGCGCCTCAATTTGCTTGGCCACTCCACTGCGGCTTTGTGTTAGCCTTAGGTTAGTTTAACTTAGTTTAAGTAGTTTGTAATCTACGGACTGATGACCACGCAGCTGAGTCCGATCTCCCGCCGAGCGGTGGGGGGGGGGGGGGGGGAGGTGTTGGCGGCGCTTATGTCAAGATCCGGCACTGGAAGAGATGAACCCCCAGTCATCTGTAGCACCAGCCGCCACTGACTCCCTTGCAAGCGTTGTAGAAGGCGTAGAAACAGCGAACATACAGGGAACTACCAAGTGGACGAAGCGAAGTGACAAATTACAAGGTATTATTTATTAAATAACAAATGTGAAGTCTAAGAGTCCAAAGCAGTCTTCAGATTTTAATTACTCTTCTGATAAGGGAAGCAAAATAGTTAGCATTGCAATAATTATAGGTTTCCTTTGGAAGACAAGAAGCTACAAAGAAAGGTGGCTAGCAAATATACACTGGTCAAAACAATTAGGGGGTCAGTTGAGATATCTAGGTTCTGAAGTATTGTCATCGGCAGAATAAACTAAAATGGTTCTACGTCTTTCTGTCGGTTCTGCGAAGTGGAGACAACAATATTAATGCAACTAAGATAATGGTAATAGCAGAAAGTTGCTGCAGAGGGGGTTGGTGTTGGCTTGGGTTTACTATATTAAACGAATTACACAAGCAGTTGGGTTCAGATAGTATAGTGAGCAGGTAGTTCAATGAACGACAACAACATGACTTACCCAAAGCTATGGGCATGGAGACCCATAGGAAGGTTGAAAGCGAGACAGACACAGAGGGAGGTGGCTGCAGCTATTAGAGTGGGAAACATATATGTTTAAATAAAGTAAATGTAATAAAAATCATGTTCTGGATCTGATACTATTGGGTGTGTGGATGGCCTGGTTTTCTGTTTGTGTGCTGATGCAACAGTACCTGTCTAGACTGGCACAACACTGTGAATATAAAAACTTGTCTTAATGTCTGTAATTAAAGTAATAGTAAATATTAATCAGCCTGCCTTCGACTGACTGCAATGAGTGTGGCCCTGTTAGTGCGCTTAGCTATCCAGAACAGAAGTCTGGTTAAATATTGTATGGCAAGTCCGGTTGTAGCCTAAGATCCGATTCTTTAATCAGACATACAAATTGTTTATTAACTAAATAAGATACTGACCAATGTTTGACACGCATTTGATGCCGAAAATAAAAGTGATCATGGGCGGAGTAACTGACAATTTCTAACAGCGAGGGACAGCAGCAGAATAACATGCAAGGGTATGGTACAGTGAACACGTTAAAGTTGGCAATTATGGATCTGTTAATTAATAAAAGATGAAACACAGACTGAGCATGACTTCTGTTGCGACCTTAGTACTGATTGTTGTATGTAACGTCACGTTCTGTGAACAAAATCTACCACATTAACAAACAAAATGTTGTATTGTCAAAATAGTTCTTTAGCTAAGTTGGGTGCAAACCAAGTAATAAAATGTTCAAATGTTTGTATAGCTTATGGGACTTAACTACGGGGTCTTCAGTCCCTAAACTTACAAACTACTTATGAACTAACTAATACTAAGGATGGCACAAATATCCATGCCAGAGGGCATTCGAACCCCCGACCGTCGTGGCCGTACAGACCGTGACTGGAGCGCCTCAGTCCCCCCGGCCACCGCGGCCGGCAACCAAATAATACCGAGTGTAAATGTGCTCATGCGTAAGATCAAAGTTTAGTTTATTAAATGCAAAAAAGTGACTAAGTATGGATTCAGTTACGACGTTAGCAATAATTAATGTGTTGTCAGCAAGTGCAGTAATCAATGTTTGTGTGAAAAGGCACTTGACACGATAGACTAGAAATGCTGATAACTACCTGACAAACTGGTTGGTTACGGTTTCTACGGCTGAATGTGAATGACTTAACAAACGAGAACAATAAGCAAGTGGTATATAGAGCAGTTTCCACGATTGGCAAGAAATATTGGTAGCTACCTGATAAACTAGTTGCTTACGATTCCTGTATCGAAAATGTAAGAGCATAACAATCCGGGGTACTAAGCATGTTTAACATACACATAATAATCTGCCTCCCTACAAGGAATACGAATCATAAATAAATTTAAATTCATTCACCTCTTTTGGGCCACTTTATGTTCGGTACTAACATTATAAGTGCGCCTTTGCGATCGCCATTTGACAGCTCGAAATTTAAATGAACATAACGGCTTAACCGTTCATCTGACACGGAAACCGTATATATGAATTTGTAGAGGAGAAATTTCTCTACAACTTTGCTCTCTTATGTTTTTTAAATTCTTATTTCGCATAGTTTCACAAATATTTGCAAAAATAACGGCGATTTTGGGATGTCTGTCTGTATGTCTGTCCGTAAAGTGTTCCCACTTTTTAACCCTAACCGTTCAACCAATCAGCATCAAATTTTACAGAGATAATTGTAAGCCAACAGAGACCAGAACCTCAGTTTTTCAAATTTTTCGGACAAAAAATACGTTTGTAACACTAAAAAAAAGCCGTTTGTAATGTAATTGTAATTGCAAAAGAGTCGTTCATCTGACACGAAAGTTGAATGACCGAAATTATAGAGGATAAAATTCTCTAAAACTTCGCTCTTTCATGTTTTTTCATATCTTGCCTCGTTGGAGAGATATTTGCAAACAACGGCGATTTGACGATGTCTGTCTGTGTGTAACATGTTCGAACCGTTTGATCGATCGGTACCAAAATTTACAGACTTAATTGTTGGCCTCCAGAGACCGGAACCTGTTTTTTTTTTCAAATATTTCGGCCAAAACCTACGTTAGGAACACCTAAAAAAGCCATTTGTAATGTAATATGAATTGGAAATAAACCGTTCAACTTACACGAAAATTGAATAACCGAAATTGTAGAGGTGAAAATTTAAACGTTGTCATTTCAAGGCAACGGCGCACTGAAGAATTAACAAAAACACGTCGTTCTTCGTACGATAAATGATAATCTAATGTCTAAAAATGCCATATTAGCATCAGTTAACAACTGCCATCAATAGTACGAGATTAAGGAACGCCTCTTGCAATTCTTCGCTGTAGTGTAGTGGGCAGCGCGTTACTGTGCAATGCACACGGTCAGTGGCTCGGAACCCGCCACTACCAGACGAAAAATGTCTAAAAGGGTTATGGGCACTCTTATTAATTAAATAGAACTATGTTCTTCGATGTTTAGTGTTGTGCATGTTCTATATCCTGAACATGACGTGAAACACGTAAAACGAATTGAACAATTGTCTTCTGAAGCATATGCACGTAAACTGGGAGGATACTGTAATAATGAGTATTCTGATCAACGTGCTAATACTGGTAGATTCGTATATGAAGGAAATCCTAGAATTATGTGGCAAATGTAGATCCTTTATGAATCGAAAGGGAAGTGTATACATTGCAACAAATTACCTCGTTTATTTTTTTCTAGGCAATTATTCACTATTTATGGAATATATTGAAAGTCATTAAATAGAATTAATGCATCTACTAAAATGTTTGTCTTTGATATGGTTGCAATGGACGCATTTAACGTAGATTGTATTACCTTTCCTGTAGTTCAGATATGACGTCGTTCATGTTACTCCGTTCTGCGCTAAAATAAAGAGCAAATATTCTATTTCAAACCGTAATTACGTTTTCTTTTACAGCTAAAATCATAAACAGAATAAGTGTGGTAGTAATGAATTCCACATAAATCTAGTACTTAATATGTATACAAAGTTTGTACTATCATTACGTCATTTACAACAGTAATTGTAACAGTATCTCCCCAGTTTATGTACACGTTTACAATTCGTTGTTAAAAAAATTTGTTAAGCTTATGGGACTTATCTGTGGGGTCATCAGTCGCTCAACATACAAACCACTTATAAACCAACTTATACTAAAGACAGCGCAAATATCAGTGCCCGAGGGGGGATTCGAACCTACGACGAGGAAAGGCCTCGTGCATCGCCGCATAGCATTTCAATGCGCTCGGCTACTCCGCCGCGGCGCAATTCGTTGGTATGTATTTCATGGCACGTTCTCGAAACAGAACAAATGCACTTTTTAGAAAAAGCACTGTTACTTTTGAACACTCGGAATATTGCAGAATATTTGTGTTCAGTAAACAAGAGTGTGCGAAAACCGTTTAGGAAGTAAGAGGAAAACAATTGTCAGTGGTGGTTATATATATATATATTCTTCAGGGAGAGTGATGGTTTGCAGTCGTTTGTTCATGTTCGTTCTGGGTTGTACGTTGAGAATGTTACTCAGTTTTTATTACAGATTGCTGCACCATCACTGTCTGAAGAGAAGGCCTGTGCACTGCCGTGTCACGCCACGTCATGCAGAGTAGATCGGGATCGCGTAGCTGACTGGCTGGCTGATGGGGCACAGCCCACTGCCTCACAGCGGCCAGCCAGTGAGCTACGCGATCGCGACCTACTCTGCGTGACGTGGCACGGCAGTGCACAGGCCTTCTCTTCAGACGGAGTTGGCTGAACCCTCTTTCTTTTTCTCTCTTTTCATTGGTTCTTCGGTTTGATCGGTACTTTGTAGATGTTGGTTTGTTTTGTTCTATTTTGATCGTTTCGTCGATCACTGTTTGCTCGTTATAGAGGGCATCGAGCTACCATGCTGGCAACCCTGTTACCGAGCGCGCTGAGCCACCGCGCCCTAGCAAGTTTCGAACCACCGTCTAACATGTTCCTACATCAGAACTAATTCCTCGCCCATTACGCTATGGCGAACAGCTGCGAGAGTAATCCGTAATTCTCGTACCATCGATAGCGGGTGTTAACTAATTATAACTCACTGTCCTAAGAACGCGGTGGCCGAGGGGACTGAGGCGCTTCAGTCACGGTCTGCATGGCCACTACGGTCGGGGGTTCGAATCCCCCCTCGGGCATGGATATTTGTGCCGTCCTAGTTCGTAAGTAGTTCATAAGTAGTTTGTAAGTTTAGGGATTGATGACCCTGTAGTTAAGTCCCATAAGCTTTACAAACATTTTTTTAAGAACGATATGTTTTTGATAATTTTCAGTGCGCCCTTGCTTTGGAACGACAACGCTTGAGCTATAATAAGAAAATCATCAAGTAGAGACAGCAAAATGGTGTACGCAAAAGAGATTTTCGGGCGTGGGATGTCACTTAACTGATTTACGAACGCCAAATGTAGTATGCTGTGTTCCATCCAGGCTATAGTTACTTATTCACATTTATGTCCATGGCCGTCATACTTCAATAGTGAAGGAGAAATGAAACGTTTCTACCTACATTTCAAAAGTTACCTTGACTGACATCACTGACAAACTTTTGGCAGCAGAAAATTATTTAAAGTTAACAGAGTAGACAACTTTTCAAGTATATGTAAGGCCATAAAAAATTTGCAACGTTTTACATAATCCAAATATTTGCTAATTTTTTGTAAACAAATAAATTAAATTTTGGTATTACAGTATAAAGAAACAACGAGCCTTTGTAGAAACACACTATTATTTGACAAATTATTACGCGCACAAGAATTTGCAAGCCATTATTCTACGCAATCTCGGCATATAGGCATTGCAGCTGTTACAGATGTCTTGTTTCTCTGTCAGAGGCTGGTAGTCACTTCTTACACCTCACTTGTTTGCCCAAGTCTCGTCTGATTTCGTATTTAACAGGTATCTGGAGTTTTATACTGAAGTTCAGCCGCAATTAACGGGGCAAATGGTTGCTTTGAAGCCGACGAATGAGATGAGGCTCTACAAGTTCTTTGGCAAGATTTTTTATATATTCCAATCTGGTTAGGTCTGGATTGCATGGAATGCACGGTAGATAACATAAGCATTCACTAGGCTAATGTTCATGAGAGTGAGAAATAGGTTAGGTAACTGACGTGTTTATCAGTAAGCAGAATCTCTAGTAATAATGAATCAAATAAACTCAATGCTTGGATGAGAACTGCGCCCAGGGTTATTAGTTATCACAGGAAACCTTCCAGATGCCATACTACCTATAAAATAGCATACGAGAATATTCGAAAAGTTCCGCAACAGGTAGGGTTGGGTTTAAAATACGCAGTATTTTAAAAAAACCGCGTATAAAATCAAATAATTGACCGGTCTGTTGGAGTACCGCGCATCACGCCGACTCGCAACGAACTGACTTGAAGGTATAGCAAACAATAATGATGTACTCACAAGAATCTGGTAATAACGCGGTTTCAAAGGTTTACTGGGTATTTGACACCCAACATCACCGGTTACGGATTAATATTGAGGTGACCGTTTATCTAGATTGAAATTCGGGACATAACCACACTTTCTAGATCCAAATTCGAGACACATTATAAATTTTGTAATTTGTATATTTATTTTCATTATATAAGAATAAGACTTTAGTGAAGGTAATAATTACAAAATATCAGTTAAGTTGTTACAAAAAGTTCATTAATTTACACTTTATTAGTACTTTATATGATAGAATGCGATCAGAACAACTGTATTTAACAGTGGAGTGAATTTTCTTCGGCAAGTCTGTATTTTTCAGAAACCTGTGAAAAAATTCTAGACAAGTTTCATAATAATTTACTCTAGTTACTAATACTGATTTCACAGTTTCTACGGCAAGCTGTGTTTTGTCACTTGTCCATATATTATTCATGTGCGGAAAATACCCTGTCAGTAACAGCATTATTTCTGGAAAGGCAGAAGAGAAACTGCACTAGCTTAATCACGTTTGAGAATGGCACATGAGAGAAATAATGAGGAATAATATCAATTCATTTTTGACATGGGAAAGTGGTGTCAGCAGTCCATTCAATGATTTTCTCACTGGTATATCTTATGCGCGTATGCTCAGGGGAAACTGTTTGAAACGGTTTCGACAGTTTGTGATAAGCACCTTATATCTAACGTACATTTTGTCAAATAGTTTCCCATCATAATTAAAACTAATAATAATATAGACCGATACAGGTGATATAAGTTTGTAAATCGGAACATAATTGTTAAATCCGGGAAAAACAGGTGTACCGAATTACCTTTGAAAAAATTCGGGACAGACACTCAAAAATTGCGGCTGTCCCGAAAAATATGGTACGGCTGGTCACCTTAGGTAATACACACATACAATACCAACCAATGGTAATAACTAAGAGCATTAATCGAAGTAATCGTTTAAGATAAGTGGTTCATCATAGATATCTACTACAATTTCCTGTAGAATCTTCTAAAATTTCGTAGGATGAAAAATATTCAACATGTTATTTCCAGTGGGTTTTTAATTTCAGTAACCAAAAAATGGAATCATTTATGGCTGCCCTCGGGCCCCCTTGAGCACCGAGCCCTGGACCCACGGGTCCACCCAGCCCCACCCTTGTGGGGGCCATGGTCACCGTGACTGTGGCAGGATTCTGCTGCAGTCCGCACACTCGCCACTAGCAAATGTTCAAATGTTTGTTAAGCTTATGGGACTTAAATACGGGGTCATCAGTCCCTAAACTTACAAACTATTTATGAACGAGCTAATCCTAAGGACGGCACAAATATCCATGCCCGAAGGGGGATTCGAACCCCCGACCGTAGTGGCCGTGCTGACCGTGACTGGAGCGCCTCAGTCACCTCGGCCACCGCGGCCGGCACGCCACTAGCAGCGGTTGCGTCACGTCACGCTGCTCTCCAACGTGTGCGGTCCAGTAGGCTATGAGGTTCCAAGGTAGTCACCGTGGCTCACCCCGCGTCACGTCACGGGCTGGCCGCGAGTTGAGACGCAGGTCCGTGACGTGACGGACCGCAGCCTCCTGTATGCAGTTTCCTGCCAGAGTCAAAACGGTGACTCTGGCTGTTGATATTGCGTCGGCTAGATCGCAATGGGAGAAAAACTAATTGAAGCCGTACGTGTTCGCAGCGTTGTGTGTGATAGAAACCGTGAAGATTACTTGAAACGAAGCTGAAAGCTGAGAAGTGGGAGGAAGTAGCCAAGGAAACGGACATACGAAGTGATAAGTTGTATGTAATTCGTTGTGAATCTTTTATACCGTATGGACATCGTTTAAACTCTAGCAAGTTTTCGTGGTGCCGCGGCGGAATAGCCGAGCGCACCAAGGAGCCTTGCTGCGGTGCGCTTGACCGTTCTCTGTCGGAGGTTCGAGTCCTCCCTCGGGCATGGGTGTATTTGTCGTCCTTAGTTTAAGTTAGTTTAAGTAGTTTGTATGTCTAGCGATGATAACCTAAGTCGTTGAGTTCCATAGGATTACAAACATTTGACCATTTTTTGTTTTCGTGCTGTGCTCTGTCCAGGTTAAATATTTATATTTATCAAAAAAGATAACTTGGTTTATTACAATATCATACCTTAATAGCGAGTAACCTGAGTATGTACCAGCAAGAACGGAATACAGTGAAAACTCGATTAACCAGAGTAATTGCTGTCATAAATCATTTGGCTAATCGAAAATGAGGACTATTGACTATATGAAGAAAACTAGTTTTGCATTATTTTACTTTCTAAAGATAACTTATGTCGCCTGCGTATTGTTATCTTTGAGGTGCATTGCGATATGGTTATATCCCTATGGTTAATAAATAGCATTAGATGATGTAACACACCGTTTCGCGCAAAAACTCATCCAGTGGCGGATACAATTCTTTTTCTGGGGGGCGGGGGGAGGGGGGGGGTACAAACCTGAGGAGGGTGAACATATCCTTAACGGCTTTGTGAGACTAATTTTAAAACACACACACACACACACACACACACACATATATATATATATATATATATATATATATATATATATATATATACCAAATAAATTTTATGACAGTTATTGCAACATTTAACTGCTATTGGAAAGACACAAAATATGTTCCAAAGTCACAGTTGCTTCTAATTTTATTTACTTTCATCTAACTTCCAATGCAGTATTTCAACATACCAGGTAACGATATTAGATATTTTGGATTGCAGTGATCAAATATCATGTGTCGCATAGCCCATCGGTCTGGAGCACCACGTTACGGATCGCGCGGCCTCCCGCTTCTGGGGTTAGAATCCTCTATATACGGGGTGTCTCCTTACAAACTTTGAGCACTTGCAGACAGGGAAATTACTGCATAACAATTTGATAAGCAATCCATGTCCGAGAAGTCATCCATTACCGCTAGGAGCATTTCTTCACTTTTTGAAACTGTGAATCAACTCTACACTACTGGAAGCTCATTTCTTTTCATACTTTAGAAGTACGTTCATAATGTTCAAATGTAAACCTATTGGGTCATCCTGCAATCGTCATTAGTCCCTAGACTTAGAAACAAACTAACTTACACTAAGGGCAACACACACCCATGCCCAAAGGAGAACTCGAACCTCCGGCGTGGCCGCCCAGTCCATAGCATGATGCCTTAGACCACGCGGCCTATCCAGCGCGGCTTAGAAGGAACTAATATGGACCAAAAGAAGAACAAAATGTCTAGTAATCATGGGCTATAATATGCATAAATTCGAGCTTTCAGTAACTACTTCATATTTGGTTGTCTACTGTTATCATGTTTCTTCTACTGTTGAAGTGCTCATAACTGAAGGTATTCGTTGTAGACTACATGTTTAACAGACATTTGTATTTTTTTTTTATTTTTTTGTCCATTGTAGCTCCTCCCGAAATATGTAAAGCAAAGAGATTCTTTTGGAAGGGCTCTGTTTCACAGTGTCAAAAGAGTAGTCCATGGTGTCACTGGAGGACATTTCCCGACGTGAGGTCCTTATTAAAATATATACTCATTCTACTGTATGAGTCCTCGGGCGGCGGGGGAGTAGCCGAGCGGTCTGGAGCTCTACGTTGCGGATCGCGCGGCCTCCCGCGTCGGAGGTTCGAATCCTCCCTCGGGCATGGATGTTTGGGTCGTCTTTAGCATAAGTTAGTTCATGAGTGGTTTGTAAGTTTAGGGACTGATGACCCCGTAGTTAAGTCCCATAAGCTATACAAACATTTGAACATTTTTGAACCCCGCTGTTAAGTCCCATAAGCTTTACAATTTTGAACATTTGAATTGAGTCCTCGGAATTTATAATGGGAATTTCCGAAAACCGTTTATATTTCAATAATATACAGCCCATGTCCTTCCGAATGTTCATCATTGTGTGGTTTAAAAATTTGTAACAATTCGGTCAAGAACTTTCGACGTTTCCAACTTTGTGTATTGGGCCGACATACGAGGTACGTCCAGAAAGTAAGTTCCGTTTGGTTATATAAAAGAAACGTGTACAGATAAAGAAAAAATATTTATTGTACAAAAATCTACAACTGTTTAACTACTTTTCTACATAGTTGCCGAAATTTTGTAGGCACTTGTCATAGCGTGGCACAAGTTTCTGTATGCCTTCTTCATAGAAGGTTGCCGCCTGTGTATTCAGCTATGTGGTAGCATGTTCGTTCAGCTCGTCATCATCGTTGAAATGTTGACCACCAAGGACACCTAGAAAGCTGTAAGAAGAGGTGAAAATGGCTAGGAGCGAGGCCCGGGCTGTACGGATGATGATCAAACACGTTCCAGTGAAATTCCCGTAAGAGTTGTTTGGTGACATTCGCCACATGAGGTCGCGCAATATCGTGGAAACAAACACCACCTTTTGATGGAAATCCTCTTCTTACACCTAAAATTTGTCCTGTCAGCACTTCAACGATGACGAGCTGAAAGAACATGCTACCACATGGCTGAATACACTGGCGGCAACCTTGTATGAACAAGGTATACAGAAACTTGTGCCACGGTATGACAAGTGCCTACAAAATTTCGGCATCTATGTAGAAAAGTAGTTAAACAGTTGTAGATTTTTGTACAATAAATATTTTTTCTGTATCTGTAAACGTTTGTTTTATATAACCAAACGGAACTTACTTTATGGACGTACCTCGTAAATACTTTTATGGCTTTTATACAACCGTCAAACATAATTTTTGTTATCAAAAGATGTGAAGCAGAACTGTCATAAAAATAACTGGTTTTAACATTAGCAAGGTTTTTAATGAGTGGGCGGCAATTTTGCATCTCGCACGGGGCGGCAGTTAGGCTTGCGCCGGCCCTGTACGAGAGAGAACACCCAGATTCAGGAAGCGGAGATACCAGCGCCACTTCATGGCTCTGTGACAGACGCAACTGTTTCTGCACACAGGAGGAATGTCATGCAACAAGGTTGTGGGCATTATGCTGATTTACGAGTGCCACTGCACGGTTCTGTGGATGCCGCAAAACCACACAGTTAATAATGAAAGATTTCGAACGTAAGGGACAACTGATGAGCAGGTTGAATCTAACGGCATCACAGAAATACTGCAGGCGATGATACAGAGAAAGACATCAAGAGTTAGAACGAAGTTTAACGACAGGGTTCGAAATACAAAACTGAAAACTTAAAGAGATAAAAACGCAGACAAGCGAACTTAAAATTCAAACAAGTAGAGAACTTAAAGAAATAGAAACACAAAGTAAAGAATTAGAGCAATGATTAACGACAAGTTGTAAGACACAAACAAGGGAACTTAAGTTGCAAACAAGCGAGCTTAAAACACAAATGGAGACGAGAATTTCTAGAACTGACAAATAAATAAAAAAATATCAATGATGAAGCGAAGAAACCACTTCACGTCATTGAATCTTTACTGTGCCGATATAAGGAATTACGAACAGGTGTTGACAAGGTCCTGGTGGACGTAATTATAGTTAACCAGAAAGTAAATAAAAGAACGGAGAAGGCTACCACTACCGTACAATAGATTTGTGAAGAAAAATCCACAAAAAAGAAAAAAAATGTTGGGAAGATCGCGCTAAAAAGTATGATTAGCGCATTAATAAAATATAAACAAAAAGACCAGTTAGAAAAATTGCGAACCGAACTTTTACAAACGATAGATGGAAAAAATAGAGGTAGACAGTGGTATTCGGTTGCTCGCCGTCGGAGGTTCGAGTCCTCCCTGGGGCATGGGTGTGTGTGTTTGCCCTTAGGTTAGTTTACCTTAGTTTAAGTAGTTTGTAAGCTACGGACTGATGACCACGCAGTTTGGTCCGATAGATTTACAAACATTTGAACATTTTTAAGTAGTTTGTAAGCTACGGACTGATGACCACGCAGTTTGGTCCGATAAATTTACAAACATTTGAACATTTTTAAGTAGTTTGTAAGCTACGGACTGATGACCACGCAGTTTGGTCCGATAAATTTACAAACATTTGAACATTTGTCTGTGGAGCAACCACCGTACAGCATGATGACACGATACGATACAGACCACTACCTCACAATTCATAAATCTCAGTATTACCACGAGAAAGGTAATTCATTCCATGCTAGAACATTTATTGACCAGTTTCGAGTTGGAATACGGGAACATTGGAGTTTAGCACACGAATTAGACTTTATCTGTGCACGTATGCGGGAGCAGTAGCAGGGACTATGCAAAAAGTAGCAGCTACTTGTCTTACCAGGAGTTCCACATGGCAATTTTGTCGAGGTACTGGTCGACTGAAGCGCAAAACAGAATCAAATATGAATTATTACAAAATGTACAGTGCTAAAACTAAGGGCAAAAGAGGCCATCTAAATTCTTTGAAAACATGCATAAGAAAAATCAATGCTTCGATACGCCATACAGTAATTGGCAATTACTACGCATGTGCACCATGAAATTACCTCTCAAGTACCAGAAAGCTTCAGTTGGACATGGCGGAGATGATATTGAGGCATTTAAAGGCATCCTCCGAGACAGAGTTTATTTTCTCCTGGGAGGTGAGGCCCGGAAAAAACGGAACTCGCGGGAAAGAAATATCAATAGACCGAGAAATGACTCACGAAATATTAATAAAAATGGCAACTGTAGACGAAATAATGACGAGGTTACTTTTTCGGGAAATAAGCAATAATTTTAAGCCACACAACCCAAACTACAATCCGAGAAACAATGGGGGAAATTTCCAAAGAGGAGGCAATGGCTTTAACCATCCACAACGTGGATACGGTTATGTGTTTGGCAATTCATACAGAGGAGGTTACGGATTTCAAAACAGAAATGGAGGGCAGCAACAGGGTTATTTTCAGCGGGAAGGAGATGTAAGGCAAAATTGACGAGCTCTAGGCCCTGGAAATTTCCAACAAAGAAAACCGGGACCACAAAATCAACAAAACGAAGGAAAGGGTGACCAAATCGTAGAAATAAGGTCACCAAGCTCCTAGAAAGAAAAGAAATGACTAGTTGGGGAGGAAAACGTCCAGCAAGGTGATGTCCAAGTCAACACGGGCTCAGATGAGGCTATCTATTTATTACAGACAAGCGAGGAGAAAGACCAGATACATGCAGGAAAAACGGACATATTTGGCTGGGACAAAATAGAGTGGGAATATACCGACAGTGATGACCAGTTACCATCTCTTACCACTAATAAAAAGGTAAACGAGAAAGAACTCTTAGTAGGTATTGTGACGAGGAACTAGTTAAAGAAAATATCGTGTAACTGGTATCAAATGTAATTATAAATAGTAATGTATACAATTCAAATGACTATGATGTGATGGCATTAGAATATGAAAGAGGAAGTAAGGAGAAGGAAATAAAAGCAAGAGAGGAAATTGAAAAATCAAAGAAGACAGGGGATGTTGTTTTCAGTGTTCGGTAAACCTATGGGAATGGCAGAAGCTGTAAATGTAGAAAAAGACGAAAATGTCGCGTTAATAAACCGCTTATACTACGAATCATCCAAAGACGATTTAATACAAGAGAAAGAACAGACAGTAGTAAGAGGGATACAGCCATTACTAAAGGTAGAGGTAGGAAAGAGTGTGGTGTATGCAGTGGTCGATAGTAGTAGCCGTCTCACTGCAATTTCCAGTAGCTCGTTTGAGCGTTACAACGACGAACAAGAAATATCCATAATCAAGATACACAAGATGAAGGAAGTAACGAGTCCGATAGCCAAAAGTTCAGCGGAAGCCATTCGTCAGACGCGACTGACATTTCGATGTCAAGGGTACGAGACAGACACGAATTTCGTTATCATTCCTAAATTAACGCTTGACTCTTTGTAGGAACCGACTTTATGAATGAAAGAAGGGCCATAATCAACATGGTTAACGGTTTCGTGATCATTGACAATGTTACACCGTATTTCGCTCAGTCGATAGAACAAGAGGAAGTTCCAGGGTATCAAAACGGCAATGATGACGATTAGACATCCTAGGTATGTTTCTGTCGAGAGTCCTGAGGCACTTTCCATGGAAACATTGGCCGAGATCTATCAGGAAATAAGGGAAATGTACAAGGATTAAGTAACATCGAAGAACAGGAAGAAGTAGATTTAGAAAGATTATTAGAGAACAAAGCTATGATTAAATATCATAGACCATTTCGAGTGTCAGAAGATCAGTTTACCTAGAAATTGGAATGATGCTGGACGTTGGGGTCATCGAACCATCTTCCACATATAATTCAGCACTGCATGTTGTAGGGAATTCAAGGCAGATTTATACTATTAATATTTCCGAGACTGATCGTCCGAAAAAGTGGAAGAGCTAATACAAATTTTCACGGTGTGAGAGTCTTTTCATCTTCGTTCCAATTGTTGGCAGATTGAATTAGATCCATAATGTAGAGAACATACGACGTTTATTGTTTTTGGTAGATGTTACCAATTTAAGCTCTTCCCTTCGGTCTGAAAATTTCATCCACAACTTTTACTCGAGGGTTGAATACCATTAATAACCCGGACATTTTAGAGAGGATCACCTGTTACGTGGACGATGTCCTATTTGCAGAACCTAATTGGGTGCAACACAACTATGTACTGGAGCAGTTCTTATAAATTATGCAAGAACATGATGAACTATCAATATTACAAAATCACAATTTGGTGCAACAAAAAGAAATTTCTGGAAGATATCGTTTCGGAAGAGGGCTTTCCCCCAGATCCGGAAAAATTGGATGCGATTCGTATTTTTGGAACATTCTATAATAAAAAAAAAAAAACACTAAGAGGTTTCCTTGGTTTAATACATTTTATAAAAACTCCGTGTGGAAAGACACCCTTGCTACTCCACTATAGTGTCTGTTGATAAAAAAAATACACCATGGATATGGGACGAAACAGCAGATGAGGAATTTCACGAATTAAGAGAGGCTTTGTCCAAGAAAGAGATTTTTGCTCATCCAGATCTTAGTCAAGACTATATTATGGCCACAGATAGTGCCAAAACAGGTTTAGGAGTCGTTTTGTTTCAGCATTACGAGGAAAACGGCGAAACAGTCCATAACACGATTGCTTTCGCAAGCAGGTTCCTTAGCAATGCTGAGAAAAATTATTTCATTTCCGAACGGGAGGCGGTAGTGTGGAGATTTCTCCGTTTCTGTTATTTTCTGTTTGGCAGAAAAACCAAGGTATTTGCTTACCATAAGGCATTAGAATCTTTACTGTCGTCCAAACTACTGTATGGTCGAAACTTCCTAGCAGATTAAAATTCTCGACTAGCGCGCGGGAAAAAAGAACACCTGAATATCTTCGTTCGAGCTCTGATTTCTCGTATTTTATTCTGATGATCATTTCTACCTATGTAAGTGGGAGTCAACAATATATTTTCGCATTCGGAGGAGAATGTTGGCGATTAGAGTTTCGTAAGTAGCCCACGCCGCAGCGATAAGCGTCGTTGTTGTAATGATTCCCATCCCAGATCTTGTATCATTTCCGTAACGCTGTCTCCCCTGTATCGTAACAACACGAAACCAGCTGCCCTACATTGGACTCTTTCGATGTCCTCCGTCAAACCCACCTGATAAGGATCCCACACTGGGCAGCAATACTCCAAAAATGGACGAACAAGCGTAGTTTATGCAGTGTCTTATGTAGTTCTGTCGTATCTTTTAAGGGTTCTGCCAATAAAACGCAGTCTCTGGTTCGCCTTTCCCACGACATTATCTACGTGTTCTTTCCAGTTTAAGTCTGAAGTAATAGTAATTCCTAGGTATTTTGTGGAGTTTACGGCCTTCACTTTTGATTGATTTATCTTGTAAACAAAGTTTCACGGATTTCTTTTCGTACTCATGTGGACAACTTCACACTTCTCATTATTTAGAGTCAATTGCCAATTTTTACACCATAGTGATATCTTATTCAGAACGTTTTGCAGTTGGTTTTGATCTTTAGATGATTTTACTACACGGTAAATGACGGCATCATCTGCAAACAATCTAAGAGAGCTACTTAGATTTTCTCCTAAATCGTTTGTGTAAATAAGGAACAGCAGAGGACCAATAACACTACCCCGTGGAACGCCCGAAATCACCCCTCTTATAGTCGATGCCTTACCATCGATTACTGTGACCTCTCTGACAGGAAATCCCGTATCCAGTCGCAAATTTGGGGCGATATACCATAACCACGCAATTTGATTAAAAGCCGTTTGTGGGATACGGTATCAAAAGCCTTCTGGAAATAAAGAAATGTTTGTATAGTTATGGGTCTACAGAAATACAGAATCAGTTTGAGAATCCTTGTCGATAGCACTCATCACTTCGTGTGAGTAGAGAGTTAGTTGTGTTTCGCATGAACGATATTTTCTAAATCCGTGTTGACCTTGGTGCAATAGATCATTCTGTTCGAGATAATTTATAATATTTGAATGCAGGATATGTTCCACAACCCTGCTGCAAATTGACGTCAATGAAATAGACCTGTAGTTTAGTGGGTTACTCCTACTGCCTTTCTTGAATATAGGTGTGACCTGTGCAACTTTCCAATGTTTTGGTACAGATCCTTCTTTGAGAGAGCGGTTGTATATGGCTGTTACGTAAGGAGCTATCGCTTCAGCATAGAAATCTAATGGGTATACACTCTGGACCAGAAGACTTGCTCTTGTTAAGTGATTTTAGGTCCTTCACTACTCCGATGATATCTACTTCTACGTTACTTATTACGGCCTCTGTTCGTAATTCGAAATCTGGAATATTGGTTAAGTCTTCTTTGGTGAATGCGTTAACTTGCCACGAATGTGTGTCGGATTCAAATAGGTCGTGATTATGAGGGTCAATAACGTTTATATTCATCGATGCCATAAATACAACTCTGACAATAAAGTTCGGTGAATAGTCCTGCGACATTAACGTAGATGAACTATGAACTACAGTTACCGTACTCTCCTTAGAAATACACCCCTCCCATAGGAGGCGAGGTACTGGCGGAAGTTAAGTTGTGGGGCGGCATCGTGAGTCGTGTCGGGACAGCTCAGTGGTAGAGCGCTTGCCCGCGAAAATAAAGGTCACAGGTTCGACTCCCGGTTCCGGCACGCAATTTTAATCTGCCAGAAAGTTTCATTTCAGCGCACTCTCCGCTACAGAGTGAAAGTTTCATTCTTAATGTATGGTCGTTTAGCGAGGTGGACAAGTATTTTGCAAGAGTATAAGTTCACAATTACGTATTTTCCCGGACCAGAAAATATTTTAGCGGATGCTTTGTCTTGCGCTCCACAGGGACTTGCAGACGATTTCCGAATAGATGTTGAGGAGGAAGAATTTGCCATATATTAAATGAAAAACGTTCCTTTTGATAACTATATTATTGATGCACTGGAGAATTTACGAAAAAAAGAAGACAAAGACCCAAATTATGGTCGGTAAAACCTGAGCGGAGAGACAAAAATTACTCTGCGATCCGCCACAAATACCGCTTGAAAGACAACATACTATAGACTGTTGTTACTATGGCTATATTCTGTAAGGTGGGTGTGGTGTATACGACATATGTTGAATAACAAAGACAGTGTTCTGTCTCTCTGTTTTGTGTTTCTATCGGTTTCTCAGAGGTATGTTGTGTGGTCGTTAACGTCTGCATCGCCTTCTATCTGGAAAACACAGTCGACGATTGGTTCGATCCTGTGGTTAGTATAATGCATGACTCTAATTAGAAGCGTTTATATTCTATTGTATCAGCCCTGTTTAGTTCTCCAGCTACAATATTACATAAAATCATAATTCGACTAACATTCCGCTGTGTTAATAGAAATGCATTTGAAGGTTACGATGTCTGTTTCTTTAATCTATGGGTCTCCTTACCTTAAAGAGGGATAGAAGTGCGTCTGTTGTGTTTTTTTCTGTGCATTTTGCGCAATGCAGGATCTGACATATAAACAACCTAGATGGAGAGCTGGTCTAAACTTTACCTTTCGTGCGTATAAATTACATATACAAAAGTTACTTGTTGTTTGATGTAGAACATAAGACGAATGGCACTAGGTCTGTTTTGTACGAATATTGGCGGAACACGTGGTTCTTCGTATAGACTGATCATGCAAAAAGCACGTTTCGAGTAACATTTGCGTGTCTTACTACATGTGGTTCATTTTGTCCTAAAATGGTTAGATGTTGATGTTTTATGTTGTAAGCCTATGGTTTTGATGTGAAAATCACCGATCTGTGGGTCGCTATGCCCTAAAAATGGATAGAGTTGGATCTAATGTGTTGTAAGCTGTAGTATCACAGTATCGCTTTCGCGATGTGGGAATCGAGTTATACACATCCTAGGTTTCTTCCCTCTGTGGAAAGAGCCTTTTACTCTTCTGCAGTGTATAGAGACCAACCTTACGAGGTGTTTGCTGTAGGTCCTATGATCTGTAGAGGGGTAAGGTGTGTTAAGGGGCACTCCAACGTCGATGTGATTACCTAAAATATTTAATAGTTTGCATCTGCAACAGCTATTTGTTGTTAAGACTTATAGCTTTTCGTGTAGAACGTTTCGGTTTTACAGGTCTATGGATCTAGGATAAAATACCGGAAGATAGGTTACGTGTCAGCACATCAGTGCTTCGATTGATCGAGTATCGGAGATGTACTTCTGTGCTTTTCTAGTCTACAGCTAAATAAGCGTTCGTTGAAATCGATGTTGTACGATACGTTAGTGTGTGGACTGGAGTTTAACTTTACATTGGAATTTAGTACTGATCCAGCTGTTAGAGTGTGTGTGTTTATAATAGGTTATCGCTAGCTATATTTTCATCATGCTAGTTATAACGGCTGTTGTAGTCAACTCATATGGTAATTACCTCATTTGTGTCACCTGAGAGGAAATGATCCATAGAAGTGTTGCAGTATTTGTCGATAATACTGCTATATCTCGCCTCAGGAGGTAATAACCAAAAGACACTGTCTGATACGAAAATTGTGTTGATTGACAAGACAAATTAATCACCTTCTGGAAACAAAACGAACTAACAAACATTCTGAAACTGAGGCAAATCCAACAAACATCAACTAAAAGTTTTCTTCGCACCAATTAGGTACTAGCCAGGAAGATAGCCAGACGGAAGCCAGTGTCGAAGTCTGGATCGACGTCCATGGCATCAGATGAGCCTGGTAGTGTGTGGTTCGCCAGAGGTGTGTGGTCGACGTCCATCGGTATTGGCCAGGGTGCAGGAGTTGGCTGACCACCATCGTCCATTGACATTGAGGGGTCGCAGAAGGGGTTGGTCTTTCAGGGCCTCCAGGCTGCCTGGTTGATGGGCCTGCAACAACAAGAGGCGGCTCATTCCAGTAGTTCTGTGAACATCGCCGGATTCCAACGGCGGCAGCGGCGGCATAACATCAGGACCCAGAAATCATCGTGAATAGCAAACCGCTGTCACTGACCTCGCCCAGTGTGCTCTACCAGTCGTCGTGGATGGAGGAGGGAGGAGCGAACGCTGCTGACGCCCATGGAGCCACTCCGTCGGACTGGTTCCCTCCTAGGGAGTTGTCCTGTAAGAGCCCAAAAAGATGGACAACGCATCGTCCAGTGAGTAGTGTGCGGAGAGATTTGACATTTGATTCTTGAAATTCCGTACAAACCGCTCTGTCAATCCATTGGACACAGGGTGGAAAGGCGCCGTTTGTACCATGGCAATGCCATTGGATGCACAGAAGGCCGTGAATTCTGCGGACGTAAATTGAGGGCCATTGTCGGTCACAATTGTCTCTGGTAAGCCTTCAGTGGCGAAGATGCGAGTCAGCGCCTGGATGACATGGGTCGATCATGTGGAGGACATCCGGGAGACGTAAGGAAACCCAGAGCCGGTGTCGACTGCAATAAACCACGCGGAGCCCATAAAGGGGCCTGGGAAGTCCAAATGGAGCCTGGACCAGGGTGTTGATGCCTCTGGCCATGGGAAATACCGACGTGCAGGAGCAGCTTGTTTGCTTTTGCAGGAGGGGCAGGCTACTACCATAGAGGCGATACCCGCGTCGATCCCCTTCCAGTAGACATGTTGATGTGCGAGGCGTTTTGTTAGCACGACTTCTCAATGACCGCAATGAAGCAGGCTGAGGACCTTGTATTGTACGGATGGAGGAATGACAACACGTGATTGGCCGTTTTCGCCCTGGATGAGAACACCATCACGGGCAGAGAATTTGTGCCCCTGGGGTAACCACCCGCCGTCATTCCCACGGCAAACCCTGCTGAACCAGCTGGATAATCTCGTACAGGGCTGGGTCCTCTGCAGACTGCTTGGCTACAAGTTTTGCGTCAACAGGAAGGGACACGACAGTGTGTTCTTCTTCTGCGTCTAAAGTCTAAATGGCAGCACACTTCTGGGTCAGCGTCAAATCGAGTTGTTGTTCTTGTTGTGGTCATCAGTCCGGAGACTGGTTTGATGCAGCTCTCCACAATACCCTATCCTGAGCAAGCCTCTTCATCTCCACATCAGAACGGCAACCTACATCTGACTGAATCTGCTTACTGTATCCATCTCTTGGTCTTCCTCTGCGATTTTTACCCCACACACTTCCCTCTAATGCTAAATTCACAATTCCTTGATGTCTAAGAATGTGTCCCACCAATCTATCCCTTCTTTTAGTCAAGGTATGCCAGAAATTTCTTTTCTCCCCAATTCTATTCAATACCTCCTCATTAGTTACGCGATTCACCCACCTAATCTTCAGCATTCTTCTGTAGCACCATATTTCAAAAGCCTCAATCCTCTTCCTGTCCGCACTGTTTATCGTCCATGACTCACTCCCATTTAAGGCAACACTCCATACAAATGCCCTCAGAAAAGACTTCCTTAGGCTTAAATCAATATTCGATGTTAACAAATTTCTCTTTTTCAAAAACGCTTTTCTACCCATTGCCATTCTGCATTTTATATCCTCTGTACTGCGACCATCATTTGTTATTTTACTGCCCAAGTAACAAAACTCATCTACCTCCTTTATTGCTTCGTTAGCTAATCTAATTCCTTCAGCATCACCCGATTTTCTTAGACTGCACTCCATTACCCTAGTTTTTCTCTTGTTAATGTTCATCTTATATGAACCTTTCAGCACACTGTCCATTCCGTTCAATTGCTCTTCCAGGTCCTTTGCTGTATCTGACAGAAATACTATGTCGTCGGCAAAACGCAATGTTTTTAATTCATCCCCCTGAACTTTTATTCCTTCACCAAATTTCTCCTTGCTTTCCCTTATAGCTTGTTCAATGTACAAATTGAATAACATTGGAGAAAGGCTACAACCCTGTCTCACTCCCTTCCCAACCACTGCATCCCTTTCATGCCCTTCAACTCTGACAACCGCTGTCTGGTTTTTGTACAAGTTGTATCTTCTAGGATAAGCCGTAAAGTGAGTATTGCCTCCCGAGTTCCTACATTTCTCCTGAACCCAAACTGATCTTCCCCGAGGTCGGCTTCTACCAGTTTTTCCATCCTTCTGTATATAATTCGTGTTAATATTTTGCAACCATGACTTATTAAACTGATGGTTTTGTAGTTTTCACACCTGTCTGCACCTGCTTTCTTTGGAATGGGGATTATAACATTTTTCTTAAAGTCTGAGGGTACTTCACCTGTCTCATACATCTTACACACCAGGTGAAACAATTTTGTCATGGCTGGTTCTCCCAGAGACTTCAGTAGCTCTGAGGGAATATCATCTACTCCAGGGGCCTTGTTTCGACTTAGGTCTTTCAGGGCTCTGTCAAATTCTTCTCTCAGTACAGTATCTCCCATTTCATCTTCATCTACATCCTCTTTCCTTCCTACAATATTGTCTCAAAGTTCATTATTCATATTCCAAATCGAGTATCGTGACCTAAAGGTAGCTGGGAGAGGAGATCGGCATTGGCATGGTGGGTCGTCAAGCGATACTGAATAGCATAAGCGTAATTAGCCAGAAATAAGGCCCACTGTTGGAGGCGTCTAGCCGTTTTGGTAGGGATGTTTGCATCACAGCGAAAGAGAGGCAGCAGGGGTTTGTGGTCGGTCAGGATGGTAAAATGACGACCATAAACATAGTCATGGAACTTTTTTAAAGCAATGACTATGGCCAAGGCCTCCTTTTCAATTTTCCTGTAGCTGCACTGTGCCGGAGTCAATTTTTTGGAGATGAAGGCAACTGGTCGATAAAGCCCATGGACCTTGTGTGAAAGGACTGCACCCACACCATAATCAGAGGAATCTGCCGCAACAATCACAGTGATCGATCGAAGGCCATAAAACATGTGGGCTGAAGCAAGGCCTGCTTGAGACTGCAGAAGGCACTGCAATGGTTGAGGCATGTAGAATGAATTTCCTATAATAATTCAGGTACCCCAATACGGATTGCAGCTGCTTGACGTCCGAAGGGGACGGTAAATTCTGCATGGTCTGGGCTGGATGAGGCAGTGGTCGAATACACATGGCACTGAGGACGTGGGCTAAGTATTTGACTTGAGGGAGAAAAAATTGACATTTTTCAAAATTCAATGAAGGTTTGGCGTTTGGAGAACAGAAAAATGGATGTCCAAGTTGTCTGCTAGGAGTTGAGTGGACTGTCCGGCAGCAATGATGTCATCCATGTAGTTGGCAGTGCAAGGCACGTCCCTTGTAAGAGTTTCGAGGAACCTCTGGAAAAATCGCTGGGGCTCTCGCGATCCAAAAGGGGAGCCTATTATAGCGGAAAAGACCAAAAGGAGTGTTGATAACCAGCAAGTTGCGGGACGCCTCGTCTAATGGAAGCTGTAAATATGCTTCCTTGAGGTCGATTTTCGCGAAGCGTTTGCCCCCATTGAGGCGAATGAGGATCTCGTCGACCTTGGGAATGGGGTATGTATCAACAATCGACTGAGCATTGATGGTTTTACTGAAATCATCACATACACGGATGGAAACATCCAGTTTGTCTATTAATACTATGGGCGTTGCCCATCATCTGTTACAGACAGGTGTTAAGACGCCAGCGCCCTGTAAACGTTGGAACTCTTCCTGAAATTTGTAACGAAGTGTGAATGGTACAGGCCGATCTTTGAAGAACCGGGGTACGGCCATCGGGACTTCCAGCCCCAAGGCATCGAAAAGGTCAAGTCCCAGCAAGTTCGACACTCCTGGTGTATCCACGACAAGGTGACGCATACTGCAACTTATGGTGCCATGTTTGATGAGTGCCGTAACATGGCCTTTAACCATCACTAAGTAATTGCTGTAACTTCGAAAGTTGTGGGTGAAGGGTTGAAGAGGGGGAGAGCCCAAACGTTGGTAAGTTGGCCACTCAATGATAAGAGAGGTAGACCCAGTGTCTTCCTGGAAGTCGACTGGGTGGCCACTGACTAACACTGACAGGGTTACCTGTTTATCGTGAACAGGACGCACTGCAAGAACATGGAAATCCTACTGATAAGTCGTGCCTGGGTCGTCGTCTGCTGCAGGATCGACCTGAGTATAGTCAACTTGCATCCTGGAGGAAGTGCGACAGACTTCCGCCCAGTGTCCTGTTTTGCCACACGAGTTTCATTTGGTACAGCGAAACTGACACAGATGTGTACAATGTGTGACAAAACACTCTTTGCAAGAGGGTAACTGCCTAAGGCCGTGAGTGAATGAGGTTTCTTTACCAGAAGGAACATGGGGAGGTGGTTTCTGAAGTGTCTGTGGCGCGGGGGGGGGGGGGGGTGCATGCACCTGAAATGGCTCATCATGTAAGGAGGCGGACTCTTGGAGGGACTGTTCAAACGCTCGAATAACTGGAAGACATGCTTCTAAGGAAGGATCCCAAAACTTTAGTAAGTCCTTCCGGAGGCTCTCGTCGGGGGCATGAATCAAGATCATATCCCTGACGAGTGATGACACATACGACTGTTGGCAGCTTTCATTAGGACATCGAAATCGGCAGTCCCTTGATAAGCCCTGGAGTGTGACGATCAATTCCCGATACGACTGACCTTGCTTCTTGTGACAGCTAATGAATTTGTGTCGAGCTGTTGTAGCATGGACTTGTGAGTCAAAATACTAAAAAAAATTGTTCAAATGTTTGTTAAGCTTATGGGACTTATCTACGGGGTCATCAGTCCCTAAACTAACAAACTACTTATGAACTACTTACGAACTAGGACGGCACAAATATCCATGCCCGAGGGGGGATTCGAACCCCCGACCGTAGTGGCCGTACAGACAGTGACTGAAGAGCCTCAGTCCCCTCGGCAACCGCGGCCGGCTCAAAATACTCTTGCAAGCAAAACTTCAAGTCGTCATAGGGGATGGCATGTGGTTCGTGCTCCGGTTTTAATTGCTGAAGAAGATAGTAAACCTCAGGACCAACGTAGGCGTGGAAGAAAGCCCTACGGTGGGCATCAACAGAGATACCGTACGCCAAAAAATGTTGTTCAAGGCGGGCCATGTAGTTTGCCTAAGATTCCACCTGCCTATTAAACGCTGGAAGAGGAAGAGAGCGAGGCGTGCGATGGGCTACGTCCGTAGCTAAAGGCCGGCATTACCTGTACAAGTTCCTGCTGGACCAACTGCATATCCCGTAAGACGAGCAAAATTTGCTGTGACACACCAGGGGTTGCGGCGTGTGGTTGATCGTCCATGGTAAACAACGAGCAAGACAACAAAGAAGACGGCCTACTTGCCCACTAGAGTCCGAAAAGAAATCCTCGTCGCCACTGCTATATCTCGCCTCAGGAGATAATACCCGAAAGACACTGCCTGACACGAAAATTGTGTTGACTGACAAGACAAACTAATTATCTTCTGAAAAAACCAAACTAACAAACTTCTGAAACTAAAGCTTATTTTGGACTGAAAGTCTTGGTAGAGGTATGCGACCTTCATTGTAAAATTTTAATAATGATTTTAAAATTGCTGGAGATTGCTTGATTAATCAGAAGATGTTATCAGTAGATTATTTATTTTCAGTTCACAACATGTTTCGGGCATAGCCCATGTGTGTGTGTGTGTGTGTGTGTGTGTGTGTGTGATCGACGAAGGCTAGTAATTCCTGTGATAAATGTTTTGATCGCTATAGAGAGACTCCTAAATTTCACTGTGTGTGGAGATGAATAAATAGTATTGTAGGGCGCATTTCGGTCGTAAGTTTAAGTTATAGGATTGCTATCATATGGATTGTTTTACTTGTTTTATTATTGTAGTGCGCATTTATTTGAGTCATTTGTGGAATAGTAAAAAGGCGTCCTAAAATAATAATGGTTAAAGATAAGCATGATTCGTTATTTCTGTCACTGTTTTTGCGAAGCAATATACGTTTGATAATTTTGGAGGTGTGGCTGCAGATCGCAGCGACCTGTTGCCTAGCGCTGCTTCCTGCGTGTGTGTCTGTGGAGTGAAACTGTTTGCTGAGCACCTGGAGAGGGAATGGTCCGTGATTGACGCTGCTTGCCGCGTGACGCATGCCCCTCCACCTGGGCGCACATCGTTAGCGAGTGGGCTCGCACTGCGTGGAGAAATAATTATTTGTTTTCCGCGCGCATCTACGTCGAATACACTGTGGCACCAGAACTTGTCGTCGGCATGTATTGTGTGTCTCTTGGGCGTCTCCAAAGTAGCTGTTGGTGGCTGCGAGTTCATTTGGATATGTAATATAGACATGATATTCTGTTTAAACATTTAGCAATGTTTATCGATAGGACTGTTGGATTTGTTTCATGTTTCTTGTTGAGAGAATACTGATGGCTGGAGAAGAGAGAGTGGGCCCCATAGGTTCACAAAGCTTTCCCCAGTGTCCTGGTCCTGGCGGTTTGTTTTGAAAGGCTGAGACTGGAGGGAGGGGACAACAGGTATCAGCGGCCTCTGTCGACAGGGGTTGAAAGGAGAGGGTGGACGCAGGTATCAGCAGCTTCTATTGCCAGAGGTCTGAACTGTCTAGGTTCTGCTTTTCTCACTATGAGAGACACAGCAAATCGTTTTCCTGTGCGAGATTTTGAAAATGACTGCATTGTAGTTGCGTAATTACTGTATATGCACGTGGCTTTACAGATGATTTTCGTTATGTCCCAACTATATGTACATCTAATTTTGTATGCAAAATGATCTGTAATTAGGTGCTTTTTATTACATTAGCAAAACTGAGTGCACAGTGGGTGGACATCCACCAACCTGGAGGAGAAAGTTTCATGGCCAAAGGCGCATCTCTCACTCTCTCTCTCTCTCTTTTTCCCTTTTTTTCTTTGAATGCGAACTAGCATGCTATCACTGGATTGAGTCTTCAAAACTGTGGCGTCAATTTCTCCTCTCACTTCAGTGTGATCATCACTCAATCCACCCACCCACCATGCCCTGCCCCCACTCCCCATCCTGACCCACCCCCCAAACGTATCCAAAATTACTCCCATGCTGATTGGGATACCTACCGGCGATCCATTGATACTTCGGTCACAAGCTACCCTCTCCTCATCTGCAGACCTGTGACTTAGACCACATGTCCTTCTTCCTGCCCCAGACCGTTACTGGCGCTGTCAACGCCCACATCGAAAAACAAAGCCGTTCACCAACATTGTCACACCCTACCACCACAGGCCATCCTTCTCTGACGTGAATCCCGTTGTCTCTACTGTTCCTTAGTGTTTATTTGTGATCAGGACACACTGCTACACCATCAGCAAGTGCAAAGACACATCAGAAACCTTTTTACCACGAAAGTGTGTTGGGCTTGGCGACAGACATCCATTCGTGTTAATGCCACAACTCCTCAAAGTACTGGCAAGCCTTCCACTGCCTTACTGGCAGTCACCCCTCACCCAGCTACCCTCTCCAACACAGTGACCGTCCTTTTCCTGACAGCCGGCCGCGGTGGCCGAGGGGACTGAGGCGCTACAGTCACGGTCTGCACGGCCACTACGGTCGGGGGTTCGAATCCCCCCTCGGGCATGGATATTTGTGCCGTCCTTAGTATTAGTTAATTCATAAGTAGATTGTAAGTTTAGGGACTGATGACCTCGTAGTTAAGTCCCTTAAGCTATACAAACATTTGTACTTTTTTTTCCTGACAACGTCAGTAAGGCCGAGTGTTTTCTCTCTATATCGCAGATACTTCCTTCATTCCCCACTAATCCCACTTTGACCACTCCCTCTCTTCCACAGTCCGTGAGTGTACCGATACCTCTGCTCCAGAAGTCACCCCCGGCTACCAGTACTTGTACCATATTCCTGCTTCAGAAATGGTAACTCCTATCACTGTCCTAGACATCAATTAACACTCAGCACAACACTACACTGCTCCCATCTATGATCACCTAACCTACCGACAGCTCCATGCCTGCCCCATTTCTTTCCGTGGCGCCCTTGCTTCTTTATACAACGTCATGCTCTACGCCAGCTTCTTCCCCAACCTGTGAAAAACCTCGCACATCCCGATTTTCCTCAAATCAGATAACCCCCATCTGCTGCCTCTTCCTGCCGTCCCATAAGCCTCATCTCAGTGTTCAGTAAGGTCCTGGAAACCATCTTCCCCCCCGCCCCATTCATCAGCACCTCCACCAACACCAGCTCCTTTGCCTTTTCCAGTGTGCCTTATGACCTTCCATCTTCATGGATGATCTGCCACTTTGCATCACCCACCTCCTCTCCACTTAGCTCAATTCCTATCTATCCGCCATCTTTGTTTCCTTGGACATTGAAAAACCCTTTGTTTATGGCATTCCGCTGTCCTTTCCAAACTATGTCTACTTCATCGGTTCCTTTCTATTCCACTACCTCTCCTATGTCAGTATCTACAACTACAACTCGCGTTTGTTTTACCCCTCCCTTGGGGTGTCCCATGGCTCTGTTCTCTCTCCCCTTCTCCATCTACTCTGCAGAAATTCTCCAGCGCTAATCTCCCATCCACATCCTTTAATATGCTGTCAACACCTCCTTCCTTACTCTCGCCCCCTCCCTTCCACAATCGCAACACCTTTTCCAATCCCACCATTCCCAATTCTCCACCTGGTGCAATCAGTGGCTCCTGTCCGTCAACTGTGATATGTCCCAGGCATTTGTCATAAGTAGTACCATCCCCTCCTTCCCTCACCATGAGTTTGACCTCAGATACCATGACTGCCCCATCCGCCTCATCCCCACCCTAAAAACCTCCTTCTCCAGGAATCCCCACCTCAAAACGGCCCAAAATGTCAAATACTCGTCTCTGTCTCCTGAAGCTCCTCTCCAGCAGACATGGGGGCTTTATTCAACCTTCCACCACTTTTTATACCTACCGATTCATCATGTCTCCCTTCCTTTGCAGCTTCAGCATTAATTTGCTGAGTACAGGCTTGACGAACTCAGGGGCCTGAGCAGGTGATTGGTAGGCACCGCCAGTCCTCTAGACACCGTAACCTCTGGGCACACTTCAGCGACCATCGTGTGGCACGGCGGTGGAATGTTGTGTGTACTAGGGAATGGGGAACATTTGCTTAACCGCCCGGGTCGCGAAGATGGTACAAACCTCTTCAGTTTCAAGGTGTGCTATGTGGTGATGGGATGCATGGCTGTTGAAGTGGAACAGTCGCTAGCAAGTGCCTCAGTTCTATAAGGCTTACCTCAGCACGTGGGGCTCTGTCTAGGTGGACACGTACTTCCTTCGCTACTCGTGGAACCGTGATGGATCCTTTGAGAAATTTTAAACTTCTAGTGGGATGGGTAACAACACTCAACCCAATAAGAGGGCTCAGGTAGCCAGTCCTCCAGATTTAGGACCTCATTCAAAGCGAGGTGGGAATAGTTATGGAACACAAAATGTGTTTTTGATTATCAAAATGAAAGAGGGTACGTTTGAAAAAGTGTCACCTTTTTACATTCAGAAGGGTCTGGAAGATATTGCTGGAGACTTAAAACCTATTAAGCGCTTGCGCAATGGTACATTGTTGGTGAAAACCAATAATTCACAACAAGCAGCAAACTTGCAGAAAGCCGCATGTCTCGGCGAATTTCATACCGAGGCAGAGTTACATGGCACACTGAACAACAGAAAAGGTGTAGTTACGTGCAGGGACTTGGTGGAAATGACAACCGAAGAACTAAAATGTGAGTGGGCAAAGGACAGCATAATAGATGTTCAAAAAATAATGAAAAGGGTGGGTGGGGAGTTAATGAAATCCGACTCCTTTATTCTCACCTTCAATAGCCCTAAACACTCGGAGTACGTAAAGACAGGTTTCCTACGGTTGAAAGTCTGGCCCTATGTCCCAAACTCGATGCGCAGCTTTAAGTGTCAGCGGTGTGGGCGTACCACCATCGGTTGCAAGAGTGAAGCCACTTGTAGACAATGTGGTAAGGCAGCTCATGATGGAGTAGATTGTTCATCATCTCCAAAGTGTGTGAACTGCTCTGGTGAACATCCAGTTTGGCTCAGGGACTGCAGAGTGTACTTGAAGGAAAAGAAAGTGCAGGACTTTAAAACGACAAGGCACATTTCCTATGGTGAGTCCAAGAAAATTTTTATGGCCATGCAGCCTGCTTCCTTTATAACATCTTTTGCTGCAATTGTTCAGAAGTCAGTTTCCAAGGCCAATGTCATTAGTGTCGGTACATCTGTACCTGCCAGTGCACGCGCAAGGCAGCAGCTGTTACCATGTCTGAAGACTCAAAATCTTCATCTGACAAAGCTACTGTCGTCACTGTTGAAGAGCTTTCAGCGCACTCTACAGTAGAGGGCTCTGCGCAGAGCTTACCACCTTCCAAGCCCGTTGCTTTTCAAAAGGCCAGCACAGCCCCTTCTACTGGTGCTGTCTCCACTGTAAAGGCTGCCAAGCCGAAAAAGACACCAGCAAAATGTCAGGCTCTGGTTAAGTCAGGTAACAAACCATCAGACTACATATAGGTCATTATACCTGACCTCCCCTCTGAATCTGCTCCAGAGCTTATGGATCTGGATATCCCTCAGGTGCAAACTTCTCGCCCCAGTTCAGTATCCGCACCTCGGTGGATAGATAAGGTGAAAAGCCAACCTCCGTAATAGATGGCTCCCATACTTCAATGGAACCTACAGGGTTTCAGGACCCATGTGGAGGAACGTCGCATATTAACTCAGGGCAGGCCATTGTGTATATGTCTACAAGACACGAATTTTAAGTCTGAGATACGTGGCTATGACGTATATAGAAAGGACGACTTTAGTGGTGAGAGAGCTTAAGTCGCACTGACTGTTTTCGTAGACACAGCCTGCCACTCGTCCTTACTCCCCATTCAAATCCCCTTACAAGCAGTTGCAGTGGCGGCGCTAGACGAAAACTGGGCGTCGGCGAACTCGTCTTTGCGAGGCCCCTTTCATTTTTCCAGTAAGGAAGAAAATGTTAAATAAAATGAGATCAATTATATATCAATAATCATTATACTAAAATTTTATTAGTATAATATGCAAGTATTATTGAAATGGCAAAAATTACAATAATCAAACACAAATTAAAACAGAAATTTTTCGGCTTTTCGTCTCACTGAATTTTTTTAAGATCACATCTTAATTAATACTAGCCGCTATTTTGGCTTCAGTTGATACTACTGACAACGCAGATCGTGTTTCTTGCCTCACGGTGCTTCTCAAGTAAATCTTAATCAATTTTAACTTTGTGAAGCTCCTCTCGGACGAAACTGTACTGACTGGAACTGTGAGCGTCATTCTGATTGTTACATAAGCATTTCGATATACTTCTTAAAATTGTTTTCTAATTTTGCAAGTCTTTAACTAAAAATTATTTCATTGCTGCACTCATACGGAAATAAATACGGAGAACTAAATAGCTACCGGCCGGGAATGGTTGAACGCACTAGGCGTCATACCACGGCGAGCGAGATTGCTCTCGTCTTCTACAAGTGGAACGGTCTTGAGCAGTTCTCTGCCAGGTGCTACCAGCGATCTTCCTGATATCTTTGTCCCATCTGCCCGGTGGTCTTCCTCTAGGCCTCTGGTGCTCTCTCGGACTCCACTCCATTACTATCTTCGTCCGTCTGTTGTCTTTTCTTCTCGCGATGTGGCCGGTCCACTGCCATTTCAAGCAGCCTACTTGGTTACAGATGTTGTTTTCGTCCTTTCGTTAAGCTGGTATAAGTTAGATGCAAGTCGTCGCTACATAACCTAGCAGTTGAAAAGCGCTGTCAAACATCAACTATAAAAAAAAGAAGAAAAATCTGAAATTTTAACAATGTTTTGCGAGGCCCCCACAGGCGCGAGGCCGTCGGCGGTTGCCCACATCGCCGACGCCTAGCGCCGCCACTGAGCAGTTGCAGTGTGTGTTCAGATGCGTCATAGATCGACCGTCTGTGCCATGTATCTGCCCCCACATGACGCAATTGATGAGGAAGCCCTTCATGACCTTATCACGCAGCTCCCCCACCCTATCATCCTTTGTGGTGATTTTAATGCATATAATGTGCTTTGGGGATGTGACACTACGTGCCCCTGGGGTCGAGCAATTGAGAGGCTTCTTCTGATGTCCTCTGCTTTTTTAATTAACACCGGACAGCCCACACACTTCTGTACTGCATCAGGGTCGTTCTCTGCTATAGACCTTACACTTTGCTCTCCAGCCCTTGACCCTACGATTCACTGGGAAGTGGACGCTGATCTTCACAGAAGTGATCACTTCCCAGTATGGATCACCCAGCCAGATGGACTGGAGCCCGTTAGACGACCGCCACGATGGGTGCTCAGAAGAGCGGACTGGACCATCTACAGCAGACTGGCTGAACTCGATTGTCGTGTTAATGTCCAGCAATGGGTGGAAAATGTCACCCAAAAGATCCAACACGCCGCTGCGGCTTCTATTCCGCAGTCTTCAGGTCAATCGAATAGGCACCCCGTCCCATCGTGGAGTGACGAATGCCGCTTTGCAATACGGACGCGGCAAGTAGCTCTGCGTAGGTTCAAAAGTCAGCCAACTGCAGAGAACCTCGCAGCCTTTCGGGTGGCGAGGGCAAGATGCCGACAAACGATGCGTGTGAGCAAGAAACGGTCATGGCAGCAGTTCCTCAATACCATTACTCGTCCCACCAAGCGTTCACAAGTATGGGAGACCACCAGGAGAATATTCGGGAGAGGAGGAAGGCGTCCAATTGCTGCTGTAATGGGAAATGACACCCTACAGACGAACCGAAGAGTGATTACGCAGACTATGGCGGAACATTTCGCCGCAGTCACTTCTACTGCCAGTCAGAATCCAGCATTCAGACGCCACAGACTGTCTGTGGAGATGGGTAGTTTGGATTTTAAGTCCACTATTCATGAATATTAAAATTGCCCCTTTTCCATGTGGGAACTTGATTCCGCGCTCCTTTCAACTCGTGACACATACCCTGGTTATGACAGGATCCATTAAAGCATGCTACAGCACCTTACCGACCGAAATAAATTCTCCTAGCCCTGGCGTGAAGCGCTTATGATTGCTCTTTTAATACCTGGAAAGGACTCTACATGCCCGAGTAGTTACCGTAGTGTTGCCCTCACTAGCTGTGTGGGAAAGACCTTGGAGCGGATGGTCAACCACCGCTTCTTCTGGATGCTATAATCCAGGCAGCTTCTTAGTCGCTTCCAGTGTGGTTTCATGAGATAGCGTTCCACCTTCGATAACCTGGCCTTACTGGAGGCGGCGATACAACAGGCTTTCCTACAAAGGCATCACCTTTTAGCTATATTTTTTGACATTGAGAAGGCCTACGACACTACCTGGCGGCATCGTATTCTCAGTTAGATCCATGATTGGAGTTTCCATGGATGTCTTCCCACTTTTATCAAGTCCTTTCTTTCTCCACGCTATTTTAGATACAGAATCTGTGACACCCTTTCTGATCGTTTTGAACAGGAGAACGGAGTCACTCAGGGCAGCGTTTTAAGTGTGACGTTGTTTGCCATAGCTGTTAACAGTATTACGTCCGTTATTAAATGTTCTGTTAAGTTTTCTTTACTTGTTGATGACTTCTCTCTCTTTTGCTCTTCATCCAACCTAGCAACGACAGCACGTCAGTTGCAACTCACTCTTCGCCATTTGGATGAATGGGCAGAGAAGATTAGCTTTCAGTTTTCAACCGAGAAGTCTGTGTTCTTGTTAACCGTAGTCGTTCCATTTCTAATTTGCCTGAACTGCGACTGAGGGACGCTATTTTACATTTTAAAGATACAGTGAGGTTTCCGGGCCTCATATTTGACACGAAACTTTCATGGCTGCCACACCTGAAAGATTTTAAAAGACGGTGCCTCAAAGCGCTAAGCATATTACAATGTATTAGCCATACGTCATGAGGAGCAGACAGGACTTGCCTGCTCCGATTTTATGAGCCTTTGTGTGATCGCGTCTTGATTATGGATGCACGATTTATGGGTCTGCAAGGTCATCCTATTTGAAGATGGTGAATGCGGCTGACCATACAGGGATTCGGCTGGCCACTGCGGCATTCAGAACAAGCCCCATACCAAGACTCTGTGCTGAGGCTGCTGGGCCGCCGCTAAATATCAGGCGACGGCTGCTCATGGTGTGCCAGGCGTACAAAACGCTGTCCACACCTTTACACCTGCATACCACACCGTAGCTGATCCTCGGTTGGTAAGGCTTTTTCATATTCGGCACCGGGCTACAAGGTCTTTTGGGATCTGCACAAAGGATTGCTTGTTTTAGATCTCACGACTTTTAAGAAAGATGAAACTTCAAATTTTACCTTTCGGTCAGTGTTCTATAATATTTTAGACATGCATCACACTTATACAGTAGTGTACACTGACGGTTCGAAACAGGATAATTCCGTCGGCTGCTCCGTCGTTTTCCCTGACCGTGTCGACGTATTCGGCTTCCTGAGAATTATTCTGTTTTCTCAGCAGAACTTTATGCGATTCTGAAAGCACAGGAGCAAATCAGAAGTAATCGGCGTAAACAGTTTCTTCTCTGCTCAGACTCTCTTAGTGCGCTGCAAGCATTACGTCAGCTCTATCCAGTTGTGACATTATTGTAAGACATACAGGACTCAATGACCCTTCTCCAACGTCGAGGGAAAGAGATCATATTTTGTTGGGTGCCGGGACATGTTGGAATTCCGGGAAACGAGGCAGCTGATTGAGCAGCCAAGGACGTCTGTCGAGAGAGCATAGTGGCACGGTGCCCTATTCCGCTGCAAGATACCACTTCCTTGTTGCAGCTGCGGTCTCTGCAGTTGTGGAGGAGGAATGGCTGTCAGTAGCGGATAAGAAGCTGCGGTTGCTGAAGCCCACTACCCGTCCGTGGCGATCCTCCTGCCGGCCCCTCAGGAGGGATGAGGTCGCCATTACCCGCCTGCGAATCGGGCACTGTCCATTTACCCACGCATTCCTCCTACGACGAGAGGAGCCCCCGATGTGTAATGCCTGTAGCGTACAGATAACTGTCGGCCACATCTTAATAGAGTGTACCTTAGGCGATGGAGAGGCGAGTGTGTTCAAACTTTTACACTTTTGTGAAATTTCTGGACTCTAGCCTAAGGTTTTAGGCTAGATTGGTAGGTTGATAGCTTTTCTTCCTGCAGGCAGTCAGCTTTCGTCCTGTCATTTTAACTTCTTCATCCATGTTCTACGTTTTAGACAATGTACAATAATGGCTCTTGAGTTACCTACCTTGATTTATGCTGCACACAGGTTTATCTCCAGTTGTTGAATTCTGTGTTTTATATTGTGTTTTCCTCATCTTGAAAAGAACATTCCTGACACTCGCCTCAACTACATTATCCTGGGACGCTGAAACCTTGTTGGGAGCCCTCCATTCACCTTCATCATCATCTACTGCCTGTCATATTTTAGCGGTTGTAGCTCTGATCGTGCATCTGAGTGTTATGTGAATTCTATTTATTTATAAATTGTAATGTCGTGGTTACAGTGCCACATTGCGCCAGTTTGAAAGTACGACAACTCAGTGAAATTTTTCTGCTTGTTAAAACGTATCTCTGATCCCTTGTCATTTGGAGAATTTATTGCTTTATTACCTTATTATATCAGGCTCAGATTTACCAGCTAAATTGTGATTCTATTTGAAGTCTTAGTTTTATCTTCCTGTTGAAATACTATGTTTTATGTATTGGTCAAAATGTAATTCTAGTTTTAAATTTGGCTTTAGCTGGCTTGATAGTGATTGTTTTAAGTTGGTCCATTCTGCCTTTAAGGTTACCTGGCTTCTCACTTGATCAATTACGTTATCTTAATGCAGGCCGTTAATAATATCCTCCTGATTTCATAACAATTTGTATTTTCTTTAATGTAAAGTCTGTTTTAAGCATTCTTGTTGTTTAATTGCTATCTGTGGGGTTATCTTAAATACCTAATCACCTAGACTGTCCAAAGATTACTTGTATTTTTTTGGTGTTATAAAAGGTGGCTACTTGCCATAGCATAATTTGAAAAATTTACAACAATTTTAAAAGTACAATGTTCTATCTCTAACCTTCACAACCGTAATTATTGCAAAGTAATTTGTTTGGAATGCACCACTAAGCCCTTCAGGTTTTTGGCTTTGCTTTTTCTTAATTGACCATCATGTTTTTGCTGTTACAATAATATCAAGTCTTATTTAATAGTTCGTACCTAGTAAAGCCAACAGCTTTAGTACATGTGTTCTCTTAAATTAAATAGAGTTTCTCTTTCGGTGGTGTTTAGATTGCTGTCTGGAAGAATCTATTCTTAGATTCCACCTCCTCTTCCCGTTCCATAAATTTCTCAGGTCAACCTAATCACAACTAAAGACTGAGGTCTCACTAGAACATACATTATTTGGAAGTATAAACTTAAATACTTCTTCAGTTTCGAAGAGGGACAGAAGAAAGACTTCTATTACACAGTTATAAAGTTAGAGAACAGGCAATACGAATTCTTCTTGCTGCTTTGGCCGACAAACTGGGCCAACCAACAAGGGCAGATGGTTACATCAGTGCCTTAGAGGGTGCACCTCTCTGTGACAGCTGTGGTCTTGGCAATGCAATTCTCGTAATAGTGACACCTGCTAAATGTTGTTCTCGCATTGCTGTGCTGACGGCTGTGCCGTCAATATCATAGGACTGCAGAAGGTCAGTAAAGGGATGATGACAGTTCTGATGCAGTACATTGTTGCCGGATGGCCTTCCCCGTCTCCCTATGAGATAATTGAAGTTGTGGCAACATCGTCATCCATGGTGGCCTTACTTCCAGTTTGGGAGAAAATGGCCACCAGGGGAAAACCCAGGACCAGGCCCCCTTCCTCACTCACCACCTATAATGTAATCCAAGATGATGTCTACCGAGAAATTTGAATTTCTCTTGAATGCTATTGGCAACAGCCTGAAAATGTTTTGTTGGAAAAAACATATTTTTTACCACTAGATATCAAATCCAATTCACCCATTCCTCCCCTCCACTCCCCTCACCCACTATGAAATTGGCAGGAAACTGAGTCACTCTCTCCAAGAGGCTATCAATTGAGGATATTGTCATCAGCGGTGTACTGGATGTATTGTTTATAAAAAGTGTAGAAAAATGTTTTAAACGATTATCAATGACATCAAATATTTTGCAAGGAACTATGTTTGCATTAACAATTTCTGGAAAAAAATTGGTTTCTGAAAAATCGTCTGTGCCTGAATGCCTTTGTTTTCTTCCTTTATTTATTTTCCTTATTTTCATGTACAGGTGGGCTGACAGTGGGACTAAGTGCCACTCTTCAGTCTAGAGACAATACAATTATACAAAAAGAAATTTTAGTATTTAAAGAAGAATGCATAAATTCAGATATGTACACAAAATTATAAGGGAGATAAAATTTGAGGACTTATAGACATACACAAAACACAATAATCAATTATTGATGAAAACATTGTATGTTATCTGGTGACTGTACAATGAAAGAAACACTGAAGAAAATGATGTGACACGTGGAGATAGATACACTAGAATGATTCAAATACAGAGGTGTTGTTTGCAGGGTGGATGTTTGCAGTATTTGATGAAAGAACACAGAATAGACACTGAACACCAGTCAACACACTTAACACTGACAACACAAAATGGCAATGTACTATGATCATAGTGAAGTGTTATGGCAGAGTGCCTGCAGGATGCTTGGTAGGCGGCCAGAGGATGGGTTGGCTGGGGACCATGAACATGTGCAAAGATGTGAGAGAAAAAAAGGGATAGGAAGGGGAGGGTGGAAAGATTAGTTTCGGGAGAGAGGAATGGGGATAGAGGATGGGAGTGGAGAGGGGTGAGAAGGAGGATGGGGAAAGAAGGATCAAAGCTTATAGGATGGATAGACGTTGAAACAGAGGTGGAGGGGAAGTGTTGGAAGTTTAGTGAGGACATGATGAGGAGAGTGCGATGGGGGAGCGGACGGGGTATGCAGTGGTGGAGGTAAAGCAACAGGCCAGGATCTGAGAGTAGGGGCTAAACAATGGCAATGGGAGACTCCATTTTACAGGAGATATACCAGAGGCTTATATATTCAAGGAAGAGGAGGAGGTTGGGGGGGGGGGAGTGGTTGAGATGTTATAGGTTCTGGATTGGGTAGGGGAGGCAGATACACAAGTCAAGGTGGAGTGCATGGCATTCTAGGATTAGTAGCGAATTGTAGAAATGTGGGAGGCAGATATCCAGGCTGGGTTTACACAGCAGAGGATGGGTCAGGTAAGGACTTTATAGTATAGAGGATGGTGGAGTGGTGCAGCCATGAAGGAGCTTGAGGAGTGAGATGAAGTTGTAGGCTTTCTCTTTGATGGACTTCAGGTAAGGATTCCAGGAAAGGATTCGATCAAGGGTAAGGCCTATGTACTTGAGAGTGTGGGTGAGCTGGATGGGATGTTCATGGAGGGCTATGTAAAAATAGTGGAGCCTGAAGAAGGGTGTGATTTGACCTATGATTACTGCCTGGATTTTGGTAGGATAGGTAGACAGGATGCACTGCTTACACCAAGAGGCACCTAGGTGAGGTGGGTTTGGAGAAAATGCTGAGACCGAGCAAGGGAGGGAGCCAGGGCAAGGAAGGCGGTGCCATCAGTGTATTAGAAGAAGTGGACTGGGGAGTGGGGAGGCTGTGGCATGTCAGAGGTGTAGCAGAGGTAGAGAAGAGGGGGAGAGGATGGATCCTTGGGGTGGGCCAACAGATAAGTAGAAGGTGCGAGAGTCGAATTGATGGATGGTAACATAGGAGAGGCAGTGGGAGAGGAGGGCAGGGAGAGGGCTATGGTAAGGGAGAAGGTTGAGTAGGCCTAGTTGTGGAAATTTGTGGCAAATATTTTTAATTGAAGAACTGATCGAGTGGCAAGGGCCATTTGCTGGAGTGTGTGAGTGCATTGGAAGGGATGGACATTCAGAAGAACAATGGTAACAAAGCAGATGATGGCCTCAGCTGTTGCTGTGGAGCGAAGGGAACTGTTGGGTTGGAGGGTGTGGGCAATTGGACAGACAGGGACAATCAGTTCAGGGGAAACAGGAAGGCTTTGCATTTATAGGAGTTGGTAGGGTGTGCCTGGCGGCATTACAGGAAGGGGAGTGGCGAGGTTGGTACATTGGTTAAGGAAATTTGGAGCTTTGCAGTGGGGACAGGTGGGTGGGTTTTTCCATTCTTCAGTGAAGCAGTTGTTGCAAATTAGGCACTTTTTGCAGTGAAATATTTGGCGAGGGACATGGGAGGGGTCGACCTTGTGTCTATGGTCAAAGATGATGAGATGCTCGATGGATTTGAGAGGTAGCGGGAATTTTGCTATATCATATATTAATTTATGTTTCAAATATTCCTCTCTTTTGGGACCCTTTCACTGTGTGTTTACTTTTTCTGTCTTTTATGACCTTTATTACTGTGTGGGCATATATGTTTATTTAATTCCTTCGTAGTTTGTCTGTATGAATTCGTTTCTGTAACTCGCTTTCCCAGAGTTAGTATTGTGGTCAAGCCTTGGGTGACCGAGGGGGCGAACGCTGCCCGTTACTGGTGGAAGGAGGGAAGCGTCGCTGGGCTATTCTCTTCTGTTAATCTGCTTTTGCGGGCCTGGCGGTCAAGGAGACTCGCCTTTAGAGTAGCGTGGAGACCCTTCAGGCGTGCAGCCTTCAGGGAAAGTTTACCGCTAGCCTACCTGGAGAGGTGTTGCTGTGGCGCGAGGTCGAGTCGTACAATACGCCAGGGACCCGTCTCGCAGGGGGACGCAGCGGTGTCTTACTGTGTGACTGTGTGCCTTTGTAGGAACGTGACGCCGCCGTGCGACTCTGAATGTTTACGGCGATGCCCTGTGCGGGCTGGTTTCCTAGGAGTACGGCTTAGGATTGATATACTTTTCTGTTTGACGAATGTGGGTAGCGGGGAAGCTCCGCCGGATGGCACCACGGGGAGTTGGCTCGAGTAAGTATAATATTCGTCGGTCTGGGGGAAATTGTGGCTTCCCCAAAGTACTGAGGAGGTCATCCACCTGGCCTTGGTACGGACTATGGAAGTTGATAGTGGGAGGAGCCTACTGGTCGTCGGCCAAGAATCGCTTCCGGATTCGTAGTTATATTTTTGTAAGGGAGTTTTGACACTTGTGAAAGTCGCCACGCTTTCTCATTGGCGAGACCATTAGCGGAATGCTGAGATTGGCGCGCCGTATGCAGAGGGGCGTGTCGGGGAGACTCTTGCCGTCTGCTGCGGAGATGCATGGTGACCGACAGGTGAGCGTCCGGAGTGTACTCATGTAATTGGACTGGTGCTGGAGTCTCCGTCGTGTGTGGACCTCTGTTTTGGTGTCCGCAGCCGGACCCAGCGGACTTGTGATATTTCGATTCTTTGCTGTCCTGTGGTGACGCCCAAGTGCACCCGCAGTTGACCTTAACATTCATTTCGAAAGTCTCTGTTTAGAGCGTCTGCACTCTGCGGACCGGGAATAGTTTATGAGCTTAATTTACAAGTGAACTTGGAATATTTTGTGTAGGTACTTTGTGTTGCTTACAGAATCTGATAACTTGTGCACTTGTGTGTTAAACTCATGCTGCTGCATTTCAGGGCTACATCGAAGCTTCTGAGGCTGTGTCGCGAGTTTTTTAATATTTTGGATTGCGGAATCCAGCGCGCATACGCGTCCGGTTTTCTTACAGCCTTGCCGATTCCATCGTCTGCAGCAGCCACGCCTTCATCTGATCTATCCAGCTAATTGGTGTTGGGTAATGTACTGCACTGCGACAGCGCAAGGAACCTATTTACTGCTCCATAATCTGTCAGACTTTGACTCTGGAGAGTAGTTCATGCTTTTCTTTGTGGGAAACTTTATTAGTTTTTAGCTCTTCCTTTTTATTTTTATTCCTGGTAGATATATTACTTTATTAACTTCTGTCTCTACCCTCACCACACTCCTATATAGCGGGTCAGATATTTAGATATGTTCACTGGTAGGATGCTTATCTTTGAAGAAATAATTGTTTAAAAATGTAATTCTCCACTTTCATTTAACTTCACACCCATTATTATTTTGGAGGGGTCTTAAATATTTATTTATTAATTTGGGAAAAAATTGAGATACAGTATAAAAAAATCACTAGACCATATGACAGAAGTCGGTCAATCTTAATAATTTTCCGTATTTTGGATAAATACTGTGGCGACCCCAAAATAAAAAATCAAATGTCTGTAAATCTATCGGACCAAACTGCGTGGTCATCAGTCCGTAGCTTACAAACTACTTAAACCTATGTAAACTAACCTTCCGGCAACACACACACCCATGCCCCAGGCAGGACTCGAACCTCCACGGCGAGCAACCGCGCGCTCCGCAGCGAGACGCTTTAGACCGCTCGTCTACTCCACTGCGGCGACCCCAAAATAAATGGTAATATTGCTGATCTAAATTAATGATATATTTGCGTTATCAGCTGTATTAGGTCAGTGTTGTGTATTAAGTGGGGATAATTGCAGTCTTGTCTCACCGACAGAAATCGGCTCAAAAAAAAAAAAAAAAAAAAAAAAAAAAAAAAAAAAAAAAAAAAGGAAGCACGCACAATAAGAAGCAGCTTTATACATTTTGACGAACGCTGCCAAAGGATTTTCGAATGACTGGATGCTCTGTGATGCGGTTGATGGTGATATCTTTGCGAATCAGGACAATACCCTTAGTTTTATTTCAATTGTTCAAATGTTTGTGAAGCTTATGGAACTTAACTACGGGGTCATCAATCCTTAAACTTACAAACTATTTATGAACTAGCTAACACTAAGGACGGCACAAATATCCATGCCCGAGGGGGGCATTCGAACCCCCGACCGTAGTAGCCGTGCCGACCGTGACTGGAGCGTCTCAGTCCCCTCGGCCACCGCGGCCGGCTAGTTTTAATTAATTATAAATAATATGTGTGCAATGCGTAATTAATTATTCTTGCAGAATTCAGGTCTGTATGTGGTTTCTACACCACGTTCGGCGTTGATTATGGCGTTGATTGACAGCGTTGCTTGAGTTGTTTGTTGTTTTCGTGGGCAGTTTCACGACATTCGTGTCCGACCTTTGATGTTAAAAAAAATGTTGAAATGTTTGTAGAGCTTATGGGACTTAACTACGGGATCATCAGTCCCTAAACTTACAAACTACTTATGAACTAGCTAATACTAAGAACGGCACAAATATCCAGGCCCGAGGGGGGATTCGAACCCCCGACCGTAGTGGCCGTGTACACCGTGACTGGAGCGCCTCAGTCCCCTCGGCCATCGCGGCCACCGACATTTTATGTCCGTGAGATTATCATGTATGTTAGTTTCGTCACTCACGATTATACGTTGTATTTCGAGTAGAAACTGTCAGTATATTTAGTTTGTTTCACTTGTTTATTTGTATGCTTACGATGAGTAGGCCAAAGCTTTTAAATTGTACCTTTGTCGTCAGTGATAGCATCAATATGTCAGACGCGGATCAAGATTCGGAGCAATACGACAGAGAAAATAGCAGCGAAGGGCGTAAGGAACGCATTTTAACCAGAAGCTCTCATTCAGCTTCGAAAGAAATGCGTGTTTGGCAGAAATCAAATAGCGATTCCAGCGATAGTGAGACAAACAGGGGACACGCCCACAACAGTGAAAGATTGCACATTCACAATGATGAAGGGTCATCACGCAGTACAGTGAAGGATAGGCAACCATCTAGGTCTTCAACCCCAGGCTGCAACAATGATGGTATACAGATGGGGGATTTGATGAGGTTTTCGTGTGAGCAGGAAAAGGAAAGAAAGCGGGAAGCAAATAACATAATAGCTAACATAGAAAGCATGAACGGTAACATAGAGAAGGTTAGGGATGATTTGAAGAAACATATTAGGAATACCGAAAGGGGACATAAAGAGGAGCTAGCGGTGTTTCGGCAGGAACTTGGTGCTATCGGTGAGGTAGCTGAGAAAGCAAAGATTCTTGCTACTGACGCAAAGAAAGACACCAGGGTTGAAGCGGCTGGCGCAAAGAAAACGGCCGAGCTCGCGAAACGAGTAGCAGTACAATCCTGTACAGAGATTGCCCGAGTGATAAGCTCGTTGCGAGAGCAGGGAAAACGGGTGGTAGCTGAGACACAGGAGAAAATCAGCGAGACATCCAAGGCTGTCGCCGAGGTGTCATCCAAGCAAGGGGAATCAGAAATGGTGAAAGAGGCACAAGTAAACCTCACAACCCGTTAAAAAGCGTTGGCCCGCGATCTAAAGAAGACCCGCGAAGAGGTGCAAATCATTAAAACCTTATCAACAGCCACTACGCATACGGCGAATGTTGAGGAAGCGAATAATATACTTCCTCACACCAAGGGGTCGTCCGAAGACAGGACATATGACAACCATTGTCATGTAACGGGAGAATTCTCGCTCTTCGCTAGGAGAAGAGATACCGGAAGACAACTGTTGTCGTCTCAGACGCACCGATTCGAGGGTGCCAGAGTCAGCGGACTCTGACAGGTACGCGCCAGCTGTGTCAAGTCGGCATGACGGAAGACTGTACGGACCGGCACCATCTAGCGGGGGAGCACCTGCATATGGCGGGTTTGATCTGAAACATTACCTCTCGGTACACACGTTCCAGGTGTACAAAGAGACGGGACATGTTTTGCACCCGAAAACCTTTATCGCGCAGTTCGATAAAGTGTGGTCTGCAGAGTTTATAGAATTTATCTGCGGACACATGCAAGGGGGCGTCGCAGAGCACATGCGATCGGTCGCAGATTCGTGTCGATCGTACGAGGAATTTAAGGCAATTCTGTCGTCCTATTAGACTGCACAGAAACAAGAAAGAGTGAGAGACGAAATTGCGTTAGGTCGTGATATGGAGAGTTCAGGATTTAAGGATCCGATGAAATTCTTTGATTCGCTCGTGAAAAAGAATAGGTGCTTGGACAACCCGTTCTCTGATAGAGAACTAATGAGAAATTGTTTCTTGAGACTGCCTGATACATACGAAAGGAGTATGATTGACAAGTGCGATGGAACAATTGATCAATATATATCCGCGCTTGGTGAAGTAGACTATCTAGAGGCCAGAAAGAAATGGCACACTCGCGATAACCGATGGCGAAATTCTCTACAGCACGATTGGAACGATAGCAATTCAAAAAAAAAAGGAGAAAAAAATATCCGATCACGGGCGCAATAGGAATCGCAAAGGAAAATGGAATGGTGATAATAACGGGAGAAATAACAAGAGCCAGTCCAATGGTAAGTGGCGAAACGGAGGGACTAGTAACTGGAATCAGCAGTGCGGACAGCAGTTTCAAAACAATCGAAACAATGGAAACTCACGGGGAAACCAGCGAGCACCCTGCCCGCGGAGAGAAGCAAAGATTGTGGAGGTAAGAGGCCCTCAAGCTTCCACTAGCCAGGCCACCGCTAGGGGGAGTAATAACCGTGGTTTCTGCTGCGGATCGCGCGCCTAACATATCCGCAGAGCCTCTCGGAGAATGTGCGTTTTCTGATTTATGCGTGTTTCCAACACCCGAAAATCAACCATGTGGAATATGTAACGTAGGGGTTGGACACATGCTTCATCTTTTCTATGAAGATATTCGCGACATTTTGAAGGACAAAAACAGGTCAGGCAGGAGGTCCATCCCATGTTGACGGTCGTGTTCGGCAACATTGAGTTAATAGGAATCATAGACAGCGTAAGCCAGATTTCGGTCATTTCGGAGTCTGCTTTCCACGGTGCATCAGGGACCATTCGTGGCCGACTCTAAAAACGAAGAAAGCCAAGGTTAGGTGGGCTATCATCGGCAAGCAAGCCGACATTCATTTGCAGAATCACATGACATTGAGCTGTCAAGGTCATGAGTGGGACCTGAGTCTATCGGTTGTACCAATGCTGGCGATCGACCTGTTGCTAGGAATGGATTTTCTCAATGACCAAAAGGCGAATGTCGATATCGGTCGTGGGGACCTCATTTTAAATAAATATGTTAGAACCACGATCTATTTCACGGAGAAGTTAACGAGAGCAGAAGTTCCAACAGAATGCCTGCAATTGTCTCGGACGCTCGGTCAGGAAAATGGCGACTTAAAACCCGCAAGGAGACACTATCTGGGTTACACGATAAGTACCAAATCGTCCATGAAGAGGTTTTGAACGCCATACAAGATGTTGTTCAGTCCCAGAAAAATATTTCTCCCGAAGAACGCGGGGAAATTACGTCTATACTAACGGAAAATACCGAGGTGTTCTACCCAAAAACAGGGGCAATTAAGAATTTGACTTACTCCTTCAGGGTAAAACCGCACAGAAAATTTACGGTCCCTCCTTATTCGATACCGGCGGCGCATCATGACGCAGTCCGGAAGGAGTTAGCTCGTATGGAAGAGGAAGGAGTAATCGAGCGTGCAATCTCGACGTACAATCCACCGTTAGTAGTGGTCCAGAAACAGGATAAATCAGTGCGCCTTGTTCTGGATGCTAGACAGATAAATACTATCATTAAGCCCGAGACCGATAGGCCAGAGAAGCTTGGGGAGTTGTTGCAGAATTACCATGGAGCGAAAATTTTGCTGTCTTCGCTATAAATTTCTTCCATGTGCTCGTTTGTATCTACATCTACCATAAGGATGGTGGCGGAGGGTACCTCATCCCACCACTAGTCATTGCCTTTTCTACTCCACTCCCGAATTGAACGAGGGAAAAACGAATGTCTGTATGCCTTTGTATGAGCCCTAATTTCTCTTATTTTATCTTCGTGGTCTGTACACGAAATATAAGCTAGCGACTGCAGAATCATTCTACAGTCACCTTCAAATTTCGGGCCTCTAAATTTCTTCAGCAGCGTTTACTTCTAGTGGCCACTTCATCTTTTTAGGACTTCCTAAGAAAGTTACGATTTTCACTTAACAGTGGAAATAAATCATGTCTATCAGATTTTTGATTGCGTGATTTAAACCATCTCATTGTCCCAAGTTCAATTAGTGATGCACTTGTTCAGTTTTCTGATGAGGTATCGGTTCCACTGAATGAAAGTTTCATAAAGATCCTGCTATTAAAGACTACATTTTCTATAGAGAATTCTGCTGTTGTGGATTAACAATATTGAAGTGGGCAATGATACATTTCGTTATCCAGTCCAGCGTGTTTATTATTATTATTACTTTAACATATAATGACAATTTGGAACCTGCACTCAGTTTTACTCAGACAGATGCCAAGTTCTTTAACCTGACCATATTAATTCTCCACCTGGTGCAACCAGTGGCTCCTTACTGTCAACCCTACCAAATCCCAGGCAATCATCATATGTCACACCACCTGCTCCTTCTGCAACCGAGACCTGTACCTAACTCTCCGCCGCGGTGGAGTAGCCAAGCGGTCTAAGGCGCCTCGCTGTGGAGCGCACGGTTACTCCCCGTCGGAGGTTCGAGTCCTTCCTGGTTGTCCTTAGGTTAGTTTACCTTAGTTTAAGTAGTTTATAAGCTACGGACTGATGACCAGGCAGTTTGGTCCGATAGATTTACAAACAAACCACTTGGGTTTCCAGCCCCCCCCCCTCCACGCCCACTGCCAGTCCTTCCAGATCCTTGAATGCCATACCTCCCACATCGCTTACCATATTCACTTCCCTTCCCCCACACGGATCCTATAAGATCTCTACTAAAATTACTGGAGCACGTCCGCTTCCTCTACGTCTCCCAAAAGACAGAGTCCTGACTCCCTCTGGTTTCCCACCTCCTCTTGAATTCTGGGCCTCCACCATGCCGGTACCAAGTCATCCCTCCCTCCCTCCACCCCACACTCTTTCCGAGGGTAGCTTAAGTCAGGTTCCCCTCCCGGATGTCGCCCTCCCTCCCGACATCTATCCTTCCCATCAACCTTAACCATCCCCCATATATGAGCGCCCCCTCTTCCTCCCCCACTAGGCTCTCCCTTCCTTTTCCCATCCTCAGGAGTCCTTACTCTTCCGCCTCCCCTCTCCCCTCCCACCTCTACATTTTCCACCCCTCCGTGCCTCCTCTCCTTCCCCCATCCCTTGTGGGGTTTCAGTGCTACTGATTTTAACTGTGCACCATGTCAAGTGTTGAGTACAATGTTGTCTTACTTCATGATTTTAGGCATGAGCAGCCGCCGGTCAGGCAGGTCTGTGTGCTGCTGTGTAAAATAAGTAAACGGTTTTACAGAATCATCTACAGTGTACAACTGTGTGTAGTACTCATGTATGGCTTGACTCACCTGAGGTTCATCAATCATCTGACAGCCAAGACAACGATATCAGTGAGCACGGTTTGGAATTAAACTTCAACACATCCATTTGCTTCTTCTTGTGCAGTAGCAATGAGTAATGAGTATCACAAGGTCTCGTATCTAAGGTAACCATTCATGGGAGGATGTATCAGTGGACCCTGAAACGATACCTACCGTGTGACACTTCTCAAGAAATCCGTTGAACAGCTTAATGACTTCTTCCCCTCTTTCTGTTCGATGCTGTTGGAATAGTGCAAGGCTTCTAAGCCAGTAGTATATATTATATAACTTGTTCACACTACTCAATAAGCTAAGCCCGGAAACGCAGATTGTATCATAGATGGTGGATTTCTACTTTACCGGGTTGTATGGAATAATTGTGAAATACTTCACTTAATATTGACCAAATACGTTGACTACCTGAAACGAAGCGACAACCGAAGTGCGACAAGTATGGTGGTTGAATGCTATCCAGAGGACATGTCCACCAAGAGCATGAAATCTGCAAAAGGCACACTGCTCCTGTGGTCATATTTACCGAGTTAATAGTGATATCATGATTCAGAAGCAGTTCTTTTCCAAAGACAAGAAGAAAGCATGTCTCATTAGCTTGCTTATTGAGAGACTTGAGACTTGAACATGAAGGCTTCTCAGTAAAGCAAGCGAATGAAGATGTAGACCGCCTGAATACTGACACGGCTCTTGGGGTATCATAGGAGTACGAGAAGATGAGAAGGTTGTGGTAGTTGGTGAGGATACAGACCTTCTCACAATGCTCATTGCCTCAACCACACCACCAACAAATATATATTTCTCGAAACATGGAAGAGGAAAAGCTCCAGCAATGTGACACAAGTACAGCACTCTTCAAGCAGGGTGACCAAGTTTCAGGTCAAAAATAAATGTATTCTTGAAGCTATTGTCGAAACTGGCCTACGATTTTTAACAACCCTCTACGGATATAGTGCAGTAGACACTTTAGAGAAATTGTGATTCGTCCTGTTTTTCAAATTCCTCGAAAATCCAGAATCATCCTTCCATCCTTCCCACCGACGTCCGAAGCAACCTGCAAACTTTACTTGAGACCTTACCTACAAGTGCAGTTGTGGTTAGGACATGAGATGGATCTGCTCATGTGGGATGGCAGGCTTCAGAGTTTCTTCTTGACTCCGTTCATACCTCCAAGGAATGACCTCCACAGTCTCTTCTCTCCGCAGTTTTTTACAAGGAGAACAAGGGGAGTGCGGGTGGTTGTGGGTGTCGGAAGGCTACGATTGAGTACTCATTGGCTTGTGTCGACTGCAAGGGGAACTCCTGAACTAAATCCCTCCAACCAGATGAAGCCGACGAATCAGAAGTTGACGGAAACCTGCACTGTATATATGAGGCAACGAAAATTGCTCTCTTTGAGGATCCGAGTGTCGGAGTGACGGACACCTATCGGAAAATACAGACTTTGTGGAGCCGAATGGCCCAATGAGAGTCAAACGTTAACATTTGTGATGTTTACGTACTTATCTACTTTCTCCCCTTTTCATCTTCGTACCTTTAAGTAAACTTTTGTTAGTATGAACTATAATCATCAGTAATTGATTTCAATAATTGATTTTCTCATTCCGGCTCCATCATCGAAACAGTTGAATGAATACAATCACATTCTATTTGAAATTCTTCTCTAATAATATCTTTCTATATCCCACAGTTTTATATTAAATTATTACAAGACAATAGAGTGTAAATAACACTTATCAAAGAACTGCATTTTAAACAGTCTTCATCGGTGATGATGTCTGGAAACGGGTAGTCCAAAAAATTCAATCTTGGTCTCTTTGAACGCATAATTTATTTCTCTCTAACCTTTGTATGGACCACGTTATTAGTTTAAATGATATCACCAAAAACAAAGGTTGAATCGAACATTTTTCGTAAATGTGTCAAATTTGTCCAACTTCGATTAGCACAAGTATAGGAACGGAAGGACCAAAAAATATGCAGCTGGTCTCAATAAATTCAGAATTAAACGCCCTACTATTTTTAATAGGACCGTGTTTTCGATGTTGTAAGTCCCTTATGAGCTATAGTATTTAATTTTATTAACCTACATGTTACACAAAGTGTTATCAAGTGCGAGGGTTCTCAAAGTGTTTCGTCAGAGGAAAAGGAACCAAAAAAAAAGTACGGCCAATCTGATGCTGTGTTTGCTCTCTTGTAAATAGCTTGTTGTCGATCGGTTTATTGCTCTGAGCTGGTTGCCATTTTCATAGTAGCTTTTGCAGGACAACTTGTACTGCCGTATATAACATTTTCTTCCTCCACTCTACCATTACGAATAAAGTAAAAGCTCATCATGTGACGTACCGTCTAATATGAGGTACCCATTTATTTTTTCTGTGTGCACCTAACATCTGCTGTAAAGTATCAGAATTTATTGTATATGCGCCACTACGCCATTTTATGACCAGGAGCAGTTGGTGAGCTGTAATTTGTTATCGGTACATCCATTAGTTTTGTATCTGTCGTCTGAAAAAATTTTGTTGTGGTGCGGAAATTTGACTGCATCGTTATTTGATGCTGGGCTTCACTGAAGAAAATAAAAAGGCTTGAGATAAAGACCAAATAAACTGACATGTGGGAGCCGGTTAAAGGAAATGAATGGGCTACTTACAAGCAGCTACACATTTCTGCATATTACAAACAATGTTGGAAAGGTATGTAAAGCAAAGGCGAGAATCTGACGAAGAAGATCTTTCTATATAGTTGGATCCTGAATCCGACTTGGTCAGGCATTTGTTAATGGAGGAGCGATGTTTTAGGGTTTCCAGCAAAGTGAAGATAATGCTGAATGTATGTATTACGTAGGATTCTTTTCAGATTATCGGTCATGTGAAGACTGGATCAATTGTCGAAAATGCCTGAAATTGGCTCACGTAAGCTGTGCGCTCGGTAGCACAGAGGGTTCGCTTCTCGCCAGGTCCTAGGCTCTTTATCTGTTACTTTCTACTTCTCTCCCGTCTGGCGATGTTGCTGATGTGAAAAATATCTAGCAGCAACGTGGTTCGGAATCCACATTAAGCTGAAGGTCCCCCTATAACTGGCTGGGTAGGTCAGTTTGAAGGTCGGAGGAAGGCAACGGCATACCACCTTCAAACAGGACCATGCCTAGTAAAGCACTTTTCGCTTCAAACCAATATTCGGATTGTTGACTTATTTACTTTTAAGCTGTGCACGTGATCGAAATAAGAAATTCATTTTCTTGGAGTGTAAATGTTTGAATTATCATATAAGACGATTTCCGTCGTGTGCTGACTGCAATGAAGACAATTATTTCACACGACGCTTTTCACTTTTCATTTGTAAATTATCTTCTGTCGTTCTGTAAATGATACATAGGTTTGTATAGTACGTTTCGTATATGTAGATTAAAATAGTTTTTTAAACTTTTGTGCACGTTATGTATTCTTAAATTGATGTATAATCTACTTACGGTGTCAGTCTCTTCCTTACATCCCTGTGCTGTTTCTCCGGCTTTATGGCTGGGTTTCGTCTGTTCGTGATGTGCCTTTTTAATTGTACACGGCAAATTTCGCCTATTTTGTATATTCTTTTCATTTCACTTGTTGCCACTTCACCTTTTCTAAACAGCATGAGGTTGCGCATCTTCTGTTTTTTTTTTGTTTTTTTTTTTTTTTTCAGTGGACTACCCTTTAGTCCCTTTATCACCTCACAGTATCACTGTTGTTTGCGAGTTTTGAACTGATTTTCATGTGGTTTGTGTGTGCTGACAACGTTTTATTTATATTTATTTATTCTTTTAGTTATTTTAAATCAATGTGTATGCGTGGTTTTTGTCCGTGTGAACCTACAATTTTTAATTGTAGAGAACAGGATAACTGAGATGTTTGTCAGATATGTAATGCAGGTTTGGTTAGGATGTGGTCGGGGTAGGGGTGTCGGTTGTTATCATGATAGTTGCTTTCCTCTGGTTTGCTCTATTTGATTTAAAGTTGTTGTTGTTGTGGTCTTCAGTCCGGGGACTGGTTTGATGCAGCTCTCCACCCTGTTCTATCCTGAGCAAGACTCTTCATCTCCTCATAAGAACGGCAACCCACATCCATCTGAATATGCTTACTACATTCGTCTCTTGGTCTCCCTCTGCAATCCCCCCCCCCCCACACACACACACTTCCCTCCAATGCTAAATTTACGATTCCTTGATGTCTAAGAATGTGTTCTACCAATAAATCCCTTTTTTTTAGTCAAGGAATGCCAAACATTCCTTTTCTCCCCAATTCTGTTCAGTATCTCTTCATTAGTTACGCGATCCACCCACCTAATCTTCAGAATTCTTCTGTAGCACCACGTTTCAAAAGGCTCTATTCTCTTCCTGTCCGCACTGTTTATCGTCCATGTTTCACTCCCACACAAAGCAACACTCCACGCAAATGCCTTCAGAAAGGACTTACTTATGCGTAAGTTAATATTCGATGTAAAAAAAATTTCTCTGTTTCAAAAAACGCTTTTCTTCCCATTGCCATTCTGCATTTTATATCCTCTGTACAGCATCCAACATCTTCATTGTTTCTTTACTTAATCTAATTCCTTCAGCATCGCCTGAGTTTCTAAGACTGCAGTCCATTACCCTACTTTTGCTCTTGTTAATGTTCATCTTATATGTGACTACGGAGGCTTTCCCGGCGTAATGATTCATAATATTCTTCTCGGGTTTCCTGCCGGATGAAAACGTCAACTGGACACAATATTTCGGCGGCTTCTACCACTGGCGGCGCTGAAACGTAGAGGACAGAACTGTCAAATTTTGGCACGCGCCCTCGGCCTTCCGCGGCGTATATAGGGGCCTCAGCTCTCGGCTTGTACTCAGTCAGGCGAGTCGGTGTACCAGCACTGTCACCTGAGGATGGCGGCCAGGTGGACGTTTTGATCCGGCAGGAAACCCGAGAAGAACATTATATTCATCTTATATGCTCCCTTCAACACACTGTCCATTCCTTTCAACTGCTCTTCTAGGTCCTTTTCTGTCTCTGACAGAATTAGAATGTCATCAGCAAAAGGCAACGTTTTGATTTCTTCATCCTGAACTCTAATTCCTTCTCCAAATTTCTCTTTGCTTTCCTTCATAGGTTGCTCTACGTACAAATTGAGTAAAACCCAGCCGCGGCGGAGTGGCCGAGCGCATTGAGGCGCTATTCTCCGATGCGCAAGGCCGTTCACCGTCGGGGGTTCGAATCCTCCCTCGGGCACGGATGATTGTGTTGCATTTAGTATAAGGAAGTTTATAAGAAGTTTGTAAGTTTAGGGACAGATGAGCCCACTGTTAATTCCCTTAAGTCTAACAAGCATTTGAACATTTGCTATAACCCTGTCTTACTCCCTTCCCAATCACTGCGTCCTTATCATGCCTTACAACTCTAATAACAGCGATTTAAAGCATGAAAATAATTTTCATTAAACAGTTTTGTTTTATGTCTGAAGTACTTAAAATAGTGCATTATCTATTTATGGAAACTTTGTTGATCTATTTCTATTAATACTGCTCTTATCATTATCCTTCAAACAAGATTGGAAGAAGAGGTGGTACCCCACCCCCGTCGCACTAGGCCAAAGGTTGCGCCGCACTGGATACACAGCTTCCCTTACATCACCGACGATAAGCACTGTCGGGCACTTGGATGGGTTATATTCCGGTTCTTCCGAGCGCTGGTGGCAAGCACCGTGCACGCAGCCTTTATGAGGCCAATTGAGGGGTTTTATTGAGGAGTGGTTTCGGTCACGAAAACCAACACGGCGCCTGGGAGTTTGGAGCCGTAACCACATCCCCCTCCATAACGCATCCGTGGAGTACTTTGAACAGAAGACGACAGGGTGGCCGGTCGGTACCGGTTGGGCCTCTCCATACTTGTAGGATGGAGTTGGTTTTTTTCTGTTTTTACTCTGTAATAAGAGTCACCCCCATATTGGGATTTTCTAAAAATAAACCAGAACAGAGAGATATTACAAAGAAAAGTTTGTTAAGCTTAAGGGACTCAACTGCGGAGTCATCAGTCCCTAAACTTACAAACTTATGAACTACCATATGAACTACCTTATACTAAATACGACACAAACATCCATCCCCGAGGGGGGATACGAACCCCCGACCGTAGCGGTCGTGCAGGCTGTGACTGTCGCGCCGCAGACCGCTCGGCCACTGAGGCCGGCAAAGATTTTACATTTAACAAATTAAAAGCCAAATAAATCTAAATGTAGAATCCCATATTTTAAGGGGAGTCTTACCGTCCTACCTCAACAATGTTAAATTGGGTATATAAATACCCCATCTTCTCAGGAACTGTTGAGTATATGTGGTGTTTTTATCACATGTTCTCGCATTTTTTGTGACTCTATTGCTCCACAATCATCTTATATTAACAGCTGGGAAAAAGTTATGATATTTTTTCCCTAACCATGAAATTTTTTGGTGTAAGTTTTCACAATTTTTAATTTCTTGATTTTTAACTTCTACAGTAAACACCCACCCCCATGAACCACAGACATTGCCGAGGTGGGGTGGCTTGCGTGCCTCCAACGATGCAGATAGCCGTACCGTAAGTGCAACCACAGCGGAGGGGTGTCTGAGGAGAGGCCAGACAAACGTGTGGTTCCTGAAGAGAGGCAGCAGCCTTTTCAGTAGTTACAGGGGCAACAGTCTGGATGATTGACTGAGCTGGCCTTGTAACATCAGCTAACGTGGTTTTGCCACACGGTTACTGCGAACGGCTGAAAGCAAGGGGAAACTACAGCCGTTACTTTTCCCGAGGACATGCAGCTCTACTGTATGAACATATGATGATGGCATCCTCTCGGGTAAAATATTCCGGAGGTAAAATAGTCCCCCTTTCGGATCTCCGGGCGGGGACTACTCAGGAGGATGTTATCATCAGGAAAGACAATGCTGGCATTCTACGGATCGGAGCGTGGAATGTTAGATCCCTTAATCAGGTAGGAAAATTAGAAAATTTAAAAAGGGAAATGGGTAGGTTGAAATTAGATATAGTGGGGATTAGTGAAGTTCGGTGGCAGGATGAACAGGATTTCTGGTCAGGTGAGTACAGGATTATAAATACAAAATCAGTTGGGGTTATCACAGGAGTAGGACTAATAATGAATAAGAAAATAGGAATGCGGGTAAACTACTATGAGCAGCACAGTGATCGCATTATCATTGTCAAGATAGATACGAAGCCAATACCGACAACAGTAGTACAGGTTTATATGCCAACTAGCTCTGCCGATGATGAGGAGATCGAAGAAATATATGAGGAACTAAAGGAAATTATTCAGACAGTTAAAGGAGGGGAAAACTTAATTGTGATGGGAGATTGGAATTCGGTAGTAGGAAAAGGAAGAGAAGGAAAAATAGTAGGTGAATATGGACTGGGCAGAAGGAATGAAAGAGGAAGTCGCCTGGAACATAATTTAATCATAACAAACACGTGGCTTAAGAATCACAAAAGAAGGTTGTATACTTGGAAGAGACCAGGAGACACCGGAAGGTATCAGATGGATTTTATAATGGTAAAACATAGATTCCGGAACCAGGTTATAAACTGCAAGACATACCCAGGGGCAGATATAGATTCTGACCATAACTTGTTAGTCATGAACTGTAGGCTGAAACTGAAAAAGCTGCAGAAAGGTAGGAAAATAAGGAGATGGGACCTAGATAAATTGAAGGAACGTGAAGTTCTTGTGAATTTCAGAAGGAGATTTAGGCAACAATTGACATAAACAGGGGGAAATAAAACAGTAGAAGAGGATTGGGTAGCATTGAGAGATGAAATAGTGAAGGCAGCAGAGGACAAAATAGGTAGAAAGGCAAGACCCACAAAAAATCCTTGGATAACACAGGAAATACTAAATTTAATTGATGAAAGGAGATAATATAAAAATGCAGTAAATGAAACAGGCAAAATGGAGTACAGACGACTAAGAAATGAGATTGATAGGAAGTGCAAAATGGCTAAGCAGGAGTGGCTAGAAGCCAAATGCAAATCTGTAGAAGAATGTATAAGAAGGGGAAAAGTAGATACCGCCTACAGGAAAATCAAAGAGACATTTGGGGACAAGAAAAGCAATTCTATGAATATCAAGAACTCAGATGGAAAACCAGTTCTCGGCAAAGAAGGGAAAGCTGACAGGTGGAAAGAGTACATAGAGCAGCTCTACAAAGGAAATGAACTTAGAGACGATGTTGTATGAAGGGAAGAGGAAGTAGATCAAGATGAAATAGGAGATATTATACTGAGAGATGAATTTGACAGAGCCCTGAAAGACCTAGGTCGGAACAAGGCCCCAGGAGTCGATGACATATCCTCAGAGCTACTGAAGTCTCTGGGAGAGCCAGCCATGACAGAACTATTTGAACTGGTGTGTAGGATGTATGAGACAGGCGAAATACCCTCAGACTTTAAGAAAAATGTAATAATCCCCATTCCAAAGAAATCAGGTGCAGACAGGTGTGAAAATTACAGAACCATCAGTTTGATAAGTCATGGTTGCAAAATTTTAACACGAATTATCTACAGGAGAATGGAAAACCTGGTAGAAGCTGACCTAGGGGAAGATCAGTTAGGATTCAGGAGGAACGTAGGAACCCGGGAGGCAATACTTACTTTACGTCTTATCTTAGAAGATAGATTAAGGAAAGGCAAACCTACATTTTTAGCCTTTGTAGATTTGGAGAAAGCGTTTGACAATGTTGACTGGACTACACTCTTTCAAATTATGAAGTCAGCAGGGGTAAAATACAGGGAAATGAGAGTTATTTACAACTTGTACAAAAGCCAGACCGCAGTTATTAGACTCGAAGGGCATGAAAGGGAAGCATCAGTCGGGAAGGGAGTAAGACAGGGTTGTAGCCTTTCTCCGATGTTATTCAATTTGTACATTGAGCAGGCGGTGAAGGAAAGCAAGGAAAATTTTGGAATAGGGATTAAAGTTCAGGGGGAAGAAATAAAAACATTGCGTTTTGCTGATGACATTGTAATTCTGTCAGAGACAGCGAACGACCTGGAAGAGCAGTTGAATGGAATGGACAGTGTGTTGAAGAGAGCGTACAAAATGAACATTAACAAGAGCAAAACAAAAATAATGGAATGCGGTCTTAGAAAATCAGGCGATGCTGAAGGAATTAGATTAGGTAACGAAACAATGAAGGTGGTAGATGAGTTTTGTTACTTGGGTAGTAAAATAACATGCGATGGTCGCAGTACAGAGGATATAAAATTCAGAATGGCAATGGGAAGAAAAGCAGTTTTGAAAAAAGGAATTTGCTAACATCGAATATTAGTTTAAGGGTAAGTAAGTCTTTTATGAAGGCATTTGTGTGGAATGTTGCCTTGTACGGGAGTGAAACATGGACGATAAGCAGTGCGGACAGGAAGAGAATAGAGGCTTTTGAAATGTGGTGCTACAGAAGAATGCTGAAGATTAGGTGGGTAGATCGCATAACTAATGAAGAGGTACTGAACAGAATTGGCGAGAAAAGGAATTTTTGGCATACTCTAACTAAAAGAAGGGATCGCTTGGTAGGACACATTCTTAGACATCGAGGAATCGTAAATTTAGCATTGGAGGGAAGTGTGGGGTAAAAAACGCAGAGGGAGGCCAAGAGACTCGTATAGTAAGCAGATTCAAGTGGATGTGGGTTGCCGTTCTTATGAGGAGATGAAAAGGCTTGCTCAGGATAGAGTAGGGTGGAGAGCTGCATCAAACCAGTCTTCGGACTTAAGACCATAACAACAACACACAGTAAACACTACTAAGTTAGAACTACAACATCATTGTACTATCTATCTTTCTGTTTCTCTTTGGCCATGTACCTCCCATGCAGGTTCGGATGTTAATCCGGATTTGGCGTGTTAATATTAACGGGGTGGCCGGATGCCCTACTTGTCGCCACCCGATGCCCCCGGTGAGGCAATGTGTACCCAAAAGGTCTACCTGCACTGTTATGTGTGGGAAAGTGTAAAGTGTTACAAAATGTTTGCGAATTATGTAAGTGAGGCGGGGCTTGTATACCGGCCCGGTGTTCACATATAGGGGATGTGGAAAACCGCATCCAGGCTGGCCTGCACTCCGACCTCCTTCGTTAATCCGCCGGGCGGATTCGAACTGGGGCCGGTACGCCTCCCCGTCTCGGAAAGCGGTGCGTTAGACCACACGGCTAACCGAGTGGGTCATCATTGTAATATGTATATATGATGCGGTAAATGATTCATTGATGTAGATTCAAAAGTTTTTATAATGAAAAATGTCATTTCGAGAAAATTGCGTTTAAATAGAAATATAATAATAATTAAAAGATATGTTAGAATTCTCCTGGATGGTAATGCTCATCTCCTCCTTCATCTTCCTCACCCAGTGCTGCCCTGCTTCTCTTGGATCTGGCTTCTTTTGACATCTTGTTTGTTGCAATCTCTGGCTTCATGCTTGGCAGTTGGTGCATGTCCAACACATTTTTAGTGGTGTTATAATCTTTAAGATTTCCAAGATATTCGAAAACTGGAGTCTTCCAGAATAGCCATCGTTAAAAAGTAATAACACTCCTTTTGGTTTAACCATGTTAAAACTATCACAGGAAACTGTTGTTGTCAAAGACAAACAAATTTACAGTTCAAAGAAAGATTACTAAATTGTACCGTTAGTGTGAGCAACATATGAAACGGACAGTTTTCTACAAAATAAAAGAAACTACAGCCTTCTAGAGTAAATAGTTCCAGAGAAAAATGCCAATATGCGAAATGATGGGAAACAAAATTCTCAGAAATGTCAGTGCATGATTATTTTCAAATATTTATTTAAAATAGTAAATAGTCGAATATTTCAATAAAACCAATTTTCGTAATTTGCATAAAAGTGAAAATGAGAAATTTTGTCATTTTGGGCGGTACGACTCTCCTTAAGATAAGTGGATAAGCACTGTTTAATTTTTAATGGTGTTATTGGGAGGAAAGAAAATCAAAAGCAACCCCAAAATAGATCACTATACTAGTGTGACCAGATTTCTACATTCAATATTCGGGACACAAATTAAAAGTTGAAATGAAATCACATTTTGTGAAACGTTTTGTAAATACTGTACCAGCAAAATAGATTTGATTCCAAAAATTTGGTCCATACTACACGTACATGCATCACTATACTTTCTGTTAAGAGTTGCATTAAAAAAACGTAAAATACGGTTCGTTACTAATGGCGTAAATATTTTATTGTTCTCACATACAAACACAATATGTTATGTTATACAACGACATCTTTTATTAATGCTGACAGCTATTATTATGTACATAGGTCACTAATTTCTCACTAACTCAACTATATTTTTCAGAAGAATCCATGTCATTCAGCAGTATGATAATTTGAAATACAGTTTTGTAAAAGTAAGAGGTTTCGTATTGAAAGTGTTCAGGTTCCAATTAGAATTAAGTCTTTCGTTTAGAATATTTCGTATTATGTTGTTTTCATCAGTCCATAAAGGAATGGCATCAAATAGACACTGTGCAGAGACAGTTATGAGCTGGAGAGCTGCAAATGTTTGTAGCATATATCACGACATTAAATAAGTTGAAAGAGATATTTTTCACGTAGACAGTATTTCCAAATTCGTGCTTTACCGTTTCACTTGATTGCTTAACATTGCTCACTTAGTGCACTCCACTGACTTGTGGGAACAGCATGTGACATTGCATGGAAAGCAGGGAGGCGTTTCTCAGCAGCTAGTCGCCTACTTTATCATTTATGATTACACTATTCTCAAGTTATGCAACAAAAGACATCACTCTTTGTGAGGAAATTTTGCTCTAAAGAGGAAGGCATGTGTGTTACACAACGTCAAACCGTCCCCCTCTGACCCCCAAGAAGTACTTCTATTCAACTTGCTGTTGTAATTTCGACAGATCTAAATGATATGTCCTGAAGCAATAAACAATGCACAACTGATCGCCATGTGAAAGCAATACATAGTATCAAACAAAGATCTTCATGATTCATCCTCTTACACTTTAATCAAAACCGAATTTTTCTTTATCTTTTGGCTAAGATTACGTATCTATTTCTACGTTTTGTTATGGTACAGTTACTTAATAACACAATTTTTCAAAAATACGAGACGATCGACGAAAAAAGGGGTCGATATACGTCCCGTACTTATTTTGTCGGGACAGCGGTACACTTACGCTAAATAAAGGACGACCCCGTAAAATACGGACGTCTGGTCTCCTACACTATACTCTACTACTCCGTGTAGTTAACGCGGTGCATCGAAATACACGAGGGACTCACCTGCAAATGGCAATGTTCCGTGTTCCAGGTCTAGTCTACCACAGATTTAGTTGATCAGGGAGATCAAGAGTTGCATTTACTTACACCAAATACAAAGACATGAAACATATACAGGGCACTCTTAGATGCTTCAATAGTCAAAAGAAAACTTTGTTTGACATTAAAGGAAGTCTGTTGAGCGATGTCACGGTGTTGGCATACAAAGTGTTCGACATCAAAGTGCTGGCCTTCAGAGTGTTGGCCTACAAACTGTTTGACTGGAAATTGTCTGCCTTAAATGTCCATTTAGGGTTCGTCCGGCAGGCTGTGGAAACTGTCGCAGTTGGGGGTGTCGTAGGTGCTCAGTAACGTCTGGGCAGTGTGCAGCTCGCCGTCCTTCACGTACACCATAAACACATTAGGGCTGAAGTAAGATTCTCTGCTGCGCTTCCCCGATATCTGCAACCACAAAACATGTCGCACAACCATAGACTCAGCCAGGATAAGATTTCGGGAGGGGTTTAAAATGAATCGACACTGTAATAACATATACTATTAATACAACTGCAAACAAAACTACTTATACTATATATACTATACTATTCTTCATTGCAAAGGACTGATGCTAGAAACAATCTACGTATTCTCCAAAACACGAAAAAGGCAAATCATATCATGATGATAGGCAAATGTGGGCTGATACACGGGTGACATCAGAATCGCATTTCGTGAAGCCTTCGATAACATCTGAAGCATATCAGACAAACACTTCCTGACTAAAATTTTTGCGTTACGTTAATGTCATCAATGGCAGAAAATAAGTTTTGATTCGTTTACATAGGAAAAATCAAGAAATATTAAGGGCTCAAATTGTAATTACTGACAGTACTGTTGATAAACAGCTCAGATCTCTAAATGCAACTCATACTCACCTGTAAGGAGCAGACATGCTAAAAGAAGACACATGGGAAAAATACTAAAGTGCTCAGTATTTCAGTAGTAACCACAGTAACTGTTAGTACATTGTGGGACAAGACGGTCAATCCCTCGGTGTTTTCAGTTAGCTGCAGGATGAGATGTGCACCTCTTCGTCCGAAATGTACTGATGACCATGAATGTCTTTCTTCGGCGCTACAAGAAGTATGGGAATTGCATGGAGAGAAACAGGGACTGTACAGAGCATGCATAACGGCTCCCACCCTTGGCAGACTGTAGGCAGGCTCTATCGTAGTGCCAGTTGTTTTCAGTTTGTCATCATTTCGGGAGGGGTTTGAACCCCAGAAACCACCCCCTGGCTACGCCCACGCTTACAACCAACTGCAGCCACATCGCTACCTCGTGAGCTACCAGACTCCTTTTCCCTTCACCTATTCCAAATGTTTGTAAACGTATTGGACCAATCTGTTATGGTCATCAGTCCTTAGACTTGCAAACTACTTAAACCATCTTCACTATGGACAAAATACACACACACACACACACACACCCACACACACACACACACACACACACACACACACACGATGGACGACTCGGACCTCCGGCGGGAACGGCCGCCCAGTTCGTAGCATGGCGCCTTAGACCGCGCGGCTATTCCCAGTGAAGGCTGGTGCCTAAACTGATTCGGGGTGCCCTTCTCTTCCAAGCTTAAAGCTAACAAGTCTGTTTCTAAAAAATACTGATCGCCGCTCATTCATCTTCGGGAAAAACGAAAAAAACTCCAAGATAGATAAATATGTCTGTGCATTCGGACATGTCCGAAACCACAGGAACCGTATAAATAATTGTATAACTGCCCCAACAGGCAACTGACAATTTCAATGCGGACGCATTAATACGCTCGGGAATTCAGTATAGGCTGCGATCAAGTGGAATCAAATGGACAGGGGGCACTACAATCGTAGTGTGCTAGAAGGTGAGAATTTGGATGCGTAGGGATGCGCGTCTCCGTAGCCTAATTGATTAAGCTGACCGCTGTCCCAAAGCAGGATATCTGGGTTCGAATCCCGGTCCAGCACAAAATTTCCATCTTTGCCATTGGATTTATTTCAATGCCCTGAAACGGTAAAAATGTTTGAATATTTCGAATTATTATATTACAGCCGTTAATGTCAACAAATTGTGTATGTTCTTTCGGACATGTCCGAAAAAACAGACACCATATAAATAACGTAAATGTGAATTGCGGAGTAGCTATGTAACATTAACATGGATCAACTGTGAACCACAGTTACATTACTGTCCTTCGAACTAGTCACGCCCCATAACTGTGCACCGCTGAGCTCTGCGATTCATTTTCTAGAAATTTTGCAGGAATTATTCCTATGGGCTGGTGTTCAAAAGTCACGTTCGCTGTCAGGAATATCGTCAAATGTTTTTCCTTTGAAAGCGAGTTTGAGTCGATGGAATAGGAAGAAGTTTGGAGGACTGAGATCGGGTGAATATGGTGGATGTTTAAGTTGCAGCAACCTCTTTTTCAGCAGCAACTGTTTGCCTATATTGGCTGTGCGTGGGCGAGCGTTGCCGTGCAACTTGGACATCCGCCACACTCGCCGCATCTCAACCCTCCAGACTTCTTCCTATCCTCTCGACTTAAACTCGCTTTGAAAGGAAAGAGAATCCACGGCATTCTTGATATCCAACGAAATGTGACGAGGCTTTTAAACATCATCCCAAACAAAGACATCGTGCAAACTTCACATGAAATGTGTCGCAGAGCTCAGCTGTGCATAGTTATGGGAGGAGACAATTTCTAAGGAGAGTAAGGTAACTGTAGTTCATAGTTCATCTACGTTAATGTCACAGGACTATACACCGACCTGTATTGTCAGAATTGTATTTATGGCATCGAAGAATATAAACGTCATTGACCCTCGAAATCACGACCAATCTGAATCCGACATTCGTGGTAAGTAAACATATTCACCAAAGAAGACGAAACCAACATTCCAGATTTCGAATTACGAACAGAGGCCGTAATGAGTAACGTAGAAGTAGATATCATCAGAGTAGTGAAGAAACTAAAATCACTTAACAAGAACAAGTGTTCTGGTCCGGACTGTATACTCATTAGATTTCTATCAGATTATGCTGAAGCGATAGTTCCTTACTTAACAGCCATAAACAACCGCTCTCTCAAACAAGGAACTGTACAAAAAGATTGGAAAGTTGCACAGGTTACACCTATATTCAAGAAAGGCAGTAGGAATAACCCACTGAACTACAGGCCTATTTCATTGACGTCAATTTGCAGCAGGGTTTTAGAATATATCCTTTATTCAAATATTATGAATTATCTCGAACAGAATGATCTATTGACTCAAGGTCAACACGGATTTAGATCATATCATTCATGCGCAACACCACTAGCTCTTTACTCACACGAAGTGATGGATGCTATCGACAAGGGTTCGCAAATTGATTCTATATATCTTGATTTCCAGAAGGCTTTTTGAACCGTACCTCACAAATGGCTTTAAATCAAATTGCGTGGTTATGGTGTTGTTGTTGTTGTTATGGTCTTCAGTCCGGAGACTGGTTTGATGCAGCTCTCCACCCTACTCTATCCTGAGCAAGCCTTTTCATCTCCTCATAAGAACGGCAACCCACATCTATTTGAATCTGCTTACTATACGCGTATCTTGGTCTCCCTCTGCGATTTTTACCCCACACACTTCCCTCCAATGCTAAGTTTACGATTCCCCGATGTCTAAGAATGTGTCCTACCAAGCGATCCCTTCTTTTAGTCAGGGTATGCCAAAAATTCCTTTTCTCACCAATTCGGTTCAGTACCTCTTCATGTTATGGTGTTATGGTGTATCGCCCCAAATTTGCGACTGGATAGGGGATTTCTTGTCAGAGAGGACACAATTCGTAGTAATCGATGGTAAGGCATCGACAGAAACAGAGGTGATATCGGGCGTTCCACCGGGTAGTGTTTTGTTCCTCTGCTGTTCCGTATTTACATAAACGATTTAGGCGAAAATCTAAGTAGCTTTCATAGGCTGTTTGCAGATGACACCGTCATTTACCGTCCAGTAAAATGTTCTGAAGTTCAAAACCAACTGTAGAACGATCTGAAAAAGATATAATTATGGTGTAAAAGTTGGCAATTGAGTCTAAATGATGAGAAGTGTGAAGTCGTCCACATGAGTATGAAAAGAAATACGTTAAACTTTGTTTACAAGATAAATCAGTCCAAAATGAAGGCCGTAAACTCCACAAAATAACTAGGAATTACTATTACTTAGACTGGAAAGAACACATAGATAATGTCGTGGGAAAGGCGAACCAAATACTGCGTTTTATTGGCAGAACCCTTAAAAGATAAAACAGAACTACTAAATAGGCTGCATACACTACGCTTGTCCGTCCTTTTTTGGAGTATTGCTGCCCAGTGTGGGATCCTTACCAGGTGAGTTTGACGGACATCGAAAGAGTTCAAAGAACGGCAGCTCGTTTTGTATTGTCACGATACAAGAGAGACAGCGTTACGGAAATGATATGGGGTCTGGGATAGGAGTCATTACAACAACGGTGCTTATAGCTGCACCATAGGCTAAAAAATATATTGTTGACTCGACTTACATATGTAGAAATGATCATCAGAATAAAATACCAGAAATCAGAGCTCGAATGGAGAGATTCGGGTGTTTTTTTTTCCTGTGCGCTGTTCGAGAATGGAATGGCAGATAAATACTATAATGGTGGTTCAATGAACCCTCTGCCAGGCACTTAAATGTGATTTTCAGACTGTCCCATTGTGAGATGGGGGCTGTAATTAGTCTATTTTTCATACTAACATTGTGTTACTGTATCTTTCTCTTTGTGCTAATCATTGAAGTATGTAACATTTTTCTGTGTAGATCTTTCTTTATTTTGATTCCTGTACCTTTGTGCACACATCAGGCATTATGGGCTCCTGGGATTGTAGTACATCCTATGTTTATATGAAAATTTCGGGATTTTAATGTTTATTGGCGCAGCTTGGCTGCTAAAAAATGGTTTTTCGTGTTGGCCGCGCAGTGCAGAGAAGCTCTTGGAGGTCTCCCCCTCCCACCAACTTTCGCTCGCCTTCGGGGAAGGACCAGAGGGGCCGGCTTCACCTGTTCGGCGCCACGCTACGTCCGGGGGGCGGAGTATACCTGGCAGAATTTTTCAGAGTGTGTGGGATGCTTTACATAATGCTGGACCGCGGTTTACGGTGGACGATAGCAGGGACTGCCTTTTTAGTCATTCGGCCGTTTTGCAAGAGAGGAATTTGCCAGACACAAACAATAGCAGAGTTCTCTGGCCCCCGGGCTGTTTATGAAGACGTATTGCCCTTAGGCGTTATCTAAAAAACTTCCTTAAAAGCAGCAGATTTCGTACATAGTGTGATGAATGTTAGGTTGAGAGGAAAGCTTTCCGCCCGTCTGGCACCCCAGGGGTTTGGCTCCAGCGGCTGTATATATAGCACAACGTTAACATTTTTCGGTCATGTGACCGTAGCTAGGAGCAAGCTGAAATTCCTTGCAGGGCACTCACCCTGGGAACGGTGAAATCCGTGGGAAGCTTTGGTGGCGTGGGCGGAGCCTCTTGGCAGCCACAGAGAACGCGTCCTGATTCGGCAAATTATTTTAGTATGACAGCTAAACAATTTGTCAACGACACTACACCATCCGATTGGTTTGACTATTAGCCATTAGCAGAGATTGGTGTGTCTATTCCCGCGTGGGTGTGGCCTCCCGTCACTTGCCGTGAGCTGCAGCAGAGCGCGAGGAGGCACGAGGACTCCTGTCTGAGCGACTGAAGTGTACGGACCTCGGGAGACTCCGGTTTGAGCGTCTGAAGTGTGCGGACCTTGGGCGACTGCTGTCTGAGCGTTCGAATTGTACGGACCTTGGGAGACTCCGGTTTGAGCGTTCGAAGTGTGCGGAACTCGAAAACTCCTGTCTGAACGTCCGAAGTGTACAGAATCTGGAGACTCCTGTCTGAGTTTTCGAAGTGTATGGACCTCGGGAGACTCCGGTTTGAGCGTCCGAAGTGAGCGGACCAAGAGAGACATTTCGCCGGCCGCGGTGGCCGAGGGGATTGAGGCGCTCCAGTCACAGTCTGCACGGCCACTGCGGTCGGGGGTTGGAATCCCCCCTCCGGCATGGATATTTGTGACGTCCTTAGTCTTAGCTAGTTCATAAGTAGTTTGTAAGCTTAGGGACTCATGACCCCGTAGTTAAGTCTCATAAGTTCAACAAACATTTAAACATTTGAAGGGAGACACTTCAATACTCCGTTTAGATTCGCAGGGAGCACATCGTCTTAAATTGTCCTCTGGTTAGACTTGTGTTTGATCCCAAATATTCGGACCTTGTAGAACTTGTGTTTACTTCACAGACGTTACATTGTCCGGTGGTTATGCTGTGAGCGGCCACAGATTAGTTTTCGTTTTGCTAGAAGTCTTTATTTGAGCATTCGCGCCTTTGTGAACCGGGCACTGTTTTTTTACAATTCTTATTACACTAGTGATTGATAGATTTGTGCCAAGTGCCCTTTGTGTCACCTATGCAAAATATTGATTAGTCTACTAGCGTGATAGAATCGCACAGCAACTGCCTAGCGACGCCGACGCTAGTGACGCTGTGTTAAGTTACATGTCGACCCTGCTTAACAGTCGCTGCAATTACGGTCGGATAAAAAATTTCAGCTCATCCGCTCCCACCGCCTGCTGCCTGTGAGCCTGAGACGCTGCCGTCAATGATCATCTGTGTGGGTAAGGTGACGCACTTGCTGGAGGGTTATATGAATCAGACTTGTTGGATTCTGTCCCTTATTTTATTCTTTTGAGATCTGCCTATTTACTTTGGGGAGCTTAGGGCTAACAATAATTTCAAGCCCCTGTGTAGCCAATCTAATAACATTCTGTTTTGCAAAACATCCGACCTTTGACTCAGCCAGTCATTTTTGTGTCTCAATATTTTAACATTTATAAAAAATTGTTTGAATACCATTAATTATCTGTTTCACATGATAGGAAATGTCATCTGATTTATTGTTCAGGTATAATTATAATAAATTGATTTTGAGCAAATCGTCTTTTATTTAAGAACATTCCTATTTTCACTATTTTGGAGGGGAAACAGAATAGTTAAATTCCACAGTTTACCAATAATTTTTCAAGTACATGTGTTTTGTTTTGTACAACTGATACATCGCAACAGAGTAGGAAAATATGATCACATCATAGCTGATCAGTACCATCTTAATTTTCCATATTTTGGAGAAATATGGTGGCGAACGAAGATAATTAATTGCTGTCATATATATATATATATATATATATATATATATATATATATATATATATATATATATAAAGTGTCAAGAAATATTAAATAGGCAGAGTTCAGTAAACAACTCAAGTGAAGGTGAGGTTGAAATTCCTCACACTCACAATAAGAGCAAAATGTATGCTCATAGTGATGAGGGAACTTCTTATACAAAAGCGCAAAGCCAACAGCTTCAAGGTCGTCTACGCCAGCTGGAACTTATGAGGATATTCAGCTGGGGGATTTGATGAGATATTTTATTCATGATAAACAAGAAAGACAGAAAGAAATACAAAAACTAGAAAGAGTTATCGATGCCCGTGTTAGTGAAAGTGCCGACAATTTAGGGAGAGTTATCGATGCCCATGTGGGTGAACTCAAAGAGGAATTATCGGTAGTTAGGCAAGAACTTGTTTCTATCGGTAAAACAGCGACTGAAGCAAAGGATACGGCAATAGAGGCATAGAAAGACGCCAGAATTGCTCGCTACGAAGCAGCTGGTGCAAGAAAGACGGCCGAATTGGTCAAAAGAGTCGCAGTAAAGTCACGGGTTGACATCGCTAATGTCAAGAAAGTAGTTGACACATTACGCGAAAAAGGAAAGGAAATTCTGAAGCAGACAACAGAAAAAATCGCAGAAAATTCAAAAGCGATCGCTGCGACTACAAATCAGCAGACAGAAATAGTGGAAATCAAAGAGGCACAAGCTAACATTTCTTCACAACAGAAGACATTGAGTCGCGATATAATAAAAAGTCGCGGCGATCTAGAGAAAATTGCGACATTGTCGACAGCGACCACAAGTACGGGAAATGCGGGAGAAAGTGCGGATGCGGATGATAATTGCTGTCGTCTACGTAGGACAGACTCCCACCTACACGGATCAGCTGTTCCTGAGAGGTATGCTTCAGCTGGCAATAATCAGCAGAGCATGAGAACGGAAGGGCACCCGCAATATGGCGGTGGAGCCACAGCATATAAGCCATTCGATCTGAAACACTTCCTGTCTGTTCAGAATTTTCAGATCTATCGTGAATCGAAAAATGTACTGCATCCGAAGTCGTTCATTGCACAATTTGATAGAATACTCCCGCCAGAGTGTCCACTGCAGTATAAATTTGAATTCATTTGCGGCCATCTAGTAGGGAGCGTGGCGGAACACATGCGCTCTGTGGCGGAATCTTGCACGTCATATGAGCAGTTCAGGAAAACGTTTCTTGCTTCGTATTGGCCTTCACAAGTGCAGGAGCGAATCTGTGATGAAATTGTTATGGGATGCGAAATGTTGTCCGCCGGTTTTAAGAACCCAGTCAAGTTTCTGGATTCACTAATAAAGAAAAACAGAGTCCTTGATAACCCATATTCGGACAAGGAAATTATGAAGCACTGCTTCACCAAGCGCCCTGAAGAATACCAGAGGAGCATGATAGGAAAATGCGACAGAACTCTTGACCAATTTATTTCCGCGCTTAGAGAGGCCGAATACATAGAAATCCGACACGGGAGGCGTCCTCAAGATAACAGGGACGAAAATCCTCCGCAAAATGAAGGCAATCATTCTTGGGGAAACAACGGCGACCGTGGGCGAGAGAAGAATCGCAAACGCGGGTGGAATAGCGGCAACGATTGGAAAAAGAGGAATCATAACGATGAAAACTGGCGCAATAATGATAATGACGGCCAGCAGAACCGATCCTTTTCCAATAATAATAATAATAGTTCAGGACAGGGCCAAAACAATGCACAATGGCAAAATAACGGTCCACCCCGGTTCCAGAACCAGAATAATGGTAATTGGCAGTCACAACAAGTTCAGCAGTCGTCTTCTGCCCAAGGTAGCGGTAATTCCTGGGGTAACCAGACAGCTCCCAGTCAAAATTCTACTCGGTGTACAACGGGCCAGTTTTAATTAGGCGGATGTGCAGCTCTGCTGGAAACAATAAAGACCAAGAAGTCTTTGGGGGTGCACCACGTCTGCCACATTAAGCCTTTTATCGAATAGACTTCTGGTTTTTGTATGTATATGCCTATTTACTCTTGGGAGCTTAGGTCTAACGATAATTTCAAGCCCCTGTGTACCCAACCTAATAGCATTCTGCTTTGCAAACCCTCCGACCTTTGACTCAGCCAGTCATTTCTGTATCTCAATATTTTAACATTTATAAAAAAAATTTGAATACCATTCATTATCTGTTTTACATGATAGGAAATGTCATCTGATTTATTGTTCATGTATGATTATAATAAATTGATTTTGAGCAGATCGTCTTTTATTTAAGAACATTCCTTTTTTCACTATTTTGGAGAGGAAACAGAATAGTTAAATTCCACAGTTTACCAATAATTTTTCAAGTACATGTTTTTTTCAAAAATGTTCAAATGTTTGTAGCACTTATGGGACTTAACTATGGGGTCATCAGTGCCTAAGCTTACAAACTACTTATGAACTAGCTGACGGCACAAATATCCATGCCCGAGGGGGGATTCGATCCCCCGACCGTAGTGGCCGTGCAGACCGTGACTGGAGCGCCTCAGTCCCCTCGGCCACCGCGGTCGGCACATGTTTTTTGTTTGGTACAACTGATACATCGCAACAGAGTAGGAATATTTATTATATGTTTGAAAATATGATCACAACATAGCTGATCAATAACATTTTAATTTACCATATTTTGGAGAAATATGGTGGCAACCCAAGATAATTAATTGCTGTCATATATAATAATATAATAATAATATATATAATAATATAATATATATAATAATACAAATATATATTAATTCATAACAACCGACATAGTTCATACTTGGCGACTCCTGCCATAGGATTATCGAATGTTAGGAGATTCTATGATGTGGTCATATGTTGTGCAGTTACTTTGACGTTAAAGCAGTCAAGAAAATAAGTTAATATTATGAGATGGGTACATTTATTACACATTGTATTACCTAAATTACAGTTAAAAGTGTTATTTTGATGGGAGGGGGTGAAAGAAGTGGGCGGCAAATAACAGCTTGCCCTCTAGCCAAAAAACGTAGTTACGGCCCAGACGGGTTTTCCTGTTCTATTAATATTTCAAACGGAAACCGTGGTCTCCAGCTTCTGGATCAGCTTCCGAACTGAATAAAACTGATGGTTCGGTTGGAGCAGCATTACGTTCGAGTGTCACAGGTAGTTCACGAACTGTTGCCGTGGGAGTTTCACTGTTTTTGTAATACCTTTTTATCCTTTTCATACGTTGCTCAGTTGTCATCTGCTCCAGGACGAAAATAAACATTAAACAACAATGCTGATTACACTGAAGCTATTAGGATACTAGTAGGAAGCATCGGGTATAACAAACATGAAAAAACTGCGGCTGTCAACGTTTGTGTGACAAAATGGCGCAAAAGTCAAAATCGTCCTTACTTACCGAACATCCTTTATATGCCGACAAGAACGAATATTACCGAAATATCAGTTTTAATAGTCACAGATGCAAAATACTGGTATGAATTATTTACAGAGGAACGGAAAGAAAGTAGAAGTCGACCTCGGGGAGCATCAGTTTTTGTTTCGGAGGAATATGGAAACACACGAATTAAACGGACCAAAGTAATACCGATCCAACGACGTATCTTAGCAGAAAAATTAAAGAAAGGCAAATCTCTGGTTATAGCGGTTGTAGGTTTAGAGAAAGCGTATGATAATGTTGACTAGAATACATTCTTGGAATTTCTCAAGGTGAGAAAAGGTAAAGCAGGGATCAATCCGAAGATTAGTTTTAACACTTTACTAGGCATGCACCTGTAGGAGGTGATATGCCGTTGCCCTCTTCCTAACTTGGAATCGAATTACCCAGCGAGTTATAGAGAGGCCTAGAGTTTAACGTTTATTCCGATCCACGGGCAACTCGGCATTTTTCATATCAGCAACAAAGTCTAAGTAGAAAGATGTGATAAGTGACATTTGAAAATCCTAGGGACCGAATCCGCGACCTTGGTAATTGCAGTCTGGAGCTGTACCACCTGCTGCCCCCTTTCACCCACGCTAGATCGGTTTCTGATGGCCATGGGATTATGTTTGTTCGTCGTTTATCTTTGCATAGCTTTTTTCTAATTATTTATTACGTAGAGCTCCCACTCCTCTTGCTAAACGCGCTGAGGTAACGCACTCGCGCACCTAACGACACTTCGGATGGACGAAGGATAAAATACATGAGAGCAAACCTTATTTAGATCGTGTACAGAAACTATACGGCAGTTATAAGGCACAAAGCACATGAAAGGTAAGAAATGGGTGAGAGGTAGTCTGGAGCGTCATGTCATGGATTGTGCTGACACTCCCGTCGAGGGTTCGAGTCCTCCCTCGCGCATCTGTGCGTCTGTTGTCCTTAGCGTAAGTCAGTTTAAGAGGTTTGTCAGTCTAGGGACAGATGATTACTGCAGTTTGGTCCGTTTGGCTTACGAACATTTGAGCATTTTGGTGAGAAGCAGTAGAATCAGGTCTGCACCCTATGCCCTATGTTATTCAATCTTTACTGGGACCAAGTTGTAAAGAATAAAAAAATAAATTATGATAAGAAAATTAAGTTCTACATGGATAAATAAAGACTCTAAGGTTTGTCAACATCATTGGGATTCTGTCATGAACGGCAAAGGACTTGTACAGTAGGTGAACGAAATTATTTTGTCTTAGAAGTGTAATTAAATTAGAATTCCATTAGTTTTGCTGTTTGTACAGTAAAATAAAATAAAAAAAAATGTTGACCAAAGTAGATAGGGTATAAATGCATACGGGCAATAGCAAGAGAAAACTGTTGACATCGAATATAAAAATAAATTTTAGGAATTTTTTTAATGAAGATATTTGTCTGGCGTGTATCCCTGTATGGAAGCGAAAAAGGGATGATAAGCATTACAGACATGACAGTAACAGAAGATTTTGAAACATACGCTTGATAAAGACTGGATGAGGATTAGGTTTCTTGTTGAGTGACTAATGAGAAGGTATTGAGTCGAATAGAGTAAGAAATTTCTGACATTAACTAACTAAAAGTAGTGATCGGATGATAAGACAAATTTTGACACTTAAAGGAAACGTCGATTTTGGAGGGAAATGTCAAAGTGCCAAACAATATTCAATAACCCGTGAAATGAATGTGTTGTAAACCACTTCTGTGATGCATGACGAATACTTCCCCTGGATTCTTCTAATAAACATGGCTCTGGCGTCTGCATTTCTCGCACCTAGATTTATGCGCACATCACACTTCAAATCGCTCTGGACATGAATCTCTAGATACTTGATGTTTATGACATAAAAGTCGAACGATATAACGTATTTTAGTCTGTCTCCGCGCTGTACATTGTATCTCCACAGCCGGCCATCCAAAATGCGACACCAAGAAAGAGTAGAATATCTCAACGGAATGTATCTCATGGAAATTGTTGGATGTCCCGATCCATGCTTGTTTATGGCTTTTTCGGAAGAGGCATAGAACCATTGACCTGATATATACATATAATCGGGGTGGAGGGTGGCATGCAACCTCTCCTCCCCCTTCTTATATACACTACTATGTTGTGATATAGCAGTCCATACTGCTTCCACGTATTGCAAAAGTTGATCTGTGATACCAACGGGCGGTGTATCCCAGTTCGTTGATAGAAATAATTTCGTTCATGTATCGAGATTCGCTTGTAAAAAGAATGTCAGTCCAATCCTGGTTATGACTTTATGGCTGCACCACCACGGTGGTCAGATTAGAGTTTGTAGACGCCTTGGTGAGAAACTGATGGCTTCTTTGACTCAATGCCGAGGCATGTAGCAGCGGTTATAGCCATCAGTGAAGGCAACTCTCAATACTGATTTCATCAGCCTCCCTCGCCTCACTCTGGGCCGCGGCGGAGTGGCCGAGCGCATTGAGGCGCTATGCTCCGATGCGCGCTGCCGTTCCCCGTCGGAGGTTCGAATCCTTCCTCGGGCATGTTTGTTTGTGCTGTCTTTAGCATAAGTTACTCTATAACAAGTTTCTCAGTTTAGGGACTGATGACTCCGCAGTTCTATAAGCTTAACAAACTTTCTTTTTTTCCCACGCTGGGCTGTATTTTCAATCATGTTATCTTTGTACAACACGTTGTCACTCAAATAAATATGGAAGTGATATCACTACCCCTTCTTGCTGTTTCATTTTGGAGGACCAGTAGTGTACACACGGTCGTACCACGACAGAGGCAAAGTTTTTAAATTCTTGGCATAGGCCACTACAGTGTTAGAATGTTTGTCATCCATCCTAATTAACTTTATGACAGGTAGCGCCGACAAAAAAATCCCGTCTGTGCCCTACGGAGACTCCGCGTAGTGTGGTGGCTGAGAACTGGCAGAACCGGTTCAACTTCAGTGTGTTGGCATTACCGGCGATCGACTCGTGAGACCAGTCATCCTTACAAAACGTCTCACAATCGAGGCATCTTTGCAGAAGACCCTATGCCTATATGTTCGTTGTTGCAAAAGGTATTGTGGCTACCACATGATGGCGCTGCAGCTTACTGCCATCTGTAGTGAGGAGATAAAACTCTTAGAATAGAAAGATTACCACTTGTCTGGTTCATGCTTTCAGTCACTGAAATCTATACTGTCAAATATCTTTCATTTCCGCTTTCAAGTGGGTGTAGCTCCTTCCTACATTTCTCGGCACATGACAATATGAACGTTTTCGCTCCTTGTACTCCCATGCAATGAGTTCGCGTTCGATTCCCGGCATGGAAGGAAGGAAGCTCAGGGTTTAACGTCCCGTCGACAGCGTGGTCATTAAAGACGAAGCTAACGCTCGGATTTTTGGGAAGGAATAGGGAAGGAATTCGGCCGTGCCCTTTCAAAGGAACCACCCCGGCATTTGCCGGAGGTGGATTTGAACCAGCATCCTCCCGAATGCGAGTCCGGTGTCTTACCAATGCGCTACCTCGTTCTGTTCCCGGCAGGGGAATGGGTCTTATGTGTTTGTCCTCAGCAATACTTTCAGCTTCATTTGCAGGCAAGTCGCCGAAGTGGCGTCTATTAAAAAGGTTCGTAGTAGGCGGTCGAAAGACGGTGAGAATATCCCGGCCAATAAGAGCCATACGATCATTTCAGTTCATCCTACCACGGACCGTTTTCTGCAGCTTTCCCTTTTTTTAACAAAATCAGTCGGTATAGACAAGAAGACGGATACTCTGGGAAACATGTTCAAATGTTTGTACATCTTATGGGACTTAACTACGGGGTCATCAGTCCCTAAGCTTACAAACTACTTATGAACTAGCTAAGACTAAAGACGGCACAAATATCCATGCCCGAGGGGGAATTCGAACCCCCGACCGTAGTGGCCGTGCTGACCGTGACTGAAGCGCCTCAGTCACCTCGGCCACCGCGGCCGGCTCTGGGAAACACCTCACAGTACACAATGAAAGCTGACCATCCAGGAACAAGTCCTGACTTCTATTACTTAGGAAGTTTTAGAGCCACTAAAGTATCTGAGAAGCTATTCTGTATGCTCGGACCTTCACCAAGTCTGCACTGGGTACAGTGTGAAATGCTTTTCGGAAATCTAGGAACATGCAATCTCCCTTGGCTCTTCATCCATGGTTCACAGAATATCGTGCGAGAAAGGGGCAAGTTGAGTATCGCACGAGCAATGCTTTCTAAAACCATGCTAATTTATGGACAGAAGTTGTTCTGTATCAAGGAAATTTATTACGTTCAAACTCAAAAAATGCTCAAGAACTCTGCAGAAAACCGATGTTCAGGATATTGGCCAGTAATTTTGCCACAGTACAAATCTAGCCACAACATTCGGACGTCATACATGTGACATCTTCAAATGAAACAGCACTTCACGTGACTTTTGCTACTCATTGTCAGTTTAATTGTCGCTTTGGGTTTTGTTACTTTCCGAAGAAGGGTTTTTTTCGGTGTCTTGAATTGTTTATGAATTACCTAGGATGTCCATACAGGCTGACTATCTCGAATATTCAGAAACTTCGCCTGCAGAGGGTACAGGTAACTTGCAGAAGATAATTGAAAATTGATAAATGTTTAAATCGTAATGGTTGATTCTACTGTCGGCTCTTGGTGAAATAGTATTTTCTTCCAATGTTAAAATCGATAAACAGAGACCTGTAGTAACGCCATCGTTTTCTTCACTGGTGTAACAACTTTGGAATCAGTTTGAAAATGGGCTCATAACCCGAAACCTAGGTCGTACAAATAAAGTTTTGTGAAACAAGGCAATAACAAGTGTTCAGTTATTTAAATGTTCAAATGTTTGTAAATCTATGAATCTGGTCATTAGTCCTTGGGCTGTGTGAGGTATTATGCGACCAAACTTCGTAGTTATCAGTCGCTAGACTTGCACACTAATTACTTCTTTAACGTACACTAACATACGCTAATGACAACACAAACAACCATGCCCGAGGGAGTATTCGAACCTCCGACCGTAGCGGCCGTGCAGAGCGTGACTGGCGCGCCGCAGACCGCTCGGCCACTGCGGCCGACTTTGCAGTATTCTGTAATTATTTTGAATAATCAGTAATTGGTCCTTAATCTGATACTTTTGAGGCGCATAAAAGCATTATAAATATTGTTTAGCACAAAATAATGGTACGTAACTTTTATATTCCATTCAGCATTATCAGTATATCGTTTGATCCTCGATACACATAATAGTTCTCTTTTTGACCTATGTAAGTACTTACAGATTTGCGTTGATGCAGTTCTTCTAAAATACAAGATGTTGTCTGAATGTACTTATCCGCTTCAGATTTGGAATTGTCACTCTGCTTGACGCATTCTTCAAGCTATAAAAAGGCAGATACGAAAAAAAAAGGAAATTTTTTGTAAAATTTTCCTAATTTCTTACAGGTAGTAGCTGTTCTTATACTACTGTATACATGCGCATAAATGAATTTTCGTCACACTCACCACCTGACGCTCGTTGCTCTTCTTGACGCACTTTTCAAAATAGCAGAATACACCCGGCCGTTGACTTAGATTCCCTTTAGCATCTACGATCTGAAATTGGAAGGAAAAATGATATGCAGAAGTCATTTTTTCATTCAAAGAAAGTATTAAAGCGAGGTAATATTAAAAAGCATTCTTCTCACACGTCAAGTTACTACCCATGGGCAGGCCTTCAAAGGGCAACACATTTTGGGTCAGCAGCTACTAAGAATTTTCTAAGCAAATCAGTATTTCTGGAGTTAATAAAGAATCCTGATTCTTCCCACTCTTTTGCAAAGTGAAAATCCTGAAGCGTTGAGGAGACATTTGGGTTTAATTTCCTCTAATATTGCGTGCTACTGTATACGACATTTATCAGCATTATATCACAGATTAAACTATTGTTCGTGAATAATTGAAACATGGTGACGGCTTGCACATCGACGACATGAACAAAATATTCGTAACAGGGTGTGGCAGAGTTATGAGGCGATGGAAAATATGTGCAATTTGGTATTTGCATATTCAGAATAAATGGCCGTTAAAATGCAGTGAACTTTTGACTTATTATTATGTAAGTGATTTATTGACTCACCGGTGCCGAACATTCTGCGAATAGCGTGTCATTCAGGTACTGACTGGCGCACTTTTTGAGTTCTTCATAAGCAGCTTGTTCCTGCAATAAGAAACACAATTGTAGTTCTGATCTGAAAAGAAGGGGAAAACACAACCACTTATACTATTTGCGTCACTTGTACGAATTTGTTGGAGAATCACGCGATGGAGTATGATCGCACTAGGATTCGGGTACAGACGTCGAGATACTGGGACTGCGTCGTTAGAGAGACCATTGAAATTCGCACACGTGACGACCTCATAAACCGTGAATGGGGTTATAATCTTAGCAAAGCTTGGAAACCAGCGATTGGGTTAATTAAGAGTAAATCTAGCAAACGTAACGTAGTGGCGACCACGGCGGACAGAGCCCTCACACCGACGTCATCTCAGACGCCGTCGCAATCAGTTCCACTGTGCGACCGCGGCGCGGGGCGCGGACCGCGGAGGGGTCGCTCCGCGGGCCGAGGGTATTTAAATCTCCCGAAACCCGGCTAGAACCCAGTTCCGTTCGAGCCGCCGTAGCCTACGGATCTCCGTGCCGGCGCCTTTCCAGGAGCTCAGTCTGTCAGTTCACATGATGATGGCGACATGTATGATCCCCAAAATATTGTGCCTATTGGACACTATAGACCGGCAGTACACCCGTGGATATTTTGATTATCAAATACGCCGGGAGAAACTCAAGAATCACAAAGAAATTCTGTTTATTCGCTGTTTGAACAGATTAATTGGAGGAAAGATGATTGGTCCAACCTACAAGAGGTGTACAAAAAGTTCCCCCACCGATCTCACTGTACTTGTTGTGTGATGTGCCAGTAAAGTTAACCCTTCATTCCCAGTGTTTTTCTAGAGAACACGGAATAGTAGCTGTTTTACACAGTCTTATGTGTATCAGACCTTGATGTCGCCCTGTTGTGCAACAACGTGCTTCTAAAATGACATGTTACCGCTTGTTGAGGCATGTACCAATTTCAGAGGCATTATCTCTCCGGTCTGGAGGGGATTACGTTGCGATCATACGTGGCATGTGCGTGTTATATGTCATATGGTATAATATTTTGGGGTAACTCTTCAAGTCAAACGAAATTTTTCAGAGTCGAAACGCGTGTAATACGTATTGTTTGTGGGGTAAATTCACGGACATCCTGCAGAAGCCTCTTCAAAGAACTGGATATACTAACTACTGCCTCTCACTATATTTCTTAATGAAATTTATCATTTATCCAACAAACAGTTCATACATACAATACTAGGAATAAAAACGAGCTACCACTACAGAAGGATTTAAAAGCAGTTACTTTAGTTCAAAAAGTGGTCCACTACTGGTGAACTAGTGGCCAACTCCTACTCCATTAACGAATTTTTAAATAGAACTGAATGACGTACTGTATGTATTCATACTATTGGCGCTATTATTTCAGCTTGTACATACGAGGCGTGTTTTTTAAGTAAGGTTCTTTTGTTGTAGACACTAGTAGTTCGCACACATACCGCAACGAGCGCGTGCGTCGTGTACCGGCCTGCCTCGGAAACAACTGTGCTCAGTTTCAGCTCTGTAGCTAATCTTTAAGGTTCTGTTCTGTGCTTTCAAATTGTTTAGGACTATCAACTTGTCCGCCGCGTGTGAGGATCGCTCAGTGATATGGTTTTTGTCACCAAGGAACCTGTCTGCTGCAGAAATTCATCGACATATTTGCGAATTGTACGGTGATAATGTTATGAGTGAAAGCAAAGTGCGTAAGTGGGTACGAAAATCCAAAGATGGCCGCGACAACGTCCATGATGAGGACCGCTACGGTCGCCGTTCGATTACAGACAGTTTGGTGGCTTCATTTGAAGCGAGGATTCATGGGAACAGGCGCTTCACAAGTCTCTCAAACAAAAAAACAAAAAAGGCAGTGAACTCTTGGTTATCGGAGCAGGCAGCACGTTTTTATGAAGAGGGTATTTTAATATTGGTTGAGATGTATTAGACGTGTTTGAACAAACTTGGAAACTTTGTCGAAAAATAAAGTATCTACTTTCTGAAAATAAAATTACTTTTTTGAAATAACCTTTCGTTGTGTACTTATGTTCACACGGCCCTTACTCATAAACACCCCTCATATATAGACATGTTCCATTGACGAGAAAGATCTCCTCAATAGGGATATATGGAACGAACAGCTAATGTAATCTCTAATCTAATCTCATGCCCCTCTATTTCAGCAGCCAGTTATCTTTTCTTGGTTGTTGTGTTGAAGATTATACTAGTGTCGTTGATCGGATAGTGATAACAATCAACAAAAACATCTAAAGTTACAATGTACCTCGATACAAATGAGAAAACACAACATAAAAATAATTATTTGATCGAAGGTTAAATAATATTCATCTATTATATGGGAAGGAAAGGGTTAACAAGCCGATACACTGGACTTGCTCAATTAAACAACACTCAAGCACGACATGCACCAACACCACCTAGAATACAAGGCCTTACAACAGGCCGTGTCTACGTCACACTTAGAGGCCCTGGCCACCACCTCACTCGCTGGCCGCTGGGGGACGCCTACCGCCGCGCAGCGGCCGGCCAGTCAGATGGCGGCCGGGGCCTCTAAGTGTGACGTAGACGCGGCCTGTTGTAAGGCCTTGTCTTCTAGGTGGTGTTGCATGCACACGGCCTCACGGCTGCTCTCCGATGCAACTCACAATTGTACACAGGGCATTCTTGCAGCTGTTCCCTCAGTGCAATTAAAACCCTGCATATAGAAAGTAGCGACAACATTTTGTACGTAGACTGATGACAACCGCATCTTATCATTGGGTAGTTTAACATCAAGTGGTACTCGGCAGCCATTTCTGAGCCAACCTAGCCACTACATATATTGCAGTACTGCATTAATCTAAGGTTTATAACTCTACACGAAGGTTATGTCTCACAAAAGAATGTTTTACATTTACAAAACAACTTAATAAACTGTTTTATTGTATATCATTCAAGGCTACACACGACAGCTTCTTGTTTAAATTACTGTGTAGTGGTGCACTGACTGATTTCGTTCGTATTTCTATGCCAGGGGAAAACTCTGGTTAACTCACCTCTATTAGATGTTTGATATAATGTACCTACGCTGTCTTTTGCATAATAAACAAACAACTGTGTAATTCTATCGTTTAATTCAATAGAGCACTTATAATACTGTAGTTAGGAATTATCAGTCCCATAGTGCCAACGTTGTTGTAGCATAATTGGTACCGTTCGTTCCTATTGAATTCAAGGGCAACTGATCGTGGGTTCGATCCCCACCGCATTTTCTATTTTTTTATATTCTTCTAAAAGTCAGATACGTAAGAGTGCAAACAAATAAAATTCACCCCAATAGAAATTTTCATTTAATCAGTTTTTTGTGAGACAATTTAGAATAATTTTGTTTGAGATACAGTTACCGGTGTGACCTTTTTTTTTTTTATTCTTTTTACTCTTTCAAGAATAATGCCTCATTGTCATGCCGGTAGTTGCAGGTCAAGGACAGATCGTGTATACAAACTATTCAACATCCCACAAGGGGAAAGCTGTATGGACTGTCGCAGGGTGTGGTTGCATTAATTCGATTATGAATCAGCTAAACTGTGGGAAATAAGAAACGACACCTATGTAAAACTGTTATGTGTGGTTGCATTAATTCGATTATGAATCAGCTAAACTGTGGGAAATAAGAAACGACACCTATGTAAAACTGTTATGTCACTTCAAGGAATAATTTCACTTTCTGTAATTGAACTGATGGCTTATATGACACAAGTGCTTTCTATACAATTCTAGGAGGGCTCAGTAGGTACATAATTTTGAAGTGGCATAATCAGCTTGGACGACAAATTAAATTACAATACTGGAGCAAGAGTAAGAACATGAGAAATGTAAAATAAATTTGTATATATTTCAAGGATGATATTGCGTCAGTTGCCTTAACATTGAACTAATTGTTTGATATTTTAATGCATTATTTTTAATAATCTATTAGTAATATAAAATGTAAACGATAACATAATCGTAATCTGTTAATCCTAACGTACATTATTTCAAGGTAACAACAGATGCTGTTTAAAAAGTGTTTGACAATATTTAATGAAGCTATCGAAAACTGATTTGCACAGAAATTTATTATGATTTAGTAGTTACTAATAAGCAAACTAAAGCCTTTTGTATATGAACTTGCTCTAGCTGACGGATTACAAATTCCATCGTGTGGATTACTTGTATCTGTATTTGTCATTGGTGCAAAACTGTGCATCGGTGTGTGTATTTATTAGTGTGCTATCATTTTCACTTTCACTTCCGTCGCAAAATGATTACAAACTCTGGGTCTGCAGTACACAATGGGTGCACGGCAGCCACATGGCCCAGAAATGGCGAACGCTGCTGAGTTAACGCTACTTTCTCTGTAAAGGGCTTCAGGCACACTGCCACTTCTCTTTTGGAGAAATCACACGCCTCTCGTAGGGATCAGTCATTTGTCCCACCATTGTTCTTTCCAACGCTCAGGCCTACCTTGCTTACGTGATTTGACAGGCGTGCCACAGCCTGTCTTTCTCGTTGGCCTCGAGCAGCCAGGGCTGACGTCACTCCGGCGCTGCCCGAGGCCTATGCGAGCCGGCGCGATCGCTAACCGATTGGCCGGCCGCTGGGGCACTGCCCACTGCGTCATAGCGGGCAGCCACTGAGCTAGCGATCGCGCCGGCTCGGACCTACCTTGCTTACGTGGCATGACGACTGCGCTTGGGACTGTCTTTCTCGTAGGCCACAGGCGCTGCCTGGACTCCCCTGTGGTAAACTGTGTACACTACCTGAATCATTCTGGAGTAACGTGTGAAGCAGCCGTAGCATGCGTCGTAGTTCGAGGCTTCTGCGCACAGCCGCGGCAGATGGTTGTTGAACAGAGAGCTGCCAACATACAAGCACAGCGTCACTTTGCTAGCCGTATTCACAAGTCAGGGAAATATTATTTTTCTAGTTATCGGCCATCATTAAGATGAAAAACTGCTCTTATGTGGCACTTAAATTTGGAAAACTACATTTTACATAAACAATACATAATTGCAGACGAAGACAGCGTAAATACCTACATACAAATACAGAAAACTGCAACAGTCACTTGAAAAAAGAACCTTGTTTATTCCATTAACCGATTCTTGGGATAAACCGTCCGAAGATAGCCTGAAGTGATTCAAAAATATATTTATGGAATAAAAGAGTATTTCAAAAAGTTACCAGTTAAGTGCAGTTTTCTGTACTAGTATTGAATAAACACTCACAGGTCCGTAAACGTCTGTGATGCATAAATTTAATAAAATATCGAAGTGGGGAAATCAGTTTGAATTCAGGAGAAATGTTGGAACATGCCAGGCAATACATTACGACTTATCTTAGAAGATAGGATAAGGAAAGACAAACCTACGATTTTAGCATTTGTAGAGCTTGAGAAAGCTTTTGACAGTGTTGACTGGAATACACTCTATCAAATTCTGAAAGTAGCAGGGGTAAAATATAGGGAGTGAAGAATTATATACAATTTGTACAAAAACTAGACAGCAGTTATCAGAGCCAAGCTCCATGAATGGGTCGCAGTGGTTGGGAAGGGAGAAAGACAAGGATGTAGCCTTTTGAGAATGTTGTTCAGTCTGTACGTCGAGCAAGCTGCGAAGGAATGCAAGCAGAAATTTGAAAGAGGAATTAAAGTTCAGGCAGAAGAGATAAAAACTTTGTTGATTTCTGATGATATAGTAATTCTGTCAGAGACAGCAAAGGACCTGGGAGAACAATTGAACTGAATGGGCAGTGTCTTGACAGGTGAGTGTAAGATGAACATTACCGAGCGAAAAGCAAGGGCCAGCCGCGGCGGCCGAGGGGACTGAGGCGCTTCAGTCACGGTCTGCACGGCCACTGCGGTCGGGGGTTCGAATCCCCCCTCGGGCGTGGATATTTGTCCCGTCCTCAGTTGTAGCTAGTTCATAAGTAGTTTGTAAGTTTAGGGACTGATGACCCCGTAGTTAAGTCCCATAAGCTCTACAAACATTTGAACATTTTTTTTTATTTATTTATTTTTTTTTTTTTTTTTTAACAAATGTAGTATCGGAAAATCAGACGATGCTGAAGGAAATATATTACGAAATGTGGCAACAAAAATTGTAGATTAGTTTTGTTATTTGAGTACAAAATACCTTCTGATGGCCGAAGTAAAGATATAAAAAGCAGAATGGCTATCGGAAGAAAATCGTTTCTGAAGAAGCGAAATTTGTTGATATCCAACATTAATTTAAATGTTAGGAAATCATTAATGAAAGCATTTGTATGGAAGTGAAACATGGACGACAAGGAGTTCAGACAAAAAGATGATAGAAGCTTTTGAAATGTGGTGCTACAGACCAATGATGAAGATTAGTTGGGTATATCACGTAACTAATGAGGAGGCGCTCAACACAATCGGGGAGAATATGAGTTTCTGGCATATCCTGATCACGAGAAGGGATAGGTTGGTGGGACACATTCTGAGACATCAAGGAATTGTCATCTTAGAACTAGAATTAGGCGTATGGGATAAAAGTCGTAGACGCGACCGAAAGACGAATACAATAAGCAGGTTCAAAAGGATCTAGGTTCCCGGTCTTATTGGCAGATGAAGAGGCTTGCACAGGACAGGGTAGCGTGGAGAGCTACATCAAAGACCACAACAAAAACAACCTAAAAGCTGAAACCTAAAGCTGTTGCGGCATTCGGCGCTCACAAGAGTGTGCTCGAAAAATGTCAGTTAAGTGATGTGTTTAACGTGGGGCCACGACATATCCCCGGATGAGGAGTGCCTTGAACCGGGTATATGAACACTACTGTGCTTCGATTTACTGTGGCAACAGCGAACGCACGCCATTGGATTGCTCTGCGGAATATAAGGCTAGTTTTTCAAAAGAAAACTTCATTTTGCATGACCGCAAATAAGTTTTTATAACGACGATCGGCGCCGGCAAATCGAATGCTAACGATAGTCGATAGCTGTTCCTACAATATTCGATACAGCGCATTATGTTAAAATGACGACACGTCTACAAAAAATCTTGTGGAAAGAAAATTAACCCTGTAGAGAACCTTCATTCGCGAGGTTCTAAAATTAAACTCAGACCAGGATATATTAGAGAGCCTGTATAGGGAGAGAGAGTGGCCATGCGTGATACCGCTCCTGATTGGTTAACAGCCCAGGACGCCATGTTTTTACCAGATTTGGCGTGCTTTGTGTATGTGTGAATAGCTACAGTGTGCGTTTCTGTCCTGTGGAGTGTCTTAAAAGCTTCTGACAGCGATTTGACTGCATAGTTAAATACAGTTTGTATTGAGTTCAGGCAGTTTGTTTTATGGTAGGCACTGCTGCACTTCTGTCAGTTCTGTTTACGTAAATTAACGTCTTGTTCGTCGGTAGTTGACGATAACTTTAGAACTTCCGGCAATTTTTAAGATTAAATGTAGATCTGAGGTGATTTACTGAGTGTGAATAATAATTTGTGTTACATAATCATTCAGGACAGTCAAGAGAAATGCCTTGTTGTTCCTCTGTTGGCTGTAAAAACCGAAGTGAAGATTGCTATATGAAGCATGTGTTCGCAAAGAATGAGAAAATATGGAAGCAGTGGCGGTGAAAGTTTATGGAGAAAGCGGGAACCGAAAAAGGGGACTTATGGAAACAAACGAATTATTCATGTGTGAAATAAGTATTTTCTGCTTCCCTCCGCCCATTGCAAGAAAGGTATTAATGAAAATCAATAATACAACTACTGCTTGTGCAGTTCCCTCGTCGTGTAGTGGTTGCGTACTTAATTCGTAATGCGAAGGTTGCGAGTTCGAATCTGGTAAGCGGAAAAACTTTTTATCTGCATTTTGTTAGTTCATGGTTTTGGTTTTCGATATGTCGTGCTACAAGTTATGTTTTAATATCGCTACGGCACCTACCACTATGCTGTGTATTATTGACTATACACAATTCTATAATTGGTTACGGGGTGTAACATGAAAAAAGGAAGGGGACGGGGCTATTGACTCTTTGCAGATATTGCGATATTTATTTTGAGTCTGTTTCTCCTGTTTCAGTAGAGACAGTACCGGTATTTTTTCGATTTTCTGTCATAGTGTGTTCATAAACGTACGTACAGAATGACGTGTTTGATATTTCCCAGTGTAGGAAATTTTATAAGATCGACGGGAGCACACTTAAAATGCATTATATCGGGGCGGAAAGCGATAATGTACTAATTTCAGCGATGGATATGTAGAGAGAAAATTCTGAGTCGACTGCTAAGTGTCGAAGTTACTAGAACATTGTAAAATACGGTATTAACTTTCGATGGTCATAGAAATTGTCTCACGAGAGCTATTTGCTTACAAATTTATTAGGCCTGTATAAGCATAGATGAATGGCACGTACTGATTAGTAAGCTAGAAGACGTGATTTGGTCTCATGGGTGGGACTGGTTGGTTATTTCAGTCGTCAAGTGTATGCTTTTCTGCCTGGGTCGCTATGTAAGTGCACGGCCCGCTCGCATTCTGGTAAAAACATGGCGGCCACTCTCTCCCTATACAGGCTCTCTAGGAAATATTAAAGTAGCGTATGGGAGAAGTATGGCCAGCTTCCAGCGGCGGCCATACTGGGCTGCTGCTTATACACTGACCACTACTGCGCTCTGTAGATTAGATTACATTAATACTTGTTCCATAGAACATGACTAGGACTCTTTGTAAGAATGTGGAACATCTCAGTTAAATAACAGGTACTTTTACGCAGTGGCGTACCAACTATTTCTTCAGAAGGGGGGGGGGGGCAAGGAAACTTCGTCTGGCGGAGGAGGCGAGGTCATGAAGCTTCCATTTAGCCGAGGTGTTTCCGTTATCTAAAAAAAGGAAAAGAAAAGTAGCGACCTTGAGTGCTCCATTAAATGTTGACCTCTATTATTAGCAGCCACAAACTGAAAAATGGGACGAAACGAGAGGACAAATGTTGAAATGTTTGTAAACCTATCGGACCAAAACTGCGTGGTCATCAGTCCGTAGTTTGCAAACTATTGAAACTCAGGTAAACTAAGGACAACACACACACCCTTGCCCCAGAGAAGACTCGAACGGCGAGCAACCGCGCGCTCCGCAGCGAGGCGGCTTACACCGCTCGGCTACTCCAGCGCGGCGAAAGAAGACAGAGTATAGTAGTTGTTACTTGACGCTTCAGTCAAACGCAAAAATGGCTGCCATCAAAAATACTGTCCCGTGATTACTGATGCAGCATAGTTTATTGAATTGCTCTTCCTAAGGATCAAATAAAATTTAGTGAATATGAGGGGGGGGGGGGGCAGATACCTCCCCCCAGTTGATACGCAGCTGCCGTTACATCATATTACAAAACATTCACTTCATTTATTTATTTGACAAATCTGTCATACAAAAACATGTATCTACGATATTTTGTAATGATGTGGAAACTGTGAGTTAAAGAAAAAGTACTTTTATATCATATTACAGAACATTAACTTTGTTTATTTATTTTTTGGAAAATTAGTAGCGTATATCTAAAATTTCAGCTACTGTGTGGAAGGGGTTGCCGTCAGATTTTTTTAAATTTATTTTTAAATGGTAGTTGGCTATTTGTCATACTCTTGATGCTATTTCGTAAGTAGCAATAGACTTTGTAATTTCAAATATGGCTAAGTTTCATCAGCGACGGTTTATAATTTGAATTAATAGTAAGACAGCCCTCGGTCGCAGATATAAAAGGTATTTTACCTAGATTTCGGCAACTACAAAGAGTCCCATCATCAGAAATTGCTAATATTGCCTCTAACATGAATTACAATTATTTTTTCTAAATAGCCTCCTTTCGCATGTGAGCAGCCCTTAGTGGCTAGTCTACTGTTTTATTTTATAACAAATGTCACTTACGCTTTGTCGATTACATGTTATTTTATTGTGTGACATGTAATCACTGCTTCCATTCTGTACATCAAACTAGTACTTACACTTCATTTTTCTTGTTATGAAATAATAACTGTTCCTCTTTTGCTAAATTTTGTAATTTATATTATAGGTAATTTTAGCAATTTATGATGAAGGCACTCTTAGTAGTTAAAGAAACCAAGGTAAAATACACTTCTGGCCATTGAAATTGCTACACCAAGAAGATGACGTGCTACAGACGCGAAATTTAACCGACAGGAAGAAGATGCTTCTGATATGCAAATGATTAGCTTTTCAGAGCATTCACACGAAGTTGACGCCGGTGGCGACACCTACAACGTGCTAACCTGAGGAAAGTCTCCAACCGATTTCTCATAACAAACAACAGTTGACCGGCGTTGCCTGGTAAAACGTTGTTGTGATGTCTCGCGTAAGGGAGAGAAATGCATATCATCACGTTTCCTACTTTGATAAAGGTCGGATTGTAGTCTATCGCGAATGCGGTTTATCGTATCGCGACATTGCTGCTCGCGTTGGTCGCGATCCAATGACTGTTAGCAGAATATGGAATCGGTGGGTGCAGGAGCGCCGTGTTGGATCCCAACGGCCTCTTACCACTAGCAGTCCAGATGACAGGCATCTTATCCGAATGGCTGTAACGGATCGTGCAGCTACTTTTCGATGCCTGATTCAACATATGGGGACGTTTGCAAGACAACAACCATCTGCACGAACAGTTCGACGATGTTTGCAAAATAAATAAATAAATAAATAAATAAATAAATAAAAATAATAAAATCAAATGTTTGGTAAGCTTAAGGGACTTAACTACGGGATCATCAGTCCCTAAACTTACAAACTACTTATGGACTACCTTACACTAAAGACGACACACACAACCATGCCCGCGGGGGGATTCGAACCCCCGACGGCGGACGGCCGCACGCGCTGCAAAACGGCGCTCCAGTATTCGCGGCTAATCCGCCGGGGCGATATTTGCAGCAGCATGGACTATCAGCTCGGAGAGCATGGCTGCGGTTACCCTTGACGCTGCATCACAGACAGGATTGCCTGCGATAGTGTACGCAACGAAGAACCTGGGTGCACGAATGGCAAAATTTCATTTTTTCGGATAACTCGAGGTTCTGTTTACAGCATCATGACGGTCGCATCCGTGTTTGGCGACATCGCGGTGAACGCACATTGTAAGCGTGTATTCATCATCGCCATACTGGCGTATCACCCGGCGTGATGATATGGGGTGCCATTAGCTACACGTCTCAGTCACCTCTTGTTCGCATCGACGGCAATTTGAACAGTAGCCGTAGATGTGTTACGACCCGTGGCTCTACCTTTCATTCGATCTCTGCGAAACCCTACATTTCAGCAGGATAATGCACGACCGCATGTTGCAGGTCTTGTACGGGCCTTTCTAGATACGGAAAATGTTCGACTGCTGTCCTGGCCAGCACATTCCCCAGATCTCTCACCAACTGAAAACGTCTGGTCAATGGTGGCCGAGAAACTGGCTCGTAACATTACGCCAGTCACTACTCTCGATGAACTGTGGTATCGTGTTGAAGCTGCATGGGCATTTGTACCTGTACACGCCATCCAAGTTCTGTTTGACTTAATGCCCAGGCGTATCAAGGCCGTTATTACGGCCAAGGTGGTTGTTCTGGGTACTGATTTCTCAGGCTCTATGCACCCAAATTGCGTGAAAATTTAATCAGATGTGAGTTCTAGTATAATATATTTGTCCAATGAATACCCGTTTATCATCTCCATTTCTTCTTGGTGTAGCAGTTTTAATGGCCAGCAGTGTAGATGTATTGAAGTTAGATGGTGTTCGCTATGTTACTTTGTGTCAGGAAGGCCTCTCATCACTGGATGTTTCCAAAGGACTCGGAGTGATGTTGTTCGGACAGGGAGGAGGCACGGAGATGTAGGAACTGATAGATGACTGGCCTCTCTCTGGTCACCCAAAGGCTAGCTGATGTCCGCTATTTACTGATTTCAGCTAGGAGGAACCCTGAGAGGAATGCCACTGTGCTGAATAATGAATCGCTCTGCAGTGCTACGCCTAGATATTTGAGCGACGCGACTATTAAGAAGCTCACTACTAATACTGTATTCGAACATTATCGGATTGTTTTTCCTACTCATGTGCATCACATTACATTTTTCTACATTTAGAACTGGCCGCCATTCTTCAACAAACTAGATTTTATTTAAGTCATCCAGCTTCCTACTACAGTCATTCAATGACGACACCCTCCCATACACCACAGCGACATCAGCAAATAGCCTTCTATGAATGGCATAACTCAAACGTTCAAATGTTCATAAAGCTATGGGATCAAACTGCAGTAGTCACAAGTCCCTAGACTTAAAAACTACTTAAACTAACTTATGACACACACACACACACACACACACACACACACACACACACACACACACCACCACCACACCCATGCCGGATGGAGGACTCGAACCTCCGACGGGGAGCAGCCATACGCTCCACAGCAAGGCGGCTTAGATCGCTCGGCCACTCCCATGCGACGATGGCACAACTACAGTCAACACAAAATACCTCTTCCGTTTAGGGGCAGAGACTATACACAGTACAAGTAGAATCTGTGACGCCAATCGGGAGGCACCATTTTCAATTCCGTAAACCGAGTGAGGTGGCGGGAGGACGGTGGTTCAAATTCTCCTCCGGCCATCCCGATTTTGCTTTTCCGTGATTTCCCTAAATCACTCCAGGCAAATGCCGGGATGGTTGCTTTGAAAGATCACGGCTGATTTTCTTTGCTATCCTTAACCAAGCATCCATTCCACGGTGGAGTGGCCAAGCGCACTGAGGTGCTATGCTGCGATGCGGGAGGCCGTTCTACACCTACATCTACATGGGATACCCTGCAAATCACATTTAAGTGCCTGGCAGAGGGTTCATCGAACCACAATTATACTATTTATCTCCCATTCCATTCTCGAATAGCGCACGGGAAGAATGAACACCTGAATCTCTCCGTTCGGGTTCTGATTTCTCCTATTTTATTTTAATGATCATTTCTACCTATGTAAGGGGGAGTCAACAATATATTTTCGCATTCGGAGGATAATGTTGGTGATTGTAGTTTCATAAATAGCCCACGCTGCAGCGATAAACGCCGTTGTTGTAATGATTCCCATCCCAGATCCTGTATCATTTCCGTAACGCTGTCTCCCCTGTATCGTGACAGTACGGAACGAGCTGTCCTTCTTTGTACTCTTTCGATGTCCTCCGTCAAACCCACCTGATAAGAATCCCACACTGGGCAGCAATACTCCTTAAAAGGACGGACAAGCGTAGTGTATGCAGTTTCTTTAGTAGTTCTGTTGCATCTTTTAAGGGTTCTGCCAACAAAAGGCAGTCTCTGTTTCGCCTTTCCCACGACATTATCTACGTGTTCTTTCCAATTTAAGTCAGAAGTTATTGTAATTCCTAGGTATTTTGTGGAGTTTACGGCCTTCACATTTGATTGATTTATCATGTAAACAATGTTTAACGGATTTCTTTTCGTACTCATATGGACGACTTCACACTTCTCATTATTTAGAGTCATCTGCCAATTCTTACACCATAGTGATATCTCATTCAAATCCTTCTGCATTTGGTTTTGATCTTGAGATAATTTTACTGGACGGTAAATGACGGCATCATCTGCAAACAACCTAAGAGAGCTACTTAGATTTTCCCCTAAATCGTTTATGTAAATAAGGAACAGCAGAGGACCAATAACACTACCCTATGGAACGCCCGAAATCACCTCTGTTTTAGTCGATGCCTTACCATCGATTTCTACGAACTGTGTCCTCTCTGACTATAAATCCCCTATCCAATCGCAAATTTGGGGCGACATACCATAACCACGCAATTTGATTAAAAGCCGTTTGTGAGGTACGGTGTCATAAGCCTTCTGGAAATCAAGAAATACGGAATCGATTTACGAACCCTTGTCGATAGTACCCATCACTTCCTGTGAGTAAAGAGCTAGTTGTGTTTCACATGGACGATATTTTCTAAATCCGTGTTGACCTTAGGTCAATAGATCATTCTGTTCGAGATAATTCATAATATTTGAATACAGGATATGTTCCAAACCCTGCTGCAAATTGACGTCAATCAATTAGGCCTGTAGTTTAGTGGGTTACTCCTACCGCCTTTCGTAAATATATGTGTAACCTGTGCAACTTTCCAATCTTTTGGTACAGATCCTTCTTTGAGAGAGCGGTTGTATATGGCTGTTAAGTAAGGAGCTACCGCTTCAGCATAATCAGATAGAAATCTAATGGGTATACAATCCGGACCGGAAGACTTGTTCTTGTTAAGTGATTTTAGTTGCTTCAATACTCCTATGATATCTACTTCTACGTTACTCATTACGGCCTCTGTCCGTAATTTGAAATCTGGTATATTGATTTCGTCTTCTTTGGTGAAGATGTTTCTAAAAGCTATGTATAGTAACTCTGCTTTAGTAGCGCTGTCATCGGCAGGATCGCCATTACTATCACATAGTGGGGGTATTGCTTGTGTTTTGCCCGTAGAATATGACCAAAATCTCTTAGGGTTTTCAGTCAGATTTCGAGAAAGAGTTTCGTTATGGTAAGTGTTGTAGGCATCTCGCATTGAAGTCCTCGCTAAATTTCGAGCTTCTGTGTAGGATCGCCAATCCTGGGGATTTTGTGTTCGTTTAAATTTAGTATGCCTTTTCCGTTGCTTTTGCAACAGTGTCCTGACCTGTTTTGTGTACCAAGGAGGTTCAAATCAAATGTTTCAAATGTTTGTATAGCTTATGGGACTTAACTACTGGGTCATCAGTGCCTAAACTTACAAACTGCTTATCAACTACCTTATACTAAGGACGGCACAAATATCCATGCGCGAAGGGAGATTCGAGCCCATGACCGTAGTGGCTGTGCGGTCCGTGACTGGCGCGCCGCAGTCCCCTCGGCCACCGCGGCCGGCTAACAAGGAGGATCATCTCCTTCTTTTATTAATTTATTTGGTATAAAACTGTCAATTGCTGTCGATACCACTTCTTTGAATTTGAGCCACATCTGTTCTACACCTACATTTAGTGTTAGAAACGAGTGGAAGCTATCTTTCAAGAAGCAATGTATTTTATTTTTATCTGCTTTCCGGAACAAATGTATGTTTCGTTTATTTTTGATAACTTTGGGACTTTCGATATTCAATCTCGCTACGACAGCTCTGTGTTCACTAATACCTGTATCCGAATTGATGCTCGTTATGAGCTCAGGATTGTTTGTTGCTAAGAGATCTATAGTGTTTTCACATCCATTTACAATTTTAGTTGGCTTATGAACTAATTGTTCGAAGTAATTCTCAGATAATGCTTTGAGTACAATTTCACACGATGTTTTATGCGCACCTCCTGATTTGAAAACATAATTTCGCCCACAGATTGAGGGTAATTTAAAATCTCCGCCTACTATTATCGTATGAGTCGGATGCGTTTTTGTAATTTGACTCAGGTTTTCTTTGAACCTTTCTGCTATTGTATCGTCAGAGTCGGGAGGCCGGTAAAAGGAAACAATAATTAACTTCTTACGATTTTCAGGTACAATCTCTACCCGTAATAGCTCACAGGAACTATTAACTTCAACTTCGCTACACGAAAGACTACTATTGACAGCGACAAACATGCCTCCACCTATTATGTTTAATTTATCCTTTCTGAAAACAGTTAGATCTTTTGCAAAAACTTCTGCTGAACTTATTTCCGGCTTGATCCAACTTTCACTGCCTACAGTAATGTGTGATTCGGTGCTTTCTATTAACGCTTGGAGTTCTGGTACTTTCTCGACACAGCTACGACAATTTACAACTGTTATATCTATAGTTGCTAGATCTGCATTTCTCCTGTGATCCACCTGCACCCTTTGAGATAACCCATTTTGTTTTTCCCCGAAGCCTTCTACCCTTAAAAAAAAAAAAAAAAAAAAAAAAAAAAAAAAAAAAAAAAAAAACGCCCAGTCCACGCCGCGCAGTCCCCGCTACCCGTGTAGCCGCCTCCTGCGTATAGTGTATTCCTGACCTATTCAGCGGAACCCGGAAACCCACCACCCGATGGAGCAAGTCAAGGAAACTGCAGCCTACACGGTCGCAGAACCGTCTGAGCTCTGCTTTCATCTTGCAAGCAAGTCTGGCAGTCTTTACCACTTCAGATAGCCGCTCGAAACCTGAGAGGATCTCTTCAGATCCGAAACGACACACATCATTGGTACCGACGTGAGCCACCACTTGTAGTTGGCTGCATGGCATCCGGTAGGACCCATTCCACATCTGGAATGACTCCACCCGGTCTGCACACGGAGTGCACGTTGGCCTTCATCCCATTCTTGGCAGCCAACTCTCTAAGGGGCTCCATCACCCGCCTAACGTTGGAGCTCCCAACTACAAGCAACTCCACTCTCTGTGAAAGCCCGGATCCCCGTCGGGGATTCGAATCCCCCCTCGGGCATGGATGTTAATGCTGTCTTTAGTATAAACTAGTTCATAAGTAGTTTGTAAGTTTAGAGATTAATGACCCTGCAGTTAAGTCCCATAAGCTTTACAAACATTTGAACCTAGCATCCGAGCGTGTACTCCGTCTCTAATGCCGACGGGACGTTAAACCCTAAATGTTTAAATGTTTGTTAAGCTTAAGGAACTTATCTGCGGGGTCATCAGTCCCTAAACATACAAACTACTTATGAACTACCTTATACTAAAGACAACACAAACATCCATGCCCGAGGGGGAATTCGAACCCCCGACCTAGCGGCAGTGCAAACTGTGATTGGCGCGCTGCAGACCGCTCGGCCACTGCGGCCGGCGTTAAACCCTAAGCTTTACTCCCTCGCTTCAATTCGGTATATTTAGAAATCGTGAATTAAAACTTGCCAATGTCGTTTCGAATCTTTTAACAATTATTACGAAAACCTCTACCATAGTGTTAAATATTAATTAATAACAATCTACAGGCTAAATCTCGAGTGAATTTAATAATATTCCAGGATCTTTATGCATTGAATAGGAAAAAATTAGGGGACAGATGAAACCTTTTGCAGTAATCTGTTTTATGTTAACATACAAAAAGTTGCTGAAGCTCCGGGTTGTGGAATCACGGTTAAGACGTCTTCAATATGGCCGACCTAAGAATTTGTGCTGTAATTTTTGAACTGTTATAAATTCCCACAGAATTAACATAAAAAGGTCCTTTTGCACCAAATTACAGAGGAAGGGGTGAAAAATTTGTATGTTGCAGTAAATCACGTGCATATAACATCTTCTTAGTTATATTAATCGAAAAGGAGAAAATATAATTCTTACAAACATTTTTTGGAGTTTCTCGCTGAATAACTGTGTAATTATGGAACAAATTGACGATTTCTTTTCATTAATCATGTTGCACATTCTTAGAACTTTAAAATCGTACCAATATAGTTTTCCTACCATTAATAATAAGGGAAGCATCTGAATTTGTGTACTGAATGGTGTAACTGTTCCCTAGACAGACTCACGTTCTGTAATACAACTTTCCCACACTTTGCCGCGGCGGAGCGGCCGATCGCATAGAGGCGCTATGATACGATGCGCGAGGCCGTTCGAATCCCCCCTCGGGCATGGATGTTTGTGCCGTCTATAGTATAAGGTAGTTCATAAGTATTTTCTAAGTTTAGGGACTGACGACCCAATAGTTAAGTCCCATAGCTATACAAACATTTTGCCACACGTTCTTGAGAGCAGCTTACGCTTTACTAGAATAATGACACAAGGCTGGTTGCAGACACACCGATTTTGGACTGCCGGTAATATATCGTTTTGTACTATCGCGATATAGGGGAGAGAATGTGGCAGAAATTATGCACGAGTTGCGGTGGAAATCATTAAAACAAAGGCATCATTCGTTGCGGCGAGATCTATTTGCGAAATTTCTTTCACCAACTTTCTCTTCCGAATGCGAACATATTTTGTTAGCACCCGCCTACCTGGCGTTCCCCAGGGAAGCGTTATAGGTCCCCTACTCTTCCTTGTGTTTATAAACGATTTAGGAGACAATCTGAATACCTTCCTTAGACTGTTCGCGGATGATGCTGTCGTTTATCGGTTAGTGAAGTCAACAGAGGATGAAAAGCAACTGCAAAGCTATTTAGACAAAATTTCTACATGGTGTGAAAATTGGCAATTAACATTAAATAATGCAAAGTATGAAGTAATACACATGGCGACTAAAAGAAATCCGCTGAACTTCAATTACACGATAGAGGGAAGTCGGGAGTATTTTCAAAGGAATCCTCTGGACACTGGGGAAACCACGGGAAACCTTAATGACGACGTTCAGACGGAGAGTTCAACCACTGTTAGGTCGTCCAGTATCTAGCCATAGTTCCACTTTGCTCGCTTTCGGTAACAAGAAGAGTAGCGAAATTCTTTATCTGCAGCTCTTTAACTTTACCTGGATGTAGAGGAGCGAGTTAGAAGCAGCGAATGAAGTGTAAATAAAATATTACTCATCGTTAACAGTACACTTCAGCGTGAAATACGAACGTAAGCTTCTTCTGTAGTAGCAAAACAGTCAATCAGATTCAGGGCGCCGCTGTCGAATGGCCGAGCGAATTGAGGCGCTATGCTCCGATGCCGCTCCCGTCGGAGGATCGAATCCTCCCACGGGCATGGCTGTTTGTGCTGTCTTTAGTATAAGTTATTTTATAAATGGTTTGTAAGTTTAGGGACTGATGACCCTGTACTTAAGTCCCATAAATTTTACAAGCATTTGAATTTTGAGATTCAGGGCCTTCTCCAGAGATTTTGTCGCCCCGTGCAAAAATTTCAAGTGCCAAGACCCCCCCCCCCCCCCATTTTAGACTTCGTCAGCTCTAATCATACATGACGCCTTATTTTCACAGATTACACTCATGCGTCTCTTTGTCGTGAATACGTCTTTAAGATCAACCAGCGTCAGTGTTACATTTACATTTCAAGCCATAACTAAACAGTATACAGTATGTCCACCAAGATTAATTTAGGTCAGCGGCACAGAATAAAACTAAAATCTGTTCAGTTTTTCTAGTTCCTTCAGTAGAGGTGGAGCATCTTACCTAGTAATTGTTGTGTAACTCACAAGTTCCGCGAAAGCACTTGGTACAGAGACGTTTATCTAACTAAACAAAAAAACAAAAGGACGCTGTTTACTACGCATTGAACTAGGACCGGGGCATAAAAAGTATAAATATTTATAAGCGATATAATCTACTGTTGCTACTGTCGATGCCGATACCACTATCAAACACTTAACTTGCTACTTGGCTTTTAACAAACAAGGCGACCATTATTGATATATAATGAATCTGCCAAGTTGCCAACTGAGAGTGCCGTAACCACTGTGCAAGGCTACCGACTCCCAAAAATATTTGTCCCGTAAACACAAATCGAAATATCCCTAAGACCCAGTATTCATTATCAAAGACATCAAAATAAAATAATCATATTTTACTTATTTCCTAATAGCGTTATGGGTGCGAGCCAACAACCAGTGGTGTTCTACGTGTGACGAGTGGAACATCTTTTTGAGCGAAAGGAACAGAATAAAATATGTGTCAAGTCTTACAGTTTTCATAACTAGAAGTCAGTATAAGAGTTTTCTGGCGTAACAAATAGTAGCATTCTGTTCGTTTGTGTTTATGCTTATATCGCACCCGTTTTCTAAAATTAATGTTAGTTAAACGAAAAGGTGTCCTAGTCTAACACAAGAATAGCCTCGCCCTTCTACCGCTTCCCACGATCGACAGTGACGTCACGCGGAAGCGCCCTAACGCTGCCGAACACATTGGCTCAACCTCCGGCGTAGTAACCTTGCATATTTAATTTGCTTGTAGGATGACGCATACCACTGTTGTCTGTATCGATGTGTATCAGTCTGTAACATTTCCAACTTATTTTCACCTTTCTACATTTATGCATGAGACTTCCACTTTTCTTTGTCTTGTTTAATTTAGCCTATCGGAACTACATAAAAATTCAGAAATTTGCCGCACCCAAAAATCTGCCTTCCTGGGCGACGGCATGGTTCGCCTCCCCCCCCCCCCCCTTAGACTCGGCCCTGTCAGATTTCAGCATTAAAAACGCCGAGCACTTGTACACTGCTGTTAGTCTTGAGAGAAGAGAACAATCTTGTAGCCGTGACCTTCATTCTTGAAACTGCCAGCCTCTCCGTCTATGTGTAACTACTGCGCCGTACATCGATTAAAATTTGGTTACAATAATGTAGCCTTCGTTTCCCTCTACAATTTTTACTCCCCATGTTTTCCTCCTTTATCTTGCAGACGAGTCCTTGATGGTTCAGGATGAATCTTATCAACTGATCAGTTAGTAAGATTGTGTACAATTTTCTTTTCTCGACAATTCGATGCAGTCAGTCGGTCAGGCCGTTGTATCCGACCGACTTCTTAATTTTTACTTTAAACAAAGGGTATTCATCGCAGATTTGTCTCCAGTATCAGAATTACCTTGAGTCTCTCCATCCTTTATTTTTATTCATTCCTTGCAGCCGCAGCGGAATAGCCGAGCGCACCACAGCACCTTGCTGCAGTGCACGCGGCCGTTCCCCGTCGGAGGTTCGAGTCCTCCCTCGGACAGAGGTGCATTTGTCGTCCCTAGTTTAAGTTATTTTAAGTAGTTTGTAAGTCTAGGGACTGAAAACCTAAGTTGTCGAGTCCCATAATATTACAAACATTTAACATTCCTTGCATTGAATATTTTATTCGGTTTGTTCTAGGATATCTTCGGTTCTAATTAAGGTACGCAGTTATTTTTGACCTAACAACACTCAGCAGATCAATCTCTTTTATTTGCGCTATCGAAAACTTGTATTCATTGATTCTGAAGAAAGCTATGCGTGAACATTCAACTGTACTTCCATTTTTTTTTCAACATTTTGTCATTCCACTAACGATGCGAAATATTCGCGCGGGTCCTCTGGTATTTTATTAACATGATCATGTCTCCCTATGTAGGTGTGTGCTAACAAAATATTTTCGCATTCGGAGGAGAAAGTTCGTGAAAGAAGTTCCGCCTTGGTAGAATGGCCGCACGCTCGAAGGCACCTTGCTGCGGAGCGCGGGGTTGCTTCTCGTCGGAGGTTCGAGTCCTCCCTCGGGCATATGTGTGTGTGTGTGTGTGTGTGTGTGTGTGTGTGTGTTGTCTTTAGGTTAAAGTTACTTTAAGGAGTTTCCAAGTCTAGGGACTGACAACCAGAGCATTTAAGTCTAGGGCTGGACAAAGGATATTCGCGTTTGAACGTGCTCGGGATTTCCCGACACAGCAGAGAACTCCATGCAGTATCGAACTGTTCGAACACTCGTGCTGCGTATCTCCAAAGGATATGCGAGAAATGTTCAAGTTCCGAGCTGTCGCTTTGCTCAGAACTGATTTCATAGGAAGCACAAGTACATGAAAAAAAGGGAGGGTAACACTTTGAAAAACTGTATATTTTGTTTAAAACAGTGCATACGTGACGTATCTGGTATCACTGCAAGATATGATTCAGTGATAAACAAAATATCTGCTACTATAACAGAATTACTGCATCGCATTACTGGCGGGTAACATTCAAAAGAAAAAAAAATGTGCATCCTTGATAAGTAGATATTACAAACTGTTAAAATGTTTACTAAGATTATGGTACTTAACTGCGGGTCCTCAGTCCCTAAACTTACAAACTTCTTATAAACTAATTTATACTAAAGGCAGCACAAATATCCATGCACGAGGAAGGATTCGAAATCCCGACGGGGAACGGCCTCGCACATCGGTGCATAGTGCCTCAGTGCGCTCAGCAACTCCGTCCCGGCAGAAATTACATTTTATGTGATTATAAGAGATAGGTTGCAAATGATTATTACATTTCCTGTTCATACGGTACAGTAACAGATAAAAATGATACCACCTTTTAATCGCCTTGAAAACAAGATTAAAAGAGATGAAATAGAGAAAACATTAAAAATTTAATACCCAATAACGGGGGTAAGTCATACAAAAATAAACTGTAATTACGACCTCGGAATAAAGGGTGCACGAGCTGCTGTGTACGTAGTATCAACAGGCGTCGCTAGATCGCAGCACTAGAGTTTTAAATCGCGATTGCTATCGTTTACTTATAGCCTACATTCGTTAGGGTTTTTACTTATGCCCTGCACCCTAGAAACTACCTCAGTCGGATTTTCGTTCTTATTAGTCCCGGTGGTACATTAATAACAAAATGTTCAAATGTTTGTTAAGCTTATGGGACTTAACTACGGGGTCAACAGTCCCTAAACTTACAAACTACTTATGAACTACTTACGAACTAGGACGGCACAAATATCCATGCCCGAGGGAGGATTCGAACCCCCGACCGTAGTGGCCGTGCTGACCGTGACTGGAGCGCCTCAGTCACCTCGGCCACCGCGGCCGGCATTAATAACACCCTATCTTCGTTATAAATCGTATGCTGCACAGCACAGAAAATATTTATGAAAATCATCGTTGTAAACCGTAGAGATAGTACCTGCTGACTTTGCTAGATATCGTCGTGATCGAATGGTCCAACATTTCCCGAGATTTCCCGAACTGTAACGTAAATGGGAACATTTTTCGAATTGAGAAGTCAGTTTTCGAAAGACGAGATTGGGGGAGCTTGAAAAGGTAGTGACGGCGTAGAGCTGTAACGTATACACACCTGGTGGTGTACTCGGGACCCAGAGGGAAGGACTGAGCGCTGGCCGGAGCGGCGAGCAGAGCGAGAGCGCCAGCGAGCAGCACAGGAGCGGCCGCCATGGCTGCGACCGGCGGGGCGCCCTTCGCCCGCCGCTATATACTGCCCAGCCGCATGCGACGTCACCGCGTTCGCGGGAAAGAACGAGAAGACGAAAAAGCGCGCTTCCTCACCTGCATTCCTGTATTCGCCGGCGTTTATCCCGCTTCGCCGCTACGTTCACCTTCTGAGACATCGCAATTAATTTCGAGACACAGAGGATACAAAGAAGCAGGTTGTTGGGGGCACTGTATCTTCTTCAGAGTGGAAAGCTGGGAATCTGTGCGGCACCGCGTTTCGAACCCGGTCCTCCTGCTTGCTAGTTAGTTGCTCTGATCACTGTACCAACAAAGGAAGTAGACTTCAAAACACTCGTTAGGACGAGGCCTGAGTGCTGCTCATCAGTGAAGGGTTGAAACCAATCGGTTAAAACCAGTGGCGGCTGGTGGTTCAGATGAGTGGGGTTTCACTATTTCAGTGCCGAATCTTGATTGTAGCGTCGGCGTCCAAAGAGACAATTTGGCGCACCTCTGCAAGTGGCACTGGGGAAAGCGCCCCCGTTAACCCCCCTTCCTTAATTTAAATTTTCGCTACAAGATCTGCAGAATGCCTTATTTCGGTTTGTTAGCGCTTGCTTCAATTCGAGCTGAGGTGTCAGGCTACCAAGCTTCTTTATTTCACCCTTCTCTTCCAAGATTAAAGCTGAGTAATTTGCTTCTAAAAGGTACTGAACGTTGTTTATTTTTCTTTGATTACTAACACCAAGAAAATATGAGGAGCAACTAATCAAAACGTATATTGTCCACTTCCGGACAAAAATGAGTTTGATATGGTTTTCAGAGGTATTTTATGTGCTCTACTCGCACCTCCATTCAGATTTAATCTACTTGTATATTTTAACACTGAAATAGTATGTTGAAAATGAATGGTTAAAACCAATCGTATATTGTCCACATCACTGAATGAATCAGAACGTATAATGTCCACCATTTACGTTTCATTTTGCTTCCCTTTCCTCTACTTTGGCAATACTGTCGAGTTTAACAAGTATCAGGGCTTACAGTACTTCAAACCATGATAGCCTACGGCATTGTCGCCTCCTGGCATTGTTTGACACTACCTGAGCCAAATCTTTGTTGTTAGCAGTGCACAGTGGCAGTATAGTGTTGTTGTTTGTGTGTATTACTAGACAAAGAATGTGTGGTTGTTGGGAAGGATGGTATAGATCGTGGGACAAGAAAAAGAATGAAGAAGAAATCAAAACGAGAAATGGAAACTGGCACACATTGGAAAGAAGAAAGACAACTTAAATTTTTCGTGTCGGCTTTAGAAGTTCCATACAGCAGCTTCACTCCTGAACACATTGATTCTGACTGCTTACATGAAGAAACTGGAATGGACGACATGTAGTAAATTTACTGTACCCTATAATATTCCGCCTGTAACAGATTGATGTGTTACTCCAGTTTTTCACAGTAATGTAAAGCTTTGTAGCATTCCTTGAAGTAAACATTAATCTTATGTTATTCTAAATGATACAACTCATGTGAAGTGCGAATGTCGAATATAAGATAATATATTTAAATATAAAAGTTAATGTAAAGTAATGAAGGTATGTTACTAAAAACGCATCATATCGATTAATGTCTTATATGACGGATCAAAACGTATATTGTCCGAAATATAAATTGATTTACTAATCTAAATAAAACAAAATTGATCTCTTGCAAGGTATATTATACTTCAGTACCACAAAACGGATCTAACTGTGAAAAACGCTTAAAATGTTATTAAGTAATTTAGCAGATATCAGTTTCTTGCTTCTCCTGAAAAATTTGAATTAGCGGACATTATAAGTTTTGAATAGTTGTTCCTCGTGCACATGAACTCTTAAACACAGTTAGTAAGTGATTACACTCTTACGTGATTGTAACAAAATGAATATGTTAGGAGGAACAGACCAGTATCTTCGGGTCACGTGACACTGTGAGCAGCGCTCCCTCCTAACCTTACGCATGCGCAATGGCTGCACCTTTCAAACTGTTAAATATTTGTTACAACGACGAGTATAAATGTCATTTACCCTCAAAATCGCGACACATTTGCAAAAATGTCGAAGTATATGTGGCAAGTAACAATACAAAAGTCATTGTATGTTAGATTTTTGATTGGAATTTTAAAAACACGTGTTTCGATATCTTTGTAAATTCAACAACTAAGCGGGTGCAAGTAGGGAAAACCTTTTAAGGGTGCCACTATTACTACTTTGATGCTAGAAATGCGAAAATTTGGTTTTGGAACCACGGTTAGAATAAAAAAATTCTTTTTCGGGATATTTTGAATTCTGCCATCTATGGTGCAATACGTGGTGGCAAGTTGTAACAAAATACTTGATTAGGAAAACATTTTAAAGCTAAATCTTCGAAAATTTGAAACAATAGTAGGTACTCAAATTACCCTCCGGCAAACACAGTGATGTAGCTTGCGAAGTATAGATGCAGATGTACGAGGGTGGTTCCAGCAAAGAGAAGTTAGAAAGAACATCGGAGAGATGGAGGGAGGGAACGGAAAATGGAGGACTCCGAGTTAGCAGGAAGAAGACCGAATACCTGTGGTTTGGTGGAGATGGAGGAGACGAAAAAATTCTGTCGGCAAATGATGAGCTGGAGAGATCTGATGAATTCAAGTACCTGGGTTCCTATGTAAGCAGTAAAGGAGATTTAGATAAGGAGGTAAGCCACAGGATCCAGGCTGGATGGACGAACTGATAAAGGGTGTTAGGTCTGCTCTGCGACAGAAGTATAAGACAAAGACAAAATTGATTTTTTTTTTTTAAATCGGTGGTGAAACCAGCTGTGTTGTATGGTAGTGAGATCTGGCCGTTAAAGAAAGTGCAGGAGAAGAAATTAAACGTGGCTGAGATGCGTATGCTGAGGTGGATGATCGGGAAAATGAGGATGGGCAAAATAAGAAATGATCTTATTGGAGAGCAGACAAGTGTAGTGGGGGCATCGAAGGAAGCCCAGGAACGAAGGCTACAGTGGTATGGGCATGTGATGAGGAGCGATGGGGACACCTATTGCAGAGAACAATGGAGTTAAAGAGGCAGGCCGAAGAGAAGATGGTGGACTGCATCTCTGAAGACCTGAGAGAGAAGGACTGAGCCGGGAGGTCACGTGGGACAGAGAGAAATGGAGGGCAAATATCAGGAACAGAGGCACCTGAACTGGGAAAAGCTGAAGAAGAAGTACGAGGGTGGTCCAATAAGTACCCGGCCGAACAAAGAAAACACAAAAGTTTTGGAAGAAATATATTTATTTTTCATCATAATCTCCTTCTAGCTCTACACACTTTTTACAGTAATTTGAATAACCTAGATACCTTTTCTATAATGAAAACTGTCTAACTCTTCAAAATAGCTATTAACTTCGACATTTTTTAAAGTTTGGGAACAGAAAATAATCCGTGTGGGCTAAAAAGGCGAATAGGTTGGATGAGGTAGCGATTCAAACATTAATTCATTAATTTTTGCCATTGCAATAATGGACTTCTGAACTGGTGCATTGTTCTGACGAAACAACACTTTCTTCTTGGCCAAATGCGGCCGTATTTGTTGATTTCTTCGCCCAAATTTTGCAGTAAGTTCTCATAATACGGGCCGTTGATAGTTTTCCCTTTTTCAAAATAATCAATGAAAGTTATCCCGCGCACATCCCCCCGCCCCCCCCCCCCACCCCAAAAAAAAAAAGTAAATAAAAATCGACGCCGTAACCTTGCGTGTAGATGAAACGGTCTTTACCTTCTTTGGAATGGGTTATTCATTATGTGTCCATTTTTAAACTGTTCTTTTGCCTCAAGAGTGAAGTTGTGGACCCATGTTTCATCCATGATTATGAAAACGCGCAAGAAATCAGCTCTGTTACTGCCAAACTTCGTCAAACACTTAACTGAAACATCTTCACGACACTGTTTTTGCTCGAGTGAGAGCAAACGCAGCACAAACCTTGCACACAGTTTTCTCATGTTCAAATTTCCATGTAATATGCGAAGTACCGCACTTTTTGAAACGCCTATTGTGTCTGCTAGCTAGCGCACTTTTAGTCGACGACCATTCAGTACCGCTTTGTGGATTTTCTTCGCCATTTCTGGAGTCGTCACCTCACTGGTCGACCACTGCGATGCTCGTCTTGGTAGATCGTACGCCGGTTTTAAACTCAGCTACCTAATATTTTACTGTCGTAGACGGAGGAGCAGACTCTCCCAAAGTGTAATCTAGCTCAGCTTTAATATTGGTTGCGCTGAGGCCTTCGAAAATATTATATTTCATACCGGTGACCAGTTTTCTCCATTTTCTCAAGTTCACTCGCAACATTCACTACTGATGGCTGCCAAACAAATATTAAACAATGTGGCGTCTTCAAACTTGAAACATATGCTTCATATATTGTATACTTTCCAATCCAGAGATATTTTTCAATAACAACTGCCATATCTCTGTCAGGCCGGGTACTCATTGGACCACCCTCGTAGATCTGGACACATTGGCCGCTGCAGCGACGCGGATTCCCCTGCCAAACTTTTCATCAGACCCATACTTCACCTCTCTACACACTACTGACTTAATGCCGCTGACCGTTATCCTCTTTAACAGCGTCGTTTCGCAGATTCACGTAAGACTTCTAGCCTGATGTAAATCTTCGTTAAAGGGATTAATCATTGTCATCGGTTTAATTATACACATGTCCGAAAAAACGAAAACCACATGCAGGGGGTGGAAGAAATAATACGAACACCTAACGTAGACAAACGTTTACTTATTAATAAGAATTTGAGAACAATTGCAACTCTTCTAGAAACAGATCCGTAAAGTGTCTTTATGGTTTCCAACAGATGTTAATGTTATCCATTTTTGCACCACAATATCCGCCAATTAGTACAACGGTGTTGGAGTTGTAAATCTGCTCCTCCCTCTCGGCTCTAAAACAGTTTGATAATTTTCTGATGCTGTACGTAGCACGAACCTTCTTGGCCGTGTGTGTGGGCACATTGTCATTTTGGAGCCGCGGCGGATTAGCCGTGCGTACTGGGGCGCCGTGCTGCGGGGCGGTGCGCGCGGCCGTTCGCCGTCGGGGGGTCGAAGGTGTTTGTGTTGTCCTTAGGTTAGTTTGATGACCACGCAGCTGAGTGCGATAGATTTTAAAACATCTCCCGCCGAGCGGGAGGGGGAGGGGGGTGGCGGGACTGATGACCCCGCAGTTAAGTCCCTTAACAGACATTTGAACATTTGAAGGGCGCGGGTTCGAGTCCCAGACCGGGTCGCGAGGGGGCGGCAATCTTTAGGACTATCGGTGGGGGTGGCTTCGGGGTCGAGGGTAGGGGCAGGCAGGGCGGTTAAGTTGTTCAAAATTAATTTGATGTACAAATTTAATAAAATGAATCAGGGGCGGTTGGCAGTGGGCACGACTGAGGTGCGAGGTGCGGCGCGCTCACCGTAAATGCACTGCGACAATTCTTTGGCGTATGCACTCTATCACAAGCACAAGATCGTCGGGGGTGGTGGGGACGGCGCTGGACTGGTGGAGGCGCACAGGTGTGGACAAGGGCGGATTCAGAGGCGGGGGGGCACAGGGGCACGTCCCCCCCAGACGGCCCGTCGAAAAATATGAGAGAGAGAGAAAGGGGGGAGAGAGAAGGGAGAACTTTTTGTGTTATGGTTCCATTTAATTGCTTCTTTTTTTTGTCAGTAATTTACACTAAAAATAAAATATAAAAGTTGTGTATTGTTTAGTGATTCCTTGGGAGATAAAAGAGCTAATCTGTATGTTTTACCCATACGTAAATAAAGTTAAAGGATTTAACTATGTAAAAAAAACTGTGGCTTGGATCAAAAGCAGCTGCGGTGGAATGGCCGAGTGCTCTATGGCGCCTTGCTATGGAGCTGCGGTTGCTCCCCATTGGGAGTTCGAGCCCTCCCTAGGCAATAGGTGTATGTGTGTGTGTGTCGTCCGTAGGTTAGTTTAGTTTAACTAGTTTGTAAGTCTACGGATTGATAACCACAGCATTGATTTACAAACATTTCAACATTTTATCAAAAGCAGAAACAAAATGCACGTTGACCTGACTACGGAGACAAAATAAATCGAAACTATCTAGACAAAAAAATCTTTTCATGGTCTTGCACACTGAAAACTGTAAATGTCCTGATCCGAGAGTGGACTGTGCCAGGGACGCAAGAGGTACCAAGCACTGGAATGTTTTGTCCGTTATACGCAGTAAGTTGTGTACGAGATCTTGTCAATCGTGGTGAGCTTAACCCTAGGTTAGTAACATCCATAAAAATGACGGCTACGTTCAAATTGTCCGTGAGCTGTTACGTTTTGAGGAACAATTGATGAACAAGTGTACACGGGTAGAGTGTTGGTTTGGAATTACACTCATTGAACTGATGGGTGTTACTAACAAAAGTTCAAAACCCCCTGAAAGATGGGTGTTATTACGAGCGTTAAAACCAGATGTTAGTAACGCAGAATTAACAGTTCATAAGTAGCATGAGTGAGCAGAGCAAGAGACACGCTGGTGTCTAATTGAAGACATGTGTCGTTTCCAGCAATATCAAATGCCACAAATAGTTTGGTTGAGTGTCTCTGTACTACACTAGAGACGGACTAAGGTACATGATGTCCGCGTACATCACTAGGCTCGGTCGTCAGCTTTGAAAAAACAGTTCGCAAAGAATGAGAAAATGCTCGGTGCCTACGAGAGCGAGCGATGTTACAGTGGAGTGTATGTTGGGGAAACACAGACGGCACATGGTCAGACTTCGCCCAAGAAAAATAAGTCGAATTCTGTGAAAGGCAGTTCTGTCTCTCGTACTTGAAAAAGCAAGAAGGGCAATATTTCAGACGCGGCGACTCTTGTTTCCTCTTTACGCGATGCGGCAGGAGTGCCCGACGCAAGGCTTTTCCTGTTTGTCACTTTTCCTGTACGCCAAATACGGGCTGCCTCAAGGTTTTCTGCGGTCCTGCCACGCCAATCCTGATGCTCTCTAATTTCTAACAGTTTCTACGAGATTGTATCTGCATGTTTTATAATCTGCCCGGAAATGGGTTCGCCAGACATGTTGTATATAATTGCATCACGGTTCATAGTATTTGCACAAACTGTCCACAGACACACTGAAACCTGCACTGTCGGACTAAGCCGTGAAGTTCCGTGAGCCATTGACGGTATGTCTGGATAGGCTGCTGTCTCTGTTGAAAAAATTCTGACGAGAAGCAACTACTTGCCCCCGAACCTCAAAATATTTAGTAAGGGCACTAATTAAGTCATCAAACTGAAGAAACTCTGGACGCGAAGTTAGAAACAATTTCTGTACTCGCCTTTAAATTGGAGTGTGGGCAGTTGAAAGTAATTTACATTGCTCAAAGCAGTTGAGGGATAAGGTGAGATACCGTACAAAATATACACATGGTAACGAATAATATTCACATATTGGTTACAATTGTAATTTTTGTATGATACAGTACGATATTTTGCTGATTCTAGTCTTCACTTGACGTTTACATGGCGTTTACTTAGTACGAGACACCATGGGGCTACCATAATAGTGAAAAAGTCATTATTATTGCCCTCTAATATGGTGTGTGATCACCTCGGACGGCCGGTACAGTTGTGCACCTGCGTGGTATGGACAATATGAGATTATCAATCAGCTCTTTAGGGATAATTTGCCTAATCTTTCAGGTGTACAATATCCAGCTGTGCAACCAGCTGGTCTGGCTGCAGTGTGTCTGCCAAGTGCATTCCAGACATGCTCAATCTGGTGTCAGTCTGGTGAAGAAGCTGGCCATTCCGCCATTCAACTAGTGCAGCTCTGTGGGGACGAGCCTTATCGTCTACCGGAAGGAACCCATCTCCTGTGGCACCAGCATAGGAAACAACGAAAGCGACGAAGGATCTCGTCTCTATACCTCTGAGCAGTCAAAGCTCTATTCTGAACGACGTAGAGGTCCGTACGACCGCCAATACTGACTCCTACCCACACCATTCGTCTACCGCCATGATACCGTCATCTCTTGATGATGTTACCCGTAGACGAATTTGGTCTTGCAATCTTGTAATGGTTACTGTTGTCTGAACTCGCGTCCAGGTCTTGTAAATTTAACTACTTATGAACTAGCTAAGACTAAGGACGGCACAAATATCCATGACCGAGGGGGGATTCGAACCCCCGACCGTAGTGGCCGTGCAGACCGTGACTGGAGCGCCTCAGTCCCCTCGGCCACCGCGGCCGACAAATATCTTTCAATCAACGTAAAAGTATGCTTCGAAATAACGAATTAAATACAAAATCGTCGCGCAATACATAACATATTGAGCAATTAACATAAGTTTTTATCATGACCAATTACTCAAGCATTAACATAAGAGGGGCTATGAAAGCAAATAATTACGCACAATCAATCGTCAATAAAATAGTCGTCGGACAAGTGTAGAAAAAAAAGTAAGTTTTAAGTAGGATTCGAACTCGGGTTGTCTGTGTGGTAGTGAAGTACATTGCTAATTACATCACGCTGACTGACCCACGACTGCTAGCTTAGTACAGGTATCTCTGTTACGCGCTGGACTATGATCTCGATTTTCGGGGAACAAAGCCTTTTAGCTTGGTGGTCTGGAGAAATTCGCGCTCGACATTCCTGCGACCCATCAAAATTCGTTTGTACCATACTTGGTGTTCCCCTTCCAGACGGGCGGTCGCGCGTAGCACGAGTGAGCTGTGGCCAGCCCGGTTCTCCGGGGCCCACGCCGCGGCTGCCAGCTGACTGGCTGGCCGCTGGGGAACGTCCGTCGCTAGAGGTCTGCGCGGATGCGGATATCCGCAGTATTTCTTTTTTTACGTATAAAATTGTGATCGACGCGGATATCCGCGTGTTATATGCGGATAAAAAGCTAGGTATCTGCCCAGTACGTCAATCGAAATATTAGCTGAAAACTTCAAGCATGTGGACATTCTTGGAATCCTTGCAGGGCCCAGGTAGAGTGGAAGTCTATTGTTCTCATCCTCTGGCCACAGCGGACGTAGCTGTACCTGAGGGACCTGCGTCTTAACCGTTTACGTGACGTGTCTTATCTGCAGTCTGGCAAGTGCTTTCTGGGTGGCAAACCGGCCCACTGCGCTCCAGAGGTGCCATGCCAAATTTCCGCTGCTTCCAATTAGCGCTTTGTAGTGACCGAGTGATAACATATATAATAGTCAATACAGTGACAGTTATTTCTTAAAAGAAACACGGCATCAGTGGATACTATATCGTGTAAAGTGAAAAGGTGTGATTTGACATTAGTGAAGGGAAAAAATCGACATCGTCAATTTGGAAAAAATTTGGAGACATATTTTATGCGGAGGAAAAGCTCAACGATATAGTGGCCTGTTTTGCGTTTAAAAAAGTATATTCTTACAATGGACACAAAAGCGGAACTTCAAATTTGCTGAAATATTCTTGTGAGACAGGACAATGTAGCACAATTACTTATTTGAATCTCAAGACAAATGCAAACTTTTCGCCAAATTTGAAGACAATTGCGACCTAAAAACTTATCAATCTTGTCAGCAAAGACATTTTACCGTTCGAAGTTCGTGTGGAAGATACACAATGTTAGACTGTATAGGCTGGCCGTAGCTGCAGTTGGGAATGAGGCTGCAATTGTCATAATTGGAGTCACACCTTATATATTTGCCTGGTGGTAAAGAGCATACTCATAACACTTTAAGAGATACCATTTAATGATGTTGTTGGTTATAACTTCATATTTTTCACTTGTTATCTTAGCATTGTTTGATATAAAACTATCTGCAATGCGTGAAAGTGGCGAGGGGTGGGGCGAAGACGCGGCTCACGTGCACCTGGCGAGAACTTGTGCTGTGTTAGTACATGTCACTTCAGAATCGGATTCCGATTCTGAGTTTTTGGAGAAACGGCGTTTTACATCATCTGACATTATTTATTTACCATAGGTATATAACCATATCGCAATGCACCTCAAAGGTAACAATACGATGGCGACATAAGTTATCTTTACACAGCAAAATAACACAAAACTAGTTTTCTTCGTATATTCAATATTCCTCATTTTTATTATCCAAATGATTTATGACAGCTACTCTGATTAATCGAGTTTTCACTGTATTCCGTTTTTGCTGGTACATACTGAGGTTACTCGCTAATAAGGTATGATATTGTAATAAACATAGGTATCTTTTTTGATAAATATAAACATTTAACGTGGACAGAGCGCAGCACGAAAACAAAAAAATGTTCAAATGTTTGTAATCCTATGGAACTCAAGAACTTAGATTATCAGACTCTAGACTTACAAACTATTTAAACTTACTTAAACTAAGGACGACAAAGATCCTCTCCAGGGGACACCACCTTGACGAAGTACTACGTGTGGTTGGAGAGGCTTGCGCATCCGTGGGAAGCTGAGGGCTATACCGAAGGTAGAGAACCTACTGCTGGAAAGTCCTCAGCTGATGGGTGAAACTAAGAGTGTCCCACAACGTCCCGTCTTCCTTATCCTCCCCCAGTCCTTTCCAAATTCCTTTCCCAACCCAAGGTGTGATGCGATCCGTGCCGAGGGGTGCATGGCACATGGGTGGATGTGTCTCGAACGGAGCTCAGGGATACCTCCCTGAGTAAGTAGCCTTGCACCGCGCAGGGTTATCGTGGTGTGGACCATATAAATCCCCAAATCTCGTGGGACTAAGATGGACACAGAGAAAGAAAGTATTTTAAAAGAATCTGAGGGGCAATCAGAGACCTCAGATACTCAGACATCGGGATCAGTACCGATGGAGTGCACTCGCACTTCTGAATCAGGGTATAGACCTGAGCAAGAAGAGGGAACTGTAACAGAGAAGTTGGACCAGATGAGGATTAAGGTCTTGTCTGGGGCTCAGAGAAGGAAACTTCTCAAGGAACAAAAGCAAAAGGAAGGAAAAGAATGGCTTCCTAAGCGTAAGTGGAGGGGATCAAAAGGGCTTAAGCCCAAGACCCCCAAAAAGAAACTGCCTCAGGTCGAAGGGGATACACAGACCACCTCGACGTCAAAGACAGGTGGCAAGAGGGTTGGGGAGGAATCTAAGACTCTCTCCTCTCTGGACAAGCGTGATCCTAAAAGGCTGAGGCAGGAAATAGGGAAACAGACTTATAGTACTGCAGTCTCGGTCTTTAGAATGGCGGTTGTCCAGGAAGGATACCCACTGGTGAGCATCACCTTGCAGCAGGAGGAGCTCGTGCAGATGGCCCTCTTTGAAGAGATTGGGGGGGGGGGGGGGACGCTGGTCCAGGACCCAAACTCAGGATGGTCTATCTAGACCGCAGTGCCCTCATTTTTGTCTGCAATGGGGAGCACTCAGCAGAATGGCTTAATGACAAGGTGCCCATGATATCCCCATGGGAGGATACGAAGCCGAACTCCTGAAGACCGCAAAGGTATCAATATAGGTACCAAAGATCCTTAAGTATGTCTCTCCAAAGACTGTTCGAGAAAATAAGGATCCAGAACCCAAAAGTCACGACAGAGGATTGGAGGATAATTAACCAAAAGGTCGTTCCAGAAGGATGAACCCTGGTGGTGGAGGTCGGAGAGAAGTCCCTGAAGGCAATGCGAGAGCAAGGCCTGAAACTTTTTTTAGGGTTCTCGCAGGTCAACGTCAGGGTAATCAAAGACCTTAAAGGCAATAATGGCAGCAAGATGGGGACTGGAAATGCTGCAGATAAACCTGCAGCACAGTAGAGGAGCCACTGCTGCCATGATACGTCGCCTGGGGAGACAGGAGGTGGACGTGGCCCTGATACAAGAACCCTATTTATAGAAACGGGGTGTATCGGGCCTCGGTGGTACTGGAGGTAAGCTGATTTATGCTAGAAATCTAAAAAACTCCAGAACATGCATTTATGTTACAAATGGAATCCCTTTCATACCAATGTTGGATTTTTGTTCAAAATCAAATGTTTGTATAGCTTATGGGACTTAACTATGGGGTCATCAGTCCCTAAACTTACAAACTACTTATGAACTAGCTTACACTAAGGACGGCACAAATATCCATTCCTGAGGGGGGATTCGAACCCCCGACCGTAGTGGCCGTGCAGACAATGACTGAAGCACCTCAGTCCCATCGGCCACTGCGGCCGGCATGGATTTTTGTTCCAGGGACCTGGTGACCATCAGGATGTAGCAACATGAGGAAGGTATCACGAGGGAAATTGTTTTGGCCTCAGCATACCTTCCTTATGAAGACAGCTCTCCTCCTTCTTTGGAAGTGAGGAGACTGACGCAAGCCTGCCATCGGCAAGGTGACAAACTGTTGGTGGGATGTGATGCCAATGCCCACAATCTATCGTGGGGCAGCAAGGACACCAACAGTAGAGGTGAGCACCTTCTTGAGTTTCTCCTATCTAACAACTTGGAGATCCTGAATAGGGGTGATGAACCTACATTCAGGAATAATAGAAGGGAAGAAGTAATTGACATAACTTTTGGTTCCATGATGATGGGCAGTTACGTCAAACAGTGGCATGTGGTCCTGGAGCCATCCTCATCAGATCACATGTATATTAAATTCAAGGTTGAAAGGGGAACCAGACAGACCATGGCCTATAGGAATCCCAGGAAAACGGACTGGGAGACATATAGGAGAGACCTTGATTTCAGCCTATCGGAAATTAAAACTTCGATAAGGAATCCAGCAGAGTTTGAGGAAGTAGCAGAGTCCGTAATCTCTGCTATAGTGACCTCATACCAGGACACCTGCTCAATCACCAAGAAGTGCACAAATAGGAGTGTGCCTTGGTGAAATAATAACCTGTAAATGCAAAGGAAACAGGTACAAGACTGTTTAACCTTGCGAGGCGCAAAGGACAACGGGCAAAGTATCGTGAGCCCCTTGTCAATTACAACTTTGCCATCAGATGGGCAAAGGAGGCATCCTGGAAGGTATTCCTTGAGGAAGTGGAGGGCACGGCTGCTCAAGCGAGACTTCATAAAATCCTCACTAGGGTACCAACTAATCTAGGAGGAACATTGAGGAAGGAGGATGGGGAGTATACAAAGACACCACATGAAACGCTGGAACTGCTCGTCAAGACTCACTTTCCTCAATATACTCTGGGGGATATGTCAGACCAGAATGCGATTCCTGAGAGACAACGGTTCTCAGGAATTAGCAAAGAGGACTGGGAATTGGGCAAGTAGTGTGTCGATTTCAGTAAGGTCCGATTGGCGGTGGGAACATTTCAACCGTTCAAATCACCTGGAATCTTTCCAGCTCTCCTGCAACAATCGGGGGAAAATCTTATTAGATTCCTATGCAGGTTATTCAGGGTTAGCCTAGCAGCAGGAATCGTTCCCAATGCGTGGAGGGCAGTGAATGTTGTCTGCATTCCAAAACCTGGGAGAATTGACCATACCAAGGCCAAGGATATGAGACCAATCTGCCTGTCCTCCTTCATTCTGAAGACATTGGAAAAGCTGGTTAATGTGCATGTTGGAGAAAGGAGGTTAAGTAGGGCTCCTCTACATTCAAACCAACATGCATATCAGCCAGGTAAGACATCTCTCCACCAACTCGTTGGGAAGGTGGAGAAAGCACTACATTTTCAGGAAATAGCCCTCTGTATCTTCCTGGACATCGAGGGGGCTTTTAGCAACACGACCTTCGATTCCATGGTTAGGGCATCAGAGGTGCATGACCTAGGGACCACTATATGTAGGTGGACTAGGGCTATGCTCAGTGGAAGAAAGGTAGAGGCTACCACGATGAATGAAAAAATGGTAGTCAATACCAGTAGGGGTTGCTCGCAAGGAGGAGTTCTTTGCCGTTTATTGTGGAATCTAGTGATGAATGATCTCATTGGAGAATTAAACTCTAGGCACTACTTTCGCCAAGGATACGTAGATGATCTTGTCATAGTAATACTTGGCAAATTTGCTGACACAGTCAAGAATATGGCACAAGGTGCGTTGGACATTGTGCAAGACTGGTGCAGAAAACAGGATCTGGGGGTTAGTCCTAAGAAGACTGTTGTTGTACCATTCACAAAGAAGCATATCCAACATTCAAGTTGGAATCTAAAGCTTTTCAATGAAGCGCTTCCTGTGAAGGGGACAGTGAAATATCTAGGGGTTACCTTAGATGAGAAACTGACATGGATCCCTCACATTAGGAATATTTGCTCCAAGGCAAAAGGTACTCTGGTACGTACCAGGAGAGCTTGTGGCAAAAATTGGGGCCTGAGCCCCAAGGGTATGCACTGGATACACACCACGGTGATTAGACCCAGGATCACCTATGGGGCGCTCGTATGGTGGAAGAAGGTAGAACAGCTAAGGAGCTTGGTAAGGTGCAGAGATTAGCCTGCTTAGCCATAACAGGCGGAATTAGCAGCACACCAACTGCTGGGATGGAAAAGATGTTGGATATGCCCCCATTACACCTTTGGGTCAAGATGGAGTCAGCGGCTGGTTCATACAGACTCAAAACTGGCAAAAACTGGAACTCTTTGGGCTATCAAAATTCACACACTAAAATAGTGAGTGAGGTAAATATAGGAAAGGTTGGAGAAAAGCCAGCTGACTATATTATAATCCCATACTGCTTCAACAAGCCTTTCAATATAACAATTGGAAGCAGGGAGCAATGGGAGGAAATAGTTAGACACCGTACGGGGGATATTGTCTAGTTCACTGATGGGTCAAAATCAGACCAAGACGTTGGGGCTGGGGTATACGGGGTGCAGCCAAGACTGGAGGGTGTCATCCGTCTAGGGAAACTGATCTCAGTATTCCAGGCCGAAATCACTGCCATCGGGGGGGGGGGGGGGGGGTGGAGGACAATATGCGTAGGTGCTACAAAGACCGTAGCATCTGTTCAGACAGCCAGGCAGCCCTGAGATCATTGGAAGCTCCTGCAACAAGGTCTAAAATTGTTGCAGAATGTCACAGGGTTCTTGTGGAGCTAGGGGAAAGCAATAGAGTAAACCTATTGTGGGTCCCTGGCCACTCAGGGATCAGTGGCAACGAACATGCCGACAGATTAGCCAGGATGGGGGCAGAGACTACATTTATTGGACCGGAACCTGTTCTGACAATGAACAAGGCAATGATCAAATTGTAGCTACGTAACTGGCTCAGAAGACAGCACAAAGAATATTGGACCAAAGTCTATCAACAAAAACATGGCAATCTAATGATGCCAAAGCCATGTTTTAAAAGAAGCTCTGCAATCCTGGGCCTGAACAGGAGAGAGATTAGACTCATGGTTGGATTGCTGACAGGCTATGGGAATTTCAAAAAACACCTACATGCAATGGGAATAACAGAAGTGGACCCTAAATGTAGGATCTGTGATGACGGTGATGAAACTGCATCACATCTAATATTCGAATGCATTACATTGGAGAGTAAAAGACACAGAATATTTGGGACAACCAGGCCCGAAGAAATTGTGTCTAATAAAGAACTGGTAAAGGGACTCCTTGCACTGTTCAAGGGCATTGGTTGGCTTTACTAGATATACAGGGAGCGATATCGCACAATAAACTTAGTTTCGGTGCGGGTTGGACCAAGACTGTTTTGGCTTCCCTGAGAAAATCAATCAATCAATCAAAGGCCTCCACACCTCTTGTTAGTTCGATGTGTGCTCAAACCGAAAGTGCATTTGATTGTTTGTGTACTCCAAAGATTCTCACTGGACCCTTTAGTTGCACAGCCACTTTACCTCAAAGAGCTTTTATACCAAAAAGGTGCACAATTCCCTCTTCGAAACTCCAGTGCATGACTAGAGTTTCAGATGGGAGACCTTACACTTTGATGCTCTCAAAAATTGGAAATGAGGTACTAGTGCAATGTCCAAGTCGACGAGAAAATCGTCAGGCACACAGTTCAAACTGGCCTATCTTCGTGTCTTTTCGAATGTGGAAATGTTTGTAATTGTAAGGGACCAAACTGCTATGGTAATCAGTCCCTAGGTTTACGAAGTACTTACACTAACCTACTAACCTAACCCCCCCACACACACACAGACGCCTGAGAGAGGACTCGAACCTCCGACGGGAGCGCCCGAACATTCCCTGACATGACGCCTGGAAGCGCGCGGCATCCGTCTTCGATACCAACCATTCCGGTATTCGCCTCAATCATTACAAAGTTACTCCGGAAAGCCCAAGTATGGGTCGCCAAGGGGGGAAACCAACCTGCTGCTGTGGAACCAACACCACCTAGAAGACAAGGCGTTACAACAGGCCGTGCCTACGTCACACTTAGAGGCCCCGGCCGCCATCTGACTGGCCGGCCGCTGCGCGGCGGTGGGCGTGCCCCAGCCAACAGCCAGTGAGTTGGAGGCCGCGGCCTCTAAGTGTGACGTAGGCACGGCCTGTTGTAACGCCTTGTCTTCTAGGTGGTGTTGGTGGAACGCGCCTGCAGCGTGTTAGCCACTATTTCCGAGTGGGAATGCAGAGTGTTAAGCAACTCGATACGCTTGTGGGCAGACATCTCCAATTACACTGACTGTGTAAAAGCTCGTAATCCGTCATGTTGCCGCGCTCGGGTGCATTTAAGTGGCAACAAAGCATTCCCGTAGGGTATACCAGACTCCCCGAGACAGCAAAACGCGAGGAATGATTGAAGCTTACCGTCTCCACTACTGCATGTTTATAAGCCGAGGGCAAGTTGAGCCGTTATGGCAACGATGTCGTGATACGTGACGGGCGTGGACAAACGAGTAATTTTAATTAGACTATACGTCCTCCGGACACGAAACTACAGGTGGTTTCCCACGCGATGTCAACAGAGTTTGTGACACTTGCGGGGAGTGACACTTGCGAGGAAAGGGAATGTGTAGACACTTGCGGGGAGACCTGGATGCTGCAGGTAGTGAACAGGGCGTTCCAGAAGTAGGGATACACCACCCCTACGCCACGCCCTCCAGCCGCTACCGGTGCCCTATTCAGGGAAAGGCCCACCGAGCGAGGTGGAGCAGTAGTAACGGGAAGCATCTATATTCGCATTTATCGCAAATGCGAATTTTTCCTGTCCCTAGTAATACTTCTAAAAATACACAGCTGATCAAGCAAGGGCAGATCTTTGGGTGTATTACTACAAATAACTAAAACACAATTTGATCATGGAATTATATACAATCTCATTATAAAGGTTTTTTGTAGGTGGTTTTGAGCAGCTTTTAAATATGTTAGGAATTGAATTATGAAATATAGACAGCTACACCTTATGTTTATTATGAGATATCGATTTCGTCTAATTTCAGGTCATCTTCAAGTCTCAAACAACATGTATTACTTATGCATTTTTCCAGTGGCACTCATAACCTTTAACTGTTTACACACAACGTCTAACGTTGTTAATCGCGTTAGCGATGAAAACAGAACCCAGAATCTTTGCGTCTAAGTAATACATATATTGGTGTGATGTCTTATTTCGAAAGAACAGACATCACACCAATACATATATAGCTCTCGGTAAAATGGAACGGTACGATGTCGTTACGTAGCACAGCACGGCCGACTGGAAACGCAGGAGAAGTGCAAACAACGTTCTCTCCTGAGAGGTATGATTATAATTAGGTTCGGCGTAGACTTCTACAACATACAGTCTACACGGCGAAGATTACACCAAAAAATTTAACTTTTCGTCTACTTTGGTGATAGCAAGCAAATTTTAAAATCGTGTCTACTATGTAAAGATTTAGTTAGCAACACAAAACGCTTCAGGTCCATAACTTCACTGGTTTTCGAGTTCTGAATTTTTATTATGTTTTTAATGTTATTATAGAAAAAACAAATTTGGGACTCACATTACAATTTTCATATGGCAGATTTTGTAGGTACATTCACAAGACATAATTCAACGGTTCTGTGCATTCATCTTATGAGAAATATCAATCATTTGTTTTCAGTGTATTTCAAATTTCTACATTTAAGTTAATTAGTACTTAAATGTGGTGATGAAATAAATAAATTACGTGTATATGTGTAGTCTTATGCGGCCAAACTACCTTGGTCATCGATCGCTAGACTTACACACTACTTAATCTTACTTAAAATAACTTTGGCAAAGTACAAACAAACATACCCATGTCTGAGGAAGAACTCAAACCTCCGACCGGACCGGCCGCGCAATTTGTGACACAAATTACATGTTTGATAATATTAATGCATAGAAGTATGAAATCACGTCAAGACTACTTCCTGCAAAAATTTCGACAAAAAAGTTGGCACTGAGTTTAGAAAACAAAATTCTAGTATATTGGATTTTAACATTTTATCAAAAAATGAATGTTACTACAAGAGATGCAGCCATTCAAATTTACGGGCACCATAACGTTTTCCATTCCTGAGTAAATGAGCTGCTTCTTGTAGTTTCAACGCCACAATCCTTTTTCTTGAATGTTCTGAATATAAATCTTCACACAGACTTCTTGAGGAGGAGAGTGATATGGATATCTGATTGTAAACCACTGCCTATTACCTTAGACCTTTTTGACTGTACTGAACACGAGTTCCGGGTATTCCGTAATTTATATTTATACAGTTAACAGGCAATGTAATTTATAACCAACTATTGGCTGCCAATTTCGCTTCATTTTTCCTGGAAGTCTTGCAACTTGTTTCTCCCTGTTGGTTTGTGCCAAGTTCGGAGTAAAAATGGTTCTATATGACGGTGATGGAAAATAGAATTTATCTTTAGCATTTTTCGGTATGTGACATTCCCTTACACATTCCGTATTTCATACATTTCTTAGATGTATTTCTAATTCGAATACAGCCAAATCGTTTTGGTGTCTACGAATAAACACTTCAAGTATGTAAAATACTCATTGACTTATTATTAACGTTTTTTTTTAATTGCAGGTTTAAGGTTGCGTCTTCTATTAAAAAGCATAGTAGCTATTTTTAAAGAGATGGAAGTTGCGTGATAGTGGGGTTAACTACATAGCGGTCAATTACATCAACGTATCTGTGCAGGATGCCTAATATGTTTATTGCTTGTGCAGGTGTCTCGATATGCTCAGTGTTCTGAATAATATGCTTTTAGGAGGTATGACTGTGGAATTTCATCGTCTTGTAGTAGCAAAGAATGTCTTAATAACTCTCCAAACATTATCACTATTAAAATACCTTTTTCTTTTCAGGAGGAGCACTCAACGAATTAATATGTATTTAGAACAAGTTACTATATTGCTCTTCAGCTTGCAAAGGGTTGTGCAATTTCACTGAGTTTCGTGTTATGTTAACAGTGTGGAAAGTTGACAACAGCAGTGCTGGACTTCTTGGTGTGCCTGTACCCAGGAAATGCCATTAGCCGCCCCAAGGGCCCCGGGTTCCACGCAAATGTCACTCCGCGCAAGTGTCACTCCACGCAAGTGTTCCAACCCCTGTCAACATACGTATCACGTTTTAAAGAATCCAGTGTTATTCATCTTTTGTACCTGTGGACTTCACTGTATTCTATGCTCTGTAAAATATGAAAAATAACGCTGCATGGGGGACCCTGTAGGTGCTCGAGTGATTGTTAAATGTACAAGGTATGTGGTCTAGTGACTGACAGAAAACGTTTCAGAAATACCGTCTGGTCGAGATGGATCCATCAACGACGCAGAGTTACCGAGATTGTCGTTTGCTAGTTAGTTTAGAACTTTAGTAGAAGAGAGCTAGGATGGTTAGATCCTTTTGCTGTAGTTCGGTCGTTGGGTTGGAGATAGTTGTTGTTTCATAGTTCAAAATGTTTGTAGAGCTTATGGGACTTAACTACGGGGTCATCAGTCCCTAAACTTACAAACTACTTATGAACTACCTTATACTAAGGACGGCACAAATATCCATGCCCAAGGGGGGATTCGAACCCCTGACCGTAGTGGCCGTGCAGACCGTGACTGGAGCGCCTCAATCTCCTCGGCCACCGCGGCCGGCTGTTTCATAGTGTCGCAGGCTAGTTGGGATAGAATTTAAGTATAAAAGTGTTTGAAATACTCTAAAATATGCGATGCAGTGTCTGTTTCTAATTGTGGATCATATTGTGATGCGATAGAGCTATAAAGAAGTCGATTTAGGATTATCTTTTTGTGGTATGAAAAAACTTTGTGCTGTATACGTTACGAAGTATTGTCTGTTTGATCATGTGTTCGTGGTGTTTAATTTACGGTTGGTGCCAGATGTTTGTGGTGGAAAATTAATGCTGATCTTTTAACTTATACATTCGTAGTAAATTCGACAAGTTCGTCATTGCAAGCCATGGAGACAAGGCGACGTTACCATTTCCTCCTACCTGGCGGCAGCGTTGTGAGAGCACTCGGAATACTGCAGAAACTCGGCAAGGAAACACTGGAGAACATTCAGCAAATCCTATGGTTGTACCGTATAAAATGGAACTAACCGATGTTAAACTAGATGTTGTAATGGAGGAGCTCCTATCTGTACTACAACTTCATGTTGTTGGACAAGCCACTAGATTTCTTAGGGATTTTTTTAAACAAAATGGAACTATGCGTGTACCTAGTATCCACCCACGACTTTCACCTGGAAGGAAGCTGTATAGGGTATAGCAATGTGATTGTGGACACTGATAGGGCAGCTGGAATAGATTGACGTCGAATATCCGAGTAAAAAAAAAAATACATTTATTTGTCGAATCACGAGTTTTGGGGTAAAAATAAAATTACTGGTAACCACCTTGCCGATATTATAACATGCGTTTGCCAGATACTTTTACCTCTTCGTTTGGCATTACCAGACTGGAGGCTACAATATACACTTATGGACTAGATCTGAAACGAGGACAGCCAATATTTACAAAGTGCATCCCTGTACTGTGTGCCACTCCCATCCATGTGGCCTTGGGTAACAAAATTCCATAGAGAACAGTTGTTGTGTTCAATTGTGTTTTGCAATTGTTTACTGCGTTAATAAGAACACCGAAAATTGACTGGTGGGTCCGTAAGTCTAGCGAACTGTGGGACGTTTGCGGTCTTAAGGGTTAGTTGATTGGTACATTGCGTTTGCATGGTAATGTGCAGAAATATGATGATCGATAATGCGGACGTTGGGGTGCGATATAAGTGTTTGCGAACGTTCTGTTATACGTATGCAGTTGTACTGTAAAGAAAAAAATGTAGACATACAAATTATTTCGTGCATTTTTTAAAATTGTTTATTGTAACTCTCCAAGGAAATAGCGTTGTATAATAGGGTTTAGTTTTGTTTAAACGTCTTATGAGGTGTTCGATTATCGGTATTTGACTTGTGTCGGATAAATGTTGTAAAGTTGTAGCAAGGAAATAAGAGGTAAAATTAAACTACTCGAATTCTCGGAATTGTCGGAAGGTACAGAATTGGATATTAAGTGGATTACAGAATGACCGAAAACTTACCTGTTTAGATACTGGATAGGAGACAGCGATACATCGATCTAAGGAAACGTTGGAACATTTCTAAAAGAACTGTGTGCATTGTGACAGGGCATGGTCGCTTTAGAGAGAGGAAGAGTACCTTGGATGTTATTTGAGAGCGAATGCTTGGAATAATAATAAAACGTTATGATATTTTATTTAAACAATGAGCATATGGCCGGCCGCGGTGACCGAGGGGACTGAGGCGCTTCAGTCACGGTCTGCACGGCCACTACGGTCGGAGGTTCGAATCCCGCCCTCGGGCATGGATATTTGTGCCGTCCTAGTTCGTAAGTAGTTCATAAGTAGTTTGTAATTTTAGGGACTGTTGACCCCGTAGTTAAGTCCCATAAACTATACACACATTTGAACATTTGAACATTTCTAAAAGAACTGTGTGCATTGTAACAGGGCATGGTCGCTAGAGAGAGAGAGAGAGAGAGTGAGAGAGAGAGAGAGAGAGAGAGAGTACCGTGGATGTTTTTTGTGTTTTTTGAGAGCGAATGCTTGGAATAATAATAAAACGTTATGATATTTTATTTAAACAATGAGCATATGTTGTTGTTGTGGTCTTCAGTCTGGAGACTGGTTTGATGCAGCTCTCCACAATACCCTATCCTGAGCAAGTCTCTTCATCTCCACATAGGAATGGCAACCTACATCTGTCTGAATCTGCTTACTGTATCCATCTCTTGGTCGTCCTCTGCGGTTTTTACCCCACACACTTCCCTCCAACGCTAAATTCCCAATTCCTTGATGTCTAAGAATGTGTCCTACCAATCTATCCCTTATTTTAATGAAGGTATGCCAGAAATTTCTTTTCTCCCCAATTCTGTTCAGTACCTCCTCATTAGTTACGCGATCCACCCACCTAATCTTCAGCATTCTTCTGTAGCACCATATTTCAAAAGCCTCAATCCTCTTCCTGTCCGCACTGTTTATCGTCCATGTTTCACTCCCATACAAGGCAACACTCCATAGAAATGCCCTCAGAAACGACTTCCTTAGGCTTAAATCAATATTCGTTGTTAACAAATTTCTCTTTTTCAAGAGTGCTTTTCTACCCATTGCCATTCTGCATTTTATATCCTCTGTACTGCGACCATCATTTGTCATTTTACTGCCCAAGTAACAAAAACTCATCTACCTCCTTTATTGCTTCGTTTCCCAGTCTAAATCCTTCAGCGTCACCTGATTTTCTTAGACTGCACGAGCATATGTTTATAGAATCGTTTTATGTAGCCTGTGTGTGTGTGTGTGTGTGTGTGTGTGTGTGATCGGTAGAGGCTAGTAATTTCCGCTATTTCTGTCACTGTTTTTGCGAAGCAATATACGTTTGATAATTTTGGAGGTGTGGCTGCAGATTGCAGCGATTTGTTGACTAGCGCTGCTTCCTGCGTGTGTGTCTGTGGAGTGAAACTGTTTGCTGAGCACCTGGAGAGGGAATGGTCCGTGATTGACGCTGCTTGCCGCGTGACGCATGCCCCTCCACCTGGGCGCACATCGTTAGCGAGTGGGCTCGCACTGCGTGGAGAAATAATTATTTGTTTTCCGCGCGCATCTACGTCGAATACACTGTGCCACCAGAACTTGTCGTCGGCATGTATTGTGTGTCTCTTGGGCGTCTCCAAAGTAGCTGTTGGTGGCTGCGAGTTTATTTGGATATGTAATATAGACATGATATTCTGTTTAAACATTTAGCAATGTTTATCGATAGGACTGTTGGATTTGTTTCATGTTTCTTGTTGAGAGAATACTGATGGCTGGAGAAGAGAGAGTGGGCCCCATAGGTTCACAAAGCTTTCCCCAGTGTCCTGGCGGTTTGTTTTGAAAGGCTGAGACTGGAGGGAGGGGGCAACAGGTATCAGCGGCCTCTGTCGACAGGGGTTGAAAGGAGAGGGTGGACGCAGGTATCAGCAGCTTCTATTGCCAGAGGTCTGAACTGTCTAGGTTCTGCTTTTCTCACTATGAGAGACACAGGAAATCGTTTTCCTGCACGCGATTTTGAAAATGACTGCATTGTAGTTGCGTAATTACTGTATATGCACGTGGCTTTACAGATGATTTTCGTTATGTCCCAACTATATGTACTTCTAATTGTGTATGCAAAATGATCTGTAATTAAGGTGCTTTTTATTACATTACCAAAACTGAGTGCACAGACTTTGTAGTTTATACTTATTGTACTGGACTGAGTGGGTGGACATCCACCAACCTGGAGGCGACAATTTCATGGCCAAAGGCGCATCTCTCTTGAATGCAAACTAGCATGCTATCACTGGACTGAGTCTTCAAAACTATGGCGTCAGTTCCTCCTCTCACTTCAGTGTGATCATCACTCAACCCACCACCCACCATGCCCTGCCCCCACTCCCCATTCTCACCCACCCCCCAAACATATCCAAAATTACTCCCATGCTGACTGGGATACCTACCGGCGATCCACTGATACTTCGGTCACAAGCTACCCTCTCCTCATCTGCAGACCTGTGACTTAGACCACATGTCCTTCTGGCACTGTCTACGCCCACATCGCCAACAAAGCCGTTCACCCACATTGTCCTACCCTTCCACCACAGGCCATCCTTCTCTGACGTGACTCCCGTTGTCTCTACTGTTCCTTAGTGTTTATTTGTGACCAGGACACACTGCTACACCATCAGCAAGTGCAAAGACACATCAGAAACATTTTTACCACGAAACAATGTTGGGCTTGGCGACAGACATCCATTCGTGTTAATGCCACAACTCCTCAAATTACTGGCAAGCCTTCCACTGCCTTATTGGCAGTCACCCCTCACCCAGCTACCCTCTCCAACACAATGACCGTCCTTTTCCTGACAACGTCAGTAAGGCCGAGTGTTTTCTCTCTATATCGCAGATACTTCCTTCATTCCCAACTATTCCCACTTTGACCACTCCCTCTCTTCCACAGTCCGTAAGTGTACCGATACCTCTGCTCCAGAAGTCACCCCCGGCTACCAGTACTTGTACCATATTCCTGCTTCAGAAATGGTAACTCCTATCACTGTCCTAGACATCAATTAACACTCAGCACATCACTACACTGCTCCCAGCTATGATCACCTAACCTACCAACACCTCCATGCCTGCCCCATTTCTTTCCGTGCCGCCCTTGCTTCTTTATACAACGTCATGCTCTACGCCAGCTTCTTCCCCAACCTGTGAAAAACCTCGCACATCCCGATTTTCCTCAAATCAGATAACCCCCATCTGCTGCCTCTTCCTGCTGTCCCATAAGCCTCATCTCAGTGTTCAGTACGGTCCTGGAAACCATTCTTCCCCGCCCCATTCATCAGCACCTCCACCAACACCAGCTCCTTTGCCTTTACCAGTGTGCCTTATGACCTTCCATCTTCATGGATGATCTGCCACTTTGCATCACCCACCTCCTCTCCACTTAGTTCAATTCCTATCTATCCGCCATCTTTGTTTTCTTGGACACTGAAAAACCCTTTGTTTATGGCATTCCGCTATCCTTCCCAAACTATGTCTACTTCATTGGTTCCTTTCTATTCCACTACCTCTCCTGTGTCAGTATCTACAACTACAACTCGCGTTTGTTTTACTCCTCCCTTGGGGTGTCCCATGGCTCTGTTCTCTCTCCCCTTCTCCATCTCCTCTACTCTGCAGAAATTCTTCAGCCCTAATCTCCCATCCACATCCTTTAATATGCTGTCAACACCTCCTTCGTTACTCTCGCCCCCTCCCTTCCACAATCGCAACACCTTTTCCAATCCCACCATTCCCAATTCTCCACCTGGTGCAATCAGTGGCTCCTCTCCGTCAACTGTGATATATCCCAGGCAATTGTCATAAGTATTACCGTCCCCTCCTTCCCTCACCATGAGTTTGACCTCAGATACCATGACTGCCCCATCCGCCTCATCTCCACCCTAAAAACCTGCTTCTCCAGGAATCCACACCTCAAAACGGCAGAAAAAGTCAAATACTCGTCTCTGTCTCCTGAAGCTCCTCTCCAGCAGACATGGGGGCTTTATTCAACCTTCCACCACTTTGTATACCTACCGATTCATCTTGTGTCCCGTCCTTTGCAGCTTCAGCATTAATTTGCTAAGTACAGGCTTGGCGAACTCAGGGGCCTGAGCAGGTGGTTGGTAGGCACCGCCAGTCCTCTAGACACCGTAACCTCTGGGCACACTTCAGCGACCATCGTGTGGCACGGCGGTGGAATGTTGTGTGTACTAGGGAATGGGGAACATTTGCTTAACCGCCCGGCTCACGAAGATGGTACAAACCTCTTCGGTCTCAAGGTGTGCTACGTGCTGATGGGATGCATGGCTGTTGAAGTGGAACAGTCGCTAGCGAGTGCCTCAGTTGTATAAGGCTTACCTCGGCACGCGGGGCTCTGTCTAGGTGGACACGTACTTCCTTAGCTACTCGTGGGACCGTGATGGATCCTTTGAGAAATTTTAAACCTCCTAGTGGGATGGGTAACAACACCCAACCCAATAAGAGGGCTCAGGTAGCCAGTCCTCCTGATTTAGGACCTCATTCAAATCGAGATGGGAATAGTTATGGAACACAAAATGTGTTTTTGATTATCAAAAGGAAAGAGGGTACGTTTGAAAAAGTGTCACCTTTTTACATTCAGAAGGGTCCGGAAGATATTGCTGGAGACTTAAAACCTATTAAGCGCTTGCGCAGTGGTACATTGTTGGTGAAAACCAATAATTCACAACAAGCAGCAAACTTCCAGAAAGCCGCATGTCTCGGCGAATTTCCTACCGAGGCAGACTTACATGGCACACTTAACAACAGCAAAGGTGTAGTTACGTGCAGGGACTTGGTGGAAATGACAACCGAAGAACTAAAATATGAGTGGGCAAAGGACGGCACAATAGATGTTGAAAAAATAATGAAAAGGGTGGGTGGGGAGTTAATGAAATCCGACTCCTTTATCCTCACCTTCAATAGCCCTAAACACTCGGAGTACGTCAAGACAGGTTTCCTCCGGTTTAAAGTCTGGCCCTATGTCCCAAACTCGATGCGCTGTTTCAAGTGTCAGCGGTGTGGGCGTACCACCATCGGTTGCAAGAGCGAAGCCACTTGTGGACAATGTGGTAAGGCAGCTCATGATGGAGTAGATTGTTCATCATCTCCAAAGTGTGTGAACTGCTCTGGTGAACAACCAGTTTGGCTCAGGGACTGCAGAGTGTACTTGGAGGAAAAGAAAGTGCAGGAGATTAACACGACAAAACACATTTCCTATGGTGAGTCCAAGAAAATTTTTATGGCCATGCAGCCTGCTTCCTTTGTAACATCTTTTGCTGCAATTGTTCAGAAGTCAGTTTCCAAGGCCAATGTCATTAGTGTCGGTACATCTGTACCTGCCAGTGCACGTGCAAGGCAGCAGCTGTTACCATGTCTGAAGACTCAAAATCTTCATCTGACAAAGCTACTGTCGTCACTGTTGAAGAGCTTTCAGCGCACTCTACAGTAGAGGGCGCTGCGCAGAGCTTACCACCTTCCAATCCCGTTGCTTTTCAAAAGGCCAGCACAGCCCCTTCTACTGGTTCTGTCTCCACTGTAAAGGCTGCCAAGCCGAAAAAGACACCAGCAAAATGTCAGGCTCTGGTTAAGTCAGGTAATAAACCATCAGACTACATATAGGTCATTATACCTGACCTCCCCTCTGAATCTGCTCCAGAGCTTATGGATCTGGATATCCCTCAGGTGCAAACTTCTCGCCCCAGTACTGACCCTCCGTCTAGTTCAGTATCCCAACCTTGGTGGATAGATAAGGTGAAAAGCCAACCTCCGTAATAGATGGCTCCCATACTTCAATGGAACCTACAGGGTTTCGGGACCCATGTGGAGGGACTTCGCATATTAACTCAGGGCAGGCCATTGTGTATATGTCTACAAGACACGAATTTTAAATCTGAGATACGTGGCTATGATGTATATAGAAAGGACGACATTAGTGGTGAGAGAGATAAAGTCGGAGTGACTGTTTTCGTAGACACAGCCTGCCACTCGTCCTTACGCCCCATTCAAATCCCCTTACAAGCAGTTGCAGTGTGTGTTCAGATGCGTCATAGATTGACCGTCTGTGCCATGTATCTGCCCCCACATGACGCAATTGATGAGGAAGCCCTTCATGACCTTATCACGCAGCTCCCCCACCCTATCATCCTTTGTGGTGATTTTAATGCATGTAATGTGCTTTGGGGGTATGACACTACGTGCCCCTGGGGTCGAGCAATTGAGAAGCTTCTTCTGATGTCCTCTGTTTATTTGCCCACACACTTCTGACTGCATCAGGGTCGTTCTCTGCTATAGACCTTACGCTTTGCTCTCCAGCCCTTGACCCTACGATTCACTGGGAAGTGGACGCTGATCTTCACAGAAGTGATCACTTCCCAGTATGGATCACCCAGCCAGATGGACTGGAGCCCGTTAGACGACCACCACGATGGGTGATCAGTAGAGCGGACTGGACCACATACAGCAGACTGGCTGAAATCGTTTGTCGTGTTAATGTCCAGGAATGGGTGAAAAATGTCACCCAAACGATCCAACACGCCGCTGCGGCTTCTATTCCGCAGTCTTCAGGACAACCGAAAAGGCACCCCGTCCCATGGTGGAGTGACGAATGCCGCTTTGCAATACGGACGCGGCAAGTAGCTCTGCGTAGGTTCAAAAGCCAGCCAACTGCAGAGAACCTCGCAGCCTTTTGGGTGGCGAGGGCAAGGTGTCGACAAACGATACGTGTGAGCAAGAAACGGTCATGGCAGCAGTGCCTCAATACCATTACTTGTCCCACCAAGAGTTCACAAGTATGGGAGACCACCAGGAGAATATTCGGGAGAGGAGGAAGGCGTCCAATTGCTGCTGTAATGGGAAATGACACCCTACAGACGAACCGAAGTGTGATTGCGCAGACTATGGCGGAACATTTCGCCGCAGTCACTTCTACTGCCAGTCAGAATCCAGCTTTCAGACGCCACAGACTGTCTGTGGAGATGGGTAGTTTGGATTTTAAGTCCACTATTCATGAATATTAAAATTGCCCCTTTTCCATGTGGGAACTCGATTCTGCGCTCCTTTCAACTCGTGACACATACCCTGGTTATGACAGGATCCATTAAAGCATGCTACAGCACCTTATCGACCGAAATAAAGAAATTCTCCTAGCCCTTTTTAATGAAATTTGGCAGTCGGGCCACTTCCCCGACTACTGGCGTGAAGCGCTTATGATTGCTCTTTTAAAAACTGGAAAGGACTCTACATGCCCGAGTAGTTACCGTAGTGTTGCCCTCACTAGCTGTGTGGGAAAGACCTTGGAGCAGATGGTCAACCACCGCTTCGTCTGGATGCTAGAATCCAGGCAGCTTCTTAGTCGCTTCCAGTGTGGTTTCATGAGATAGCGTTCCACCTTCGATAACCTGGCATTACTGTAAGCGGCGATACAACAGGCTTTCCTACAAAGGCATCACCTTTTAGCTATATTTTTTGACATTGAGAAGGCCTACGACACTACCTGGCGGCATCGTATTCTCAGTTAGATCCACGATTGGAGTTTCCATGGATGTCTTCCCACTTTTATCAAGTCCTTTCTTTCTCCACGCTATTTTAGATACAGAATCCGTGACAACCTTTCTGATCGTTTTGAACAGGAGAACGGAGTCCCTCAGGGCAGCGTTTTAAGTGTGACTTTGTTTGCCATAGCTATTAACAGTATTACGTCCGTTGTTAAATGCGGCTGACCATACAGGGATTCGGCTGGCCACTGCGGCATTCAGAACAAGCCCCATACCAAGACTCTGTGCTGAGGCTGCTGGGCCGCCGCTAAATATCAGGCGACGGCTGCTCATGGTGTGCCAGGCGTACAAAACGCTGTCCACACCTTTACACCTGCATACCACACCGTAGCTGATCCTCGGTTGGTAAGGCTTTTTCATAATCGGCACCGGACTACAAGGTTTTTTGGGATCCGCACAAAGGATTGCTTTTTAGAGATGGGAATGGCAGATCTTAGTGTTTTACATCGAGGTTGGGGAAGATTTCCACCTTGGCTTCTCCAGAAGCCCCGTCTTGTTTTAGATCTCACGACTTTTAAGAAAGATGAAACTTCAGATCAGTGTTTCGGTCAGTGTTCTTTAATATTTTAGACATGCATCACACTTATACAGTAGTGTACACTGACGGTTCGAAACAGGATAATTCCGTCGGCTGCTCCGTCGTTTTCCCTGACCGTGTCAACGTATTCGGCTTCCTGAGAATTATTCTGTTTTCTCAGCAGAGCTTTATGCGATTCTGAAAGCACAGGAGCAAATCAGAAGTAATCGGCGTAAACAGTTTCTTCTCTGCTCAGACTCTCTTAGTGCGCTGCAAGCATTACGTCAGCTCTATCCAGTTGTGACGTTATTGTAAGACATACAGGACGCACTGACCCCTCTCCAACGTCGAGGGAAAGAGATCAAATTTTGTTGGGTGCCGGGAAATGTTGGAATTCCGGGAAACGAGGCAGCTGATTGAGTCGCCAAAGAGGTCTGTCGAGAGAGCATAGTGCCCTATTCCGCTGCAAGATACCACTTCCTTGTTGCGGCTGCGGTCTGTGCAGTTGTGGAGGAGGAATGGCTGTCAGTAGCGGATAAGAAGCTGCGGCTGCTGAAGCCCACTACCCGTCCGTGGCGATCCTCCTGCCGGCCCCTCAGGACGGATGAGGTCGCCATTACCCGCCTGCGAATCGGGCACTGTCCATTTACCCACGCATTCCTCCTACGATGAGAGGAACCCCGGATGTTTAATGCTGTGGCGTACAGATAACCGTCCGCCACATCTTAATAGAGTGTACCTTATACCGGGCACAGAGAACAGAGGCAGATCTTGCTTCAGATTTGCCACATATTTTAGGCGATGGAGAGGCGAGTGTGTTCAAACTTTTACACTTTTGTGAAATTTCTGGACTCTGGCCTAAGGTTTTAGGCTGGAGGTTTCAGTGTATCGTAGATTGGTAGGTTGATAGCTTTTCTTCCTGCAGGCAGTCAGCTTTCGTCCTGTCATTTTAACTTCTTCATCCATGTTCTACGTTTTAGACAATGTACAATAATGGCTCTTGAGTTACCTACCTTGATTTATGCTGCACACAGGTTTATCTCCAGTTGTTGAATTCTGTGTTTTATATTGTGTTTTCCTCATCTTGAAAAGAACATTCCTGACACTCGCCTCAACTACATTATCCTGGGACGCTGAAACCTTGTTGGGAGCCCTCCATTCACCTTCATCATCATCTACTGCCTGTCATATTTTAGCGGTTGTAGCTCTGATCGTGCATCTGAGTGTTATGTGAATTCTATTTATTTATAAATTGTAATGTCGTGGTTACAGTGCCACATTGCGCCAGTTTGAAAGTACGACAACTCAGTGAAATTTTTCTGCTTGTTAAAACGTATCTCTGATCCCTTGTCATTTGGAGAATTTATTGCTTTATTACCATATTATATCAGGCTCAGATTTACCAGCTAAATTGTGATTCTATTTGAAGTCTTAGTTTTATCTTCCTGTTGAAAGACTATGTTTTATGTATTGGTCAAAATGTAATTCTAGTTTTAAATTTGGCTTTAGCTGGCTTGATAGTGATTGTTTTAAGTTGGTCCATTCTGCCTTTAAGGTTACCTGGCTTCTCGCTTGATCAATTACGTTATCTTAATGCAGGCCGTTAAATATCCTCCTGATTTCATAACAATTTGTATTTTCTTTAATGTAAAATCTGTTTTAAGCATTCTTGTTGTTTAATTGCTATCTTTGGGGTTATCTTAAATACCTACTCACCTAGACTGTCCAAAGATTATAAAAGGTGGCTACATGCCATAGCATAATTTGGGAAATTTACAACAATTTTAAAAGTACAATGTTCTATCTCTAACCTTCACAACCGTAATTATTGCAAAGTAATTTTTTTGGAATGCACCACTAAGCCCTTCAGGATTTTGGCTTTGCTTTTCCTTAATTGACCATCATGGTTTTGCTGTTACAATAATATCAAGTCTTAATTAATATCAAAGTTCGTACCTAGTAAAGCCAACAGTTTTAGTACATGTGTTCTCTTAAATTAAATAGAGTTTCTCTTTCGCTGGTGTTTAGATTGCTGTCTGGAAGAATCTATTCTTCGATTCCATCTCCTCTTCCCGTTCCATAAATTTCTCAGGTCAACCTAATCACAACTAAAGACTGAGGTCTCACTAGAACATACATTATTTGGAAGTATAAACTTAAATACTTCTTCAGTTTTGAAGAGGGACAGAAGAAAGACTTCTATTACACAGTTATAAAATTAGAGAACAGGCAATACGAATTCTTCTTGCTGCTTTGGCCGACAAACTGGGCCAACCAGCAACGCGAGGAAATTACGTCTATACTAACGGAAAATGCCGAGGTGTTCTACCCAAAAACAGGGGCAATTAAGAATTTTATTTACTCCTTCAGGGTAAAACCGCACAGAAAATTTACGGTCCCTCCTTATTCGATACCGGCGGCGCATCGTGACGCAGTCCGGAAGGAGTTAGCTCGTATGGAAGAGGAAGGAGTAATCGAGCGTGCAATCTCGACGTACAATCCACCGTTAGTAGTGGTCCAGAAACAGGATAAATCAGTGCGCCTTGTTCTGGATGCTAGACAGATAAATACTATCATTAAGCCCGAGACCGAAAGGCCAGAGAAGCTTGGGGAGTTGTTGCAGAATTACCATGGAGCAAAAATTTTGCTGTCTTCGCTATAAATTTCTTCCATGTGCTCGTTTGTATCTACATCTACCATAAGGATGGTGGCGGAGGGTACCTCATCCCACCACTAGTCATTGCCTTTTCTACTCCACTCCCGAATTGAACGAGGGAAAAGCGAATGCCTGTATGCCTTTGTATGAGCCCTAATTTCTCTTATTTTATCTTCGTGGTCTGTACACGAAATATAAGCTAGCGACTGCAGAATCACTCTACAGTCACCTTAAAATTTCGGGCCTCTAAATTTCTTCAGCAGCGTTTACTTCTAGTTGCCACTTCATCTTTTTAGGACTTCCTAAGAAAATTACGATTTTTACTGAACAGTGGAAATAAATCATGTCTATCAGATTTTTGATTGCGTGATTTAAACCATCTCATTATCCCACGTTCAATTAGTGATGCACTTGGCTGATTGTTCAGTTTTCTGATGAGGTATCGGTTCCACTGAATGAAAGTTTCATAAAGATCCTGCTATTAAAGACTACATTTTCTATAGAGAATTCTGCTGTAGTGGATTAACAGTATTGAAGTGGGCAGTGATACATTTCGTTATCCAGTCCAGCGTGTTTATTATTATTATTACTTTAACATATAATGACAATTTGGACCCTGCACTCAGTTTTACTCAGACAGATTCCAAGTTCTTTAACCTGACCATATTAATTCTCCACCTGGTGCAACCAGTGGCTCCTTACTGTCAACCCTACCAAATCCCAGGCAATCATCATATGTCACACCACCTGCTCCTTCTGCAACCGAGACCTGTACCTAACTCTCCGCCGCGGTGGAGTAGCCGAGCGGTCTAAGGCGCCTCGCTGTGGAGCGCACGGTTACTCCCCATCGGAGGTTCGAGTCCTCCCTGGGGCATGGGTGTGTGTGTGTGTGTGTGTGTGTTGTCCTTAGGTTAGTTTACCTTAGTTTAAGTAGTTTATAAGCTACGGACTGATGACCATGCAGTTTGGTCCGATAGATTTACAAACAAACAAACAAACCTAACTCTCCACGACCGTCCTATCCCCCACACCAAAACCATTAATTACCTTGCCTTCACCTTTGAACCCTCCCGTTCCCGGAAGCCTAACCTTGAAACTGTATGTCAAAAAGCCCTTTCCTACCTCAACTTGCTAAAGCTCCTGTCTGACCATCCTCTACACCTACTGATCCTTAATGGATCCCGTCTTGTGAAGTTTCCACCCCACTTGGGTTTCCAATCCCCCCCCCCCCTCCACGCCCACTGCCAGTCCTTCCAGATCCTTGAATGCCATACCTCCCACCTCGCTTACCATATTCACTTCCCTTCCCCCACACGGATCCTATAAGATCTCTACTAAAATTACTGGAGCACGTCCGCTTCCTCTACGTCTCCCAAAAGACAGAGTCCTGACTCCCTCTGGTTTCACAGCTCCTCTTGAATTCTGGGCCTCCACCATGCCGGTACCAAGTCTTCCCTCCCTCCCTCCACCCCACACTCTTTCCGAGGGTAGCTTAAGTCAGGTTCCCCTCCCGGATGTCGCCCTCCCTCCCGACATCTATCCTTCCCATCAACCTTAACCATCCCCCATATATGAGCGCCCCCTCTTCCTCCCCCACGAGGCTCTCCCTTCCTTTTCCCATCCTCAGGAGTCCTTACTCTTCCGCCTCCCCTCTCCCCTCCCACCTCTACATTTCCCACCCCTCCGTGCCTCCCCTCCTTCCCCCATCCCTTGTGGGGTTTCAGTGCTACTGATTTTAACTGTGCACCATGTCAAGTGTTGAGTACAATGTTGTCTTACTTCATGATTTTAGGCATGAGCAGCCGCCGGTCAGGCAGGTCTGTGTGCTGCTGTGTAAAATCAGTAAACGGTTTTACAGAATCATCTACAGTGTACAACTGTGTGTAGTACTCATGTATGGCTTGACTCACCTGAGGTTCATCAATCATCTGACAGCCAAGACAACGATATCAGTGAGCACGGTTTGGAATTAAACTTCAACACATCCATTTGCTTCTTCTTGTGCAGTAGCAATGAGTAATGAGTATCACAAGGTCTCGTATCTAAGGTAACCATTCATGGGAGGATATATCAGTGGACCCTGAAACGATACCTACCGTGTGACACTTCTCAAGAAATCCGATGAACAGCTTAAAGACTTCTTCCCCTCTTTCTGTTCGATGCTGTTGGAATGGTGCAAGGCTTCTAAGCCAGTAGTATATATTATATAACTTGTTCACACTACTCAATAAGTTAAACCCGGAGGACGCAGATTGTATCATAGAGGGTGAATTTCTACTTGTATGGAATAATTGTGAAACTTCACTTAATTTTGACCAAATACGTTGACTACCTGAAACGAAGCGACAACCGAAGTGCGACAAGTATGGTGTTTGATGGCTATCCAGAAAACATGTCCACCAATAGCATGAAATCTGCAAAAGACACACTGCTCCTGTGGTCATATTTACCGAGTTAATAGTGATATCATGATTCAGAAGCAGTTCCTTTCCAAAGACAAGAAGAAAGCATGTCTCATTAGCTTGCTTATTGAGAGACTTGAGACTTGAGCATGAAGGCTTCTCAGTAAAGCAAGCGAATGAAGATGTAGACCGCCTGAATACTGACACGGCTCTTGGGGTATCATAGGAGTACGAGAAGATGAGAAGGTTGTGGTAGTTGGTGAGGATACAGACCTTCTCACAATGCTCATTGCCTCAACCACACCACCAACAAATATATATTTCTCGAAACATGGAAGAGGAAAAGCTCCAGCAATGTGACACAAGTACAGCACTCTTCAAGCAGGGTGACCAAGTTTCAGGTCAAAAATAAATGTATTCTTGAAGCTATTGTCGAAACTGGCCTACGATTTTTAACAACCCTCTACGGATGTAGTGCAGGAGACACTTTAGAGAAATTGTGATTCGTCCTGTTTTTCAAATTCCTCGTAAAATCCAGAATCATCCTAGCATCCTTCCCACCGACGTCCGAAGCAACCTGCAAACTTTACTTGAGACCTTACCTACAAGTGCAGTTGTGGTTAGGACATGAGATGGATCTGCTCATATGGGATGGCAGGCTTCAAAGTTTGGTCTTGACTCCGTTCATACCTCCAAGGAATGACCTCCACAGTCTCTTCTCTCCGCAGTTTTTTACAAGGAGAACAAGGGGAGTGCGGGTGGTTGTGGGTCTCGGAAGGCTACGATTGAGTACTCATTGGCTTGTGTCGACTGCAAGGGGAACTCCTGAACTAAATCCCTCCAACCAGATGAAGCCGACGAATCAGAAGTTGACGAAAACCTGCACTGTATATATGAGGCAACGAAAATTGCTCTCTTTGAGGATCCGAGTGTCGGAGTGACGGACACCTATCGGAAAATACAGACTTTGTGGAGTCGAATGGCCCAATGAGAGTCAAACGTTAACATTTGTGATGTTTACGTACTTATCTACTTTCTCCCCTTTTCATCTTCGTACCTTTAAGTAAACTTTTGTTAGTATGAACTATAATCATCAGTAATTGATTTCAATAATTGATTTTCTCATTCCGGCTCCATCATCGAAACAGTTGAATGAATACAATCACATTCTATTTGAAATTCTTCTCTAATAATATCTTTATATATCCCACAGTTTTATATTAAATTATTACCAGACAATAGAGTGTAAATAACACTTATCAAAGAACTGCATTTTAAACAGTCTTCATCGGTGATGATGTCTGGAAACGGGTAGTCCAAAAAATTCAATCTTGGTCTCTTTGAACGCATAATTTATTTCTCTCTAACCTTTGTATGGACCACGTTATTAGTTTAAATGATATCACCAAAAACAAAGGTTGAAACGAACATTTTTCGTAAATGTGTCAAATTTGTCCAACTTCGATTAGCACAAGTATAGGAACGGAAGGACCAAAAAATATGCAGCTGGTCTCAATAAATTCAGAATTTGACGCCCTACTATTTTTAATAGGACCGTGTTTTCGATGTTGTAAGTCCCTTATGAGCTATAGTATTTAATTTTATTAACCTACATGTTACACAAAGTGTTATCAAGTGCGAGGGTTCTCAAAGTGTTTCGTCAGAGGAAAAGGAACCAAAAAAAAAAAAAGTACGGCCAATCTGATGCTGTGTTTGCTCTCTTGTAAATAGCTTGTTGTCGATCGGTTTATTGCTCTGAGCTGGTTGCCATTTTCATAGTAGCTTTTGCAGGACAACTTGTACTGTCGTATATAACATTTTCTTCCTCCACTCTACCATTACGAATAAAGTAAAAGCTCATCATGTGACGTACCGTCTAATATGAGGTACCCATTTATTTTTTCTGTGTGCACCTAACATCTGCTGTAAAGTATCAGAATTTATTGTATATGCGCCACTACGCCATTTTATGACCAGGAGCAGTTGGTGAGCTGTAATTTGTTATCGGTACATCCATTAGTTTTGTATCTGTCGTCTGAAAAAATTTTGTTGTGGTGCGGAAATTTGGCTGCATCGTTATTGGATGCTGGGGATTTTGACTTCATAAGGGCTCTATTAATTTCGTTTTAATGGTAAGTACTTGTTATTTCAGTATTTATTTACTATCGTACATCTGTGTGACATGTACTTTGAAGAGATGTGAAGATGGCGGCAGCATTAATGTGGGGTAGTTAGCGATTTGTAGCATGATTACCCCATATTGGGAGGACCTTACTTGGAAATTAATTTTATTGTCAGTTACGTAACTTATAATATTTTGGATACTGAGATGATATAACGTATTATATATTTTCTTCATTTTAGGTGGCTTCACTGAAGAAAATAAAAAGGCTTGAGATAAAGACCAAATAAACTGACATGTGGGAGCCGGTTAAAGGAAATGAATGGGCTACTTACAAGCAGCTACACATTTCTGCCTATTACAAACAATGTTGGAAAGGTATGTAAAGCAAAGGCGAGAATCTGACGAAGAAGATCTTTCTATATAGTTGGATCCTGAATCCGACTTGGTCAGGCATTTGTTAATGGAGGAGCGATGTTTTAGGGTTTCCAGCAAAGTGAAGATAATGCTGAATGTATGTATTACGTAGGATTCTTTTCAGATTATCGGTCATGTGAAGACTGGATCAATTGTCGAAAATGCCTGAAATTGGTTCACGTAAGCTGTGCGCTCGGTAGCACAGCGTGTTCGCTTCCCGCCAGGTCCTAGGCTCTTTATCTGTCACTTTCTACTTCTTACCGCTCTGGAAATGTTGCTAATGTGAAAAATATCTAGCAGCAACGTGGTTCGGAATCCACATTAAGCTGAAGGTCCCCCTATAACTGGCTGGGTAGGTCAGTTTGAAGGTCGGAGGAAGGCAACGGCATACCACCTTCAAACAGGACCATGCCTAGTAAAGCACTTTTCGCTTCAAACCAATATTCGGATTGTTGACTTATTTACTTTTAAGCTGTGCACGTGATCGAAATAAGAAATTCATTTTCTTGGAGTGTAAATGTTTGAATTATCATATAAGACGATTTCCGTCGTGTGCTGACTGCAATGAAGACAATTATTTCACACGACGCTTTTCACTTTTCATTTGTAAAGTATCTTCTGTCGTTCTGTAAATGATACATAGGTTTGTATAGTACGTTTCGTATATGTAGATTAAAATAGTTTTTTAAACTTTTGTGCACGTTATGTATTCTTAAATTGATGTATAATCTACTTACGGTGTCAGTCTCTTTCTTACATCCCTTTGCTGTTTCTCCGGCTTTATGGCTGGGTTTCGTCTGTTCGTGATGTGCCTTTTTAATTGTACACGGCAAATTTCGCCTATTTTGTATATTCTTTTCGTTTCACTTGTTGCCACTTCACTTTTTCTAAACAGCGTAAGGTTGCGCATCTTCTGTTTTTTTTTTTTTTTTTTTTTTTTTTTTTTTTTTTTTTTTTTTTTTTTTTCAGTGGACTACCCTTTAGTCCCTTTGTCACCTCACAGTATCACTGTTGTTTGCGAGTTTTGAACTGATTTTCATGTGGTTTGTGTGTGCTGACAACGTTTTATTTTTATTTATTTATTCTTTTATTTATTTTAAATCAATATGTATGCGTGGTTTTTGTCTGTGTGAACCTACAATTTTTAATTGTAGAGAACAGGATAGCTGAGATGTTTGTCAGATTTGTAATGCAGGTTTGGTTAGGATGTGGTCGGGGTAGGGGTGTCGGTTGTTATCATGATAGTTGCTTTCTTCTGGTTTGCTCTATTTGATTTAAAGTTGTTGTTGTTGTGGTCTTCAGTCCGGTGACTGGTTTGATGCAGCTCTCCACCCTGTTCTATCCTGAGCAAGACTCTTCATCTCCTCATAAGAACGGCAACCCACATCCATCTGAATATGCTTACTACATTCGTGTCTTGGTCTCCCTCTGCGATTCCCCCCCCCTCCCTCCCACACACACACACACACACTTCCCTCCAATGCTAAATTTACGATTCCTTGATGTCTAAGAATGTGTTCTACCAATAAATCCCTTTTTTTTAGTCAAGGTATGCCAAAAATTCCTTTTCTCCCCAATTCTGTTCAGTACCTCTTCATTTGTTACGCGATCCACGCACCTAATCTTCAGAATTCTTCTGTAGCACCACGTTTCAAAAGGCTCTATTCTCTTCCTGTACGCACTGCTTATCGTCCACGTTTCACTCCCACACAAGGCAACACTCCACACAAATGCCTTCAGAAAGGACTTTCTTATGCGTAAGTTAATATTCGATGTAAACAAATTTCTCTGTTTCAAAAACGCTTTTTTCCCATTGCCATTCTGCATTTGTATTCTCTACTGCGTCCATCATATGTTGTTTTACTGCCCAAGTAACAAAACTCATGTATCATCTTCATTGTTTCGTTACTTAATCTAATTCCTTCAGCACCGCCTGATTTTATAGGACTGCATTCCATTACCCTTGTTTTTCTCTTGTTAATGTTCTTCTTATATGCTCCCTTCAACACACGGTCCATTCCCTTCAACTGCTCTTCCAGGTCCTTTTCTGTCTCTGACAGAATTAGAATGTCATCAGCAAAAGGCAATGTTTTGATTTATTCATCCTGAACTCTAATTCCTTCTCCCAATTTCTCTTTGCTTTCCATCATAGGTTGCTCAATGTACAAATTGAATAAAATTGGAGAAACGCTACAATCCAGCCGCGGCGCATTGAGGCGCTATTCTCCGATGCGCGAGGCCGTTCCCCGTCGGGGGTTCGAATCGTCCGTCGGGCATGGATGATTGTGTTGTCTTTAGTATAAGGCAGTTTATAAGTAGTTTGTAAGTTTAGGGACAGATGAGCCCACTGTTAATTCCCGTAAGCTTAACAAACATTTGAACATTTGCTATAACCCTGTCTTACTCCCTTCCCATTAACTGCGTCCTTATAATGCCCTACAACTCTAATAACGGCGATTTAAAGTAAGAACATAATTTTCATTAAACTGTTTTGTTTATGCCTGAAGTACTTAAAATAGTGCATTATCTATTTATGGAAACAATTGATGTATTTCTATTATTACTGATTTTAACATTATACTTTACAGAAGACTGGGAGAAGAGGTGGTACCCCACCCCCGTCGCACTAGGCCAACGTTTGCGCCGCACTGGATACACAGCTTCCCTTACATCACCGACGATAAGCACTGTCGGACTTGGCTCTCCCTTGGATGGGTTCTATTCCGGGTCTGCCGAGCGCTGGTGGCAAGCACCGTGCACGCAGCCTTTATGAGGCCAATTGAGGGGTTTTATTGAGGAAACGGTCACGAAAACCAACACGGCGCCTGGGAGTTTGGAGCCGTAACCACATCCCCCTCCATAACGCATCCGTGGACTACTTTGAACAGAAGACGACAGGGTGGCCGGTCGGTACCGGTTGGGCCTCTCCATACTTGTAGGATGGAGTTGGTTTTTTTTCTGTTTTTACTCTGTAATAAGAGTCACCCCCATATTGGGATTTTCTAAAAATAAACCAGAACAGAGAGATATTACAAAGAAAAGTTTGTTAAGCTTAAGGGACTCAACTGCAGGGTCGTCAATCCCTAAACTTACAAACTTATGAACTACCTTATGAACTTATGAACTACCTTATACTAAATACGACACAAACATCCATCCCCGAGGGGGGATACGAACCCCCGACCGTAGCGGTCGTGCAGGCTGTGACTGTCGCGCCGCAGACCGCTCGGCCACTGCGGCCGGCAAAGATTTTACATTTAACAAATTAAAAGCCAAATAAATCTAAATGTAGAATCCCATATTTTAAGGGGAGTCTTACCGTCCTACCTCAACCATGTTAAATTGGGTATATAAATACCCCATCTTCTCAGGAACTGTTGAGTATATGTGGTGTTTTTATCACATGTTCTCGCATTTATTGTGACTCTATTGCTCCACAATCATCTTATATTAACAGCTGGGAAAAAGTTATGATATTTTTTCCCTAACCATGAAATTTTTTGGTGTAAGTTTTCACAATTTTAATTTCTTGATTTTTAACTTTTACAGTAAACACTACTAAGGTAGAACTACAACATCATTGTACTATCTATCTTACTGTTTCTCTTTGGCCATGTACCTCCCATGCAGGTTCGGATGTTAATCCGGATTTGGCGTGTTAATATTAACAGGGTGGCCGGATGCCCTACTTGTCGCCACCCGATGCCCCCGGTGAGGAAACGTGTACCCAAAAGGTCTACCTGCACTGTTATGTGTGGGAAAGTGTAAAGTGTTACAAAATGTTTGCGAATTGTGTAAGTGAGGCGGGGCTTGGATACCGGCCCGGTGTTCACATATAAGGGATGTGGAAAACCACATCCAGGCTGGCCTGCACTCCGACCTCCTTCGTTAATCCGCCGGGCGGATTCGAACTGGGGCCGGTACGCCTCCCCGTCTTGGAAAGCGGTGCGCTAGACCACACGGCTAACCGAGTGGGTCATCATTGTAATATATATATATGATGCGGTAAATAATTCATTGATGTAGATTCAAAAGTTTTTATACTGAAAAATGTCATTTCGAGAAAATTGCGTGTAAATAGAAATTTTTAATATACAGCCAACTGATAATTAAAATATATGTTAGAATCCTCCTGGATGGTAATGCTCATCTCCTCCTTCATCTTCCTCACCCAGTGCTGCCCTGCTTCTCTTGGATCTGGCTTCTTTTGACATCTTGTTTGTTGCAATCTCTGGCTTCATGCTACCCAGTTGGTGCATGTCCAACACATTTTTAGTGGTGTTATAATCTTTAAGATTTCCAAGATATTCGAAAACTGTAGTCTTCCAGAATAGCCATCGTTAAAAAGTAATAACATTCCTTTTGGTTTAACCATGTTAAAATTATCACAGGAAACTGTTGTTGTCAAAGACAAACAAATTTACAGTTCAAAGAATGATTACTAAATTGTACCGTTAGTGTGAGCAACATATGAAACGGACAGTTTTCTACAAAACAAAAGAAACCACAGCCTTCTAGAGTAAATAGTTCCAGAGAAAAATGCCAATACGCGAAATGATAGGAAACAAAATTCTGAGAAATGTCAGTGCATGATTATTTTCAAATATTTATTTAAAATAGTTTTGGGCGGTACGACTCTCCTTAAGATAAGTGGAAAAGCACTGTTTAATTTTTAATGGTTTTATTGGGAGGAAAGAAAATCAAAAGCAACCCCAAAATAGATCACTATACTAGTGTGACCAGATTTCTACATTCAATATACGGGACACAAATTAAAAGTTGAAATGAAATCACGTTTTGTGAAACGTTTTGTAAATACTGTACCAGTAAAATAGATTTGATTCCAAAAATTTGGTCCATGCTACACCTACATGCATCACTATACTTTCTGTTAAGAGTTGCATTAAAAAAACGTAAAATACGGTTCGTTACTAATGGCGTAAATATTTTATTGTTGTCACATACAAACACAATATGTTATGTTATACAACAACATCTTTTATTAATGCTGACAGCTATTATTATGTACATAGGCCACTAATATCTCACTAACTCAACTATATTTTTCAGAAGAATCCATGTCATTCAGCAGTATGATAATTTGAAATACAGTTTTGTAAAAGTAAGAGGTTTCGTATTGAAAGTGTTCAGGTTCCAATTAGAATTAAGTCTTTCGTTTAGAATATTTCGTATTATGTTGTTTTCATCAGTCCATAAATGAATGGCATCAAATAGACACTGTGCAGAGACAGTTACGAGCTGGAGAACTGCAAATGTTTGCAGCATATATCACGACATTAAATAAGTTGAAAGAGATATTTTTCACGTAGACAGTATTTCCAAATTCGTGCTTTACCGTTTCACTTGATTGCTTAACATTGCTCACTTAGTGCACTCCACTGACTTGTGGGAACAGCATGTGACATTGCATGGAAAGCAGGGAGGCGTTTCTCAGCAGCTAGTCGCTTACTTTATCATTTATCATTACACTATTCTCAAGTTATGCAACAAAAGACATCACACTTTGTGAGGAAATTTTGCTCTAAAGAGGAAGGTATGTGTGTTACACAACGTCAAAGCGTCTTCCTCTGACCCCCAAGAAGTACTTCTATTCAACTTGCTGTTGTAATTTCGACAGATCTAAATGATATGTCCTGAAGCAATAAACAATGCACAAAAGATCGCCATGTGAAAGCAAAATCAAGAAATATTAAGGACTCAAATTGTAATTACTGACAGTACTGTTGATAAACAGCTCAGATCTCTAAATGCAACTCATACTCACCTGTAAGGAGCAGACATGCTAAAAGAAGACACATAGGACAAAAACTAAAGTGTTCAGTATTTCACTAATAACCACAGTAAGAAACAAAGATCTTCATGATTCATCCTCTTACACTTTAATCAAAACCGAATTTTTCTTTATCTTTTGGCTAAGATGACGTATCTATTTCTACGTTTTGTTATGGTACAGTTACTTAATAACTCAATTTTTCAAAAATGCGAGACGATCGACGAAAAAAGGGGTCGATATACGTCCCGTACTTATTTTGTCGGGACAGCGGTACACTTACGCTAAATAAAGGACGATCCCGTAAAATACGGACGTCTGGTCTCCTACACTATACTCTACTACTCCGTGTAGTTAACGCGGTGCATCGAAATACACGAGGGACTCACCTGCAAAGCACAAGGTTCCGTGTTCCAGGTCTAGTCTACCACAGATTTAGTTGATCAGGGAGATCTAGGGTTGCATTCACTTACACCAAATACAAAGACATGAAACATATACAGGGTACTGTTAGATTCTTCAATAGTCAAAAGAAAACTTTGTTTGACATTAGAGGAAGTCTGTTGAGCGATGTCACGGTGTTGGCATACAAAGTGTTCGACATCAAAGTGTTGGCCTTCAGAGTGTTGGCCTACAAAGTGTTTGACTGGAAATTGTCTGCCTTAAAAGGTCAGAAAGGGTTCGTCTGGCAGGGTGTGGAACCTGTCGCAGCTGGGGCTGTCGTCGGTGTCCAATAACGTCGGGGCAGTGCGCAGCTCGCCGTCCTTCACGTACACGAAAAACTCATTAGGGCTGTAGTAATCTCCTCTGCTGCCAGCCGCCGTTTTCTGCAACCACAAAACATATCTCACAACCAAAGACTCAGCCAGGATATGATTTCGGTAGTGGTTTAAAATGAATCGACACTGTAATAACATATACTATTAATACAACTGCAAACAAAACTACTTATACTATATATACTATACTATTCTTCATTGCAAAGGACTGATGCTAGAAACAATCTACGTATTCTCCAAAACATGAAAAAGGCAAATCATATCATTATGATAGGCAAATGTGGGCTGATACACGGGTGACATCAGAATCGCATTTCGTGAAGCCTTTAATAACATCTGAAGCATATCAGAGAAACCTTCCTGACTAAAATTTTTGCGTTACGTTAATTTCATCAATGGCAGAAAATAAGTTTTGATTCGTTTACATAGGAAAAATCAAGAAATATTAAGGACTCAAATTGTAATTACTGACAGATCTCTAAAGGCAACTCATACTCACCTGTAAGGAGCAGACATGCTAAAAGACGACACATGGGAAAAAACCTAAAGTGCTCAGTATTTCAGTAATAACCACAGTAACTGTTAGTACATTGTGGGACAAGACGGTCAATCCCTCGGTGTTTTCAGTTAGCAGCAGGATGAGATGTGCACCTCTTCGTCCGAAATGTACTGATGGCCATGAATGTCTTTCTTCGGCGCTACAAGAAGTATGGGAATTGCATGGAGAGAAACAGGGACTGTACGGAGCATGCATAACGGCTCCCACCCTTGGCAGACTGTAGGCAGGCTCTATCCTAGTGCCAGTTGTTTTCAGTTTGTCATCATTTCGGGAGGGGTTTGAACCCCAGAAACCACCCCCTGGCTACGCCCACGCTTACAACCAACTGCAGCCACATCGCTACCCCGTGAGCTACCAGACTCCTTTTCCCTTCACCTATTCCAAATGTTTGTAAACGTATTGGACCAATCTGTTATGTTCATCAGTCCCTAGACTTGCAAACTACTTAAACCATCTTCACTATGGACAAAATACACACACACACACACACATACACACACACACACACACACGATGGACGACTCGGACCTCCGGCGGGAACGGCCGCCCAGTTCGTAGCATGGCGCCATAGACCGCGCGGCCATTCCGCAGGGCTCACCTATTCCCAGTGAAGGCTGGTGCCTAAACTGATTCGGGGTGCCCTTCTCTTCCAAGCTTAAAGCTAACAAGTCTGTTTCTAAAAAATACTGATCGCCGCTCATTCATCTTCGGCAAAAACGAAAAAAACTCCAAGATAGATAAATATGTCTGTTCTTTTCGGACATGTCCGAAAAAACAGACACCATATAAATAACTTAAATGTGAATTGCGGAGTAGCTATGTAACATTAACATAGATCAACTGTGAACCACAGTTACATTACTGTCCTTCGAACTAGTCACGCCCCATAACTGTGCACCGCTGAGCTCTGCGATTCATTTTCTAGAAATTTTGCAGGAATTATTCCTATGGGCTGGTGTTCAAAAGTCACGTTCGCTGTCAGGAATATCGTCAAATGTTTCTCCTTTGAAAGCGAGTTTGAGTCGATGGAATAGGAAGAAGTTTGGTGGACTGAGATCGGGTGAATATGGTGGATGTTTAAGTTGCAGCAACCTCTTTTTCAGCAGCAACTGTTTGCCTATATTGGCTGTGCGTGGGCGAGCGTTGCCGTGCAACTTGGACATCCGCCACACTCGCCGCATCTCAACCCTCCAGACTTCTTCCTATCCTCTCGACTGAAACTCGCTTTGAAAGGAAAGAGAATCCACGGCATTCTTGATATCCAACGAAATGTGAGGAGGCTTTTAAACATCATCCCAAACAAAGACATCGTGCAAACTTCACAGGAAATTTGTCGCAGAGCTCAGCTGTGCATAGTTATGGGAGGAGACAATTTCTAAGGAGAGTAAGGTAACTGTAGTTCATAGTTCATCTACGTTAATGTCACAGGACTATACACCGACCTGTATTGTCAGAATTGTATTTATGGCATCGAAGAATATAAACGTCATTGACCCTCGAAATCACGACCAATCTGAATCCGACATTCGTGGTAAGTAAACATATTCACCAAAGAAGACGAAACCAACATTCCAGATTTCGAATTACGAACAGAGGCCGTAATGAGTAACGTAGAAGTAGATATCATCGGAGTAGTGAAGAAACTAAAATCACTTAACAAGAACAAGTGTTCTGGTCCGGACTGTATACTCGTTAGATTTCTATCAGATTATGCTGAAGCGATAGTTCCTTACTTAACAGCCATAAACAACCGCTCTCTCAAACAAGGAACTGTACAAAAAGATTGGAAAGTTGCACAGGTTACACCTATATTCAAGAAAGGCAGTAGGAATAACCCACTGAACTACAGGCCTATTTCATTGACGTCAATTTGCAGCAGGGTTTTAGAATATATCCTGTATTCAAATATTATGAATTATCTCGAACAGAATGATCTATTGACTCAAGGTCAACACGGATTTAGATCATATCATTCATGCGCAACACCACTAGCGCTTTACTCACACGAAGTGATGGATGCTATCGACAAGGGTTCGTAAATTGATTCTATATATCTTGATTTCCAGAAGGCTTTTTGAACCGTACCTCACAAATGGCTTTAAATCAAATTGCGAGGTTATGGTGTATCGCCCCAAATTTGCGACTGGATAGGGGATTTCTTGTCAGAGAGGACACAATTCGTAGTAATCGATGGTAAGGCATCGACTAAAACAGAGGTGATATCGAGCGTTCCACAGGGTTGTGTTATTGGTCCTCTGCTGTTCCGTATTTACATAAACGATTTAGGCGAAAATCTAAGTAGCTTTCATAGGCTGTTTGCAGATGACACCGTCATTTACCGTCCAGTAAAATGTTCTGAAGTTCAAAACCAACTGTAGAACGATCTGAAAAAGATATAATTATGGTGTAAAAATTGGCAATTGAGTCTTAATAATGAGAAGTGTGAAGTCGTCCACATGAGTATGAAAAGAAATCCGTTAAACTTTGTTTACAAGATAAATCAGTCCAAAATGAAGGCCGTAAACTCCACAAAATACCTAGGAATTACAATTACTTCTGACTTAAATTGTAAAATGTTTGTTAAGCTTAAGGGACTTAACTACGGGGTCATCAGTCCCTAAACTTAAAAACTACTTATGAACTACCTACAACTAAGGACGGCACAAATATCCATGCCCGAGGGGGGATTCGAACCCGTGGCCGTGCAGACCGTAACTGAAGCGCCTCAGTCCCCTCGGCTACCGCGGCCGGCTAAATTGGAAAGAACACGTAGATAATGTCGTGGGAAAGGCGAACCAGAGACCGCGTTTTATTGGCAAAACCCTTAAAAGATGCAACAGAACCACTAAAGAAACTGCATACACTACGCTTGTCCGTCGTTTTATGGAATATTGCTGCCCAATGTGGGATTCTTATCAGGTGGGTTTGACGGAGGACATCGAAAGAGTACAAAGAAGGCAGCTCGTTTTGTATTGTCACGATACAGGGGAGACAGCGTCACGGAAATGATATAGTATCTGGGATGGGAATCATTACAACAACGGTGCTTATCGCTGCGCCATAGGCTATAAAATATATTGTTGACTCGACTTACATAGGTAGAAATGATCATCAGAAGAAATCAGAGTTCGAATGGAGAGATTCGGGTGTTCTTTTTTTCCTGTGCGCTATTCGAGAATGGAATGGCAGATAAATAGTATAATGGTAGTTCGATGAACCCTCTGCCAGGCACTTAAATGTGATTTTCCGACTGTTCCATTGTGAGATGGGGGCTGTAATTAGTCTATTTTTCATACTAACATTGTGTTACTGTATCTTTCTCTTTGTGCTAATTATTGAAATATGTAACATTTTTCTCTATAGATCTTTCTTTATTTTGATTCCTGTACCTTTGTGCACACATCAGGCGTTATGGGCTCCTGGGATTGTGGTACATTCTATGTTTATATGAAAATTTCGGGATTTTAATGTTTATTGGCGCAGCTTGGCTGCTAAAAAATGGTTTTGCGTGTCGGGTACGGTCAGGCCGCGCAGAGCAGAGAAGCTCTTGGAGGTCTCCCCCTCCCACCAACTTTCGATCGCCTTCGGGGAAGCCCGGCCGCGGTGGCCGCGGGGACTGAGGCGCTTCAGTCACGGTCTGCACGGCCACTACGGTCGGGGGTTCGAATCCCCCCTCGGGCATGGATATGTTTGCCGTCCTTAGTTGTAGGTAGTTCATAAGTAGTTTGTAAGTTTAGGGACTGATGACCCCGTAGTTAAGTCCCTTAAGCTTAACAAACATTTGAACATTTTTGAACATTCGGGGAAGGACGAGAGGGGCTGGCTTCACCTGTTCGGCGCCACGCTACGTCCGGCGGGTGGAGTATACCTGGCAGAATTTTTCAGAGTGTGTGGGATGCTTTACATAATGCTGGACCGCGGTTTACGGTGGACGATAGCAGGGACTGCCTTTTTAGTCATTCGGCCGTTTTGCAAGAGAGGAATTTGCCAGACACAAACAATAGCAGAGTTCTCTGGCCCCCGGGCTGTTTATGAAGACGTATTGCCCTTAGGCGTTATCTAAAAAACTTCCTTAAAAGCAGCAGATTTCGAACATAGTGTGACGAATGTTAGGTTGAGAGGAAAGCTTTCCGCCCGTCTGGTACCCCAGGGGTTTGGCTCCAGCGACTGTATATATAATACAACGTTAACATTTTTCGGTCATGTGACCGTAGCTAGGAGCAAGCTGAAATTCCTTGCAGGGCACTCACCCTGGGAACGGCGAAATCCGCGGGAAGCTTTGGTGGCGTGGGCGGAGCCTCTTACAGCCACAGAGAACGCGTCCTGAATCGGCAAATTATTTTAGTATGACAGCTAAACAATTTGTCAACGGCGCTACGCCATCCGATTGGTTTGACTATTAGCCATTAGCAGAGATTGGTGTGTCTATTCCCGCGTGGGTGTGGCCGCCCGTCACTTGCCGTGAGCTGCAGCAGAGCGCGAGGAGGCACGAGGACTCCTGTCTGATCGACTGAAGTGTACGGACCTCGAGAGACTCCGGTTTGAGCGTCCGAAGTGTACGGAGCTCGGGAGACTCCTGTCTGAGCGTTCGAAGTGTACGGACCTCGAGAGACTCCGGTTTGAGCGTCCGAAGTGTACGGAGCGCAAAAACTCCGGTTTGATCGTCCGAAGTGTGCGGACCAAGGGAGACACTTCAATACTCCGTTTAGATTCGCAGGGAGCACATGTCTTAAACGATCCTCTGGTTAGACTTGTGTTTGATTCCGAAGATTCGGACCTTGTAAAACTTGTGTTTACTTCAAGGACGTTACATTGTCCGGTGGTTGCGCTGTGAGCGGCCACAGTTTAGTTTTAGTTTTGCTAGAAGTCTTTATTTGCGGTTTCGCGCCTTTGCGAACCGGGCACAGTTTTTTTACAAATCTTATTACACAAGTGACTGAGAGATTTGTGCCAAGTGGCCTTTGTGTCACCTATGCAAAATATTGATTAGTCTACTAGCGTGATAGAATCGCACAGCAACTGCCTAGGGACACCGACGCTAGTGACGCTGTGTTAAGTTACATGTCGACCCTGCTTAACAGTCGCTGCAATTACGGTCGGATAAAAAATTTCAGCTCATCCGCTCCCACCGCCTGCTGCCTGCGACCCTGAGACGCTGCCGTCAATGATCATCTGTGTGGGTAAGGTGACGCACTTGCTGGTGGGTTATATGAATGAGACTTGTTGGATTCTGTCCCTTATTTTATTCTTTTGAGATATGCCTATTTACTCTTTGGAGCTTAGGGCTAACGATAATTTCAAGCCCCTGTGTAGCCAATCTAATAGCATTCTGTTTTGCAAAACCTCCGACCTTTGACTCAGCCAGTCATTTCTGTATCTCAATATTTTAACATTTATAAAAAAATTGTTTGAATACCATTAATTATCTGTTTCGCATGATAGGAAATGTCATCTGGTTTATTGTTCATGTATAATTATAATAAATTGATTTTGAGCAGATCGTCTTTCATTTAAGAACATTCCTATTTTCACTATTTTGGTGAGGAAACAGAATAGTTAAATTCCACAGTTTACCAATAATTTTTCAAGTACATGTGTTTTGTTTTGTACAACTGATACATCGCAACAGAGTAGGAATATTTATTATATGTTTGAAAATATGATCACATCATAGCTGATCAGTAACATTTTAATTTTCCATATTTTGGAGAAATATGGTGGCGACCGAAGATAATTAATTGCTGTCATATATATATATATATATATATATATATATATATATATATATATATATATATATATATACAAACGACATAGTTCACACTTGACGACTCCTGCCATAGGATTATCGAATGTTAGGAGATTCTATGATGTGGTCATTTGTGTATGAAAAATCTATGATTACTAGGAGTAGGGCTAGGCTTTTAGAAAATACTGGTGTTTCAGTAAACAGTGCCACAATGAGTGACACGGAGCGCCATTCAGATGATTCTGACACTTCTAGTCGTCGTGAATCCTGTAGAAAACGCGACTTGAGAAAAGTGTCAAGAAAGGCTTCTAGAGAAATATTAAATAGGCAGAGTTCAGTAAACAACTCAAGTGAAGGTGAGGTTGAAATTCCTCACAGTCACAATAAGAGCAAAAGGTATGCTCATAGTGATGAGGGAACTTCTTATACAAAAGCGCAAAGCCAACAGCTTCAAGGTCGTCTACGCCAGCTGGAACTTATGAGGATATTCAGCTGGGGGATTTGATGAGATATTTTATTCGTGATAAACAAGAAAGACAGAAAGAAATACAAAAACTAGAAAGAGTTATCGATGCCCGTGTTAGTGAAAGTGCCGACAATTTAGGGAGAGTTATCGATGCCCATGTGGGTGAACTCAAAGAGGAATTATCGGTAGTTAGGCAAGAACTTGTTTCTATCGGTAAAACAGCGACTGAAGCAAAGGATACGGCAATAGAGGCATAGAAAGACGCCAGAATTGCTCGCTACGAAGCAGCTGGTGCAAGAAAGACGGCCGAATTGGCCAAAAGAGTCGCAGTAACGTCACGGGTTGACATCGCTGATGTCAAGAAAGTAGTTGACGCATTACGCGAAAAAGGAAAGGAAATTCTGAAGCAGACAACAGAAAAAATCGCAGAAAATTCAAAAGCGATCGCTGCGACTACAAATCAGCAGACAGAAATAGTGGAAATCAAAGAGGCACAAGCAAACATTTCTTCACAACAGAAGACATTGAGTCGCGATATAATAAAAAGTCGCGGCGATCTAGAGAAAATTGCGACATTGTCGACAGAGACCACAAGTACGGGAAATGCGGGAGAAAGTGCGGATGCGGATGATAATTGCTGTCGTTTACGTAGGACAGACTCCCACCTACACGGATCAGCTGTTCCTGAGAGGTATGCTTCAGCTGGCAATAATCAGCAGAGCATGAGAACGGAAGGGCACCCGCAATATGGCGGTGGAGCCACAGCATATAAGCCATTCGATCTGAATCACTTCCTGTCTGTTCAGAATTTTCAGATCTATCGTGAATCGAACAATATACTGCATCCGAAGTCGTTCATTGCACAATTTGATAGAATACTCCCGCCAGAGTGTCCACTGCAGTATAAATTTGAATTCATTTGCGGCCATCTAGTAGGGAGCGTGGCGGAACACATGCGCTCTGTGGCGGAATCTTGCACGTCATATGAGCAGTTCAGGAAAACGTTTCTTGCTTCGTATTGGCCTTCACAAGTGCAGGAGCGAATCTGTGATGAAATTGTTATGGGATGCGAAATGTTGTCCGCCGGTTTTAAGAACCCAGTCAAGTTTCTGGATTCAATAATAAAGAAAAACAGAGTCCTTCATAACCCATATTCGGACAAGGAAATTATGAAGCACTGCTTCACCAAGCTCCCTGAAGAATACCAGAGGAGCATGATAGGAAAATACGACGGAACTCTTGACCAATTTATTTCCGCGCTTAGAGAGGCAGAATACATAGAAATCCGACACGGGAGGCGTCCTCAAGATAACAGGGACGAAAATCCTCCGCAAAATGAAGGCAATCATTCTTGGGGAAACAACGGCGACCGTGGGCGAGAGAAGAATCGCAAACGCGGGTGGAATAGCGGCAACGATTGGAAAAAGAGGAATCATAACGATGAAAACTGGCGCAATAATGATAATGACGGCCAGCAGAACCGATCCTTTTCCAATAATAATAATAATAGTTCAGGACAGGGCCAAAACAATGCACAATGGCAAAATAACGGTCCACCCCGGTTCCAGAACCAGAATAATGGTAATTGGCAGTCACAACAAGTTCAGCAGTGGTCTTCTGCCCAAAGTAGCGGTAATTCCTGGGGTAACCAGACAGCTCCCAGTCAAAATTCTACTCGGTGTACAACGGGCTAGTTTTAATTAGGCGGATGGTGCACCCATATGCAGCTCTGCTGGTAACAATAAAGACCACGAAGTCTTTGGGGGTGCACCACGTCTGCCACATTAAGCCTTGTATCGAATAGACTTCTGGTTTTTGTATGTACTGTAGATATATATTTCCTGTGTGAAAAAAAGTTTGTATTTGTACTTTAATTTGTTGATTGTTAATGTGTTCCTTTTGTTTTTAGAAATAAGTTATGTGTAATCAATTGACACATTTACAGTTTTTCCTTATGTTTGTTTATCGTCGTATTTCAGCATGTAATTTGGTTTTGTGATAGTGATTGGATTACCTCGACGTGCGTCCTTGAACACCTTAGGGGGGCTTTTTGTTATTTAATTTCTGTCTTTTTCTGAGGCGTCGGCTGTCCAATTTCTTTGTCATGTTGTTCTGTGTTTATCGTTGTTTATCTGAATTGTAATTGACAGATAATTTCTTAATATCTAGGCTGCGTCAGCGTTTTTGACTGCGAATGCCATTGTATATGTCGTCTTGTGTTGGTTGAGTCTGTCTGTGTAGCGACTCTGCGAAAGTGGATGGATGATTCTCGCCGTTGACGTAATTTTTTTCCTTAAATTGTTTTGTGGATGTTTGTTTTCGCTGTGTTTTTGTTGCGTCTGTGAGCGCAATTCTTTGTGAATAAAACTTGATGGAACGGCTATCCACGAGTGATTTGCCTAGTCAGTCTTTGGGATCCGTAACCTTGACATGGGTGTGGGGTTACGCGTTTTTTGGTTGTGATTTCGTGGTGTCCGCGCATATGGCGTGTTGACATTTTTTTTTTGTACCGTGTAGTCGCATAAATGCGATACTGCACGATATTTTCGCTGTGTTCGATAGTGGCTCCCACAATATTGAGGCGAAGTTACGTTAATGTCGATTACACTTGGATAGGGCAACATTTTTTCTTCGCTATAACCATGATTGTTCATTTTCAGGGTAAACTTCTACAACATGTACACTAACATTAATCTACAGTTTCAGAATGACCGAACTGCATTGTACTCTTAAGTCCATAACAGCATGATGGGTAGAAAACTGAAGAAACTAAAGAAGACTGCAGTAAAATGACACAACAGAACTGGTCAGGGAGTATAAACAAATACGTATACGTTTCCAATAACCCTGAATTCCTACACTTTCCATTTGCATGTCTGTAGTATGAGATCGATAGATAGTTTCCTTGAGCATGCACTTCAGTAAGCATGGTAATTAACAAAATAATGTTTATTTGCATGGACACTAAAGCATGCACTAACGAACTATTAATAATAATGATATCATAACTCTATTATTGAACAATTGTGTTAATATTGTGATTTTTTTACTTGTTACTAAAGAATTAAGCAAACAAATTAATATATTTACAAAGGTACAATGGTACCATGATAACGTAAGAAGATTTAATGTTTTTATTTAAAGGAACTTTTATTGGATAGGATCTATGTAATTTTGTATTGTATTTGTTTTATGTTCCCTGTACATCTTTGGTAAAGCTGTTGTTAATTACGCTAAATATAAATGTTTTCTTTAATTTGACGTTTTAGCGTAAAAAGCTGCATAAAACCTAACAGCTAAAAACCGTATACAACTACTAAATACGTGAATATTCCCATACAGTTTATGCAACAGTTACGCCAGATGTCAGCATATAACATCCAAACTTCGCAGACTGTGCTTGAGAATGACAAACTGTCGAAACAGCTGTAGCACTTTTAAATAAAATATAAGCAGCAATCCGGAACTTTCATTGCAAAAAGTGTGACAAATGGTTAGGTTGAGAGGAAAGCTCTCTGCCCGTCTGGCACCCCAGGGGTTTGGTTCCAGCGGCGGTATATATAGCACAACGTTAACATTTTTCGGTCATGTGACCGTAGCTAGGGGCAAGCTGAAATTCCTTGCAGGGCACTCACCCTGGGAACGGCGAAATCCGCGGGAAGCTTTGGTGGCGTGGGCGGAGCCTTTTGGCAGTCGCAGAGAACGCGTCCTGATTCGGCAAATTATTTTAGTATGACAGCTAAACAATTTGTCAACGGTGCTACGCCATCCGATTGGTTTGACTATTAACCGTTAGCAGAGATTGGTGCGTCTATTACCCCGTGGGTGTGGCCGCTCGTCACTTGCCGTGAGCTGCAGCAGAGCGCGAGGAGGCACGAGGACTCCTGTCTGAGCGACTGAAGTGTACGGACCTCGGGAGACTCCGGTTTGAGCGTCGGAAGTGTGCGGCGCTCGGGAGACTCCTGTCTGAGCGTTCGAAGTGTACGGACCTTGGGAGACTCCGGTTTGAGCGTCCAAAGTGTACGGAACTCGAAAACTCCGGTGTGAGCGTCCGAAGTGTGCGGACCAAGGCAGACTTTTCAATACTGCGTTTAGATTCGTAGGGAGGACATCTTAAACGATCCTCTGGTTAGACTTGTGTTTGATTCCGAAGATTCGGACCTTGTAGAACTTGTGTTTACTTCACGGACGTTACATTGTCCGGTGGTTACGCTGTGAGCGGCCACAGTTTAGTTTTCGTTTTGCTAGAAGTCCCTATTTGAGCATTCGCGCATTTGCGAACCGGGCACTGTTTTTTTACAAATCTTATTACACAAGTGACTGATAGATTTGTGCCAAGTGGCCTCTGTGTCACCTATGCAAAATATTGATTAGTCTACCAGCGAGATAGAATCGCACAGCAACTGCCTAGCGACGCCGACGCTAGTGACGCTGTGTTAAGTTACATGTCGACCCTGCTTAACAGTCGCAGCAATTACGGTCGGATAAAAAATTTCAGCTCATCCGCTTCCGCCGCCTGCTGCCTGCGAGCCTGAGACGCTGCCGTCAATGATCATCTGTGTGGGTAAGGTGACGCACTTGCTGGTGGGTTATATGAATCAGACTTGTTGGATTCTGTCCCTTATTTTATTCTTTTGAGATATGCCTATTTACTCTTGGGAGCTTAGGGCTAACGATAATTTCAAGCCCCTGTGTAGCCAATCTAATAGCATTCTGTTTTGCAAAACATCCGACCTTTGACTCAGCCAGTCATTTCTGTATCTCAATATTTTAACATTTATAAAAAATTGTTTGAATACCATTCATTATCTGTTTTACATGATATGAAATGTCATCTGATTTATTGTTCATGTATAATTATAATAAATTGATTTTGAGCAGATCGTCTTTTATTTAAGAACATTCCTATTTTCACTATTTTGGAGAGGAAACAGAATAGTTAAATTCCATAGTTTACCAATAATTTTTCGAGAACATGTTTTTTCAAAAATGTTCAAATGTTTGTAGCACTTATGGGACTTAACTATGGGGTCACCAGTCCCTAAAATTACAAACTACTTATGAACTAGCTGACGGCACAAATATCCATGCCCGAGGGGGGATTCGATTCCCCGACCGTAGTGGTCGTGCAGACCGTGACTGGAGCGCCTCAGTCCCCTCGGCCAACGCGGCCGGCACATGTTTTTTGTTTGGTACAACTGATACATCGCAACAGAGTAGGAATATTTATTATAGGTTTGAAAATATGATCACAACATAGCTGATCAGTAACATTTTAATTTTCCATATTTTGGAGAAATATGGTGGCGACCCAAGATAATTAATTGCTGTCCTAAATATATATATATATATTAATTCATAACAAACGACATAGTTCACACTTGGCGACTCCTGCCATAGGATTATCGAATGTTAGGAGATTCTATGATGTGGTCATATGTTGTGCAGTTACTTTGACGTTAAAGCAGTCAAGAAAATAAGTTAATGTTATCAGACGGGTATATTTATTACACATTGTATTACCTAAATTACAGTTAAAACTGTTATTTGCATGGGAGGGGGTGAAAGAAGTGGGCGGCAAATAACAGCTTGCCCTCTAGCCAAAAAACGTAGTTACGGTCCAGACGGGTTTCCCTGTTCTATTAATATTTCAAACGGAAACCGTGGTCTCCAGCTTCTGGAACTGAATAAAAGTGATGGTTCGGTTGGAGCAGCATTACGTTCGAGTGTCACAGGTAGTTCACGAACTGTTGCCATGGGACTTTCACTGTTTTTGTAATACATTTTATCCTTTGCTTACGTTGCTCAGTTGTCATCTGCTCCAGGACGAAAATAAACATTAAACAACAATACTGATTACACGAAAGCTATTAGGATACTAGTGGGAAGGATCGGGTATAACAAACATGAAAAAACTGCGGCTGTCAAAGTTTGTGTGACAAAATGGCGCAAAAGTCAAAATCGTCCTTACTTACCGAACATCCTTTATATGCCGACAAGAACGAATATTACTGAAATATCAGTTTCAATAGTCACAGATGCAAAATACTGGTATGAATTATTTACAGAGGAACGGAAAGAAAGTAGAAGTCGACCTCGGGGAGCATCAGTTTTTGTTTCGGAGGAATATGGAAAAACACGAATTAAACGGACCGAAGTAATACCGATCCAACGACGTATCTTAGCAGAAAAATTAAAGAAAGGCAAATCTCTGGTTATAGCGGTTGTAGGTTTAGAGAAAGCGTATGATAATGTTCACTAGAACACATTCTTGGAATTTCTCAAGGTGAGAAAAGGTAAAGCAGGGATCAATCCGAAGATTAGTTTTAACACTTTACTAGGCATGCACCTGTAGGAGGTGATATGCCGTTGCCCTCTTCCTACCTTTGAATCGAATTACCCAGCGAGTTATAGAGAGGCCTAGAGTTTAACGTTTATTCCGATCCACGGGCAACTCGGCATTTTTCATATCAGCAACAAAGTCTAAGTAGAAAGATGTGATAAGTGACATCTGAAAATCCTAGGGACCGAATCCGCGACCTTGGTAATTGCAGTCTGGAGCTGTACCACCTGCTGCCCCCTTTCACCCACGCTAGATCGGTTTCTGACGGCCATGGGATTATGTTTGTTCGTCGTTTATCTTTGCATAGCTTTTTTTCTAATTATTTATTACGTAGAGCTCCCACTCCTCTCGCTAAACGCGCTGAGGTAACGCACTCGCGCACCTAACGACACTTCGGATGGACGAAGGATAAAATACATGAGAGCAAACCTTATTTAGATCGTGTACAGAAACTATACGGCAGTTATAAGACACAAAGCACATGAAAGGTAAGAAATGGGTGAGAGGTAGTCTGGAGCGTCATGTCATGGATTGTGCTGACACTCCCGTCGAGGGTTCGAGTCCTCCCTCGCGCATCTGTGCGTGTGTTGTCCTTAGCGTAAGTCAGTTTAAGAGGTTTGTCAGTCTAGGGACAGATGATTACTGCAGTTTGGTCCGTTTGGCTTACGAACATTTGAGCATTTTGGTGAGAAGCAGTGGCGTAGCTACTACACCAAGGGCCCCGGGGCAAAAATACATTGGGGCCCTGTCTAAACTAAAAGTATACCACTGGCGTCGACTTTTGAAAATCTTGGGGTGTGCCCAGTGGAGGTGGTTGCCGGCCTGCAACCCCCCCTGCCCCCCGACAGGTATAGTATTTCTTCTGTTTTGCTTCATATCGTGTTAATTTAGCACTATTTTAATCTCTGAAAGGAGAAAAGTAATTTTTTAGCATACAGTAAAGAAATTAACAGCCATTAATTTCAATTTCACGTTTCAGAACTCCTGGGCGGCTTTTGCGACCATTTGAACCTGTTTTTCCGTTGTAGTAAATACAGACACAATTTTCAGAGTTTTCTTCTTCTTAGACATGCATATCAGATAATGATGTGCCTGTATGGTGAACAGCCGGCCGCAGTGGCCGATGGGACTGAGGCGCTCCAGTCACGGTCTGCACGGCCACTACGGTCGGGGGTTCGAATCCCCCCTCGGGCATGGATATTTGTGCCGTCCTTAGTCTTAGTTAGTTCATAAGTAGTTTGTAAGCTTAGGGACTGATGACCCGTAGTTAACTCCCGTAAGTTCTACAAACAATTGAACATTTTTTATTGTGAACACTGTGTTCATTATCGCAACATCTAACATCGGATGGTCTTCCTGCCTTCTTTCTTCTGCAGAGTTATTTTCTATGCAGTATTACGAAAATAGTCCATAACCACATATGCTGTCATACCATGTCTGTCGATACCAATAGGTTTATAACCTATTGCTACATCACAAACCAATTCAGTAAACAGGATTAAAAAATGTCACGACTTAACACTAACACGATTCCTTGAAGACAATTGACTTCTAAGAGAATACATAAAAGTTAAATTAGTAGTATACACATTTTCATCGTATCGTACCAAACCCACCTCATTTCTAGTTATTTAATACAACCATTAAAGGTTATCGCCTTCAGTTTACGATATTGAACTTACAAGCAGCATTCCATTAACATTCGGACTAAGATCACTTCACTCATATCTCAACATGAATTTTAATGCCTACGAATTCAATTAACTCTTTGTTTTAGATAACCTTTTTACAGCGGTGTATTAAAAAGCCAGCCGCCCATCAATAGAATGAGAGAGTCGAATTTAATTACAATTAAGAAATATAACGTAAATAAAAATATAATACCAAAATTTTCAGTGGGGTATGCCGAGCATACCCAATCAAATTTTGGGCTATGCTTGAGCGACCAGGCATACCCGTAATCGGCGCCTATGAACTATACAGGTGCAATACTACTTCATCAGATCCTTACCTCTTACTGGAAGACATAATAAGGCAAAACTAAATACTCTTAAGTAAATTACTGTGTGTTACGCAGCAGATAATATTTAATCGTACTCTCTAAACTACTGGGTGGATTTGGAAGAAATTTTGGAGAGGGATAGAGTTGGACCTGGGTAGGACATACAGATAAAACTACCAAGGAATAGGTTTCGAAGTTGCTCCATACTAGATGAATGAAATCGCAGGCAGAAGCTAGTAAAAATGAACAATGAAGTTTTACTCAACTACGAAAATACGGTCCCCTGCCGCGAATCAAACCATGGACAGTATTGTCACACACTGCTAGAAATTCAGCAGGTGGCAGGGTGCACGTCTTAGTGGACAAGCAATACTTATTTATGTTTATATTTTGAGATGGAAATAATTTTTGAAATTCACTTCGTGCGTTTGAAGTTTGTTGGCAGTGTTCAAAAAGTTGAAAGTCGAAAATCCTTGATTCAGCTAAAATATTATATGCAATAGAACGTCGATTATCCGAAGTGTAATTGGGGGACATGGATGTTCGGAAAATCGATTATTGGTATAATCGAACTGTACACTTCAACTTGCCAGTAAGAAGTAGTGTACAGTAAATGTATTTATACAGTATTTGGAGTCGCGCGATCGTTCACATTGCGCCGAGCGACACGCCGCAACACTCGGAAGGCGCAGCTGTTGCTGTGAACAGCTGTGATGCTGCCGTCTGGAGGGTGCCGAGCCGGCCGCGGTGGCCGAGGGGACTGAGGCGCTCCAGTCACGGTCTGCACGGCCACTACGGTCGGGGGTTCGAATCCCCCCTCGGGCATGGATATTTGTGCCGTCCTAGTTCGTAAGTAGTTCATAAGTAGTTTGTAAGTTTAGGGACTGATGATCCCGTTGTTAAGTCCCATAGACTATACAAACATTTGAACATTTGAATTTGAGTGTGCCGACTGTTGTACTCGGCGACTGTCTAGAAGCAATGTTCCGTCACCCTGTGGCCCAGTGCGGCTACTGTGGGCAGCTTAGTTTGACGGGAGGGGGAATTGATGGACGGTAGGGTAGGAAGGTAAATAAATAAATAGAAATTAAAAAGAAACGACGCTCTACCGTAACTTTTTCCGAACTTTGCCCACGGAGGCCGAGGGGCCCCTTGTGCTCGGGGGCCCCGGGGCACTGCCCCGCATAGCCCTATGATAGCTACGCCACTGGTGAGAAGCAGTTGAATCAGGTCTGCACCCTATGCCCTATGTTATTCAATCTTTACTGGGAACAAGTTGTAAAGAATAAAAAAATGAGAAATTATGATAAGAAAATTAAGTTCTACATGGATAAATAAAGACTCTAAGGTTTGTCAACATCATTGGGATTCTGTCATGAACGGCAAAGGACTTGTACAGTAGGTGAACGAAATTATTTTGTCTTAGAAGTGTAATTAAATTAGAATTCCATTAGTTTTGCTGTTTGCACAATAAAATTAAAAAAAATGTTGACCAAAGTAGATAGGGTATAAATGCATACGGGCAATAGCAAGAGAAAACTGTTGACATCGAATATAAAAATAAATTTTAGGAATTTTTTTAATGAAGATATTTGGCTGGCGTGTATCCCTGTATGGAAGCGAAAAATGGACGATAAGCATTACAGACATGACAGTAACAGAAGATTTTGAAACATACGCTTGATAAAGACTGGATGAGGATTAGGTTTCTTGTTGAGTGACTAATGAGAAGGTATTGAGTCGAATAGAGTAAGAAATTTCTGACATTACCTAACTAAAAGTAGTGATCGGATGATAAGACAAATTTTGACACTTAAAGGAAACGCCGATTTTGAATTGGAGGGAAATGTCAAAGTGCCAAACAATATTCAATAACCAGTGAAATGAATGTGTTGTAAACCACTTCTGTGATGCATGACGAATACTTCCCCTGGATTCTTCTAATAAGCATGGCTCTGGCGTCTGCATTTCTCGCACCTAGATTTATGCGCACATCACACTTCAAATCGCTCTGGACATGAATCTCTAGATACTTGATGTTTATGACATAAAGGTCAAACGATATAACGTATTTTAGTCTGTCTACGCGCTGTACATTGTATCTCCACAGCCGGCCATCCAAAATGCGACACCAAGAAAGAGTAGAATATCTCAACGGAATGTATCTCATGGAAATTGTTGGATGTCCCGATCCATGCTTATTTTTGGCTTTTTCGGAAGAGGCATAGAACCATTGACCTGATATATACATATAATCGGGGTGGAGGGTGGAATGCAACCTCTCCTCCCCCTTCTTATATACACTACTGTGTTGTGATATAGCAGTCCATACTGCTTCCACGTATTGCAAAAGTTGATCTGTGATACCAACGGGCGGTGTATCCCAGTTCGTTGATAGAAATAATTTCGTTCATGTATCGAGTTTCGCTTGTAAAAAGAATGTCAGTACAATCCTGGTTATGACTTTATGGCTGCACCACCACGATGCTCAGATTAGAGTTTGTAGACGCCTTGGTGAGAAACTGATGGCTTGTATATCGCCATACTGGTACTGCACCGGTCTCATGTTTTGCGGTGATACTGTATTCGACTTCCACTCCAGCAACCGTCTAGTGCACATCGCCGATACGCTAAGCAGCCAGCGTTACATCTCTGACTGCTAGAGCCTGTTGTCCTCCCAGAAGTAGGTAACTTGCCGACGGCCACGTTGCCGCAGAATAATGCTCAGCCACACGAGTCACGCAGTGTTCAAGACTTCATCCATCATCCACTAGATTGCGTTGCTTGTTGTTATTGGAGCTTTAGGGTGCTCAACTTCGCGGTCATCGCCGCCCGATTGCATTGCTGCTTTCACTTTCCTGTTCCCCTGAACCACCGCCTATCAAATGTTCAAATCTTTGTTAAGCTTATGGGACTTAACTACGGGGTCATCAGTCCCTAAACTTACAAACTACTTATGAACTACCTTATAGTAAGGACGGCACAAATATCCATGCTCGAGGGGGGATTCGAACCCCCGACCGTAGTGGCCGTGCAGACCGTGACTGAAGCGCCTCAGTCCCCGTGGCCACCGCCTATCGAAAGTGTCTGGTCAGGGGTACCATCCACTGCTACAGCAGATCAACTTTCCTGCCAGAATGCGGAGCGGCGTGGAATGCCGTACCCAACACCACGGGCATAGCTTCTTTGACTCAATGCCGAGGCATGTAGCAGCGGTTATAGCCATCAGTGAAGGCAACTCTCAATACTGATTTCATCAGCCTCCCTCGCCTCACGCTGGGCCGCGGCGGAGTGGCCGAGCGCATTGAGGCGCTATGCTCCGATGCGCGCTGCCGTTCTCCGTCGGAGGTTCGAATCCTTCCTCGGGCATGTCTGTCTGTGCTGTCTTTAGTATACGTTACTCTATAACAAGTTTCTCAGTTTAGGGACTGATGACTCCGCAGTTCTATTAGCTTAACAAACTTTCTTTTTTTCCCACGCTGGGCTGTATTTTCAATCATGTCATCTTTGTACAACACGTTTTCACTCAAATAAATAAATATGGATGTGATATCACTACCCCTTCTTGCTGTTTCATTTTGGAGGACCAGTAGTGTACACACGGTCTTACCACGACAGAGGCAAAGTTTTTAAATTCTTGGCATAGGCCACTACTGTGTTAGAATGTTTGTCATCCATCCTAATTAACTTTATGACAGGCAGCGCCGACAAAAAAATCCCGTCTGTGCTCTACGGAGACTCCGCGTAGTGTGGTGGCTGAGAACTGGCAGAACCGGTTCAACTTCAGTGTGTTGGCATTACTGGCGATCGACTGGTGAGACCAGTCATCCTTACAAAACGTCTCACAATCGAGGCATCTTTGCAGAAGACCCTATGCCTATATGTTCGTTGTTGCAAAAGGTATTGTGGCTACCACATGATGGCGCTGCAGCTTACTGCCATCTGTAGTGAGGAGCTAAAACTCTTAGAATAGACAGATTACCACTTGTCTGGTTCATGCTTTCAGTCAATGAAATCTATACTGTCAAATATCTTTTATTTCCGCTTTCAAGTGGGTGTAGCTCCTTCCTACATTTCTCGGCTCATGACCATATGAACGTTTTCGCTCCTTGTACTCCCATGCAATGAGTTCGTGTTCGATTCCCGGCATGGAAGGAAGGAAGGAAGCTCAGAGTTTAACGTCCCGTCGACAGCGTGGTCATTAGAGACGAAGCTAACGCTCGGATTTTTGGGAAGGAATAGGGAAGGAATTCGGCCGTGCCCTTTCAAAGGAACCATCCCGGCATTTGCCTGGAGTGATTTAGGAAAATCACGGAAACCTAAATCTCGATGGCCGGAGGTGGATTTGAACCACCATCCTCCCGAATGCGAGTCCGGTGTCTTACCACTGCGCTACCTCGTTCTGTTCCCGGCAGGGGAATGGGTCTTATGTGTTTGTCCTCAGCAATACTTTCAGCTTCATTTGCAGGCAAGTCGCCGAAGTGGCGTCTATTAAAAAGACTCGTAGTAGGCGGTCGAAAGACGGTGAGAATATCCCGGCCAATAAGAGCCATACGATCATTTCAGTTCATCCTACCAGGGACCGTTTTCTGCAGCTTTCCCTTTTTTTAACAAAATCAGTCTGTATAGAGAAGAAGACGGATACTCTGGGAAACATCTCACAGCACACAATGAACGCTGGCCATCCAGGAACAAGTCCTGACTTCTATTACTTAGGAAGTTTTAGAGCCACTAACGTATCTGAGAAGCTATTCTGTATGCTCGGACCTTCACCAAGTCTGCACTGGGTACAGTGTGAAATGCATTTCGAAAATCTAGGAACATACAATCTGCCTGTGGCTCTTCATCCATGGTTCACAGAATATCGTGCGAGAAAGGGGCAAGTTGAGTATCGCACGAGCAATGCTTTCTAAAACCATGCTAATTTATGGACAGAAGTTGTTCTGTATCAAGGAAATTTATTACGTTCAAACTCAAAAAATGCTCAAGAACTCTGCAGAAAACCGATGTTCAGGATATTGGCCAGTAATTTTGCCACAGTACAAATCTAGCCACAACATTCGGACGTCATACATGTGACATCTTCAAATGAAACAGCACTTCACGTGACTTTTGCTACTCATTGTCAGTTTAATTGTCGCTTTGGGTTTTGTTACTTTCCGAAGAAGGTTTTTTTTTCGGTGTCTTGAATTGTTTATGAATTACCTAGGATGTCCATACAGGCTGACTATCTCGAATATTCAGAAACTTCGCCTGCAGAGGGTACAGGTAACTTGCAGAAGTTAATTGAAAATTGATAAATGTTTTAATCGTATTGGTTGATTTTACTGTCGGCTCTTGGTGAAATAGTATTTTCTTCCAATGTTAAAATCGATAAACAGAGACCTGTAGTAACGTCATCGTTTTCTTCACTGGTGTAACAACTTTGGAATCAGTTTGAAAATGGGCTCATAACCCGAAACCTAGGTCGTACAAATAAAGTTTTGTGAAACAAGGCAATAAAAAGTGTTCAGTTATTTAAATGTTCAAATGTTTGTAAATCTATGAATCTGGTCATTAGTCCTTGGGCTGTGTGAGGTATTATGCGACCAAACTTCGTAGTTATCAGTCGCTAGACTTGCACACTAATTACTTCTTTAACGTACACTAACATACGCTAAGGACAATACAAACAACCATGCCCGAGGGAGGATTCGAACCTCCGACCGTAGCGGCCGTTCAGAGCGTGACTGGCGCGCCGCAGACCGCTCGGCCACTGCGGCCGGCTTTGCAGTATTCTGTAATTATTTTGAATAAGCAGTAATGGGTCCTTAATCTGATACTTTTGAGGCGCATAAAAGCATTATAAATATTGTTTAGCACAAAATAATGGTACGTAACTTTTATATTCCATTCAGCATTATCTGTATATCGTTTGATCCTCAATTCACATAATAGTTCTCTTTCTGACCTATGTAAGTACTTACATATTTGCGATGATGCAGTTCTTCTAAAATACAAGATGTTGTCTGAATGTACTTATCCGCTTCAGATTTGGAATTGTCACTCTGCTTGACGCATTCTTCAAGCTATAAAAAGGCAGATACGAAAAATAAGGAAATTTTTTGTAAAATTTTCCTAATTTCTTACAGGTAGTAGCTGTTCTTATACTACTGTATACATGCGCATAAATGAATTTTCGTCACACTCACCACCTGATGCATGTTGCTCTTCCTGACGCACTTTTCAAAATAGCAGAATACACCCGGCCGTTGACTTAGATTCCCTTTAGCATCTACGATCTGAAAATGGAAGGAAAAATGATATGCAGAAGTCACTTTTTCATTCAAAGAAAGTATTAAAGCGAGGTAATATTAAAACGCATTGTTCTCTCACGTCAAGTTACTACCCATGGGGAGGCCTTCAAAGGGCAACACATTTTGGGTCAGCAGCTACTAAGAATTTTCTAAGCAAATCAGTATTTCTGGAGTTAATAAAGAATCCTGATTCTTCCCACTCTTTTGCAAAGTGAAAACCCTGAAGCGTAGAGGAGACATTTGGGTTTAATTTCCTCTAATATTGCGTGCTACTGTATACGACATTTATCAGCATTATATCACAGATTAAACTACTGTTCGTGAATGAATGAAACATGGTGACGGCTTGCACATTGACGACATGAACAAAATATTCGTAACAGGGCGTGGCAGAGTTATGAAGCGATGGAAAATACGTGCGATTTGGTATTTGCATATTCAGAATAAATGGCCGTTAAAATGCGGTGAACTTTTGTCTTATTATTATGTAAGTGATTTATTGACTCACCGGTGCCGAACATTCTGCGAATAGCGTGTCATTCAGGTACTGACTGGCGCACTTTTTGAGTTCTTCATAAGCAGCTTGTTCCTGCAATAAGAAACACAATTGTAGTTCTGATCTGAAAAGAAGGGGAAAACACAACCACTTATACTATTTGCGTCCCTTGTGCGAATTTGTTGGAGAATCACGAGATGGAGTATGATCGCACTAGGATTCAGGTACAGACGTCGAGATACTGGGACTGCGTCGTTAGAGAGACCATTGAAATTCGCACACGTGACGACCTCATAAACCGTGACTGTGGCTATAATCTTATCAAAGCTTGGAAACCAGCGATTGGGCTAATTAAGAGTAAATCTAGCAAACGTAACGTAGTGGCGACCACGGCGGACAGAGCCCTCACACCGACGTCATCTCAGACGCCGTCGCAATCAGTTCCACTGCGCGACCGCGGCGCGGGGCGCGGACCGCGGAGGGGTCGCTCCGCGGGCCGAGGGTATTTAAATGGCCCGCTACCGGGCTAGAACCCAGTTCCCTTCGAGCAGCCGTAGCGTGCGGATCTCCGTGCCGGCGCGTTTCCAGGAGCTCAGTCCGTCAGTTCACCTGATGATGGCGACATGTATGATCGCCGAAATATTGTGCCTGTTGGACACTATAGACCGGCAGTACACCCGTGGATATTTTGATTATCAAATACGCCGGGAGAAACTCAAGAATCACAAAGAAATTCTGTTTATTCGCTGTTTGAACAGATTAATTGGAGGAAAGATGATTGGTCCAACCTACAAGAGGTGTACAAAAAGTTCCCCCACCGATCTCACTGTACTTGTTGTGTGATGTGCCAGTAAAGTTAACCCTTCATTCCCAGTGTTTTTCTAGAGAACACGGAATAGTAGCTGCTTTACACAGTCTTATGTGTATCAGACCTTGATGTCGCCCTGTTGTTGTGCAACAACGTGCTTCTAAAACGAAATTTTTCAGAGTCGAAACGCGTGTAATACGTATTGTTTGTGAGGGAAATTCACGGACATCCCGCAGAAGCCTCTTCAAAGAACTGGGTATACTAACCACTGCCTCTCAGTATATTTCTTAATGAAATTTATCATTTTTCCAACAAACAGTTCATACATACAATACTAGGAATAAAAACGAGCTACCACTACAGAAGGATTTAAAAGCACTTACTTTAGTTCGAAAAGTGGTCCACTACTGGTGAACTAGTGGCCACCTCCTACTCCATTAACGAATTTTTAAATAGAACTGAATGATGTACTGTATGTATTCATACTATTGGCACTATTATTTCAGCTTGTACATAAGAGGCGTGTTTTTTAAGTAAGGTTCTTTTGTTGTAGACACTAGTAGTTCGCACACATACCGAAACGAGCGCGTGCGTCGTGTACCGGCCTGCCTCGGAAACAACTGTGCTCAGTTTCAGCTCTGTAGCTAACCTGTGCGGTTTTGTTCTGTACTTTCAAATTGTTTAGGACTATCAACTTGAAGCGAGGTTTCATGGGAACAGGCGCTTCACAAGCCTATCAAAAAAAAAAAAAAAAAAAAAAAAAAAAAAAAAAAAAAAAAAAAAAAAAAAAAAAAAGGCAGTGAATTCTTGGTTACGGAGCAGGCAGCACGTTTTTATGAAGAGGGTATTTTAAAATTGGTTGAGATGTATTACATGTGTTTGAACAAACTTGGAAACATTGTCTAAAAATAAAGTATCTACTTTCTGAAAATAAAATTACTTTTTTGAAATAACCTTTCGTTGTGTACTTATGTTCACACGGCCCTTACTCATAAACACCCCTCATATATAGACGTGTTCCATTGACGAGGAGGATCTCCTCAATAGGGATATATGGAACGAACATCTAATGTAATCTCTAATCTAATCTCATGCCTCTCTATTTCAGCAGCCAGTTATCTTTTCTTGGTTTCTGTGTTGAAGATTATACTAGTGTCGTGATAACAATCAACAAAAACATCTAAAGTTACAATGTACCTCGATACAAATGAGAAAACACAACATAAAAATAATTATTTGATCGAAGGTTAAGTAATATTCATCTATTATATGGGAAGGAAAGGGTTAACAAGTCGATACACTGGACTTGCTCAATTAAACAACACTCAAGCACGACATGCATACGGCCTCACGGCTGTTCTCCGATGCAACTCACAATTGTACACTGGGCATTCTTGCAGCTGTTCCCTCAGTGCAATTAAAACCCTGCATATAGAAAGTAGCGACAACATTTTGTACGTAGACTGATGACAACCGCATCTTATCATTGGGTAGTTTAACATCAAGTGGTACTCGGCAGCCATTTCTGAGCCAACCTAGTCACTACATATATTGCAGTAATGAATTAATCTAAGGTTTATATCTCTACACGAAGGTTGTGTCTCACAAAAGAATGTTTTACATTTACAAAACAACTTAATAAACTGTTTTATTGTATATAATTCAAGGCTACACACGACAGCTTATTGTTTAAATTACTGTGTAGTGGTGCACTGACTGATTTCGTTCGTATTTCTATGCCAGGGGAAAACTCTGGTTAACTCACCTCTATTAGATGTTTGATATAATGTACCTACGCTGTCTTTTGCATAATAAACAAACAACTGTGGAATTCTATCGTTTAATTCAATAGAGCACTTATAATACTGTAGTTACGAATTATCAGTCCCATAGTGCCAACGTTGTTGTAGCATAATTGGTACCGTTCGTTCCTATTGAATTCAAGTGCAACTGATCGTGGGTTCGATCCCCACCGCATTTTCTATTTTTTTTATATTCTTCTAAAAGTCAGATACGTAAGAGTGCAAACAAATAAAATTCACCCCCAATAGAAATTTTCATTAATCAGTTTTTTGTGAGACAATTTAGAATAATTTTGTTTGAGATACAGCTATCGGTGTGACCTTTTTTTGATTCTTTTTACTCTTTCAAGAATAATGCCTCGTTGTCATGCCGGTAGTTGTAGGTCAAGGACAGATCGTGTATACAAACTATAATATCCCACAAGGGGAAAGCCGTATGGACTGTCGCAGGGTGTGGTTGCATTAATTCGATTATGAATCAGCTAAACTGTGGGAAATAAGAAACGACACCTATGTAAAACTGTTATGTGTGGTTGCATTAATTCGATTATGAATCAGCTAAACTGTGGGAAATAAGAAACGACACCTATGTAAAACTGTTATGTCACTTCAAGGAATAATTTCACTTTCTGTAATTGAACTGATGGCTTATATGACACAAGTGCTTTCTATACAATTCTAGGAGGGCTCAGTAGGTACATAATTTTGAAGTGGCATAATCAGCTTGGACGACAAATTAAATTACAATACTGGAGCAAGAGTAAGAACATGAGAAATGTAAAATAAATTTGTATATATTGCAAGGATGATATTGCGTCAGTTGCCTTAACATTGAACTAATTGTTTGATATTTTAATGCATTATTTTTAATAATCTATTAGTAATATAAAATGTAAACGACAAAATAATCGTAATCTGCAGCTTTCATTCTGATCATTCAGTGTCGTATTTGTTAAAAAATGTATAGTTCTGTAAGGTTAATCCTAACGTACATTATTTCAAGGTAACAACAGATGCTGTTTAAAAATTGTTTGACAATATTTAATGAAGCTATCGAAAATTGATTTGCACAGAAATTTATTATGATTTAGTAGTTACTAATAAGCAAACTAAAGCCTTTTGTATATGAACTTGCTCTAGCTGACGGATTACAAATTCCATCCTGTGGATTACTTGTATCTGTATTTGTAGCAATCATTGGTGCAAAACTGTGCATCGGTGTGTGTATTTATTAGTGTGCTATCATTTTCACTTTCACTTCCGTCGCAAAATGATTACAAACTCTGGGTCTGCGGTACACAATGGGTGCACGACAGCCACATGGCCCAGAAATGGCGGACGCTGCTGAGTTAACGCTACTTTCTCTATAAAGGGCTTCAGGCACACTGCCACTTCTCTTTTGGAGAAATCACACGCCTCTCGTAGGGATCAGTCATTTGTCCCACCATTGTTCTTTCCAACGCTCAGGCCTACCTTGCTTACGTGATTTGACAGGCGTGCCACAGCCTGTCTTTCTCGTTGGCCTCGAGCAGCCAGGGCTGACGTCACTCCGGCGCTGCCCGAGGCCTATGCGAGCCGGCGCGATCGCTAGCCGATTGGCCGGCCGCTGGGGCACGGCCCACTGCGTCATAGCGGGCAGCCACTGAGCTAGCGATCGCGCCGGCTCGGACCTACCTTGCTTACGTGGCATGACGACTGCGCTGGGGACTGTCTTTCTCGTAGGCCACAGGCTCTGCCTGGACTCCCCTGTGGTAAACTGTGTTCGCTACCTTAATCATTCTGGAGTAACGCGTGAAGCAGCCGTAGCATGCGTCGTAGTTCGAGGATTCTGCGCACAGCCGCGGCAGCAGCAGGTCGTTGAACAGAGAGCTGCCAACATACAAGCACAGCGTCACTTTGCTAGCCGTATTCACAAGTCAGGGAAATATTATCTTTCTAGTTATCGGCCATTGAAAAACTGCTCTTATGTGGCACTTAAATTTCTAAAACTACATTTTACATAAACAATACATAATTGCAGACGAAGACAGTGTAAATACCTACATACAAATACGGAAAACTGCAACAGTCGCTTGAAAAAAGAACCTTGTTTATTCCACTAACCGATTCTTGGGATAAACTGTCTGAAGATAGCCTGAAGTGATTCAAAAATATATTTATGGAATAAAAGAGTATTTCAAAAAATTACCAGTTAATTGCAGTTTTCTGTACTAGTATTGAATAAACACTCACAGGTCCGTAAACGTCTGTGATGCATAAATTTAATAAAACATCGACCTTGGGGAGATCAGTTTGGATTCAGGAGAAATGTTGGAACATGCCCGGCAATACATTACGACTTATCTTAGAAGATAGGATAAGGAAAGGCAAACCTACGATTTTAGCATTTGTAGAGCTTGAGAAAGCTTTTGACAGTGTTGACTGGAATACACTCTATCAAATTCTGAAAGTAGCAGGGGTAAAATATAGGGAGTGAAGAATTATATACAATTTGTACAAAAACTAGGCAGCAGTTATCAGAGACAAGCAGCATGAATGGGTCGCAGTGGTTGGGAAGGGAGAAAGACAAGGATGTAGCCTTTTGAGAATGTTGTTCAATCTGTACGTCGAGCAAGCTGCGAAGGAATGCAAGCAGAAATTTGAAAGAGGAATTAAAGTTCAGGCAGAAGAGATAAAAACTTTGTTGATTTCTGATGATATAGTAATTCTGTCAGAGGCAGCAAAGGACCTGGGAGAACAATTGAACGGAATGGGCAGTGTCTTGAAAGGTGAGTATAAGATGAACATTACCGAGCGTAAAGCAAGGACCGGCCGCGGCGGCCGAGGGGCCTGAGGCGCTTCAGTCACGGTCTGCACGGCCACTACGGTCGGAGGTTCGAATCCCCCTCGGGCGTGGATATTTGTCCCGTCCTTAGTTGTAGCTAGTTCATAAGTAGTTTGTAAGTTTAGGGACTGATGACCCCGTAGTTAAGTCCCATAAGCTCTACAAACATTTGAACATTGTTTTTGTAAAACAAGGACAGTGGAATGTAGTATCGGAAAATCAGACGATGCTGAAGGAAATATATTACGAAATGTGGCAACAAAAGTTGTAGATTAGTTTTGTTATTTGAGTACAAAATACCTTCTGATGGCAGAAGTAAAGAAGATATAAAAAGCAGAATGGCTATGGAAAGAAAATCGTTTCTGAAGAAGCGAAATTTGTTGATATCCAACATTAATTTAAATGTTAGGAAATCATTAATGAAAGCATTTGTATGGAAGTGAAACATGGACGATAAGGAGTTCAGACAAAAAGATGATAGAAGCTTTTGAAATGTGGTGCTACAGACCAATGATGAAGATTAGTTGGGTATATCACGTAACTAATGAGGAGGCGCTCAACACAATTGGGGAGAAAATGAGTTTCTGGCATATCCTGACTACGAGAAGGGATAGGTTGGTGGGACACATTCTGAGACATCAAGGAATTGTCGTCTTAGAACTAGAATTAGGCGTAAGGGATAAAAGTCGTAGACGGGACCGAAAGACGAATACAATAAGCAGGTTCAAAAGGATCTAGGTTCCCGGTCTTATTGGCAGATGAAGAGGCTTGCACAGGACAGGGTAGCGTGGAGAGCTACATCAAACCAGTCTGCGGACTGAAGACCACAACAAAAACAACTTAAAAGCTGAAACCTAAAGCTGGTGCGGCATTCGGCGCTCACAAGAGTGTGCTCGAAAAATGTCAGTTAAGTGATTTGTTTAACGTGGGGCCAAGACATATCCCCGGATGAGGAGTGCCTTGAACCGGGTATATGAACACTACTGTGCTTCGATTTACTGTGGCAACAGCGAACGCACGCCATTGGATTGCTCTGCGGAATATAAGGCTAGTTTTTCAAAAGAAAACTTCATTTTGCATGACCGCAAATAAGTTTTTATAACGACGATCGGCGCCGGCAAATCGAATGCTAACGATAGTCGATAGCTGTTCCTACAATATTCGATACAGCGCATTATGTTAAAATGACGACACGTCTACAAAAAATCTTGTGGAAAGAAAATTAACCCTGTAGAGAAACTTCATTCGCGAGGTTCTAAAATTAAACTCAGACCAGGATATATTAGAGAGCCTGTATAGGGAGAGAGAGTGGCCATGCGTGATACCGCTCCTGATTGGCTAACAGCCCAGGACGCCATGTTTTTACCAGATTTGGCGTGCTTTGTGTATGTGTGAATAGCTACAGTGTGCGTTTCTGTCCTGTGGAATGTCTTAAAAGCTTCTGACAGCGATTTGACTGCACAGTTAAATACAGTTTGTATTGAGTTCAGGCAGTTTGTTTTATGGTAGGCACTGCTGCACTTCTGTCAGTTCTGTTTACGTAAATTAACGTCTTGTTCGTCGGTAGTTGACGATAACTTTAGAACTTCCGGCAATTTTTAAGATTAAATGTTGATCTGAAGTGATTTACTGAGTGTGAATAATAATTTGTGTTACATAATCATTCAGGACAGTCAAGAGAAATGCCTTGTTGTTCCTCTGTTGGCTGTAAAAACCGAAGTGAAGATTGCTATATGAAGCATGTGTTCGCAAAGAATGAGAAAATATGGAAGCAGTGGCGGTGAAAGTTTATGGAGAAAGCGGGAACCGAAAAAGGGGACTTATGGAAACAAACGAATTATTCATGTGTGAAATAAGTATTTTCTGCTTCCCTCCGCCCATTGCGTGTAGTGGTTGCGTACTTAATTCGTAATGCGAAGGTTGCGAGTTCGAATCTGGTAAGCGGAAAAACTTTTTATCTGCATTTTGTTAGTTCATGGTTTTGGTTTTCGATATGTCGTGCTACAAGTTATGTTTTAATATCGCTACGGCACCTACCACTATGCTGTGTATTATTGACTATACACAATTCTATAATTGGTTACGGGGTGTAACATGAAAAAAGGAAGGGGACGGGGCTATTGACTCTTTGCAGATATTGCGATATTTATTTTGAGTCTGTTTCTCCTGTTTCAGTAGAGACAGTACCGGTATTTTTCCGATTTTCTGTCATAGTGTGTTCATAAACGTGTGTACAGAATGACGTTTTTGATATTTCCCAGTGTAGGAAATGTTATAAGATCGACGGGAGCACACTTAAAATGCATTATATCGAGGCGGGAAGCGATAATGTACTAATTTCAGCGATGGATATGTGGAGAGAAAATTCTGAATCATTGCCAAGTGTCGAAGTTACTAGAACATTGTAAAATATGGTATTAACTTTCGACGGTCATAGAAATTGTCTCACGAGAGCTATTTGCTTACAAATTTATTAGGCCGGTATAAGCATAGATGAATGGCACGTACTGATTAGTAAGCTAGAAGACGTGATTTGGTCTCATGGGTGGGACTGGTGCGTTATTTCAGTCGTTAAGTGTCTGCTTTTCTGCCTGGGTCGCTATGTAAGTGCACGGCCCGCTCGCATTCTGGTAAAAACATGGCGACCACTCTCTCCCTATACAGGCTCTCTAGGAAATATTAAAGTAGCGTATGGGAGAAGTAAGGCCAGCTTCCAGAAGACAGAATATAGTAGTTGTTACTTGACGCTTCAGTCAAAGGCAAAAATGGCTGCCATCAAAAATACTATCCTGTGATTACTGATGCAGCATAGTTTATTGAATGGCTCTTCCTAAGGATCAAATAAAATTTTGTGAATATTGGGGGGGGGGCAGAAACCTCCCCCCAGTTGATACGCAGCTGCCGTTACATCATATTACAAAACATTCACTTCATTTATTTATTTGACAAATCTGTCATACAAAAACATGTATCTACGATATGTTGTAATGATGTGGAAACTGTGAGTTAAAGAAAAGGTACTTTTATATCATATTACAAAACAATAACATTGTTTATTTATTTTTTGGAAACTTAGTAGCGTATGTCTAAAATTTCAGCTACTGTGTGGAAGGGGTTGCCGTCAGATTTTTTAAATTTATTTCTAAATGGTAGTTGGCTATCTGTCATACTTTTGATTCTATTTCGTAAGTAGCAATAGACTTTGTAATTTTACATATGACTAAGTTTCATCAGCGACAGTTTATAATTTGAATTAATAGTAAGACAGCCCTCGGTCGCAGATATAAAAGGTATTTTACCTAGATTTCGGCAACTACAAAGAGTCCCTAACATCCCTAATATTGCCTCTAACATGAATTACAATTCTTTTTTCTAAATAGCCTCCTTTCGCATGTGAGCAGCCCTTAGTGGCTAGTCTACTGTTTTATTTTATAACAAATGTCACTTACGCTTTATCGATTACATGTTATTTTATTGTGTGACATGTAAACACTGCTTCCATTCTGTACATCAAACTAGTACTTACACTTTATTTTTCTTTTTAAGAAATAAAAACTGTTCCTCTTTAGCTAAATTTTGTAATTTATATTATAGGTAATTTTAGCAATTTATGATGAAGGCACTCTCAGTAGTTGAAGAAACCAAGGTAAAATACACTCCTGGCCATTGAAATTGCTACACCACGAAGATGACGTGCTACAGACGCGAAATTTAACCGACAGGAAGAAGATGCTTCTGATATGCAAATGATTAGCTTTTCAGAGCATTCGCACGAAGTTGGCGCCGGTGGCGACACCTACAACGTGCTAACCTGAGGAAAGTTTCCAACCGATTTCTCATAACAAACAACAGCTGACCGGCGTTGCCTGGTAAAACGTTGTTGTGATGTCTCGCGTAAGGGAGAGAAATGCATATCATCACGTTTCCTACTTTGATAAAGGTCGGATTGTAGTCTATCGCGAATGCGGTTTATCGTATCGCGACATTGCTGCTCGCGTTGGTCGCGATCCAATGACTGTTAGCAGAATATGGAATCGGTGGGTGCAGGAGCGCCGTGCTGGATCCCAACGGCCTCTTACCACTAGCAGTCCAGATGACAGGCATCTTACCCCAATGGCTGTAACGGATCGTGCAGCTACTTTTCGATGCCTGATTCAACATATGGGGACGTTTGCAAGACAACAACCATCTGCACGAACAGATCGAAGAAAAACAAATTCAAATGTTTGTTAAGCTTAAGGGACTTAACTACAGGATCATCAGTCCCTAATCTTACAAACTACTTATGGACTACCTTACACTAAAGACGACACACACAACCATGCCCGCGGGGGGATTCGAACCCCCGACGGCGGACGGCCGCACGCGCTGCAACTCGGCGCTCCAGTATGCGCGTCTAATCCGCCTCGGCGATATTTGCAGCAGCATGGACTATCAGCTCGGAGAGCATGGCTGCGGTTACCCTTGACGCTACATCACAGACAGGATGGCCTGCGATAGTGTACGCAACGAAGAACCTGGGTGCACGAATGGCAAAATTTCATTTTTTCGGATAACTCGAGGTTCTGTTTACAGCATCATGACGGTCGCATCCGTGTTTGGCGATATCGCGATGAACGCACATTGTAAGCGTGTATTCGTCATCGCCATACTGGCGTATCACCCGGCGTGATGATATGGGGTGCCATTGGCTACACGTCTCAGTCACCTCTTGTTCGCATCGACGGCAATTTGAACAGTAGCCGTAGATGTGTTACGACCCGTGGCTCTACCTTTCACTCGATCTCTGCGAAACCCTACATTTCAGCAGGATAATGCACGACCGCATGTTGCAGGTCTTGTACGGGCCTTTCTAGATACGGAAAATGTTCGACTGCTGTCCTGGCCAGCACATTCTCCAGATCTCTCACCAACCGAAAACGTCTGGTCAATGGTGGCCGAGAAACTGGCTCGTAACATTACGCCAGTCACTACTCTCGATGAACTGTGGTATCTTGTTGAAGCTGCATGGGCATTTGTACCTGTACACGCCATCCAAGTTCTGTTTGACTTAATGCCCAGGCGTATCAAGGCCGTTATTACGGCCAAGGTGGTTGTTCTGGGTACTGATTTCTCAGGTTCTATGCACCCAAACTACGTGAAAATTTAATCAGATGTGAGTTCTAGTATAATATATTTGTCCAATGAATACCCGTTTATCATCTCCATTTCTTCTTGGTGTAGCAGTTTTAATGGCCAGCAGTGTAGATGTATTGAAGTTAGACGGTGTTCGCTATGTTACTTTGTGTCAGGGAGGCCTCTCATCACTGGATGTTTCCAAAGGACTCGGAGTGATGTTGTTCGGACAGGGAGGAGGCACGGAGATGTAGGAACTGATAGATGACTGGTCTCTCTCTGGTCACCCAAAGGCTAGCTGATGTCCGCTATTTACTGATTTCAGCTAGGAGGAACCCTGAGAGGAATGCCACTGTGCTGAATAATGAATCGCTCTGCAGTGCTACGCCTAAATATTTGAACGACGCGACTATTAAGAAGCTCACTGATAATGCTGTATTCGAACATTATCGGATTGTTTTTCCTACTCATGTGCATCACATTACATTTTTCTACATTTAGAACTAGCCGCCATTCTTCAACAAACTAAATTTTATTTAAGTCATCCAGCTTCCTACTATAGTCATTCAATGACGAAACCCTCCCATATACCACAGCGACATCAGCAAATAGCCTTCTATGAATGGCATAACTCAAAAGTTCAAATGTTCATAAAGCTATGGGATCAAACTGCAGTAGTCACAAGTCCCTAGACTTAAAAACTACTTAAACTAACTTATGACACACACACACACACACACACACACACACACACACACACACACACCACGCCCATGCCGGATGGAGGACTCAAACCTCCGACGGGGAGCAGCCGTACGCTCCACAGCAAGGCGGCTTAGCTCGCTCGGCCAATCCCATGCAGCGATGGAACAACTACAGTCAACACAAAATACCTCTTCCGTTTAGGGGCAGAGACTATACACAGTACAAGTAGAATCTTTGACGCCATTCGGTAGGCACCATTTTCAATTCCGTAAACCGAGTGAGGTGGCGCAGTAGTTACGCACTGGACTCGCATTCGGGAGGTCGGTGGTTCAAATCCTCCTCCGGCCATCCCGATTTAGCTTTTCCGTGATTTCCCTAAATCACTCCAGGCAAATGCCGGGATGGTTGCTTTGAAAGGTCACGGCTAATTTTCTTTGCTATCCTTAACCAAGCATCCATGCCGCGGCGAAGTGGTCGAGCGCACTGAGGTGCTATGCTGCGATGCGCGAGGCCGTTCTACACCTACATCTACATGGGATACTCTGCAAATCACATTTAAGTGCCTGGCAGAGGGTTCATCAAACCACAATTATACTATTTATCTCCCATTCCATTCTCGAATAGCGCGTGGGAAGAAAGAACACCTGAATCTCTCCGTTTTAGCTCTCATTTCTACTTATGTAAGTCGAGTCAACAATATATTTTATAGCCTATGGTGCAGTGATAAGCACCGTTGTTGTAATGATTCCCATCCCAGATCCTATATCATTTCCACAACGCTGTCTCCCCTGTATCGTGACAATACAAAAGGAGCTGCCCTTCTTTGAACTCTTTCGATGTCTGTCAAACCCACCTGGTAAGGATCCCACACTGGGCAGCAATACTCCAAAAAAGGACGGACAAGCGTAGTGTATGCAGCCTCTTTAGTAGTTCTGTTGCATCTTTTAAGGGTTCTGCCAATAAAAGGCAGTATTTGGTTCGCCTTTCCCACGACATTATCTATGTGTTCTTTCCAGTCTGAAGTAATAGTAATTCCTAGGTATTTTGTGGAGTTTACGGCCTTCACATTTGATTGATTTATCATGTAAAAAGTTTAACGGATTTCTTTTCGTACTCATATGGACGACTTCACACTTCTCATTATTTAGAGTCAATTGCCAATTTTTACACCATAGTAATATCTTATTCAAATCGTTCTGCATTTGGTTTTGATCTTGAGATGGTTTTAATAGACGGTAAATGACGGCATCATCTGCAAACAACCTAAGAGAGCTACTTAGATTTTCCCCTAAATCGTTTATGTAAATAAGGAACAGCAGAGGACCAATAACACTACCCTGTGGAACGCCCGAAATCACCTCTGTTTTAGTCGATGTCTTACCATCAATAACTACGAACTGTGTCCTCTCTGAGAGGAAATCCCCTATCCAGTCGCAAATTTGGAACGATATACCGTAACCACGCAATTTGATTAAAAGCCGTTTGTGAGGTACGGCTCATGAACTAATTGTTCGAAGTAATTCTCAGAGAATGCTTTGAGTACAATTTCACACGATGTTTTATGCGCACCTCCTGATTTGAAAACATAATTTCACCAACAGATTGAGGGTAAATTAAAATATCCGCCTACTATTATCGTATGAGTCGGACACCTTTTTGTAATTTGACTCAGGTTTTCTTTGAACCTTTCTCCTATTGTATCGTCAGAGTCGGGAGGCCGGTAAAAGGAAACAATAATTAACTTCTTACGATTTTCAGGTACAATCTCTACCCGTAATAGCTCACAGAAACTATCAACTTCAACTTCGCTACACGAATGACTACTTTTGACAGCGACAAACACGCCTCCACCTATTATGTTTAATCTATCCTTTCTGAAAACAGTTAGATCTTTTGCAAAAACTTCTGCTGAACTTATTTCCGGCTTGAGCCAACTTTCACTGCCTACAATGATGTGTGATTCGGTGCTTTCTATTAACGCTTGGAGTTCTGGTACTTTCCCGACACAGCTACGACAATTTACAACTGTTATACCTACAGTTGCTAGATCTGCATTTCTCCTGTGATCCACCTGCACCCTTTGAGAGAACCCATTTTGGGTTTCCCCGAAGCCTTCTATACTTAAAAAAAAAAAAAAAAAAAAAAAAAAAAAAAAAAAAAAAAAAAAAAACGCCCATCCCACGCCACTCAGTCCCCGCTACCCGTGTAGCCGCTTCCTGCGTATGGTGGATTCCTGACCTATTCAGCGGAACCCGGAAACCCACCACCCGATGGTGCAAGTCAAGGAAACTGCAGTCTTCACGGTCACAGAAGCGTCTGAGCCTCTGATTCAGACCCTCCACTCGGCTCTGTACCAGAGGTCCTGTCAACTATGCTGCAGATGGTGAGCTCTGCTTTCATCTTGCAAGCAAGACTGGCAGTCTTTACCACTTCAGATAGCCGCTCGAAACCTGAGAGGATGTCTTCAGATCCAAAACGACACACATCATTGGTACCGACGTGAGCCACCACCTGCAGTTGGCGGCTGCATGGCATCCGGGAGGACCTATTCCACATCTGGAATGACTCCACCCGGTATGCACACGGAGTGCACGTTGGCCTTCTTCCCATCCTTGGCAGCCAACTCTCTAAGGGGCTCCATCACCCGCCTAACGTTGGAGCTCCCAACTACAAGCAACTCCACCCTCTGTGAAAGCCCGGATCCCCGTCGGGGATTCGAATCCCCCCTCGGGCATGGATGTTAATGCTGTCTTTAGTATAAGCTAGTTCATATGTAGTTTGTAAGTTTAGAGATTAATGACCCTGCAGTTAAGTCCCATAAGCTTTACAAACATTTGAACCTAGCATCCGAGCGTGTACTCCGTCTCTAATGCCGACGGGACGTTAAACCCTAAATGTTTAAATGTTTGTTAAGCTTAAGGAACTTATCTGCGGGGTCATCAGTCCCTAAACATACAAACTACTTATGAACTACCTTATACTAAAGACAACACAAACATCCATGCCCGAGGGGGAATTCGAACCCCCGACCTAGCGGCAGTGCAAACTGTGATTGGCGCGCTGCAGACCGCTCGGCCACTGCGGCCGGCGTTAAACCCTAAGCTTTACTCCCTCGCTTCAATTCGGTATATTTAGAAATCGTGAATTAAAACTTGCCAATGTCGTTTCGAATCTTTTAACAATTATTACGAAAACCTCTACCATAGTGTTAAATATTAATTAATAACAATCTACAGGCTAAATCTCGAGTGAATGTAATAATATTCCAGGACCTTTATGCATTGAATAGGAAAAAAATTATGGGGAGAGATGAAACCTTTTGCAGTAATCTGTTTTATGTTAACATACAAAAAGTTGCCGAAGCTCCGGGTTGTGGAATCACGGTTAAGACGTCTTCAATATGGCCGACCTAAGAATTTGTGCTGTAACTTTGGAACTATTATAAATTCCCGCAGAATTAACATAAAAAGGTCCTTTTGCACCAAATTACAGAGGAAGGGGTGAAAAATTTGTATGTTGCAGTAAATCACGTGCATATAACATTCCTTCTTAGTTATATTAATCGAAAAGGAGAAAATATAATTCTTTCAAACATTTTTTGGAGTTTCTCGATGAATAACTGTGTAATTATGGAACAAATTGACGATTTCTTTTCATTAATCATGTTGTTCATTCTTAGAACTTTAAAATCGTACCAATATAGTTTTCCTACCATTAATAATAAGGAAAGCATCTGAATTTGAGTACTGAAAGGTCTAACTGTTCACTAGACAGACTCACGTTCTGTAATACAACTTTCCCACACTTTGCCGCGGCGAAGCGGCCGATTGTATAGAGGCGCTATGATACGATGCGCGAGGCCGTTCGAATCCCCCCTCGGGCATGGATGTTTGTGCCGTCTTGTGTATAAGGTAGTTCATATGTAGTTTCTAAGTTTAGGGACTGACGACCCAGTAGTTAAGTCCCATAGCTATACAAACATTTTGCCACACGTTCTTGAGAGCAGCTTACGCTTTACTAGAATAATGACACAAGGCTGGTTGCAGACACACCGATTTTGGACTGCCGGTAATATATCGTTTTGTACTATCGCGATATAGGGGAGAGAGTGTGGCAGAAATGATGCACGAGTTGCGGTGGATATCATTAAAACAAAGGCATTATTTGTTGCGGCGAGATCTATTTGCGAAATTTCTTTCACCAACTTTCTCTTCCGAATGCGAACATATTTTGTTAGCACCCGCCTACCTGGCGTTCCCCAGGGAAGCGTTATAGGTCCCCTACTCTTCCTTGTGTTTATAAACGATTTAGGAGACAATCTGAATACCTTCCTTAGACTGTTCGCGGATGATGCTGTCGTTTATCGGTTAGTGAACTCAACAGAGGATGAAAAGCAACAGCAGTGCGATTTAGACAAAATTTCTACATGGTGTGAAAATTGGCAATTAACATTAAATAATGCAAAGTATGAAGTAATACACATGACCACTAAAAGAAATCCGCTGAACTTCAATTACACGATAAATCAGTCAAACCTTAAGCTCGTAAATTCTACCAAATACCTAGGGCTTACAATTACGAACAACCTAGACTGGAGAGAACACAAAAAATATTGTGGGGAAGGCGAACCAAAGGTTACGTTACATTGGCAGAAGATGCAACAAATCCACCAAAGAGACTGCCTACATCACACATGTGCGTCCTCTCCTGGAGTACTGTTGCCGAGTGTGGGACCCCCACCATGTGGGACTGACGGAAAACATTGAGAAGGTTCAGAGAAGGGCGGAAAGTGTCACGGAAATGTTGCACTATTTGTGGTGGAAATCATTAAAAGAACGACGTTATCCGTTGCGGCGAGATCGTTTTGCGAAATTTCAATCAGCGACTTTTACTTCTGAATGTGAAAATATTTTGCTAGTACCACAGACAAATATATGTTACTCTGTGCTAGTACCCACCTACATAGGGAGACATGACCATCCCAATAAAATAAGAGAAATCAGATCGAAAACGAAACGATTTAGATGTTCTTTCTTCCCGCACGCTGTTAGAGAATGGAACGGTAGATGAAGGTTATGAAAGTGGTCAATGAACCCTCTGCCAAGCACTTAAATGTGATTTACAGAGTATCTTTGTAAATGTAGATGTAGACATGATGATGAAAATAAAATAAGAGAAATGAGATCGAAAACGGAAAGGTATAGGTGTTCCTTTCTCCCGTGAGCTATTAGAGAATGGAACCGTAGAGAAACATATTATAAAAGTGATTCCATGAACCCTCTGCCACGCACTTCAGTCTGGCTTGCAAATATTTATGTAGGTGTAGATTTGAATTAGGACTAACTTTATAATGGTATGAAACGACTACAAGTTTATTGAGTAACTGCCGCTGCAGTATTAATATCTGACAAGTTATTTCGACACTTCAGTTTGCTTGTAAAAGCGTTTGATGATATAAAGGAAGTTTGGCATTCGATATCGGGTCTATAAAGTGGTGAATGGGTTAGGAATGGTGAAAGAGGGAAGTCCGGAGTATTTTCAAAGGAATCCTCTGGACACTTCTCATAACACATGGGGAAACCACGGGAAACCCTAATGACGACGTTCAGACGGAGAGTTCAACCACTGTTAGGTCGTCCAGTATCTAGCCATAGTTCCACTTTGCTCGCTTTCGGTAACAAGAAGAGTAGCGTAATTTTTTATCTGCAGCTCTTTAACTTTACCTGGAACTAGACGACCAAATTACAAAGCAGCGTGTGAAGTGTAAATAAAATATTTCTCCTCTCTATCAGTACACTTCAGCGTGAAATACTTAGCTTATGTGACAGCAGCGTGTATTTCTCCAGTAAAATACGAACGTAAGCTTCTTCTGTAGTAGCAAAACAGTCAATCAGATTCAGGGCGCCGCTGCCGAATGGCCGAGCGAATTGAGGCGCTATGCTCCGATGCCGCTCCCGTCGGAGGATCGAATCCTCCCACGGGCATGGCTGTTTGTGCTGTCTTTAGTATAAGTTATTTTATAAATAGTTTGTAAGTTTAGGGACTGATAACCCTGTACTTAAGTCCCATAAGCTTAACAAGCATTTGAATTTTGAGATTCAGGGCCTTCCCCAGAGATTTTGTCGCCCCGTGCAAAAATTTCAAGTGCCAAGCCCCCCCCCCCCCCCCCCCATTTTTAGACTTCGTCAGCTCTAATCATACATGACGCCTTATTTTCACAGATTACACTCATGCGTCTCTTTGTCGTGAATACGTCTTTAAGATCAACCAGCGTCAGTGTTACATTTACATTCAAGCCATAACTAAAAAAATAATACAGTATGTCCACCAAGATTAATTTAGGTCAGCGGCACAGCATAAAACTAAAATCTGTTCAGTATTTCTCGTTCCTTCAGTAGAGGTGGAGCATCTTACCGAGTAATTGTTGTGTAACTCACAAGTTCCGCGAAAGCACTTGGTACAGAGTCGTTTATCTACACAGGCGGCACATACTCGTCGCAGCTCCTAACTAAACAAACAAACAAAAGGACGCTGTTCACTAGGCATTGAACTAGGACCGGGACATAAAAAAGATAAATATTTATAAGCGATATAACCTACTGTTGCTACTGTCCATACCGATACCACTATCAAACACTTAACTCGCTACTTGGGTTTTAACAAACAAGGCGACCATTCTTGATATATAATGAAACTGCCAAGTTGCCAACTGAGAGTGCCGTAACCACTGTGCAAGGCTACCGACTCCCAAAAATATTTGTCCCGTAAACACAAATCGAAATATCCCTAAGACCCAGTATTCATTATCAAAGACATCAAAAGAAAATAATCATATTTTACTTATTTCCTAATAGCGTTATGGGTGCGAGCCAACAACCAGTGGTGTTCTACGTGTGACGAGTGGAACATCTTTTTGAGCGAAAGGAACAGAATAAAATATGTGTCAAGTCTTACAGTTTTCATAACTAGAAGTCAGTATAAGAGTTTTCTGGCGTAACAAATAATAGCATTCTGTTCGTTTGTGTTTATGCTTTTATCGCACCCGTTTTCTAAAATTAATGTTAGTTAAACGAAAAGGTGGCGTAGTCTAACACAAGAATAGCCTCGCCCTTCTACCGCTTCACGGTCAACAGTGACGTCACGCGGAAGCTCCCGAACGCTGCCGAACACATTGGCTCAACCTCCGGCGTAGTAACCTTGCATATTTATTTTGCTTGTAGGATGACGCATATCACTGTGTCTATATCAATGTGTATCAATATGTAACAATTTGTATTTCAAACTTATTTTCACCTTTCTACATTTATGCAAGAGACTTCCACTTTTCTTTGTCTTGTTTAATTTAGCCTATCGGAACTACATAAAAATTCAGAAATTTGCCGCACCCAAAAATCTGCCGCCCTGGGCTACGGCATGGTTCTCCCCCCCCCCCTCCACTTAGACTCGGCCCTGTCAGATTTCAGCATTAAAAACGCCGAGCACTTGTACACTGCTGTTAGTCTTGAGAGAAGAGAAGAATCTTGTAGCCGTGACCTTCATTCTGATAACTTGTTTGGTACCAGCCTCTCCGTCTATGTGTAACTACTGCGCCGTACATCGATTAAAATTTGGTTACAATAATGTAGCCTTCGTTTCCCTCTACAATTTTTACTCCCCATGTTTTCCTCCTTTATCTTGCAGACGAGTCCTTGATGGTTCAGGATGAATCTTATCAACTGATCAGTTAGTCAGATTGTGTACAATTTTCTTTTCTCGACAATTCGATGCAGTCAGTCGGTCAGGCCGTTCTATCCGATCGATTTCCTTAATTTTTACTTTAAAGAAAGGGTATTCATCGCAGATTTGTCTCCAGTATCAGAATTACCTTAAGTCTCTCCATCCTTTATTTTTATTCATTCCTTGCAGCCGCGGCGGAATAGCCGAGCGCACCACAGCACCTTGCTGCAGTGCACGCGGCCGTTCCCCGTCGGAGGTTCGAGTCCTCCCACGGACAGGGGTGCATTTGTCGTCCCTAGTTTAAGTAGTTTGTAAGTCTAGGGACTGACAACCAGAGCAGTTAAGTCTAGGGCTGGACAAATGATATTCGCTTTCGAACGTGCTCGGGATTTCCCGACGCAGAACTACTGCATCGCATTACTGGCGGCTATAATTCAAAAGAAAAAAAATGTGCATCCTTCATAAGTAGATATTACAAACTGTTAAAATGTTTGCTAAGATTATGGTACTTAACTGCGGGTCCTCAGTCCCTAAACTTACAAACTTCTTATAAACTAATTTATACTAAAGACAACACAAATATCCATGCACGATGAAGGATTCGAAATCCCGATGGGGAACGGCCTCGCACATCGGTGCATAGTGCCTCAGAACGCTCGGCCACTCCGTCGCGGCAGAAATTGCATTTAATGTGATTGTAAGAGATAGGTTGCAAATGACTATTACATTTCCTGTTCATATGGTACAGTAAAAGATGAAATTGTTACCACCTTTTAATCGCCACGAAAACAAGATTAAAAGAGATGAAATAGAGAAAACATTAGAAATTTAATACCCATTAACGGGGGTAAGTCATACAAAAATAAACTGTAATTACGACCTCGGAATAAAGGATGCACGAGCTGCTGTGTACGTAGCATCAACAGGCGTCGCTAGATCGCAGCACTAGAGTTTTAAATCGCGATTGCTATCGTTCACCTATAGCCTACATTCGTTAATGTTTTTACGCCCTATACCGTAGAAGCTACTTCAGTCAGAATTTCGCACTTATTAGTCCGCATGGTACATTAAAGACACACTATTTTCGTTATAAATCGTATGCTGCACAGTACAGAAAAGATTTATGAATATCGTCGTTGTAAATCGTAGAGATAGTACCTCCTGACATTGCTAGATATCGTCGTGATCGAACGTTCGAACATTTCCCGAGATTTCCCGAACTGTAACGTAAATGGTTTCATCAGTTCGAGTCACGATCAAACCCAGCTCCAGTTAAGTCCCATAGCTTTATAAACTTTTGAACATTTTTCGAATTGATAAGTCAGTTTTCGAAATACGAGATTGGGGAGGGGGAGCTTGAAAAGGTAGTGACGGCGTAGAGCTGTAACGTATACACACCTGGTGGTGTACTCGGGACCCAGAGGGAAGGACTGAGCGCTGGCCGGAGCGGCGAGCAGAGCGAGAGCGCCAGCGAGCAGCACAGGAGCGGCCGCCATGGCTGCGACCGGCGGGGCGCCCTTCGCCCGCCGCTATATACTGCCCAGCCGCATGCGACGTCACCGCGGTAGCAGGAAACAACGAGAAGACGAAAAAGCGCGCTTCCTCACCTGCATTCCTGTATTCGCCAGCGTTTATCCCGCATTGCCGCTACGTTTACCTTCTGAGACATCGCAATTAATTTCGAGACAAAGGGGATACAAAGAAGCAGGTTGTTGGGGGCACTGTATCTTCTTCTGAGTGGAAAGCTGGGAATCTGTGCGGCACCGCGTTTCGAACCCGGTCCTCCTGCTTGCTAGTTAGTTGCTCTGATCACTGTACCAACAAAGGAAGTAGACTTCAAAACACTCGTTAGGACGAGGCCTGAGTGCTGCTCATCAGTGAAGGGTTGAAACCAATCGGTTAAAACCAGTGGCGGCTGGTGGTTCAGATGAGTGGGGTTTCACTATTTCACTATTTCAGTGCCGAATCTTGATTGTAGCGTCGGCGTCCAAAGAGACAATTTGGCGCACCTCTGCAAGTGGCACTGGGGAAAGCGCCCCCGTTAACCCCCCTTCCTTAATTTAAATTTTCGCTACAAGATCTGCAGAATGCCTTATTTCGGTTTGTTAGCGCTTGCTTCAATTCGAGCTGAGGTGTCAGGCTACCAAGCTTCTTTATTTCACCCTTCTCTTCCAAGATTAAAGCTGAGTAATTTGCTTCTAAAAGGTACTGAACGTTGTTTATTTTTCTTTGATTACTAACACCAAGAAAATATGAGGAGCAACTAATCAAAACGTATATTGTCCACTTCCGGACAAAAATGAGTTTGATATGGTTTTCAGAGGTATTTTATGTGCTCTACTCGCACCTCCATTCAGATTTAATCTACTTGTATATTTTAACACTGAAATAGTATGTTGAAAATGAATGGTTAAAACCAATCGTATATTGTCCACATCACTGAATGAATCAGAACGTATAATGTCCACCATTTACGTTTCATTTTGCTTCCCTTTCCTCTACTTTGGCAATACTGTCGAGTTTAACAAGTATCAGGGCTTACAGTACTTCAAACCATGATAGCCTACGGCATTGTCGCCTCCTGGCATTGTTTGACACTACCTGAGCCAAATCTTTGTTGTTAGCAGTGCACAGTGGCAGTATAGTGTTGTTGTTTGTGTGTATTACTAGACAAAGAATGTGTGGTTGTTGGGAAGGATGGTATAGATCGTGGGACAAGAAAAAGAATGAAGAAGAAATCAAAACGAGAAATGGAAACTGGCACACATTGGAAAGAAGAAAGACAACTTAAATTTTTCGTGTCGGCTTTAGAAGTTCCATACAGCAGCTTCACTCCTGAACACATTGATTCTGACTGCTTACATGAAGAAACTGGAATGGACGACATGTAGTAAATTTACTGTACCCTATAATATTCCGCCTGTAACAGATTGATGTGTTACTCCAGTTTTTCACAGTAATGTAAAGCTTTGTAGCATTCCTTGAAGTAAACATTAATCTTATGTTATTCTAAATGATACAACTCATGTGAAGTGCGAATGTCGAATATAAGATAATATATTTAAATATAAAAGTTAATGTAAAGTAATGAAGGTATGTTACTAAAAACGCATCATATCGATTAATGTCTTATATGACGGATCAAAACGTATATTGTCCGAAATATAAATTGATTTACTAATCTAAATAAAACAAAATTGATCTCTTGCAAGGTATATTATACTTCAGTACCACAAAACGGATCTAACTGTGAAAAACGCTTAAAATGTTATTAAGTAATTTAGCAGATATCAGTTTCTTGCTTCTCCTGAAAAATTTGAATTAGCGGACATTATAAGTTTTGAATAGTTGTTCCTCGTGCACATGAACTCTTAAACACAGTTAGTAAGTGATTACACTGTTACGTGATTGTAACAAATGAATATGTTAGGAGGAACAGACCAGTACCTTCGGGTCACGTGACACTGTGAGCAGCGCTCCCTTCTAACCTTACGCATGCGCAATGGCTGCACCTTTCAAACTGTTAAATATTTGTTACAACGACGAGTATAAATGTCATTTACCCTCAAAATCGCGACACATTTGCAAAAATGTCGAAGTATATGTGGCAAGTAACAATACAAAAGTCATTGTATGTTAGATTTTTGATTGGAATTTTAAAAACACGTGTTTCGATATCTTTGTAAATTCAACAACTAAGCGGGTGCAAGTAGGGAAAACCTTTTAAGGGTGCCACTATTACTACTTTGATGCTAGAAATGCGAAAATTTGGTTTTGGAACCACGTTTAGAATAAAAAAATTCTTTTTCGGGATATTTTGAATTCTGCCATCTATGGTGCAATACGTGGTGGCAAGTTGTAACAAAATACTTGATTAGGAAAACATTTTAAAGCTAAATCTTCGAAAATTTGAAACAATAGTAGGTACTCAAATTACCCTCCGGCAAACACAGTGATGTAGCTTGCGAAGTATAGATGCAGATGTACGAGGGTGGTTCCAGCAAAGAGAAGTTAGAAAGAACATCGGAGAGATGGAGGGAGGGAACGAAAAATGGAGGACTCCGAGTTAGCAGGAAGAAGACCGAATACCTGTGGTTTGGTGGAGATGGAGGAGACGAAAAAATTCTGTCTGCAAATGATGAGCTGGAGAGATCTGATGAATTCAAGTACCTGGGTTCCTATGTAAGCAGTAAAGGAGATTTAGATAAGGAGGTAAGCCACAGGATCCAGGCTGGATGGGCGAACTGATAAAGGGTGTTAGGTGTGCTCTGCGACAGAAGTATAAGACAAAGACAAAATTGATTTTTTTTAAAAAATCGGTGGTGAAAACAGCTGTGTTGTATGGTAGTGAGATCTGGCCGTTAAAGAAAGTGCAGGAGAAGAAATTAAACGTGGCTGAGATGCGTATGCTGAGGTGGATGATCGGGAAAATGAGGATGGGCAAAATAAGAAATGATCTTATTGGAGAGCAGACAAGTGTAGTGGGGGCATCGAAGGAAGCCCAGGAACGAAGGCTACAGTGGTATGGGCATGTGATGAGGAGGGATGGGGGACACCTATTGCAGAGAACAATGGAGTTAAAGAGGCAGGCCGAAGAGAAGATGGTGGACTGCATCTCTGAAGACCTGAGAGAGAAGGACTGAGCCGGGAGGTCACGTGGGACCAAGAGGAATGGAGGGCAAAAATCAGGAACAGAGGCACCTGAACTGGGAAAAGCTGAAGAAGAAGTACGAGGGTGGTCCAATAAGTACCCGGCCGAACAAAGAAAACACAAAAGTTTTGGAAGAAATATATTTATTTTTCATCATAATCTCCTTCTAGCTCTACAGACTTTTTACAGTAATGTTGAATAACCTAGATACCTTTTCTATAATGAAAACTGTCTAACTCTTCAAAATAGCTATTAACTGCCGAAATCACGTCTTCGGCCACTGAGTCACTTTTTAAAGTTTGGGAACAGAAAATAATCCGCGTGGGCTAAAAAGGCGAATAGGTTGCATGAGGTAGCGATTCAAACATTAATTCATTAATTTTTGCCATTGTAATAATGGACTTCTGAACTGGTGCATTGTTCTGACGAAATAACACTTTCTTCTTGGCCAAATGCGGCCGTATTTGTTGATTTCTTCGCCCAAATTTTGCAGTAAGTTCTCATAATACGGGCCGTTGACAGTTTTCCCTTTTTCAAAATAATCAATGAAAGTTATCCCGCGCACATCCCCCCGACCCCCCACACCCAAAAACAAAAAAACAAAAAACAAAACAAACAAAAATCGACGCCGTAACCTTGCGTGTAGATGAAACGGTCTTCGCCTTCTTTGGAATCGGTTATTCATTTTGTGTCCATTTTTAAACTGTTCTTTTGCCTCAGGAGTGAAGTTGTGGACCCATGTTTCATCCATGATTATGAAAACGCGCAAGCAATCAGCTCTGTTACTGCGACACTTCGCCAAACACTTAACTGAAACATCTTCACGACACTGTTTTTGCTCGAGTGAGAGCAAACGCAGCACAAACCTTGCACACAGTTTTCTCATGTTCAAATTTCCATGTAATATGCGAAGTACCGCACTTTTTGAAACGCCTATTGTGTCTGCTAGCTAGCGCACTTTCAGTCGACGACCATCCAGTACCGCTTTGTGGATTTTCTTCGCCATTTCTGGAGTCGTCACCTCATTTGGTCGACCACTGCGATGCTCGTCTTGGCAGCTCGTACGCCGGGTTTAAACTCAGCTACCCAATATTTTACTGTCGTAGACGGAGGAGCAGACTCTCCCAAAGTGTAATCTAGCTCAGCTTTAATATTGGTTGCGCTGAGGCCTTCGAAAATATTATATTTCATACCTGTGACCAGTTATCTCCATTTTCTCAAGTTCACTCGCAACATTCACTACTGATGGCTGCCAAACAAATATTAAACAATGTGGCGTCTTCAAACTTGAAACATATGCTTCATAGATTGTAGGGTAAGGTGGTACAATTTCGATCATTTCGGACAAATGTTAAAAATGTTCAAATGTTTGTATAGTCTATGGGACTTAACTATGGGGTCATCAGTTCCTAAACTTACAAACTACTTACAAACTAGCTAACACTAGGGACGGCACAAATATCCATGCCCGAGGGGGGATTCGAACCCCGACCGTAGTGGCCATGCAGACCGTGACTGAAGCGCCTCAGTCCCCTCGGCCACCGCGGCCACGACAAATGTTATTATAACTGGAAATATATTGAGAAAAGATGCAATTTTAATTATAGCACTTGTTCTTGGAAGTTTAACTAATACGTAACAGAAATATTAGACAATTACAAATGTCGGTATAGACACACAAAAAGGTTACATAATTGAGAAAAATCGATCGAAAATTTACCACACTAGGTATAATTGTGATCACTTCCTAGTAGAATTTTGACTAAGGGCATCTTCCACATAAAAAGCACTTTTTCCGTCAGGCACCAACGCATACTTCGTTGTACCAAACATTGCATTTTGGGTAGAGAATCTAGTCATCCTTAAATAGAAAATTTATAAGAGCTCGTTAGACTAAGTAGCTTCACTTAACTCCTAACGTGAAAAAAATTATCTCTCCTTAGCACAAAGTGGTACATTCTTGGAAAAGACAGGAGGAGCTGTAGAAACCTGCTACGCTACAATGCCACACAACGAGACACTACGAGACTAACAAATGGCCGAAAATTTATGTTGATCAGAATTGTACCTATATCGAATTTGTACCACCTTACCCTACACTTTCCAATCCAGAGATATTTTTCAACAACAACTGCCATCTCTCTGTCAGGCCAGGTACTCATTGGACCACCATCGTAGATCTGGACACATTATCCCTGCAGCTACGCGGATTCCCCTGCCAAACTTTTCATCAGACCCATACTTCACTTCTCTACACACTACTGACTTAATGCCGCTGACCGTTATCCTCTTTAACAGCGTCGTTTCGCAGATTCACGTAAGACTTCTAGCCTGATGTAAATCTTCGTTAAAGGGATTATTGATCGTCATCGGTTCAATTATACACATGTCCGAAATAACGAAAACCACATGCAGGGGGTGGAAGAAATAATATGAACACCTAACGTAGACAAAACATTTACTTATTAATAGGAATTTGAGAACAATTGCAACTCTTCTAGAAACAAATCCGTAAAGTGTCTTTATAGTTTCCAACAGAATGTTAATGTTATCCATTTTTGCACCACAATATCCGCCAATTAGTACAACGGTGTTGGAGTTGTAAATCTGCTCCTCCCTCTCGGCTCTAAAACAGTTTGATAATTTTCTGATGCTGTACGTAGCACGAACCTTCTTGGCCGTGTGTGTGGGCACATTGTCATTTTGGAGCCGCGGCGGATTAGCCGTGCGTACTGGCGCGCCGTGCTGCGGGGCGGTGCGCGCGGCCGTTCGCCGTCGGGGGGGTCGAAACCCCCCTCGGACTTAGGTTTTTGTGTTGACATTAGGTTATTTTACCTTAATTTAAGTAATTCTTCAGTTTCTCCCGGCGTATTTGATGATCAAAATATCCACGGGTGTACTGCCGGTCTATAGTGTCCAACGGGCACAATATTTCGGCGATCATACATGTCGCCATCATCAGGTGAACTGACGGACTGAGCTCCTGGAAACGCGCCGGCACGGAGATCCGCACGCTACGGCTGCTCGAAGGGAACTGGGTTCTAGCCCGGTAGCGGGCCATTTAAATACCCGCGGCCCGCGGAGCGACCCCTCCGCGGTCCGCGCCCCGCGCCGCGGCCGCGCAGTGGAACCGATTGCGCCGGCGTCTGAGAAGACGTCGGTGTGAGGGCTCTGTCCGCCGTGGTCGTCACTTCGTTAGGTTTGCTAAATTTACTCTTAATTAACCCAATCGCTGGTTCCCAAGCTTTGCTAAGATTATAGCCAGAGTCACGGTTTATGAGGTCGTCACTTGTGCGAATTTCAATGGCCTCTCTAACGACGCAGTCCCAGTATCTCGACGTCTGTACCAGAATCCTAGTGTGTTCATACTCCATGGCGTGATTCTCCGACAAACAATGTTCAGCGACCGCCGACTTGCTCGGATACATCAATCGTGTGTGCCTCTGGTGTTCAACGCATCGATCCTCGACGGTACGCATCGTCTGTCCAATATATGACTTTCCACACTGACACGGAATCTGGTACACGCCCGCCTTCCTCAAACCGAGATCATCTTTAGCGCTCCCCACCAGTGCACGAATTTTATTCGGCGGACAAAAAACAGTTCCAACCTGGTGTTTTCTCAAAATGCGGGCGATCTTCCCTGAGAGTGCGCCGGTATATGGAACGAACGCAGTGCCTACATCCTCCCTTGCGTTTTCATCCGTTTCCACAGGTTGTGTTGTAGTGGTTGGGCGGAGAGCCCTCTGAATCTGCCACTCTGAGTACCCATTTTTTCGAAATACAGTTCTCAGGTGTTCCAATTCCTGGGGTATACTCTCTGCGTCGGAGATAGTGCGCGCCCTATGTACTAGAGTTTTAAGTACCCCCATTCCTCTGTGAAGGGTGGTGACAGCTGTCTGCGTGTAAATACAGATCAGTGTGCGTTGTCTTCCGATATACACTATGACCCAAGGTGCCGTCAGCTCTTCTCTTGACCAAGACGTCAAGGAACGGCAATTTATCCTCCGTTTCAGTCTCCATAGTGAATTTGATGTTGGGGTGTATGGAGTTCAGATGTGTAAGGAAGTCTAGGAGTTTATCCATACCATGTGGCCAGATGACGAAAGTGTCGTCCACATAACGGAAAAAGTAAGTAGGTTTCCAGAAAGATGATGCAAGGGCTTCCTCCTCGAAATTCTCCATGTATAAATTTGCGACCACAGGGGAGAGTGGGCTACCCATGGCGACTCCCCCCGTTGTTCGTAGTATTCGCCATTGAAAAGAAAATACGTGGAGGTCAAGACATGCCTAAAAAGTTCGGTGGTCTTCTCGTCAAATTTCTGACCAATCAAATCTAGTGACTCTCGAAGGGGCACCCTCGTAAACAACGAAACGACGTCAAAACTTACCATGATATCTGACTCATCCAGCCTGAAGTTGTTAAGGCGTTTCACAAAATCCACGGAATTACGGATGTGATGAGGGCATTTACCGGCGCACTCTCAGGGAAGATCGCCCGCATTTTGAGAAAACACCAGGTTGGAACTGTTTTTTGTCCGCCGAATAAAATTCGTGCACTGGTGGGGAGCGCTAAAGATGATCTCGGTTTGAGGAAGGCGGGCGTGTACCAGATTCCGTGTCAGTGTGGAAAGTCATATATTGGACAGACGATGCGTACCGTCGAGGATCGATGCGTTGAACAGCAGAGGCACACACGATTGATGTATCCGAGCAAGTCGGCGGTCGCTGAACATTGTTTGTCGGAGAATCACGCCATGGAGTATGAACACACTAGGATTCTGGTACAGACGTCGAGATACTGGGACTGCGTCGTTAGAGAGGCCATTGAAATTCGCACAAGTGACGACCTCATAAACCGTGACTCTGGCTATAATCTTAGCAAAGCTTGGGAACCAGCGATTGGGTTAATTAAGAGTAAATCTAGCAAACCTAACGAAGTGACGACCACGGCGGACAGAGCCCTCACACCGACGTCTTCTCAGACGCCGGCGCAAGCGGTTCCAGTGCGCGGCCGCGGCGCGGGGCGCGGACCGCGGAGGGGTCGCTCCGCGGGCCGCGGGAATTAAAATGGCCCGCTACCGGGCTAGAACCCAGTTCCCTTCGAGCAGCCGTAGCGTGCGAATCTCCGTGCCGGCGCGTTTCCAGGAGCTCAGTCCGTCAGTTCACCTGATGATGGAGACATGTATGATCGCCGAAATATTGTGCCCGTTGGACACTATAGACCGGCAGTACACCCATGGATATTTTGATCATTAATTTAAGTAGTTTGTAAGCTACGATCTGATGACCACGCAGCTGAGTCCGATAGATTTTAAAACATCTCCCGCCGAGCGGGAGGGGGGGGGGGGTGGTCAAGATCCGGCACTGGGAGAAACGAACCCCAGTCATCTGTAGCACCAGCCGCCACTGACTCCCTTGCAAGCGTTGTAGAAGGCGTAGAAACAGCGAACTTAAGTTCCATACAGGGAACTACCAAGTAGACGAAGGGAAGTGACAAATTACAAATGTTCAAATGTTTGCTAAGCTTAAGGGACTTAACTGCGGGGTCATCAGTCCCTAAACTTACAAACTACTTATGAACTACCTTATACTAAAGACGGCACAAACATCCACGCCCGAGGGGGGATTCGAACACCCGACAGAGAGCGGCCTCGCGCATCGTAGCATAGAGCCTCGATGCGCTTGGCCATTTCGCCGCAGCACAAATTACAAAATATTGTGTAGTTGTTATTGTTGTTGTCTTCAGTCCGGAGACTGGTTTGATCCAGCTCTCCACAATACCCTATCCTGAACAAGCCTCTTCAACTCCACTTAAGAACGGCAACCTACATCTGTCTGAATCTGCTTACTGCTTTGGTCTTCCTCTGCGTTTTTTTACCCCACACACTTCCCTCCAACGCTAAATTCACCTTTCCTTGATGTCTAAGAATGTGTCCTACCAATCGATCCCTTATTTTAGTGAAGGTATGCCAGAAATTCCTTTTCTCCCCAATTCTGTTCAGTACCTCCTCACTAGTTACGCGATCCACCCAGCTAATCTTCAGCATTCTTCTGTAGCACCATATTTCAAAAGCCTGTATCCTCTTCCTGTCCGCACTGTTTATCGTCCATGTTTCACTCCCATACAAGGCAACACTCCATACAAATGCCTTCAGAAAGGACTTCCTTAGGCTTAAATCAATATTCGATGTTAACAAATTTCTCTTTTTCAAGAACGCTTTTCTACCCAGTGCCATTCTGCATTTTATATCCTCTGTACTGCGACTATCATTTGTTATATTACTGCCCAAGTAACAAACCTCATCTACATCCTTTATTGTTTCGTTACCTAATCTAATTCCTTCAGCATCACCTGATTTTCTTAGACTGCACTCCATTACTCTAGCTTTTCTCTTGTTAATGTTCATCTTATATGCACCTTTCAGTACACTGTCCATTCCATTCAACTGCTCTTCCAGGTCCTTTGGTGTCTCTGACGGAATTACTATGTCGTCGGCAAAACGCAATGATTTTAATTCTTCGCCCTGAACTTTAATTCCTTCTCCAAATTTCTCCTTGCTTTCCTTTATAGCTTGCTCATTGTACAAATTGAATAACATTGGAGAAAGGCTACAACCCTGTCTTACGCCCTTCCCAACCACTGCATCCCTTTCATGCCCTTCAACTCTGACAACCGCTGTATCGTTTTTGTACAAATTGTAAATAACCGTGCGCTTCCTATATATTACTCCTGCTTGCTTCAAAACTTGAAAGAGTTTATTCTAATCAACATTGTCAAACGCCTTCTCTAAATCTACAAAAGCTAGATATGTAGTTTCGCCTTTTGTTAATCTATCTTCTAGGATAAGTCGTAAAGTGTGTATTGCCTCCCGTGTTCCTACATTTCTTCTGAACCCAAACTGATCTTCCCCGAGGGCGGCTTCTACCAGATTCTCCATCCTTCTGTAAATAATTCGTGTTAATATTTGGCAACCATGACTTATTGAACTGATGGTTCTGTAGTTTTCACACAAAATATTATTTATTACAAAACAAATGTGAAGTCTAAGAGTCCAAAGCTGTCTTGAAATTTTAATTACTCTTATGATAAGGGAAGCAAAATAGTTAGCTTTCCAATAATTAAAGGTTTCCTTTGAAAGACAAGAAGCTACAAAGAAAGATGGCTAGCAAATATACACTGGTCAAAACAATTAGGGGATCAGTTGAGATATCTAGGTTCTGAAGTATTGTCATCGGCAGAATAAACTAAAATGGTTCTACGTCTTTCTGTCGGTTCTGCGAAGTGGAGACAACAATATTAATGCAACTAAGATAATGGTAATAACAGAAAGTTGCTGCAGAGGCGGTTGGTGTTGACTTGTGTTTATTCTACCAAACGAATTACACAGGCACTTGGGTTTATTTAGATAGTGTAGTGAGCAGGTAGTGTAATGAATGCAACAACTACGTGAGTTACACGAAGCTATGGGCAGGGAGACCCATAGGAAGGTTGAAAGCGAGACAGACACAGAGCGAGGTGGCTGCAGCTGTTAGAGTGGGAAACATATATGTTTAAATAAAGTACATGTAATAAAAATCATGTTCTGGATCTGATACTATTGGGTGTGTGGATGGCCTGGTTTTCTGTTTGTGTGCTGATGCAACAGTACCTGTCTAGACTGGCACAACACTGTGAATATAAAAACTTATCTTAATGTCTGTAATTAATGTAATAGTAAATATAAATCTTCTTGCCTTCGACTGATTGCAATGAGTGTGGCCCTGTTAGTGCGCTTAGCGATCCTGAACATGAGTCTTGATAAATAATGAATGACAAGTCCGGTTGTAGCTCAAGGTCCGATTCGTTAAACAGACAGCCAAATTGTTTATTAATTAAATAAGATACTGGCCAATGTTTGACTCACATTTCATGCCGAAAATAAATGTGAACATCGGCGGAGTAACTCATAATTTGTAACAGCGAGTGACAGCAGCAGAATAACATGCATGGTTATGGTACAGTGAAAACGTTAAAGTTGGCAATTATGGATCTGTTAATTAATGGCCGGCCGCGGTGGCCGAGGGGACTGAGGCGCTTCAGTCACGGTCTGCACGACCACTACGGTCGGGGGTTCGAATCCCCCCTCGGGCATGGATATTTGTGCCGTCCTAGTTCGTAAGTAGTTCATAAGTAGTTTGTAAGTTTAGGGACTGATGATCCCGTAGTTAAGTCCCATAAGCTTGACAAACATGTGAACATGTGTGTGTAAATGTGCTCATGCGTAAGATCTAAGTTTAAATGCCAAAAAGTGAATAAGTATGGATTCAGTTACGACGTTAGCCATAATTAATGTGTTGTATGCAAGTGCTGTAATTGCATTGCGAATGAAGTGACACACTGGTGAGATGAGTGATACCACTTGCTGCACAAAACGTTTCAAAATCCTTAGCAGTAAACTGTAGTCATTGACAGTAATAAATACTTCACTCAAGTCTTCTAAGCAAAAAATTGGATGTCAAAGCCTGAATGGTTTTACAGGACGTAGACGAAAACATGGGCACCACAACAGTATTGTTGCTGAAAAATTCTGCCACAAGAAGTCAACGGATGTTCCAAAATGATCCCGTGAATTCAGCATGCACCCATTGCCATGAGGACTGAGACTTTGGCGAAGCTAGAAGTGTTTGTGGTGGCAAGGACTGGTTTTCAACGCGAACGTGCCACTGACTTTATCTGTTCAATGTGGGCGTCCATGACCGGCCGTGTACATTGTTGACACGCTGTTTAGTGCCCCCTTTTCCCCAGTGTCCTTGTGGGAGCTATCGCAACAAATATTTTTGCAACACTTTTGGAAGAAGCACACACGAATGGCCGCTGTCATTTTAGAACAAAATCTCATCTTGCTGAAAGGAGAAGATATGCCGTCCACCATAGTAACGGCGCAAAAAGAATACAGAATGTGTTTCAGACAACGAGTCTAAGTATTCCGGATATAATACAACAACAGTTTCAATTCAGGGTCCGCTACTGTGGCCTCAACTATGTTCCGATAGTCGAGGGGGAGCAACTGTAACATTTCACTATCATGCACATCAATGTGACAACAGGACTCTCGGTGGCGTTAAATTCTAAATCAGGTCCGACAGGAGGGGGAAAACCGTCGTGCCGGCCGCGGTGGCCGAGGGGACTGAGGCGCTTCAGTCATTGTCTGCACGGCCACTACGGTCGGGGGTTCGAATCCCCCTCGGGCACGGATATTTGTGCCGTCCTAGTTCGTAAGTATTCATAAGTAGTTTGTAAGTTTAGGGACTAATGACCCCGTAGTAGAGTCCCATAAGATTTACAAACATTTGAACATTTCAAAACCGTCGTCAGAATTGCCTTGCTTTGGCGTGAGTTGGTACAATATTTCATACCCAACCTCAGACAAGAACAGGGCTCAACCTTGCTATTTCTATGCAGTGCAGGTCAGAACACGCCTGGGTGGAAGAAACAATGACTGCTTATGGTCCGTCAGCAGGTAAAACTTTCACCCAAACAGATACTGTTTAAACTTACTCAAGCCATAGATAACCACAAGAGCTTTCTTCTCGATCTGCGAGTAATTACACTGAGTCTTTCTCAACAACTGTGAAGCAAAAGCAACTGGCCTGTCCTACGAAACAGTTCTGTGCGACAGCACAGCTTTGATCCCATAAGAAAAATCATCTGCAGCCAAAACTACCGGCTTAGTAGGATTGGAATGAACAAGGCATCTGTCATTCGACAAAGCACATTTCAGTTTCTGAAATGCACTCTGGCATTCTTCTGTCCACACATATACACGAGATGTAATAAGTCAACTCATTGAGAACTGCCTGTAATTCATACTGGTCAGTAGTAATTGATTGAGCGGCCCACCGCAAAAATTGAAGATGGCGGTCGGAAAAACCCGCCCCCAGCGCCTCCGCCGCCTCGGGGAAAACCCAGAGCCGCCTCTAGCTCTGCCAGACTGTCGTCACCTCCAACATGTCCATATCTGTCCACATCCACCAGCCCGGCTCCGTCCCCACCACCCCGACGATCTTGTGCTTGTGATAGAGTGCATACGCCAAAGAATTGTCGCAGTGCATTTACGGTGAGCGCGCCGCACCTCGCACCTCAGTCGTGCCCACTGCCAACCGCCCCTGATTCATTTTATTAAATTTGTACATCAAATTAATTTTGAACAACTTAACCGCCCTGCCTGCCCCTACCCTCGACCCCGAAGCCACCCCCACTGATAGTCCTAAAGATTGCCGCCCCCTCGCGACCCGGTCTGGGACTCGAACCCGCGCCTTTCAAATGTTCAAAGGTCTGTTAAGCTTAAGGGACTTAACTGCGGGGACATCAGTCCCTAAACTTACAAACTACTTATGAACTACCTTATACTAAAGTCGACACAAACATACATGCCCGAGGGGGGATTAGAACCCCTGACCGTAGCGGCCGTGCAGACGGTGACTGGTGCGCCGCAGACCGCTCGCTACCTACTCCGCCAACCCCCCATACTTCCACCGCCAACCCCACCCCGCCGTCAGCCCTAATGATTGCCACCCCCGAAGATAATTTTACAGGAGCCAATTATTCCGTACTACGGACAGTACAATTACCTGGAATAACAGGAGAGTTTCGTAAACGAATTGACCCTGCCAGCCGCCGGGCCATCGACCACTGCTCCCGATTATTAATCAAACCGCAATTTTGGAGGTAAATGAAGAAATTCGGTGCAATTCTACAGGTGGGTGTTGTACGAACTTTTATGACTAATGTTCCGTCGGTTCGCATGGGCAAAAAAAAATAAAATAAAAATAAAAAATAAAATAATAATAATAAAAGTTAATGTTTTTAAATATATTGGACCAAATTGCGTGGTCATCAGTCCGTAGCTTACAAACTACTTAACCCTAAGTAAACTAATCTAAGGACAACACACACACACCCATGCCCAAGGGAGGACTCGAACCTCCACGGCGAGCAACCGCGCGCTCCGCAGCGAGACGCTTTAGACCGCTCGGCTACTCCACTGCGGCTCTCATGGGCAAAATAACTGTATAGACGATGCAAGCAGCAGCCAAGGAACGTAATGTAACGGTAACGACCGTCCCAAACCGGAGTGTCAAACACTGTAGGCGTGTAAAACAACTTCCTTAACAATTTGTTTCGGAAACGGTACGAACGATCCTCGTTTAAACGCTTAACAGTACCGTAGCTCGATCCCCAGTACGATCGCAGTGTTCTCCAAGCAAGCTACATAAAACAAATATATGGCCCAAGTGTCCACTTGTGGAGGCGCATATGTCTGATGTTATTCCGCCGCGGCGGAGTGGCAGAGCACATTGAGGCAATATGCTACGATGTGCGGAGCCGTTCCCCGTCGGGCATTCGAATTCCCCCCTCGGGCATGGATGTTTGTGCCGTCTTTAGTATAAGGGAGTTCATAAGTAGTTTGTAAGTTTAGGGACTGGTGACCCCGCAGTTAAGTCCCTTAACAGACATTTAAACATTTGAAGGGCGCGGGTTCGAGTCCCAGACCGGGTCGCGAGGGGGCGGCAATCTTTAGGACTATCTGTGGGGGTGGCTTCGGGGTCGAGGGCAGGGGCAGACAGGGCGGTTAAGTTGTTCAAAATTAACTTGATGTACAAATTTAATAAAATGAATCAGGGGCGGTTGGCAGTGGGCACGACTGAGGTGCGAGGTGCGGCGCGCTCACCGTAAATGCACTGCGACAATTCTTTGGCGTATGCACTCTATCACAAGCACAAGATCGTCGGGGGTGGTGGGGACGGCGCTGGACTGGTGGAGGCGCACAGGTGTGGACAAGGGCGGATTCAGAGGCGGGGGGGCACAGGGGCACGTCCCCCCCAGACGGCCCGTCGAAAAATATGAGAGAGAGAGAAAGGGGGAAGAGAGAAGGGAGAACTTTTTGTGTTATGCTTCCATTTAATTGCTTCTTTTTTTGTCAGTAATTTACACTAAAAATAAAATATAAAAGTTGTGTATTGTTTCGTGATTCCTTGGGAGATAAAAGAGCTATTCTGTATGTTTTACCCATACGTAAATAAAGTTAAAGGATTTAACTATGTAACAAAAACTATGGCTTGGATCAAAAGCAGCTGCAGTGGAATGGCCGAGCGCTCTAAGGCGCCTTGCTATGGAGCTGCGGTTGCTCCCCATTGGGAGTTCGAGCCCTCCATAGGCAATAGGTGTATGTGTGTGTGTGTGTCGTCCGTAGGTTAGTTTAGTTTAACTAGTTTGTAAGTCTACGGATTGATAACCACAGCATTTAAGTCGTCACATTGATTTACAAACATTTCAACATTTTATCAAAAGCAGAAACAAAATGCACGTTGTCCTGACTACGAAGGCAAAATAAATCGAAACACTGTAGACAAAAAAAATCTCTTCATGGTCTTGCACACTGAAACCTGTAAATGTCGCTGTCCTGATGCGAGAGTGGACTGTGCCAGGGATGCAATAGGTACCAAGCACTGGAATGTTGTGTCCGTTATATGCAGTAAGTTGTGTACGAGATCTTGTCAATCGTGGTGAACTTAACCCTAGGTTAGTAACATCCGTCAAAATGACAGCTAGGTTCAAATTGTCCGTGAGGTGTTACGTTTTGAGGAACAATTGATGAACAAGTGTACACGGGTAGAGTGTTGGTTTGGAATTACACTCATTGAACTGATGGGTGTTACTAACAAAAGTTCAAAACCCCCTGAATGACGGGTGTTATTACGAGCGTTAAAACCAGATGTTAGTAACGCAGTAGTGCAAGAAAAATAAGTCGAATTCTGTGAAAGGCAGTTCTGTCTCTCGTACTTGAAAAAGCAAGAAGGGCAATATTTCAGACGCGGCGACTCTAGTTTCCTCTTTACGCGATGCGGCAGGTGTGCCCGACGCAAGGCTTTTCCTGTTTGTCACTTTTCCTGTACGCCAAATAGGGGCTGCCTCAAGGTTTTCTGCTGTCCTACCACGCCAATCCTGATGCTCTCTAATTTGTAACAGTTTCTACGACATTGTATCTGCATGTTTTATAATCTGCCCGGAAATGGGTTCGTCAGACATGTTGTATATAATTGCATCACGGTTCATAGTATTTGCACAAACTGTCCACAGACACACTGAAACCTGCACTGTCAGGCTAAGCCGTGAAGTTCCGTGAGCCATTGACGGTATGTCTCGATAGGTTGCTTTCGCTGTTGAAAAAATTCTGACGAGCAGCAACTACTTGCCCCCGAACCTCAAAATATTTGGTAAGGGCACTAATTAAGTCACCAAACTGAAGAAACTCTGGACGCGAAGTTAGAAACAATTTCTGTACTCGCCTTTAAATTGGAGTGTGGGCAGTTGAAAGTAATTTACATTGCTCAAAGCAGTTGAGGGATAAGGTGAGATACCGTACAAAATATACACATGGTAACGAATAATATTCACATATTGGTTACAATTGTAATTTTTGTATGATACAGTACGATATTTTGCTGATTCTAGTCTTCACTTGACGTTTACATGGCGTTTACTTAGTACGAGACACCATGGGGCTACCATAATAGTGAAAAAGTCATTATTATTGCCCTCTAATATGGTGTGTGATCACCTCGGACGGCCGGTACAGTTGTGCACCTGCGTGGTATGGACAATATGAGATTATCAATCAGCTCTTTAGGGATAATTTGCCTAATCTTTCAGGTGTACAATATCCAGCTGTGCAACCGTTGTGAGAGATGCTGGTCTGGCTGCAGTGTGTCTGCCAAGTGCATTCCAGACATGCTCAATCTGGTGTCAGTCTGGTGAAGAAGCTGGCCATTCCGCCATTCAACTAGTGCAGCTCTGTGGGGACGAGCCTTATCGTCTACCGGAAGGAACCCATCTCCTGTGGCACCAGCATAGGAAACAACGAAAGCGACGAAGGATCTCGTCTCTATACCTCTGAGCAGTCAAAGCTCTATTCTGAACGACGTAGAGGTCCGTACGACCGCCAATACTGACTCCTACCCACACCATTCGTCTACCGCCATGATACCGTCATCTCTTGATGATGTTACCCGTAGACGAATTTGGTCTTGCAATCTTGTAATGGTTACTGTTGTCTGAACTCGCGTCCAGGTCCTGTAAATTTCACTTTGGGACTCTTCAATAGCTGCAGACACCTCCCTGTCTGTCTGTGTCGCTTCCAATCTTCCTGTAGCTTTCCATCAGAGGCGTGCATCGCTCGCTGCTAGCTGCGTGTCACACCAAGTATGGTACAAACGAATTTTGATGGGTCGCAGATATGTTGTGTGGGAACTCCTCTAGACAAGCAAGCTAAAATGATTTGTTCAAATGCGCCTTGGTTTCCATGATAATCGGGATCAACGTCCAGCGCGTAACAGCTATACCTGTACTGAGTCACCGTCTGTACGTAAGTCAGCGTGTTGTAATAATCAAGGCGCTCGATTGTCATACAGGCGACCGCAGTTCAACTACTGCGCGGAATTATATTTTATTTATTTTTTAATTATTTTATTTCACTTGTCCGACTATTGATTCGTGTGAGCGGCGATGAAGTGGCCGAGCGGTCTAAGGCACCGTCGGAGGTTCGAGTCCTCACTGGGGCATGAATGTGTGTGTGTTGTCGTTAGGTTAGTTTACCTTAGCTTAAGTAGTTTGTAAGCTTTGGACTGATGACCACGCAGTTTTGTCCGATAGATTTACAAACATTTGAACATTTGATTCGTGTGATGGGCCTGCTTCTATCACTGCGCATTTTCCCTCCATGTTGCACTTCGTGAACGATACGCTACGAATGACTAGCCACCTGGCCGCAGCATAATCCGCGTGCCGCGGTGGAGTAGCCGAGCGGTCTAAAGCGCCTCGCTGCGGAGCGCGCGGTTGCTCGCCGTGGAGGTTCGAGTCCTCCCTGGGGCATGGGTGTGTGTGTTGTCCTTAGGATAGTTTACCTAGGTTTCAAAATGTTCAAATGTTTGTTAAGCGTATGGGACTTAACTACGGGGTCATCAGTCCCTAAACTTACAAACTACTTATGAACTACTTACGCACTAGGACGACACAAATATCCATGCCCGAGGGGGGATTCGAACCCCCGACCGTAGTGGCCGTGCTGACCGTGACTGGAGCGCCTCAGTCACCTCGGCCACCGCGGCCGGCTTACCTAGGTTTATGTAGTTTGTAAGCTACGGAGTGATGACCACGCAGTTTGGTCCGATAGATTTACAAACATTTGTATTTGTAATAATCCGCTGGGACGCGTCAAGTGAGCATTCGACGGTATGACAACAGTGGGGCCGAGGACTGTAAACGCAGCTAACAAATGCTGCACCAATGTTATAGGTGATAACTACAGACGGTTTACTGATTTAGAAGTATATTTCAATCAACGTAAAAGTATGCTTCGAAATAACGAATTAAATAAAATAATCGTCGCGCAATACATAACATATTGAGCAATTAACATAAGTTATTATCACGACCAATTACTCAAGCATTAACATAAGAGGGGCTATGAAAGCAAATAATTACGCACAATCAATCGTCAATAAAATAATCGTCGGACAAGTAAGGTTTAAGTAGTATTCGAACTCGGGTTGTCTGTGTGGTAGTGAAGTGCATTGCTAATTACATCACGCTGACTTACGCACGACTGCCAGCTTAAAAAAATGTTCAAATGTTTGTATAGCTTATGGGACTTAACTACGGGGTCATCAGTCCCTAAACTTACAAACTACTTACAAACTAGCTAATACTAAGGACGGCACAAATATCCATGCCCGAGGGGGGATTAGAACCCCCGACCGTAGTGGCCATGCAGACCGTGACTGGAGCGCCTCAGTCCCCTCGGCCACCGCGGCCGGCTTTTTTAAACTAACCTACGGACAAACACACACACCCATGCTCCAGGAAGGACTCGAACCTCCACGGCGAGCAACCGCGCGCTCCGCAGCGAGGTGCTTTAGACCGCTCGGCTACTCCACCGCGGCCTGCTAGCTTAGTACAGGTATATCTGTTACGTGCTGGACTTTGATCTCGATTTTCGGGGAAACCAAGTTGCATTGTAACAAATCCTTTTAGCTTGGTGGTATGGAGAAATTCCCGCTCGACATTCCTGCGTGCTGTGAGCTGTGGCCAGCCCGGTTCTCCGGGGCCCACGCCGCGGCTGCCAGCTGACTAGGACAATGTAGCATTATTACTTATTTAAATCTCAAGACAAATGCAAACGTTCCGCCAAATTTGAAGACAATCGCGACCTAAAAACTTATCAATCTTGTTTGCAAAGACATTTTACCGTTCGAAGTTCGTGTGGATCTGAGTTTCTCGAGACGGCACAGTTTCTTATTGATGTGGGGGCATATCTCGTGAACTATGTGTCTTGCAGTCATTTAATTATGTTAATAACCGTCGCAAAAGAGCAAGCAATATGTTGGCAAAGTTTCATCGCAACCGAATGAACGGTACAGCAGCGCATGAAATACGAAAAACGAACATTTATTCATGTTTATGTATTAGATAAATGGTGACGAAAATAATAAAGACTGACAATAGCATTTTATAGCAATTTTTATAATCAGATACAGTATACAGTAAAAGTAACGCTTTTAGGAAGGTACACAATGTTAGATTGTATAGACTGGCCGCAGCTGCAGTTGGGAATGAGGCTGGAATTGTCGTAATTGGAGTAACTCCTCATATATTTGCCTGGTGGTAAAGAGCACACTCGTAACACTTTAAGAGATACCATCTAATGATTTTGTTGGTTATAACTTCATATTTTTCACTTGTTATCTTAGCATTGTTTGATATAAAACTATCTGCAATGCGTGAAAGTGGCGAGGGGTGGGGCGAAGACGCGGCTCACGTGCACCTGGCGAGAACTTGTGCTGTGTTAGTACATGTCACTTCAGAATCGGATTCCGATTCTGAGTTTTTGGAGAAACGGCGTGTTACAATATCTAATATTATTTATTAACTATAGGGATATAACCATATCGCAATGCACCTCAAAGATAACAATACGCAGGCGACATAAGTTATCTTTATAAAGTAAAATAATACAAAACTAATTTTCTTCATATTGCTTCACAGCAACGGAGCTGATATCATCAGATTCAAGGTTGGACTCAGGCTCTCCATCTTCCATGCCGATGAGACACTTATATAAGGCTGGCCGCAAGACGCGGCGCAGGTCCGTGAGGTGACGCAGGGTGACTCAGGTCACGGAGCGCGTGTCACGCCGACAATCACCGCAGTTTGCAGCGGAACTTCGGCTCTGACAGAGCGGCCGAGTACTTATTTTAATAGAACCAAGCTAGTAATCGGATTGCGATTCTGAGTTTTTGTTCGAAGCGGCATGTTTACATCGCTTTGACGGAAGAAAAAGCAGAAAAATACAGGAAAAAAGGCTAACTTATGGAAATACTCTTTAACAAAGGATCTGGTATTACAAAATTCACGAACTATTTCAGATTAAACCGTGATCAATTCCAAGATGTGCACGTCTCATCAATAATGACATAGACAGACAGGGATGAAACGCTATAAGGCCGAAGAGAAACAGTCTGTGTTTTTAAGGCAGGCTATTATGAGTAAACTATATTGCCTGTACTACATAATACATATTGTAGTATAAAACACCACTCCCATGAACCACAGACATTGCCGAGGTGGGGTGGCTTGCGTGCCTCAACGATACAGATAGCCGTACCGTAGGTGCAACCACAGCGGAGGGGTATCTGTGGAGAGGCCAGACAAACGTGTGGTTCCTGAAGAGGGGCAGCAGCCTTTTCAGTAGTTACAGGGGCAACAGTCTGGATGATTGACTGAGCTGGCCTTGTAACATCAGCTAATGTGGCTTTGCCACACAGCTACTGCGAACGGCTGAAAGCAAGGGGAAACTACAGCCGTTGCCTTTCCCGAGGACATGCAGCTCTACTGTATGAACATATGATGATGGCATCCTCTCGGGTAAAATATTCCGGGGGTAAAATAGTCCCCCATTCGGATCTCCGGGCGGGGACTACTCAGGAGGATGTGATCATCAGGAAAGACAATACCGGCATTCTACGGGTCGGAGCGTGGAATGTTAGATCCCTTAATCGGGTAGGAAAATTAGAAAATTTAAAAAGAGAAATGGATAGGTTGAAGTTGGATATAGTGGGGATTAGTGAAGTTCGGTGGCAGGAAGAACAGGATTTCTGGTTAGGTGAGTACAGGATTATAAATACTAAATCAATTGGGGGTATCACAGGAGTAGGATTGATAATGAATAAGAAAATAGGAATGCGGGTAAACTACTAAGAGCAACACAGTGATCGCATTATCATTGTCAAGATAGATACGAAGCCAACACCGACAACAGTAGTACAGGTTTATATGCCAACTAGCTCTGCCGATGATGAGGAAATCCAAGAAATATATGAGGAGATAAAGGAAATTATTCAGACAATTAAGGGTGAGGAAAACTTAATTGTTATGGGAGACTGGGATTCGGTAGTAGGACAAGGAAGGGAAGGGAAGATAGTAGGTGAATATGGTCTGGGCAAAAGGAATGAAAGAGGAAGCCGCATGGTAGAATTTTGCATAGAACATAATTTAGTTATAACAAACACCTGGTTCAAGAATCACAAAAGAAGGTTGTATACGTGGAAGAGACCAGGAGACACCGGGAGATACCAGATAGATTTTATAATGGTAAGACATAGATTTCGGAACCAGGTTTTACAGTGTAAGACATACCCAGGGGCAGACAGGTGTGAAAACTACAGAACCATCAGTTTAATAAGTCATGGTTGCAAAATATTAACACGAATTATATACAGAAGGATGGATAAGCTGGTAGAAGCCGACCTCGGGAAAGATCAGCTTGGGTTCAGGAGAAATGTTGGAACACGGTAGGCAATACTCACTTTACGGCTTATCCTAGAAGATAGATTAAGAAAATGCAAACCTATATTTCTAGCTTTTGTAGATTTGGAGAAGGCTTTTGACAATGTCGATTGGAATAAACTCTTTCAAGTTCTGAAGCAATCAAAAGAGTAAAATATAGGGAGCGTAAGGTTATTTACAACTTGTACAAAAACCAGACAGTGGTTGTCAGAGTTGAAGGGCATGAAAGGGAGGCAGTGGTTGGAAAGGGAGTAAGACAGGGTTGTAGTCTTTCTCCATTGTTATTCAACTTGTACATTGAGCAAGCTATAAAGGAAAGCAAGGAGAAATTTGGAGAAGGAATTAAAGTTCAGGGTGAAGAATTAAAAACATTGCGTTTTGCCGACGACATAGTAATTCTGTCAGATACAGCAAAGGACCTGGAAGAGCAATTGAACGGAATGGACAGTGTGCTGAAAGGTGCATATAAGATGAAAATTAACAAGAGCAAAACTAGGGTAATGGAGTGCAGTGTAAGAGAATCAGGTGATGCTGAAGGAATTAGATTGGGAAACGAAGCAATAAAGGAGGTAGATGAGTTTTTTTACTTGGGCAGTAAAATAACAAATGATGGTCGCAGTACAGGGGATATAAAATGCAGAATGGCAATGGGTAGAAAAGCGTTCTTGAAAAAGAGAAATTTGTTAACATCGAATATTGATTTAAGCCTAAGGAAGTCCTTTCTGAAGGCATTTGTATGGAGTGTTGCTTTGTATGGGAGTGAGACATGGACGATAAACAGTGCGGACAGGAAGAGGATTGAGGCTTTTGAAATGTGGTGCTACAGAAGAATGCTGAAGATTAGGTGGGTGGATCGCGTAACTAATGAGGAGGTACTGAACAGAATTGGGGAAAAAAGAAATTTCTGGCATACCTTGACTAAAAGAAGGGATAGATTGGTAGGACACATTCTTAGACATCAAGGAATTGTGAATTTAGCATTGGAGGGAAGTGTGTGGGGTAAAAATCGCAGAGGAAGACCAAGAGATGGATACAGTAAGCAGATTCAGACAGATGTAGGTTGCCGTTCTTATGTGGAGATGAAGAGGCTTGTTCAGGATAGGGTATTGTGGAGAGCTGCATCAAACCAGTCTCCCAACTGAAGACCACAACAACAACAGTATAAAACAACGATCAAAATTTGAAGAGAGCAACAATTTAGCCTTCATAGAAAAATCTTTATTGAATAAACATAATAATATTCAAATGGGCAAAATGATCCCTAATAACACCCAAATAACCTCTGTATATCGAATGTAAATAGCGAAATATTTAGCAACAGACATTCCGTCGCCGAGAATTCATGAATAAATGTGAGAAAATCATGCCCATTTCAAGCCGTAGCTTCTTTTCTTGAAACGCTGAGAACACACAAGGTTTCACTCAGTTTTTCTTCCTTTGCGAACTACCAAACAGTATCAACAGCCAGAGTCACCGTCATGGCCCTCACATTCGGACCCAGAATCAGAGACGGGCCCTCGCCCCTGTCTTTTTTACTGTTGTGTGCCATAGTTTGTAATTGCAACTTGGTTTTTAATCATGCTCTTTTTAGAATGTACTTTAATTTTGTATAACAAGATATATATTTGATACGGTAAGCTTCATTTATAAAATTATTTTACTTAAAATTGAGACTTAACTGACAATGGCAACAGCAGGCCCGTAGTGAGAATTTGGTTTCGAGGGGGGAGGGGGGAGGATTACCCAATTATAACGTATATTCGAACCCCTCCCCTCCTGGCTAAGGCTCTGGGCCACAGTAAGCCCTAGTTTAGCTTAACAGAACACTTGTTTGTGCTTTTAGCTGGCGCTGCGCTAGGTAAGACGGAATTGCTGTACACACATGAAAATCTCATATCCGCAGGAAGTTGGCGAAAAAAATTGGCCCCATGCAGTTTTATTGCTTATACGGCCAGATTGTGAAAGATAATTCAGTGTAACCATCGTGTGTAATTTCACTGATTTTTAACAACGGAAGGTCCAGATTGGAATGTTGGTAATATGAGGATAGCTAGCAACTCACCATAAAGATTACCGCTGAACTGCCAACAGACTCATATTCACATTCATACAACTTGTAAATTTTCGGCCATGACCTTCGTCAAAAAAGATCACACTCACTTACCTAATCTATCACTCAGGCATAACTCATCATCATGACCGCCATCCCCAGCTGCCCTACCGCAATCAATGCTGGAATGTGTGCCATTGTCGTATATTGAAACAACAAGGAGACTACAGTTGGTTTTATTTCATACACAATATTACAAGGAAACATGCCGAAAATACAGAGAAACGCTATGAGGGGCCAAATTGGCTCTGCGGTCTTTCTGGGTAGTAATCTTAATATTTCGGAATCTATTTCAAGTACAACACTCTAAAAGAGGGTACACAATACTTTATATAAAATATGAAAAAAATCACAGAAGTCAACTCATTTCATTTAACGGTTTGATCAGGACACATGGCCTCTCGATCCTTCCAATGTAAAATTATTTTTAAATGGCGTATAACGTGTAAAGCTGTACTTTTCATAATACCTGGTAGATTAACTTCGTATCACCTCCGTTTATCTTTCTTCTGCATTTAATCACGACAGTACTACCGCCCGGATAGTTCACTAATTGGCTTTGCCAAGTGAAATGTATGTGTACAAATATGCACAAAATGCGGGAAATTTAAGGTAAAACAAAGAGAATATTTAACATAATATACCAATATGAGCTTATAAACAACGAACTTGTACCTAAATCTAACACAACATAAAACTGGAGAAACAGGAATGTAACAAAGTATTAGGTGTTTTTAATATTACAGTGACACTGAAACTATTCTATATTTATTTTATTTATGGATTTATAGTAAACTGGTAAATATTTTTCCAAATTTTTAAGAAAGGCCTTCCTAACATCTGGTATAATATTTTTCGCATATCTCTGGAATACCCTCTGGCTGACGAAATAGAAATTCATTGTTGCAATATCTGGCGTCGTAATGTCTGATGTAGTCTTTCTATAAGTTGATAATAATTTCACGGCAAATAGGAATGTACAGACTTTTTCATCTAACAACAAAAGTATACTTACAAATTATTCGTGGGAACGGAGGGAACTGCAGATGTTAGACCGGCTGAGAGTAGCCTCTGCAGACACCACCCACTGTTGTGGGTCTAAAGCGCTGCGTTGTACGCAAAAAGGCGAACTGCGCCTGTCGGCGACATCAAACATTTCTGGTGTTTCGACTCACATCGGCGGCCGACCAGGCGACAAATCGACATGTGCATTGTCGCTGGTTCACGTGAAGTAAGACTGCCGTGGTATTCAACACTACTGTCCCGTTAAAGGAAAAGTAGAGACAACAATAAAGGTGAAACTTCCTGGCAGATTAAAATTGTGTGCCGGAACCGGGACTCGAACCTGGAGCCTTTGCCTTTCGCGGGCAAGCGCACTACCGACTGCGCTATCCCGACACGACTCACGATGCCGCCTCACAACTTTACTTCCGCCAGTACCTCGCCTCCTCTTGCCCGCGAAAGGCAAAGGTCCCAGGTTCGAGTACCGGTTCCGACACACAATTTTAATCTGCCAGGAAGTTTCACATCAGCGCACACTCCGCTACAGAGTGAAAATTTCATTCTTCAACAATAAAGGTGCTCTCACTGGCGGGATTAGTGTGGATGCATCATGTTAATATTCTCAATTCGATGATTTTTTCCCTTTTAGTAGGAAACGAGACTCTTCATTAAATAGTGATAAATTTCGAAGGCGATCATGGCGGGGCCCCTGAAGTTCGGTGTCCCCATCGTAGAAAAATGTCTAATTGTACTATTCAATACCAAAAAAATTGCTTGAAGTTTTTCTCATAACCGTGCTGAGAACCTACATGGGATCCTTTCATGGTTGACAGACTGCAGGCCTACTGAAGACGGTCTACATCGGTAGAATTTCAAAGAAGCTGTCACTATCTGCTAAATCTGAAGGATACTTTTAGATGGGATTGGTGACTTTAACTTTCAGTTCTTTACTTTCTAGGTCCACGAAAGCCAAAAACGGGTGAAAATAGATGAAAAAATTGTTCATAGCTCGCAAATGTTGTTGTCAAATCTTGAATTACAAAATTAAAAACAGGAATGACATAAAAAGATCTGAATTAATTTGATGCTTACAGCTGAAGTTGTTCAGCTGTCCTTTCATTTGCATCGTGTTTCCTATTGATAATCTCTGATGAAATGCCAACTACGTTTTCTTCATACAAAGTGATGTCATAATGTTTTTAAGTTGATCACCGGCATCGCTACATTGAGGGAAATTCCTTTGTTTTGTATAACAATACTTTTGTGAGCAATAGAGGTCAAGATATTGCGCGAAAATGATCTCAAGAGGCCTTTGAAAGTTGCCAAGTACTTCTTGAGATTCAAATCAATAATTTTTGCTGCTGGAGTTAATACAGCAGGAACACGTCTAAAAGTTTGAAGAGCGAAGGATGTGGCTTGAAAATTTTTCGGAGTATTTGTAGCCTTTGATTGCAACAAGACTTACACAAAGGGACAAGTTGTTTCAACAATTCCTAATGACCAGACCTAATAGAGAAGAAAGAATAGAAACTCTCAACATTTCTAAAAAAGAATTACATCATAATTCAGTTCAGCAGCATAAGCACCGTCTCTGTTCAGTGTGTGTACTCCACAAGGAGACAACCTTGCACACTATGTTAATACTAGGGTGACCATTTTTCTAGATCCAAATTCGGGACACGTTAAAAATTTTGTAATTTGTATATTTTTTTCATTATATTAGAAGAATGAGGTAATAATTACAAAATATCAGTTTAAGTTGTTACAAAAAGTACATTTATTTACACTTTATTATTACTCTATATGATGAAGGAATGCGATCAGAACAACTGTATTTAACAGTGGAGCCGGCCGCGGTGGCCGAGGGGACTGAGGCGCTCCAGTCACGGTCTGCACGACCACTACGGTCGGGGGTTCGAATCCCCCCTCGGGCATGGATATTTGTGCCGTCCTTAGTGTTAGCTAGTTCATAAGTAGTTTGTAAGTTTAGGGACTGATAACCCTGTAGTTAAGTCCCATAAGTTCTACAAACATTTGAACATTTTAACAGTGGAGTGAATTTTCTTCGGCAACCTGTGAAACAATTCTATACAAGTTTCATAACCCTGCATTACGGGTTGTCCGCACGTCAGGCGAACCACCGGTACATGACAAATACGATTGTGCGCGGATCTCTAAAAAATGTTTTTAGAACTTATGGGACTTAACTGCGGGGTCATCAGTCCCTAAGCTTACAAACTACTTATGAACTAGCTAATACTAAGGACAGCACAAATATCCATGCCCGAGGGGGGATTCGAACCCCCGACCGTAGTGGCCGTGGAGACCGTGACTGGCGCGCCGCAGACCGCTCGGCCAGCGCGGCCGGTTGCGCGGATCTCTCTTTATGATCTGTAGACGTTAGTTAGAGATGTGTGTTCATGGAGTGTTAAGAGCGATGGTATAACTATGACAAATCGTTCGTTACTTTTCTTGTGGTTGTTGATAGAAGCAATGTAATATTCTGTCTTCGTAAAATTAAGACTCGTGTATTTGTAATTCGGTGCTTACTATGTATCTTGGCTTGTGCGAAATACCGATTTCGATCTGTTTAGTCGTACGGTTCGTTGCAACCTAAAGGCGTGCAACATTAGTGGACTGCTTACTGATACCTATTAGTATGGTTTTGTGTTAGGCCTGTGATGTATTTCTCATCTTTTAGTGGTGTTTACGAATGGACGCCTCTCGGTAGCGTTACGGAGACGCTAGCGGTGGTAAATTATTGTTCTTCGGTCGAGAAGCACCGATTTCAATAAATACTATGGTTAGGTGATTTAAAACTTGGTAGTTACCTTCGTTGGAAGGCGTGTTTAATCGTTTGTTTAGTCTCTAAAGGACTGCTCTTGGCGTACGATAAAATTTTCGGGTGTTGTATAAGTTCGAAATGGTATAGACTATTTTTTTTTTTTCGTTGTTGGAAGAGCTTGGTGTTGATCTGGATCATTCCTTGTTAGCTGTTCTGTGTGTGTCAGTCATTTTTACGATGTAATTAGGTGTGTTACAGATGTTTATCGAGAGTATTGGTTCGTTAGAAGGGTGGGTATGATGACTGTTTGTGCTCGAGTGATTGTTAAATGTACAAGGTATGTGGTGTAGTGACTGATAGAAAACGTTTCAGAAATACCGTCTGGTCGAGATGGATCCATCAACGACGCAGAGTTACCGAGATTGTCGTTTGCTAGTTAGTTTAGAACTTTAGTAGAAAAGAGCTAGGATGGTTAGATCCTTTTGCTGTAGTTCGGTCGTTGGGTTGGAGATAGTTGTTGTTACATAGTGTCGCAGGCTAGTTAGGATAGAAATTAAGTATAAAAGTGTTTGAAGTACTCTAAAATATGCGATGCAGTGTCTGTTTCCAATTGTAGATCATGTTGTGTTGCGATAGAGCTATAAAGAAGTCAATTTAGGATTATGTTCTTGTGGTATTAAAAAACTTTGTGCTGTATACGTTACGAAGTATTGTCTGTTTGATCATGTGTTAGTGGTGTTTAATTTACGGTTGGTGCCAGATGTTCGTGGTGGAAAATTAATGCTGATCTTTTAACTTATACATTCGTAGTAAATTCGACAAGTTGGTCATTGCAAGCCATGGAGACAAGGCGACGTTACCATTTCTCCTACCTGGCGGCAGCATTGTGAGAGCACTCGGAATACAGGAGAAACTCGGCAAGGAAACACTGGAGAACATTCAGCAAATCCTATGGCTGTACCGTATAAAGTGGAACTAACCGATGATAAACTAGATGTTGTAATGGAGGAGTTCTTATCTGTACTACAACTTCATGTTGTTGGACAAGCCACTAGATTTCGTAGGGATTTTTTTTAACAAAATGGAACTGTGCGTGTACCTAGTATCCACCCACGACTTTCACCTGGAAGAAAGCTGTATAGGGAACAGCAATGTGATTGTGGACAATGATAGGGCAGCTGGAATAGATTGACCTCGAATATCCGAGTAAAAAAATAATAATACATTTATTTGTCGAATCACGAGTTTTGGTAATCACCTTGCCGATTTTATAACATGCGTTTGCCAGATACTTTTAACTCTTCGTTTGGCATTACCAGACTGGAGGCTACAATATACACTTATGGACTAGATCTGAAACGAGGACAGCCAATATTTACAAAGTGCATCCCTGTACTGTGTGCCAATCCCATCCATGTTTCCTTGGGTAACATAATTCCATGGAGAACAGATGTTGTGTTCAATTGTGTTTTGCGATTGTTTACTGCGTTAATAAGGACACCGAAAATTGACTGGTGGGTCCGTAAATCTAGCGAACTGTGGGACGTTTGCGGTCTTAAGGGTTAGTTGATTGGTACATTGCGTTTGCATGGTAATGTGCAGAAATATGATGATCGATAATGCGGACGTTGGGGTGCGATATAAGTGTTTGCGAACATTCTGTTATACGTATGCAGTTTTACTGTAAAGAAAAAAAAAGTAGACATACAAATTATTTGGTGCATTTTTTTAAAATTGTTTATTGTAACTCTCCAAGGAAATAGCGTTGTATAATAGGGTTTAGTTTTGTTTAAACGCCTTTTGAGGTGCTGGATTATCGGTATTTGACTTGTGTCGGATAAATGTTGTAAAGTTGTAGCAAGGAAATAAGAGGTAAAATTAAACTACTCGAATTCTCGGAATTGTCGGAAGGTACAGAATTGGATATTAAGTGGATTACAGAATGACCGAAAACTTACCTGTTTAGATACTGGATAGGAGACAGCGATACATCGATCTAAGGAAACGTTGGAACATTTCTAAAAGAACTGTGTGCATTGTGACAGGGCATGGTCGCTTTAGAGAGAGGAAGAGAGAGAGAGAGAGAGTACCGTGGATGTTTTTTGAGAGAGAATGCTTGCAATAATAATAAAACGTTATGATATTTTATTAAGCAATGAGCATATGTTTGTTGTTGTTGTGGTCTTCAGTCCGTAGACTGGTTTGATGCAGTTCTCCACACTACCCTATCCTGCGCAAGCCTCTTCATCTACACATAAGAACGGCAACCTACATCTGTCTGAATCTGCTTACTGTGTCCATCTCTTTGGTCTTCCTCTGCGGCTTTTACCCCACACACTTCCCTCCAACGCTAAATTCACAATTCCTTGATGTCTAAGAACGTGTCCTACCAATCTATCCCTTCTTTTAGTCAAGGTATGCCAGAAATTTCTTTTCTCCCCAATTCTGTTCAGTACTTCCTCATTAGTTACGCGATCCACCCACCTAATCTTCAGCTTTCTTCTGTAGCACCATATTTTAAAGCCTCTATCCTCTTCCTGTCCGCACTGTTTATCGTCCATGTTTCACTCCCATACAAGGCAACACTCCATACAAATGCCTTCAGAAAGGACTTTCTTAGGCTTAAATCAATATTCGATGTTAACAAATTTCTCTTTTCCAAGAGTGCTTTTCTACCCATTGCCATTCTGCATTTTATATCCTCTGTACTGCTACCATCATTTGTTATTTTACTGCCCAAGTAACAAAACTCATCTACCTCCTTTATTGCTTCGTTACCTAATCTAATTCCTTTATCATCACCTGAATTTCTTAGACTGCACGAGCATATGTTTATAGAATCGTTTTATGTAGCCTGTGTGTGTGATAAATGTTTTGATCGTTAGAGAGAGAGAGTCTCCTAGCCGGCCGCGGTGGCCGAAGGGACAGTGTTCGTCGGGCAGCCGTGCCGTGCGGACGTCTTGTTTACGTCCTCGCTATTTGGCAGCCGAGCGGAGTTACACGGTGAGTGCGCGCTTTTAGCGTTCATATTTACCTACTAGAATGTCTTGCACACGAGCATAATGGATCGACCACAACGAAAAGACACGCTAAGACTAAGAGTTTCGACCCGAAATTTAGTAGACCAAAATCATTTGAAGTGGAATTGTTTGTTAGAGATGTTATGAAGATTACTATCGACGAACTGATAGGAATACACTTATCGATTGTCAGCAGTACAGTGTATTTAAAATTGATAAGCCCAGAAAAATGCAAGAAAATATTTGAATCCTGTGGAGGACGTTTACAATTTAAACATTCAGACGGCAATATTGGAGACGTTACAGTATCACGAGCTGGCATGGGTATTAAAACTGTACGTATCTTCGAACTGCCTTTCGAAATTTCTTCTGAAGCAATTAACGAACAACTCAGGGAATACGGCACAGTCATAAGTAACATCGCGGAACGATGGTCAGACTCTCACATCTTCCCGGTTTTAAATGGTGTCAGGCAAGTAAAAATAGATATGATGAAGCACATACCGTCTTACATTACAGTTTGTGGCTATAGAGCGATCGTAATTTACGACGGGCAACCGCGCACTTGCTCTGCATGTGGTTCGACAGAACACGTTCGCGCGCAGTGTTTACAACGGCGCGTGACGCAGATACCGACCGGCGAGCAAGACAGACCTGGCGTCATGTCTGCGTTGCCTATTAGCTACGTAGCCGCCGCGCGAGGAAACATTGCCGCACAACAAAACCTAGACGCAGCTCTGGAGGCCTACAACGATCTGAACGAACAGGAAACAGCAATGGACACGAGCACACAAGATTCCCTTCCTTCTACTGCCCAGGCTGCGGAAGAAGGTAAACAGACAGCCGTATGTGAAAACAGCAATAACGAGCCAAGTATGGAACAAATAGCAAAAGCAGACCTGACATCTCCGTCATTACCAACTGAAACAAACGAATTAACTGACCATGAGTCTACGAAATCTCCAAAGAAACATAAAAAACGCCGTATTGCACGCGAAGGTGCCGAAGAAAATGCACGAATAATGCGCGAGAAAGCCGAGCAGATCCGCAAAACACTAACGGAAGGGACACCACAAATCCCTCCGGGAAACCTTCCAGCGCAAAAGAAAACCCGAGCACAGGAATCCGATTCTGACCAAATGCAAATAACGTCGAAAGAACATACAACAACCTATCAGGAAGGAAATCTTGAACATGGAAAAGACAGGGGAAATACGAACCCAAAGGCATGGTCAGATGACACAGTTGAGGGCACTCGAGAGGAAGAGATGCCAGAGTTTCAGGAAAACACGGCAGGGGCGCCGTCTGATGTTTGTAGAGGCAAACCTGAACATCAGCAAAACACTGCTGCTGCATCGGGTGGAATAGACGATGATCCAGAATACTTTTAAGTCATGTGTCTTTAACAACAGTTAAGAGGAAGCATGACATCAAGTATGCCTGCACATGTGACATCGTTGCAAGCGTATCGGATTGCTACCGTTAATTTTAATAAAATAAGCTGCACATTTAAATTAAAAAACCTTCAAGACTTCTTGTACGCCGCAGATACAGACATTGCGCTATTACAGGAAGTAACAGACATTAACCTGGAACGTATAACAGGATACAACACCTTAATTAATCCTGGTTACGGCAGTGAACTCGGGACAGCGATCATGACAAAAGAAGGTATCCTGACAACAAACGTCGAGAGGCTCACGAACAGCAGGGGCATAGCTTGCACAGTAAATAATACCAGGATCAATAATATTTACGCTCCTTCCGGAACGGGGAAAAAACACCAGAGAGCGGAATTTTTTAAAGAAGAAATAGTGCCACTCTTCATGCGCCGTCCCGAACAAATCATATTTGCAGGCGACTTTAACTGTGTCATCAACTCTAAAGATCAGATACCAAATTTCAATAACTGTATCGAACTTGCGAATATCATCAGAGAGGTCAACTTAATAGACACATGGGAACTCAAACATGGTGATAAGGCCGGTTTTACCTACATCACCAACCATTCCGCTAGTCGTATTGATAGAATGTACGTCACGCCGAATTTACAGCATTACGTTCTGCAAGCAGAACTATGGCCGAATATATTTTCCGAGCATGCGGCCTACATATGCACCGTTAATCTACAAAAACAAGGAACGTACAGAGTGGTGGGTGAAATGCGCAAAACCCGCCATGTAAAGGCCATGTAAAGGCCATGAAACATTACTCTTGGGAGAAAGGTGTTTGGACAAAGAATACAATAGAATTTTATTATCAGTGCCTCAGAGATCTATACAAACAAGATGCTACCATCATAGAAAATTATACACAGATCAAAAGAATAAAGGCCACAATTTTAAGCCTCAAGCGAAAGCAGTTAGAAGGCTGCATAGTAAGAACACGACTACAAAATACAGTTCAACGAGAAACAACATCCATGTATCATATAATACAAGAACGGAAAAGAACAAACCGGAAAATTTTAACAGAATTGAAATCAGTAGACGGGAACATTTTGACAACACAACATGACATACGAGAAGAAATCTATAAATATTTTACGACACTTTTAACTGACAAACCAGTGAATGAAGTGGCGCAACAAGCCGTCATAGCAAGGCTAACCGCGAAGTTAAATCCGGAAGAAGCGGCAAACCTGTCAGTAGATGTAACAGAAGAGGAAGTGGCAGACGCCATTCGAAGAAGCGCGAAGAATAAGTCCCCTGGTCCTGACGGATTACCAGCAGAATTTTATCATACGTTTGAACAACAGCTAATCAGCAAGCTGACGCTTATATGTAATGAAATTCTGAACGCCGGTAGTGACATGTTACTAGAATTTTGTGAAGGTATAGTGGTGTTAGTCCCTAAAACGCCAGGAGGGAAGACCGTCAACAACCTGCGTCCAATAACACTACTCAATACCGACTACAAAATCTTCACGCGCATCTTGACGCAAAGATTAACTTCGGTTATAACAACCATTACCGGGAAATATCAAACGACTGTTGGGAAAAATAGAACCATTTACCAGTCATTGTGTGAATACAGAGATATTATTGCAACAGCAGAAGCTCTGGACATTCCAGGTGCGATAGTATCTCTTGATTTTGAAAAAGCCTTTGATAGAGTTAACCATTCATATCTTTTTCGGACCATGGAAGCAATGAACATTCCACAAAAAATTATCACTACAGCCAAAAACCTACTAAAGAGTTCCACCTCTCGAATATGTGTCAACGGCCAATTAAGCAGACCGGTCAGAATTATGAGCTCAGTACGCCAGGGATGCCCAATGTCCCTGAGTTTGTTTGCGATAGCAATTGAACCTCTGCTATGCTCCCTGACGCAGGACCTCGCAGGGCTACATATACACGGCCGCAAAATAACATGTCAAGCGTATGCAGACGACGTCAGTTTCGTTATCACGGAAAGTGACGAACTACGGAAAGCGCTCCAAAATATAAAGACCTATGAAGAGGCGTCAGGAGCAAGATTAAACCGTAATAAATCGGGAATAATGAACATCGGCCGGGGATTAGAACATAGAGCCGACGAACAAATAAATTACGTAGGTACTATCAAGACGCTTGGCATTGAATACACGCCAAATATCCGCCGCACGGCTGCCCTTAACTTCAAAAAATTGTTGGCAAAACTACGAGCTGCCATACAGCAACACAGTTTACGTAATCTAAATGCCATCCAAAAAGTGCAATTAGCAAACACTTACATAACTTCTAAAGTTAATTATGTCGCCCAAGTACTACCAATACCAAAGATAATAGCTCAACAAATGCTAGCAGCACTCGGCCACTTCGTCACCAGAGGACAAATTTTTAAGGTCCAGTATGAGACCTTAACGCTACCTTTCAGGAACGGAGGCTTACAGTTGACACATATTTACAGTAAATCACAGGCGCTGTTCGTCAGCAAGTTCTACAAACAGTGGAAACAATCGCCCGATTCTCTTACAGCTCATCTTTTAAATGAAATGACACCGATTAGTATGGACGCACCCGTAGACGTGCATCACATCCCCAACTCGTTCCATCATATCAGACATTTTCTTATAGAACTGAGCTATATTCGACGAAATACTCCCGAGAAAGATCTATACAAAGTCAAAGAAGTCTATCACAACATGACGAAAAACAAAACGAGAAACAGAATAGAGGAGAAGTACAAAGAATACAACTGGGAAAAGATCTGGGAAAACGTTCAAGACCCTTACTTACCGACTAACGTGCGATCGACATGGTACACGGCAGTTAACAGAAAAATTCCTACAAATACAAAGTTGCATGCAATTCATCTCGCAGAAACGCCTAATTGCATCACCTGCAATTTAGTTGACTCAGAGGAACACCGTTTCACATGCGACGCTGTGAAAAACATCTGGACACTCTGTACATCGAAACTCGCAAGTGTACTGCGAACATCTCCCAGAACAATCACACCGGCTAGAATGCTCCACCCAGACGAAGTCCCCTACCCAAACACAAAACGAAGAGCAATAAATTGGATTAAAGGACATACTGTGTACTACATTTTTTCAGAGAAGAACAAGACTAAAGACGACTATTGGATTTATCTCACGACAGAACACGAAAAACTTACGAGAACTAAGAAATATAAAGACAAGTATGCGAATTTTCTACTTAGAACCATAACATAAGAAAAGATGGGTAGCACCCATAGAAGTATTTTTAATTTTCTATCTTTAAGTTTTAATGCTCTTTTTTTTATGTCCTTAAAAACTTCTGGGATTTCGTAAGGTAGTCCTGAGCTGTTGCTGGCCGATACTTCAAGGTATACTGAGAAGACAAACAAATAGAAAACGATAATTAGGAAACAAAGAAAACGAGTGAAACGGCATAAACTGCAGTAGCAGCCTTTACGTGAAGACAACTTTGAAGTACTCGGTAAGCCGAAACAGCGCATGTGCAACCATGAAAGTACAGAAGAAGAAAAGGAACATTAATTATAATTTACTTGGAGACACATTTCATTCCTTTATGGAAGGAATGGGTTTTATAAACCCTACAAAGAAGGTCCTTAATTTGGTTTCAAAGGAATTAAATTTTTCACGTCTGTTGATGAAGAAGCCAACAAGACAATTTATTTTCTAAGCGTCAGTTTCATTTCGAAATCAATAAGAAGTTTCCCTTCATTTGTCAATGAACACACAAATATCAAAGCTATAGAAGCTAGCCGGAGAAGGCATTTTGGCGAGCGGGAAAAAAAAAAAAAAAAAAAAAAAAAAAAAAAAAAAAAAAAAAAAAAGGAACTAAGGCGCTCTAGTCACGGTCTGCACGGCAACTACGGTCGGGGGTTCGAATCCCCCCTCGGGTATGGATATTGGTGCCGTCCTAGTTTGTAAGTAGTTCATAAGTAGTTCGTAAGTTTAGGGACTGATGACCCCGTAGTTAAGTCCCATAAGCTTAAAAAACATTTGAACATTTTTTCTCTCTCTCTCTCTAAAGCGAACTAGCGTGCTATAACTGCACGGAGTCTTCAAAACCGCGTGACTTTCGTTTGATTGGGCGTGGGGTAAAAAGGTGTGGTCGATACTAGAGTCTTTCAACTGAGCCAGAGTCACATCCGAAACCTCTTGAACGCGAAAAGACGCTGGGATTGGCGTCAGACATGCAAACGTCTCAAGTCTCTCTCCCGCACAACTCCTCCAAGTACTGGCAAGCCTTCCACCGCCTTACTGTCAGTCACGCCGCTCCCCATAGCTGCTCCTCCATAATGACCTTCCTTTCGCAGACAACGCCAGTAAGGCAAACCACTTCGCCACCACTTCGCTGATACCTTCTCCATCCCTGACAATCCCAGGTTTGATCACTCTCTCTTTCCACACGTCCATGAGCGAACCAATACCTCCATCCCGCCGCTCGCCCCCAGCTTTCATTACTTGGACACCCCCCCCCCCAACTTAAGACTGATCACTACCCTCGACATCGAAAAAACACTCCGCACAAATCGCAACACAGCTCCGCCTGACCTACAGGCACCTCCGGGCCTGCCCACGTTCTTTCCACACAGCCATTGCTTCCCTCTATACCATCATCCTATACACCGGCTTCTTCCCCGACCTGTGGAAAACCTCCAATATCCTCATGTTTCTCAAACCCGGCAAACCTCCCTATGACACCTCATCCTATCGCCCTATCAGCCTCACCTCGGTGTTCAGCAAGTTCCTGGAAACCATCCTGTCTCGCCGCATCCACCAGCATCTCCATCAACACCAGCTCCTTCCCCTCTCCCAGTGTGGCTTACGACCCTCCTTCTCTGCCGATGACCAACTCCTGCACCTTACCCACCTCCTCACCTCCTTTCCGTCCAGATGAACTCCCGTCGTGCCGCTATCCTCGTTTCCCTCGACATCGAGAAGGTATACGATTGCGGTATGGCATTCCGGTGTCCTTTTCAAGCTCCAACTCTACGCCCTTCCTGTTAATTATGTCCGATTCATCGCATCCTTTCTAGCCCGCCGCCCATCCTACATCACTGTCAATAATTCCGACTCCCGTTTGTTTTACCCCTCCACCAGGGAGCCCTAGGGCTGCTTTCTCTCCCCTCTCCTCTACCTCATACGAGGCGCGTCCAGACAGTAGTTCCGTTTGGTAATAAAATGAAATTGAACACAGATACAGAAGAAATTTTTATTGCACAAAATTCTACAACTCTTAAACTACTTTTCCACATAACTGCCGAAATTCTGCAGGCATTTGTCATAGCGTGGCACCAGGTTTTGTATACGTTCTTCATAGAAATCTGCCGCCTCTGTCTTCAACCAGTTGGAAACAGTTCATGCATCAGTGATCGTGAAATTTGGGGGAAGTCCATAGCGAGAGCACTAATTGTAAACCTACGGTTTTCCTGGATCTTGTGATTTTCTGTCAGTTCTTCTATAACCGAAGGTGGACGCCCACTTCGTTCTTCATTGTGCACATCACTAAGCCCGCCATTGAACTGTCGGACCCATCTTCTCACCATCGAATCACTCATCGCATTTGGTCCGTAAACATCGCAAATTTGCCGATAAATTTCACTTGGTTTCACTTTCCTCGCACTTAGAAACCGAATCACCGACCTGATTTCACGGGCGGCGGTATTTTTAGTCAACGCCGACATTTCAAACAAGCATAACACAGCGTACGTAACTGACAGCGATCTCCAAATGACGCAGGTTGTTCTCCCTGATACACATCGTCTACAGCGCATGTGCGGAACTGCAGTGGCAGCGCTGCAGCGGAGATAAATTGAAACGGAACTTACTTTCTGGACGCGCCTCGTATATTCAGCAGTCATGCCACAACCCCAGCCTCCTGTCCACCTCCTGCAATATGCTGACGACACCTTCCCTGCCCTTGCCCCTTCCCTCGCTATAGGGCCTCGGTTGTTACGCTTGACTGTTTACGTCTGTTGAATAACATTATTTTGTTTCAATCGGGAAAGCTGCAAAAATATTCGTATCGGAATAATTTTCATCATTTCATAACCCTGATTTAGCTCCACTGCGGTTTATTTTAGCATTATCCTTTTCGTTTAATATTAGACTGATACCCTCGAGTCTAAAATAAAACAATCATATACTAACTTCCTGGCGGATTAAAATTGTGTGCCGGAACTGGGACTCGAACCTGGGACCTTTCTGGTTATGATATATCGCCCCAAATTTGCGACTGGATAGGGAATTTCCTGTCAGATAGGACACAGTTTGTAGTAATCGATGGTAAAGGATCGACTGAAACAGAGGTGATATATAGCGTTCGACAGGGTAGTGTTATTGACTCTCTGCTGTTCCTTATTTACATAAGCGATTTGGGAGAAAATCTAAGGAGCTCTCTTAAGTTATTTGCAGACGACGCCGCTATTTACCGTCTAGTAAAATCATCTGAAGATCAAAACCAACAGCAGAACGATCTGAATATGATATCACTATGGTGTAAAAATTGGCAATTGACTCTAAAATAATGATGAGGGTAAATGCGTCAACATGAGTACGAAAAGAAATCCGTTAAACTTTGTTTACAAGATAAATCAATCAAAAGTGAAGGCCGTAAACTACACAAAATACCTATAAATTACTATTACTTCAGACTTAAACTGGAAAGAACACGTAAATAATGTCGTGGGAATGGCGAACCAGAGACTGCGTTTCATTGGCAGAACCCTTAAAAGATGAACAGAACTACTAAAGAGGCTGCATACACTACGCTTGTCCGTCGTTTTTTGGAGTTTTGCTGCCCAGTGTGGGATCCTTATCAGGTGGGTTTGACGGAGGACATCGAAAGAGTCCAAAGAAGGGCAGCTCGTTTTGTATTATCACGATACAGGGGAGACAGCGCAACGCTTATCGCTGCGGCGTGGGCTACTTCCGAAACTCCAATCGCCAACATTCTCCTCCGAATGCGAAAATATATTGTTGTCTGCCACTTACATAGATAGAAATGATCATCAGAATAAAATACGAGAAATGAGAGCTAAAACGGAGAGGTTCAGGTGTTCTCTCTTCCCACGCGCTATTCGAGAATGGAACGGAAGATAAATACTATAAAAGTGGTTCCATCAACCCTCTGCCAGGCACTTAAATGTGATCAGAGTATCCCATGTAGATGTAGATTGGTAATTTTTACGAAAAATGCACGTGTTTCAATAAAAAAAAATTAAAAAACATAAGTTACATTTTTTAGAGTACTGGCTTCACTATTAGTTGAGGACGGTAGTCTTTGATTGTTCTGTTTGTAAAGAGCTATGGCGACGTTTTTGGAAAGTCATTTCCATAGTTACTTATGGCTTTCTATGCAGCTAACCTACTCACCCATTTTTTTAGGTGACGACAAAGTGTTCAGCTCGTCTATGTACACATAACTAAAAACTGATGCAACACGTGTAATTAGATATCCAAAAATGTTTTATAAAAATCAATTCGAAAACGAAAAACAAAATAACTGCCACAGCAGGATTCGGAACATCGACTTTATGGTTGTGATACCAGAACGCTGGTGTAGGACACACGGTTCAGCAGGTGTGACGTCATAAAGTTTGAGCTACATGAAAACAGAACTCAAATGGATAGAGTTTAGGATAGGATCATAGTCTAACATAGCAGACGCGGCACTTACAAGGGTATCAGATTTTAGAATTTCTTTATATTTATGGTACGTAAAGTTCAGAACTTAAGTAACAATCAGCCAAAGCCATTCTACTCAACTCTCAAAAATTGTCGAGTACTCATAAGTACCAATAACGAGAACAGTTGTCATGCATTTCATTGGTTTTGACGTCTTATCTCCTGGACTACTTGTCGTACTGTGATATAATTTCGAAGGTACATTCCGTGGTGTATGTACACACTGTCTGCAAATTATGTTGCGAATAGAGTGTGTAATAATGACGTAATGTATCGAAAACACATGGCCGCGGCGGAGTAGCCGAGCGGTCTAAGGCGCCTCGCTGCGGAGGTTCGAGTCCTCCCTTGGGCATGGGATTGTGTGTGTTGTCCTTAGGTTAGTTTACCTTAGTTTAAGTAGTTTGAAAGCTACGGACTGATGACCACGCAGTTTGGTCCTTTACAAACATTTGAAACATTTTTTGAAAACACACGCGTGGTGGCGTGGATTTTCATGAACCAAATAATTTATGACCCCATACTTTATGCACTGAGTCGTACTATGGTATAATTTCGGAAGAACATTTAATGATATGTGTGTGTATTGTCTAGAAAATGTCTTGCAAACTCGCCGCCAGAGGTTCGAGTCCTCCCTTAGGCATGGGTGTTTCTGTTGTCCTTGGGGAACGTTGATGAAATTGACCAAAAATGTCAATTTTCGATTTATTTTTTATTTGAAATTGTCCTTGAGGGACGTTCATGAAATTGACCAAAAATGTCAACTTTCGATGTATTTTTTATTTGTTAGTACAACTCATGGACAATAAGTTCTCAAAATTTCAATGTTGAAATCGCATCCGAAGTGCCTAAAAGATAATTAAAAGTGTGACACGGCCTCCCTGCCACGCCCACGTTTTGAAACAGCCTTCAATACCAGCTCAGTAAACAAATGTGTATTATTTTAAACCAAACATTAAGATGCGGGATACATCTAGAAGACCGTGATACATACTCTTTGGTTTTATAGATCATCTTTGACTGTTCCGTATCTTATAAACAATAACAAACTAGCTCCATCGTTTATGACGAAGGAATTCTTTTTTCGGCTTGTGATACTGACGGAGATTTATAGAAGTGTTCGATTCTTTCTTCATTCAGTTATGCCACGACCACATAGAGTGTACTGTACAAAAAAACTGGTTAAACTGCGTTTGAATAAGTTAGTGAATAGAAGACGTGAGAAACAACGACAAACCGGCAATGAAGCTACGTCCGAAGTAAGAAAATCTGCTGAAAATGTGAACTCGACTCATAGCAGATCCAAGCAAAAAATTAGTGAGGTGAATGGTGCTCACCACAGTGATGAATCTCGGTACACTGGATTTAGTTTAATTGACTTTGAATTATTAACTGCGGTAGTGAAATTTTCTTGTGTTTGTAAGGCGTGTGGTAGTGATAACATTCAGACTATAGATTATATGAAAACGATGCCCTAAAACCAAAGTTGCATCTACTACTGTTGTCAGAATTGCAACTTATGATGCATGATGATGATGATGATTGGTGTTTTAGGGCGCTCAATAACAAGGTCATTTGTGCCCGGACTTATGATGCAGTTCTTGTATTTAATGATGGGAACGTCGGGAGGATGAAGGTATTAGAAAGAATGGGCTTCAAGATAGGAAATTTTACTCAAGACATCCTGAGAAAAATAGACTTACAGCGCGTCTCTGCACCTGAAAGGTCAGTTGAAGACCTGGTAAAGGAAAGAAACCAGAAGAGAAACATTGAAAGGGAAAGACGACCCAGAGTACAAATGTGGTGCCTTCTGAAGAAGTGACATATGGAAAAAAGTTAGGTTGAATTATGTACCTTTTCCTCAGATTCTATTAACGGTAGAACTATGAAACTTTGTACACATATTTCTGTAAAACTAATAAACGTTGTCTCAATAGCAAATTTTGAAATTCTGATTGCAAGCGGAGATATGGGGCAAAGTGCTTGGAATTTTGCATGAAATTAAAATTGTACTTTCGGAATTATAATGAAAAAAATATTATAATTCTGCTATTTGACCTACTCCAAAAACCTCATGAGAGACGTTTATAAAGATATGAAACAGAGAAATTTTTGTAGAAATCTCTTTTCTGTGCCGCGGTGGAGTAGCCGAGCGGTCTAAAGCGTCTCGCTGCGGAGCGCGCGGTTGCTCGCCGTGGAGGTTCGAGTCCTCCCTGGGGCCTGGGTGTGTGTGTTGTCCTTAGGTTAGTTTACCTAGGTTTAAGTAGTTTGTAAGCTACGGACTGATGACCACGCAGTTTGGTCCGATAGATTTACAAACATTTGAACATTTCTCTTTTCTGAAAAAAAGGAAAGAAAATTATTTTTTTAATACAACTTCAAATTTCATTTAAAAAAAGTTGAATATATACAATCAAAAGATTTTATATGTAAATGTGTTACTTTCATGTAAAGCGTGGTACAAAATTTCATTGCCATATTTCCAAAACTGTGGATTTGGTGCATTTTTGAAATAGTGTGTGTTTTTCATCAACGTCTCCCTTTGAGTTTAAGTAGTTTGTAAGCCTAGGGACTGATGACCAACGTAGTTAAACCCCTTAGATTAACAACCATTTAATTTTATTTGTCTTGCGAAAACAATTAGTAATGTAGAAGTAATAAATTGTAACATCATGCTGCATGAACAGTGGAAAAGCAATAAGCGATAAATTTTATTCCTTTCATCATTTTGTTCGGGCCGTTAGCGAGAAAAAGTTTCACAAAGGTTTTAAATTATGTGTAAAATTTGTTGCAAGTCGCTACATATAGTGGATGAATAAAATCAGGTTATTCATGGTCCCCATGATCGGGCAGTTTTCGTTGTTCATGACGTCACAGCGATTGTTTCCAAATGTTAAAGGCTATTAATTTTGTACTAATTTTTGTTGAAATCGGTCAATGAGTTTAGGAGGAGATAAACATTGCCATATGGCCGCGCGGGAGTAGCCGAGCGGTTTGGAGCGCCACGTTGCGGATCGCGAGGCCTCCCGCGTCGGAGGTTCGAATCCTCCCTCGGGCATAGATGTGTGTGTTGTCCTTAGGTTAGTTTAACTTAGTTTCAGTAGTTTGTAAGTCTAGGGACTGATGGCCATCGTAGTTTGGTCCCATAGAATTACGAAACATTTGAACTTTTGAACATTGCCATATGATGTGGCAGTTTCCGCGAATTTCTCTATGACGTCATATTTCTTGAAATGTATGTCATAGGTGATTCATGACATTATAGCGTTTCTTGACTGACAGTAAGGAATATAATACAAACAAAAAATCCTTGAGACGGATTTTGCTCTCGAATATGTCGGAGACATTAATGATAAATCTGAAGCATTGAATTAAAATTTGTGATGCGACCGGGAATCGAACCCCGACCTCCACGCTTACTAGGCAGACGTCTTACAGTTAGACCACCGCACCAGTAAAAATTAATGGGCCTTGGAATAGTCTCAGTACGATTTCCCTCCACTTCACAAACTTTAATTCAGCTTCTGTGTTCCAAAGATAATTGCCACTACTGCCAAGGCTCTCCATGCAGGGGAATAGCACCTCGGCAATGGACATATTGGAACAATCCTGTTAAGGTGATATAAATATCAATTTAATAGAAATAAACAATCCCTGGGACGGATTTTCGTCTCGAATATGTGAAAGACATTAATGATAAATCTGAAGCATTGGCGAGATGTTATTCCGCTGCATGGAGAGCCTTGGCAGTAGTGGCAATTATCTTTGGAACACAGAAGCTGAATTAGAGTTTGTGAAGTGGCGGGAAATCGTACTTACAAGGGGAGGCCTCCAATTGTGAAATTCAGATTCGATTCATATGCGCATAATAAAAGCTCATGGCCAGAGGTGTAATTTGGCAAACCACCAAGATGCACTTCTCAGCCGTTGTCGAGAAAATAGACAATTAAAAAAAACCGTTGCGGTGAAATACTCTCTACGATTAATAAATCCCTACAGCAGCGTGGCGCAGCGGTAAGCGCTTGGGTTGGTAATCCGAAGGTCTCGGGATCAAGTCTAGCGGCCTGCAACTTTTTTTCATTACTTGTTTTTTTGTAATTCAAATATTCGCACGAACCAGAGTGATAGTTATCATAGAAATATGGAAATTAGAAAACAGCAAGACATCGAGCATATCTGATAAACGATGCGTTTTTTCAAGAACAATTAAAAAAATTATCTGTTGGGAAACACACCAGATTGACATTATGAAAAATTGTTCCATTGTTCGTCAGATTTGACTTACACTATACGTATTCGTTTCGGAATATAGTTTATACTTCTTCCATTAACTATACGTGGTAAACATTATGAAGATAATTAATCACATTTGTGAAATACAACTTTGCTTGCGGAAAACATAATGATGTTCGAAGTCGCCAGTTGTATATAATAAGTTGTTTGAAAGTCGTTTGTCGTGGAAAAACTGGCGACTTCGAACATCAAATGTTATTAATTGTCTATATATATATATATATATATATATGTGTGTGTGTGTGTGTGTGTGTGTGTGTGTGTGTGTGTGTGTGTGTGTGTGTATGTGTGTGTGTGTGTGTGTGTGTGTGTGTGTGTGTGCGTGTGTGTGTGTACATTTGAATTACAAAAAACAAATAATAATAAAAAGTTGCATGACGCGAGATTCGATCCGGTGACTCTTCGGTTTACGAACCCGAGCGCTTACCGCTACGCCACGCATCTGTACAATGTTACCAATAGCAGAGATCGTAGAGAGTATTTCACCGCAACGGCTTTTTTTTTTTTTTTTTTTTTTTTTCAACTCGATTTTCTCGACAACGGCTGAGAAGTGCATCTTGGTGCTTTGCCAAGTTACACCTCTGGCCATGAGCTTTCTTGAATCGAATCTGTAATTTACAACTGGCGACCTCCCCTTGTTAGACTATTCCGAGGCGCCTTAATCGTTAGTGGAGTGGTGGTCTAACGGAGCCGGGCGCCGTGGCTCAGCGCGCCCGATCAGGGGGCTAAACGCCCTCTGTAATAAAAAAAATCTGACGCAACGATCAACCATAAACGAACCGCGAACCATAGACCAACCGGGAAAAAAAACCGGTAAGATGCCTGCCTAGTAAGCATGGAGGTTCGGGTTCGATTCCCGACTGCATCACAAATTTTAATTCAGTGTTTCAGATTTATCAGTAAGGAATATGATTACTAATTGTGTAGTTTAGGAGGAGATGTAGGACACACACACACATTTTTATAATATGTATAGATTCATTAAACGTCAACGAGCCTGCCGCAGTGGATACAACTGTGGCCAACAGATAACCAAGTTAAGGAACGTGGAGCGTGCTTGTGACTTGTTGGAGGAGCAGTGGACTGTGGTCTCAGCTGAGGAGCTGGCTGAGTGCGCAGCTCCGACTGTGGCCACCAGAAATGTCAGCGGCCACGCTCCCCCATATCGACTTCCGATGAAGGCTGTCGCCTGAGGATGACACGCCAGTTACTCGCTGCCGTTGGCCCTTCCCAGGCCTTTTCCGAGTTAGTATTGACAAATAAACACGATATCGGTATTTGTATGTTACTTATTTCAATAAATTCGTCGTTTAACATCGATGTGAAGAAGGCAATATTGTGAGGAAAGTTGTTAGCGGTCAGCGATGTTCAGACATCGATGACGGAATCGGCATCAGCTTGTATGAGTTACCAACATTGTAAATTCAATAACAATAAAAGACCGTCTAGATCGCTAAACTTGAATTTATTTATTACGGCGTTTCGGAATCTGTCATCATCAGGTCTGTAAGATGAAAGGAACAAGTGTTGATTGTACAATCGAATTACCAAGAAAGTTTTAAATACAAATTAAAAATGTAATGTTTTAGAAGGTATTTAACTTGTTCGCTCACCTAAAAACCTCTGAACTTGCAAAGTAAAGTTCAGCGTCAATAATAAAATCTCTAACTTGTAGGGAAGTCATGTACAGCCTTGAATAAAAATCACGCACATATAAACATTTTTTAGCTGACAGATGGCGCTTGTGTGGAACAGTGCCAATCAATTTTTACATTTATTACACTACCTTTACTATCATTTGGATATATAAAAAGAAAAGCAGGTAAATTGTAATTTAATAATATACCCGGCCAAACAGTTTAACTTTAAGTGTTGTAGTACAAACGTGTTTTTAAGTATATGCAATTTTAAATGCACTTATTGTATATAATTAAAAACAATTTTTGTACTACCACATTTGAAGTTAATTAAAGTAGCATATAATTTAGTCAATTTAACACAAGTTTTTAAAAAACAAACTATTTGGCCGGGTATAATTTAAAAATTATAATTTACCTATTTTTCTTTTTATGTATCCAAATGATAGTAATGGTAGAATAACAAATGTAACAATGGATAGGCAATGGTCTACACTACCGCCACTTGTCAACTAAAAATTTTTATGTTTTTTTTTTTTTCTCAAGACTGTAATTGACTCCCCTACTAGGTAGAGATATTATTATTAAAGCTGAATTATACTTTGCAAGTTCAGAGGTTTTTAGGTGAGTAGACAATTTCATTACATTGTAAAAACTTTTTATTTGTAAACTGTATTTAAAACCTTCTGTATAATTCGATTATACAACGAATAAGTATTCCTTTCATCTTCCAGATCTGATGATCTGTAAATAAATACAGTTTTAGCCATCTAGACTTTTTCTTATTGAAGAAAATGAAGATCGCAGACTCGTACAGGAAATTAGTTTCCTTCATACAAAATACCGTTGCACGTGTTTACAAGACAGCGTACGACACCACAGCTGGCTGCGTCATGATTATCAGAAGCACGTCACACCTATGAACAAGCAATTGGTGGAGACCGTTCTACAATATGTCGTCGTCGTCATCAGAGCGAAATCCTGTGCCGCGTGACGCTAGTTACTCACGCAAGAAATATACTTTTTTTTTCTTTTTTGTCCGTCTGTCGCTGTTCCTTATTTCAGATGTGTAATAAATCAGTTGTTTAACACATCGGAAGATATGCCATACTACCCGGAACAGATAATTGATAATTTCGAAGTAAACAAAAGAAGGAAAAGCGAAAAAAAAGGAAAAACAAACAGCGACCAATAAACATAAAGACATTAATTTGTATAGACGAAACTTCGTGGATAACTCCTTGTGATGAATGTGTTCAGGTTTGAAAGACTGTAACTGGCTGCTGAAGGCTATGCGCTGATTCCCTCCTTACAATTGTGCTACAAACTGGTTCCTGACGTTATATTATTATTATGGTCTTCAGTCCGGAGACTGGTTTGATGCAGCTCTCCACCCTACTCTATCCTGAGCAAGCCTTTTCATCTCCTCATAAGAACGGCAACCCACATCCACTTGAATCTGCTTACTATACGCGTCTCTTGGCCTCCCTCTGCGATTTTTACCCCACGCGCTTCCCTCCAATGCTAAATTTACGATTCCTCGATGTCTAAGAATGTGTCCTACCAAGCGATCCCTTCTTTTAGTTAGGGTATGCCAAAAATTCCTTTTCTCGCCAATTCTGTTCAGTACCTCTTCATTAGTTATGTGATCTACCCACCTAATCTTCAGCATTCTTCTGTAGCACCACATTTCAAAAGCCTCTATTCTCTTCCTGTCCGCACTGCTTATCGTCCATGTTTCACTCCCATACAAGGCAACACTCCACACAAATGTCTTCAGAAAAGACTTCCTTACACTTAAATTAATATTCGATGTTAGCAAATTTCTCTTTTTCAAAAATGCTTTTCTTCCCATTGCCATTCTGCATTTTATATCCTCTGTACTGCGACCATCGCATGTTATTTTACTACCTAAGTAACAAAACTCATCTACCACCTTCATTGTTTCGTTACCTAATCTAATTCCTTCAGCATCGCCTGATTTTCTAAGACCGCATTCCATTATTTTTGTTTTGCTCTTGTTAATGTTCATTTTGTACGCTCTCTTCAACACACTGTCCATTCCATTCAACTGCTCTTCCAGGTCGTTCGCTGTCTCTGACAGAATTACAATGTCATCAGCAAAACGCAATGTTTTTATTTCTTCCCCCTGAACTTTAATCCCTATTCCAAAATTTTCCTTGCTTTCCTTCATCGCCTGCTCAATGTACAAATTGAATAACATCGGAGAAAGGCTACAACCCTGTCTTACTCCCTTCCCAACTGATGCTTCCCTTTCATGCCCTTCGAGTCTAATAACTGCGGTCTGGCTTTTGTACAAGTTGTAGATAACTCTCCTTTCCCTGTATTTTACTCCTGCTGACTTCAGAATTTGAAAGAGTGTATTCCAGTCAACATTGTCAAATGCTTTCTCCAAATCTACAAAAGCTAAAAATGTAGGTTTGCCTTTCCTTAATCTATCTTCTAAGATAAGACGTAAGGTAAGTATTGCCTCCCGGGTTCCTACGTTCCTCCTGAATCCAAACTGATCTTCCCCTAGGTCAGCTTCTACCAGCTTTTCCATTCTCCTGTAGATAATTCGTGTTAATATTTTGCAACCATGACTTATCAAACTGATGGTTCTGTAATTTTCACACCTGTCTGCACCTGATTTCTTTGGAATGGGGATTATTACATTTTTCTTAAAGTCTGAGGGCATTTCGCCTGTCTCATATATCCTACACACCAGTTCAAATAGTCTTGTCATGGCTGGCTCTCCCAGAGACTTTAGTAGCTCTGAGGGTATATCATCTACCCCTGGGGCCTTGTTCCGGCCTAGGTCTTTCAACGCTCTGTCAAATTTATCTCTGAGTATAGTATCTCCTATTTCATCTTGATATACTTCCTCTTCCTTTCCTACAACATCGTCTCTAAGTTCATTTCCTTTGTAGAGCTGCTCTATGTACTCTTTCCACCTTTCAGCCTTTCCTTCTTTGCTGAGAACTGGTTTCCCATCTGAGTTCTTGATATTTGTAGAATTGCTTTTCTTGTCCCCAAATGTCTCTCTGATTTTCCTGTAGGCGGTATCTACTTTTCCCCTTATTATACATTCTTCTACAGATTTGCATTTGGCTTCTAGCCACTCCTGCTTAGCCATTTTGCACTTCCTATCAATCTCATTTCTTAGTCGTCTGTACTCCATTTTGCCTGTTTCATTTACTGCATTTTTATATTTTCTCCTTTCATCAATTAAATTTAGTATCTCCTGTGTTATCCAAGGATTTTTTGCAGGTCTTGCCTTTCTACCTATTTTGTCCTCTGCTGCCTTCACTATTTCATCTCTCAATGCTACCCATTCCTCTTCTACTGTTTTATTTCCCCCTGTTTCTGTCAATTGTTGCCTAAATCTCCCTCTGAAATTCACCAGAACTTCACGTTCCTTCAATTTATCTAGGTCCCATCTCCTTATTTTCCTACCTTTCTGCAGTTTTTTCAGTTTCAGCCTACAGTTCATGACTAACAAGTTATGGTCAGAGTCTATATCTGCCCCTGGGTATGTCTTGCAGTTTATAACCTGATTCCGGAATCTATATTTTACCATTATAAAATCTATCTGATACCTTCCAGTGTCTCCTGGTCTCTTCCAAGTATACAACCTTCTTTTGTGATTCTTAAACCACGTGTTTGTTATGATTAAATTATGTTCCGTGCAAAATTCTACCAGGCGACTTCCTCTTTCATTCCTTCTGCCCAGTCCATATTCACCTACTATTTTTCCTTCTCTTCCTTTTCCTACTACCGAATTCCAGTCTCCCATCACAATTAAGTTTTCCTCTCCCTTAACGGTCTGAATAATTTCCTTTAGCTCCTCATATATTTCTTCTATATCCTCATCATCGGCAGAGCTAGTTGGCATATAAACCTGTACTACTGTTGTCGGTGTTGGCTTCGTATCTATCTTGACAATGATAATGCGATCACTGTGCTGCTCGTAGTAGTTTACCCGCATTCCTATTTTCTTATTCATTATCAGTCCTACTCCTGTGATACCCCCAACTGATTTTGTATTTATAATCCTGTACTCACCTGACCAGAAATCCTGTTCATCCTGCCACCGAACTTCACTAATCCCCACTATATCCAACTTCAACCTATCCATTTCTCTTTTTAAATTTTCTAATTTTCCTACCCGATTAAGGGATCTAACATTCCACGCTCCGATCCGTAGAATGCCAGTGTTGTCTTTCCTGATGATAACATCCTCCTGAGTAGTCCCCGCCCGGAGATCCGAATGGGGGACTATTTTACCTCCGGAATATTTTACCCGAGAGGATGCCATCATCATATTTTCATACAGTAGAGCTGCATGTCCTCGGGAAAAGTAACGGCTGTAGTTTCCCCTTGCTTTCAGCCGTTCGCAGTAGCTGTGTGGCAAAGCCACATTGGCTGATGTTACAAGGCCAGCTCAGTCAATCATCCAGACTGTTGCCCCTGTAACTACTGAAAAGGCTGCTGCCCCTCTTCAGGAACCACACGTTTGTCTGGCCTCTCCACAGATACCCCTCCGCTGTGGTTGCACCTACGGTACGGCTATCTGCATCGTTGAGGCGCGCAAGCCACCCCACCTCGGCAATGTCTGTGGTTCATGGGGCCTGACGTATCACACTTAAATCAGCGGGGTCTGACTCACAGTAAACAGCAGATGTCGATCGCCTCAAATGGCTATGCGGAGGCGAAGTGTCGTCCGTGCGCCAAACACTTCTGCGAAATTAAAAATAAACCGAAGCACTATAGTCCTTGGGAATCCCAAATCTTTTATGATATTCGGTATGTTGTCACCCACAAGTCTTGGACTGATTATCATTACGTTGAAACACGGTTAGCCTGCAGCGTTGATTGCCTACCCGCGTGACTCTTGAGGCACGCTCTCGTGCCATACGACGCTCCTAGTCACAGTGTTCTGACATCATACAGCGGACTTCATAATATGAGACAACGCTTCCGGTGACTTTTGGTCACTCACTTTGGGGTCTCTGATCCAATCATTCTTCAATACAGCCTACCCTAGCGTCGAAAATTACTGCAACAAACTGAAAATTTTGCACGGTTGCTTTAATTTTTCTACAGATCAGTTTAAACAAGTAATAGTAAAGTAGATACAATGTTAAGAATAAAGAACAGATACAATTGGAACATGCATAACAATAGTTTGTTCCCCGTCGGAGGTTCGAGTCCTCCCTCGGGAATATGTGTGTGTGTGTGTGTGTGTGTGTGTGTGTGTGTTCTAATGCTTGTAAATCTATGGGACTTAACTACTGTCGTCAGTCTCTAGGCTTACAAACTACTTTAAAGTAAGCTAAGACCAACACACCCACCCACACACACACTCACACACAAACACACACACACACACACACACACACACACACACACATGAACGAGTTTGTAAGCCTAGGAACTGATAACCTCAGTAGTGAAGTTCCTTAGATTTACAAACATTTGAATATTTTTGTATAACGGTAGACGACAATGTTATCTTCGTTTCTCCAACTTCATGGATTTGCGTAAGCATTCCGACAACTGTTTAATGTGCTCAGTATGGCAGCAATAATGCCCTGAAAATAGCGGGCATGCTACCAATGACAATCTCTTGTTTAGGCAATAACGGCCATTCTTCCTGCAGAACTGGTCGTAAGTATTGGAGAGTGTTTGGTGGCTGCTAGCGCGATGCAACCTGCTCTATGGCAGTGTTTCGCAACCTTTTTGAATATGCGACCCCCTTCCAACTAAAAATCTTTTGACTACCCCAACCTCGGCCCCAAACCTTAACACAACTATATGTGCAGTTTCAAAGGCAACGAATTTAATTTTCTTCTGTTCATAGAACTTTCTTGTAAAAAAAACAATATAAAAGTATTGTATATTATAGGATAAATTTTTCTCAATTTTTAGGAATGGATGCCACACTATTTTACATTCATTCCAACAGAAATGTGTTGTATAACGAGGTTTCGCGTTGCAGGTAAAGCTCAGAAGCGAATTATGCTCGTTTAACAAGGTCAAAGTGTATAGCCAATTTGTAAACAATCGAATTTATTAAAATTACTTATCGTATCTTGTAAATTTAGCTATCGTCTGGAACCTGAAAGCAGTTTACAGGCCTTTCGTTTATTCATTGTGAAAACGGTGTATCTCTATCTACATAAAAGCAAAGGGACACTCATTCACTCACTGACTCTAAATAAAGAGAAGTGTGAAGTAATACACATGACCACTAAAAGAAGTCCGCTGAACTTCAATTACGCGATAAATCAGTCAAACCTTAAGGTCGTAGATTCTACCAAATACCTAGGAGTTATAATTACGAACAACTTTGACTGGAGAGAACACATAGAAAATATTGTGGGGAAGGCGAACCATAGGTTACGTTTCATCGGCAGAACGCTTCGAAGATGCACCAGCTCCACCAAAGAGACTGGCTACATCACACTTGTGCGTCCTCTCCTGGAGTACTGTTGCCCCTTGTGGGACCCTCATCAGGTGGGACTGACGGAAGACATTGAGAAGGTTCAGAGAAGGGCAGCTCGTTTTGTTTTGTCACGTTACGGGGGGAAAGCGTCAGGGAAAGGTTGCACGAATTGGGGTGGAAATCATTAAAAGAAAGACGTTATTCATTGCGGCGTGATCTGTTTGCGAAGTTTCAATCACCGACTTTTAGTTCTGAATGTGAAAATATTTTGCTAGCACCCACCTACTTATGGAGACAGGACTATTCCAATAAAATAAGACAAATCAGATCGAAAACGGAACGATTTAGGTGTTTTTTCTTCCCGCGCGCTATTAGAGAATGGAACCGTAGAGAAAAGTTATGAAAGTGGTTAATGAACCCTCTGCCAGTCACTTTAATGTGATTTGCAGAGTTTCTATGTAGATGTAGATGCAGATGTAGATGACTCATTCACTTACTCACTCACTCACTCACTAAACACGAAATCTCGAAAACTACTTCACCTACGAAGCTGAAATTTGTCAGGAATGTAGTTTATAGTTAGAAGACGTCAACTAAGAAAGGATTTTGCGATGAGGCCAAGAGCTCAGGAGATATGACGTCATAAATAATGAAAACTTTCCGTTTTGAGGAACGTGATAGTGTGACTTTATCAGTCTACTATTTGAGAAGGAGAGCAACCTGTAGGAAACTTTTTCTCGCTGTCAACTCCAGCAAAATGATGAATGGAACAAAGTTTATCGCTTACTACTTTTTCGACCTTCATGCAGTAAAATAATGGTATTTGGCATGACGTTAGAATTTATTACTCGTACACTATTAATGGTATTCGTGAGAAATGTTACAGACAATATACACACATACCACTGAACGTATGTTCGAAATTTTATCATAGTACGACACACAGTCCATGAGATATGGAGTCATAAACAATTAGGTTAATGAAAAACTGCATCATTACGCATGACGTTTTGATTTATTACGTCTTTCCTACTAACTCTATTCGCGACGTATTTTGCAGGCATTTTACATATATACCACTAGAAGTAACTTTGAAATAATACCGTATTACGACATATAGTTCAGGTGCTATGACGTCAAAGACAATGAAATTCATGAAAATTCGCCCTAATAAGCATCTACGAACCCGGTAAATGATGTTTTTGTAGGACACATAATTCAGGAGATATCTCTAGATATGAGGACCGTTTTTACAAAACTCGGTTTCTGCAGAATTGTAATTTTTCAGGAAATGCAAAAAAACTGTTAAGGTGTTTATGTATTAATCAAAATTTTGCTAACTATACATGTAAAGATTTATTTCCCAAACAGCAATTGATACACAGAACAATCAAAAGGATAATATGCAAACATATATTTAAAAAGTAACATTGAAAATTATGATTTTTTTTCAAAACTAGCTTTCTGCATAACATATCAGTAAAACTTTCTTTCTCATGGTCCATTAACGAAGGAAACACACGAAACAAGTATCTTCATTTTTTTTTAATTGCGTTACTGAAGCAGAATGCAGTAATTATACTAACATAAACATCTAAATACTTGAAGTCGATCGAATTAACGGTTTTAAGGTCCAGCATCTCACTCAGTTTCCCCATCATCTTCATTCTCCATCACATCACTTACATTTGCACATTCCACAGCACTATTCTCCTTCACTATAACTTCATAGAACTCACTGGTATCATCAGGCATTTCAATGAAATTCATCATCCTCGCCACATCGCGACTCCTTTCTTCACTGACATGATTCATCGTGATCATTTTATGGGCTGCGTCCATGGTTCTGAAAGATTTCTGTCCTTTCTTGAGGTTTTGATTGAATAACTCGGGCTTTGGGAATACTGAATGGCAATTTGGACTTCAAAATAAAATTCAATTAATTCGAAATACAGCGAATGAAATGCTAGTCTGAATGAAGTACTATTATTAAGTATTGTTAAATTATTATCGACCATGTCATTGTAGGTTAATTCAGTAGTATAATCCTCTTACGGAAGTATAAACGCTTGTAAGGTGACCACATCTGGCATCCAAAGACCCTGCATTTTCTTCACGGAATCTTCCACTGGTTGTTAAATGTGGCACGTTTCTTCTCTTCCTGCCCCTGTCAACTTGTATTACAGGTTCAGAATATTCTTCTGCCATTTTATTTAATATAAACTACTATACCCAGGCTAAGAATAATTACAGCACTTTTGTTGTCTCAGTCAGGCAATGGTACAATCAACATTAAACTGACAATAATGCAAATGGACAGAAATCAGTTTCCATGAGCCAGTATTGTTACTTCCACAGATGTTACCGACACGAACAATTAAACTGGCGCTAATCAAATTCAAAGACCACACAGCCTACAGAAGGTAGCTGCAGAAATCGAGTTTTGTTATAACAGTTTCATCGCAGAATGCGATTTTTGAAGTAACTGAGTAAATCTGGTAGCTTCTAACAATGGAAATAACTGACTTTTGAAAGAACTGTTTTCAGAATAAGAAAGGCAGCTATCTCAATTACTTATTTTTCTTCTTTTCAGATTTACTAATTTATATCTAAAGATTCACCTATATTGTAGGAGTTGCCATTCAGAAATTCCTTTAATTTAGTTTAAATGCTAGTTGGCTATCTGTCAGGCTTTTGATGCTGTTTGGAAGGTGACCAAAGACTTTTATTGCAGCATAATTCACCGCTTTCTGTGACAATGCTAGATGTAACCTTTAATTGTGAAGATCATTCTTTCTCCTAGTGTTGTAGTTATGTACACTGCTATTACTTTTGAATTCGTCGGGATTGGTAATAACAAATTTTATAAGTGAATATATATACTGTGACGCTACTGTGAAGATCCCTAGCTCTTCAAATAAGTGTATGCAGGATGATCTTGGATGGGCTCCAGCAATTATTCTGATTACACGCTTTTGTGCAATGACTACTTTTTTACTCACTGGTGATTTCCCCAGAAAATGATGCCATGCGAAAGTAGAGAATGAAAATAGGCCTAGTAAGCTAATTTATTGAGATGTACATCACCAAAATTTGCAAATACCCTAATAGCATAAGTAGCTGAAATCAAACGTTTCAGCAGTTCTGCAATATGTTTTTCCAGTTCAACCCCTCATCAATTCATACATCTAATTTTTTTTAATATTCTACCTCTGCTACAGATTTCTGATCAAAGTCTATATTTATTAATGGCGTCATTCCATTTACTGCATGGAACTGTATGTACTGTGCTTTATCAAAATTTAATGATAGGCCATTTGCTGAGAACCACTAAATGATTTTCTGAAAAACGTCGTTTACAATTTCTTCAGTTAGTTCTTGTCTGTCAGGTGTGATAACTATACTTGTATCATCAGCGGAAAGAACCAGCTCTGCATCTTCAGGAATGTAGAATGGCAAGTCATTATAATATATTAAGAACAACAAAGGGCCCAAGACCGAACCTTGTGGCACCCCATTTTTGATTGTTTCCATTTTGAGGAATCAGCTGTTTTTTGCATATTATGTGAACTTCTTATGTCAACTTTCTGTACTCTTCCTGTTAGGTATGATTTAAACCATTTGTACGCTGTCCCATTAATACCACAATACTTAAGTTTATCTAGAAGAATTCCATGATTTACACAATCAAAAGCCTTGGAGAGATCACAAAAAATCCCAATGGGTGAAGTCCGCTTATTCAGAGCATTTAATATTTCATAGGTATTTTGTTGATAAGCCTTTCTGAAAACCAAACTGACATTTTGTTAGAACTTTATTTTTACCTATGTGTGAAGCTACTCTAGAATACATTATTTTTCAAGAATTTTGGATAAGGCTGTCAGAAGTGATCACTCTACGGAACAAAGAGGGACTCGCCTTTGGAAAGAACATTGGTCCACTTTTTGACTGTCCAGGTGACCTGTTGATAACTCCACTTTAGGCTTTCCCTTCTGTGAAGACGCTTCAGGAATACTCATAGAGCAGGTCTCCGACAATGAAGGCTGCTCATCCGACACTGTCTGTACACGGGTGGCCTCGATACAACTCCTCCAGTGGACGCTGCGAAGTCAGAGGCCGGTTGCCGTGCAGCACTACGGCGGTACCTACCTCCCCTTACAGTAAAATGTCAGCACATCCAAGAAACAACAGAATGATTCACATTAAGCCATCGGGCCACACCGATTTTAGACAGTCCTACTTCTATTCTTCCTATAGGACTCCACTGCGGAGTGTCTGACGGGCATCTTCTCTGTGACAATTGTACCGGGCGATTGTTGATGTGGGACTTCCCAGCACACGGTAGCCTCTTTGCAAGGTGCCACGATGTGATGATTGGAATAGTTGCACGCCGACCGGATTGCCACCTTTCTGGGGAACACCATTGTACACTTATCTGCTTACAGTTTGTCTAATTATATTGTGAATTCGAAACAGGACAGGGAAATAGTACTTTGTTACCTTAATTTTGGGCACCAATGTGTGTACAAGTTTCTGTTGTCGTAGTAAACAACTTGAGTCAAAGTACCCCAGAGCTGCGTTTTAATCAGTGGCAGTCTGGTGGCCTCAGTTGCTATGTGGTCTGCATGAAGTAACTACGTGCTGTACTTGTGGCCGCAAGATGATGATATCACGCTAGCTAGAGCGAGGCCGACGAGAGAGACGGGCCGCGGCGCGCACGTCATGCGACGTAAGCGGGGCAATCCTGAGGCGGCGCGGTCGCCGGGTGAATGGCTGGCCGCTACGAGGCAGTGGGCTGTGCCCCAGCGGCCGGCCAATCAGCTGGCGATCTCGCCGGCTCACGATTGCCTCTCTTACGTCGCATGACGTGCGCGCCGCGGCCTGTCTCTCTCATTGGCCTCGAGCTAGAGCTTATTGTCTTGCGGATTTCTCGGTCACGACCACAGGTATTCTATGAGAAATCCCTGCGCTGTCCGTGGTGCCTTCCAATGCCTTCCTTATGCTTATTATTATAATAGAAACAGTCAAGATCGTAGGAAATACTTTATTTTTATCTATAATGACCGGTTTCGCACATATATGATCATCTTAATATCATAATCATAATTTGTGAAGAGGAACGAAGATGTGAAAATATGTTATGTACAATTATAAATTTATAATAAAATAAACTACAATAATAAAATTACAGTTGGTATACCCTGGTGACCTGTAAATGGAGTGGATCCGTCCCATCTGTCACGTGCAGCAACACTGCTGACTACAGCGTGGTTGCTTGCGGTTTTATAGCGGAAGCCTCGCCCATTGTCTTTAGTTTTCCGTCATTGGCAACCAATGGGCGTGGATTTGGGTTATACGTGTTGAAAAAACGTGTTATATGTTTACATATTTGGAATATTAAATTGAAAATTGGAAATAAGATTTACTTATAAGACGAACATTGCGTTGTAAAATCAATAACGTAAATAATTGCCATTAACCAATGACTAGGCACATTTAAACCGTGGAATGCTCTCTATGGCGCTTTCCAGTGAACATACATTGCCTACTTCAGTATCCATGGTGATGGTATACGATCGGTGCAAAGATGGTCGATGGGACGCCAGCCTTGGTAGCCATGGAGAGAAAGTATGTTCTGTTAGCGATCGAGGAAGTTATTATGTCTATTTGGCTATATAGACGCTACCTAGTGACCATAGTGACGGTTTGTTATCGTTGAAAACTTCGCTGCCACACAAATGATCGTAACTACTGTAGCTACTAATGCGTATTTTTAATAAGGTGCGTTCTAACATTACCAGTAATAATTATAAAGTTCGTGTGACTCACACCGTCAAATGTTGGCGCTACTAAAAAGACAACAACACGTCCACTAGGCACCATAATTTGGCATTATTCGCGCGCTATAATACAAGGTCTTGAAGTTATCAAATCGTAGTTCGTTAACTCTCAGGCTATCATGGATTCTTACCCGATATCAAAGATAGAGGACATTCAGTACAAACTGACCGGAGGCGCGGTATTCGGGAAGATTGACTTTATGGATGTCTACCTCCAACGGCCGCTGTATGAGGAGTCCGAAGAAAGCTTGGTGATTAAAACCCCTTTTGGGTTACATCGCTATAACAGACTGCTGTTTGGCACCGAAAATATTCCAACGGTACCTACCACAGTTAATCAGTGAAGTGTTACAGACGCCGAACTACTTGGACGACATAATTGTGGCTCGTGCGACCAAAGCTCAGCTTATGATAATCTTAGAACACCTACTTTTCAGGAAGCCAACCTGCGATGGAAGTTGGATAAACGTGAGTTTGGAGTCCCTCAACTGGACTATGTAGGCTATATCTTCAGTGCCTCGGGTATACATCCATTACCCATCCATATTGAGGCCATCCGGAAGCTGTCCCCGCCCACAGATAAGATTCAATTGCAATTTATGTTGGCTCAAATCAACTACGATTATCCCACCAGCTGCAACCATTGAGGAACCGCTACACCACCTCAGAAAGGCGTCAAATGGCAGTGGCCCGACAAATGTGCACAGGCTTTTTATACATTGAAATAAGCCTTACTGCATTATGAGCCTATGATTCGAACAAACCACTCTTCTTGGCAGCGGACTCCTCCGACTATGGCGTGTGGGTGGTGCTTTCTCATATGGTCAATGGAATTGAACGACCAATTGTGCTCGTCTCCAAAAGCCTCACTCCAGTGCAGCGCAACTACCGCCAGATAGAGAAAGGAGCACTCACCATCATCTTCGGTATCAAAAAGTTCCATGACTTTGTGTGCGGTAGACGCTTCACTTCAAGCAGACCACAAGCCCCTCCTCCCACTTTTTAAGTCTCCAGCTGCAATCCCGACTAGGACAGCACGTCGTCTGCAGCGGTGGGCAGTATTTCTCTCTAGATACACATATGACATTCAGCTCCGTGCAACTAAGCGACATGCCAATGCTGATTTATTATCAAGATTGCCAGCAAGAGACAACCCAGCGTTCGACTTTGATCCAGAAGTCTTTTTTTCCACCTGGACGACGCAGCTTCCATTGGACGCTGTCCTTATCCGGCAACACACTGATCAGGTCCCGGTCTTTAACAAACTGCTCAGATTCATCACTTTCGGCTGGCCAGCGAATAAGAAACAGCTATGACATCCTGATCTCAAAGCATTTTGGGCCACTGGCACAAACTGTCATCCATGCAGACAGTCGTCCTTATTCAAGGGAAAACTGGCCAGACACGAGTCGTAATTCCAGCCTCCCTACGCCACAGGCCCTCAACTCATTACATCAAAGACAGCGGGGAGTGGTCCTAACCAAACGGTTGGTTCGCCAAAACAGTTTTGGGAAGGAATAGACGCAGCCATTACTACCATGGTAACTGACTGTATCTCCAGCCAGAGTCAGCAGGCAGTACCCATAGACGATACTTCTCCTGACCTACCTTGGTGCAGGATACATATGGATTATGCAGGGCCCGTCTTAGGTGCCTCATTGCTGGTTGTAGTAGCTGCCGGGTCTAGGTTCCCGTTCATGACCTTCACCTCTTCAAAAGCTACAATAGAGGCTTCACAAACAATAATTTCACTAGAAGGACTCCCGGACACTATGATAATGGATCACCATTTACGACAGATGAATTTGAATCATTTTGCAAAAGCAAAGGCATCACTCATTCACACAATGCCTGTCCAACCTGAATCAAATGGGTTAGCTGAACGCTTCATACGAACATTTAAAACGCAAATGCAGAAATTATGTCAGCAACATCAGGTGACAGATGCCTTATCTCTTGTCCTTTTTCCTACAGAGGTCAGCCCCCAATGGCAAGTCCCCCTCTGATCTCCTTCACGGGAAGCCTCTCCGGTCCCGTCTATCGCCGCTACATCTGAGGTCACCTCCTCCACGGCACCGGAAGTACTCCATTCAAGATACAATCTAGGCCAACACGTATACCCGAGGGCGACCCCACTGCGTTAGATTAGATTAGTTTTTCTTTCCATAGATCCATGTTGAGGAGATCCTCATGGATGTGGAACATGTCAAGAAACAAAATTTACAAGCTGAATAATAGATTAATAATAGATAATACTAATAATATAAATACAGATACATACATTTTAAGGATTTTTTTTAAACTGATAATATAAGAATACTAATATAGTATGAGTATCGATACATGCATCATTTGGTAAAATTCAGAAATTCACTAATGGAGTAGAAGGAGTTGGCCACTAGAAAGTCTTAGGTTCCTCTTAAACTGATCTTTATTTGTAGCTAAGTTTTTTATACTTGATGGTAAATTATTGAAAATGTGTGTTCATGAGTAGTGTACCCCATTTTGAACTAAAGTAAGTGCTTTTAAGTCCTTGTGTAGATCATTTTTATTTCTAGTATTGTATGTATGAACTGAGCTGTTTGTTGGGAAAAGGGATATATTATTTATGACAATTGGATTAAGGAATAAATATACTGAGAGGCAGTAGTTAATATACCCAGTTCTTTGAAGAGGCTTCTATAGGACGTCCGTGAATTTACTCCACAAATAATACGTATTTCACGCTTTTGGACTCTGAAGACTTTGACTGACTTGAAGAGTTACCTCAAAATATTATACCATATGACATTATGGAATGAAAGTAAGCAAAGTATGCAAGCTTTGTTATTTTATGTCTCCTATGTGTGATAACACTCGTATTGAAAATATAGATTTTGTGAGTCGTTTCTGCAGTTCTGTGGTGTGCTCCTCCCAACTAAATTTATTATTAAGCTGTAATCCCAGCAATTTAATACTGTCAACCTCTTCTATTTGCTCTTCTTCATACTTAATGCATATGCTGGCAGGAAATCTCTTACATGTTCTGAACTGCATGTAGTGAGTCTTTTCAAAGTTTAATGACAATGCGTTGGTTTTAAACCATTTATTAATGTTCATGAAGATATCATTAGCAGACCTTTCTATGACTATGCTTTACATACTTTTTATTGCAATACTTTTATCATCTACAAACAAAACGAACTCTGCTTCTGGTAGTGTAACTGATGAGAGATCATTAATCTACACAAGAAAAAGCAATGGCCCTAAGATGGATCTTTGTGGGACACCACATGTAATTTCTTCCCAATCCGATGATGACTGTTGGGTTCCGGGGGCGATCCAGCATCTACTACTAAGGATGCGCTACGGCCGAGGTCCACTGTTCAAATGGCACTGTCCGTCGCAAACACCTCAACTGACTCAGACCGCGCATGGGTAGAGCACAGACTGATCATCGAGATAGGCCACCTTTTGTTACAGGCACTCCTGATGCGCCACAACACCCGAAGCCGCGGTCCGGTCTCCAGAACCCGGCCTAGACAGATACCACTGTCCCAATGGATGGGGACCCATGACTGCCTCCAACTTGTTGTCCTCCCGAGGGGGGGGGGAGGAGAAATGGCGTGGCCCGTAAGAGTCCTCCGCTACACGTCACACGTCGGTGCGCGGACACACCGCATCGCAGCCACGGCCAGAATACGCGACTCAGCCGCCGCTCTGCAGAGGGGGCAATCAGCGAAGCCACTATGCGCAGGCGCCAAGGTTCACTTGAGTACGCGACGCCCATCCGTAATTAGGTTCACAAACCTGCCAATCAAGAAGCCCTACGTCGCACCAAGAGAGAACGATGGTGTTCCTCCGCGTCGCTTTATCTGAGCGAGCGCGAAACGTCTGGCCGTCTTCCGACCGACGAGCCACCGGGAATCTTTATGACGCTACCGCGAGTCTATTCGTCTTTGAGGCCAGCGTACCCCACTGCAGCTACAGTGACCTGAGTCGACCCAGGAATTCGCGCCGCCGCGCCGTCCGGAGTTCTTTGGTGACTTCTACCAAATCAATATCTACATGTCAGGAATTTGTTGTTTTTTCTTTAGTTGGATTTTAGTCGCCGAGGAACTTGGCCTTTTTTTATGCATATGGAAAATTTGATTTTTTCTATCCTAAGATAAGTTATTATGAGCAAAGCTCAACCCAGTTCTGTTTCCTACTTTTTACTTGCGAATTAACCTTCTTCTCATTTGTCACATTGGGCTACTGCCCCGGCAACTACCTTGCTTGCAGATATTATCCCTTACCTGTGATCCTGTAGTTCAAAAACACTCTATTCATAGGCTGTACTGGAGCGCCGTGTTACGCTGAGCGCGACCGTCCGCTGTCGGGGGTTCGATTCCCCCCTCGTGCATGGGTGTTTGTGTTGTCCTTAGTTTAGTTTACCTTAGGTCAAGTAGTTTGTAAGCTAGGGACTAATAACCAAGCTGTTGAGTCCCATATATTTACAAACATTTTGAACATAGGCTGTAGTTTGCGAAACAAAGAAGAAATATTACATAACATAACAGGTTTACCAATAAAAATGGTTTTATTCTAACGTTTTCAAATGATGTACGCAAAGTCAGACATTTATTTGAATAAGGTTTGTTCAGTCAAATTGGTTCCTCGCTGGAAGTTGTCAGATGAATTATTAATCATAAATATAATAAAGTGGTTATAAAGTTGCGTTGTCTGTGATAAGAAATTGGTAACACTTTCCCCCACGTAATCGTAACTTTAAGAAACACAGAAACTATGTATATATCACAAGCATTCAACATGACATTGTCCACAGTTCAAAATAGTTTGTTTCCCGAACATCATTTCTACACTCTTAAGTTCCTGTGTAAAAACAAACACTTATCAGCTGCACTGGCGTACACTTCTTCTCTGAAAATGTAGAGTCCCCAAAAGCGGACGTTGGCTGCGCATATCTAAACACTCTACCACATCGAATCACTCGTATCATCCAGGAGGATACTTCTCCTGCCGAGACTAGACATGGAGTTTCTCTTTTCCACACACTCTTCGCTCCTCTCCTCCCTCTCAAACACACACTCCCCACCAGTTCAGTCCCTTGGCCGCTTCCTCTTTGGCCAATCGCCATCCCTTCCAAAAATTGTATACATCTTAGCATGAGATATTTATTTAAGTACAAACTGATCATCTGAAACCACTTCCTTACTAATGTAACATTATTGATTATATGTCTGACAGATAACTAGCAAACCAGCTTTCATTAACTTGACCGCTCACGCCACACAATTTGTACGTAAATAACTGGAAAATTGTATAAAAAATCGACACACTAAATTAAATCCAGGAGAGGTAAATCATGCTGCTTGTATTTTCAGTGTTACTGTGGAGAATGTGATGATCTGTTTATATTTCCATTACACATTTATATCAATTAAAATCAGTTAGTAAATAAATATATATAAGTGTGACGTTTGCAAGATTATAGCTAGAGACAATAAGCTATTATCTAAACCAGAGTCTGTTGAAATTGCAAGACACATTCAAAAGTTGGTTATTTTAAGTTTGATTTTTTTATAATTTTATTTAGAAGTCGTGAACATTTGTAAATTTTAAGATATTGAAATTATTTTTTGAATAATGAGATGTGCATAATTATTCCGACAAGGTAAATGTCTTAAATGTTGACGGTAAAAAATTTTATATATTACTTCATTTTAATTTGAATTATCGTAGTGTGGAGCCCACAGACGTCTTCCAGACACGTCTTAAGAAACGCTCGGATAACAGCCCTAATTATTTTTGGGTACAAAGCAAGGGCCTTTTCCAGATTTGGACAAACCCTCAACCGGATGCTCGACTTAACCCGACACCACCTGGTAACCGCTCCAACCGCCTGCCGCGTCCACCATTGGCCCTCCATCCTCCCAAACAATACCATTACTCACACTAATTGCGCGACTCTAACGACATTACTTCCGTAAAGTCACATACTAGCTCCAATATTTACCTTTGTTCTCCCATTCTTGTCAGTACCTCCTGATTTTTCACTCTGTCAATCTAGCTTATTCTTTTCATCCTCCGCCATTTCAAAAGCCTCCAGCCTTGACCTGTCTTCCTTCCTCAGCGTCCAAGTTTCACCAACTACAGAATAACACCATATGAAATTCATTAATTTTGACAGCATTGTCAGAGGAGAAAACAGCGATCTATTTGGTATGATCAATACACAATATACAAAAAACTACAAGTCTTAAAATAAAATACAAAATTGCCACAACATAAGGTTATATAGGTTTTATAGTAGTACAACTACAAATATTAAAATAAAATACAAAGATTGCCATAACAGAAGGTAACACAGCGGTTCTGAAGAGAGTCATAAAATGAGCCAAGATGTAACATTTAGAAGGCTAATGTAGAGGGGTCTAGTGGTATGGTAAAAATACAAAGAACACCAAAAAGAAATTTTAATAACAGTAGAAATATCTGGTATCATACTGAACTATCCAGGGTGCCAAAATATAAGACAATATGGCGGAATGGGGAATGGATGTGTGTGTTGTCCTTAGGTTAGATTAACTTAGTTTAAGTAGTTTGTAAGACTAGGGACTGATAACCAACGTGTAGTTTGGTCCAATAGAATTTAAAAAAAATGAACATTTTGAAAAATTTCAAATACCATTTGAGATTACAGTAAAGGAATGGAATGCAATTCACAAAACAACTAATTTGAGATCGGTAGAAATATTTGTAAAATTTGATGGGACAAATATTGATGATCGTGCTGTTGGTAACATTGTTGAGTTTATTCTTTGTCTGCTAGTTACAAATTCGCCAACAGAACACTCCTTTTTTTGCAATGAATAATTTGTGGAACTATTGAAAAATACAGAATTAACTCTGAAACATTTGATTGTTGCAAAGTAATAGAGTTCTATAATACAATTCGGTGAAATTTTAAAACGTTAAAAACAGTTTATTCAATTGAAAATATTCTTGATTATGTTTCACCATACTCAGATTATAGTATTCACCATAATTGCGTTTCACCATTATCATTTGTTTCACCATATATAGAATAAAGAAGTTAAGTGGACGGCTATTGTACATGTTACATGTTCCGTTGATCAGTTACAAAAAGTAAATAAAACAGGTGACATACATTTTGTATTATATTGTATAACCGGTAAATACTGCTTTTTGTGTCTGAAACTATAGTCATCCTACCTATAACTGGCTGGGTTAGTCAGTTTGAAGGAGGAAGGTAACGGTATACCACCTCCAAACAGGACTGGTTTTGAAACTGGTCTTCCCATAGTTGACTCTTATTTTTTTTATATGTAGTCTATATCTAATTTTTTCCGTAACATAAATGTATATTAGTCGGATGATTCGTTTGTTTAAAACACCGGTAATTATATGAAGAGAAAATGTACCCGAACTTTATTGTTTGAGCAGCTCAGTTCAAGATGTCATCACTAAAATGTTCAAATGTTTGTATAGCTTCTGGGACTTAACTACGGGGTCATCAGTCCCAAAACTTACAAACTACCTATGAACTAGCTAACACTAAGGACGGCACAAATATCCATGCCCGAGGGGGGATTCGAACCCCCGACCGTAGTGGCCATGCAGACCGTTACTGATGCGCCGCAGTCCCCTCGGCCACCGCGGCCGGCATGTCATCACTATATGCATTTAAAAATATGGAGCATTCTTCTCTGTTTACTGACTGCTGTTAACGTTCTACATTAGATGTTGGTATTACTGTTTGCTGTAGACAAATAAATATCGTGCGTTGTATCAAAAAATTGCAGAGAAAAATTTTTGAAGAATCTTTTAATAATTCTTTGAGAAATCACATAAAATGTTTCTTCTGTTGCGTTGGCTCTAGTGAGATTTATTATAAAGCTACGACCACCTAGACAAAAAATACCACTTCTGTATGGTAAACGCTAAGAGGAAAGTCATTCACATGTTCATTACAAGGAATAGTATCCTGCGTGATTTCCTTCATGATTGCACCAGAATAAGTAAAGTTTCCTCTCCTGCCAATGTTTTTTTTTAAATAATCGGTATATTCTTTTGCATTCTGTCCGTTAAATAGGATTTAAGCTAATTGTTTGTATAACCACCAGTTTCATAGAACTCGCAGTTTTCTTTGAGAGCAACATGATGTACATACGAACGCCTTAAACAAATTGCAAAAAAAAAAGAAAAAAAACTAACTGTCGAGATTTTATTATTTTAAGGGATGTAATCCTTTGTGAGTGAATGTGTAGGTAACATGCTGGACTGTTTGATAATGATAATTTTACGTTACAGAAAGAAAAATGTAATGTTGTTGTGAGAGAAACATTGTTTTTGTGTCCCCCTGAGACTGGCCGGGTGGGCTTGTCGCGCTGACCTCGTGGTCCCTGTGTTTATTGCGGTAGATCAATAGCCGCCACACGCCCCAGGGAATGCCTGGCAGTCGCCCTCGCCAGATTGCTGGAGCCCACAGCCCACTTCCGGGTCTGCCCAACGCTCGCCGACTGTAAAAACTTTTATGGCACACAACACCCATACACTATACGGCTTTCAATCGGAACGTACAGAAACTGAAATAAGCAAGGAATAAAATATTTATTAGTTTACTTTTGAGTAAATAAGAATGGACAAAATACGCACATAAAACTCAGAGAAAAATATGAAGCAACTTCAGGCATTCCTTCGTGCAAAATAAAAGAAAAGTCTCTCGGAAATAACGGCGAAAGACAGAAAACACGTGTAATGGAAGTGAGTCGAGTATTAATTCCTTCTCAACAGGTGCCGTGTAATCTATTCCCAAGAGATTTAACGAGGACTTATGGGGCATGAAACGGAATTGCTGTTTGTTGTCCTTGTCAAATGTTTGTTCAGCTTATGGGACATAACTGCGGGGTTATCAGTCCCTAAACTTACGAACTACCTATAAACTAAATCATACTAAAGACAGCACAAACATACATGCCCGTTCCTATACTTACGAATGTATAAACTAAATTATACTAAAGACAGCACAAACATGCATGTCCGAGGGAGGATTCGAATCCCCGACGGGGAGCGGCCTCGCGCATCACAACAAAGCGCCTCAGTGCGCTCGGCCACTCCACCGCGGCTTTATCCTTGTTCACTGTGCTATCAAAAGTGTGACTAGGAAGCGAGTGCGAAATTATTTATTTTGGTCCCATATTTATGATACTTCTTCAGATTACGCCGTGGTCTTTCGATTTATTTTGGGTTGGTGTCGTGATCTCCTCTGTATTGTTTCATGCGCGCTATGTGGTAGCTAACTGTTCTTTTTCTTATGCTCGATGTCACACGTTAACATGTTTATTGCTCACGTATATTATATTTGAAAACGACACATAGCACGATCACAGCCCCCTGGAGCTCGCGTTTAGACACCAGTTAGGACACTTCAATTTCCTTTACAGAGTTGCCTCGCTACTGGTGGCCCTGTAAGATTCAGTAAGGAAGAGTTGAATAATACCTAAGTGTAACATCATTTGCTGATGGTCATTCGTATTTTATAAAATTCATGAAAGAACAGTTAAAATAAGTATATTATTAGGGGAATTTCTTGATTTACAAATACGCACTGACAAAAAGTTTTGACAAATTATGTTGTGCTTAGGTAAATAAGTAGATATTTTGTCGTAAATTAAAGGAGACAAATCAAATACTCCGCTCGAAGGAAAATTAGTAAGCCTGGAAAGGCGACGAAGATTTGGATCCGAAGACGGTAGTTGCCAAATAGGGGATAGTAGAAATACTGATACAGTAAAAGTCCAATATTCCGGCATCCAATAGTCCGGAACGACCTATGGTCCGGTAACACGATCCAAGGGGACTTGCTTGTCCCCTGGTACAGCCGCTACTGCTGCAGTTACGCTGACTTTTTTTTTAATCTATCGGACCAAACTTCGTGGTCATCAGTCCGTAGCTTACAAACTACTTAAACCAAGGTAAACTAACCTAAGGACACACACACACACAGCCATGCTACAGGGAGGACTCGAACCTCCACCGCGAGCAACCGCGCGCTCCGCAGCGAGACGCTTTAGACCGCTCGGCTACTCCTCCGCGACTACGCTGACTTCACCGACCGACTGGTCACATGAAGCGATCCCCTACTTTGCCGGTCGCAACAATGTTCTGCCAGCGGTCGTCAATGTCGCATACGCCATTGTTGGAATCGGAAGCATTCAGACGTTACTCAGAAGATTTGGGGTGTTACTGTACTGTACTGAGGTTCCTTTCATTGTTTGGATTTCCTGCATTATTCGCGATTTAACCCTTTACTGCTCTGGCGAATGTAGGTAACTCTCATACCCTGGTGGTGTCATTTTTACCCCAAATTTTCTGGGGTATATAATTATAAATGACTGTTTTTCAATACACATAATGTATTTTCTAGTTAATACAAGTATAATGACCACATTGCAAGCTAAACAAATTCATTTTTAAAATAGTGGTAAGAACAGAGAAATTATTTTAAAAGATTTGAATTTTCTGACAATTTTTGTTTTTAATTCACACAAACATGGCCACGGCGGAGCGGCCGAGCGGATTGAGGCGCTATGCTACGATGCGCGAGGTCGTTCCCCGTCGGGGTTTCGAATCCCCCTCGGGCATGGATGTTTGTGCTGTCTTTAGTATAAGTTACTTCATAAGTAGTTTGTAAGTTTAGGGACTGATAACCCCACAGTTAAGTCCCATAAGCTTAAAAAACATTTGAACGTTTTGAACACAAACATTTGTTTTCATTAGAAAGATATTATTTTCCGTGTTTTCCACTTCTGGAGGCATGGTTCTTGTCATCTGAAAACAAAAAAGATGATTTTCGAACCACATTTGTTGAAATTCTTATGTTGAATATTGATTTGTAATTCTTTAGCCGGCCGCGGTCGCCGAGGGGACTGAGGCGCTTCAGTCACGGTCTGCACGGCTACTACGGTCGGCGGTTCGAATCCCACCTCGGGCATGGATATTTGTGCCGTCCTAGTTCGTAAGTAGTTCATAAGTAGTTTGTAAGTTTAGGGACTGATGACCCCGTAGTTAAGTCCCATAAGCTTTACAAACATTTGAAAATGTTCAAATGTTTGTAAATCTATCGGACCAAACTGCGTGGTCATCAGTCCGTAGCTTACAAACTACTTAAACCTAGGTAAACTAACCTAAGGACAAACACACACACCCATGCTCCAGGGAGGACTCGAACCTCCACGGCGAGCAACCGCGCGCTCCGCAGCGAGACGCTTTAGACCACTCGACTACTCCACCGCGGCTACAAACATTTGAAACATTTTTTTTAATTCTTTAATTTTTTACAAAAAATATTTTTGATTACCTTTTCTAGACTTGTAAGCATTCGCTTACGATTTCTTGCTTACAGTGGACCTTACAATCTCCATTATAGCATTTGGAGCATGAAGTCGAGAGCTTTTGTTCACGATTTCTTCAACACACTTGGCAACTCCTCTATCGCGGGTTAGTGCGTGGTTCAGGCAGAGTGTTTTTATTTATCATATCTTTATTCCTACGACTTACTACACACCTTCCAGCTGCTCTAACCACATGACCATCTACATTGTCTAAAGGTTGCCCATTATCTCTCTTATACGATTGTGCATCATCTCCAGAACTATAACGCGTCAGATTCATCTTCTCGTTTGTTTGGAAAAAAATCGGGATCGTCGTTGGAATTGTCACCCAATATTTCTCATCAACTGTCATGATCAGTTTCTTGCAAATCAACATCGTCATCATTATCATCATCAACTGAAATGTCATCATAAGCGTGAAAAATATCTTTCAAAATATTCTTTAGGCAATAAAGCATATTATCTGCCAGCCACGTTGTGGAAGTTTTATTAACATTTAAACAGTGAGAATGTTCTCGAAACCTTCTTCAAGCTCTAAATCAGGAGTGAAGTGTAAGCACGCAGTCTGACCATCAACCAGAAACTGGAAATGATCAAACGCATGGAGAAAGGTGAGAACAGAAATTATTTGATAACGCCGCTGCGGATTAGCCGTGCGCATTGGGGCTCCGTGCTGCGGTGCGCGCGGCCGTTCGCCGTCTGGGGTTCGAGTCCCCCCTCGGGCATGTGTTATATGTTTGTACAGCTTATGGGACTTAACTGCGGGGTCATCAGTCCCTAAACTTTCAAACTACTTATGAACTAACTTATGCTAAAGGCAGCACATACATCCATGCCCGAGGGGGGATTCGCACCCCCGACGGGGAACGACCTCGTGCATCGTAGCATAGCGCCTCAGTGCGCTCGGCCACTACGCCGCGGCACCTCGGGCACGGGTATTTGTGTTGTCCTTAGGTTAGTTTAGCCTCATTTAAGTAATTTGTAAGCTATGGACTAAAAACGCAGCAGTGTCACTACGGTCAGCACAGGGTTCAGTGTGTTGTGTCTGCATTATGTCGGAGCTACGTGCATTCCAACTTAAGTTCTGGTTCATTAAAGATACTGGGACATCAAGAGTTACGCCATTATTAATTACAACTAACCATTAATACGTACAAGAAAATCCGTCTCCGCATCTGAGGTCGGTAACTTACGATTGTGGTGCGGTTCTCTCCTCGGAGGCAGTCGACTATAATCTTGGATGTGGACGACATTATCATAACCCGTATTTGGCCGGCAAAAGAAAGAGAGTCGTCGACAGCTAATGGCTTCCAAGAAGGTGCCGTAGTCGGAGGTAAGCTTAGCATTTTGCTTTCTTTAGGTTAGAACACTGAAAGTGGTCAGTTTGCGATGAATAAACGAATTTGTAAAGTTGAAAATTCTCAACGTTACTGTCTTATGTTTCTCTCATATTTCGCACCGTTTCCGAGAACTTAGTAAAAATAACGGCGATTTGACACTGTGTGTGTGTGTGTGTGTGTGTCGGCCTGTAATGTGTACTTGCTTTTTAGATCGAGCCGTTCAGCCTATCGGCCGCAAATTTTACAGACGTATTTGCTGACCGCCAACGATCAGAACCTGCCTCTGGCGGCATAACCGAACGCCGCTAATTCGGCTACTATGCGTTGAACCAAAAAAAAAAAAAAAAAAAAAAAAAAAAAAAAAAAAAAAAAAAATCAAGTAAAAGTTGTTGAAAGCGTTCAAAGGTTTATATATCTGCGGGACTTATCTATTGTGGTTATCAGTCCCCAGGCTTACAAATTACTTAAACTAACACACGGGACACACACACACACACACACACACACACACACACACACACACACACACACACACACACCTATGCCCGACGGAGGACTCGAACCTCCGAAGAGGAGCAACCGCGCGCTCTGTAGCGCCTTAGGGCGCACGGCCATTCCACTGGGGCAAATGCTTTTGAGAATGTAATATTAAGTAACTGTTGTTTGAAAATGTTTTCGATATTCTGAGTCTGAAGGTTGGTACCCATGTATATAGACTCTGAAAGTTTCTAGCTTCTCCTTCTCTCTTACAAAATTTCCGTCTGCCGTGTGTTTGAACTTCTTCTAGCTGAGTGCCTTTGTACAACGTTATGTTAATGTGACTGCGTATTTTTAACTGTATTCTATGTGAATGGAAAGGTTTAGCAAAACCTATCTGACTGCGTAAAGTTTGTTATAATGAGACACAAACTGCTAATTGTTTCTGTATGAAAATGTCGTAACAAAGCTAACTGAATTACTGATCATAAAAATCACTGTGTTAATAATTCTGGCCCTACAAACTTGTTTCTGACTGAACTAAAAATCTTTAACGGAATTTAACGAACACAATATTTATCAATGCAATCTGACTCAGTGCAAACACTTGTTAACCTGAACAATGTATGAATTGTCCTACCCTGAAATCTGTAAATCATACTGAACTGTAAGCTTGACAAAAACTGATTCTTTCAAACCCTCAATTACTGCACAAATCTGCGCAACACCAAACTGCTTCCTGCTGTACTAACTATTAGAAAACTAACTACAGAAAACATCTATGGCACTTCTAATAAAAATGTGAGGAGGGATAAACTGGTAATCTGTTTAAGAAACTCGAACTAATTATTAAAAATGAAATATCTGATTTATTTTCTAACTGATGTAACTTCATGAAAATTACTAACAATGTAATGTTTATGATTTTAAAGTCTTTCATACAAAAATATAACTCAGATATTTAATCTGCCTACAAAATTATTTTTAAACAAAGATAAAAATTTCTTTACTGTTAATAAATTTAACTCGATTTACACAAACAATGTTACAACAATACCATATTTCAAGAACACTACCCATGAAATTCCTATTTCATAAAAAACGCAATTTCAAAACTAAACTATTACAATAAATACTTTTCCTAACACAGAAATGGGCCCCTAGCAAGAATCGTGAGACCACAAGCAAAATCTTTCCCGACCGTTACTGTTACCATCTATTCAGCCTAACAATGCGAAGTTGTGCCATAGATAAATGCCAAGTATTTCATGAAAAACGTTACCTTATAAAAACTTCAAAAAATCGTTTCTCCAACGTCATCTATACCTTTCGTCTCCGTATGTTAAACAAAACAGCTTGGCTCAGCATTCAAGTCTCAAAATCTCATCTCCTCGGTTATCCCGCCGGAACGACAACTGCTCACAACCATCAACGATGGTCCCCACGCTTCTGCGCCTGGCAAAGTCTGCACTCTCAATAATCACAACCTTATTTCCCAGCAACACTACTATCACCGTATCCAGTATCGATAGTACTGCCATCGAAAAATAAGCCTGCAACCAAAGATAAATGACCCATGCCTGACTAGCTTGACACTGGTCTCAAATTTGCGGTACCTTTGAATATGAAATGTATCCCTTCCCATAGCAGGTATCTTACAACTCTTTATATAGCACTACCGTCATATTATTTTACTGTAAGTCATTTAATGGAGGTTAGAAGAATAGTTTTAAGTTGATATTCCATCTCGGGGTTAATATAACGCAGAAAAATACTTTTTCATAAAGACATATAAATTTTTAAAAAAGTTGCGAAAGTTCAAACAAAAATTTGAATAGAAATATAACAATACAAACTTTTGAAAGATGATAAACAAATTACGAAGAATATTGCGAATATACGTACTGAACAAAATATGAGCTGTAAAATATATAAAAAACAATTATTCTATAAATTAGAAAAAATGTATAATAAAATGACCTGTCTCCACTCGTATTTAACTGCGTACTATAGACAATAGTAAGACTGGAAACACAAACAAAAAGAACAGAACCTATCGCTAATCAGACAAGGATCTAAGACCAATGGTATTGAAATTCACTATTTAGAATTTGCGGATGATTTTGCCATTCTTTCTGAAAACCTAACAAATGTCGGAATACTAAACAATCTCTTAGAAAAAATAGCCAACAAAACAGATTTAAGACTATCTGTACAGAAAACAAAATTCATGAGATACATAAAAAATGCTTTGGAATTCCTAGCAACAGATACTGTCCAGATAAAGAGGGTAAATAATATTCAAATATTCGGGAGAAATGGCTTAAAAATACAGAGCAACGAATTGTAAACATAGACTTCTTTAAGACATGTACATGAACTGGGGAGATACTGTTACAATGACTGTTGTAAATGACGTATTGGTAGTACTTACTTTTATATATATTAAGCACTAGAGTAATGCGGAATTCAGTGTTACCACACTTATTCCGTTTGTGTTTTTAGCTGTAAAAGAAAATGTAATCACGGTTTGAAATAGAATAATTGCTCTTTATTTTAGCGCAGAACAGTGTAACATGAACGAAGTCATGTCTGAACTACAGGAAAGATACCACCATCTACATTAAAAGCGTCCATAGCAACCATGTCAAAGACAAACATTGTAGCCGGCCGCGGTGGCCGAGCGTTCTGCGGCGCGTCAGTCACAGTCTGTACGGCCACTACGGTCGGTGGTTCGAATCCCCCCTCAGGCATGGATATTTGTGCCGTCCTTAGTATTAGCTAGTTCATAAGTAGTTTGTAAGTTTAGGGACTGATGACCCTATAGTTAAGTCCCATAAACTCTACAAACATTTGAACATTTTGAACAAACATTGTAGTAGATGCATTGTTTCTAATTAACGACTTTCAATATATTCCACAAATAGTGAATAAACGGTTAGAAGAAGAATAAACAAGGTAATTTGTTGCAACGTATGCACTTCCCTTCTGTTTCATTAAGGAACTGCACTTTCCACAGAAATCTGGGACTTCCTTTATATACGAAACTAGCTGCTCCCCGCGGTGTTACCCGCGGTTCAATAGTCAGGCATTAAAGTGCCAAGAAAGGGCATAAATAACTACATGACTGTTTGCGACTTTGTTAGCACGGAATATATAATTGTCTTGGAACGGATGGAGAGCCAAAAATCTATTGCAATACGTCCCTGTAGACGACGTTTCGAGACTTCTTGTTCTCCGAGTATACATAGAGTTTTCTAGCTCTCGATACACGGGAGCAGCCTACGTAGAGCTGTCCGTGCGAAAAACATGGGGTGGCCAGATGAATACCTGCCACTTTTAATGTTTGTCCTTGACTCTTGTTTATAGTAATCGAGAAGGCCACTTTGAATGGGAACTGTAACCGTTTAAACTGGAATGGCAAGTTTGTTGGGATGATGGGAATTCGTGGTATTAACACAGTTCCTCCCTTGGCTCCACTGGTTATGATGGTGGCCTGCACGATATGCCTTCTCAGGTCGGTGATGCGTAACCTGGTGCCATTGCATGATCGTGGTGCATCCAAGTTACGCATCAATAAAACAGGCACACCCACCTTCAGCTCCAACATGTGGGATGGCACCCCTGACAGCTCTAATGAGTTTACGAACTCTACAGGGTATGAAGTTGCGTCATCTGTTGTCATCACTGTATCGATTGACATGTAAGTAGTCATCTCACCAGGTACTTGAGCAATAATTTTGTTATTGATATTTCTCACCGATTCATTCTTAGGTGCCAAGATAACTCTTTCACATAACCATTCCTCATTACTCAAGTTGTCATGTGAACTTGGAAAAACCTCATAATTAGGTTATCTTCCGAGCTTACAACAGTGCAGAAGTGGTTTTCAAATTTTATTAGGCCTTCCGCGTCCTTTGCGATGCGGCCCTCACCGATGTCGAGGAGGTATAGAGCAAAGAGCCCAGATTCTTGATCGTTGTAGAGTTGGACCCTCATATTAGTTTTCAGCTGTAATCTTTCTACGTGTGCCCACAGAGGCGAGGATTTGAGGCTCGCGTTGATCTCGTCTCGCTCTATGACCGGCAGCGTCTGTCGGAAGTCGCCTGCGAGCAAGAAAACGACTCCACCCATCAATATTCCTGTACCACGGATGTGTTGCAAGCTTCGGTTGAGCGCCTCCATCGCACGCTTGTGTGGCATCGAGCATTCATTCCACGTAATTAATTTGCACTGCTGCAACAGAGCGGCGCGACCACTGGTTTTTCTTATATTGCAAGTCGGCGTTTCCTCACTCGCAAGGTTCAAAGGAAACTTGAATACCGAGTGGGCAGTTCTTCCTCCGCTGAGCAAGGTCGCGGCTATACCAGAGGACGCAACAGCTAGCGCGACATTCCTGTCCTTGCGCAACTGGGACAGCAGCAAATTCAACAGGAATATCTTGTCAGTGCCCCAAGGATATTCCCTTTTCCGTTCTCCACGCGACTTAAAATTGTATTGAAAACATGCCTTTGCTCTGGTAATAGCAGGGGCTCAATTTGGGCACTTGGGCCTCCAAGTTTGTCATGTCGTAACTGAGTTCCCTGAGCAAATCAGTGGACAACTCTCCTGATCGTTGTGGGGTGGGCATGTCGAAATCAGACAGCCTTTTCCCCACCATCGAGAAAACTTTATCCTCAATAAGCTTAATAGATTCGTTAAAATATATTTCATCGCTGGCCTGTGCTGTCCCTTGGTACTGATGCGCGATGTCTTCAGAAAACGCTCTTTTATATTTATTCCAAAGTGCCATAGGGTTCGAGAAACCACAGGTGCTCAGCATTATAGAAAAGAGCTCTCTCAACTTGGCTGATGACCAGCACAATACAGCGTCCTCTATTGTAGCCATCATCTTCCAAAAGTCCCATCGCCTCACATGCTTCCTGGAACGTGGCTTTTACTTGTCCGTTGACTGTTTTCTGGGCCTGAAAACTGATGGGGCCACGGACACGAGTCAGAAGAAAACGTACGCAATAACACTCAAAATGTGTTACATGCACTGTGTAAATTCTGCCCAGAGCATCTGACGCCTTCACACTTGGCCATTCTTCGACCGGGGTGCCCTGCACACGTCGTTTCCATTCTTTCTGTGACGTGTTCCATGTGTAATATTTTGGCACATCGACGTACAGCAATGTTCTGGCAAATTCGTCGGTCTGGCACAGACGAAAAAATGCGGTGAGGGTGGTAGTGGGCGGTGTCACTATTCGATCGCGCAAATTGGACTCCGTAAAGTAGACGCGCTCGCCATTGGGAAGGTGCACCGCCAGGTGTGTCACTGTCGGATGCCTCTCGTGAAGCGGCAAGCCCAATATCCGCCATGCAGCTGACATATCGACCGGCTCTAAACATCTGCACTTCGTCTCTTGGATCAATATTAGCATAGCCCTGCTGTTGCACAATAAATATCGCCTGGTCACTGCCTTCGTTTATGTATTTGCAAATGTATTTAACTGCCTTAACCGAGTTACAGTACTCGCCATTAATGTTGGCATTAAATATTTTGCAAAGGAGTGGTGAGTATGGAACGATCCAGCAGTTGTCCAGTACGACTTCTTGTGCCATACCTCTCAGTTTCATTGTGTGTATGTCCCCCATCCTCGGGAGCTCTACGTCTGTACAATGGATATCCATTTTCGCTCGTTTGGGTCTCTTTTAACAGTGGTCGAGGATACTTTTTGCTGCATTTTCTGCCCTTCATGCACGGAAACATAGGGTTCGGCATTCCGCAAGGACCGTCTAGTAGGCTCGTAGTGACCGTGTCATATTGCTGCTTGTCCACATTGGGGTCAGGTAGCTCTGCTGATATCAGTGCATCGATTTGGTTCGGCCGCAATTTCTGTTTTAACCATAGCAGCAAGTGCACATGCGGCAAGCCGCGCTTTTGCCACTCAATGGAATACATGAAGCACTGTACTTCACCAAAAACTTGCCCTTTCGTAAGGAGGGCCGCCAACTTTTGTACTTTAATCTTAAAAAGGCGCGCTACAATGTCATGGCGATCTGTCGGTTTCTGCCCGACCGTCAGTTCTTCCCTGATCTCGGCCCAGGCAGGGTTGCACGTGAAGGTGAGAAATAAGTCCGGCCGACCGTAGTTCCGGACATAGGAGAACGCGTCCTGAGTGTATTCGTGAAGATACCTCGGACTATTGAAAAATGATGACGGGAGAATGACCATCTGACCTAAGTCGTTCGGATTTACATTGGCATCGTTCGCAATTGCGTCTTGGAGATGGACGTAATTATCTGCACGCAGCTTTCTTTGGTTTAGCGCTATGAACCTTAGACGCCCACTCTCCATCTTCACGTACACATCTACCAAAAATTGCGACAAAAGTACCTTGCACCGCAACGGCAAGTTGAAGTCGTGTTCGCGGAACGTAAGGTGAAATGCATAGAAATCCTTACATGTAACTTTTTTGTTTGTGTTCGGTTGCCCAGTCGCAGGATTCATTTGAGGAATACCGAAGTGATATCCTTCTTGCCCTTTCCAAAACATAATGGGATACTATAGAGCATCATAGTAGCGGTGCGTGTCCGCAATCCTGGTGACAGAGTCGTCACAGGACAATGTCCCTGGGGCCAGTATGGTCAGCATGGTCACAGCCGCGACGTCGGCCACGGTCGGTGCGTTGTAGCGCCGTGCGTGCTGCCCGCTTGGCACAAGATCTGCATGAATCACCAGCTTGCAGCTATCGTCGGGTATGTTCTCCAGAGCTGTTTTAAACTCGTGCACCAATACGCTGTGCCCATGTAGAACTTTCTGAATTTCCTATACAGTCGCGCGTTCAACTCCATGAATAATTTGACACCGTCTGTCAGTCTCTCTCTCGTCGTCCCCTATAAAGTAAATTTGCAAAAATTTAGCTTCACCATTGGACGAAGGTATAAGGGACCCGATTTTATGGTGCACTTGTCCCTGCACCGTGAAGGTCGGATAAAACACAGGCATGGCTAGAATTCTATCTGCCCCAAAGGAGGTGATGGGAAAACATGCATTACATTTTCTTATACGATTTAGGGACTGCTGTCACTCGTCGATGTCTCCAGAAAATAACTGATTTAAAGTATCCGTCGGCTCTTCTAATGTAGGTACGGATACCCTGCCCCAAGAGCTACACATTCCCGCCGTTTCCTCCTTCCATTTAAGTGCCCCACTAAATCTGCATGCCTTGTTCATACGGTCAATGACTGATGACCGTGCAGTCTATTCCCCTCTAAACAATAACAATAATAACATACGGTCATTTTTGATGAGTGTGTGGTTACTGTAATCCAAAGTTGGATCATACTTGAAAGCACAATTTTTTACGAAGCCCCAGGTATTCATACGCCGTTGAACTTGTCGTTGTGCAACAGCATGTCGGCGTGCGTCTGCTTCTTCGGGTGTCTCTGAAACACGCAGAGATGCACTGCTTTCAGCGTTCTGCTGACGCCGATCATCAGCTAGCGCAGCGATTTCAGCCGCTCCAACTACTGCCTGCTTAATTTTCCGCTCTTCAGCATCTCTAGGCGATTGTTACTGTCTAGCTATCTTCATAGCTCGAGCGCGTTTAGAGCTCCGAGATAGATTTGACTTGCGTGTGCTAGGCATTAGAAACTTAAACAGTAATACGTAAAGTGAGGAACTGTCGTCGTAAAATATCCGACCAAACAACAAAATCTAGTAAGTAACTACAATAACAACAATACAGTAATCTAAAACAAATGCCAAGTAAAGGAACGAAATAAACTGCAAACCTAACGGAGAAAAGTAACGAAATAAAAAACAAACCTAACGGAGAAAAGTAACAAAATAAAAAAGAAATCTAACGAAGAAACGAACTGTTGAGATACAACAAATGCAAAGCGAACCAACAAAAGAAACAACAAATGTAACGAATAAAGAAACTATCCTGATCCTATAAATACGAACTAAACGAATGAAAAAAACAATAAATATAACAGGGAAACAAACCAACGAAGTCTTACAAACCATCGAAATCACCAGAGAAAGATTGAATCAGTGAAATCTAACCAGCAAAGTCAAGCCAACGCACTAAAAGCAAACGTTCGAATGCTATAAATAATCGAAATCACCAAAGAAACTATTATTCATTTAAATCCAAAGAGAATACAATTTTAAAGAATTACGAAAACATTACCATGTTCGAACATCTATAGTTGAAGGTGACAGTCCAATGCACGTCATCGAAAACCAAGGAGAAAACAATATTTAAGATCCTGGATAATATCACAATTGAATACACATTATACGTCCTGAGAAATATTTTCATGAGTGTTATACTGCCTGCCATCTGTTGAGTGCATTTGCTACTACTTTCGTTGCAGTTGGCCGTATTAGAGGTCTGCACGTCGCTCGGTCGCTCGCTCGAATCGCGTGGTACATGTCGTTCTATGGCAGTCCGACAGGTGTCGGTACTGCAGCTTGCGGCAAGGCGTGTGGCTGCGCTCGACTTCCTGCACGCTCGTTCGAGCGGCGCACGCTCGGCCGGCCCGACCTCCACACTGCCCGCTCGCCACTCGGTCGCCCATCGCAGCGCCATTCGAGTCCAAGGCGAGTGTCGAGAGCAAACTAGACGCTTGAGAACAAATCCTGACTGCGAAATTTGGAATTGTTTTCTCTTCCGGGTGCTTCGAAAGCTGTTCTCTCGATCCAGTCGAACTTGCCATTCAGTTTTGAATTTGTACACGTTATTATACGTGATTAATATAAAGTTTCTGTGCTAAGATCATTTACTAAATGATTTATCCATGATCTTCCTTTCTTTCTTGTTCCAATTTTGTGGACTGTAAGTGCCTGTTTAGTGGTATGTGTTACTTGCCGTCTTAACGAGGAAATGATTGTATTTTATATCCATCCCTCTCATCACTCTCAAGTCCTTGAATACTTTGTCCGTCTTTTATATTGACATTAAATACACGATATTGATGTACACCCGTTAGGTTTGTGCATCTCTCTCTGTTGCACCCGGTTAATATATATTCCCGTAGTATTTTGGCACTGTGCGTGGTTGCTGCGCCTCTAACGGGAATTTTTCCAATTGCAACATTCATATATTCCCCATTGCCACTGTCGTCTATCTTATCTACATAATAAAGAACGCATGCAAGCTTTTGTGCAATATATAGGATCCGCGCTTTCTTCCGTCGTCAGGGTCATATGCCGGCCTAATGCTCAAATATCCTGTACCTGTTTTCTCTTATTCCAATTGTCTACTTTACGCAGCTGTACGAATTTATGGTGCTCCTGCTGTTTCAGTGATATCTGTATTATATTTATTAAAGGCCGTCTGAAGAATATCACCCGAGTGCACCAGCCAAAAGAATGAACTGCATGTTTTCGGAATGGCTGGATAAGAGATCGGCCTAGGTACATTGCAGGGGGAGTGGCAATTAGGGGGGGGAGCTACCCTAAAGTGACCAATTTTTTGTGCTCAAAAAATAGTTTTGATTTAATCGAAGTTGACTCTATGAATTTTGTCTTTTATCAAAAGATACTTTCATACCAAAAATCATTAAAATCGTTTGACCAATCTATAAGTTATCGCCATTTTTCTATTTTAGCCTAAATTTTGGAGGGACCTTTCCACCCCTTAAATAGGTTTTTCCGCCGCTAAAAAATTACGTGTTCCGTAGTTTTTCATGTATTATGAAATATGCAAATTTGATAAAAATCGGAGAGTGACACTTGGGTAGGTTTCCTTGTGAGTACAGCGGCAGCACCATGCTGTGCGGCCTGTGCCCGCGCCGCCCCACGCAGCCTGGTTCGAGTGTCAACACGCTCGCTGCGAGCGTAACACACTCGGCGCGCCACCGCCGAGCGTTGCGCACTCGACCGAATACGAGCGAGCGAAACCGGCGATTTGCAGACCTCTAGGCCGTAACACAACGTTTCATATGTTAACTGCAGCGTACCGCCTGCCATCTGTCGAGTGCATTTGCTACTACTTTCGTTGCAGTTTACTTACGCTATTTATACGTGGCAGTTCGCGCTTTGTACACAAAATAGGGCTTGATATCTAGATCCCATTCTACACAACACGTCAATGTTTTTTCTTGCCGTGGTACTTAGAGCATATTTTATTTAAAGTCTTCAATTTATATACATACTTCATTTGTTACAACAAATGAAAATGAATGCGCCATAAACGCCAGCATTCAGATTTCTTGTGTATGTAATTATATGTCAGTTAAGCCGTTTTGGCAATATCCCAGTAAGTAAAAAAGATAACAATAACAAAGGAAAAAAATGTCACTATAGCAGGACATGAACCATTGCTCATATTAATGTAAGTGTATGACATGACGCATTAACCATCACGGCTGACATACGCTATATAGCACCTATGCTGTTGTATTAGAAACTTTTTACAACCGTTACGTATTTCTATGGATATATTTTAAATAAATAACTTGTAATAAACATTTTGAAAAGTAGCCTATGACCTAATCCAAGACACTATATGTGATTTCATCTAAAATCAGTGCTGCAGTTTTAGCGTGATGCGGTAACAAACATACAAACTTTCGCATTTATACAGAATGTTCATTATTACAGTATCCTCCCAGTTTACGTGCATATGCTTCAGAAGACCATTGTTCAATTCGTTGTTACGTATTTCACGGCATGTTCACAAAATAAAACAAACACGCATATTAGAGGGAGCATTCCTACATATGCACAACTCTAAACATTGAAGAAAATAGTTCTATTTAATTAGTAAGAGTGCCTGAAACCCTTTCAGGAACAAAAATTAGATAGTGGCGGGTTTCGAAACACTGACCTTGAGTATCCCAGACCAACGCATTCCCCACTACGCTACGGTTATCAATTGAAACTGCAGTTCTCTAATCTCATACTATTGATGGCAGTTGTTAACTGATGCTAATATGGCATTTTTAGACACTACATTATCATTTATTTTACGAAGAACGACGTGTATTTGTTAATTCTTCAGTGCGCCATTGCTTTGAAATGACAACATGTAAATTACAATTAGAAAATCATGAAATACGCAACGCAAGATGATGTATGCCAGAGAGAGTTCTGTGCGAGGAATGTCACGTGACATCTCCGAAGGCTGGTTTTTGTTAATTCAATGGAGGGTGTCAAATCTCCGTTATTTTTGAGAATACCTCTCAAACGATACGAGATATGAAAAATCATAAAAGAGCAAAGTTGTAGAGAATTTTCTCCTCTACAAATTCGGTTATTCCGTTTTCGTGTCTGATGAATGGTTAAGCCGTTATTTTCATTTACATTTCGAGAGGTCAAAAGACGATCGCAAAGGCCCACTTTTATTGTTACTACCGTAACCTAAAGTGGGTCAAAATTCGCTGTAGAAGAGACTTCATAAAATGCAGAGACCATATGGAATAACTAGGAATATCTACAACAAAAGGTGTCTGTCTAAAAATTTGAAGGTACAGCACTACAAAACCAGAATGTCTTTGTGCAAGTGAATGTTTAGCATCGAACTACAAATTACACAAACTTGTAGTCCTAGAAAGAAAGATCATTCGAAAAATATTTGGGGCAGCAAAAAATACAGAGGTATGTGAATTAAGAAGTAATGAAGTTTATCGCAACATAGAAAATATAACTGAAACACTACGAAAGAGGCGACTAGTATATTTTGGACACTTATATAGAATGAACAGCAACAATTTAACTAAACAGATTTTTAAATATTTTTGGGACAAAAAATCAGTAGTTACCTGGATTCCAGAAGTTAAAAAATATTTGGAGGGAAACAATATAAGTGAAAAAGATGCAACAGAAAGGGGGATTTTGAAGACTAGTGTTAAAATGGGAGTCCAAGGGAGAAGGAAGACAGGGTCAAAATGGTCTGAGGACAGAAACGGATACATAGTGAAAAGATGAAAGAATACTGGAGAAAAGAGAAAGAACAACAGAGAAGGAAGTATTGAAATTGTGGACCTTGGATAACCCAAACGAAGAAAGAAAGTAGAAAATGCAAGAATAAGACAGATAAAAGAATAGAGGAAATCCCTACTGTAAATGATAACAATAAGACAGCTGGGTGCAGAAAGATCCTCTATAAAATTGAACGAAAGATTTCAGTATTAAGTAGAAAATAAAGTTACCAATATAAAATGTTTCGCATAATGAAATGTTCAAATATTAGTACATCTGTGGGAGCAAACTACTGTGGTCGTCAGTCCCCAGGCTGACAAACTACTTAAACTAAGCTAAGAACAACACACACTGCCATGCCCAAGGGAGAACTCCAACCACAGGGGAGCCTGGAACCCCTTGACATGGCGCCGAGAACCGCTCGCCAATTTCCGATCGTTCGCATAATAGACCAAGTAAACTAACTACTAACAAAACTCTTGCTAAAGGTCAAAGAAAAGTCCCACTGACGTGTTTTACGGCCCACTGTAGATTTGTAGTTTTGTAATTTTACCATGCCTAGTAAAAGCACTGTGGTGCTCAAACCAATCGTCGGATTGTTGACTGCTTTACTTTTTCTTTTATAATTTTTTGCAAACATATCGGACAAAATTAATAATGTAAATAATAAAAAATTATTGTGATACGATTACTACTCTATTATTGTGATATATCTATGCACCCAACACGTAATAGTCTTTCTGGCCTTTTTTTTTTTTACAAACAGCCACATTTATATGATATTTGAGTTTAGCTTTGACAAAGATATTTTTTTTTAACTTTTACCTCTTTAAACTATCATTTTAATATCTCGCCCACATTTTCATTATATTTTTCCGTTAAAATTTCATCACCTGTCTCGCGTTGGTAGTTCGTTCAAAGTTATTTTCTTTGCCTGTACTGGTTACGAATGACTACAGCCCGGAACCAACGTAGCGTACCTTTCGCGTTTGGGCAAGTAACTATAGCCTGGATGGAACACAGCATACTACATTTGGCGTTCGTAAATCAGTTAAATGACACCCCACGCCCGAAACTCTCTTTTGCGTACACCTTTTTGCTTTCTCTACTTGACGATTTTCTTATGATAACTCAAGCGTTGTCGTTTCAAAGCAATGGCGCACTGAAAATTATCAAAAAAACGTCGTTCTTAGGACAATGAATTATAATCTAATGTTAGTACCAGAATTACGGATTACTCTCGCAACTGTTCGCCGTAGCGTAATGGGCGAGGATGTAGGAACACGTTAGACGGTGGTTTGAAACTTGCTAGGGCGCGGTGGTCCAGCGCGCTCGGTCAGAGGGCTAAGGACAACACACACTTCGATGCCCAAGGGAGAACTACAACCTCAGGGGCTCGCAACCCATGACATGGCGCCGAGAACCGCGCCCACTACACTACGGCGAAAAATTACAACATTCGTCTTTTAATCTCGTAGTATCGATGGCAGTTGTTAACTGATGCTAATATGGCATTTTTAGATGCTAGATTATCATTTAGCTCGACGCCCTATTATAACGAGAAAACAGTGATCGACGAAGCGATCAAAATAGAACAAAGCAAACCAACGTCCACAAAGTACCGATCAACCCGAAGAACCAATGAAAAGAGAGAAAAAGACGGTTCAACCAACACCGTCTGAAGAGATGCCTCTGCACTCCCGTGCCACGTCACGCATAGTATGTCGGGATCGCGTAGCTCACTGGCTGGCCGCTGTGAGGCAGTGGGATGTGCCCCATCAGCCAGCCAGTCAGCTACGCGATCGCGACCTTCTCTGCATGACGTGGCGTGACACGGCAGTGCACAGGCCTTCTCTTCAGACAGTGATGGTGCAACGCAATCTGTAATAAAAACTGAGTAAAATTCTCAACGTACAACCCAGAACGAACAAGAAACAAACGACTGCAAACCATCAGTCTCCCTGAAGAATATATATATACCACTGACTACTTTTCCCTCTTGCTTCCTAAAAGGTTTTCGCACACTCTTGTTAACTAAACACAAATATTCTGCAATATTCTGAGTTGTTCAAAGGTAACAGCGCTTTCTCTGAAAAGTGCATTGTTCCGTTTCGAGAATATGCCATGAAATACATACCAACGAATTGCGGCGCGGCGGGGTGGCCGAGCGCATTGAGATGCCATGCTCCGATGCGCGAGGCGTTCCCCGTCCCCCTCGGGCATGGATCTTTGTGCTGTCTGTAGTATAAGTTAGTTTATAAGTAGTTTGTTAGTTTAGGAACTGATGACCTCGCAGATAAGTCCCATAAGCTTAACAATCATTTCTTTGAACAACGAATTGTAAACATGTACACTTGAAAGCAAAAAAGGTGGATCACTGCTGAATGCAACCCAACTAACGTAGCTGTGTTGCGGGTACTCCACATTCAAAACCCCTGTACCTTATCAAACTCATTCAATGACACCATGAGTTTTTGTTCATGCTCTGAATTTGAACGCACTGTTGACCAAAATAAGCTTCTGTTTCTGATCGAGACTAGATTAGACATGAAGAGACGTAAGACATTTACGTTTTCACTGGTATCGGTTTACAAGGCCAATGTCCGAACCCGGTTAACTTTAGCATTGCACCAGGAATGGCATGAAGTTCAAATTGTTTCTGAGAGGTAACCACTAAAGGTATATAATACAGTACAACTCACAGGTGTCAAACGTCATAAAATTGTGGAATAGAACGCAGTACCTATATGAATCGTTAACGAAGCACGATCACACGTCAGTTATTAAATAAATTCTCAGATAGCGCTATATTTGAACTTGAAATGACGATACAATTGACTTCCTTCCCGGCAGGGACTCCACCCCGGCTCTATTCGCTATTTATTATATATACGCAAAGAGATGAAATAGTTTCTGTTCTCACTATTAGCGGGATGTGCATATGTTCGGCTAGAAGTAGCGCAAGCCGCGGCGGATTAGCCGTGCGCACTGGAGCGCCGTGCTGCGGTGCGCGCGGCTGTTCGCCTTCGGGGTTCGAGTCCCCCCTATGGGCATGGGTGTTTGTGTTGTCCTTAGGTTAGTTTACCTTAGTTTAAGTAGTTTGTAAGCTACGGACTAATAACCAAGCAGTTGAGTAGCGCAATAAATACCGTTGTGCTGCCTGGGACTCCAACCCCGCGCCTATCGTCAGCGTTGACCTCAGATGACTAGGTAACAGCTCTCCCAATCTGGTTTACTAGTAATTAGGATCGCGCCGTTCGTAGAGACCTGGAGGGGTTTGGCATTTTGAAGAAACAACGAAAACTAATCCAACTTTGTTCTAGTCAGTAGCGACTGAACACGTGTAATGTGATTTGAAAGACGCCACAGTCCTAAATTCCTTACTTGCCACTATTGGAGGTTGAGAGGGGGATGTTTGCGATTGTTAAAAACTGTTTCCCCAGCAGGAATCAAACCATATCTTAGCCATTACAAGATGGCATCAGCCCGATCAACTACCGATTTTCAGATGTGGTAGTATAATGTTTTTCGTGCAGAACACATGGTACGAGAAGTAAAGTAGTTCGGCGGTATCTGTCTACGTAACAGTGATTTCTTGGCATCGCGGTTTGAGGCGTCTTGTCGCGGAGTTGCGGTCGCTCCAGCCAGAGGTTCGACTCCTTCCTAGGGCATGTGTAGTTGTGTGTGTGTGTGTGTGTGTGTGTGTGTGTGTGTGTGTGTGTGTGTGTGTTGTGTATGCGTGTATTCCTTAGCGTAAATTAATTAAAGTAGCATGTAAGGCTAGGTAGGGACTAATGACCTCAGGTTATTTGTCCATTAGGACTATAACGAAAAAGTTATATTCAGTACGTAGAATTATGTAGCATTGCGTATGATAATATACTACGTGTTAGCATGCTCTGTGGTGATTTTGTATGACATATTGCTGTATGCTTATTTAACTATAGTCTCGTTTCGCTCAAGTTTGTATGAAAAATGTGTGTGAAATCTTATTGAGCTTAACTGCTAACGTCATCAGTCTGCACACTACTTAAACTATCTTAACATAAGGACAACACAGACACCCAAGACCGAGGAAGGACTCGAACCACTGACGCGAGCAGAAGCCCAATTCAAGACATGACGCCTTAAACCGCGCAGCTACTATGCGCGGCGCTCAAGAATGTAACATAGCTCTTACCATAATAAATGAAATATTACGCATCTTAAAAGTAGCAAGGAGCGTCGTTTACGCATTAGAAAACGGTTTCTAAAACGGGAAATATATACCATGTGTAACGATATAGTCTGTTGGGATGAAAGCAGAGGAAGTCAATCGAAACACCAGAGCTCTGTATTTCACAGAACGAAGAATTTATTATAGGGAAGGGGGTATGAAAGGACACCGTCTCATAGAGAGGAATGATATACAGTAACGAAAGCGTAAATTAAAAGAGAGTGCATGCTGTCAACGGAAACCAATAGATTTTATCACTGTATTGTGAGGGAACCGACCAGAAGGGTAACTGAGGTTATGAAGCAAGAGCGGCGACAGCGAGTGAGAGAGAACAGAAGAGAAATTAACTATTAATAAATGCAAGACAGTTTGCGTATTTTGTGAAGGACAGAGGGTGTATTAATGGATGGAGGGGAGGAGAGAGACGTATCTGAAATAGCAAAAATTACTTTGGCAGCGTCCATCTAAACGGATTACTCTGTTTGCATGGAGGCTGGGTATAAATGTAATAAAATAAATCGCACTGACTTTTTTTACGGCCCACTTTAGATTTGTTGTTTTACAAGTTTTTTCAAACATTTTGGACCAAAATAATAATCTAGATAATAAAAAAATAATTAATAAGAGTGTCTGAAAAGCTTTTAGGAAAAATGTAAGTAGTGACGGGTTCCGAACAACCGACCTTTGGTATCGTACTCTAACGCTTTGCCCCCTACGCTACGGCTACCAATCAGAACATAAATCCTATAATTACATACTATTGGTAGCCGTTGTTAACTGATGCTAATATGGCATTTGTAGACACTATATTATCATTTATCGTAGGAAGAACGATGTGCTTTTGTTAATTCTTCAGCGCGCCATTGCTTCGAAATGACATCATGTAAGTTACAATAAGCAAATTATCAAATACGCGCTAGATGGCGTATGCGACAGAGTTTTCTGCGCGAGGAATGTCACGTGACACTCCTAACGGCTGGTTTTCGCTAATTCAATGGAGGGTGTCAAATCTCCGTTATTTTTGCAAATATTTCTCAAACGATATGAGATATGAAAAAACATAAGGGAGCTAAGTTGTAGAGAATTTTCTCCTCTACCAATTAGTTTATTCAATTTTCGTATCAGATGAACGGTTCGTTTGCAATTACAATTATATTACAAACGGCTTTTTTAGGTATTACTACCGTATTTTGTCCGAAATATTTGAAAAAGGGAGGTTCTGGTCTCTGGCGGCCTACAATCATGTCTGTAAAATTTGGTGCTGATCGGTTGAACGGTTCGTCTTAAAAACAGGGAACACATTACGGACAGACAGACATCCCAAAAACGCCGTTATTTTTGCAAATACCTCTCAAACGATACGAGATATGAAAAAAAAATAACAGAGCAAAGTTGTAGAGATTTTTCTCCTCTATAAAATTCGGTTATTCCGTTTTCGTGTCTGATGAATGGTGAAGACGTTATTTTTATTTACATTTCGAGCCGTCAAAAGACGATCGCAAAGGCCCACTTTTAGTCTTACTACCGTAACCAATAGGATATTGAGTGAAAGGAGAAGCATTGAATTAAAATTTGTACCACATGGAGGTATCGAACCCAGAACTCCATACTTACTTTAATTCAATGCTTCTCCCTTCACTCAATGTCTTTGACTATTGATACAGACAACTGTTGAAATAAAATTTGTGCCATGGGAGGGAATCAAACCCAGACGTCCATACTTACTTTAATTCAACACTTTTTCCTTCAGTCAATGTCTTTGACATATTGACACGGAAAATTGTCTGTAGGTATATAAATTTATAATAAAAATAGGATAATAAAGGAACTGTATATTTAAAAAATACAATTTAAAGGTAGCTCAAAGGAAAAAGAAACACATATTTTATTTCTGTTGCCAAGAGATCTTCCACAGCCTCTCACTAACAAAATATCAAAATAGAGATGAGATTAAAAAACATTTGAAGGACTAATAATTTATTCAGAATCCCTCTTATTTGTTTCTTCTGTTATACATCTCAGCATATAATCTATAACGCTATCGGACCAGCTACTCTTCAGTAAATGCGACGACTCGAGTTGATTGCTCACAGTGAGACGGCCTGATTTCTATTTCTGCTTTCCGCTCTCACTATGAAGCCAGGAAGTAAACATTCTATATTTACGTCAGAGCCCCGCTTTGTGCCGTGCTGGGGGCTGTTGCCCGCCACCGCGACCGCCAGCTGGCTGGCTTCTGCCAAGCCTCGCCTCGGCACCAGGTGTGGTTGACCGGCCTGCCCGTAGCTCGCAAGCCACGGCTAATACAGCGAGACTCAGCCCTTGAAGTATGAAAACTTTCTGCAAACCTACCTTAACATGTATTATAAACTACCACACTTAGAGCTATTTTGCTATAAAATGAGCAACCACGTTATCTTTTGACACTTCATTCAAATATTTAACGAAGTGAAAGAATAGAATCATGATAAACGTAGTACCAGATAATGTTTCACATAGATAGCAATCACATAACACAGAAGATTATTCTCTCTTTTCAGCGCTCTGCATTAGATCTAGACGCAATGAAATATGTAGTTATCTTAGAAATGTAAGCATGTTGTAAAATTAAACAGTTCTGGTGGCAACAACACAAATGTGTACATGTAGCACGTTTTGTGTACTTATAAAGTGTTTTCAATGTGTCTGTAAACAATAAGTGCTAAACAATGGAAATTACCTTCTGCTGGGGCTCTTTATTTACACGATTGTTCTGTTATTCACAGTGAAGTGTTTCATAATGGGTTCATATAATCGCTTCAGTTTCTCGACTGTTCCACGCTTATACTAAGCTCGAAATACTACTACTACTACTAATAATAATAATAATAAATACAAGTGCCAAATAGCGTATGTGCTAGTTATAATGTGATATATTCTTTCAACTTTCTCGACGTCGTCCCTCTATTCCATCAGGTAATAATCACACACTACTCAGCAGTACTGCATAAGAGGGGGAACAATTGTAGGGTTGACAGTCTCCTTAAGAGACATGTAAATCTCCTAATGGTACTGTCAATAACAGACCGTTTGTTTCACTTTCACCAAAACATGTGTTATTCACAATTAACATTGTTTTTAATTGCATCCCCAGGAATTTCGTTATATGTATAACCTTCAAATTTGTTTTGCTTATAGATATCTAGAATGCTGACGAAACTCTGAGTACTTCTGTTCAGAGCCAAATGCATATTGATGTTTAAGGTCAACTGTCGCCATTTGCGCCATGAAGATACAAATTCAAATTCATTTCGCAATTGACTTTGCTTTTCTGAGTTTAGTAGTGGGCAGCATTAACTGCCTCAAATCTAAGAGCAATATTCTGATTGCTCATGACATATTTCGAATATATATTCGAATCAGGAGAAGTCTACTTCACGTTGCTGGAAGAATTACACTCGCCACGTCCTTTTCACTAGATGACTCCTCGTCTGTTACTGCAAACTATTACCTCGCAGATAGAACATCACGAGTCCAGTCGCACAACTCAGGAAAGCGATATGGTTCAAAGTTGATTATGGCTGAAGAAAGGGTTTTTTTTTTTTTTTTTTTTAAATCCTAAGTGACTTAACTGCGGGGTCATCAGTCCCTAAACTTACAAACTACTTATACTAAAGACAACACAAACATCCATGCCCGAGGAGGGATTAGAACCCCTGACGAGGAGCGGCCTCGCCCATCGGAGCATAGCACCTCAATGCGCTTGGCCACCCCACTGTGGCGTTGAAGATACCAAAAATCATTTTGGCACTCTATAAATATGAAATTAGTTTGAGAGTACTCAGTACATCATGAAAAAATAGTATCGCCAAAGTTTCATCACAAGAGTAAAGATTAGAAACCTTTGCCTGTTTGATGTTAATTTTTCTAGATATTTCATAACGCTGGAAAAGTATTTGTTCAAACGACGTCCTGCTACATGTCGCTATCAATACAATGGATCTGTAGCTCAGTGGATTACTTTTATTTTATATCTGTGCAACATTCCATTCGTCTCCCTCACTATAAATACATCAATGCTCGACCTCATGTCGTAGGAGAAGTAATTCAGCCATGCATAGTGTGTGCACAAGATGTTCTCCTAAGGTGTTAGACCACTCGAGAAAGACATTGCCTGTATACAAATGATCTTCCTGGTACGACTATGGTCGTGAAATGACAACACGGTGGATCATGTCTGGTGATAGTTGTACTGCTTTCTGGAATGTCAGAGAAGAATTTAGATTAAAAGAAATACTCTGACACAAGCTGCTTATGACCACTGAGTGCACGCATTGGGGAAGTTGAACAGTTGTGCCCATCCGCAATTCGGGGCCAGTTCCTACTGCTTTCTTAGCACTTACGGTAACCACTACACGAGCGGGAAAACAACGATCATCGCAGGTGCGCGGGCTACCACTCCTCTCCCCCCTCGTCACCCACAAGACTCACACTTCGTCACACTGCACACGTAGTTGCCGTTCCCAATTTGCACTCGCTGCTCGTGGCACTTTGCCGATTACCTCGAGAGTTCAGGCGTAGTGTGCATTTGCGCTGAAGGCTGGAGTTGTTCTCGTCTTCTCCATAATTATGTATATTTAAGTGGTGTCTGTTCTTTCGAAAGAACAGTCACGACACATATGTATATAGAAGAACATTTCAAGATTCACTTATTGGTGGTATTCCAATTAAAATGTCTGAAAATTGAACTTCGGTGTGTCATTTACTTATCACATATATGATTACAGACAAGGGTGATGAATTTCACGTAGCAACTACAACTATTCTCGATCCCTACTTTCTGAATTATCTGCATCGGCCTTCACAAGGGCAATGAGGAGGCGATTCACGCTGCAGCTGTTCGCTTCCTTCATGAAAATGTCGACGCTCTTTAAAGATTAAAAGGCAGTAGCTCTCAGTTACAAATTGGAGCGAGAGTAACATTTTACCCACTCTCTGCCAGAGCTACAAACTGCTATATTGAATTGAGAAATATTTGTGGCAAATTATGCTGCTGTCTGGTAAGCACCTCAGAAAAGCAGAGCCAATTTTAAAATGATATTGAAGTAATATATTCACGATACAAATTCGACAATTGACCCTAAACATAAATATGCGTATAGTTCACCACATGATTACCAGAAAATTTTCGTCAGTCCTTGAGAAATCGATAAACAAAACAAATTTAAGTATTATACACCTAACAAAAAAAAATTCTGGTGGGTACAATTGAAAGCAACGTTAACTACGAAATATACATGTTTTGGTGAAGATAAAACAAGCGCCTGTTATTGACACAACCATTAGAAGATTAAAACGTCTCCCTAGGAGGCTATAAACACTACAATTGCTCCACCTCTTCCGCAGTATTGCTGAGCAATGTGCGATTATTACCTGACGGTATAGAGGGAGGACACTGAAAAACTTGGAAAAAAATATCAGAGTGTGGGTTTTCCGTTTTTTTTTTTGTTTTTGTTTTTTCACTAATTAGATTGGGGAGGGGTCAGAGACGGCAGAGGGATGAGGGGGAAGCAAAATATTAAAACAAAAGAGTTTTCAGTATAGCACGCTTCTTCTATGAGATTTCAATCACCAACCTTCTCCTACAAATACAAAGAGCTTTTGTACTCATTACCGTACAAAGTATGTTACAATTGTAAGAAGGCCGCGCAGAGTACCCGTGCCGTCTAAGGTGCCATGTCATGGTTCAGGCTGTTGCTTAGGAAGTTCGAGTCCTCCCTCAGGTATGGTATGTGTGTGTTGTCCTTATAATAAGTTAGTTTAAGTAGTGTGTAAGCTTAAGGACTGTTGAACTTAGCATACCACACACATTCGAACATTTGAATGAATTTTAAGAATAATATAATGGTAATTAGAACTCGCATATATCCTTTTTGGCACTTGTTTTTCTCGATCTTCGTATAAGCGTGGAACAGTCGAGAAACTAAAGCTATCCTATGAACACATTATGAAACACTTCACTATGAATAACAGAACAATCGTGGAAATGAAGGGCCTCAGCAGAAGGTATTTCTGTTTCATAGCACTTATTGTTTCAGAGACAATGAGAACACTTTATAAGTACACAAAACGTGAATGATATACTACATATATATATTTGTGTTGTTCCCACCAGAATTGTTTAATTTTAAAACATACGTAGTTTTCTAGGTTGAATACATATTTTCTTGTGTCTAAATCTAATGCAGAGCGCTGAAAAGATAGTTTCCTGTGCCGTAAGATTGCTATCTAGGTGAAACATTATGTGGTAGCTGTGTTTATCATGATTCTATTCTTTAACTTCGTTAAATATTTGAATGAAGTGTCAAAAGATAAAGTGGCTGCTCATTTTATAGCAAAATAGCTCTAGCTGTGGTAGTTAATACTACACACTTGGGTAGGTTGGCAGAAACGTTTGAGCCTGGTTTTGCGGTCTGTGCCTGTATTAGCCGTGGCTCGAGAGTTATGGGCAGGCCGGTCAACCACAGCTCGTGCCAAGGCGAGGCTTGGTGGAAGCCAGAAAGCTGGCGGTCGCGGTGATGCCCAACAGCCCCCAGCAAAGCGCAGAGTGGGGCTCTGAAGTAAATACAGAATGTTTACTTCCTGGCATCATAATAAAAGCAGACAGCCGAAATACAAATTAGGCCGTCTCACTGAGAGCAATAAACTCGAGATAGAGTCATCGCTCTTACTGAAGAGAAGCTGGTCTGACAGCATTATAGATTCTACGCTGAGATGTATTATGAAACAAACAAATAATGACGGATTCTGAATAAATTATTAGTACTTTATATTTTTATTTTTTTAGTCTCCTAAGTGAGACTATAGAAGGAATAAAATATGAGTTTCTTTTTCCTTTGAGCTGCCTCTAAATTGATTTTTTTTTTTAATATACAGTTCCTTTATTATCATATTTTATTATAAATTTATATACCTAGAGACAGTTTTCCGCATCAGTTTGTCAAAGAAATTAAGTGAAAGGAAAAGCATTGAATTAAAGAAAGTATGGAGGTCTGGGTTCGATTCCCGCTCGTGGCACAAATATTAATTCAATGCTTCTCATTTCACTCAATATTCTATTTTTATTCATTTATACCTAGACTCCATGCATACAGAGTAATCAGTTTAGATGCACGCTGTTAAAGTAATTTTTGTTATTTCAAATACGTCTCTCTCCTCCCCTCCATCCATTAATACACCCTCCGTCCTTAACAAAATATGCAAACTATTTGTCTTGTATTTATTCGTTGTTAATTTTTCCTCCTTTCTCTCTTTCTCTCTGTCACCTCCCTTACATTATAACCTCAGTTGCCCTTTTGGTCTATTCCCCCAAAAAGCTGTAAAAAAATTATGGTTTCCGTTAAAACAATACTGTCTCTTTTAATGTCTACTTTCTTTACTGTCTTTGGGTCCTCTCTATGAAGCAGTGTTCTTTTATATCTCCGATAATCCATCCTTCGTTCTGTAAAATATTCGTTCCTTTTCTCTCGGCCTTAAAACAAACTGTGATATATAAGAAAGGAGTACTTTGCAAGCATTTCACTCTTTTATTGTCCAGTTCTGCACTCCTGTTCATTCCTAGATCCCGCTCTCCCTGCTGCTACCCCTCCCTTGAAATAATTATCTGCATCTCCGTGCTTCTTTTCACAATTTTGTGCTTGGCAGATTTTTTTAATCGCTTTCATTATTTGTCTGTCGTTGACTCTCGAAAAGCACGTGGATATAATGGACAACTGAACCTTACCGTGCAAACACTATTGTCGCCATTAAAATGGACATCTATTCCGACAAATACCAGTATCCAAGCTTTGAAATGGCAGAGACTGAAGTTCTCCCCCATCCTTCCCAATTGGATATTATGCTTCGCATGTAATCGCATTTTCGATGCGACATTGTATCAGAATCCACATTGCTGTTTTGTAACCTCAGTATGACTATTGAAGGCAACCACACCGTGAAGAATAATTGCTCGACACACTTGCCAGTTATCGGATACCTTTTCACTGACCATACTAGTAAATCATAGAAACCTCCTTCGTCGAAGTCTGTTTGTGTTCCTGAACGTGGTGAATAAATGTCAAAACGAAGTTACTTTCCGAATTTCAAATTTTTTAACGCATAATCCACGTTCCTCATATCTACAAAAATGCCTAATATTAAGGTTATCGTGGCAACAGCTATCCAACAATCTTTATTATAATGAGCTCATTGTTAAATAAGCTTATTACAGAATGCCATACCAAATAGTAATGTAGAATACTAAAACGTAGTATAGTATCATGCAAAATCCGCGATAAGGCGCCTCTGAGCTCTTTGATTGGTCGTACTGTCTAATGAGTACTCCATTATGACAAAACATTATGCCAACGCATCTGTAATTCGCCGGAGGCCGAGATGAGGTTAACTTGTAATAGCTGAGGTATGGGTCCGATTCCCGCTGGGGGTAACAGTTTTTAACGGCCACAAAAATACCATCTACACCTGGAGGTATCTCATACATCTTTCGAGGTTAGTTAACAGGGACGAAAGGGTCTTAATAGGAGTCCCGGTTTATTACAAAAACTGTCGCCATTTATTTTCAAGTTTAGATTTGGTTACTGATATTGGCGAAAATTTGGGTAATTCATTACTCTTCATGGCTAGTCAGAAATATAAGATTAGATTAATATTTGTTTCGCAGATTATGAACACTACTTTTCGTAAGGATATGGAACATGTCATTTTAATGAACGTGTTCTTTTACACACCAGGATTCAATTTCTTACCAACAATGTTTTATTATCTCTCATTCTTTTTATTTCTCTCGCTCTCTCTCTCTCTCTCTCTCTCTCTCTCTCTCTCTCTCTCTCACACACACACACACACACACACACACACACACACACACACACATTCTTTTTCTTTATTTGCTCGACTATTGGCCAGGCACTAAAACGTCCGTGAATGAGTTTCTTAGTTTTGAGTACACTTACTAAGGAAATATAAAAACAACTATGAGAGTTTCCAGAATGAAACTTTCACTCTGCAGCGGAGTGTGCGCTGATATGAAACTTCCTGGCAGATCAAACTTGGGTGCCGGAACCGGGAGTCGAACCTGGGACATTTGCCTTTCGAGGCAAGCGCTCTACCGAATGAGCTATCCCGACACGACTCACGACGCCGCCTCACAAGTTTACTTCCGCCAGTACGTCGCCTCCTACTTTCCAAACTTCACAGCTCTCCTGCGAAACATGCAAGACTAGCACTCCTGGAAGAAAGGATATGACCGCGAAAGGCAAAGGTCCCGGTTCCGGCACACAATTTTAATCTGCCAGGAAGTTTCAACTATGAGAGTTACCGATTTATGATGCTTAGTTTGCAGTCAGTTCTGAGTATTATTAGTAACGAAGCTCCAGTCCCTAAACCTAGTGACAGGTTTCAGACGCATTACGTATTCCAGGCCGTAGCAGCCGCGTCTTTGAGACGCCAGCTATGATCACTTCCCAGCCCGCTGTAGGAACACGTTCGTCTTCTTCCTGCTAGTACTGTAACTGAGATTTGGCAACAAGGTATGTTTGGCAACTCTGTGATCCACGAGTTATTTCCTGGTGTGCACGGAATTAAGCCTCAATGTTCACTTGATTTTACTTGTCATTTCCATTAAATAATCTGAGTTGTTATTGCTTGAGGTGTAACGAAATATTGTAAATTTACGGTTTTCAGTGCAGGAAAGTCGTTGCATGTGGAAATCGCAATTAATCTCGTCCTTAATTAGCGATTTACGAGTTCTAGCCACTATTGGCCTCATAGGAGGAAATCGAGACACATACCTCTTTGCTAGCTCTGTGGAAACATTCTGTTCTGTGAAACAGCATCTTTTCTGGTTCGCGGTTCCAGTCTCGCTGTCTATAAATTTTTTTATGCTTCTGTAAAAGAGCTACAAGCAGTCAGATCAAACAACAATAAGGAAATCGCAAGAAAATACTTTCGGCTCATAGTGCAATGGTGAAAAAGTTACAATGCTGCACATCAGGTAACACCTCTTTCCGCTGCTGACAAGCAAATTTAGGGCTTTAACTTTATTTATGAAATGCTACATTTGCATACCTCTTGAGTATGACACAGCATACCAATTAAACACAGACCCAATCGAAATCCAAGTGAGTAGTATTTTACTAATTTGTGCCGATAGAGGCACACTTATGTACAGATTCTCAGTTTTATTAAACAGACTTTCGTCGTAAGGCTATCGTGTGTAGTTTTATTTCATTTCATATAATAAAGTGCACAATTTTAGTAAGGTTAGATTTAGTGTTGTTAAAACAATAGTAAACATGAGAGAGAAATTAATCATCAACGATATATGCGAAATCTCTGACGTTATCTATAACAGTCTGGCAATGCACATGCAGTTTATTGATTTCATGCTTGTAGAAAATCTGTCAAAAAAGGTTTGAAGAAGAATAAAAAGCCACTACCGAAAAATTTGAAAAAGGGAGGTTCTGGTCTCTGTTGGCCTACAATTATGTCTGTAAAATTTGGTGCTGTTCGGTTGAACAGTTCGACTTAAAAGTGGGAACACATTGCGGACAGAGAGACAGACAGACATCCTAAAATCGCCGTTATTATTGCAAATATATATGAAACTATGCCAGACATGAAAAAAACCATAAAAGAGTAAAGTTGTAGAGAACTTCTCCTCTACAAACTCATGTATTCATTTTCCGTGTCAGATGAACGGTTAAGCCGTTATTTTCATTTAAATTTCGAGCTGTCAAAAGGCGATCGCAAAGGCCAACATTTAGTGTTACTACCGTAACCTAAAGTGGGTCAAAATATAATGAAAACATTATTTTATGGTCTGCTTTGGTAGTGTTTCTGACAAAAAATTATAAAAATTTCAATAATAAATAGCATAAAATTAAACATATAAAATATTATTTATTATTATTTTAATATATCAATATAATGTTATTTATATTACTTCTTGTCGGAAATATTTGTAAAAATCATAAAACTACAGGAAAATCTAAAGTTGTCCGTAAAACACGCCAGTGCGATTTATCTTATTTCGTTTCTGCAAGAGCTCATTTCATCAGATTCAAATGCATGTTTCCCAATGAAACCTCGTACCCTTCTTTCTTTGTAAGATAGAATGCTATCTACTTTAGTCTATCAGGAGTACTTTGGGGACCTGACGTAGTGCTTTAGTTGGGTCTGTACGGGGCGGTACGGCGTACAGCCTAAAATTCAATCTCGCTATTAGCGTATCGGCTAAAATTCTTTCTTAAATCTTTAAAAAGTAGCCCAATTGTAAACTGTCTAATGGATTTCGGAAAGAAAAATTGGATAGCTTTAGGTTCGAGTTGCGATCATAACCGTCGAAACGTTCAAATTGCACTTTCGCACAATTCCAGTGTAATCTGGCCGGCAGCCAATGGAGTGTTCCGACTAGTCTGAAGCGAGACAGAGGAAATGCTTCTTACCGACTCCAAAGCGTTTAAGTACCTTGCTCCAAAGAGATAAGCCACTAAATACGAAAAGTCTTTTATCTGCTATACCGTTGCCTATTCTTTGAGCAGGCCGCGGTGGCCGAGGGGACTGAGGCGCCCCAGTCGCGATCTGCACGGCCAATACGGTCGGGGGTTCGAATCCCCCCTCGGGCATGGATATTTGTACCGTCTTTAGTGTTAGCTAGTTCATAAGTAGTTTGTAAGTTTAAGGACTGATGACCCCGTACTTAAGTCCCATAAGCTATGGTTATTCGCAACATAGAAAATTAGGTAACAAAATGGGTATTTCTTTTTCATTTGAGAAAGGAGTTATTTCACTTTTCCATTGTTTGTGCTCTCGTTAGGAGCCGCACCAGCGGAATGTTGTTTTGTTAGTTTTTCTTTTGTTTTGCTCATCATTCCTCCTTTTTTCACTTTATTATTAATTTTTGGTGGAAAAAAAGCATGTAGATCGTGAATGTTGTCAGAGAACCGCTCGAGAAGCGGCAGTGCAGGGCGTGCAGAGGCAGCGCGGCAGTGCGTGCTGGCCACAGACTGTAGTTTTAGTTGACATTTCAACTGTTTTAAGAGTGTGTGGTTTCGTTAGGAGCCGTACCAGCGGAATGTTATTTTGTAGTTTCCTTTTGTTGTGCTGGTCATTCCTCGTTTTCTTTTGACATTATTATCCATTATTGGAGGAGGGGAAAAAAAGGATATACCGAGTACATCCTTCCGGAAAAAATGAGTATTAAAAAAAATTAAAAAAAAAAAAAACATTTGAATTTGCCTATTCGTTGAAGAAAACAAGTGCGAAATTCCGGCAATTCTTTTAAAAATTTAAGGGACAGTACATCCCAACATTTTCAGCTAATTTCCATTGACTGAATCATGGAACACTGCACGAGTTACGTATGTTTTCATGCTTAGCACGACACGTTTTGAAAACGACTCACAGTCAAAAAAATGTTCAAATGTTTGTACAGCTTATGGGACTTAACTACGGGGTCATCAGTCCCTAAACTTACAAACTACTTATGAACTACTTACGAACTAGGACGGCACAAATATCCATGCCCCTCACTGTCAAGATAAAATATTTATCGTAAATATTATGTTTACGTAACCGTCTTTTTCGCACTGTAGTCGGTTTTGTTGTTGTTGTGGTCTTCAGTCCGGAGACTGGTTTGATGCAGCTCTCCACAATACCCTATCCTGAGCAAGCCTCTTCATCTCTTAGTCGGTTTAAGATGATAAAATAGTGTGTCGTGGACAGTGATCTCCATACTACCTGGATACTGAAATTCAGTTATCTGAGCCTGCCAGCCATAGATGTTCATATTTCGTTTCATGCCAAATTCAGATAAGGCCACTGTGAAGTATTACAAGAAAACGAGAAGAAAATACCTTTCGATTACGCTTGCATATTAGCCTGTTACATCACGTATTGACATAAATTTCAAATCAAAAGGTAATCAAGCAATTCTTTGTCTCGTAATAACTGACGGAAACTTGTATGTCAAATTTAGATATGGCGGACAATGCGAAAACGTATGGAAAACGTCTGAATGTGCAGGTACGCCTTAGTTCTATGCTCAGACACCAGAGCTATTCAAATGTTCAAATGTTTGTAGAACTTATGGGGCTTCAAATGTTCAAATGTTTGTGAAGCTTATGGGACTTAACTACGGGGTCATCAGTCCGTAAACTTACAAACTACTTATGAACTACTTACGAACTAGAACGGCACAAATATCCATGCCCGAGGGGGGATTCAAAATGTTCAAATGTTTGTTAAGCTTATGGGACTTAACTACGGGGTCATCAGTCCCTAAACTTACAAACTACTTATGAACTACTTACGAACTAGGACGGCACAAATATCCATGCCCGAGGGGGGATTCGAACCCCCGACCGTAGTGGCCGTGCTGACCGTGACTGGAGCGCGAGGGGGGGGGGGGGATTCGAACCCCCGACCGTAGTGGCCGTGCAGACCGTGACTGAAGCGCCTCAGTCTCCTCGGCCACCGCGGCCGGCCTTATGGGACTTAACTACGGGGCTATCAGTCCCTAAACATACAAACTACTTATGAACTATGCCTTTCGCGGGCAAGCACACTAACCGACACGACTCACGATGTCGCCTCACAACTTTACTTCTGCCAGTACCTCGCCTCCTACTTTCCAAACTTCACAGAAGTTCTCCTGCGAAACTTGCAAGACTACCACTCCTGGAAGAAAGGATATGGTGGAGACATGGCTTAGCCACGACCTAAGGGATGTTTCCAGAATGAAACTTTCACTCTGCAGCGGAGTGTGCGCTAATATCAAACTTCCTGGCAGATTCGGATAGCACAGTCGGTAGTGCGCTTGCCCGCGAAAGGCAAAGGTCCCAGGTTCGAGTCCCGGTTCCGGCACACAATTTTAATCTGCCAGGAAATTTCATATCAGCGCACACTCCGCTGCAGAGTGAAAGTTTCATTTTACTTATGAACTACCTTATACTAAAGACGGCACAAACATCCATGCGCAAGCGGGGATTCGAACCCCCGACGCCCCAGTACGCACGGCTAATCCGCCGCGGCCCATAGTTATACATTCAGTTTGTATGCTCAGTGGGATCTAAAACGGAAGCGAATTTAAATCTATTTGACCAATGCTTCTTCAACCGGCTGGATATGTACATGTTCAACTGTTGGTAATGCTGCCAGTTTTGCTTCTTACGGCGGTAAACGCTTGGTTCAGTCTTTAAAATTCCACACAGTTCCATTGACCGAATTCTGTAATAATGAGCTTGCTTAACTGGTTAAGGAAGGATATCAAGGAAGCTTATTGTTACATGCCGCGGTGGAGTAGCCGAGCGGTCTAAAACGTCTCGCTGCGGAGCGCGCGGTTGCTCGCTGTGGAGGTTCCAGTCCTCCCTGGGGCATGGGAGTGTGTGTTTCTTCTTAGGCTAGTTTACCTAGGTTTAAGTAGTTTTTAAGCTACGGACTGATGACCACGCAGTTCGGTTTGATAGATTTACAAACATTTGAACATTTATTGTTACATAACCGGCCCCATCTGATTCACAGAGAGCAAATCAGTTCAGACAGTATAGCAGTTTCTTGGGTGTTCAACTAGTATATTCCACTACAATCTTTGGGATGACAATTCATTACCAAACATCTTTAATACGGGATAAGTGTAGAAGAGGCTACCACCCGTCGGCTTTGAGCAGGCACGTGAAGGCAGCCAATGAAGAGTGGCGTTCAGGTAGTCATCTTTAAGACACTGCATTCAAGTAGCCATTGTGAGGCATCAGGTTTTTGTTAAATCTTAAAACGAGGGTAAATATGAAACCAATTGACGCCACATAGTCACCACAATCAATGTTTTCAATGTTTTTAATTGCTCAGGTAACCACCACCTTACTATTAACTAGTCTCGGCAGCCACACGCACTCTTTCTTGTGGAACGCTACTCCTGATTAGTTAGGATAAGATGTCGTTGCCCAAAGCTAATGGGTGGTATCCTTATCTACACTAAACCCTTGAATACAATAAAAATGAGTTTCATATCTTTAAATTATAGCTATGTTTTGTTAGTGTATTCACATGCCTAAATCTTTACTTGCTTGATTTTCTAAAAATGTCCATTTGACTCATTTCATGTGGAATGAGCATAGTACCGCCTAAAATCTTTTTCCAACTAAAGCACTGATCTGACGTTATAGAATAAATTTGTCACCAATGCTTGAAAGTCGCGTGTGTGAAACTTTAACGCCAGAATTCCATTTAACTGCACGTTTGGGTCCATAGTGAAGCCAGGGAAAGCATTAAATTTGACTAACGTGCATAGATCATCGCCCTAATTATATTCTGAGAAAAATAGCAAGGACGACATCTAAGATCTATAACTGAAACTGTTTAAAGAGTTTCCTGTACTGTCTGTATTACGAGGCAGAATACACATAACCTTGATGTCTGGTTGTAACAACAAAATGTGTTACAGTCTTTGTGGAAATAAAGTTTGGTGCAAATGACTCCAGCTCTTAATGCTGAAAAAGAAGTTTCATCAGAAAGCATCTCAATTTACTTTATGAAGCATAGAGAGAACAGCCAATGCAGCACACCAGACAAAACCTCCAGGAGACATTTCATCGCCCGTAGCCATGATAGTGGTCTTAATTCGAGAGAGAGAAGCCACAGGTTCGTCAGGTATGCCACATGGAACCGCAGCTGAGTCGGAGCTCAATACCGCAGCGCTACACAATTAACTGCTGCCAGTGTTCCAGGCATTAATTTAGAGCTTCCAGCCAAGTTTCCACGGGGTTTCTGGGTGTTCAACAAACCGTGAAAACAGGTGTGCAGCCATGTCATTATGCCTGTTGCTATCTTGGAAGGCGAGTTACCGCAACATACTTCGTGAAGATGTAGCAGTAATATTATGTCGATAATTATTACTTTAGATCTGTCTGTCACAACTGAGAAGACAAGTTTTCTTTGATATACGCATATCGACTTTGATTTGCATGGCCTGAAATATAAGCACACTTCTGTTTAAACAATTTCTCTTTACATTATAGACATTATAAACGGTTCTGGCTCTGTTTTTGAGCCGTTGATCTTGTTCTTTCTGCCATTAGGAAATTTGTTTTAAGGGAATTAGAAAATGGATAGTTCTTTAATTGATTTTATGTTTGTAATTTGCACCATGATTGGTGAGTCTGCAAACATTCTTTTATTTTTCGTTGTTTTTATGTATTTATTTTTATATATTTATGTGTTTGTCTGGCATAAAATGCCAGAACTGTTTATACGAGAGTTGGGAACTAGTGGCACCTACTTACTTACAACGAATACAAAAGCGTTATATGTTTTCACCTGTTACTGTCCTTCGAAGTAATCACCAGCGTTGTGTATAATTCGTTGCCAGCGACGTGGAAGGCGTAGTATACCGTTAGCAGAGCCTGTTCTGTTGATGGTGCGAATGGAGCGGTCTACTGCCTGTCAAATCTGTGGAACAGTTCTGAAGCGAATGCCACAAAGTGGTTCCTTCATCTTCGGATCAAATCAAAGTCAGAAGGGCTTATGTCCGGCGAGTATGGTGAATGAATGGTACAGTACTCCCCAGTCCCATCGACCGAACAGAGCAGCCACAGCTTGCGCTGTATGCGGCCGCGCATTGTCGTGCAAAATGATGGGTGAGATGCGCAGAAAGTGTTGCCGCTTCATTCGCAAAGCTGGTCGCAAGTGATGCTCGAAAAATGAACAGTAATACTGCGCCGTGGAGGTTCGAGTCTTCCCTGGGGCATGGGTGTGTATGTTTGTCCTTAGGTTAGTTTACCTTATTTTAAGTAGTTTGTAAGCTACGGACTGATGACCACGCAGTTTGGTCCGATAGATTTACAAACATTTGAACATTTGAGTAATACTGCGCATTGACGGTCTGCCATGGAGGAACTTAAAGCGTTACGATAAGCCATCACAGTCGTACAAGAGAACCACCATAACTTTCACCACACTTGAGCTCTTGAAGACCTTGATGACACTGTCGTGCTGTACAATCTGTGGCACATTGATTCTTGATCCAAATCCGTTATTCCTAAAATAAAAATCGCACTGACGTGTTTTACGGCCCACTTTAGATTTGTAGTTTTACAAGTTTTTGCAAACATTTTGGAACAAAATAATAATCTAAATAATAAAAAATTATGGTGATAAGATTACGACTCTACTATTGTGGTAATATCTATGCACTCAACACGTAATATTCTTTCCGAACGTATTTTAACAAATAGTCAAAATTATATGATGTTTGAGTTTAGCTTTGACAAACATACTCTTTTTTTAAACTTTTGCCTCTTTGAACTATCATTTTAATATCTCTCCCACATGTTCATTGTATTTTTCCGTTAAAATATTATCACCTCTCTTGCCTTGGTAGTTCTAAGTTTATTTTCTTTGCCTGTACTGCTGTACTGGTTAGAAATGACTATAGGCTGGAACGAACGTAGCGTACATTTGGTATTCGGACGAGTGACTATAGCCTGCCATCGATAGTTTGAGAATCACGGATTACTCTCGCAGCTGTTCGCCATAGCGTAATAGGCGAGGAATCAGTTTGTGATGTAGGAACATGTTAGACGGTGGTTCGGAACTTGCTAGGGCGCGGTTGCTCAGCGCGATCGGTCACATGGTTGCCGGCATGGTAACTCCACGCCCTCTGTAACGTGAGAACTGAGTTATCCGAAACGATCAAAATAGGACAAAACAAACCAACGTTCACAAAGTGCCCGTTCAAAACGACGAACAAACCAAAAGAGAGAAAACGAAAGACGATTCAACTAACACCATCTGAAGAGAAGGCCCGTGTACTGCCATACCACGTCACATCACACAGAGACAGAGTAGGTCGCGATCGCGCAGCTCACTGGCTGGCCGCTGTGAGGCGGTGGGCTGTGTCCCATCAGACTGCCAGGAAGCTACGCGATCGCGAGCTACTCTGCGTGACGTGACGTGGCACGGCAGTGCCAACACCACCTAGAAGACAAGGCCTTACAACAGGCCGTGCCTACGTCACACTTAAAGGCCCCGGCCGCCACCTCACTGGCTGGCCGCTGGGGCACGCCCACCGCCGCGCAGCGGTCGGCCAGTTAGATGGCGGCCGGGGCCTCTAAGTGTGACGTAGCCACGGCCTGTTGTAAGGCCTTGTCTTCTAGGTGGTGTTGGCAGTGCACAGGCCTTCTCTTCAGACGGTGTTGATTCAATGCCATCTGTAATAAAAAACTGAGTAATAACCCAGCACAAATATGAACAAACGACCGCAAAGCATCGATTTAACTGAAGAAACAAAAACTTACATATATATACCACCACTGTCAATTTTTTTGTCCCACTTTATTTTTGCTTTCGCTTCCTAAAAGGTTTTCGCACACTCTTGTTAACTGAACGCAACTGTATTCTGTAAGATTCTGAGTTGTTCAAAGGTAACAGCACTTTCTCTGAAAAGCGCATTTGTTCTGTTTCGAGAACATGCCATGAAGTACATAGCAACGAATTGTAAACATAGACTTCTTTAACACATGTACATAAACTGGGAAGATGCTGTTACAATGAATGTTGTAAATGATATATTGAGAGTACTAATTTTGTATATATATTGAGTACTAGAGGTATGTGGAATTCAGTATTACCACACTTATTCCGTTTGTGATTTTAGCTGTAAAAGAAAACGTAATCACGGTTTGAAACAGAATATTTGCTTTTTATTTTAGCGCAGAACAGTGTAACATGAACGAAGTCATATCTGAACTACAGGAAAGGTAACACCATCTACGTTAAAAGCGTCCATGGCAACCATGTCAAAGACAAACATTTTATTTGATGCATTGATTCTAATTAACGACTTTCAATATATTCCACAAATAGTGAATAAACGCTTAGAAAAAAAATAAACAATGTAATTTGTTGCTATGAATACACTTCCGTTCTATTTGATTAAGGAACTACACTTTCCACAGAAATCTGGGACTTCCTTTATATACGAAACTACCTGTATCAGCACTTTGTGCAGAATGTTCATTATTACAGTATCCTCGCAGTTTACGTGCATATGCTTCAAAAGACTATTGTTCAATTCGTTGTTACGTATTTCATGGCATGTTCACGAAACAAACACGCATTGTAGAGGGAGCATTGTTACATATGCACAGTTCTAAACATTGAATAACATAGCTCTATTCACTTAATAAGAGTGTCTGAAACCCTTGAGGGAAAAATAATTTAGGTAGTGGCGAGTTCCCAACCACTGACCTTCAGCATCACAGTCCAATGCACTAGCAACTACGCTATTTATTATTATTATTATTACTATTATTATTTGTTCTTCAGGCAGATATAGGCTTTTCAGTCATTGGTTCAGTTCGTTCTTGGTTGTTCGTTGAATATTTGGCTCACCTTTTTTTTTATTACAGACGGCGTTTAGCCCCCTAACCGGGCGCGCTGAGCCACGGCGCCCGGCTGCTACGGCTAACAATGAGAAGTCGAGCTCTTTTAATCATACTATTCATGGCAGTTGTTAACTGGTGCTAATATGGCATTTTAGACACTAGATTATCATTTATCGTACGAAGAACGACGTGTATTTGTTAATTCTTCAGTGCGCCATTGCTTTGAAATGACAACGTGTACGTTACAATAAGAAAATCACCAAATACGCAACGCAAAACGGCGTATGCCAGAGAGAGTTCTGGGCGAGGAATGTCGCCGGCCGCGGTGGCCGAGGGGACTGAGGCGCTTCAGTCACGGTCTGTTCGGCCACTACGGTCGGGGGTTCGAATCCCCCCTCGGGCATGCATATTTGTGCCGTCCTAGTTCGTAAGTAGTTCATAAGTAGTTTGTAAGTTTAGAGACTGATGACCCCGCAGTTAAGTCCCATACGATTTACAAACATTTGAACATTTGCGAGGAATGTCACGTGACATCTGAGAATGGTTGGTTTTCGTTAATTCAATGGAGGGTGTCAAATCTCCGTTATTTTTGCAAATATCTCTCAAACGATACGAGATATGAAAAAAACATAAGGGAGGAAAGTTTTAGAGAATTTTCTCCTCTACAAATTCGTTTATTCAATTTTCGCGTCAGATTAACGGTTTATTTACAATTAAAATTACATTACAAACGGCTGTTTTTTGCCATTACTAATGTATTTCTTGTCTGAAATATTTGAAAAAGGGAGGTTCTGGTCTCTGGTAGCCAACAATTATGTCTGTAAAATTTGGTGCCGATCGGTTGAACGGTTCGATCTAAAAAGTAGGAACACGTTACAGATAGACAGACATCGTCAAATCGTCGTTCTTTTTGCAAATATCTTACGATACAAGATGTGAAAAAAAAACACAAGGGAGCGAAATTGTAGGGAATTGTCCCCTCTACAAATAAGGTTATTCAATTTTCGTGTCAGATGAACGGTTCGTTTGCAATTACAATTATATTACAAACTGCTTTTTTTACTACTACTGTATTTATTGTCCGAAAAATTTGAAATAGGTAGGTTCTGGTCTCTGGTGGCCTACGATTATGTCTGTAAAATTTGGTGCTGATCGGTTGAACGGTTCGTCTTAAAAACAGGGAACACGTCACGGACAGACAGACAGACATCACAAAATCGCCGTTATTTTTGCAAATATCTCTAAAACGATACGAGATATGAAAAAACATAATAGAGCAAAGTTGTAGATAATTTTCTGCTCTACAAATTCGATTAATTTTCGTGTCAGATGAATGGTTAAGCCTTTATTTTCATTTCAATTTCGAGCTGTGAAAAGACGACCGCAAAGGCCCGCTTTTAGTGTTACTACCGTAACCTAAAGTGGGCCAATAGTGACACCGCACCGCTACGTTGGACCGCTCGCTCACATGTGACTGTTTCCTTTGATTGTGCGCACGCCGCTGACGTGGACGGGCGAGTCCATTTGCTCGGAGGTAAGGTAGGTATGTCGACAACGTGTGCTGTCGGCAACTATAGTCGATTCCATTACATAGTGTTCAGATGTTTGTAAATCTATGCTAGTCATCAGTCCCTAGGCATACAAACTATTTACTCTAACTTATGCAAAGTACAAGAAATACACCCATGACCGAGGGAGGACTCGAACCTTATGCAGTTAAAAATATATTTCTTTAGTAATCTAATAATAAGCATTAGTAAAACAGACTTTAAATGCAACACTACTTAAAACAGTCACGTTTGTGGATGTCAGACAGCATCACAGTAATCTACAATTGAATTTAGTTAATAAGCAAAACTGAAACATCATTAATCTGTTTACTATTGAATCTTAGTCTACAGCATCCTACTAAAGTTGTGAATGATAAGCTTACTCTTTCATTAGAAAATGTGAAACCAGAATACTAAAATGATAAATATTTCATATAAGCCTATTCCAAAACACAGCAAATTAACTTCAGAAAACCCACTATTCTGTCTTAATTTTGTAAAATTACTGTAATAGAACATCTTTCAAAAAACGTAGTCCAAACATATTTTAAGCACTAGTATTTTTACTGTTTCTTTGACTTTTATAAGATTCTGCTTTATACTTACATCTACATCCATAAACCTCAAGCCACCCGACGGTGTGTGGCGGAGGGTACCTTGAGTACCACTATCGGTTCTCCCTCCTATTCCAGTCACGTTCGCGGAAAGAAAGATTTTCGGTATGCCTCTGCGTGGGCTCTAATCTCTCTGATTTTATCTTCATGATCGCGAGATCTACGTAGGAGCAAGCAATATACTGCTAGACTCCTCGGTAAAGGTATGTTCTCGAAACTTTGACAAAAGCCCGTACCGAGCGACAGAGCGTCTCTCCTGCAGAGTCTTCCACTGGAGTTTATCGATCAACTCAGTAACGCTTTCTCGATTACCAAATGATCCTGTAATGAAGCGCGCTGCTCTCCGTTGGATCTTTTCTACTTCCTCTATCAACCCCACCTGGTACGGATCCCACACCAGTGAGCAGTATTCAAGCTGTGGGCGAACAAGTGTACTGTACCCTACTTTCTTTGTTTTCGGATTGCATTTCCTTAGGATTCTTCCAATGAATCTAAGTCTGGCATCTGCTTTACCGACGATTGACTTTACATGGTCGTTCCGTTTTAAATCACTCCTAATGCCTACTCCCAGATAATTTATGGAATTAACTGCTTCCAGTTGCTGACCTGCTATAGTGTAGCTAAATGATACAGGATCTTTCTTTCTTTGTTCAAAAAAATGTTCAAATGTTTGTTAAGCTTATGGGACTTAACTACGGGGTCATCAGTCCCTAAACTTCCAAACTACTTATCAACTACCTTATACTAAGGACGGCACAAATATCCGTGCCCAAGGGGGGATTCGAACCCCCGACCGTAGTGGCCGAGCAGACCGTGACTGGAGCGCCTCAGTCTCCTCGGCCACCACGGCCGGCTCTTTCTTTGTATTCGCAGCACATTACACATGTCTACATTGAGATTCAATTGCTATTCCCTGCACCATGCGTCAATTCGAAGCAGATCCTCCTGCATTTCAGTACAATTTTCCATTGTTACAACCTCACTATATACTACAGCATCATCCGCAAAAAGCCTCAGTGAACTTCCGATCTTATCCTTAAGGTCATTTATATACATCGTGAACAGCAACGGTGCCACGACACTCCCCTGTGGCACCCCTGACATAATACTTGCATCATAATAATAATCTTTCAGAAGTGCTAGGTTTTATTTTAAGACAAACACACTTTGAAAATGAGGTACCTGTATCTGATACAGTGTCTTTCAATTAATTCAAACAACTATGCATTTTAGTATTGCAACTATTGCTACTCTCCAGCTGTCGTCATGGCTAGATATGTAACTATAAAGAAAATTAATTGCATTATTTATATTTATATATAGGTCTTGTGCTCTGAAACTTCTTACAATTTTTAATGATTTGAACATGATCGTACTACGACGGAAATCATATAAATATATACTCCGCAATCCACTCCAAAGGTGCATGGTGAAGGGTACTCAGTACCACTGCTAGTTACTTGCTTTCCTTTCCACTCCCATATAGTAAACGAATACTTGTATTCATCTTTACGGGCCCTAATCTCTCTGATATTACACTTATGCGAAATGCAGGTTGGCAGCAGTAGAATCGTTCTGCAGTCCGGTTCAAATTCCTCCCCTCTAAATTTTTTCGACAGTGTTTCTCGGAAAGAACGACGCCTTCTCTCCAACGACTCTCATGTGAGTTCCCGAAGAATCTCAGTAACACTTCCGCATTGATGGAACTTACCGGTAAAAAACCTAGCGGCCCGACTCTGAATTGCTTCTATGACTTACTTTAAATCGATCTGGTAGGGATCCCAAACACTTGAGCAATACTCGAGACGGGGTCGCACAGGCGTTTGGTATGCGGTATCCTTTACAGACGAATCACATCTTCCGGAAATTCTCCCTATAAACCGAAGTCGACCATTCGCCTTCCCCACGACTCTCCTTACAAGCTCATTCCATTTCATATCACTGTGCAGTGTTACGTCTAGATACTTAAATTGGTCACCTGAATAAATTTTAACAACTTACATTTAGCCTGTGTTTTAATACTCTTTCATCGTATGAGAAATAACCAGGTGTAATTCGATAGCAGAGATGGTTTTGAAATTTGCAGAGACTATCCATACGCTGCTATTCGCGACGTCAAAATTCGCTACTTTATTTAAATAGTGGTCAGCGTTAGGTGGATTACAACCCAACTTAATTTTTGACTGTGACAGTACAACTCAGCACTGTGTAAGTAGCCTCAACACTCCTGCAACCCGCACACAGCTTAAGCCCGTAATATGAAAATGAATGTCAGTAAAGTGATTTGCCTGTGGCGCTTCCGCGCGGTTTCGGGGATTCGGCAGCCGCTAATCCAATCCGGCCGGCGGATTCATTACGAGCGCTCGCTCTGTCGGCCAGGATGTCATTGGCCCACTTTAGGTTACGGCAATGGCGCTAAAAGTGCGCCTTTGCGATCGCTATTTGAAAGCTCGAAATTTAAATGAAAATAACGGCTTAACCGTTCATCTGACACGAACACTCAATACATGAATTTGTAGAGGAGAAATGTCTCTACAACTTTGCTGTCTTATGTTTTTTTTTCATACCTCGCATCCTTTCAGAGATATTTGCAAAAATAACGGCGATTTTGGGATATCTTTCTGTATGTCCGTAACGTGTTCCCACTTTTTAAGTCGAACCGTTCAACCTATCAGCACGAAATTTTTTTAGACATAATTGTAGGCCACCAGAGACCAGACCTCCCTTTTTCAAAATTTTCGGACATAAGATACGTTAGTAACACTAAAAAAAGCCGTTTGTAAAATAATTGTAATTGCAAAGGAATAGTTCATCTAACACGAAAATTGAATAACTGAATTTGTAGAGGAGGAAATTCTCTACAACTTTTCTCTCTTACGTTTTTTTCATAACTCGTGTCGTTTGAGAGATATTTGCAAAAATAACGGCGATTTGACACCCTCCACTGATTTTACGAAAACCAGCTGTTCGGAGAGGTCGCGTGACATCCCACGCCCAGAACTCTCTCTGGCATCCGCCATCATGCGTTGCGTATTTGACGATTTCCTTGTTATAACTTACATATTGTCATTTGAAAGCAACGGTGCACTGAAGAATTAACAAAAACACGTCGTTCTTCGTACGATAAATGATAATCTAGTGTCTAAAATGTCATATTAGCGTCCCATAACAACTGTCATCAATAGTACGAGATCAAAGAGCGAAATTTGTAATTGTTCACGTCAGTGTAGTGGACAGCGCATTGGATTGTAATGCATGTGGTTAGTGGTTCGCAATCTACCACTATCAAAAAATGTTTTCTCCTTTTTTCCTAAAAGGGTTTCGGGCACCCTTACGTTCTCAATATTTAGAGTTGTCCATATGTAAGAATGCTCCCCCTAAAATGCGTGTATGTTCTGTTTCGTGAATTTTGTAACCCGGCCTCGTCGCCGCTTTTGTGTCTCATTGCCATTTCTGAAGAATCAAACGACACATCCTGGCCAACCGGAAGTCGGGAAAGTGTGTCCGCGTTGGCATGTTTAGAGGTAGGTCGGTACAAAATCTCATACTGATAATTTGACAATATCAAGGACCATCTCTGAAGCTTTTGTGCCGTTCATGCCGGAATTGGCTTTGTGGGTGAGAACAACGACGTGAGAGGCTTGTGGTCTGTCAACAAATAGAATTTTCTGCCATAGAGATAATTATGAAACATTGTGATGCCGGAAATGATTGCTAAGGCCTCCTTTTCTATCTGACTGTAATTCTGTTGCGTTGGCGTCAGGATCTTGGATGCAAAGGCAATAGGACGATCGTGAGAACCAATACGATGTGACAATATGGCACCCAGACCGTACGACGAGTCATCCACTGCTAGCACTACAGGCTTCTGAGGGTCAAAGGGAATCAAACATGCATCACTGAGTAGTGCAGAGTTTAATTTGTCAAAGGCAACTTGGCAATCTTTAGACCATACAAAAGGAACATTCTTCCTACGTAAGTGATGCAGTGGAGCTGCGATCTGAGAGGCATTGGGAATAAATCTGAAATAATAATTAAGCTTTCCCATTACTGCTTGCAATTCATGCACATTCTTAGGAGGAGGCAAGTCTTTGATTGCTCGAAGATGTGACTGTAAGGGATGGATTCCTTGGGCATTAATCACATGGCCTAGGTACTCTATTTCAGTTTTAAAAAACGAACTCTTTGCTTTATTGCAACGTAGACCTGCTGCAGTCAACACTTTGAAAAGGCACTCCAGGTTTGATAAATATTCTTCAACTGTGCGTCCGGATACCACAATATCACCTAAATAGTTCGAGCAACACGGTACAGAAACTGTCAGCTGTTCCAAGAAACGCTGAAAAATAGCGGGGGCGGAAGAACTGCCAAAGGGAAGGCGTTGAAAGTGAAAAAGGCCCATGTGAGTATTAATGACGAAAAACGTTTTTGACTCGTCATCAAGTGGAATCTGTAAGTATGCCTCTGCTAAATCAATCTTGGAAAAGAAGCGAGACTGTCCTAATTTGTCCATTTGTTCCTCTGGTCTGGGCAGGGGGTAAGTGTCTACAATTGTTTGACTGTTTACTGTTGATTTGAAATCCGCACAGAGACGTAGTTTTCCTGACGTCTTGGGTATAATTACTAATGGCGAGGCCCACTGACTCGCAGAAACAGGAGAAATCACCCCACTATCTTGCCAACGTTTAAGTTCTTCGCCAACTGTGTCACGCATTGCGATAGGCACCGGTCTAGCTTTACGAATTTTTGGAACTGCAGATTCTTTTAAAGTTACATGTGCCACGAAGTCTTTTGCACAACCTAGTTCAGGCGAAAACAAGTCACTGTATTTTTCACACAATGCATTTATTTTGTCCTGAGGCACTACTGAAAAAATTTGAAGCACACCTCTCTGAATTGCTAAACCAAACAAGTCAAATGCATCGAATCCAAAAACGTTCTGTGTAGATGTGGCCTGAAGAACTACAAAAGAAACTGTTTTTGTTACACCTTGAAAAGAGGCGGGCAGGCTACACTTTCCTAGCACGGGAATATTTTGACCTGTATATGCTGTTAGCACTTGTTGAGACGGCTACAATTTTGGCGAACCCAGAAGTTCATAAGTATCTTTATTTATTAATGTGACAGCGGAAGCCGGCCGCGGTGGCCGAGGAGACTGAGGCGCTTCAGTCACGGTCTGCACGGTCAATACGGTCGGGGGTTCGAATCCCCCCTCGGGCATGGATATTTGTGCCGTCCTAGTTCGTAAGTAGTTCATAAGTAGTTTGTAAGTTTAGGGACTGATGACCACGTAGTTAAGTCCCATAAGCTTTACAAACATTTGAATTTGAACATTTTGACAGCAGAACCAGTATCAAGCTGAAATTTCACAGTCTTATTTTCTATGCAAAGAGTCACAAAAATTTTTTGCTTGTGGCGCTCGACAGGTGCGCGAATGTGGGCAACGTCTGATACAGCTTGTTTCCTGTGATTGCACATGCACGGGCTGCGTGCGGTAGGAAGCGGCGCAGAATCAGCACATAGATTAATATCACTGTCACTAGATGTCACTACCGCCGGATCGGCGTCCGCACAAGCATGCGAAGCTACTCCAGATTTACTAACTACTGCACTACACTTTTGAGTAGCTACATCAAGTCTACTGTCACTATCTACACAGTACTGGGCACTATTACAGTGAGCAGTTGCAGAAGGCACTAGTTCCACTACAGGAATGCACTGTACATTGTCATTTTGCTTGTCCCGAACCCTTTTCCGTTGCACGTTTTACGCGCTCGACGGCACTTGCGACGTGGCTGACTACAAAGTTTTGCCGTAGGCGCAGAAAAAATATCTTGCATTTGAGAACCAAGTAAAGCACTGTTCAATTCCACAGCGTCTATGACATTGACAGCATGAACTGTTCGTGCGTTCGGCAAAGCACTGTTTCTAACGGTACCATTCTTTGAGTTCTTAATTTGCATACACGCAGACTGTACATGTCCCGATTTGCCACATTGATAACAGGTTGCGTTGCGACTATGGCAATTCGCACGCTTGTGGCGAGATACACACTGAGGGCAAGACCTGCGAACATTTTTCTGAAATGAGTGTTGGCGCCCGTTATGCAAATTACTGTTTCTAACACGACGTAGCGACCTTTGTGTCGCACTTTGACACTGGCTACTGTTCACTGTCCGTTCAGCACGGCCGGTAGAAAAATAAGATTCACTAGGGCTAGACTGAGAACTAGGGCTAGGAAAGCGTCCGTTACGGCGCACTGAATTAACACTGTGGCTTTGCATTTCTACATCTGCTAAGTCAAAAGTATCATGCGCTTCAATAAGCTGCAGTACACTATCTAATGAGGGATCAGACTGTTTTAGAATTGCTGCCCTAATTCTGGGGTCCTGAATGTTCTGCGTCATTGTATCTCTCAACATCACGTCACTATAAGAAAGTCCACAAGAGCAAGTAAATTTACATTTGCGGGTTAAACCCTTCAACTCAGTGATCCATTCCTGGTGTGACTGCTGCGGTAATTTTTTAAGTCTGAAAAATCGGTACCGTGCTGCAGCTACGAGAACTTTTCTATCATAATGCGCATTCAGTGTATCTACAATTTGATCGAATTCTAGATCACGAGGAGATGCGTGGGGGAAAAGTTTCTGCAGTAACACGAAGGTTGTAGTGCCCACTACCGCGAGAAAGAAGTGTTTGATTGTCAGACCTGTTAGTTGATGAGCCGCGATGAGTTCTTGAAACTGCGCTAAATAGTCGCTCCATTCTTCCTCACGTTCGTTGTACTGGCGGAACGTAGGGAGCGGCGCAGCGGCAGGTGTGGGCTGCTGAAGCGACGGTTGTTGTTGGTTAGCTGCTTGCGCTGTTAAGTGGGACACAGCTTGAAGTAGTTGCGTGATTTGCGCCGTCTGTAACTGAATAATTTCCATTAAGTTTGGGTTCGGGGTAGTGGCCATGCTGACTGATTAGGCGCCACGCACATAAGTAACTTAACAACAAAACACAAATGCAATGTAAATGAGGACGCACTGCAACAAAAAAGGCCACAAAACACGTATCAGAATATGTTCCCCCAAAAATCTTATAATAAGGGTGGGTGGGCGGGAGCAATTTCTGCGTGCTCCGACTGCTGCTGTCTGGCTGCTGCAAGCGGACTGGTCCACGGTTCGTCTATCACTCCTCGTCGCCACTTTTGTGTCCTGGCCTCGTCGCCGCTTTTGTGTCTCATTCCCATTGTAGGTGTCGGTGGCCGAGTAGAAAGACCGACACAGGAATAAAGGATGCACGCTTGTGCAGGTAGGAGGTGACCAGCCAGTGGGACAGCAGAAACTAGAAACACTAGAGTAAATTAGAACGAGATATATATTTCTTAGAGACTTAGTAATACTTAACTTTTACATATCTCAGTACTGCAGAATGCTGATACATAGTTGAGCTAGAGGCCTGCCTAGTGCCTATCCGATAGCCAAGTCTTCACTGGTGCCTATCTGATTCCGAAGTGTTAACTGGTTCCTATCTCAGTCCCAAGTGAACGATGTCGTTCAGTGGTGGCCACGAACGGAGTTGCAGCAGGGGGCGCTTGTGGCTGACATCGTAAGAACGCCGCGCCATGCGTGCATGGCGGCGCGCGGCGAAAGTAGGTGGCACGCACTTTGGACTTGTGCGACACCACAGTGAACATGCCATGAAATGAACAATAGTCTTCTGAAGCATATGCACGTAAACTGGGAGTATAATGAAGTTCTGAACAACATTGTGATACTGGTAGTTTCGTATATAAAGGAAGTCCTACATTTCTGTGGCAAGTGTAGTTCCTTAATGAAACTGAAGGGAAGTGTATACATGGCAACAAATTACCTTGGCTTTTTTTTTCTAAGCAGTTATTAACTATTTATGAAATATAATGAAAGTCATTAGTTAGAATCAATGCATCAAATAAAATGTTTGTCTTTCACATGGATGCTATGGACGATTTTGGTGTAGATGGTATTACCTTTCCTGTTGTTCTCCGGTAAAAGAGCAAATATTCTATTTCAAACCGTGATTACGTCTTCTTTTACAGCTAAATCACAAACGGAATAAATGTGGTAATACTGAATTCCACATAAATCTAGTACTTAATATATATACAAAGTTAGTACTATCATTACATCATTTACAACAGTCATTGTAATAGTATTTCCCGTGTTTATGTAGATGGTTACATTTCGTTGATATATATTTCATGGCATGTTCTCGAAACAGAACAAATGTACTTTTCATAGAAAGCGGTGTTACCTTTGAACAACTCGGAATATTGCCGAATATAGTTGTGTTCAGTTAACAAGAGTGTACGAAACCCTTTTAGGAAGCAAGAGGGAAAAATTGTCAGTGGTGGTTATATATTCTTCAGGGAGATCTTCATGTTCGTTCTATGTTGTTTCTCTCTTTTCATTGGATCTTTGGTTTGATCGGTACTTTGTGGACGTTGGCTTGTTTTGCTCTATTTTGATCGCTTCGTCGATCACTCAGTTCTCTCGTTAGAGGGCGTCGAGCTACCATGCCGGCAGCCCTCTGACCGAGCGCGCTGAGCCACCGCGCCCTAGCAAGTTCCGAACCACCGTCTAACATGTTCCTACATCACAAACTAATTCCTCGCCCATTACGCTACAGCGAACAGCTGCGAGAGTAATCCGTAATTTTCGTACCTTCGATGGTAGGTGTTAACTAACCAACCAACATTATATTATAATTCATTGTCCTAAGAGCGACGTTTTTTTTTATAATTTTCACTGTGCCATTGCTTTTAAATGACAACGCTTGAGTTATAATAAGAAAATCATCAACTAAAGAAAGCAAAATGGTGTACGCAAAAGAGATCTTTGGGCGAGGGATGTCACGTGACCGATTTACGAACGCCAAATGTACGCTTTGTTGCATCCAGTACTAGGCATTTCCCTTCCTATTCCACTACCAAATAAAACGAGGGAAAAAGAATATCTATATGCCTCTGTACGAGCCCTAATTTCTCTTATGATTAATTTTGACAACATTGTCAGAGGAGAAAACAGCGATCTATTTGGTATGATCAATGTACAAAAAACAGTCTTGATCGCAGAAATTAACAGTTTCAATGAACCGGTTTCAACGTGATGTAGGCCATCTTCGGAATTGCAAGTAGGCCATGTGGCCAGTGCTGGGCTGGGCTGTCCTGCTGCCAGCAGGTAACTGTTAGCGAGTGCAGCACTGGACACATGGGCTATTTGGAATTCCGAAGATGACCTACATCACGTCGAAACCGGTTCATTGAAACTGCTAATTTCTGCGATTAAGGCTGTTTTTGTATATTTTCTCTTATGGTGACTGTAACTGTTCATCCTTCCTCTAACTTTCATTGCTCACGTGATCAAATAATGTTAAGCTGCGGCATCTTCTTCAGTATGACATCTCCGCAGTAAGTAGTTTCCTTTATCTATTTTTATCTATGGCCCACACTTCTGACCCACACGTCATGGCTGGTTCTATTATTGCCTTAAATATATTCTTTGTCAAATTAGACGAGTTATTGTTCCACAGTATCGGATGATGGGTCTTACATCATGTTCTTTCCTTTGCCTGTCTCTTCCATATGTCCTTCTCATCCCTTCCATCTTCAGTATAAACAATTCCTAGATATTAATATTCAATCATAATTTTTATATTTACTCTCTCCAGTTCTACATCCTGTCCTTAACCTTCTATTACCATTTACTTTGTTTTCTAAGTATTAACTTCCAAAGTCCGTTTACAATATACTTCAATTAATTTCTCAAGCATGTAAGTCATTTCCTGCTGATCTTCGTCATTTGCAAAGAGCGTATGTAAATGACTATCGCCGAGGTGAATTCCCATTGGGCTACATTTTCTAATCCAATGTTCCAGAACCGCACCCAAGCATATTTAAAATAAAGTGGATGAAATACAGCATCAGTGCTTCACCTCCTTTGCTCTTAAAAATGGGTCGGAGAAAGAATTTTCGATCTGTAATTGTCTCTATACATGGTGTTTGTTGCATTTATGTATATTTAACTTATTCCAGATTTCTCTTAATCAGACCATAGTTACTGGTGTGGGTCCGAGTAGAAATCCTTTCTCAGATATACGAGACGCGTCCAGAAAGTAAGTTCCGTTTGGCAATAAAATGAAATTGTACACGGATACAGAAGAAATTTTTATTGCACAAAATTCTACAACTCTTAAACTAGTTTTCCACATAACTGCCGAAATTTTGCAGGCTTTTGTCATAGCGTGGCACCAGGTTTTGTATACCTCCTTCACAGAAATCTGCCGCCTGTGTCTTTATGCATCAGTGATCGTTAAATTTGGGGGAAGTCCATAGCGAGAGCACTACTTGTAAAACTACGGTTTTCCTGGATCTTGCCATCAATCGCGCGAACCATTTCTTCTGTAACCAAAGGTGGACGCCCACTTCGTTCTTCATCGTGCACATCACTACGCCCGCCATTAAACTGTCGGACCCATCTTTTCACCATCGAATCACTCATCGCATTTGGTCCGTAAACATCGCAAATTTGCCGATAAATTTCACTTGGTTTCACTTTCCTCGCTTTCAGAAACCGAATCACTGACCTGATTTCACAGGCGGTGGGATTTTCAATCAACGCCGACATTTCAAACAAGCACAACAAAGCGTACGAAACTGACATCGATCTCCAAATGGCGCACGTTCTTCTCCTTCATACACATCGTCTACAGCGCATGTGCGGAACTGCAATCGCAGCGCTGCAGCGGAGATAAATTGAAACGGAACTTACTTTCTGGACGCGCCTCGTACAAACGTTGTATGTAGTTCCCTTCCCTTTGACAAATATTTTTCTGCTATGATTTTCAAAGTGAATATTGTCCGTGATAGATCTCCCTGCTCTAAACGATTTTGCTCTTCCCTTTCATTGATCTCTTTCTCTATTCTAGTTTCCACAATTTTTCCATACAATCGCCCCATAGTTGATGTTATACCCATAACTTTATAGTTACCGCAAACTTTTCTATTTTCCTTCTTCTACACCAAAAAATATAGGAAACTTTCAATTCATATGGTAAATCCTCTCCTATTAAACGTTTATTAATATTACACTCATTATTTCTAAAGTTCTCGTCGTAGCATATTTTAGTAACTCGACAGGTAGATCTCCTGGCCCTGATGCTTTATTATTTTTCATTCTTCCTTCACCTCCTCCACATTAATATCTTCTACTTTATCACCTCACAATTATTCATCACTTAGTTTCGTATCTAAATATTCTATTCTGTTTTCCATCAATAAATCGCTGTAGTAATCTTCTCATGCTTCACTTTTCATTGGATTTATTTTCTTTGTAGTATTGTAATTCTTCCTTAAATCGCTTATCGTCTTCCAGGCTTCTCTGGACTTAGATCCTCCTATAAATGCATTAATTTGTCCTCTTATCTCATGCCTCCTCTTTTTAACTTCCATTTTAACAGTATACTTACTGTACTGCCTGTGATCCTCTGTATCACCACTAGCCAACCATTTTAGACAATTTTTTTACTCGATCAGTTCTTTTAATTCGTCATTTCATCAGAAATATTTGGACTGTTTGTCTTTTGGCCGCAGTGCCTCTGCTGCTTATTTAGTTTACAAAAAAGGCATCAACTATTTATAATCTGTAAATACTACATCTAAAATCAAACTATAGTTTCTAAAACCCGCTGAGGATGCTTTGAAGTAAAAGACGATAGGCGTCTGGGAAAAACAAATAAATTGCAGCGAGAAACTGCAATTCGTTTTTATTTTCAAAACAATTTTTAAATCTAACGGGCTTTTGTGTCACCCTGTATATTAGAACAACAAAACATCATTGGTCCAGTTTGCATATAAAACAAAGATAAATCAATTACAAAACATTGTTTATTGATTCTCCTCCAAAACCATTTCCTGGGCGTGGAAGTTCCTCTACCGGATTCTACGGCCTTGTTCGCGACTTTTGTTGAATCTGTTTAAGATTTCCATCTACTCAATTACCCGGTCAGATTCTGGTTAACGATTGAGATTTTTTTAAGCCAACAATATGAAAATAATTTTTTAAATACACTAATAAAAGAAATTTCTTCGTGTATCTGTTTCTCTGTCCCTCAGCAACATAATTTTTCACATAATTTCTTTACATTTGGATTAAAACCTTAGATGGAATGAATAAAGGTCTGACATACCTGGTCTGTTACTTAAATGAACTGTATTTTTCCTACTGAACTTTGGAAGAAAGTACTAAACAGGTGCCCCCAAACGATAATGGTCTTTGAGTAAATCTCTTCGAAGTAAAAAAACATCAGGATATTGCGGTAATGGTCTCGATAAGTTTTTTCCAGTTATAATCGGTTTGCATTCTTCCATTATAAATACAGATATTTACGTTCTTTCTTTTTCCTTCTCTATTTCGCTCCTGGAAAGTTTCTTCATTTCTGCACCGCACACGAAATACTGTGTCAAGGTATAAAAAATTATTCCATGCATAATTTTTCAAAGAGAAAAATGATGACTTTGTTTGTTTCCGTTGATTCCTCCAGAGAAATATAGTCCCCGTGATTCCCCTTGAGTACACAAGTCATTTTAACAGTATCGGTCTTTCTGACAGGGCAATCGACGAATTCCTTATCTTTTTTCTGCACGATGCCACAGGCTTACTCGTTACAAGCTGTATGTAGTCGCTTCGCGCGCTTACAGGCTGTTGGCGTGTAACAGGGCCGGCGCAAGCCCAACTGCAGCCCCGCGAGGGATGCATAATTGCCGCCCCCTCATAAAAAACTTGTTAATGTGAAAATCAGTTATTTTTATGACAGTTCTGCTTGACATGTTTAGATAACGAAAAAATACGTTTGACGGTTATACAAAAGACGTAAAAGTTTATATGTAACCCTAATATACAAATTTGGAAATGCTTTTATCGAAAACCTCGAAAGTTCGTGACCGAATTGTTAAATTTTTTTTAAACCAAACAATGAAGAATATACGGAAGGACATGAGATATATATTTTTGAAATACAAACAGATTTCGGAAATTCGCATTATAAATTTCGAGGTATCGTACAGGAGAGTGAGTACATATTTTGATAAGGACCTCACGTCCGTCATATTTCATCTAGTAACCCTATGAGACTTTTTAAACTCATCTACATAGATACTCTTCAAATCACATTTAAGTGCCTGGCAGAGGGTTCATTAATCACTTTCATAACTTTTCTCTACCGTTCCATTCTCTAATAGCGCGCGGGAAGAAAGAACACCTAAATCGTTCCGTTTTCGATCTGATTTCTCTTATTTTATTGGGATGGTCATGTCTCCCAAAGTAGGTGGGTGCTAGCAAAATATTTTCAATTTCAGAAGTAAAAGTCGGTGATTGAAACTTCGCAAACAGATCACGCCGCAATGAATAACGTCTTTCTTTTAATGATTTCCACCCCAATTCGTGCAACATTTCCGTGACGCTCCTCCCCCCTCCCCCATAACGTGATAAAACAAAACGATCTGCCCTTCTCTCAACCTTCTCAATATCTTCCGTCAGTCCCACATGGTGAGAGTCCCACAATGGTCAACAGTACTCCAGGAGAGGACGCACAATTGTGATATAGGCAGTCTCTTTGGTGCAGCTGTTGCATCTTCGAAGCGTTTTGCCAATAAAACGTAATCTTTGGTTCGCCTTCCCAACAATATTTTCTATGTGTTCTCTCCAGTCTAAGTTGTTCGTAATTGTAACTCCTAGGTATTTGGTAGAATTTACGATCTTAAGGTTTGACTGATTTATCGCGTAATTGAAGTTCAGCGGATTTATTTTAGTGGTCATGTGTATTACTTCACACTTTTCTTTATTTAGTGTCAATTGCCAATTTTCGCACCATGTAGAAATTTTGTCTAAATCGCTTTTGCAGTTGCTTTTGATCCTCTATTGACTTCACTAACCGGTAAACGACAAAATCATCCGCGAACAGTCTAAGGGAGCTATTCAGATTGTCTCCTGTCTCTGTCACTGTGAAACAGATCTCTTCTACTGCAAGGTCTCTGCTTTCACATTTTGGGAGGAGCTAACGAGGTCCAAAACAAAGATAAAAGTCTGCTAATCATCGAGTCTACAACAAATGCCTTAAGATCTATGAGCACTTGACCAGTAGAAGAGAAGTGTAAACAGTAGCCTACCGAATATGAAGACGTTGCTCAAATGTTTAATGTATGCATTTTAGAGCCCTTGTTTACAAGACATTTTGTTCTTGTTTTGTGGTCCATATTACTTTCTTCTAAAATATGTAAAGCAAAGAACTTGCAGTAGAGTTGATTTGATTCACAGTGTCAAAAAGTAAAGAACTGCTCTCAGCGTCAATGGATGACATTCTCGGACATGGGTTCCTTATCAAAGTATTGCGTATTCATTCCCCTGTCTACAAGCACTCAAAGCTTGTAACGAGAATTTCCGAAACCTTATATATATATTTATATATATATATATATATATATATATATATATATATATATATATATATATATATATATATATATATTGGAAGAGCAGTCACAGCAAATCTGGATAAGTACTCGAGTGGTTTAGTTCGAATTTCTGGATGATATTCTCCTGAACATTGAGTCAGAAAGAGACAGAGAGGAGGGAGGAGGTAATGCACAGTCAGGTGAGGGGAGGAGAAGGAGGAGAGAAGGAGGTGGGGCTGAGAACATGGGCTGAAACACTGCTGTCGCCTGTCGACAAACTCTATTCTACACTGTTGGTACATCAAATAAAATTTGCAATCCAAAATATCTACTACTGTTGTGTTAAAATCAGCTGAAATACATCTTTCTAGTTGCACTTCTTTGCACCTTACACACTGATATGACTCATGTTCCCATATAACGACAAAGAAAGCGTTACAGAGAAGTACTTCCCGGTGACAGGGTGTGGCTTCATGCGTCAATTAGGCTCAACTCTGTAAATCTTCATCAGTGCCTTCTGAACTTGCTGTTCCAGATGTATGGCGTAGCAGAAACTATGCTTCTAGTAGTAATATTCACAGATATAAGTAGGGGATTTCTCGTAACTGAAAGTAAATGGGATAAGGTTCTTTCCATTTTCATAACTTATTGCATTCTAATGCTGAAATTAAGGACGTAATGGAAGGTAAATAGAAAAATATGAACGAACTGCACTGCGCTCCCACATTAGAAAGAAAAGACACTTGGACCAATGTCATCCTTATCACGATAACTCTTTCGTGTCCGATTATTCGGTAAGTGCTAACAAGCTTATCACCGTCGCCGTATCACTTTACTTTACTGCCTTTTATTTTCAGTTTTGCTATTGGGAATTCACCTGCTTTCTTACCAACCTACCAGTTTTTCAAACCTTCAACCTTGAAGCAACATGAATGACGTATCACATCTTGTCCCTGACAACGTAAGTTCCCTCGATCTTAAAATCCGCTTCTTAGACATCAAAGAATCGTGAATTTAGCATTGGAGGTAAGTGTTTGGGGTAAAAACCGCAGAGGGAGACCAAGAGATGAATACAGTAAGTAGATTCAAACGGATGTAGGTTGCTGTTCTTATGAGGAAATGAAGAGGCTTGCTCAGGATAGAGTAGCACGCAGAGCTGCATCAAACCAGTCTCCGGACTGAAGACCATAACGATGAAGATACGCAGTTCTTTTGACGTAACACCACTCAGCGGATCAAGCTCGTTCATTAGCTCGTTTAATCACTTGCATTGATTGATTCTGAAGAAAGCTATGCGTGAGCATTCAACTTTACTTATTTTTCCCGACTTCTTTGTTATTCCACTAACTAAATTTGCTATGTCTTTTTTTTTTTTACTATGTAAGTGATGAATTTACTCGTTTAATTTTATACCGAGTATGGTCATTTTTATATACTACTAACTTGTCTCAACCTCAGTATTACTAAATAGAGTTTCAATATTCTGCCACAACTTCAAATGCATTAAAAGTTTGTGAATGTATATTTCCAAACTTTGATGTTTTGAAGAAGAAGAAAAAACGATTTTAGCATTGGAACAAAATTGTTTCCATACTCACAAAATCTCGTCACTGAAATGTTTCACAGGAAAAAAGAGGAAGTAGTGGTGTAAAAATAAATAGCTTCTTGATTTAAAATTACGGTGGAATTCCATACCCCAGCATGTTTTTAAGTGAATGATATAGAACAAACTGATGAGATGCTTTTATTTATATCTGAGAAATAAGGAAAACCATTTAGAGTACATGTGATACCATATTTTAGTTCCTGCCCCAACACAGAGTGAAGTTTGTTGTTGTTTGTTTGTTTTTTTTTTTTTTTTTTTTTTTTTTTTTTTTTTTTTTTTTTTTTTTTTTTTTTTTTTTTAAATCACAAACATCTTCTCGCTTGTCAAAAAAAAAACATCAGTTTAGACCATGTAGGCTAGATGACAGGATTCTAGTAAGTTAAAGGTTTTTGTATTTCTAAGATTGAGATACAGAAATAGATTACTATCCTGTTTTAAAACACAATTTTCACCATTAAAAATATAGTAAGGTATCGGATTCCACGGAAGTTTCAGTACAACTACACATATCTATTCCCTACCGGACTTTTCTTTTTCTTCTTCAGACAAACGTATTATTCATATCTTGTCCCTGACAACGTAAGTTCCCTCGTTCCGATCTTAAAATCCGCTTCTTTTGTCAAAATATAGCAGAGGTAACAAATATTATTCTCACTAACATTTTTATGCAGATCAAATAGCAACAGAATATTGAGTGTTGGGATTTGTAAGGGGACTAAACGGTAGGGTGATCAGTCGCCCAGAATATTGAAACTATTTAATTATACTGAGGACAAGATAATTTCTATTTCATGAAAATGTCCATTCTAAAATTAAATGAGTAACTTCTTGGCGTACACTGTAGAAAAAGAGCTATTTTCGTTTCACCAGCTATCGATGGCCCTTAAAAAGCCTACTACTTTATTCAATAAAATCGGTAATTTTTTAAATATCGCGATTTATATGAAAGATTCGTAAATGAATCATAGGACAAATTAATCTTCTCTTTGCGTGCAATTGTTTGATAAAATCTTGCTTCGATACCTCCAATCATTTATGAGTTATAAGGGATTTTATGAAAATTACGTTCCGTTTTATCCGCTGACGCACGAGACTGAGAGTAAGTGCTTTTCATACAACCCATTATCTCGAGATTGATGATAGATAGTGACAACTTAAAAGAATAATTCAATATTTTAGCTACATTTCATCCGCAGAAACATATGACCTAACTTGCACCAAACAAAAATTCTTAGCTGCCTCTATTTTTCAATGCAAAATTTTCAGAGTTCTTGCAGTTCTGTACTGAATCCGTTTATATCACAAGAACAATAACTACAAACAAAATAGTATCAAATGTTCAAATGTTTGTAAATCTATCGGACCAAACTGCGTGGTCATCAGTCCGTAGTAGACTTGTGCATAATAGTTCGCGTCGGGAGCGCTCTCTTCAGTTCGCGGCTCTGCCGCGAACTAGTTCGCTCTTTTAGTTCGTCCACTCCCAGTGACGGCTGAGCGGCGTGGTTTGCACGTGCAGATGGAGGGGGAAGTTCCCCCACCTAGCTGCTTCATGCGCTTGCTGCTTGAGCCGCTAACGATATCACGAAAACCAAAAGAAACAGTTTGTGGATAATTTCTCGCGTTTAAGTTTTCGAGTTATCTCTATATCTTGGCATTATGGAATTTATTAGTCAGATATTGCAGAGTGCAGAACACATAAAAACAGAAATTTTGTAGCACTGAACTATGTAATCTAGCAGGCAGACGCTCACCTCGAAATGACTCATCAGCAGAAGGCAAACACGTGATTTTTAATTCTGCTACGTGCCCTCTCGCTATTGCCCGTCGGTCTTCGGAAAAAAAAAAATCCAACGAACTATGAAGCGAGATACGTTTGGCACATTCGTTCGCTGCTCCTAGTTCGTCCGCTGCTCGTAGTTCGTCCGCTGCTAGTTCGTCCGCTCCTTTTAGTTCGTCCGCTCTTTTTGGCTTTTGCTACCGCTACTAAAAGAGCTCTTTTTTATGACAGCTTTTTTATATAATGAATCAGTGTTGCCAAAGCGTGTGCCATTACCCGTATTTTTGGGCAATTTGACATCAAATACTTAGGCAAATAAAGCAGTTATTTACACGAATGGGTGATACAATGGTTTTCAACTACTTTGCATCTAGAGTACTCGTAGTACTTTATTTTTAAAATAGATTTCTTGTGGCAGTGAACTATAACTACAGCTGAGCTGCATCTCAGCTCGTAATGAAGGTAACTGGCAGAAGGGAATCACGCGATTCTGCGCGCTCTCGCGTCCTCTCGCTGTTCCCCGTCAGTCTTCGAAAAAGGAGCGGACGAACTAAGAGGCGAGGGATCTGCGAACTAGTTCGCGTAGTTCGCCTGTGGGAGCGCTATTCCGAACTAGTTCGTTCGCGAACTACACAAGACTAGTCCGTAGCTTAGAAACTACTTAAACTAAGGTAAACTAACTCAAGGACAACACACACACCCACGCCCAAGGGAGGACTCTAACCCCGACGGCGAGCAACCGCGCGCTCCGCAGCGAGGCGCCTTAGACCGCTCGGCTACTCCACCGCGGCAAAAAGTAGTAGACAGATCTTCACGAAGCTGACGTATGCGACTATAAGATATGTGAGAATTTTTTTTACCGAATAGTTTCTTCACAATGGCCTGAAAAATAAGACAGCACGGCCGTATTGCGCGCCTAGGCGTTCGCCCAGCGAAGCCAGCCTTCCACTGAAGTGCTCGCCATCCAGGAAACTTTGGGCGAACCGTGGTGGCCATACTCGGTGTGGAAGGGCGTTCCGTGGCGCATCTCGGCCTGCGCGTTGAGTCATCGGCACGGGCTGGCAGGGCAGCCGCGCCACTCATCACCACCTCAACGACAAGGCCTCAACTGTGACGTCACCTACTCAAGGCCGGGGCAGCTAGCGTAAGGCCGCCAACTTTTTCAAATCCCAATGCGGGACGTTTCGAGGAAGTGTATGGGTAGTATGAACACGCGACTCAGTGTCACGACTCTCTCTCTCATGCAGGCAAAAGTACGAGCCATCGTGTTTTACTATATCCCAGGATTCTTTTGTATTGCATTTCTGTGTTCGCAAAAAGTACAATGTACAATTACTTATTATTATTATTAAATGTTTGTAGAGCTTATGGGACTTCACTACGGGGTCATCAGTCCCTAAACTTATACACTACTTATGAACTAGCTTATACTAAAGATGGCACAAATATCCATGCCCGAGGGGGAGATTCGAACCCCCGACCGTAGTGGCCGTGCAGACCGTGACTGATGCGCCTAAGTCCCCTCGGCCACCGCGGCCCGCTACAATTACTTAAGTATCGCCGGCCGCGGTGGCCGAGGGGACTGCGGCGCGTCAGTCACGGTCTGCACGGTCACTACGGTCGGGGGTTCGAATCCCACCTAGGGCATGGATATTTGTGCTTTCCTTAGTGTTAGCTAGTTCATAAGTAGTTTGTAAGTTTATGGACTGGTGACCCCGTATTTAAGTCCCATAAGCTATACAAACATTTGAACATTTTTGAACTTAAGTGTCATATGCTTAAATATGCAGTTACATGAATGGATTTCATATTTTGAAAGAGTGGCATTATTTTACGACGCGATTCCACCCATCTGCTTTGACCCATGACGTCATCAACATGTCGAAAAACTCGTATACGTGATATATCTGAATACTTCTATACTGTATATAATAAATAATCTGTAGTTATCCTCGTAAATTACGGTAAGAGAATGTACCATCGATCACAGGTCTCAGCCCAAAAATTCGCTCCTTCGGCGCTAACATGCGGAAAAAAAAGGTAAGCTACAGATCACTTTTTAAACACAAAATATTACTCTGTTCTGTTTGTAAACAAACTGTCGTCTTTAACTCAGCCACCACATAATTACTAGCTGGCCGCAGTGGCCTGCGGCATACCAGTCACGGACTGCACGGCCGCTGCGATCGGGGGGTTCGAATGCCCCCGCCCCTCGGGCATGGATGTTTGTGCCGTCTTTAGTATAAGGTAGTTCATAAGTAGTTTGTTCAAAAAAATGTTTGTAAAGCTTATGGGACTTAACTACGGGGTCATCAGTCCCTAAACTTACAAACTACTTACGAACTAGGACGGCACAAATATCCATGCCCGAGGGGGGATTCGAACCCCCGACCGTAGTGGCCGTGCTGACCGTGACTGGAGCGCCTCAGTCACCTCGGCCACCGCGGCCGGCAAGTAGTTTGTAAGTTTAGGGACTGATGACCCCGCAGTTAAGTCCCATAAGCTCTACAAACATTTGAACACAATTACTCACGGCTTCTACAAACACGCGCGTACCTCAAACTTGACGGGTGGATTCGTGTCCTATAAATAAGAGTTTAGACTAAATTGCGTTATCATGATAAAAATTTTACATCTATTGTAAATGGCCTTAATCCTACTGGAACCATGTCAGAATTTTAGGTCATCTTTAAGGCATGGTGAGAATTCTTCTAGTGTATAAAATACTTTTTTTTTTGTCATTATGTCATGGTGTTTTTAAACGTACTTAACGACACATTGTGTGCTTCTTGCAGCAACATGTTAAATAGTCTTATCCCATGTATTCCAAACTACCCTGTATCTTTTCAACTGTGACGTCAATGTGCGGCTCTTTGCGTGTGTTGTGGGGATGGACAGAGTGTCGCAGTTTGTCACTGTGTAGCTTTACTTTTGTGTGTTGGCTGTCAGAAGACTTGATGTAAAGAGGGAGGTAACTGTTGGCATTTTTAGTTTCTTGAAATATGGTGGTCTACAAGACGCATGATGTCTGACTCCACAGATGCTTCTGATAACTTATAAGTTTTTTAATGACCACCATATTTAGCTTTCCGTTTCTTTCTTTCTTTCCCTTTAGCCACATATTGCAGGGTCGGCTTGTTAATATGGATTTGGCATGTTAGTAATTACGGGGTGGCCGGATGCCGGACTGTGTAAAAGTACGAACAAATCTTCGCAACAGTATATTCGACGTCCACTGGTAACAAATCTGCTGATATTGTGTACAGCTGTGTGCAATATGCGCTGCCCACCCCACGCCAACTCTTTTTCTCCCTCATGAAGTTTGAAGAAAGCTTTGCATTGTCGTTCACGTAAAACTCCGCCAAAATTTCTATTGGCACTGTTTGCACGAACTACCACGACTTTCTCTTTCCCCCATTGATTTTCCAGTATGTCCGTTGAAGAATGATACACAATAACTGCAGTTTCATCAGGGAAATTCAGAATATCTAACATTTTTACATTAATTCCAGTCTATGCATGAAAGTACCGCACTAATATTGGATATATTTTGAGGTCTTTGTGATATGAAATGTCTGTACAGATACTGATAAAAGGAAAGTCTTTTGTTCTGAAGTTCTTTCTGAAGGTTAGCTAAAGAAAAAGAAGCTTTCACATTCTTTATTACTGCTTCGCGCTCAGTTTTACCGCAACGAAGCTTCTTTTGAAACAATTTTTTAATCAATTCTATCGATATAAAAGTCAGATAGTGACTTACATTGTGGAAAGCCTACAAACCTTCGGTTCTTACAAGTTATTCTTAGTCAGCGAAGTTTTCCCTACAGAAATAAGTTGAGGGTGATGATGTGTCTGTGGCGGTCTGAGCCCTTTTATTTTTGTCAGATGTTTAAATGACACGTTTACTGCCGTGAGCAACGTTTTGCACCGCACTTCTGAAGATGGTGTACACTTCTGTAAAAAAGGAAACTCCTTTTGCCCTTGGTCAATCGACAATTTTTTTTTTTTTTCATTTTTGTAATAGTCGGCGGCATTACTAAGTAAAACAAACAAATTTGTTCACGGAACCCGGCGAAGCACGCAAACACAAATCAACAATATCGACTATCCGCGCGGACTAACTTACAACCTAAAAAACCGTCCGTTGTACTTCGGCATCTCCGGAACATTTAGTTTGGAACCTATTGTTACTGAGATCATTATCAATCGCAGAGAATTAAGACTGGCCACCATGCGCTAACAGCTACAGGTTTTTCGCCTAGTCGTACTAAATATTTCTTTCTTTTCTAGACTACAGAAGTACTGCACATAATCACTGTCATAAATCTTCATATCCTGATTCGTAATGCTTACGATACGTGGGAATGATCTGCAGTCATTGGAATGTGAAAAATTATGGGGATGGGGACTTGCGGGACAAATTAGGCATTTTGGGGGACACTTTTATCAAGTTTTCCAATGCGGGAAAGTACGTCAGAATCCGGGACGGTTGGCTGCCTTAAGCTAGCGTCAACCACGCTTTCAGCCAAATCGTTGCGCTAATACTATTTTAGAAACTAATAAAATGCAGGCGCTTATTGACGCTATGGCGATAACTGCAATTACTGAGAATTACTTCATTGTTCTCTCGTAAAAAAGGCGGAATAATCTTTTTTTCTAGTTGTATCAGACGTACAAAAACTGAAATCGTTGCTCTTAACACCGCTCTGCTCGTCGAAAGATGTCATAATTTCGGAAATTTTAGCAATGGAAATGAAATTACTGAGAGATAACGCATTTTTTCTCTTAAACAAAGCAGTATTTTAGTTAAATCAGCGGGGAATGGTGAATACTATGACACCTTAAACTGAAAGAGTCGGCAGAAGAAAGTGCATACACACATGAGCGTATTTTGAGTTACTCCATGCTGTACATTTCATTAAATCCAGAGGCAGGAACATAAACCGAAAAATAAAAATAATTTACAGACACTGTTTTCTGATTGTACTTACGAAACAAGCATATGGTTTATCCTGTCTGAACTGAGGGCTAGCATTTTCTTCAAGCGACCCATTCAGTTTTACCAAAGTTTTATTAATGATGAACATTTTTATTTTCGTAGTACTGATACGACAAAATTGTATACGACTGCTCTGTAGCTCCACATCTAAATAATTACAAAATTCAACAAAATTGGCAAAGAAGTTATGGACTGTACACTGTACAAGTATGAGATTTCGTTATACAATTGAAAAAAATCATTATACCCATAATGCCAAACTGAACAGCATGTGGGCTGACTAAATTAGAAATCATAAAAACTAAAACTGATAACTGTTTGCCACAAACTATGAGCATAATAAAACTTTATACAGGCATTACCATTTGCTGAGAACTGCTATGAATAGCATTCAACAGTGCAGCATTGGTATAATTAATAAAAGCACTGGAATACTCGATAACTCAGGCATTCCAGCTTAAAGTGGACCTAATGAATGATGCAGAGAGACACTTAGAGGGTGCAATCACTGTTCCTAAAATACATTGAACACTCATTTTTAAACTTATGTAAAATTTTAATTTCTATAAATATTTCTGATTGGTCATATTTCAAATATACATACATGGTGAGTCAGGAGGAAAGTTACATGCTTTCAGGTTTGATACTACTGGTTATTCTGAACAATGAACATCTAATAAACATATGACCTTTTGTTAGCTGTTTCCAGGTAAACCAATAGAAACAAGTAGGAACAGGAAAAGTGCAGGTAACAGTAAATTAAGATAGTGTTATGTTATGGTTTGTGTAATTGTGAAGTTTCCTCACAGAAGATGTTCTCAGTCAATGTGTGGTGCAATATTATTGATGAGCATTATATCGATCCAGTTATTTTAGATAACAATCTTAACGGAGCACAGTATCTTGATTTTCTTCAAAATGTGTTACCAGAACAAGAATAGGTGCAGTATACACAATCTCATACGTACTTTCAGTATGATGGAGTTCCTACACATTCTGCACAGGCAGTGACATAGTATCTCAATACGAAGTAACCTAGTTATTGGATTGGTCACTGTGCAGTCACTGGACTACTGTTTGTGGGGGTGTCTGTAAATAAGGCTATTTCAGAATTTTGTCAGAATATCCATCGGCGAAATTAGTACAATATTATCGCTTTCCGCCCTGATATAAGGCATTTTAAGTGTGCTATCGATCTTATAACATTTTCCTACACTGGGAAATCCCAGAAACGTCATTCTGTAGATACTTTTAGGGACAGAGTATCACAGAAAATCGGAAAAATACCGATACTATCTCTAGTGAAACAGCAGACACAAATTCAAAATAGGTAACTGAATATCTACTATAGTACCGCCTCTCTCACGTCACATCCCGTAACCAATTAGTGAATAGGCAATAATACACAGCCAAGGGTGAGGTGCCGTAGCAATGTTAAAACATGCCTTGTAGCACGACATATGAAAAACCAGAACCATGAACTAACAAAACGCTAGCAAATACTATTTTTAAAAAATTTACCGTTTATCGGAGTGGCATCTTCACACTACACCACGCGGTAATTTCACAGGCAGTAGTTCTATTACTGAATTTCATCAATGGCTTTCTTGCTTTGTAAGTCACCTTTATGGTTCCCGCTTTCCGGTTTATTTTTCATTGCCTCATTTTCCCCTATTTCCTCATTCCTTGCGAACACAAGCATCATCTAAAAATCTTTACTTCGGTTTTTACAGCTAACAGAGGAAGACGAACAACGAGCCATTTCTCTTGATTGCGCTTAATGATTATGTAAAACAAATTATTAATTACACTCAGTAAATCACTTCAAAACAACATATAATCATAAAAATTGCCGCGAAGTTCTAAGGTTATCGTCAACGACCAACGGACAAGTTAATTTACGTAAAAATAACCGACAAAAGACGTGCAAAAGTGGAGCAGTGCCTACCGTAATAAAACCTGTATGTAACTGTACAGTCAAATCGCTGTCACGAGCTCTTTAGACACACCAAAGTACAGAAACGCACACTGTAGCTATTCACACACAGACATGAAAACCCCACCAAACCTGGTAAAAACATGGCGTCCTGGGCTGTCAACCAATCAGGAGCAGTCTCATGCATGGCCACTCTCTCCCTCTACAGGCTCTCTATACTCTCTCAACGCAGTCTGCATTGTTAGTCGAAATTTGTACTAACATCTTTGCATTTGGCAGGCTATAGAGTCTACTTGCGATTTCAGTGACACATAACGTTTAAGAGTCGCAAGTAGCAACTAAGCGTCGAAGTTTAGGCCTCGCCAGCTGCCATCTGCTGGCCGAAATTGGTACTTCTGGCTTTCTGCCCTCTGCGTCGTGTATGTGTGTATGTTTACATGGCCTCCCAATACCGATTTCCAAAATCCGCTTTTGGTTGGCCATGTAAACACTCCAAAATTGATTCTGGAAATCCACTTCTGTAAAGAGGTTTTCCAGTTCCACAATCGATTTTCGTGCCCATGTAAACACAACCGTTTCCTGTAGTGTTCTTGGCTTGTGAGATTGCGTTTTCTTGTTAAGAATTTTCAGCACATATGGACAGAGTGACTTTTCTAATGTGAAATAAAAGTATAAATATTAGAAAGATGTTAAAACCAGACTCAAATGTAAACAACAATCAATTTATTCCTCTAATCGGTACAGTCTGAAACAAGAAACATAACTGTCACAACGTGTGGTCGCACAAGTCCGAGGCCACAACACTTCTTATCGTAGTGGAGAGCACGATCCTCCCAGACGGCCGCCGATGAGACTGCCGCTGGTGAGGTTTTTTTCCCCTTTATTGTGGTTTCTATTCCCCTAAAAAGGGGCGGGCCGGCAGCGCTCACTGGCGCTCTTCAGCGTATAGAAATAAAATTTGTCAGAGGAGAAACATACGAACATACATCTGCATGGGATACTCTGCAAATCACATTTAAGTGCCTGGCAAAGGGTTCATCGAACCACAATTATACTATTTAAATAAAATGTTGGAGATAACATAGACATAAAACGGAGATGTAAAATGGAGATAAAACAAAGTTCATAAAATGGAGGGAAACGGTGGCGACATAAAAGAGTTGGAACGGCGATAGTGGTGAATAAAAACAGCTGCTCGGAGGTCAGTGGCACACACACAATTAAAATGAGCGTAGGCTGGCGGCTATGGTGAGACCGTCTGCTATTTAGAGTTAAAACAAAAAACACAACACACACTCGGAGAAATACACAAGTTAAAACTGACGGTGTCGGCTGCGGGTTGGCCGTCCACTGTTGTAAAATAAAACAATGTAACTAAAACACACCACACTTGTTGAAGCACTCACATGGAATCACAAAGAAGGTGGCATAGATGGTGGAGCACACAGAGCATTGAAGATGTGGGGTGGAGGGAAAAGGGGATGAGAGGAGAGGGAGAGGGTGGGGAGGAGCCACAGGGCCGGTGGGGAAGGGACGGAGGGGGGATGATGTCCCAGGAAGACACGGGGAAAAAGGAATGGGGAGGGCGTTAAGAGGAGGACCCCGCTGGTGAGTCTGCACTGGCCTTATATTAGGGTCAGTTGGTTCCTCCAACTATCACAGAGGGCGCTTGTTCCAGGCCACGCCCAGGATCGCACTTGTGGAGCCCCCTGTTCGAGAGCTTCGAGCTATCACGGTGTGGCTCTGCATGTTTTGCAGTTACGGTGCCCGACTCCTACAGAGCAGGCAACCCGTAACGTTGTGCTGTTGGAAGGTTAGTCGAAGCTGCAGGCGTCGAGTACCGCGGTCATAACCAACGAGAATGAATCTGTGTATTTAAGTAAAGAAACATAGCGGTTATGCTGACCATACTCGGCGTCACGTACGAAGGCGGCCCAGTCTCAGCCGTTCTGCGCATCGCCCTCCATTGCCGCACTGCCAGCCAATAATATTCATTCTCTAAGTTGTTCTCGTTGTTCAATGTTTCTCGCTCAGGCTCAACTGTTGGCGCCGGCCGTAGCTCCTCCCTTCTACGCTTCCCCTAAAACTCCGCCTCTATGCGCGGAAGCTCCTTCTTACATCACGCCAACTATAAATCAGGAACTGAATCAGCTGGTTTTCAGCCGTCATATTAAGTGGGCAAGGAAATCCGATTCAGGCTATCACATGTAAACGCGACAGCGAAAAACGGTTTACGAAAATCGGTTTTCGTCTTCTGGAAGATGGGTTGCCTGTAAAAGTAGTGTATGTGTGTGTGACGTTAGCACTATTTCAGTGAAAAGTCGCAACTAAGAGTCACAAGTAGCAGTTTAGACCGTGAGAGGCGTGCCATCCTATGGTCGAACCACAGTCTAATATATATATATATATATATATATATATATAGTCGCGACACTCACTTCTACGAAAGTTGTTACCATCTGACAGTTCGAGCTCCCCTAGCGGAGGGTAAGCCGGTCGTCCTCTGACGTCGTCTGCGCCGTAATAACTATATTTGTTTATAATTGTTTTTATTCCTAAATTACGGAATTTTTGGTATGTTATTGCGTCATAAATGAGAGTATAATAAAAATAGGCATGAGAAAAGTGGTAAATAGAGCACAAGCCCATGACTGGAGTGAAATAAGGAGCAACATATTCGTCAAGAAATAGTTTAGAAGTTGCATAAAAATCGTCTTATTTCACTGAAAGTATGTGATTAAATGTTGAATATTACACATAAGATGTACATACGTACCTCTCCACGCATAAAAACGAAGCAAAACACCACTTTCCATTCCGTTCTGCTTTGAAAGACGCCTTCTTCAATTTGCCACTTTCATTATATTCATTGTGACGTCACGTTCAGTCAGTGAAGGGCAGAAATGCGATTAATGTTTATTACAACACTTTGACTATTACTAAGCTTAGTATAAGGGAATATAAATAAATGAAACACTTATAACACATAGCAACCCAAGTGAGCCACATTCAAAACATTTTTATTTTGTCTTTTATTCTTGCAGAGCAAGTCTTGGTTTCTGAATTTGACAATTTAATATAGCTCATTTTCACAAACAATTTTATTAATAAAAGCTTGGTTTCCGGGCAGCACCCAGGTGGAAAATTGTCCGTCAAGAAATGTACAAATAATGCACCACAATTACTTCTATGTGCATGTTCATCAAAAGCAGAAGTAATATGACTCTCACAAATATTTAAAAAATCTCTAACATTTTCTGCGCAAACAAACAAACTTCCAAAATTGTTTTCATAGCTTTTGTAATAGCTGTAAACTTTGTCATTGGCATCTAGCTCTTGACTGCCATTTACAAGTCTTGTTCTACAGCATAACAGTCAAGAATGGAAAACAGCTTTTTCAGTATGTATCCAAACACATACCACATTCTGTTTGCCTCTCCAAGGTCTGACGGGACTTCCACATTTGGTAGGCTCATCACTGAACTATCACAAACAGGTAATAAGTTGTGGAGCAGATTTTATTTCCACAACTGCCTGGCCCCAGTCAATCCCTTCACAATTAGAAGTTGATACACCGTGTGAACTCTAATTTGCTAAGTGCACAATTGTTGAATGCAGCACAAAACTGTCTTGGTGATGGGTTGCTGCAAAAAACACCCTTATGTCTTATAACTGATAAAAGGTTTTCCAGTGGGTCTTGATTTATTTTACTTGAAAATAAATACAACTCGCTTCCATTCAAAACCTCATCAACAAGCATTTGTAAAGCATTTATATTGCCGAGAAGTCCCTTCACACATTTAATTCTAGATTAACAGTCTTTTCCATTAAAATCAACAAATTTCCATGATTCCACAATGGTTTCAGTGTCTTTAGTGGTTACACAGTTCCTTAAACTTACAGGACGTTTAACACTGTGTGTATTAAAGCTATCGAAAATGTCATTCACCTTGGGACATAAATCTGCAGTAGCAGAAGCAGATGATGACGCTGCCACAAGTAACAAGAGTCTCAATACTAGATGCCACTGTGTGGCTTATCACACGAACTTGAGTGTTCCCCTTCATTTTAGAAAATGCTGGTAGCTGGACAGCTTTCTTCGTGAGCTTGGGGGCTAGCTTGTACTTCCTTTCACAGTCACAGCTGGCAAATATCGTTCCAGGGAGAAATGCCAGTACAGCCATTATCAGCTGTATGCATAATATTATATTTGAACAAATTGTTCCTTACACTTTTTATTGAGAATGACGTGTCATAAAAAAGTAGATTCTATTCCCTTCATGTTCAAAACAAGGATTATCTGGTAGAGATTCCCAGCCTGTACTTCCATTCAATAAAATTTGTCCCTTGGTCAGTCACACATGTTTTGACAATCAATCCAACTTCTGTGAGTTTATTGACAACTTCATAAAATATACGACTCAGATGAATGGCTCCTACTGGTCCTTTGGAAAAGTAGTAGAGTAATGGTTGTTTAAAGTTCGAAAATATCCCATTAATTATAATGACCAATTCCGTATTAGCAGCCATAGCTGTACGAACGTAGCCCATGTCCTCAAAGCAAACAATACGATCTGTACTACTATCATACATTAAATTCTCCATGAGAGACATCTCATCCATACTCACATTAATAATTCTGTCAGTTTCAGGTAACTGTTGCACTTTCTGTTTCAAAAGTTCGAATATGTTACTATTAGTCCCACATTTTATTTCGATGTGTTCAACATACCTTTGCAGACTACGCACCATGGAAGAGTAAAGCAGAGTGATAAAAAACTGTATGCTTGAGTACTACAGTAAAATTGATTGATTTATTGATTTTCTCAGGGAAGCCAAAACAGTCTTGGTCCAACCCGCCACTGCCCGCACCGAAACTAAGTTTATTGTGCGGTATCGCTCCCTGTATATCTAGTAAAGCCAACCAATGCCCTTGAACAGTGCAAGGAGTCCCTTTACCGGTTCTTTATTAGACACAATTTCTTCGGGTCTGGTTGTCCCAAATATTCTGTGCCTTTTACTCTCCAATGCAATACATCCGAAGATTAGATGTGATGCTGTTTCATCACCGCCATCACAGATCCTTCATTTAGGGTCCTCTTCTGTTATTCCCATTGTATGTAGGTGTTTTTGAAATTCCCATGGCCTGTCAGCAATCCAACCATGAGTCTAATCTCTCTCCTCTTCAGGCCCAGGATTGCAGAGCTTCTTTTAGAACATGGCTTTGGCATAATTACCTTGCCATGTTTTTGTTGATAGACTTTGGTCCAATATTCTATGTGCTGTCTTCTGAGCCAGTTACGTAGCTACAATTTGATCATTGCCTTGGTGATTGTCAGGACAGGTTCCGGTCCAAAAATTGGAGTCTCTGCCCCCATCCTGGCTAATCTGTCGGCATGTTCGTTGCCACTGATCCCCGAGTGGCCAGGGACCCACAATAGGTTTGCCCTATTGCTGTCCCCTAGCTCCACCAGAACCCTGTGACATTCCGCAACAATTTTAGACCTTGTTGCAGGAGCTGCCGGTGATCTCAGGGCTGCCTGGCTGTCTGAATAGATATAGATGCTACGGTCTTTGTCTACGCAAATTCTCCTCCACACACGCCCTGATGGCAGTGATTACAGTACAATAAATTTAAAGCAAATAATTATGTCTGATCGTTCTACCTCGCTCCATGTTTTCCATTCAGTGTCATACTGGTCTGGCTCAACAGTAAATCAAGAGCGTCTTTTTTCAAGCACTTGGCACAAACTTTCTTTAAAAAAAGCTTGTATTTTCTAACTTGCGTTCTGCGTTGTTTCTGCTGTTGTTTATTTTCGTGACAGATACTTTCCTTGTCACGTAACAGTTTTGTGCGGAGGCTAATAATCTGCACGTTTTTACATTTTACGCGATTTTCCAACACACGAATAATGTTACGTAACTTAATTACTTCGTCTTCAAAAGAAGTATGTTTTGAAGTTTCTGGAGTTAGTTGTTCTGTTTCAGGCTCTAGTGTAGGAAGAACCGTGGAACTACTTTCTTCTGGGTCAGGAGACAGTTTTATTAATTTCATTGCTTCATTATAAATCAATTGTGGTAACTTTCTCTTCAAAGTCAATTGTCGTGGTTTATTTAGCACATCAAATAATGTAGGAACTGCATTCCATACCAGTTTATTATTTTAGCTGTTCATGAATTGGTTTGTCTCGAAATAGAGCACACAGAATCTCAAGTTATTTCGTAAACAAATTAAATCTTTCTCCTGAAGGTCCTGTCTTCTGCTGTTTATTAACAATTTCTTGCTCCTAGAAAAGAAAACCTCCATTAAGTACATCGAATTTACAAATGAATCGTTAATTACAGGGTCTTGTAATTTGATGTTTCATACCTGTCAGGATCCTTAGGAATTCTAAAGAATAACAAATGTGGTGTCTTCTTTTTGTTGTTGCTGCAATTTATTGCACTACAGACGCTTCCTTTTGCGAAAACCATGTTAAAAATCAGTATAAATGACACTGTTTACAAAGACTATCCATAGTCTGCTAACATGTGCTTACCCTCCGCTAAAGGCTGAGTATAAAAAAATCAGCCAAAGTGCCACGACTGTGTGGTCGAACGCTGTCGGTTTCAAACCACTGAGCTTGAACGCCCTCACTGGTCCAAACTGCTATTTCAGTGAAACGTCGCAACTAAGAGTCGCAAGTAGCAACTGAGAATAGCATTTAATATTCCGCCTTGTGCTACCTGGTGACCAACTGTCGTACTTTCACTCGTGTGTTGTTAAGGGATGTGGTCGAATTAATAAGCAAGAATATAATTTGCTTTGTGAAAATGTTTGCACTTAGTGCCACTATTTTACATGTTTGTTGTGAAACAAAGCCTGGCATCTGTTTTTAGGTATATAATTGGTAAAGACAACGAATGTGAATCCCAGATAAAGATTGAATTGGTAAAGACAACGAATGTGAATCCCAGATAAAGATTGTATTACGAACTTGATCCCTGTCTAAAATCATTTTTTGTCATGAAACATACAACTGTTATGTGAATTCAAAATACGTATCTTACATTGAAAATCTGGTTTCAACGAGTATTTTAGCATGCATTATACATTTATACATCGTACTTAAAATAAAAATCCAAAGGAGTTGGGATCAAGTGGTCAACTAAGTAATTTTACGAAATGTTTAACAGTAGGCCAACTCCATTTTCAGAGTGTACTGAGTTAAGTACTGGGATATAGGAATAAACTTGTATCTTTGGGGACTCAAATCAAATGTTCAAATGTTTGTAGAGCTTATGGGTCTTAACTACGGGGTCATCAGTTCATCAGTCCCTAAACTTACAAACTACTTATGAACTAGCTAACACTAAGGACGGCACAAATATCCATGTCCGAGGGGGGATTCGAACTCCCGACCGTAGTGGCCGTGCAGGCCGTGACTGACGCGCCGCAGTCCCCTCGGCCACCGCGGCCGACTTTGAGGATTCGAAAAACATTTTACACGTGAAAATACAAAAGTTTTTCACACAATGGAAAGTTTTATTTTATCAGATTTTTTTAGGTTTAGGGATGTTTCTCGTTTTTTACTTTTCGTACATTCCCTCCTGCGATGTCATGAGTGAAAGCAGATGGGTGGTATCGGGTCCTTCAGTATTATTAAACCTTTTGTTTATTGCAGTGGTGGCATAGTCTGCATATGTTGGCAACAACCAATGAATGATCGTAGAAATGTAAATCACGTAGAATGATGGAAATAATATTTTGTTTCTCATAAAATAAATAATTAATGTTATTCTCGGTCTGTGGTTGTAAGGTTTCTTGTGTGTAACCTTGTACAGCCAGTAAATTAAATATTCTTATAAAGTGAAGATTTAGTTGCCAACATTAGCACACTAGGTCGGCACTTCGATAAAATATAACGCACACTCTTATCAATAGTTAGCTGGCAGAATATGTAGTGACACCAAAATGTTTTAAAGGGAAAATATAATTTCAGAAGTCACTCACGGTGTATTTCACATTTACTTATCTCATTCAAATTGGTAAGTGACTTATACCACACAACATTAAAAATAAAATCTGTTCATACATTCTACAGGCAAGAACATAGCACTTTCGTTGCACTGACACAGTTGCTGTAAACTGCCGAAAGTTTCTGTTAAGATAGGCTATAGGCCTACTTGCCAATTCCTGTTGCATACTACTTGCGAATAACATCAGTTTCAACTATACATTACACACCAAACATTGAAATAGCGTTGAGAAGACTAATTGACATTTGCCGAGGTGTAAATAATCAGCACATTACATGCAATTGGAGCATCAACATTCTTGATTTGTATATATTTATATGTAGGACGAGGAATCTGTTATATATATATATATATATATATATATATATATATATATATATATAGCATTTGCCACACAAATCGCAGAGCCGCGGCGGATTTGCCGTGTGTACTGGAGCGCCATACTGCTGTGCGCGGCCGTTCTCCGTCGGAGGTTCAAGTCTCCCCTCGGGCACGGGTGTTATCCTTAGCTTAGTTTACCTTAGTTTAACCCTTTATAGCGCAAAACTTTATTTTTAAAACAGAGAATTGAAATGTAGTTAGTTAAATTACTTATCGTACCCAAACACATAAAAATATTTGAGATTTGAAAATTATTATAAATTAGTTTAAATTTTTATACTTGGCAAAATATTGACCACAATCCATTCTGTGGAACAGTTACTTTTGTGGTCAATAATTTAACCACTTTATGAAAATGGGTTATTTTATGACAATAGCAGTAAATAAGAAGGAATAAAATCTTTATTTGTCGTTTCCTTTCTTTTATTTTGCATACATACATAAAAATACATACAAAATATACATAGATGTGTCAAAGCAGTGTCTGCACAAAGATACACTGCTAGTGATATAAGATAACTAAAAAAATACATACATAAAATCACAGATCCCATTTGTTCAGTTCTTTAGTTCTGCTGGTGGAAGGGTCCAAAGCATTGCCTACACAAAGCTACATCATTGCAGGTAGTTCATGCCGACTTACTAAGCTTAGGTTTGCTACGTGTACTGCAAAATGCACACCTCGTTATGACCTAATTTGTAAAAAAAAATATTGCTTTCATTATGAAACTGCGATTACTGTACAAGTAAGAGGCAGGTTATTTGAATCTACATTATGCTATAGTATCATAATAAATCAATTTAATTTTGTAAGTGTAAAGACTTAGCAACAAAATTAGACATAATCACTGCACAGAAAACTAGTACTTCTGCTTCCCGTGCTACATACAGCTCACTGCTCACAAATCGTTCACCTTCCTTACTAAAGTTAGTTGCAGCTTCTTCAGAACAGCATATAACATCTGAGCGAAATACTAAATTTCAGGAACGGTTTGATAAAATTGTCAAGTAAATACCGAGGAAACAGAATAACATAGTATAACCTGTCCAGAAGTATTTGTTTAGAAGCGAAATATAACGTAACTCAAGAAAAATTGAGGTTATCTACCTCTCCTGGCATCCACGAAACAAAAACGATCATTTCAGTAGGATTTGCACTAAACACGGTACTTCTGGAGGCAAATTACTCTCACCATATCTATATTACAACATAAAATCACAATAAATCGACTTCATTTTGAAAAACGTACCAGCAAAATTACGACATAAGCCGTTCATCGAAAACTTACGCCGCTTTGTGGTTACTTTATCAATCACAAACAATGAATAGTGCTGCCATCTGCTGATAAAACAATGTAAGCTCGTTGTGGTCGCTTTCTTAGCCAAAGATCATCTCCACACAGTAGCTTAATTCGATAGGATCTATGACAGGCATCAGTTAGCAGAGATTTTCAACCTTATATCGTGTGGTTAAAATATCGACCACAAACCTATAAAGGGTTAAGTAGTTTACAAGCTATGGACTGATAACCCAGTAGTTGAGTCCGACAGATTTACAAACATTTGAATTTAAACAAATTCCATAAGTCATGGAAGTAGGAGAAATCACGAAAGTAACAGAAATCGCGGAAGTAGCAATAGCAGTAGCAGAAGTCGCAGACATCACAGAAGTAGCATTCAGAGTCACGGAAATCGCAGTTTGAGTGCGGAGGGATACATGTTGAGGATTTGTAAACTGCGATTGTAAACAGTGATAAATCGCAACTAATAATCGCAGATATCTAAAAGTAGCAGTCACAGAAATCACTGATATCGGAAAATCGCCGTTTAGCCCATCCCTAAAGCTCATTGCCGCAGCCTTCGCTAAGGTGAGGGGAATGGAGGGGTAGTGCGGCCAACAGCACGCCAAGGCTTCGGAATCCCTCGTCGCAATACAAGCACGAGTGCTTCCGAAATGTGCCGAACGGACACGACTCGCTCGTGACGAACTGCGCATCAGTTTAAAGCAGGCATGGCCAAACACCTGCTGTGCGCAGCGGCATGTGGGGGCACTAGCGACATACGGGCGGGTCAACTACAGTGTACTCCTCCGGGCGGAAATGTCGGCCATGCAACAAAGAGCGTGTTCACTACGGCTGTATTGATGTTTTTTATGTCATAGTGTGCAGTATACTTTGACAGTTCTCGGTGCTAATTCTTCAAAATGGGTGGGCAATGTCTAATTAAACAGTTACTGAACAGATTTGCAGCTGAAATACGAAGACAACTTGGTGATTTTAAAACAGGAAAGGCCTACTCCAGCTCTTCCGCACTTGCAGTGTGAGCAGAAAGGATAAAACAAGAACCCTTACAAAAGGTACTTTAACATCAATAATTATGATAAGTAAATTTGGCTGTCACGTTCATGTGAACTAAACAAACTTTATTGCTGGCCATGTTTATTGTTTGCAACTGAGAAAACGCCTTGGAATACCAGCGCCATTTATCATGAAACGAAAAGAATGTTTCATACGAAAGTTTCATATGTTTTGAGGAAGAATCCAAATCTGCAATAAAAAGTAGGCGTTCCGATAAAAGATTTCAAAGTTACCTCCCACCATCCATCACGCGTTTCGGTAAGGGGCGGGAGGGGGCGAGTGTAGAGTCATTCGATGTTCACCTCAACAAAAAAATGTTCAAATGTTTGTCAAGCTAATGGGACTTAACTACGGGGTTATCAGTCCCTAAACTTACAAACTACTTATGAACTACTTACGAACTAGGACGGCACAAATATCCATGCCCGAGGGGGGATTCGAACCCCCGACCGTAGTGGCCGTGCTGACCGTGACTGGAGCGCCTCAGTCACCTCGGCCACCGCGGCCGGCTTCACCTCAACGCGTAAACATTTGTCGATAACCGTTTCTTCGTTTACTGCTAATTTTTTTGAGATATTTGACACGGTCACTATCAACACCTCCGAAACAACGCAAGATATCGATTTTTTCTTTAGCATTCCTTTGTCAGCATACGCCACTGCTCTGGACCACACGTGCCTGGCGCGGAATTACAATTACACTATCAAATTATTGGACAACGAAATATTGAACATAGTGTAATGCGAATGTCGTTCAATGTTTCACCAACTGTAAAGCCGGGTTCAGACATACAACTAATGTCGTGCAACAGCTAGTTGCATAGTGAAGTTGCAGTTCAGTAGCAAGTGTGAAATGCCTGGTTTTAGTATCGCCACTTCAGAGGCGCTACTTTTTCCACGCAACAAAAGTTCAACTTGGTTGTACTTTGTTTCGCCACTTTCTTCCCCCACCACCAAATATCGTTTCGCCGCGAATGAAATGAGCTGTGTAAATCGCGATCAGCTGAGATTGCGGACGCCATGTTGAAAACTGCACAACTAAGTAGTATTTGTGAAGTTCTGTGTGAACAACAGCCCACAGTGCAACTGCAGAAAGACACGCGTTGTTGTCTCAATATAATTGTTCGTGTGAACCCAGCTTTAGGCCTCGGCTTAGATTTGATCAAAGAAATCGCTCGTCTTCTGTTTTCTGCAGTGAGAATTGTGACCGCTCGGATCGCTAGTATAGTACAGCTAGCGCCACCTACCTCCTTGCCACTATAGCTATTTTAGTTGGAGGCCCTTTTAAGCAGGGTTGTCATCCAAAAAAACGTAGTTCCTCGTATATAAGCAACTAAAAACCTCTTATTTTTGCTATAAAACCTTGTACATTGGGTCTGGGGGGAGGGGGGGCAGCAGCAGCAGAGCATTGATCCTGGTTTATATATATATATATATATATATATATATATATATATATATATGGTAAAGCAGTCAACAATCCGAAGATTGGTTTGAACACCACAGTGCTTTACTAGGCGTGGTCCTGTTTGGAGGTGGTATGCCATTGCCTTCTTCTGACCTTCTAACTGAGTTACCCAGCCAGTTATAGGGGGATCTACAGTTTAACGTGGTTTCCCAACCACGGTGTTACTCGGTACTTTCCAAATGAGCAATACTGCTAGAGGTGAAAGAAGTGGAAAGTGACAGATAAAAATCCTAGGACCTGGCGGGGATCGAACCTGCGACCTTTGGATTTGTAGTCTGGCACTCTACCACTGTGCAACCGAGGCGCAACAAAATTAATAAAATTGAAAATGGTATAATGTCAAGGATTTAAAATGCTATTCAACCAAAAATAAGACATATTAAATGAGTGTGAATTTAGCAGGCGCTTGTTAATTTACAAATTTTGAATTAAACAAATAAAATGTTACAGTTGCCATTTTTCTAAACACACATTCTTCACCAAGGAGGTGAACGCCAACGCCAACGCCACCTGGTTATAAGAGGTTAGTTCAAGCAGCTGCCAGTTGCCAGACACCAGCAAACTGCGCATGCGCAGAGATGCTGCTGAAACTCGATAATAGCTCTAGGCACTAACACGCACAGAACGCTAGGCCAAGGGCTAGGGCAACGTCAGCATGCTGCGCTAATACTGCCATAAGAAAATTTTGTCTCTTACGGTCATATAATTTTATTTCACTTTTGGAAGTATCAACGGTTTGCAATAGGGCATTATAAACTGAGGTTAAATAATGCGCGCCTACCACTAGACTACGAATTCGGACAGCAAGGGAAAAAAATAAATTATTCCTATGTCGGAATCTCGTACGTAACTGTACGAGGTTGACTTTGTCCTCGTACCTCGTACAGTATACTACAAATCTCGTATTTGTACGAGGAACCTCGTACGTATGGCAACCCTGCTTTTAAGAAACCTTGGTTGGAGGCTAATGTTTAACATAGCATTTGTATTCATAAACATGGCTACTACATATTGGCACGTTTGTGTCGTATTTTCCAGCAACAACAAAACTGATAAGAATGTATAAATCAGACGGGGCGTTTTATAAGATGCGACAGTGCCAATTCACACTGTCCGTCACGTCAATTCGCTTAGCCCAATACCCTGGGATGAAAGAGAGGTAATGAGTTACTATCTGTGATGTAAAAAATCATAATATACTATCGTAATTGAAGTAACGCCCCTAAATCTTATTTTCTGGCAAATCAGACTGTATAATAAATGATTTTGTGTCAACTGGGTGTGCTAAGTGCAGGGAAGTGAAACAACATTCAAAACATCGACATCTGTTTTCAAGCGAAAATATGTAAACAAGTCAGACAATTTTTGTAAGGAAATAAATAGAGCCTATTTGCTTTATCAGCTATGTTTCCCTCCTTACATTGTTAATAACGTCATAAACAACTTTGATATTCTTCTTTGTCAGTGCTGACATTTTCCACGTAAAACGTTATTTAATGAAACTATCTTTATGAACTTACAATTTTATCCGTATACACTGTGTGTGTCAGCCTTTTCTGTTACTCTATTGCAAATTGTGAAGAAATAGAGAGCTACAAAAATAATTAGCAGTGAATTACTGCTCGGCTGTACTGCCGATGACATAAAAAAGAAAATCCTCCCATTCCCGTAACAGATTTTATTTATCTCGCCCTGACACCCACGATTTCATCCATTACGTTTCCTTTTCTTTTTTCCTTCCTCCTCTTGTAAATGCAGACACAACGCAACTGTAGGATAAACAACAGCTGAGCATATCACCGCCATTTTGAAGCAACTTTGACAAAATATTATGTGATAATGTAATACCGCCTTCAGCGTTTCATCCAATATCTTCGTCATATAATACGACCAATATTTTATCCAATCTTTTCGTCCAATTCTTTGTCCAATAATTTGATAGTGTAATACCGGCCTCAAGAACCAGACATCCAATAATTCCACAAGGGAGATTTTTTCACATAATGGTTCTCATATCGTTTGTAAAGAATCTACTAAACACCGAAATCATTTATGTTGTGACCTCTTCGCCTTTTGTTTCGTACTCGTCCCGGTCTAGTTGTCAATAAAGGTACACTTCTCGCGGTGGCGTCCGTATGATGCTACCTGCGCTGTGACCTAGTGACTGCTAAGTTCGTAGCCGCGTTCTTACTTAGTGACTGCCTGAGTTCTAGCTAGTAACTGACGAGTTCTGACTAGTAACTGACGGGCTGTCTAGACGCCTGTCGGCCTAGATATAGCCGCTAGTAGAGGGCGCGCATCTTGGGTTACTCCTTCTCCTCCAGGATGCGCGGCGCCTGCTTGCGATTGGCTTTCGGTCGATCGCTGCCTTCTCCACGATCGTTCTCTTACGTCTGGCGTGTGGCGCTGACTTTACGCCACAACAATTTATTGTGTTAATGTAACACTGAGGATAATAATTTGATATTTGTGTTCTGTTTTATATCTAAAATTACCAAATCACTACCACGTGTGTCAATACCAGTGCTTTTTATTATTAAAATGTCTTCCCATCTGGCCCTCGAAGGGAGAACTGGAAAAATAGTTAATTCTATGCCTTTGTTGGACCTACTGCCAAGTGATTTTATCTTCACCGCGTGTGCAGGAACTACAAGCGGTTAGCTTAATAATATTGGTAGATTTCACTTTGGTTTTTCGCAACCTGTCAAGAGCTCCTTTTGGAGAGTCAGGTGCGTTAGAATCAAGGCCCCACAATTCCGTAAGCGACCAACTGCGAACAGCGGACAAACTGAAGAGCGCCTTGGCGGCCATTATAGTGTCAAACTTCCGCGCCAAATTTAAAAGTGCGAAAGACTCTTTTGATTAGCGTGTGTATTCATTCGAGATAAGCCGCGAAAACTGTCTCATTTAAATTAAATATATAACTACAAAACAGCTTCAGACTCTTTGAATATACAGCAACTATCGGTTTTTTGTAAATTTATTACACGTATGGTGTAGAAATCGGCCAACAGCTTTTCATCTTCCTAACTAAACCGAATTATAACATTTAGTTTTTTAGTGTTCTAAGTGCAGCATATGAACGGAATTGATCGTCAGACACGGGGTTTCGGCACTTTCTCAGTATATTCTACGATGGCGAAACTTTTGTACAAACATTAATTTCGGAAGAGTTTCACAACACTTTGCGTCTTTGTTGGAGTGTCTGCTGTATTCTCCAATATTTAGATATTTTACACCATCAAAAAATGAAACAGAGCTGCCTGGAACACCAAATGTTAAAAATCCATTGTGAAAATGAAATATCCCATCCTTATCAATTCAGCAACCAGCCACTACCAAATTCTTTTAAGAACACAAAGTATGCCATAACTTTTTCTTAACTAAGTGTACGTAACATTAGCATTAGGGTATTTAGCACGAATATTAGCATTTTTAATGTTGTATGCCAAATACCTTACTGTAGCGTGAACTGCTCAAAATTCATCAACCGTCATCATAGGGTTCAATTTCACAATGTGCATCCAAAATAGCTATGTGTCATTCATATATGGAACTACACACAGTACTGCAAACCCCTTTCAGTCGTTATACCTGTATGTAAAGCAGCTGACCTTTAAATTCTGTGTTACAAGTTGCTAATATTCATTTCATAAACAAAAATACGAGCTGCAGTGAGGTAACTGATATCATGCCTCCGATAGTCATTTTACACATCATAAAATGAAACTTTTTGAACTTCCTGTCCACCAGTACTGCCTAAAGTAGCTCGTTTTGAAGAGCTACCAGTATTGTGAAAGCCTGTTATTTATTTCATTGAATACTATATGGTGTTGACTGACAGCCTGTTAAGCAAGAGTAACTATCTCTGAACACAAGTAATAGGGCTACTCGTATTCCTGAGACATAAATGGAAAGACAGTATTCGTTCCTTTTGTTCCCTTCTTAAATCGATTTGTGCATGTGCATGCACGTATACGTTTACATATACCAAATGCAAAATAAGTTGCGACTCTCTTTTAGTAGTAAAGAAGTGATAAATTGAAACGTCACACATGATGGTCAGTTATACTGCATGCCAATATCAACAAAAGGTAGTTTTTGAGGCGCTGATGTATCTATCACTTCCTATTTCCTAAACTATGTGTCGTACAGTAATGTTTGTTGGGGTATTCAGTGGTACATGTAGATACTTCATGCAGTGTCTTAATAGTTACGAAGTAATAAGTTTTTTTTCTTTTTTTTCAAATCAAATTTATTTTTTCGCAGGGGAGCAAAGCCAGCGATAAAAATTTCAGTATTGGTTTTTATTCAATTTTGTAAAGCGATGCAGTCATATATGCACAATATTTTATTTTGGTTTAGTGTCACATTTTGTCCTGTTTCTTTATAGCAAATGTCCAGTTTTTTGTGTGGAAAATCTGGTAACCCTAAGTCATCTCCTTTTGGTATGCCGTCTTCCACTACCCAGGTAAGTACAGAACATTCACATGTGCAGGCCATCTGTGAATAAATATGTAAAAAAAAAATTAGGTGCATGTGTACCATCGTGTCAGTATTCCAAAAATGCATGTGCTGTAATGACATCCACTTTCATGATAAAGGCTGGATCGCCATTATTACAGACTAATTATTTTCCACTTATCGATTTAAGCTATGGTAATTGCTGTATCGTTTTGATCAATTTGGAAACCTGTAACACAATTTACACCATTACTGAATTGCAGAATAAGCTGTATTTAGGGAGAGGTGAGAGCGTGCAAATTCCACCTGGTGCTTATGATCTCATAGACATAATTGCAGCTGTAAAACAATCCATAAACATTAACACATTTAAGACTGACAAGGAAAGTACTTGAGCTCGAACAAACATATATGCATGAACGTTTGGTTACAGTATCTCTACGTACACCTCAATGTGCTGGTGGGTGTCGTTTTGATGCAAAACTTTGCAATCATGCTCTAGGTAGCACTGTAGATGTAATTGTAGACGCCATACGTAATGCAGATATCTGAACTATAACTTACGTAATAATCGTTGTACATGTTCTCTAGCGTATTGTCATCAAAATCCGCGATGATAGTTGCAACTTTAACCTTCTTCTCGGAAGACCGTTGGTATTCACTGCCACTGCTTCCATCGCCTCTTCCCGCACTTACCGTAGCACTACCGCTAACAAGGAGTTCTTCGTCATTATCATCCCTATTATCATCATTATATGTCAGTGTTACAACAGTATCTAACTTATGCTCATATTTCTGTACCATAACAGATACGAGAAAGCAAGCGAATGATTCATCTTCTACACTAATACCATCTTCACGAAGAAGGGTTCTTCGTAACTTCATCTCAACCAATCGCAATACATTGGCAGGATTGATTACCAATCGCCGCCCCATCTGACGCTTCACCACAAAAATAACATCACAAAACGCAACTTCGGAGACACACTGCACCGTCCCTAATGGCGAACCGACAGGTCAAAGTGCAATGTGGCAAGGCACATGCAGAGGCCTCTAACGGACGACTGCAGAGTTTTGAAAATGCGAGAGTATCACTAGAGCAATAAGAGACCTTTACATTATCTCTCTTGCGATTTTGGTGTATTTGTGTTTGTTCGAGCCCAAATACTTTCCTTGTGAGATTAAAACAGGTGAAAATTCCATTGACTTTAGGCATGAAGAGTCAATTGGGTCATTATTAAGATTGTAAAAAACGCAATATGTGGAAAACAGCCCTGATAAGATTTAAGAATCAACAGTTGCAATTAACATACAACCTGTGAGTGCTATTCACATGGTTTGCAATATCACCACAATCGTGTATCTCAATAACAGCTTAAAACATACAATGTTTGAGTTTTTCCGTACAGTCGACCCAGAATAGAAAATAATTGAAGCACCTGCTACTCCAATACACCTCCAATGTTTGTGGAGACATTAGATTATCTAGAGTGTACAAGAAACGTGGTTTTCTGTGTCGAGGAAACTGTTCTGTGACTTCACTTGAGAAAAGTATGGTGATACGACATGATTTATCGACTCGCAATCATCAGTGCAACAGTTCACAACGAGAAGGACTACGAGATTACACGCGAAAGTTATGATTTCCTCAAAAGAGTATGATTTAAACCACAAAATTGCATTGCTCCTCGAGAAACGTAACCAGTTCAATTCGACGAGCATATAATCTGACAGGAATATATTTCCCACAAGCCATTTGTACTGACAGCATTCCACAATGGTGACGAAATTTGTATCGTAATTCAGAACCAGTACGATTTGACACTTCCACCTGATTGGGAAATTGCTTAAAACGAATGGAATGCCAGCTACAACATTACGACTTATGATAAATGCATTTGCGTTAATGTTTCAAGAGATCTGATTTGATCTGAATGGAGCTGAAATTCTCAAAGTTGGAAAAGTTGGAATAACTACGTGTCTTAAAAATTACTTCTCAGTATCCGCCGTGGGCGTGAGTTGCTTACAGAATTCTGGATGGTTCATAGATGGACTGGCAACCTTTTACAGACACTAGAAACTCAGCTCGAACTTCAATGCGAGAGGCTTAGAATAGTTAACACAACGAAAACCTGTCACGTAGTTTTGTAGAAAATCCTAAGAAATTCTGGTCATATGTAGACTAGCGGCAAAACACAATCAATAGCTTCATTACACAATAGAAAGGTGATGCTACTAACACAGTTTTCCGAAATTCCTTCACTAGAGAAGACGAAGCAAATACTCCAGAATTCGTATCAAGAACAGATTGCAGCATGCTTAATTTAGTTCTAGATACCCCTGGAGTATTGAAGCAACTTAAATCACTTAACAAAAGCAAGTCTCCAGGTCCCAACTGTATACCAGTTAGGTTCTTTCAGAGTATGCTGATGAGATAGCCCCATACCTAAGCCCCATAGCCCCGGTCGCCGGATTTAACCCTTGTGGTCTACTTCTTGTTCAAAAATGTTCAAATGTTTGTAGGACTTAACTACGGGATCATCAGTCCCTAAACCTACAAACTACTTACGAACTATCTTATACTAAAGACGGCACAAACATCCATGCCCGAGGGGAGATTCGAACCCCCGACCACAGCGGCCGTGCAGACCGGGACTGACACGCCGCAGACCGCTCGGCCACTGCGGTCGGCTACTACTTCTTGTTAGGTCGTATGAAAAGCCTAATTTATGAGACACCTGTATAGACAGAGGAAGATCTGCTGGCACGAGTTCTGGTCGATGTACAAGACATTGAAGAGAGACAAGGTGGGATGGAGAGAGTGTACCAGAACATGTTCGGAGGTACAATGTGTCTGAACGACGCCACATCGAGCTGCATACATCAGTACGTTGCGGCTGGTGCCGTAGGTGCTGGGTTCTTGTTGTTGTCGACTAATGTAAACCATAATGTGTAAATTGTGATGAAAATGCGTAAGTAATAACGGAATGATTCAGTATTCTCTTCAAATTGATTGCAACAATTACGCCTAATTACATTCCTCAAGTAAGAGTGGATGAGATAATCATCTGAATTGAATCCGTCGTGGAACGGAAACGCTACGTTTCCGGACATGGGTTCCTATTCAAAATGATATGTACTCACATCCCTCTACAAGTCCTAGAAGATTATAAGGGAATTTCCGACCACCCTGTATACTTTCCTCAAATATTATTACCGCAGTGGAGTAGCCGAGCGGTCTAAAGCACCTCGCTGCGGAGCGCGCGGTTGCTCGCCGTGGAGGTTCCAGTCCTCCCTGGGGCATGGGTGCGTGTGTTTGTCCGTAGATTAGTTTACCTAAGTTTAAGTAGTTTGTAAGCTACGGACTGATGACCACGCAGTTTGGTCCGGTAGATTTATAGACATTTGAACATTTCAAATAATATTAAGTACCTCGAAGAGAACGACCTATTGTCCCATAGTCAACACGGATTCAGAAAGTATCGTTCCTGTGAATCACAGCTAGCTCTTTACTCACATGATGTGATGAGTGCTATCGACAAGGGATGCCAAACAGATTCCGTATTTCTAGATTTCCGGAAGGCTTTTGACACTGTACCTCACAAGTGTATTGTAATCAAACTGGGAGCTTATGGAATATCGCCACAGTTGTGCGATTGGATTCTTGATTTGCTGTCAGAAAGAACACAGTACGTTGTAATTGACGGAAAGTCATCGAGTAGGACAGAAGTGATATCTGGCGTTCCCCGTGGAAGTGTTATATGGCCCCTACTGCTCCTTATATTTATTTAGTAGACAATCTGAGCAGTTCCCTTAGACTGTTCGTGGATGACGCTGTCACTTATCGGTTAGCAAAGTCATCAGAAGACAAAAAGCAACTGCAAAATGATTTAGATAAGTTAACTCCATGGTGCAAAAAATGGCAATAGACCCTTAGTAATGAGAAGTGTGAAGTCATCCATATGACCACTAAAAGAAACCCGTTAAACTACATTTACATGATAAATAAGTCAAAACTACAGGCCGTAAATTCAACAAAATACTTAGGAGTTACAATTACAAACAACTTAAATTGCAAAGAACACACAGAAAAAACTGTAAGGAAGGCGAACCAAAGATTACATTGCATTGGCAGAACGCTTAGAAGATGCAACAGTTCTACTAAAGATACTGCCTACATGACACTTGTGCATCCTATTTTGGAGTATTGCTGCGCATTGTGGGATCCATACCAGGTGGGACTGACGGACGATGTAGAGAAAATTCAGAGAAGGGCAGCTCGTTTTGTATTATCGCGTGATAGGGGAGAGAGTGTCACGGAAAGGATGCATGACTTGCGGTGGAAATCATTGAAGAAAGGCGTTATTTATTGCGGCGAGATCTATTTGCGAAATTTCTTTCACGAACTTTCTATTCTAAATGCGAACATATATCGTTAGCACCAACCTACATAGGAAGACATGAGCATCAAAATAAAATAAGAGGAATCAGATTCAAAACATAAAGATTTTGGTGTTCCTTTTCCAGCGAACTGTTAGAGAATGGAATTATAGAGAAATATCATAAAAGTGGTTCGAGGAACCCACTGCCATAAACTTCAATGTGATTTACAGAGTATCCGTGTAGATGTAAACGTGTATTTAGTGTGTTCCTCCCATTAAAATTATTATGGGATTCTTCGATGATAACAAGAGGATTTTAATGAAAGCAGAATTGATTTTTATATGAAATGAAACTGATGTTACCTCCTATATTCAATTCGGAGAGGGTGAAAAGGAGCTGGTCTTGGAGAAATTTATGTGGGAGGTTCCTCATATGACAGCATCAGATAAGGAACGATTACAACTGTTATGTGTGTTGACCTGAACAATACAGCTTTATGAATTTGCTCTTTTACCGCCTTCGTCATGACATTGTTGGGGTATAAAGATATCAGTTTAGCTTGAAACCCATAGATTCGCTTTACTGAACGATTTTAGTGTTTCGATGCCTGTAAAGTATGCAATGCAAAAGTATTTCTGAACTCTCAATATTTTCCGTATCACGAACTCCAAATTGACTGGAAGGATAGTGATACAAGCCTTCTCTTTGATTTGTATGTGAGATTTCGATCTTCCTATTATGCTGAAGATGGTGAAAAAACGGGGTGTTTGTTGAAACCTCAGAAATTCGTAGACTTGGTGCTGATGGTGGTCATCGACTGTACACATGAGAAGTAACGTGTAAAATCGGGCCCAATAGACACTCCATATGAACTTGAAACAGAGAGAATTACACTCCTGAACATTAAAATTGCTACACAATGAAGATGACATGCTACAGACGCGAAATTTAACCGACAGGAAGAAGATGCTGTGATGTGCAAATGATTAGTTTTTCAGAGCATTCACGCAAGGTTGGTGCCAGTAGCGACACCTACAATGTGCTGACATGAGTAAACGTTCCAACAGATTTCTCTGACCGGCGATGCCTGGTGAAACCTTGTTGTGATGCCTCGTGTAAGGAGGAGAAATGCGTACCATCACGTTTCCGACTTTGATAAAGGTCGGATTGTAGCTTATCGCGATTGCGGTATATTGTATCGCGACATTTCTGCTCGTGTTGGTCGCGATCCAATGACTGTTAGCAGAATGTGGAATCGGTGGGTTCAGGAGGGCAATACGGAACGCCGTGCTGGATCCCAACGGCCTCGTATCACTAGCAGTCGAGATGACAGGCATCTTATCCGCATGGCTGTAACGGATCGTGCAGCCACATCTCGATGCCTGAGTCAACAGATGGGGACGTTTGCAAGACAACAACCATCTGCACGAACAGTTCGACGACGTTTGCAGCAGCATGGACTATCAGCTCGGAGACTATGGCTGCGGTTACCCTTGACGATGCATCACAGACAGGAGCGCCTTCGATGGTGTACGCAACGATGAACCTGGGTGCACGAATGGCAAAAAGTCATTTTTTTTTTTCGGATGAATCCAGGTTCTGTTTACAGCATCATGATGGTCGCATCCGTGTTTTTCGACATCGCAGTGAACGCACACCGGAAGCGTGTATTCGTCATCGCCATACTGGCGTATCACCCGGCGTGATGGTATGGGGTGCCATTGGTTACACGTCGCGGTCACCTCTTGTTCGCATCGACGGCACTTTGAACAGTGGCCGTTACATTTCAAATGTGTTACGACCCGTGGCTCTACCCTTCATTCGATCCCTGCGAAACACTACATTTCAGCAGAATAATGCACGAACACATGTTGCAGGTCCTGTACGGGCCTTTCTGGATACGGAAAATGTTCGACTGCTGCATGGACATCTGTACCTGTACACGCCATCCAATCTCTGTGTGATCCAATTCCCAGGCATATCAAGGCCGTTATTACGGCCAGAGTTCGTTGTTCTGGGTACTGCTTTCTCAGGATCTATGCACCCCAAATTGCGTGAAAATGTAATCACACGTCAGTTGTAGTATAATATATTTGTCCAATGAATACCCGTTTATCATCTGCATTTCTTGTTGGTGTCGCAATTTTAACGGCCAGAAATGTAATACTGATTTCGCAGTGGCTTATGCCTTTTTACCGCACTATCGTTTCGTAAGATTCCTACTGTTTACAGGGATTGTTCAACGTGAAATATAAAAAAATGATGATATGTACTATCAGTGTAACTTTTTTTACTGATAAAGGAAATTTCTTTTATTATTTAACACAACAAATTGAATTATTTCATTCTCATCAATTACCTTCAAATTTCTTTCTCCTCACTTGCATTTACAGGTTACAGGTAAGTATTTAATATATAACAACTACTCTGATAGAACTAGATCGAGAATTTTCGATAATTCGGCAGTCCGACGCTCGAATGGGACGTGATCTGCTTCGGCCTTTTGCCATATTGATTCCTTTTGCGTGTTTCGATTGTCTTCATCATTGTTGCCCACAAAATAAACTGTCTTACATCGCTTAGAACGGAAATGCGCCCAACGCGAGAGAGGGCTAGCAGGTTGACTTGATAAGTGCTGGCCTTTCGAGGAAGTGTGATGGCACTGCCAGCGCCGTGGTTTCGCAGAACCGGTAACAAGAACCTGCTGTGCTGGTTTCTGCCACACTGCCATCGCTGTACTTTCTCAGAACTGATAAGTCTGCTGTGCTGCACATGCGCTGGTTGCATTTTGTCTACAGGATGATTTCAGTTTGCTATTATCCATGGTATGATGACGCCTGGTTTAGTACTCATTGTGCCTCTGTATCGCATGCTATGTCTACTATGCTATCGTCTGTTTTCGTGGAATTCGGAAGTGTTCGGCTCTTTCCCACTCAGTACTCGCTATAAATTCTTCACGCTATGTCATGCCTGAATATTCGGTGTAAGAGACATGTCGGCCGGCCGCGGTGGCCGAGGAGGCTAAGGCGCTCCAGTCACGGTCTGCACGGCCACTACGGTCGGGGGTTCGAATCCCCCCTCGGGCATGGATATTTGTGCCGCCCTAGTTCGTAAGTAGTTCATAAGTAGTTTGTAAGTTTAGGGACTGATGACCCCGTAGTTAAGTTCCATAGACTCTACAAACATTTGAACATTTAGAGACATGTCGAGACTCGTCGTTTGAAACGTCATTAGTCACCTACAGCTAAGGCTGATGGTAGAGCTAAACACTCTCATCACTTTCTGATAATGATATGGTAACTATCCTGCGGGAAGCTGATGGTACGTTTACATATTTTTATAAGGTAAAGAGAGGTAAAGCAGTCAACAATCCGAAGATTGGTTTGAATACCACAGTGCTTTACTAAGCATTGTCATGTTTGGAGGTTATATGCCGTTGCCTTCCTCTGACCTGACTTTATCCAGCCAGTTGTAGGGGGACTTACAGATTAATGTGGGTTCTGACCCACGGTGCTACTCGATATTTTTCACCTCAGCAATACTGCCAGAGGTGAAAGAAGTTGAAATTTGACAGGAAAAAATCCTTGAACCTGGCGGGGATCAATCCCGCGACCTTTGGATTTGTAGTCTGGCACTCTACCACTGTGCTATCGAGCCGCATGCACGTAAATATTTCTTCCCTTTGTTCACAATTTGCATGTCTGCTGTGTTTTTCTTTTTGTTCCCTCTTATAGTTGGCGATAAATATTCACCGGCCTGAATCTATCACGGGAATATGTGGAGATGTCTCCTTTTTCCAATCAAAACTCATGCGGCATGGCACTAGTAATTAAGGATCGCATTCGTGAGTTGCACTCATACTCCTCGTTCTCATCTTTTATTTAAAACAACTCATTTTTGTACATACAGCACTTTTTTTTCCACCCATGTAGATGTGCTTGATGGTGATATTGCTCAAGACGTTAAGTGCGAATTAGAGGCTAGAATAGCTGCACTTTCAGCAGAAAAGTGCAATGATGATGATGACGATGCTGATGAGTGTTTAAAATCATTTCTTCAACCACAACATAAGTAGTTGAGTAACAATCGTACCTCTGCAAATGTAAAAGGAGGATGAAATTAACTAATATTGATTGATTGATAGAGAGTAGCAATATTATCCTTTATCATGGCAATAGTTATCGATTTCTCTCCTTTCGGCCTGTGCAGGATTATTGAGGCATGATCAAATTGTTTTGGTGTAGAGTCAGAACCTACACCGTTGTTATCATTATCATTGCAGGCTGATTATAGTGAATCAAAAAGTAAGTTATTATTATTATTATTCCAATATGGAAACAAATAATAATGTGCAAATTGTATGTGTTTGTCAATTCCGATACTTGTCAAGCTTGTTCCTTGTGTCTGTGCAGGCGTATTGGAGTCACCGCCACACACGTGCCTCATCCAAGGCAAGAGCATCACTAGTGGGGCTGGAACACCAGGCAACTACACCACCAGCATAACCTCGTCCTGGGCCATCAAACTGGTCACCACCACCAGCACTCCCCACAGCCAGCACAAAATCGTTTTTGTTGTAGGTCTAGCTGAGGCATGGGCAAACTCCGGCCCGCGGGCACGGACGCCTTTGCCGCGCCCTGCCCCTCGGCGTGTGGGGCACAGTGGCCAGCAGCAACAGGAACAATGCCGCTACATCAGCTACGCTAATATTCAATTTTATGCGTCAGCGGGGAGCGCTCGCGACCGCTAGGTTAGGAAACGCAGAGCAGCCAATCGGGAGTCGAGTTATGCCGACCAGTAAGATTTATTTGACGGTGAACAGAAAATGTGCATGCTCTTTCAAAACCCATCGACGGTAATTTGGACGAACGCTCGCAAACGGCAAATATTTAAGGTACTAATAGGAAGTGTAATTTGTTGATAGTCAAAAACTTTTACTTACACAATTTCGATTTGTGTACATAGTACAATTGTAACGCTCCTTGTTATTGGCGGCGGCAACGCGACTCCTGATTGGCTGCTCTACCGTTCCTAAACTAGCGAGCTCGAGCGCAAGCGCCAGCCGCTGACGCATCAAATGCAGTTTAACCGTCAGGCAGACTCCTTGTGGAACGCCACGCAGTTAACGAGCAACACTAGCAAACTTAAATTGAAGTGCCCTAGAATCTTTTCAGAGATACTGGAGGAAATGCACGTAAAACAAGCTTTCTTTTTTAACAAAAAATATTTACTTACAAGAATGAGACTATATACCCCTCACATACAGTTATTTTTAAAATAATGTATTTATGATGCTAGTTCGTTTAAGAAACGTATATCTTTCAGAAGAAGCCTACTGTATATATGACGAGTGTGCATGTACAATGTTAATAGAATCAAATTTGGGTCACAAAATTACTATGTTTTTCTTCGATTCGTGTTTTGAATATTTTCTAAAGCTTCGCGTAGTGATTCTGACGTACAAACACTAATTGTTACCTAAACAGTAAATGGTTTGAAACTTCCTGGCAGATTAAAATTGTGTGCCGGACCGGGACTCGAACCTGGTTTGTTGTTTTACCGTTCTTCGTCCACTGCGCTTCCTGTGTTACTTGGTTTACGTCGGACCTGACCAGCGCAGAGCAGTGGTGTGCGGTCTCTCTCTTTCCGCAGCTCTCTCTCTCGCTCCGTTGGCGACACTAGCGACACACGGTCGCGGCGGGGCGGTGAACTACAGTGTACTCCGCCGGGCTGAAATGTTGGCCATGTCTGGTCTAGCAGCTGCAGCTCTCCTCCCACCTGCCTACTTAATGACAAGCGCGATATACATCATGCAGTGGCATTAAACTAGTCTGTAATTGCTGGCGATTTCGAGAACAGCATCCAGCAGTCCTGCATTTATACTACTAATGCGGAATATCTAGATCCTGCTACTTTTTGAATGCTTGCCAAGCGGTTTTGGAAAGGGAGCTCCCAAAACTCGTCAATGGCCTCCGGTATCTCTCCATTAAAAGCAAAGCAGTTGTGTACTGTTAGCTGACGCATCCCGCAAAAGAAGGTAGACGTGTTGAAGGAAAATCCATCGTTAAAATTTGAGGGGAAAACGGCGTGATATCGGGGGGAAATTCAATTACAGATCGATTGATACATCTGTTAGGAACATTATTCTCGGCCATCATGCAAATATGCAAGAAAGAGGATAGGGTAAAGCACTGAGTCGTGTACTCCACCTCAGTGTCTACAAATGTTCAAATGTTTGTAAATCTATCGGACCAAACTGCGTGGTCATCAGTCCGTAGCTTACAAACTACTTAAACCTAGGTAAACTAACCTAACGACAACACATACACCCATGCCCCAGGGAGGACTGGAACCTCCACGGCGAGCAACCGCGCGCTCCGCAGCGAGGCGCTTTAGACCTCTCAGTGTCTACACCCATGTTTACAATCCAGTCAGTGGGGGTCCAGTTTCATCCTTCTTCCAGAAGATATTGCTACTAACAGGCGTACATAAATGTCTAAAATTCTGCTGAGTGGGAATGAATTCTGTTATGCTTGCTCCCTTCTGCCTTGTGATAAGAATTACACTAATCATGTTTGTATTCCAGGCACATATAAAACAAGCAATATCTGTCTGCATTATAACTTTGAAGGCATCTCATTCTCTGTCAAAAAATAAGGCATACTAAAATTTAATAGGCAGAACCCTGAATATTCAGTGGATGTTATGGTCTCATGAAAAAAGCAAGCTAAATGAAAAATAAGAAGATGATGATGATGATGGTGATGGTGAAGAGCACACTGTTCATAATAAAGGACAACCATATAGTACTTGGACCCCACCATTTTTCCAAAGAAACGGGTCGATGACACAAACATGTACATTTGCTGGTATTTCAGAAGGGAGATAAGTAACAGTACGTTTGGATCACAAACATGTCCTGCTTACTTCGAACCCAAATAAGTAAAATGAAATGTGCTATTCATTTTTGCCATAGATGTTTGAACTCCTTTACTAAGAGAGTTTCTGGAGAGAGATATAATTGACTGCATGGGTGATGAACTGGTTCCTATGCAATGCTTACCGAGGATAAAAAGTTATTAAAGTTTAAGAACGCCCACCTCCAGTGGCACATTGGGAAAGTAATCCCACCACCTCTCACGCCACCTTCACTGAACTACATTTATCATTTTCAGCAGTGCATCAGGTTGTGTGGTCATAAGACTCCAATATGAAAAAAATATAGACATATGTTGGGAATGATCCTGTGAGATGGTGCTCTCTCAGTTCGATAAACTTGCATGGGAAGTTGACTTTTATATAGTAACAACGTTCCCATGACCAACTCAAAGGAGAATTAGACTTTATACGAGGAAGGTGTTGACTGTCACATTTGAGGGCTACCACTTGATTTGGAAGCGGAAACTCCTCGTAGGGACCACTGTCACCTAATGGGTAGATTCCATAGTGCACCTCACAATAAACGTAATTTGCAATATCAACTGTCATGAGACATACCTGCCAACTTACACAGAGTGATTCGATATGATGTTCACTTCCTTGCTTGAGCATTTGGGTTATTTTGGCATAGAGAAAGATAAATTGTCATATCTGACAATGTAGTACCTCTCTTTCTATAAGCGAATCATGTAATGAATAATGCTCCGCTTTGTAGACTCATGGCGTTTCATGCAAGCACCTCTTCAAGTACTTCCTGAGACCATGTGTCAAGGAGATACGCATATCACGTGAGCAACATATCCTTGCGAGGCAAAGTTTCAGCTTGTAATGAGGAAGGGAGTCTTTCCTGATGAATACATGGATACATGGATTCGATGCAGAGACTCCGTGAAACCATGTTGCCTTTCATGTCTGCATTCACTTACAGGTACAAAAGCAGAGTATGAGCATGGGGTTAATTTTTGGAGGTATTTGATACCTCTGATTTTGGGGAATATGCCAAACTGTATATGTATACTGACGTACACCTGCTCGCAGACATATTTGAAAAATTCCAGACTGCATGCATGGACACATACTGTTGTTGTTTGGATGTTTTATGGGGACAAAACTACGGAGGTCATCAGTAACCTACCATTTATTACACCGCGCTGGAACGCAATATTGAAAATTATGTGTATCAACCTCGAATTTTCGACTGATGTTGATATACTGCTGTTCGTCGAACGTAGGATTCGTTGGGGACTTTGTTAGTGTGTGCATGGGTATTCCAAGGCAAATAGCCTATGAATCAATGAGGTGGGGTACCGACCATCTGTCGGTATAGAGCTCCGTCCGTTATCTTGCCATGAACAATCTATACAGGTATGCTATGTAACAGTCTCTACCAACTGGCGGGCTCCAATCGCTGTCTGAAAAGCAAATTGTCAATTTACAAGCTATGTTAAGCTTGTCGCTACTGCTGCTCCTAGTGTGGTATGTATCCTAGAGGTAAACTTGGCATATCCCATTCATTTGTATTATGGGCATAGAAATTTCCCAGTCCCACAAAAAGGTTCAGGCCCCAAGCTGATGACAACGTTCAGGGATAAGCGAGGTACATTCGTACAGAAACCTCTTGCAGTGTCTCGGTTTGCGGATAGAACCTATCTAAATTCACTGTGGTATCCCCTTCAAGCAGTGACTCTGAATATGTATATTCTTTTAAATACTGGAAGCGATCGTAAGCAGTCTTTGAATTTTAAAAGTATTATTGCTAATTGATGAAAATTCTATTTTCAGAAAAATCATGGAAACTGTTAAGAACCACTGTGAGATTCATTTGGTTTACAAGTGGGATGGGCACTATCGTGCACAAAATTATATCTCAAAATCAAATTTAATGCTTGTCATGATCTTTAATGAAGGACTGATTGCTGTGGAAATGGCTAATGTTATAGTGGAGTTCACTATCTATATTAGTATTGTGTTATGGACCTCTCCAAACTCCATATTAAACATTTCCATTATGAGTTCGTGAAACAAAACTTTGCTGATCCCAAATTGCTTTATTTGGATATGTATAGTTTAATTTACTGGGTGAAAGGCCCCAATATGAAGTAATTAGGCGCAATCCTGACGAATTCGACACATCTGGATATGCAACCAATAATCCTTATGGCATCGCCTCAGAACAATAACGTTATTGTTCTGATGCGAATGGATTGCAGATTGTGGAATTTGTGGGGCTCATATCGAAAATGTATGCATACCCTATAGATAGACATTCCACCCAAAGGCGGACTATGGGTGTGCACCGTGCAGTTCCACAAGTCCTTATGATTGAAGATTACAAATACTAACAATTTTTTGATGACGCTCCCCACATGGTGCAACAAGTAATTTTTCGTTCATGAGGCCACGAGGTGCATACTACACTACAACTGAAGGTCATCTATCACATCTTAATGACAAGCGCGTGATTTGCGAGGAATGGAATGGAATTCACCCATTCTCACACTATTTGAATAAAGAGAGTGAGTGTGTGGAATAGACAGATGAAGCATTTGTTAATGTTGTGTTTCTGTGGGAACCCTCATTCTTATTCTTCTGACTGTGTTCTGCTAGTCTTCCTGTAAAGTAAGAAATATGTATACTGATAGGATAAAGCATGTTTTTGTAAATAGCAACCTTTTTTTTTATTCAGTATTCTGCTAGTCACTTGAAAATATATATTATTCTTTTATTTAGTGTCAATAATGTTTGCATACAGCAAGAAAAATATTATGCTGATAATCTTTGTGATATAAATATGTATCAGACTTTATTTATACATTTATGTTTAACCTTTGTTAGTAAACACCAGGAGTTATATTTAATTAAGTATTTCACTGTTATTTTACACCCTTTATTTCTTATTGCTCATTATTTAGGATTTATGTAGAAAAAAGAAAAACAATTTTTTCCACATATTCCTTTTATTTAACGTATTGTTTGAATTCAGCCGGAATTGTATTCAGACTTATAGATGCAATCACATATATTGCCAGTCCTTCAGTAAACTCAGCTTCCACAGATTTCATGCTTATGGGGTTTTCTATTGCCTATTTTGATGTTGGCTCAAATCAGGCGTTTATACAATGTTCTAATTGATTTACCGACACATTGTGCTGGCTTAGATAGGAGACGAAATCGTAGTCTGCAGCCCTAATACATGGACACCAGTAGCTTAGTCTGTTTGCTGCAATCAATAATACATTGCACAAGTCATTTATTTTCCCCACACTTTAATGTTTCATATACACAACCGAACCATCAACTTTTAATTCAAGCACTGCCTTACCATATATGTCAATATTGTTGCTTCACCCTTTATGGGTGTGTGATGGGTTATATGCACTCATCACATCTCTCTGCATGTGTTCCAACATCATACCACACAAATTGCGCCATTCATAACACACATACTGTACATTAGTTCCAAGATATTGAACAGTCCCTTTTTCAATAATCCTGTCACAAACCCACATACAGTCACATTGTAGGTGCTGGCAAATAGCACTATTCTACAGGTGTTGAGGCTCCATTTCTAGCTGAGGTTGTGCTGCTACTGGGCCGTTGTAGTAGTCAAACATCACCAGATCCAATATACTGACCTGCTTCTGCTGCTGTGACACTGTAGGAAATGTCTGTGTGTCCTCGTCAAGCACTGGCTCATGTCTGCAACAACAAGAAGCAATTAACAATAATTATCTTATGGATATTCACACCGTAAAAATACCAATATTATTAGTGGAAAACCTATACTTATTGATAGGTCTCTTTTTAGCTGATACTCTCTGGTGCTACTAGTTTCGTTTCATCATCTTGTTCTTCATGGAATACTTGCTCTCTCTTCATGTGACTCAGTTGGTGGCAATTTAAAGGAGTGCTCATCATGTAGGAATTGTGGTGGGGGGGGGGAGGATTCCCAGAATGGAAGCAATGGAATGTTATAGTTTCATTAGATATAGGTTCTTCTGAAAATTTAGAGATGGAAAGGGATCTTCATGCAATTGTATATAATAATATCCAGGGCTTGAGGATGGGGAGAGTGGAGGATTTCTTAGACATGGGTTCTCCTGGGAATTTAGAGGTGCAATACAAGCACATTTGGACATCATGTAATTATGTAATACAATACCCTCGACGTCTTTTCTTAGAATATTTTCACAGTGGGTTACAGTAAGAGACACTAGTTAAAGCCTTGGATGAATATGGGAATGGGGAGGGGGCAGGGGCTAACCACTGTTGTGTAATATTATAACTGTGTTATCTCAGTTCAGTATCTTAGCTGGAGCTGGGGATGGGGATGGTTCAAGGTCAAACAGCATTTCCAGAATGACCACTGGATAGGGATCAAGGCTGTCCCGAATCCCCGTGACCCCCTTCTCATGGCACTTGTATGTATGAATTAAGTGCGCGATTTTGAGGTTCTTGGACAACTAAGGAGACAAAGACTGTTATCGTGTTGAGGGTCATGGGTCAAAAATACAGGCTTGAGTTGAGGCACATTTTCGATCTCATCCTTCTCAATTCTCGCACTCCTAGAGAGACCCAAAGGACATACACACTGCTTATTACGTCCACTACCACCACCACCACCTAGAGAAAAGGCCGCAGTGCTCTCGTTTGACGTCAGGCAGAGTAGCATATCTGACTGGCTCGCTGCTTCGGCATAGTGGGCTGTGCCCCAGCGGCTACCCAGTCAGCTATGCGCGCGCAACCTACTCTGCCTGACGTCACACCAGAGCGCCGCGGCCTTGTCTCCAGGTGGTGTTGCCACTACCCATAAACATAAATGGCGGAATGAATGTAGATGAAACACAGACATTAACAGGATGCGACCTGTCAGTGAGTTCTTCAGGTGAGCGAGGTGAAATTCAATCAATGGGCCATCTACTTGTATGTAAAGTGTACGGCTATGAGGTGAATGAAAGTAACTACACAGACTAAGTGCTTCAGCCTGCCGGCCGCAGTGGCCGAGTGGTCTGCGGCGCGCCAGTCACAGTCTGCACGGTCGCTACGGTCGGTGGTTCGAATCCCTCCTCGGGCATGGATGTTTGTGTCGTCTTTAGTATAAGGTAGATCATAAGTAGTTTGTAAGGTTAGGGACTGATGACCCACAGTTAAGTCCCTTAAGCTTAACAAACATTTGAACATTTTTTTTTATTCAGCCATAGAGTGGCTCAAGAGTATTTGCTATTCAATGTAGCATTATAAGACTCCGTGAAACCATGTTGCCTGTCATGTCTGCATTCACTTACAGGTACGAAAGCAGAGTATGAGCATGGGGTTAATTTTTGGAGGTATTTGATACCTCTGATATTGGGGAATATGCCAAACTGTATATGTATACTGACGTACACCTGCTCGCAGACATATTTGAAAAATTCCAGACTGCATGCATGGACACATACTGTTGTTGTTTGGATGTTTTATGGGGACAAAACTACGGAGGTCATCAGTAACCTACCATTTATTACACCGCGCTGGAACGCAATATTGAAAATTATGTGTATCAACCTCGAATTTTTGACTGATGTTGATATACTGCTGTTCGTCGAACGTAGGATTCGTTGGGGACTTTGTTAGTGTGTGAATGGGTATTCCAAGGCAAATAGCCTATGAATCAATGAGGTGGGGTACCGACCATCTGTCGGTATAGAGCTATAAGATTGTTGTAGTTAATATAATATGTCATGATTGCTGTTGTAGATGCCAAAAGAGTAAAAATAAAAGGATGGCAATATTATTGAATATATGAAAGAAAACGTAAATCAGTTACAAAATATGGCGTGTACACACTTTATTAAATATCAAACGTCACTACAGATTTTCGGATTTCGTTTACGACATATTCGATATGTCGATGTAACTCAGTCGAATAGCGAAATTTTGCGTGATTTGCGGAATTGTCGGAACGTCGATGCTGTCAATGTCTTCCTGAATAGCTGCTTTCAGATAAGCAATGGATTTAGTGTTATTGTTGTACACCTTGCCTTTAATATCGTCCCACAAAGGAGTTGTCGCACGTGAAAGGCAACGCGGTCTGAGGCGCTAAGTCACGGATTGCGAGGCCGCTTCTGTCGAAGGCTGAGGTCCTCCCTCGGGCATGGGTGTGTATATGTTGTTTTTAGCATAAGTTGGTTTGAATAGCTAGTAAGTGTAGGTACAGATGACATCCGCAGTTGAGAAATGGCAGCCCATCTCTATCTTTATTATCGATGTTTATTGTTGACATATTGTCGTAATGAGTCCTGTACATACAATTTTCTATTGCTGTCGGGAATACGATGCAGGGAAGATTTTTGCTAAGGTGAGATGCAGAGCTGACTTGGCCTGAGGGGGCGGGTGAAATTCCTTCCTACCTGCGCCCTGCGGCGCCGTAGGAGGCCGGGCGCGCTGGCCTTGGGTGGCACACTGGCAGGGCAGTAGATCGTAAAAATGTAGCTTTGTCTCCCAAACTGTGAAGGAGAGGCATTGTCTGCGCTTTTTAGAAGAAGATAGCAGGGCCACAGAGTAAAAAATAGAGCAGCACATCCTAAACCACTGCCCTACGCTCCCATCGTAGTTCCGTAAGATGCTAGCAGGTGTCAGGCGGTTCGCTGGTTTAGGGTGCCTCTCGCACGTCAGAGGGTAGCGTGGAGGGGAGGCGGAGGGGAGAGCTCGTGCCGCCTGCCACGAGGCCACGGCTGTGAGGGGAGGTGGTGGTGGGGGCAGCCGCTACCTGCCGCCTGCTCTGGCCAGTTTAAAGGGCTGCTTCTGCCCGCAGCGCCATCATGGGACATGTTACGGAACTGCTGGAAACCCCCCCTCCCAGCACCCCTGAGCGTAGGACCGGGCCCTTACGGAGGTTTCCCGTCTGTATATATTTGTCTGTGGCAGGGCCCGTGGCTGTCGCCGAGGGTCCGAAAGGGAAAGCGACGGAATGTTTGCTGGAGGCTAGGCGGCCGCTCCCACGGGCTACGGTTAGAGCCGTTTGGTGAGAATCGCGCCAAAAGTGTGTGTGGAAGGGATGCCGTCTTTGATTGGCTGATGTTCAAAGCGCCAGCTTTTCGAAATCAGCGGTTGTCTTGTGAGATTTTACTGGCTGGAGTTCGAGAACTAGATGCTGGTTGGTTTTACGTAAAAACGGCGTTTCTCGGAGGGTCTTGCACAAAGACGCGGTGATAGATGGGGTCTTCATGTTTCGTAGCGCTGGAGTACGGACGCGTCTGGTAGCGTCCTGTCCTCTCAGTGTGCGGACTTGGAGATTTTGCTTACTGAGCCTATACTTGGACGAGTGAACTTGTATAAGTTTCAGGGTGCACTCTGAGATTTATACTTGAGCTGATAGTTCTTGTTTTCGGTTTGAATAAGGTCAGCCAGCCAATACTAATGCACCGAAGCACTAGTTGCGATATACTCAACTTCTGGAGTCATTTAGACCTTCAGTACTTGTGTGTACTTGTCTACGCTAACTGAAGTGGTCCTGACTTGGCAGAATTGTTTGAGATCGTAGGCACTGTGTACTGCCGAGCGCACAGAGGCTGATAGCAGGGAGTACAGCTTCCGAGCGACAGAGCGAGTTTTCCTTTTTATTTGGTGGTCGCGCAAATTTTCAGCTCACAGCCGCCCTGCCCCCACGCCACTGCAGCGCAGCACCTTCACACGCAAGTCGTCAGTTTGGTAATGTATGGCAAAGCGCTCGCCACCAACATATAGTCGATACATCAGGTTCTGCCTTATAGTGGAGATTGTGTAGTTAGGAAAGTCAACCCTGCACTGGTATTCCGACTCGATTATCCCACTAAGAACATCGCATTATTTCACGATAGGGGTTTCTGACTTGCCAGTCGTTACTAATTGCCAGTTTCGTAACAATTTCAGTATCTTCATATGCATTAGATTGTTCTTTCTTGTTTGGTTATAAATGTATTCTTGTTGTTTATGATTTTAGTATTGGATTTATCATTGTGTGTTTTATCCTGCTTAAAAAAGGTGTAATAAATATTGTTCGATTTGAAAGATGTTTTTTTCAACATTATTACTTGTCAGATCCCAGTTAGTTCGTTAGATTTTTGGTGGGGACAAATTATTAATTATATTTTATGCCACTTGCAGGAAGTGGAAGAGTTTCATTACAGCCGGCCGCGGTGGCCGAGGGGACTGAGGCGCTCCAGTCACGGTCTGCACGGCCACTACGGTCGGGGGTTCGAATCCCCCGTCGGGCATGGATATTTGTGCCGTCCTTAGTATTAGCTAGTTCGTAAGTAGTTTGTAAGTTTAGGGACTGATGACCCCGTAGTTAAGTCCCATAAGCTTAACAAACATTTGAACAAGTTTCATTACAATTAGAACTGATACAGAGCAAAATATTATCATGCAAATTATTTGATATGATGTTAAATATCACTAATTAATTCAGGGTCAGCCGCTCCTGTCTTCCTATTGTATTAACCCACATTAACCTTCCCCAGCCGGAATCATTCCCATCCATTTCATTTTTCACCACAAGACATTACACATATTGGCTTTTTAGGTTTACAGACATTTGAACATTTATAAATGTAGTGCCATGTGTTCAGAACAGAAGAATATAGCAGCCAATCGACGCCCTGGCCAGTGGATTAATTGCCATTAAATCATCTTCCAAAACCTTCACGTACCGCTCGGTAGTCACTTTGCCATAAGGAATATCGCATCGCCGGCCGCGGTGGCCGCGGGGACCGAGGCGCTTTAGTCACGGTCTGCACGGCCACTACGGTCGGGGGTTCGAATCCCCCCTCGGGCATGGATATTTGTGTTGTCCTAGTTCGTAAGTAGTTCATAAGTAGTTTGTAAGTTTAGGGACTGATGACCCCGTAGTTAAGTCCCATAGACTATACAAACATTTGAACATTTGAATATCGCACCGATTATTCCTTGGATCGGACACTGCAGATTACACAATCACCCGTTTATGATAAAGACTTCCAGACAGCCAAACGTTTATCCTCTGCCCCCCAAATGCTCCAATTTTCCTTATTGACGAACCCATGCAAATGAAAGTGTGCTTCGTCCCTAAGCCGAACCATATTCACATGCTCATGAGTATACTAATTCTCATCATGCCACGCAGCCACCCGTGCTGTTTGAACGTCCTAACGCAAACCGTTCAGAAGTTATGACGATCTTAATTCGTGTAGTTCAACAATTCTCACCCTGTATTTTAATGCGCTTACGCAGATAGTCCGGAAACAGTGTGCAAGAATTCTCATTGCTTGTGTCATGTTGAAAGGGCATTGAGGTTATTTGAACGGCCACAACATAAAATTGTACGACGATTTCTTGCCTGCATCGACGATGCAGCTTACAAAGCTTATGGAAGCAGACGGAGTTTTGGCGCCTCTAACATCAAGTTACGTGGCTCGTTACTGGTCCATATAACAGGGGAAATTTATGCGAGTATTGGCAAGTATTGGGCGGAAATTCTATAAGCTACGTCATTATCAGCGATCGGAAGTTGGGGCCCTTAGCTTGAGCGGAGTGCGAGGCAGAGGCGGAGTAGATTTTCACTTATACGTAACTTTCGAGCCGGTCGTCTTCGGACTACGGCCCCCAACCTCATATTGATACGTTTAAGTTCTTTCATTATGCTTCAAAGTTTGTAACATCAACAAAGAATCATCCTGTATAAGAAGTAGTCTGTGTGGTGAATACAATGATATGCAGTCGTTTACCACTGGAAGATCTCAAGAGTAGACGCACCAGCGAGAACTTACCTTGTTCACTAATTATTTTTTATACGATAAAAGCTTTCCATGAATTACGTAAGCACGTCCAAGCGTAATTAACTCTTTCACTCCCAGTGTTGTTCCTGGACAACAACGCATTAAAAGTGGATTTATACCGTATTTTGTGCATCAATCCTTAAAGTTGCATTTTCTGTGAACAACATGCTTCTAGTACGACATTTTGCAGCTTGGCACGGCGTGTAGCCACTTCTGAGGCATTAATCTGTCCATCTTGGAGGTTGTGTTGCGTTGCAGTCTGTACGTGGCTGAGAGTGTGGTTCCTTTTATTTTATTTTAGCAGTGAATTGTCTTGCCTTTGATGCTGTGGTGAAGATTATGCTAGCATTATTTATCCGACAGTGTTAACTATCCACAAAATAACGTCCAAGTAACAAAATACCTGTGTTTTGCATGAAATACATGACATAAAAAATCAATAGTTCGACCAAAAATTTTAAAACACATATTTTGATGTTTACTGCACTGAATTAAAACAGAAAACACTGAATTTTAATTTTTCCAAAGCTGATTTCATAATGTGGGACTGAAAGGGTTAAAAAGTATATCACTCCATAAAAGTACATAAAAAAATCGAAAATCGATGAGAAAATACGTAGATGAAATTGGTAATAGCGGTATGTTTTCATGATACGACATGATACGACATCTGAACGCATGAAAAAAGTTATTATTTTTCAAATGCTGGGAAAGGATACCACCTTCCTGTCAAATATAGCAGTAGTAATGAGATGTAACAGTCAATGATTACTACTTCAGAAACACTAAATGTGACCACAAACTTTAACTGACGGCCTCCTACACCGTGAAGCCTGAAATGATGTGCCAGGAAGTACGAGGATTGTCCTGAAAAAGCACATTAGCTCCCTGTCGAAGAAATGTCATTAGAACGGGATAAGACCTCGACGAATGTAGCGGGCAACGGTTACTACTGCAGAAACGTTAAATGTGACCACGAGTTTAATCTGATGGCCCCCTACACCATGAAGCCTGAAATAATGTGGCAAAAAAGGACATGCACTGTCCTACTTAATAAGTACACCATCTTGCTTTCGAAGAGTTGGCAGTTGTACAGAGGTAAGTACTTGTAGAACGTAGCGGGCACTGGGTATTACTTCAGAAACAGCAAATATGAACGCAAGTTTTAATTGGTGGTCCCCTACATCGTGATGCCTGAAATGGAAGATGTGTTTGGCGAGCGAATGCAGTCTGAAATAGGAAGCTCTCTACGCCTAACTTAGACACATGTACGTCCATTACTTGCATACGGGCAGAACCTACTCTCAGCAAGACAACAGATCATCATTACACTCTCCACTCGACTGTCTCTTTATGCGAGGGTAGTCATGGTTAGTGGTGTCAATGGCAGCCTGGCCAGGGCACATGCGATATTACTCCTGCAGCAAGCAGTTGGTTCCCAATGGAAGCTGATGACACAGGAGAAGGAACATACCCCCGAATATTGTATCCTGTAAGACGTTCGGTCGGCCGATTCGGCAGTCTTCGCGTGCTTCTGAACTACGCATATGTCCAGAACATGGTTAACAGTTGTTGGAACGTTGCACAGGCCACTGTTGAAATCAGCGTCGCATCAGTGATACAGTGTGCTTTACATGTGCAGCTATCCGCCGATATTTTCATCCAGCTTCCCATACGTCACAATGTGACGTCGATCAAATGGTTGAAGCTGTTCAAAACAAGTACGTACCCGTCGGGGGCATAGTTGTACCCTAGAATGAATGTCGCAAGACCTGTTCACCTCTAACCGCCGTACAGTTCCTGCTCGCAGAGTCAAAACAGATGCTGGGCAAACTGGCCTTCTGAGGGCCACTTTGTGTCCGATAACCGTGGCAAATTAATCATTAACAATACAACTGCTCAGTATGCAAATGTTAGCCGCGGCGGATTAGCCGTGCGCACTGGGGCGCCGTGCTGTGGTGCGCGCGGTCGTTCGTCGTCGAAGGTTCGAGTCCCCCCTTGGGCATGGGTGTTTGTGTTGTCCTTCGATTAGTTTAACTTAGTATAAGTAGTTTGTAAGCTACGGGCTAATAACCCAGCGGTTGATTCCGATAGATTTACAAACATTTGAACATTTATGCAAATGTTAAACCTTGGTTCCAGTGAACACTGTTACTAAGAAAGTCTCAATTTTTCGTGGCAATGTCGTGGCGATATAAAGTTTGTGGGAAGCTACGATCTTACCAAAGTTCGGAAGCTTGTGGGTGAAATAACCTCTTACACTAGTCAAAGTCTCTCTAAACGTGACGCAAACAGCTCGAAACTGTCACTTTGCACTTTCATTGGCACAACCGGTTAAAGATATTACCTCGCGGTCCCTAGTCCATCAATAATATTTGCCTTGATAGAAAAGCAATACTGTGTATGACAACACCACTCGTATCTGCAACCTTCCTATCACGATGTGCACAAATAACTTTTACGAGGTGGTAACTGAGCAAAACATTAACAAACACGAATTAGCACTGCAAAAAATTATTGCAAATTGTGCATACAAATTATTGCAAAATATTGATTAAAATACTATTAAATGCACTTTTAATAGCAAAAGAAGATTTGTGAAAACAATATCTCCCTTGAAGCGAGTTTAATAAAGAAAAGGCATTACTGTTATACAATTAGGCTTTGTACTGAACACTGTAAAATAGGGGGTCGTCCACAAAGTAAGTTCCGTTTCTGTTTCTATCTGTGGCAGCGCTACGATCGCAGTTCCGAGCCTACGCGGCAGTTACTCTGACTCAAGGAGAAGACATGTACGCCATTTTCAGATCGCTGCTGCCGACGTGTGCTTCTTTATAATGTCAGCCGTAATTGAAAATGCCACCGCGTGTGAAATCAGATCTGTGATCTAAATGCAAAGAAAGTTAAACCAAAGGAAATTCATCGGCAAATGTGCAATGTTTACGGACAAAATGCTATGAGTGATTCAATGGTTAGAAGATGGGTTAGACTGTTCAGTGAAGGATGTGATAAATTTCGAAGACTTGGTCTCGTTGGGCATTCAACATTCTTGCTGAACAACACAAAAAACAACGGATGGGCAGTGCACTTCAGTTTTTGATACGCTACAATGAAGAAGTCGATGGTTTTCTCTCTCGGATAGTCACGGGGGATGAAATTTGGGTATCTTACCAAAACGTAAATCAATAGAAAGGAGACACACTCCATCTCCAACGAAGTTTAAGCCTAAGCAAATCTTGACACCTTGAAAAGTCATGTGCGCCGTTTTTGGGGATAGAAAGACATTTTGCTGATTGATTTCTTACCACGAGGCCAAACAGTCAATGCACATAGTTACTGCAAGACATTTAAGAAATTTCACTGCTCGAAACAGAACAAGCGCCGAGGATTATTGTCAAAGGTTTTTTTCCCCATGATAATGTCCAACCTCACACGGCGAATGTGACAAAACAACTCTTAAGGGAATTTCATTGGGACATGTTTGATCATACTCCGTACAGCCAGGACCTCGATCTTAGCGACTTTCATCTCTTCTTACAACTAAAACCTGTCCTTGGTGGTCAACACTTGATGACGAGCTGAAAGAACATGTTACACTATTGAATACACAAGCGGCAACCTTCTATGAAGAAGGCATACAAAAACGTGTGCCACGCTATGACAAGAGCCTATATAGTTTCGGAAGCTATGTAGAAAAGTAGTTTAACAGTTGTAGATTTTTGTACGATAAATATTTTTCCTGTATCTGTACACGTTTGTTTTATATAAACAAACGGATCTTACTTTGTGGACATACCTCGTATAATCAATAGTTTAAGCACACAGTAGAAACTAATCTAGTTTTACAATGCTAGTCTTTCAATAACTAATTGTGGATTTTCTTATGACAGATAACATGAAAATTAAAAGCTGAAATAAAAATCATACAGAAAATATTTCGAATAGTTAAAATATATATTGTTGTTTAAAAAACTAAGTTAACAATTAGACAAACGTAAGGGAGTCCAGGAAGGAAGCTTAGGGTTTAACGTCCCGTCGACAACGTGGTCATTAGAGACGGAGCTCACGTTCGGATTTTTGGGGAAGGAAATCAAAAGAACCATCCCGGCATTTGCCTGTTGTACTCAGCGATTACATCAAACTAAAGGCGTCCTTGTGCAGCCGTGACGTGATCAAGTGACGAGGATGGGTCTTGCGGTACGTCGTGCTGAGCCTTACTGCACGTTACCGACCTTGCACTTGCAGCAGGGTTCCCAACATTTCCATACAGGTTTTCCTTCAGTCGTGACTGTGTAAAAGAGCTGTAGAAAGATCACGACATCTTCAAAGATAATACGGCGCTTTGAAAGAACCCATATTTCCATGATAACTCCAAAAACAGTGTGCCGCCGGTTCTCGCAGCCAAAATTTCGGAAACAATACGACACAACCAGAAGTTACTCTCTGTTTCTCTATTTCTTTTTCTCTCCCTCTTTCTCTCTCGTCTCTACTCAGGATTACACCACGAACAAGAGAATGCAGAATATGGGATCCTAACGCAACTAATTGTAAAAAATCTGTCCGAAACTGTACACGTGAGTACAGTTGGGTTGTTTGTAAAAAGTAGAGCGCTATGCCCAGGCGGCCATTTTCTTTGCAATCAAATGTTTAAAAAACACACACACACAAAAACGCACAGGCGGGTTTCACGGTCCACTTTAGGATTTCCTGTAGTTTTGTGATTTTTTGCAAACATTTCGGACACAAATAATAAAAATAGAAATTGATGGAAAGTACGATTAAGACTCTATGGCTGCGGCGGAGTGGCCAAGCGCATTGAGGCGCTATGTTTCGATGCGCGAGGCAGTTCCCCTTCGGAAGTTTGAATCCCCCCTCGGGAATGGATGTCTGTGTCGTCTTTAGTATAAGTTAGTTCATAAGTAATTTGTAAGTTTAGGGACTGATGACCACGCAGTTAACTCCCTTAAGCTTAACAAACATTTGAACATAAGACTATTATATTGTGATAAAATCTATGCACCCACCACGTAATATTCATTCTGACCGTATTTTAACAAACAGCCACAATTATTTGATTTTTGAGTTCAGCTTTGACAAAAATACTCTTCTTTGAACTTTTACCTCATAAAAATATTATTTTAATATCTCTCCCACATTTTCATTCTCACTTAATTTACTCATCTTAGGAAACGATCTTATCGTATAAATAGGAAAATGCCAATATTGCATTTTTTTTATTTCATTTATTCAAGACGACCGGTTTCGGCACTCTATGGTGTTATTTGGTCTCATTGGCATTAAACTGCTTGTTATAGTGCTCCACATAAAATTTGGTAGGTGTACTGGATGATAGTAATATAGAAAATCATGTGTTGGTGGATAGTCAGATATAAAATGGATGGCAGGTCAAAACCAAAACAGTAAGATATACATAAAATAATAACCACCATAGTGAGCATGTCTGGTTGGTTATATGGAGGTGCTCAACATTCGGCGTCCGGAAATCTGTCACGTGACATCCCTCGTCCGAAACCTTGCTCAAAACTCTCTTTTGTACACGCCACCTTGCTTTCTGTATTTGATGATTTTCTCATTATAACTCAAGCTTTGTCATTTCAAGCAATGGCGCAATGAAAATTATCAAAAGACTTCGTTCTTAGGACAATAAATTACAATGTAATGTCTAAAACTGCAATGTTAGCAGATAACACATGTCATCGATGTTACTAGAATTACGTATTACTCTCGCAGCTCTTCGGTGTAGCGTAATGGGGAAAGAATTAGTTTGTGAAGCTCGGACATCTTAGACGGTGGGCCGAAACGTGCCGCGCGCGGTGGCTCAGAGCGTTCGGTCAGAGTGATCGACGTGCTCTGTAACCAAAAAGTGAGTCAACAACGAAACGATCAAAATTGAGCAAAATAAACCAACGTCCACAAAGGAGCGATCAAACAAAGAACCAATGAAAAGAGAAAGGGCTCGACGCAGTCTGTAATAATAATAATAATAACCTGAGCAAAATTCTCAACGAACTTGATCAAACGAACGTAAAGCGTGGATCTACCTGAAGAAGAAAAAAATATAGATCAATATAGATGAAAACTTGCCACTGGAATTTTTTTTTTTTTCATCTTATTTCCCAAAAGGTTTTCGCACTCTCGTGTTAACTGAACACAACTACATCATGCAAGATTCTGAGTTGTTCAAAGATAACAGCGCTTTCTCTGAAAAGTGCATTTGTTCTATTTTGTAAACATATCATATAATACATACCAACGAATTGCAAAGATAGACTTCTTTATCACATGTACACAAACTGGGGAAATACTATTACAGTGACTGTTGTAAATGACGTAATGATAGTAGTAACTTTGTATATAGATGACATAGGTGGATCCAAGGAGGGACGGAGAGGTAAGGGTCATTCGGCTCACTGCACTGAGACTTTTGTTTGATTGCGCGTGGTGTAAAAAGGGGTGGCCGGTACTAGAGTCTTTCTTCTGAGTCAGAGTTTAGCTGACGATGAGAATTCTTTCACCGCCCCCCCCCCCCTCAGCAGGTAGTCCTGGATCCGACCCTTCTGCCCCTGATAGGTTGAGGGTTGAGTACTACAGCTTTGTGGAATTCGGTATTACCACCACACTTATTACGTTTGTTATTTTAGCCATAAACAGGAAGTAAGTCATATCAGAACTACAGAAAAGGTACAATCTACGTTAAAAACGTCCATAGCAACCATGCCATAAACAAACATTTTAGCAGACGCAGTGATTCTAATTAATGTTTTTCAACGTATTCCAATAATAGTGAATAATTGCTCAGAAAAATCAGGTAATTTGTTCCAATGTATACACTTGCATTCCGTTTCATTAAGGAACGACAGTTGCCACAAAAATCTAGCACTTTTTTTTATATGAAACTACCAGTATCTGCACGTTGTTTAAAATATTCATTATCACAGTATTCTCCCCGTTGTTATGCAAATGCTTCAGAAGACCAGTGTTGAATTCGTTGTTATGTATTTCACGGCACGTTCACGAAATAGAACAAACGCAAATTTTAGAGGGAGCACTCTTATACTGCACAACTCTAAACATTGAAGACGATAGCTCTAATTAATAAGAGTGCCGGAAAACCTTTTAGGAGCCAAGGCCAAAAAATAGTGGTAGTGGTGTGTTTCGAACTGCAGACTAAATGCATCACAAGGTAGCGCCATGTACCGCAATACCCACTACACCACAGCGACCAACTACGATTTTGTATCTTAATTCCCGTACTATTGATGGCAGTTGCTAACAGCTAAATTGACATTTTTAAACACTAGATTATAATTTATCGTACTATGGACGATGTGCTTTTTTTAATTCTTCAGTTCGCCACTGCTTTGAAATGACAGCGCGTAAGTTATAATAAGAAAAACATACAATACAGGAAGCAAGATGGTATGCCAGGGAGTTCTGGGCGAGGAATGTCACGTGACATTTCCTAACACGTGGTTTACGTAAAATAAAAAGGCGGTGTCAATTCGCCGTTATTTTCACAAATATCTCTGTAACGGTTCGAGTTAAAAAAAACACGACAGAGAAACGTTGTAGAGAATTTTCTCCTTCACAAACTGGATTATTCAGTTTCCTTGTCAGACGAACGGTTTGTTTGCAATTACAATAACATTACAAACAGCTTTTTTTACTGTTACTGACGTATTGTTTCTCCGAAAAATTTGAAAAAGGGAAGTTCTGGTCTCTGATGGCCAACAATAATGTCTGTAAAATTTGGTGTCGATCGGTTGAATGGTTCGACTTGAAAAGTGGAAATACGTTACGGATAGACAGTCAGACAGACATCGTCAAATCGACGTTATTTTTGCAAATATCTTTGAAATGATACGAGTTATGAAAAAAAGATAAGATAGCAAATTTGTAGAGAATGTTCTTCTCTACATATTCGGTTATTCAATTTTCGTGTCGGATGAACGGTTAAGCCGTTATTTTCATTTAAATTTCGAGCTGTCTAAAGGCGATCGCAAAGGCCACTTTTAGTGCTATAATCGTAACCTAAAGTAGGCCAGTAAGAAAAGGTCTGCCTCACAGGGACCCGAATGCTTTAGCACAAAACTGATTTTCCATGGTTATTTCAGTAAGTCTTCAGAAACATCGTCTTGTCGTTTAGGTTCCATGTAAAGATAGTTCAAGTGTCGGCTGCTGCCATCTGACAGATCGTAGTAGTTTTCAGATTAGTCGGAGAAACCATTTAAAGGGTTGCTGCTCATTAGTTGCGACAATCATATAATCCGGAACTACGATAACAACTTGTAGCTAGGATTGAGTAGGAAGTTCTCGGATTTCCGACCGCGTCAAGTGGTTAAAACTCCACAAGCGTTCGGCCAAGCGATCCTTGGGCATTGTCATATGGTATGACTGCCTACTGACTGCTATTACGGGCTCATATACACTAGCTGCCACGAGAAAGACAGGCCGCGGTGCAAATGTGACGTGACGCGATCAACTGATGCCTGATGCGCGGCCACAGCGGCCAGCCACCGCGCCTGCTCAGGCCTCACCTGTCATACTCGTTGGCCTCGAGCTGCCGGCTGTGACGTCACTGGTGCCCCGCGACATGGCCGTATATGGCCGTGCGTTGAGTCGGTGTTGGATGCGCCCGTTTTAACTGCGCGATCGCTGGATCCCACGCCGCGCTGAGCTGCAGGACGCCGTCTCTGTTAATGGTGTTTTAATTTCGATGGCTTCTTTAATTACACAGGCACAGAAGCCGTTACTGCGAGCCACAACGGAGGTTTCATCAAATTTGATATTAGGACCGTTTTCTAAAGCATGCTCAGCTAATGCAGATTTCTCTGGATATCATAAACGATAAAACCTTTCATGTCCCTACCTGCGTTGTTTGACAGTTGGTACTATTTGTCCGATATAAGACTGGCCACACTCGCTAGGTATCTTGTAGCCCCCAGGTGTTCTGAGACCTCTGCGTCTTTAACTGGTCTCCTTATTTTTGTCGGAGGCTAGAAGACTGATTTGATCTGTGTCTCTTTAGCAGGCGGTTATTTAGCACGACACTGAACACAGAACGGCAGAAAAGCAAGTCTCTTGTCCTATTCCACGTCAGTGGTCTTACTGTGCTTCTTTCCTGCGATCGCATTACTTATTTCATGACCGTTGTAACCATTATTCCTGAAGACCTTGCGTAGATTGGTCAACTCATGGGGACAGGTTATCTGCATCTGATATTCTTGCACGATGTACCAAAGTCTTTAATACAGTGTGCTTCTGTTGCGGGTGATGATGGCTAATGGCGCACAAGTACAATTCGGTGTGGGAAGGTTTTCCATAGACGCTGTGGCCAAGGCATCCATTTTGTTTGCGACGGTCGAGGACGTCGAGGAAGGGCAATGTATTCTCCTTTTCTATCTGCATGGTGAAATGCCACCCGCGGTGGAGTAGCCGAGCGGTCTAAAGCGTCTAGCTGCAGAGCGCGCGGTTGCTCGCCGTGGAGGTTCGAGTCCTCCCTGGGGCATGGGTGTGTGTGTGTTGTCCTTAGCTTAGTTTACATAGGTTTAAGTAGTTTGTAAGCTACCGACTGATGACCACGCAGTTTCATCCGATAGATTCACATACTTTTTTTTTTTTTTTTTTTTTTTTTTTTTTGAAATGCCAAGATCGCGGTATTTCGTCTTTATTTATAGCAGACGACCGGTTTCGATGTACATAGACATCATCTTCTGATGTCTAAGGGCGAACATAAAATGTATGGTTACAAAAAACCAACAAAGGAACAAAATGTTCAAATGTTTGTAGAACTTATGGGACTTAACTACGGGGTCATCAGTCCCTAAGCTTACAAACTACTTATCAACTACCTTATACTAAGGACGGCACAAATATCCATGCCCGAGGGGGGATTCGAACCCCTGATCGTAGTGGCCATGCAGACCGTGACTGGAGCGCCTCAGTCCCCTCGGCCCTGGCACTACCTTTGTCTATTTTCTTATAAATAAGAATTCTGGCTTCAGACAGTTTGAATGGTAGCTTGTTTTTCATTCATCTGTTAGCAGTGGTCTTAAAATAGTACACATGCCAGTCCTCGCAGAACTAACAATCACGTGAAAACAAAACCTCTAATTTGTTGTACTCTAATTATTGAGTAATAAGTCGACAATAATGACCTTCAAACACTGCAGCCAACCTGTAAAATGAAATACAAGTCCTAGCACTAAACCTAACAGTAAAACAATATCTGTGACAAGCAGTGGTTGATGTTCAGTTTCGGCAAAACTCGGTTTCTGGAGATGTCGAGTTTAGAAAAATTTCACAGTTTTGTGTGCAAGATTATACAGGCAAATAGTAAGTTTCGATATATTACGTGTCCTGCAATGGATGTATCTAATTTATAAGTACACGAATATGCATATAACTCATTTTTGCAAATTTTGTAGCTGTTGAGTTTTGTGAAGACGCTCCTCAATTGGATGGGTACCATCGGGTCTTCCCATAAGTACGGCTTTTGCCTGAGTGGTGTCTGGTCTGCTAGCATTTTGTTCTGCCCGTCTTATTCTCCGTATTTGAGTTTTAGTATGGCAGGCCGTTCCAGCAGGCTGCTCCGCGAGCAGGAGCGCACACGAGCGCTCAGTACCCAGCTCGGAGCTGCCGTCGTGGGGGAAGCTGACGTCACGCTCGCCAGTACTCGGCCAGACGTAAGGACACAGACGCGTTCGTTGAATTCTCGTCAGTGGGTGGTTGTGACGACAGCAAAGCTGTGTAGCCGCCAAAGCCTAGTGCCTACTTCTTTATACCAACTGTGAGACTGACGTCCACAATGTCTGGTGCATCACAACTCTCATTCCACAAAAATATTCCAGCTACATTGTCTTTACAGAAAAAATCGCACTGACGTGTTTTACAGCCCACTTTAGATTTGTAATTTTATAAGTTTTTGCAAACATTTCGGAACAAAATAATGATAAAAAATTATGGTGATATGATTACGACTCTAGTATTGTGGGAATATTTATGCACGTAATATTCTTTCTGACCATATTTTAACAAACAGCCAAAATTATGATACTTGATTTTAGCTTTGACAAACATACTCTTTTTTGAACTTTTACCTCTTCGAACTATAATTTTAATATCTCTCACGCCGGCCGCAGTGGGGTTCGAACTCCCCCTCGGGCATGGATGTTTGTGTCGTCTTTAGTATAAGGTAGTTGATAAGTAGTTTGTAAGTTTAGAGACTGATGACCCCACAGTTAAGTCCCTAAAGCTTAACAAACATTTGAACATTTTTTGTAAAGTGGCACACACTGCTGCATTGATTGGGTGACATGCTTGTAATGATAGTCCGTCACGTTGGCCAAACCGCGGTGCCTGTTCTGTGGAAGTGGCTAGCTCAACTGTCTAGTAAGCAGGACATTTTCATATGCTGCCGTTGGTCATTCGACGCCTGATGACAGATGACGCCAAATCATTTCACTGTTAGTCCTCATATGTACATGTACATTTCATTTCTTTTGCTCCTACCACTTAAGATATCATCAATTTCGTAATAACAGTTCTCCAAAATATCCATCCCCTTGAGAGATCCCATATCTTCGAACAAATTTCACTCACATTCTTTCCATATACTTTCACCTTGCTGTTACAGACAAATGCAAGCATAATTTGTGGTGCTAGATATCCTTGTCTAATCCCATCTTACATTGCGTAACATCCCTTTCCTGCACGTATAATCCCATCCTATGCATAGATACCAATATTCCCTTACACTCAATCCTCACAATACAAACTTGAAAAACTCTCTTCCACCCCACCCTCTCATTCCAGGTGTAATTTGCCGTCTCACCGATCCATTCAATTCCGTTAATTAAAAAATTACAGTTACGTTACCGGCAGCAGTTCCATCAACGCTGGTAACGACGTTAAACTGGTCATCTCTGTCATGCATCGTTACATCAAGATAATTGATTATAGTGAGGAAATTCGCCCGTTTTAACAACCCTCTTGCATTTTACATTAACGTCTATAGTATAAAAAGGTAAAGCAGTCAACAATTCGAAGATTGGTTTGAACACCACAGTGCTTTACTATGCATGGTCCGCTTCCTTCGACCTTCATAAGTCCGTAGCTTAGAAACTACTTAAACTAAGGTAAACTAACGTAAGGACAACATACACACCCATGCCCCAGAGAGGACTCGAACCTCCGACGGCGAGCAACCGCGCGCTCCGCAGCGAGGCGCCTAGGACTGCTCGGCTACTCCACCGCGGCGAGTAATCAGTTCCTGAAAGGTTAAATATCACATACTTAGTTGCTGAGAGTACACCCTCTTTGTTTTGAGAGAGGAGGAGGAGTGAGCGGGGATAGAATAAAACCAATCAATAAGAGAAATAAAGTCTTAATAATTACCAAAAAAGCGTCTATTAAGTTAACGTTACTGCTTAATTTGAAAGTGAGCAGATTATCAAAGAGACACCTGACGAGCAGTCCTTTATAGTTTTAGGTACCGATACGCTAGAAATCCTCGCAAATGAGTATGTAAGTCGGTGTAGTTTTCATTTCTGGACCGGGTCGGCGGTAAATTGCATTTCGAATGAGTTTTTTTGCTTCCGTGAGTGTATAGACAGTTGAAACTAGAGATCTAAAAATACGGTTTCATACGGTTGAATTCAGAAACTTGTCGTTTTAAACAATTTAAAGCCATGTATGATTCGACAGAGGTTCATTTCATCCTGGTTGTCAGACAACCCGCAATACCATTATGCAGTGTGAACTGCATACACATCAGGCGCTACCATTCGGACGAGGAAGGAATCCCGAAACAACTAAAAGTGAACTAGCGCAATAGCCGACTGGTTTATATAAAGCCAGACACTCCTCAGTTATTGTTGCGCTGAGCTGTCATATGCAGACAGGACAGGAGAGTTAGTGCAATACGTCCTCGATCAAAGGTGTGGCAGCTCTTCGATGTACGGTAAGTTGATGGTAAAAGACACGCAACAAATAAATATTGTAACAGCACATATCGTAACGCCTTGGCATCATGATTAAAGGAACATGTTACCAGATGCCATCTGTACCCTCAGTCTGTTAAACGTATAGCTTCAGATGATACATCACAGGTGAACAGGAGAAAAGCAGCATGTAAATCTATGCTTACTGCAGCAAATATGCTGTATCCACGTTTTAAAGGGGAAACCTTTAATCAGTAACAGGAAGTGTTTGTTTCTTCCACAGAGAAGTTTTTTAATTGCCATTATTATTATTAACATTATTATTATTAATATTGTTTTTAATGCAAGGTTTTGATTTATATTTTGCAGTCATAAATAATGAAGACATTTTACAATGTTTTCTTGTAGTGTAATTACGTTTCGTAATTTGTCATTTGTGCTTTACACAAAATTTAGAGTCACATATCGAAGGTAATTGTACTATATTTCTATATTGAGGGCTATGAAATATATATAAGAAATAAAATAATCATTGTAACATTTTGGATGTCTAATGATTCGGTTTGCACACTGAATCGACATGGTTTTAAACATGACCGGAACTCTAGTTGACACACTGTGACATCCTGTTGAACTAAGGCCGTACCCAGAAAAAAATTTGGGGGGGGGGGGGTTATGTCACCAGGCTGGGGGTCCGGGGGCCCTCCGTCAAAAAATGTTAAAAATTGTCAAATAACACATTTCTAGGCAGTTTTAAGCTTTTTGCCTTTTTATTAACTTAAGTAAGGGTTACAATAAAGTATGATTAGACTCGGAATTTTGTCTAAAAAATAAGAGGATTTTTATAGATCAATATGTCCTTGCATTAACATATAATTTCTAGACAATTTGAGAAAAAGAGTTTCAAAGTTGAAAGCTTAATAACTTTTAATTTCAATTACGAAAATAATTTTCCCTGATGCATATTTTCAAATCATACTACATATGTTTAGATAATATTTATTTCACTTTGTTCTAAAGTGCAAATAGACCATGTTGCCTAAAATATATTGTTAGTGAAGAAACAATACCGCGTAAGTGACAAATTCCTGATTTAGCGTTTTTCAGTTAGTTGATATCCTTGAGTCTCAGTGCATGTACTGAAGCTGCCAGAGTGTCAAATATTTAATTATTAAAAAAAAAGCACACACACACACAAAAGCAAAAAGTCGAAGTAAAGCAAAACCGCATATCTGAATCAGCGAAAAAATTGATGTAACTACCGCCTATCTCAAAATGTTCAAATGTTTGTAGAGTCTATGGGACTTAACTACGGGGTCATCAGTCCCTAAACTTACAAACTACTTATGAACTACTCATTTTGTTTCGCCACCGCCCCAGGCCTCCAACAGCCTTAGTCCGCCACTGGAGATACCTTTTTCAGAGTGAGTCACAGAGATAGAAAGGTGTTTTATTAACTTTATCCAAATAACAGTAGTATGAAACATAGTACTGTCTGTGCTGCTTTTCTTCTGGTTTTTATTAATGGTATTATTGATATTGTCATTCTCATCTATACGTGAATATGAGCTAAATCTCTGATGCTCCTAAATTAATTTACAAATTTCTTTACCTAGAATCACAGTTGTCCGTATGCAAGAATGCTAAAAGTAATTCAGTTGGCAATGGAAACGACAGTAGCATATTTGTGCTAAACGCGGATCAGAAAATTCGGAAAACTTAATGGGAGATGACGGACGCAAGGTTGTTGAAAGTGAATACTAAGAATATTGCGGTGACTTGCGTAATGACAGAAAAAGGAAATCTAAAGCTTCCCCTGAAGATTGGGAGAAAAACGCCAACAATATTCTGAGAATGCGTAGCTAAGCGTATATTGGTTATTTAACAAATCAAAGTGGCAAAAATTTGTAATATGATCAGAAATTTAAAACAGTGTCACGATCCAAATTTAGCACTTATAAGTCACGTTCCGTATTAAGCATTCTAGACAGTTTCTGGTCTCTCCTGTATAAAGTTCGTGTTTTGTTACTTCTGCGGTATTGTTTCTTCACTGACGTGTGGCTTTCGGTCGTCGAACGCGCTCAGAGCTGTCATGTTAATTGACAGAATAGCTGCCAGCGAGTTTTTACTTTCATATATGAACTATTAGAACTAGAATGTATACTGATCACGATTTTTATCGACCTCCGGTTTTTGACAGATCTTTACCTTTCAGGATCCTTTGAAGCCATTCCGACCATTTTCGGAGTGATGTATGTACCTGTGTCTGTGTGTGTGTGTTTGTGTAAACTCTCTAGCTCTAAAAGACGTGAACCGATTGGAATGAAATTTTGCACACCTGCCTTATATCAAAATCGGAAGGTCGTTCAACCTTTGGGCGGAATCGGTCTACCGGAAGTGGATGCCGCTATAAGGCCTAAATCGTTAATCGCATATAACTTAAAAAGCATTGGTTTAACGGAAAAAATATCATTTATGAAATGATAAGAATCGCAAAACAAACAACCTTTGTTAACAAGATTTTTCGCTATCTCTAGTGTGGAAGGCCCTAGGGCCGGATGAAGTCTCAAATGAAAATCAGAATAACTCGAAAAGGGCCCAATCAATATGTTTTGAAGACGGAATTACTCACGAAGAAGATCCGAACAACTTTTCCATGAGACAAAATATTCCAGCCACAACTATTTTGGAGACACAAAGTCGCAAATTTTAATAATACAACACAAAGGAAAATGACCTTTCGGATATACAGTATCTCCATAAGGTCGATTATATGAAGACCTCGGGGGAAAATAATGATAACCCTCATTTATGAAGTACTGAGATATGACGACTTTTATGTTTGAAAAAATAGTTTCTATTACATGTTTTAATATTTTTTAATATTTATATTTGCCAACTTCTGCATCTTCTTGTACTACTTGAAGAAAATGAAACATTCTGTCGGATGTGATTATTTGCATCAAATACTGTACATTAAAAATACAGAAGGTGAGGGTTTTCATTATTTATCCCCGAGGTCTTCATATCATTCATTCATGTTGTACAGTAATAAGAATAAAACATGTAGGGATAGAACTTACAAGATAAGTCGGTAGTAGAGTATTTGCTATTCACGAAACAATTATATTACAGCGTAATACCGCAAAGGCTACTGAAGTCGCGGATTGTTACGTAGCAGATGTTGGCAGCCAAAAAAAAAAAAAAAAAAAAAAAAAAAAAAAAAAAAAGCACCGTGACGTGCGCATTGTAGCTATTGCCAGTTTTCGCCGCTAGGGGCGGTTCGTCAAGTTATCGTAACAACTACTAGTGCAGCTCGTCTCCGCTGCTCGCGCATGCGCAGTAGCACTCTCGTCCGTTTTAAGTTGAATCAGACACTGTTTTGAAACTCTTGGTTATTTGCTTATGAAGATCAATTATAATTTGAGAAAATACCATTCCTATATGTTTAAAAATAATTATCTTTGGAAAATTTCGGGGGGGGGGGGGGTTCAACCCCTCTGACCCCCCTCTGGGTACGGCCTTGAGTTGAATGCATCGACATAAGAATCGTGCGCACGTAGCGGCGGTGAGTTGCTGGCAGTGGTCGCCCTGTTGGCACCGACGCCATCTATCCGCGTACGGCTGAAGCTCCAGCACGTGTATCGCTGCGCGGAAGTGGCGTGTTTCTTGCGCGTGATTCGAATGCTTCACCAGCAGGAGTTCTGAGAAATACGTTGGTATTGTGTGCGTGTCCATTTAATGCGGCATATCTCCAGGACTACATCCGCCTTGCGCGTGGCGTAAACTGAGAGCATCAAGCAATGGGGAAGGAAGTTGATCTGGTATTGTATTTCAAATCCATTAGTCCAGCTTTTATTTAAAATGCAGTTTGTGTACGTTATATTGTACAGATGAACTGGGCGCAATACGACAAACTGATTCTTACTACCAAAGCCTTATTTACGACCCTGCATTTAAATGGCAGTTCCTGATATGTATCATCTATAATTCTTATATGAAAAAGAATTAGCACTAGGAACGTCTTCAGTTTGGTCTTAAATAGTGTCACTCGAGAAATTTATAGTTTTCTAACATGGTATTGCGCGTATTCCGCTAGAGTGACAAACCTTTTTGTGGTGGCGTGATGTTTACATTTAGTTATGCTGTCCATTGATACCTTTTTATAAACAGGAAAAAAGGTTTTGCACTGCTAACATCAGGAAAAAAAACTACACAGTGAAATAAAGAACAATCATAAAGCTAAGTGCACTTTTCGGAAAAACGCAATATTCCACACCTCTGAAATCAATATCTGCTTCTATCAATGGTACTGTTCCACGAATTAAAAATATTGAATCATATCGACGGTTCAGGGCATTAAAAAATTCAACTGCGGAGTTTACAATTTGTGCTGGACCGGGATTCGAACGCGGATTTCCTGCTTCGGGCCAGTATCCGCCTTCACCAATTGCCTCTCTTTTAATCTCTTATCGCTGTTTTCCGTTTTCCTTTTCTCACAGTAGTCGAACATAAAAATTTGGCAGACATTCGACATCATATACTTTTAACCACATTTTTCCTTTTTATTTTTACGGTGGATCATTGCCAACTACTTCATCGGCGGCCACATAAAGACAATTTTCCTCTTAATTGACATGGAGAAAAAATTAAACAAAACAAAGTTTGTTAATTCTAATAATCCTCGCTCTTTTTTCTTTCTTTGAATTCCTTTATAATAACAAGAAAAGATTGAAAAATTCCACTTCTAGCCATTATGTTCTTAGTAATTTTTCTTGCCAGAATAAATAAAGTAAATAATCATAATAATTGTGTGATTTACCTTGGTCCTATTTTGGAGAATACGTATATTCCTAAGTTAACTAATTTTTGAGTCTATGCCATGCTGACTGTCTCTCATCGTGTCCTTTGGAATGAAATATAATGTAATATATACAGTATTCGTGCCGTTTGTAGTTCTGTTAAAAGTGCGGGTTATTACAATGACCATTCATTGAAAATCCTTTCCGAAATCGTATCCTGGCTACAGCTATGCTTGTTGACGTGTTCCTCAGTGTGTATGCGCGGATACCCCATCCTCGCCTGCGCGGATTCTGAAATATGGGACCATTCACCGAACTTTCCAAATGTTTGTAGAACTAATGGGACTTAACTCAAATCAAAAATGTTTGTTAAGCTTATGGGACTTAACTACGGGGTCATCAGTCCCTAAACTTACAAACTACTTATGAACTACTTACGAACTAGGACGTCACAAATATCCATGCCCGAGGGGGGGGATTCGAACCCCCGACCGTAGTGGCCGTGCTGACCGTGACTGGAGCGCCTCAGCCACCTCGGCCAGCGGGACTTAACTACGGGGTCATCAGTCCCTAAACTTACAAACTACTTATAAACTAGCTAATACTAAGGACGGCACAAATATCCATGCCCGAGGGGGTATTCGAACCCCCGACCGTAGTAGCCGTGCAGACTGTGTCTGACGCGCCGCAGAACGCTCGGCCACCGCGGCCGGCCGAATTTTTCAGACGCACGTGTATAAAACGAAATCAAAATCCTGGTGTTCCTTTCTCTCGCGCGATATTCGAAAATGGATCGGTACATAAACAGTCTGAAAGCAGTTCGATGAACCCACTCTCAGGTATTTAAATGAGAATTGCAGACTAGCTATGTACTGTAGATGTAGATCTGATCATCTACTTCCTCTTCCTTTTCTACAATACTGTTTTTTATAATGACGTGTAAAAAAAACTTCTTTGTAGTAGTGCCCTTCATATAAAGAATACGAAGATCCAACTGCTGTGTAGTGTGTGTATTTTCAAAACATTAAATCATCAAAATTTTGCAGCTACATTAAAGATGCCAGCCATCATTATCGTACTTGAAACGATGTACGTTATGGAAAAACTAATTGTTCAGGGGGAAGTGAATGTCATTTTCTATATTTTTATCAAATCAAATCAAATGTTTGTTAAGCTTATGGGACCCAACTACGGGGTCATCAGTCCCTAAACCTACAAGCTACTTACGAACTAGCTAATACCAAGGACGGCACAAATATCCATGCCCTAGGGGGGATTCGAACCCCCGACCGTAGTGGCCGTGCAGACCGTGACTGGAGCGCCTCAGTCCCCGCGGCCACCGCGGCCGGCTATATTTTTATGTTAAGACTGAATTTCAAAAGCATATTTTAAATAAAAGTCAATAACTAGCAAAGAACAGTATTCTTAAAATGTCTTGTGGTCTTAAGACACTCCTTTCTTGGTAGCACAAGTTATCGAAAGTTTATTGATATTTCTAAGAGAATGAACTAAAAGATATTTTCAGGTTCTAGATCATACTAATACATCCGTAAACTTTAAAAAGTTGTTACTATAAATCAACAACGGTTAATAAAACCTGTATTTCTTCTGATTTTTTAGGGGTGCATATAATAAGTCCCTCAACCCTGGTAGGTCGCGTTACGATAAATATGCCAGGTTTAAGTTTCACTAGTAGATCGGCCAGCTGATTTTCAAAGTGAACAAACAAAATTCTCTAGGAGGAAAATAATTTCGGCTGTCAACTTAGACTGTAACATACCATGAATACAATATTTTTCTAAATTTAAGAGAATTTTTTATTAAAAGGCGATAGTTTTATGATGACGGTACGACAATCGCGAGCTCTTCATATCCAACCCTGGTTACTACATACCATTTGTCTTTCTCTCATATATGCTACCATAAGGCGCATGGGGCCAGCAGCTACTGTATGCATTGTACACAGAGGAACGAAGGTTTTACAAAGCTCTTTATAGACCGTTCGTATTCACGTATATCACTTGTATGCTATCAATTTATTTCTCAAGCAACATACACTCAAAGCAACAAGACTTCACCATACTGTTATAACAAACACTGCAAGTGTCAAATCTGTGAAGTTACTAGCAGTTGCAAATACGTGACATTATTCTTACCAACATGCGCCTAACAGCATTTTTGTATATTTTTTTTTCTTCAATCCAAGGAGTGGAACCCATCAGTACTAGGAGGCTGAAGTTCATATTCCCTAGGTTAGCAATTAAACTGCGAGTCACCCCAAGGTCATTACTATTTAGTAAATAGCTAACAAATCGTACACTACATAAAATAAACTACTAACGAGTACAGCGTATTTTTATCAGGCTTACTTACATTGTGGCTCTTGTGCTCGACGACTGTTTGCTGACAATTTTCTACAAATGAAACAATTGTTTACTCAAATATAGATTTCAATCACTGTGTGATCATTATCAATGCTTAAAACTGAACGTAACCTCCAACATGGAAGTCGAAAAGTTTTATATGTTTTAACTATTTCTTTTGATCATTGATAATGATCACACTGTGATCGAAATCTAGATCTACATATACATCTACAAAGATATTCTGCAAATCACATTTAAGTGCCATTAACCACTTTTATAACTTTTCTCTACTGTTCCAATCTGTAATAGCGCGCGGGAAGAAAGAACACCTAAAACGTTCCGTTTTCGATCTGATTTCTCTTATTTTATTGGAATAGTCGTGTCTCCATAAGTAGGTGGGTGGTAGCAAAATATTTTCACATTCAGAAGTAAAAGTCGGTGATTGAAACTTCGCAAACAGATCATGCCGCAACGCATAACGTCTTTTTTTATTTCCACCCCAATTCGTGCAACATTTCCGTGACGCTCTCCCCCCCCCCCCCCCCCGTAACGTGATAAAACAAAACGAGCTGCCCTTCTCTGAACCTTCTCATTATCTTCCGTCAGTCCCACCTGGTGAGGGTCTCACACTGGGCAACAGTACTCCAGGAGAGGACGCACCAGTGTGATGTAGGCACTCTCTTTGGTGGAGCTGGTGCATCTTCGAAGCGTTCTGCCAATGAAACGTAATCTTTGGATCGCCTTCCCCACAATATTTTCTGTGTGTTTTATCCAGTCTACGTTGTTCGTAATTGTAATTCCTAGGTATTTAGTAGAATTTACGACCTTAAGGTTTGATTTATCGCTAAACAATATATTTACGATTGATTGCTGACAATTTTCTACAAATACATTGTATTTTCATTTTCGATAGCAAAAAATTGCATCTTCAGTACGGAACACATAATAAAACTGCAAATTATCCTTGTTTCATACCATAGATGACTACTGCATCAACAGAGGCCAAATCGTTGGTTTGTGAAGTTTTCATCTGTATGAATGTTTATTTGCAAAGGTACCACAAGAAAATTATTAAACCGCTGGGATATGGGAAGGTACGTGTCGCTAATTTTCACAATTGGGCATTTTTTGCTTTTAATTTTCTAACGTTGATTGTCTTAATACTTTTCAACGTGATCATGATTTACGCTAAACAACACTGTGATTATCATGAAACAGAGGACTCAGTTACCACTGCAAAGTAGTTTTTCAAGTCCTCACAACAAACGGCCGATTCGTCCGTCGTTGCTCCGGTTTTATAAGGTAGCTTGGAAGTAGACGGTAATTTTTTGTAATAATTACTGATATTTGTTGCGTTCTATCTCGTTCCTCTTTTCCTTATTCGATTTTGATAGCCTGGTCATTGTTTTTATCTGCGACACAGATTTCCAGTGATAACGAACCACAATTCAGTTACGCTAATCTGAGGTTTAGTCAACCCAGCGGTGACCGAAAACGGAGTATGCCTGTTGCAACTTCACCTCTCACGACTTTGTACTGAATAATACGGATCTGATTGTTGTGGCTAGCCATCAAAGCTGTGCGCATTGTAAACGCTCAAAATAGCCGAACCTCGGCTCCAGCGTCGGAACTATTCGGAGCGAGCCGATTGCTTTGCAGCTTAAGACTGGTGGCCTTTCTATCAACAAAGCTTCTGATTTACCGGGGGGGGGGGGGGGGGGAATTCAGTAATTTTTTAGGGGGTTTAACAGCTGTAAGGTTTCTTAGTTTAGAAATTAATAACATGAGGCTAACAAATCATTATAAAATAAACATAATTGCTACATCTATGCCGTTATCCTATTTTCAATCCTGATACTACTAACTTCACTTGACCTTAAACAAATGACTTTTTTCACCTCATAATGTTCCATGCTCTGAATATTGTGGCCTTCCTTTTCTCCATATGAGATATCTCGTAGCCTGCGAAATGTTGAGATGTTTGTAACTCTATCGGCCTCAGCTGCTGGGTTATTAGTCCGTAGCTTACAAACTACTTAAACTAAGGTAATCTAACCTAAGGACAACACAAACACCCATGCCCGAAGGGGACTCGAACCGTCGACGGCGAACGGCCGCGCGCACCGCAGCACGGCGCCCCAATGCGCATGGTTAATCCGCCATGGCTAGCCTTAGAATCCCCCCCCCCCCCCAACAATTTAGTGGTAGTGACGCCTACGCTACTCTGCGTAACTTTTAGCACAACAACTGATCAGTGCAGGCGCATACTCCCATGATTTATAAGCACTATAGTCTGATTTAAATTAGTTGTCACTTGACGTTTGGGGGCCAAAGCTGCAGCGTTGTCACTGGCTGGCTGCAGCCGCCACAGCGCATCGCTCCACGCGGCGATAGAAAATCGCTTTAAAGCCTCTAACTTCTACAAGAATCGAGTAAAAAATTTCAAATTCACACACGATGTACGTATCTATAAAGTCTCACAGTATGTCAAAAATCTATCCTTGATTTTAATTAGGGCAAGAGCTACGTTAATTTGTTTGAAACTATTAAAATTTTTCTAGTTCGCTAATAGCTTCAAACTTATCACTTCATATCTTAAAAACTATTGGTCTCAAAACAATAATTTTTTTCCATTCATTGCTAAAGTAACCCGCTTTGCAACGAATCTTTAAAAGTTTTCGTAGTGCATTGCGTTTCCGGTATATAAATTTCTGAAAACTACGTTTTTACGCATCTATGTCAATATTGAACTCGTAACTCCTGCATTCACCCATGTCTCATCAAGCCAAACGATATCGTCAAAATTAGTCCCTACTAATTCTCTAAGAAAGCGGCATCGCCAAGCTGCAATATCTTGCCGTTCCATTAACAACTTTCTTCCAGAAATTGATTTATAGCGAAAACCTAACATTTTCACGATTCGTAACAAGGACGATTTACTGCCTTCAAACAGGTCCGCTGCTACAAGAGTAGCGTGTAGTTTTTTTGAGTGTCGGATACTCCTTCCTCGAATAAAATGCGTATATCTGCCGTCGAATCGCATCTTCCCGAAAAGAGTCGAGTTTTGTTACTCTCTTCTCGAGCTGCCTCTTCTTCCCAGGTGTCTCCAACTTCGATGATTCACCTGCGTCTTCTTTTGCGAATTTCTCCTTGCAGATCCTGATCACTGATCGCTCGCCGATTTGCAGAGCAACTGCAGTTCGCTCCACCACTTTATCCAAAGGAGCAAGAGGCCCTCCTACATCCCTCTCTCTCTCGAAATACTCCCTCAGAGAACACACGTATTCACGCGTCTGACTCCGTATAACGACGCCATGTTCGCCACTTTTCGGAAGTTTCCGAGGTGAGTGCAGCCTCGGTCTTCCTCTCTTTCGACTACTCTCGTCGCACATCGTAAAGCACTCTAAGCTAAATTCACAGAAACCTGTCAGTCGCACGTCTACAGCGGCTCACTGAGGACTGGCTGCCACATGCCTTGGGAAGCGCGCAGCGGAACGGAACTGGCAACACAGTGGGACCGACCGACGCCCCATTGGTTTATGGCTGGCGGGAGCCGTGCGGCCCGCTGCCTGTCAAGTGACAACTAGTTTAAATCAGACTATAAGAGACAAACAGGAGCCGCGGTGGAGTAGCCGAGCGGTCTAAAGCGTCTCGCTGCGGAGCGCGCGGTTGCTCGCCGTGGAGGTTCAAAACCTCCCTGGGGCGCGCGGGTGTGTGTGTGTGTGTGTGTTTTGTCCTTAGGTTAATTTACCTTAGTGTAAGTAGTTTGTAAGCTACGGACTGATGAACACGAAGTTTGGTCCGATAGATTTACAAACATTCGAACATTTTGAACGAATATTGGGTTGCTTCATATGTCAGTACAGGTGGCACAAGAGATGATGTCCGATTACACTGTGGAGTGCTGGTGTGTATAATAGGTGGGCGCCTGCTGCCTGTAATTGAAGACGTGCGTGAAAAGACGCTGACGTCATCCAGGCTCGGCGCTGTCAATCCACATCAGGGCACTACTCGATGCCTAGCGCTTCTTCCACCAATCGACTGCTGAGGCACAGATTTCATAACACGTATTAAAGAGATGTTGCTATTCCGGTGCGGGACTCGTTAGAAGCAATGAACACAACAGGACCAAAAGCGTTGCCATTAGCTTCGCACAGGAGGAGAACGCTGCAATTACTGGTACGTTCCTGGCTTTGGCAGAAATAGCAAAAAGAGGACAGTCGACGCGAAGGAATCTGTAAGGAGCGAATGTGCGACGAAAGCGAACTACGGGCCCACTGAACAGCTGTTCTTGCGCCACCTATATGTGTATACTAGCTTAAACCCGCGGCTCCGCCTGCGTGTTGATTGATTATGATAGATAATGCGCGAAACGTCAAATCGAATATTTTTAAGGGGATGTATTAAAAGAATTTTTTACTTCTTTATTTATTTACTCTTATATTTCCTTATTCGTATGCTTATCGTTAAAGAGAAAGAGCTGAAGACATTGTAGCACGCATAGACCCAAGATATGGTCTGTGGCATCACGTTTCGATGTATGTAACCTCCTTGCTATAGAGTCGCAAACGTCATCGCTGGCCTTCAGTCCGAATTTTTTTATAATTTGACTACTTTCAACCACCATATCTTCCATCCCCTAATAGCTATCGTCATGGAACTGCTATGCTGTACAAGGGGAGACTTCGGACAACAATTACACACAGACCATTCGTTTGCGTTCTGTAGTTTTTGCTGTAGAGCGAAATATTCACACACACACACACACACACACACACACACACGTAGAATTTTATATACACCGATAACTTTCCATCCCAATATACTCCACCCTTTTATCATTATCAACCTTCAAGCAACAATGCAAACAATAAAACCATTTCCAAAGATCAAATAAAATTTTCAAAGAGTAATTATTGTTCCGCATTTTGCATTATATTTTTCAAATTACTAAATATCTATCAGATCGCTATAAAACCGTGCCTAAAACCTTCCTCAGGTATAAATTAGTAACTGTACAAATATTTAAGTCTCTGCGAGTTGTCGTTCGGACGTGATAAGCGTACACAGAACACACATTCACATTAATATTTATAGATAAATAGCTATCCGATCGCCATAAAAGCGTGCCTAAAGCCTTCCCCGGGTAGACATTAGTAACTGTACAAATTTTTAGCGCTCTGTCTTGTGGTTCAGACGTGATAAAAGTACACCGAACATTCACATTTATAGATCGCATTTTTGTCACCTTCGAATCACTTGGTTTTGGTTGCCTAGTCGAATCATCGTTTCCAAATATTCCGTTTCATTAAAGGTCCTGACAGTTTTCCCTAGCCACAGCGCGTCCGTGTGCGACGCGCACCTGCGTGCAGGTTGCTTATAATGCCCCATTTTACTAGATTGACTTGACTGGAGCCACACCAGTTCTAATCGTGTTCAGCGATCTCCAGATTTTACATTCCAGGTGCACTCCTCTTGGTGGTTCTTGTTGAAGAGGGAAATTTGCTGGCTGCTCAAATGCTCACCGTGTTCAGAAAGCTGCTTCTGGACTAAGTCCAGTGGCGTAACTATGGGGGGGGGGGGGGGGGGATGAGGAGGATAGAACCCCCCCCCCCCCCCAGAACCCGAAGAGAAAGGAAAAAAAATCGTATAACAGCAATTTGGTAAAGGTAAAGATTGGAAACTTGGGGTGTTTTACCATAAGCTTTCATTGGATGGTAGTGAATTAGTTCCTTCAACGGGAGTGGTAGATGGTAGTCTGTCTCGAAACTGACTAAAATTTTGTTCGTCAATTTAAAGGCGATCTACCTTGTACCGTTTATTCAGGAAATTGAGTCTCATGCAGCGTGTAATAATTTTGCAAGTTTCGTTTAAGGCAGTGTCGTCTTATTTGGGGTCGAAGGACCTACATTACACAGAGCAAATTCTCCAGTACGGCCGTACGCCCCAAGGCGCCTCGCTGCGGAGTGCGCGGCTGCTTCCCGTCTGAGGTTCGAGTCCTTTCTCAGCCATTGGTGCGTTTGTTGTCCTTAGCGTAACTTGAAGTAGTGTATTAGTCTAGGGACTGATCACCACTGCAGTTTGGACCCATAACTTTGCAAACATTTCTTGATTTCCAGAAGGCTTTTGACACCGTACCTCACAAAAGGCTTTTAATCAAACTGCGCGGTTATGGTATATCGCCCTAAATTTGCGACTGGATAGGGGATTTCCTGTCAGAGGACACTGTTCGTAGTAATCGGTGGTAAGGCATCAACTAAAACAGAGGTGATTTCTGGCGTTCCACAGGGTATTGTTATTGGTCCTCTGCTGTTCCTTATTTACATAAACGATTTGGGAGAAAATCTAAGCAGCTTAGGTTGTTCGTAGATGACGCCTTCATTTACCTTCTAGTAAAATCATCTGAAGATCAAAACCAAGTGTAGAACGATCTGAATATATCACTATGGTGTAAAAATTGGCAATTGACTCTAAAGAATGAGAAGTGTGAAGTCGTCCACATGAGTACGAAAAGAAATCCGTTAAACTTCGTTTACAAGATAAATCAATCAAAAGTGAAGGCCGTAAACTCCACAAAATACATAGAAATTAATATTACCACAGACTTTAACTGGAAAGAACAAGTAGATAACGTCGTGGGAAAGGCGAACCAGAGACTGCGTTTTATTGGCAGAACCCTTAAAAGATAAAACAGAACTGGTAAAGACACTGCATACACCACGCTTGTCCACCCTTTTTTGGGATATTGCTGCCCAGTGTGGGATCCTTATCAGGTGGGTTTGACGGAGGACATCGAAAGAGTCCAAAGAAGGGCAGCTCGTTTCGTATTATCACGAAACAGGGGAGACAGCGTTACGGAAATGATACAGGATCTGAGATGGGAATCATTACAACAACGGCGCTTATCGCTGCGGCGTCGGCTACTCAGGAAACTCCAATCGGCAACATTCTCCTCCGAATACGAAAATATATTGTTGACTCCCACTCACATAGGTAGAAATGATGATCAGAATAAAATACGAGAAATCAGAGCTCGAACGGAGAGACTCGGTGTTCTTTCTTCCCGAGCGCTATTCGAGAATGGAATAGGATATAAATAGTATCAAGATGGTTCGATGAACCTTCTGCCAGGCACTTAATTGTGATTTGCAGAGTATCCCATGTAGATGTAGATTACCATTTTATTAAAACATGTTCACCGGTTTCGTGACCTGTAGTCCCATCATCACGTTTCTTAAAAAGCATTGGCTGAGTCGTACTGCGCCGTCCCTGCAGCGGACTTTTTCATTCGTTATGAACAGTTTTAGTTGTGGATGTCTGTCTTCCAGACTTTTGTGTTCAATCCCATTTATGTTTGAGCTGACTGATATTACCCATACGTCTGTTTTAACAAGTATTGTACTTCCGTGTTTTTGATAAGGTAGCTCAGCATCGAGCAGCTGTTTGACCTTACGGCTTTCTGGATGCAGAGAATTTTTCAACCAGATGATTTGCAAATGTTTCTGAGGAGTTGCGTTTGCTTTTAGCCAAGGTCTCGATATTTATGCTCGTAATTGTTAGAGTACGCTCCGAAATGAACCATTTTGAATTATTGTTTTCATTCTTTGTCCTTGTTATAATTTTTTACCCAGTGGTGGAAGGATTTGCAGACTTGAAATGTCTTTGCCCACGGATGCCGGTAGTAACAGTTAAAATCGTCTCCAGTCTAATAAAACCTCTTCGCTCTGTGTTCATCTGTGGTGTTCACTCCGTTTTTCTTTGGGAAAGAACACCGTAGATGGAGTTAGAGCGAACAGTTTGAGATGGTGGGGTTATGTTACATGCATGGAAGTAGTAAGGTAGACCAAGAAGAAATTATTTGAATTCAGTCAAAAATGACTTTGAAGTAACAGGCTTATCAGACGAGGAATCAATGTTAGCAATGAATAGGGGACCATTGAGGATTTTTATTTGGAGGAGTAAACCAAGATCAATAAAATCGTGGGTACCCATTTTCAAACTACACAATTGACTACAGTGAAAAAAAAAGGCTTCTTCATATGGACTGAAACAATTAACTTTGAACAGCTCACTGTTGTACTAAGTAAACTGATCATTCATCTAGCAAAATAAAATGTTCAAATATTTGTAAATCTATCGAACCAAACTGCGTGGTCATCAGTCCGTAGCTCACAAACTACTTAAACTAAGGTAAACTAACCTAAGGACAATACACACACCTATGCCCTAGGGAGGACTCGAACCTCCGACGACGAGCAACCGCGCGCTCCGCAGCGAGGCGCCTTAGACCGCTCGGCTACTCCACCGCGGCTCTAGCAAAATATTACTACTTCCACTTATACAGTAGAATACACGTAAAACAAACATCCGTGTACTTTGAAATTCACAAACTGCTGCAAACTGCAACGCTCACTTGGTATTTTTACAGCGATTCACCACAGGTGGTGGTACATGTGCATGATGACTCAACACTCCCACTTGTATATATGAGGTTTCCATTTTAAAAAAAATACACAGTAAAAGTTATGTACACAACTGTAATCTGTGGAACTTCTACGGGAAGAACTGTTTAATATCGTATGAATTCGTTACTGAGTAAAAAGTGTTGCACTAGGCTCGAAGTATCGTTCCGTTATCGCCCAAAATGTTTCTTACTCGCATGTTCCTTCCCAGCACGAAGTTCGTGCACGACTCAGCCCAAGTCGATGGTTTTCGTATTCATCCAATTCGTTACCCTCAGCGGTCTCGGAGTAATGGAAACGTTTCGTTACTCGCCTGTCTGCTTTCTTGCACGTTGGCGCTGACTCAGAATTTTACGTACACCTATAACTTCTTATTCTTAGCGGGGCAAGCCGGTTGTGACAAGGCGTACCGAACACGTTTCTCCGTCGCCATGTTTTATTTCCTGTATGCAATTTGCGTTGCACTCGGGTGGAGTCGGCCGTATTGGAAGCGTCGAGGCCTCTTGGTTTCAGCCATTACTGTTTCCTGTGAACGGCAAATCGCCGGCCGTAGCGTTAAACGACGGCTATTAACAGCGCTGCGGGCAACTGCCGTGCCATACGTCTGCACTGATCGCCTGCCGCGCCCTACAATTGCCGTTCTGCCTGTACTGAGGCAATGGCGTCGCGATTTGGTTCCGAATTAGCTTATATGACGAGTGCAACGCTTACAATTTCAGCTGTTACCATTAATGTTAGCAGAACCATGCTGACTGTTAAAAATATTTGTGTAATAGCATACAGGATGAGTTTGACAAAATTTCTAGTTGGTGCGAAGAATGGCAGCTAGCTCTCAATGTAGAAAAATGTAATGTGATGCGCATGACTAGGAAAAACAATCCCATAATATTCGAATACAGCATTAGTAGTGAGCTTCTTGATGCTGTCGCGTCGTTCAAATATCTAGGCGTAACATTGCAGAGCGATATGAAATGGAACGATCATGTAAGGACAGTTGTAAGGCGAACAGCCGACTTCGGTTTATTGGGAGAATTTTGGGAAGATGTGCTTCATCTGTAAAAGAGACCGCATATAAAACGCTTGTACGACCACGTCTTGAGTATTGCTCAAGTGTTTGGGACCCGCAGTAGATCAGTTTAAAGGAAGACATAGAAGCAGTTCAGAGGCGAGCAGCTAGGTTTCTTACTGGTGGATTCGACCAATGCGCGAGTGCCACGGAAATGCTCCGGCAACTCAATTGGGGATCGCTGGAGGAAAGACGACGTTCTTTTCGTGAATTTCTGTTGAGGAAATTTAGAGGGCCGGAATTCGAAGCTGAGTGTAGTACGATCTTGCTGCCACCTACTTACATTTCGCGTAGTGATGACAATGACAAGATATGAGAAATTAGGGCTCGTATGGAGGCATATACGCATTCTTTTTTTCCCTCGTTCTATTTGGGAGTGGAATAGGAAGGGAAATGCCTAGTAGTGGATTGCGGAGTATGAATGTAGATGTAGCCTCTGGGGAAAAGGAATGAGTGGAAGCCGCACTGTAGAATTTTGCACACAACATAATTTAATCATAAGTCATTTGATTCTTAAATCATGAAAGGCCGATATATATGTGGAAGATACCAGGAGAATCCGGAATGTATCAGATAGATTGTATGGTGGTAAGACATTGATTTCGGAAGCAGGTTTTAAACTGTAAGACATATCCAGGGGCAGATATAGACTGACCATATATTATTGGTTATGAAATGGAGATTGAACTGAAGAAACTGCAGAAAGGTAGGAAAATTAGATAATAGGGCCTAGATAAAGTGAAGGAACATGAGGTTCTTGAAAGTATCAGAGGCAACAATTGACAGAAACGTGGGGATGAAATAGTGAAGACAGCAGAGGTCCAAACAGGTACAAAGACCTACAAATATCTGTGTATATCACAGGAAATACTAAATTTAATTGATGACCGGAGAAGATATAAAAATACAGTAAATGAAGCAGGTAAAATGGAGTATAGAAAACTAAGAAATGAGATTGACAGGAAGTGCAGACTGGCTAAGCAGTAGTGGCTAGAGGTCAAATGCAAGTCTGTAGAAGAATGTACCGGGTGATAAAAAAGTCAGTATAAATTTGAAAACTTAATAAATCACGGAGTAATGTAGATACAGAGGTAAAAATTGACACACATGCTTGGAATGACACAGGGTTTTATTAGAACCGGAAAATGGTTCAAAAAATGTCTGGCAGATGGCACTTCATCTGATCAGAAAAGCAATAATTAGCAGAACAAATTAAGACAATGCACAGACGATGTTCTTTACAGGAAATGCTCAATATGTTCACCATCATTCCTCAACAATAGCTGTAGTGGAGGAATAATGTTGTGAACAGCACTATAAAACATGTCCAGAGTTATGGTGAGGCATTGGCGTCGGATGTTGTCTTTCAGCATCCATAGAGATGTCGGTCGATCACGATACACTTCCGACTTCAGGTAACCCTAAAGCCAATAATCGCACGGGCTGAGGTCTGGGGACCTGGGAGGCCAAGCATGACGAAAGTGGCGGCTGAGCACACGATCATCACCAAACGACGCGCCTAATAGATCTTTCACGCATCTAACAATACTTTGTTGGTTTTTTGTTCTAATAAAATCCCATGTCATTCCAAGCATGTGTGTCAATTTTTATCTTTCTATCTACATTTTTCCGTGATTTATTAAGTTTTCAAATTTATACTAACTTTTTGATCACCCGGTATAACTAGGGGAAATAGGGATACGTCTACAGAAAATAAGACTTTTGGAAACAAGAAAAGCAGCTGTATGAATATCAAGAACTCAGATAGAAAACCAGTTCTGAGTAAAGAAGGGAAGCTGAAAGATGGAAAGAATATATAGCGGGGTTGTACAAAGGAAGTGAACGTCTCTGGACTGAAGACCACAACACAGCTACATGAATAATGACGTTCATTAACCAGTAACGACTGCTTTGTAACAGATTAGTGTCTCGTCAGTACGGAATACAAAGGTACAAAATTTATTCAGTCTTTGCAGCTCTCTCCTCAACTGCACTGAGAAGAAAATTGTCCAAACTGACATGTCAGAAACTATCTTGGAATACACCGACAGAAATACTTCCAAAAATCAAGTAGCCCTACTAAGACACACTTAAAGTAATTTTTTTCAATACTATGTGTAATGATGTAATCAATGCAAAGTCCTTCAGACATGCATACACGACGCGATGCAAGTTTCATATGGTGACAAACGTACTAATTTCGGTTTGTGTCGAACGATATGGCAAGACATTTCCATGTAAGCAATACGAACGTCCTTCAGACAACCATTTATTCGTATTTAAAGCAAAGCACGGGATGCGGCATTTGTAATAAGCAGTCGTATAGCGGCGGATTTTAACATTTGTTGCCAGCAAGGAATTTAAATTCTGCCGCCACTACCGAACTCTACAATTCGATACCCTATTTCACACTCTTACTAATTATAAAATTTTGTCAATGAAATTGTATCTTTATATTTTGTGCACCATCGTCCTAATTATACCACATTTTCTCCGTAATTGGTATGAATGGACTAGGGGATCGAAATGTCACTTCCTAGATTATTTTTACAATAAAACTATTTGGTTAAGACTGCACAAGAAATACTTTTTGTGTATATTTCTGAGCTAATAAAAGTACAGTCATACACTACTAACAATGTAGGGGTACGGTCTACCTTAATATTTCATACACAATAATGATAATTCGATAAACGTAATTAATTTTCTTTTATGACACAGTTTAAAAATTTTGGCCCCAAATTTGCCGCCCCTAAAATCTGCCGACCTAGGCCCAGCCTACTCAGCCTACTGGTCAATCCAAATGTTGAAATGTTTGTAAATCTATGGGACTTCCCTAAGCTGGTCATTTGTCCCTAGGCTTACAAACTACGTATTCTAAGGACAAGTACACGCACGGCCGAGGGAGGATTCGAACCTCCGACGACGAAGAGCGGCGCGCTCCTCATCAAGGTGCCTTGAAACGCTGGGACACTCCACCTCGGCCTAGTCAATCCGCCACTGCGTCTGTCCATGAATGGGAATTCCATTATGGAAGTTTGGGTCGTTCAGCAAGCGTGCACGGGCAGCGCAATGGTTAACGTGGCCGCTCGTATAAAGGGGGATATCAGGGCTCGAATCTAGATTCGGCACAATTTTTCATATGTCACCAGTATGTTTTACAGCTGATCCTGTTTCATATTCGCAAATGCGAATACATTTCACGTATTCTTTATGTTGAAATTGTCAAATTTGTAGCGTCAGAGACGGTTGTAGAAATGTACATCCCTGCAGCAGACTGCGCGTGGGAAACACGGCAGACGTATTATCATTGGTTGACGGGGTATCGGTAAACGGATAACACAACCACGTCGTAATTTATGAAGCGCAGCACCCGGTGTATCCCAGTAACGTGGTCTCTTAATGTTAGAATGGTAAAATACGAAAAATTTGGCGTGCAGAATCATCTATTTCTCCCGAGGAAAATTTTTTTCATGTTTAAAATCTTAGGGGCTTAACTACTTTGTTTATCAGTCGCTAGACTTACAAACTGATTATACTAACGCGAAGAACAACACACACATATCCATGCCCGACGGCGAGCAACCGCACGCTCCCCAACAAGCTATTACAGAGCTATTACAGTGTTTTACGATTGACTTACAATATGATTAACTGACCATATGCATTATTACGCTTTTCAACACCTTTCCCCACACACAGCCACCCAGAATAATCCCTACAATAATATTACTGTTGAGCCCTTATTCCACTAATCATATTCGGAACTATATTTATGGAGGAAGTTCCGTAAGTTCTTTAAGTGTAATATCCGGCACTGCGCAGCTGTTCTAGTGTATATTTCTTTCAACTAGTTCAATCAGACAAATTACTCAGTGCACAAATATGAAGTAGACATCTACGTATTCAGCAAGAACTGTACTATGTTTAGATATTAGTTTGCTGTGCAGCAGCAAATTATTAGCACTAAATATGTACTATTCTGATGATCTTATAAAATTTCATCCTGCGAGAAACTCTGGTGTTATTGAAGTTGTGTTAGCAGAATATGCGAACGAAATTTTGAGAATGCATCACATTTTCGTCTGTTTGAACATGTAACTCCGTCAGAGTTCTCTAACACGAGATACATTTTGTTAAATATGACATCAAATGGTCTCCTCATAAGCGATAGGCTGTGCGGTTTTGTTACGAGAAACAGGCCGATACGTATGTAATTAATCAGTTTTTAATTTTCCTGTCGTGTCTTCTTGCTTCTAACATAACAGACATTAAGATTACGAAGTCAGAAGGCGTATCTTAAATAGGCCAACTGGTTTGGCTACAATGAACAGGAGCAGTACAAAAGACAATATTTCATTGTTGAAGCAAATTTATTTTGTGATACAGACTGTAAGGTCCTGGAATGCACTTTATTTGGAAATTACTACTGAAAGACGGCTGTCTGCCGTCTTCCCTAGGTTTTTAACTTCGTAATTTATCTACGATTACTGGACGGCCCTTTTTGCTAAACGAGAACCCCTTTCGTTCGGAGGCATGAGGAATAGCATTTCATGTTTTTAAATTTTTAGTTTCTGTAATATTGCTGGGATTCTATTATGCTAATAATTTATCATTGTGTTTCTGAATCTAGCAACATGAACGGTTTCTCCGTGACATCACTGTCCCTATGAGAATGTGAACTTGCTTTATTCTGTAAGTGCATGTATGAGCATCTTCTAGCATGGGAGTCTGAGTGTATGTATAAGAATTTTCGTCGTCGGCTGCTCGCTACTAGTGTTTCAAAATGTTCAAATGTTTGCAGAACTTATGGGACTTAACTACGGGGTCATCAGTCCCAAAGCTTACAAACTACTTATGAACTAGCTAATACTAAAGAAGATACAAAATATCCATGCCCGAGGGGGGATTCGAACCCCCGACCGTAGTGGTCGTGCAGACCGTGAGTGGCGCGGCGCAGACCGCTTGGCCACCGCGGCCGGCAATGTTTCTCTGGCTTCGTGTCGATAGGTAGTTATTACCAACCTTTGCTTTTGATGCTACCTAAGAGGTTCCTCAACCCTTCGGTTACAAGTTGGGTTGGCAATGCCCGGTAGCGAACCTCGTTTTTCTTGGGTTTTTACGGATTTTCGGTGGGTGGCGGGGTCTCGCGGGCCGATTTTTCTCTCTGTGGCTGTGTTTCGACCTCGTAAGACGTTCTGATTTTCTTTCTTCCCTTGAGATGGTAGCAATATTTTGTCTGGTGTTCAAGTTAGACTTGAGAACTTAGGTTCATTTTTCGGAATAAGTTTCTCTGATCATGTACGGAAGTGTATTCAATTTCATTTCTGTGATTGATTTTGCATCCGTAAAAGCGGTGAATATGTAACTAATTCGGTTTGATAACGGCTGGGAATCGGTAACCTTTGTGAGACTAGCTGGTGGTGTACTAACTCTGTTTAATTTCTTTCTAGCTTCGTGGGATGCGACTAATGTGGGGAATATTTTTATTCTGTGTAGTTCATGTGAAATTTTCCTTTCAGTTTTCTCTTGCCGCGAGTGATATATACTCCACGTGGTCTGTTCTTAGAACAAACACTTCAGGTACCCCTGTGTCTGTTTCTATGCCCTTCAGGCAAGAAATCATGCATGTAGCTTTCTGATTTCCCTTAGTACATCGCGATCTCCTCTCCGTCTATTTCAAATTGCTGTTTCGTTTCCAACTTGTACTTTGCATTCACACTCCGTCAGTAAATTCTCTTCTAGCCTTGTACTACCGCCTTTATTAGCTTGCTTATGAAATACTGCGTATTTCTAGGGGCTGCCGTATTTCTTAGTTGATTTACTCCGACATTACATTTATTCCACTTTTCTGATTTTTGAAGACTGGACTTCGTCCATCCGTGTAAAACCTTCCCAATCGCGTCTGTGTTTCTTTAGCTTCCTCATGATATCCTACGCATTTCTAAGGGTTTCATGCCGTAGCTATTTTTCTCTTTTTTTTCGGAAATTGATTTTTTGTATTTTTTACTGGTTTTCGGAACCATTTGGTTCCGAACTCCGACTTCAAGGTTTATAGCTACTCACTTGAGTTCTCGCCACTGCTCACATACCAGTGCCTTACTATTGTGTAATTCGTGCTTCGTAATCTACGATTCCGTTGATTTTTGTTAAAATGAATATGACCTTTAAGCAAGTCGCCTTCAGTGGGGTGCGAATATGTAATGTAGCAGGCATGTGCCGTGTGTCTCAGTAAGTCTGCATGCTCACGGTTTGATTTAAATTGAAGTTAATCTCGCTATTATCGCGTACCCTCTCAAGTAAAGAAAGACAGACCAGAGCCACCTACGAAGATTTTTCCTTGTGTTGTGTGGTACATCCTGGTTCGCTGAATTTCGCCTACGATAGCGGCTCCTGCTTCTGCTTCGTATCAGCACGCTGAGTTGGGTGAGTTTCGCTTTGCTTCGCGCGTGTGAGTGGCTGAATACTTGTTGATTGTAAATCCCTCCTCCGACGATGTTCAGTTCAGATTACTTTATTTTAAATGGGAAGCATTTTTATTGTTTAACAAAATTGGTTCCCCCATTTGCTCATGTTTGAAGTGAATAAATAATTTGTCAGCAAATTTGATCATTCTTATGAATATTAGTTTATGAATACCCTCCCTTTTTTTATTTAAAGTTGTTTTTCACCAGTGCTGAGAACAAACTCATATGCAAATTGTCATATTTTAATTCCGTTGCGCCATAAGTGTTCTTACAGCCACCTTAATGAAATGGTTTAGTTCGGGGTGGCTTGTTATTAATGATTGTGTGTAATTCTCATGTTCTACGACGTATGTCGGCCACCGTCTCTTTGTCTTCCTGCTGCTAAGTAAAGTTTGAGTCAGTTCTAAATTCTGGGACAGGGAACAACATTCTGTTGCAGGAAGAAGTCAGTAGTTCACGCGAATGTTTTAGCTGGTTTTACGGTCAGAGTTATATGTTTAAAGTGCGCTTTTTAACTGGCTCCTTCAGCTAGAATTAATTTTACAATTAACGGTGGCCTTACACTATGTAGTTGTTTACACTCCAAACAAACGAGAAAAACACGCATCTGAATCCACTTGTTTAATTTCTATGTCGGAAATGAAAAAACTGAGATCACTCTCGTCACTATATAAAATGCTTGAATTTTCACAGTAACACTTTTTTGAAGGAAGCGAGTCGCCAGCAAACAATTTTTTTCACGAACCCTTTAGTTCCTGTTAGACGAAGTATAAAGGAACGCATAACTCACTTAAGAAAACAAAGAATATCACTGCCTGTGTGAAATTTATCTAGTTTTATTCATACGGAATTGGAGAATGTTATTTGTGTTGAGAAACTTCCCCTACCCTTCTACTCCAGCTGTGTACATTCTCAGGTGAAGTAAATTATCCGACTCACTTTATTCGTGCGGGCCCGAGAATGTTCTCCGAAATTACATTTTCCATTTTATTCAGACAACCTAATATCACAGAGTAACGTATATTTAAATGTTTACTGGCCGACTGTATAAACGTCGCTGACCGGAGATGTAATCTGACGTTGGGTTCAGAATTTAATCTCTGTTCAGCGCTCCGCTGTATTAAATAACGCTAAACCTAGATCCGACGAAGCTGGTAACACGTTGACCAGTTAGCGCAAAAGATGCGTGGCACCACCGCTACAATCGGCTATCGACATAATTATTGTACATCGACCGGAGATATTAATCGTGACACAATATTGTTATCGAAGGTTTCATGTTAGAAAGATGGAAGGAAATAAACAGAAAAAAGAGCTATCTTGAAATTTCTCCCAACACGAAAAAGAGTTATTTCTAGTAATCATTTTGGGGCGTTTTGTGTCCCAGCCTCGTCGCCACTTTTGTGTCCCGTTTCCGTCGTAGGTGTCGGTGGCAGAGTCACAGAATAGGGAGCATACAGAAGGGAAAGCTAGGGGCGGCGCCTTTGATCTGTGTGTTACCAAGCGTTGCGCTCGACGCCATATTGAAAAGCAGTAAACGCCGAACTATAGCCACTTAGTACTTTGACTGGTAATGGACATTTTACGAACTGCAGCTAATCTCACCGACTTTTACGAAAGGAAACGGCTTTTCATTATGCTCTCCTCTATTTTGCGCCCTCTTCTTGCACCTAATTGTAATCCAACGAAAAAAATAGGCCTAAATTTTAATACTACTACGAAAATGTACGGTGGAATCGATGATCGTTTTATTTGGTGCTTATCTCTAGAAAAATTCCAAATAACGTGGAGCTGTGTGGCGAAATTAGTTATAAACAAGAAAGTGACTTTACAACTGCCAGGTTTTATTTGACACGAATAAATTCGCACAAAATATCAAGTCAGACTTAGCAGTACAACGTGATTACACAGAACTAATGACGTCTGGGCGTATATAAAAGTTGTATTTCCTTTAGGAGTATCATTTATTTACTGACCGGAGAAGAGCATATAGAGGAATCTGTCAACCACAGAGCAGGAACAGCATAAAATAATTATTCCCCTTAATCTATTTGTTTGAGTATCCGAAGAGCATTCGTTGCCAACATTAGCACACTACACCTCCAATGCCGTAAGTAAAATTTTACCTGCCTACTTACGCACTATTCTTTGTCATTCATTTTATATTATTCCCTACAACGTTAAACTTATAAAATATAAATGTACTTCAACATTTCGATGCTGTTGAACTGCTGCACCAACAGCAACAGCGAGAGTTATCGTCAAGAGAAGAAGCAAGGCTACTTTTAAAAATTACGCACACATTACTCTCATTCGAAACTGACAACATCTAACTTTCACTACACATTTAGCACGTTCACTTAGCGACGTTTTGGGAAGGTGAAGAAGCTTATATCCTTCTTTGTATTCGAATTATTGCGGCAATTAGGTGCTGAACACCATCGGCCGCCTTTACTTTTATTGCTGCTCGTAATAAAAACGGAACAGCTCCACCTACTGACACACAGTTCTTTCTTTTCACTGTATCTTGTACTTGTTTAGTTTTATGCGATTCAGGCTGTTAAAATACAGAATTAACAAACAAAGACGGCACATTACCACGCCACAGAGTAGGCAGTGACCACGCATTTACTGCTTTTCAAGATGGCCGATTCCGCGCATGCGCACTAAATTTTGGACGACAGGCTGCAGCGAGAGTTTCCTTTCTGTATACTCCCTATTCTGTGGCCGAGTGGAATGAGACCGACACAGGAACAAAGATAGCACGCTGGTGCAGGTACGGAGGGGAGCAGCCATAAACCATAAACACTAGAGTAAATTAGAACGAGATATATATTGCACAGAATTTATACAATACTTAACTTTAGATAGTTCAATATGGCAGAATGCTGATACATAGTTGAGCTAAGAGGTCTGCCTAGTGCCTAACGATAGCCAAGTCTTCACTGGTGCCTATCTGATTCCGAAGTCTTTACTGGTTCCTATCTCAGTCCCAAGTGAACGATGTCGTTCCGTGGTGGCCACGAGCGGAGTTGCAGCAGAGGGCGCTCGTGGCTGTCGTCGTAAGAACGCCGCGCCGTGCGTGCATGGCGGCGAGCGGCGAAAGTAGGTGGCGCGCACTTTGGACTTGTGCGACACCACAGGGCGCTATAAGCAAACAGAAAGGAAAAAACAAAAATTAAAGAAACTTTTAAAAAATCTATTCCAAAACAAATTAATATGTACTAAAAAGTAAAATAAAAAATAATTGCATATTCTTCTACAACTTAATGATCAACTTACTTTTCTACTCATCAATATGTAGGTACGATCTGTGTTTACCACGCAAGAAGATAGGTTAGAACCACCCACTTTAAATCTAACTCAATACATATTTATGAATAACAATGATCAAAATATTTTTAGTGTTCTCCTAAGTAAAATGAAATGAAACATATTAGCTACATATTACCTACGTATAGATGAGTAGAAAAAGTTGTTTATTAAGTTGTAGAAAACACTTTTTACTTTTTAGTGCATACTTGTTTTACTTAGTTTTTTAAGTCGGTTTTTTCTTAAAATTTTTGTTTTTATTTTTAGTGAATGTGAAGTACACTAATTATTCTGAATATGGGTAGACCTACTAAACGTGCTGTTCATATAATAGTGCCGTTTAAATGAAACAAACGAAGTCAGGGAGAAACGCCTATCCCAACAGAGGAAATCTATCTCGAGGACAATTGTAAAAGAGACTTGCGAAGGGCGCAAAAATAGACTTTCAAAAATGCGGCTTTACATGAAATAAGTTTTGAACAGGGAAAAATATCGAAAAACGTAGTCACCGCCTTGGCTTGATTAACGATCGTCTATCTTATAAGACGGAGGAGCAACGCGCCCACTGACTGGGACTGATTCCGGATAGTGTATAAAAGATTCGGCCGAGTATCGTTAATTTGCTGTTAATAATTGAAGAGTTCCGTTACTTTGTCATGGATCCCACAATCAGAACCTAACCAAACTCTCACAAACTACCCTTGAAGTATCTTTCCAATAACAAAAGAATCATTGAAATCGGTTGGCGTTATATTGAGTTATTCGTCCATTTGTCGCGCACATACTTAATGCAAATTAAAGACATCCATGGTTTTCGTATGGATGTCGTTGTCAGATGTGAACCAAATTGAAATGGACCACACGGAAAGCACCAGATTTCAAATACTAAAAGAATCGTCACTATCGGTTCACACAGTCGAAGGTTCTAAGGTAACAAACATAAAAAAAAAAACAAGTCGAATTGAGAACCACCTCCTTTTTGAAGTCGGTTAAAAACGGATGAAGTTACTACGCCTAGAAGCTAAATGGCTGGAAAGAAACTTCTGTTGATTTTAATTCGCACAATATCGAAACAGATTGTGACAGGAAGATAGTCAATTGTTATGAAAATATTTAGAAAAGAACCACGAAAGCATTTGCACATGAACAAATATTTATAGACTCCATCTCATCTTTCAGTAAGCCCTGCATGTTTGTAAACAATAATATTAAACAGTTCTGCTGCCCAACAGTAGCGTAGAATGGTCTGAAAAATGGCAGTATGCTTAAGTAATGCAATGTTGTGTTATGGTATTTTAGTGTTCTTATAATTACCTGTTATGATCGATGCAGCAGAGACAGGTCTTGATAAGGGAAAAAATGCAGCATGTAAGTGGATTCCAACCCGAAAAATCTTTGTATCAGAGACTAGACGCACCCGCTTAGCAACCATCCCATCCACCTATTCTGTACTCGTTAATGATGTACCACCGGAAGCGTAGTTGTGTTTTATTCATCACTGTGCATGCAGTTGTCATCGCAGGATGTGTTCAGTAGTAAGAATAATAATAATAATAATGATAATAATTACGAATAGTACAGTTACTGCTACTCCAACTGAGAGAGCACATGCGAGATGTTGGATCGTTACTGGTCACTGTTGTAAATCAAACTTATCTGTACACTGCAAATTTTCATCACGAAGTCACTGAAGCGACGCTAGTCCTCCAAGCGGCTGCACTGTAGTTACACAAGAATGAAGTTTGGCTCTTTCTCCGCCAGGGGGTCTCTGTCGTTAGTTACTAAACGTAAATTTTGGCGCATATGCTAATGGATCTCTTGATCCGATCGCTACCAAATTTCACGGGATCACCCGTTGGGCTAAATCTGAAGTTTTGCTGAAGAGTTCATCAAAATTGCTCCAGGGCCTCCAGCCGTCTATAGGGAACATACATACACATTTTATAGACACAGAATTACTAGAATAATGTTTAATTTCATATTCACGGAATGTATGACAGTAACTGTGAATGGGTAAAATCCAAAATGTGCACCCAGCCAGGATGCGAACTTGGATCTGCTGCTTTCTAGGCAGTTGCGCTGAACCATACACCACCACCTCCCCCCCCCCCCCTTCAGGTAGATAGATTGGTGCTTTGCGATCGTTTTTCATGTTCGTTTTGGTTGTTCGTGGCGCATTTGGCTCAGGTGTTTATTTTTTATTAGAGGGCGTTAAGCCCTCTGTCCGAGGCGCTTTTTCCCAATTTTTAAAAAGTTTTTATTGTTGTAAATTTTTTAATTTTTGTAAAAAAAATTTGGTTGTGTGTACTATACAACTACAAAGCCTCAAAGTTTGTCTTCTCAAATTTTATACTGCTTCCGCAGTTCCCACAATGTTTATTCGATTGTTATCAAAATTTAGTACCATATAACCTATAAACAGTCTTTTAGAGCGTCTGTCACTGCTAAACTACACTTTTTTTAACTGTTGGGGGTTAATTTGAATGTAATTAGATTCTTTCCAAGGATTTGTATGATGATGTAATGTTAAACGTAAAAAGCCTTCTCTTTGGCTATTTTTGCTGAAATATTACTTCCGTAAGAAATTTTTTTATTCCTCTTCTAGTAATAGTAAAAGATTTCTTCATACAGTCAGAATTACTTATTTCATTTTTTATGTACATTTCAATATTCCCCCCCCCCAGGGGGCTCACCGCTCTGTGGTGAGTACGTGCGTGGCGAGCACGGGGCCCCAGCCTTTGTAGCACTCTTTCCTTTCCGTGCTACACGACGCATCTTCTACTGTCCTTTTCCCCTCTCTTGGGGACCGAGTGTGTGCATCCTTCGGGGAACCGAAGTTCTAACCGTTTTGGCTTAAGCTCTTCTTTCACCTCTTTATTTGCCTCCGCGTCTGCGTTTGAGGCTTCTCCTCCTCCTATTTCTCTCTTCCTCCTCCCTGTACGCACTTGACGGCGACCCAAATGGGTGACTGTGTAATGCGTAAGTCCCAGCCTCGGGCTGGCATGTAGGGTGCGTGCGTACCCCCTGGTTAAGGCCAGGCCAGGGGAGGGGCGATTGCCTGCGCTGATACCTTCCCGATTCGCCGATTGGTCCCTCCGTCTGTAGATCGGGAGGTGTGACCTGGGGTGTGAACAATCACCCAAGGCGGGTGTGCTTCCGTTGGGGGCCCCCAGCAGGAAGGAGCGTGCCATCGGAGACACTGGCAATCGTGGGGGATACATCCGCGATGGTTATAAAAAAAAAGAAAATGTAAAGAGTCTTTAGAAATTGACGTACTGGACAATAGTGTCTCGGAACAGAAAAATTTACAGACATCAAAGTTCCTTGTGGTGACCCGTACTGAGTAAGGACAATCCTTTTCGTCGGTGAACCCATTTGTTATTCAGAAAGGGGTTGATGCCATTGCCGGCCCGGTTAAGACCTGCAACCGCCTGCGTAATGGAACACTACTGTTGGAAACAGAAAGTGGCTCCCAGGCACAGCGGCTGCTGAAGGCTACTCTGCTCCATAGCTACCCGGTTCGTGTTGAGCTTCATCCAACCCTCAATTATTCCCGAGGGGTAGTCTTCTCAGCCAGTCTGGACGGTCTGACTGAGGATGAACTAAAGGAATATCTGGCAGCGCAAGACGTCATCGCAGTACACCGAGTGACGAAAAAAGAAAACAATGTTTTAGTCCCCACTCGCACAGTGTTTCTGACCTTTGACCGAGTGGCTCTGCCACCGAAGATCAAGGCAGGGTATGAGGTAGTCACAGTACGACCTTATATCCCTAACCCTACTCGGTGTTATCAGTGCCATCGCTTCAACCACACAAGCCAGTCGTGCAAGAACATGTCACCTGTGGTAAAGAGACACATGAGGGGATTTGTCCACCATCCCCCCCCCCCCCATTGCATCAATTGTAACGGGAATCATGCTGCCTCCTCCCAGGAATGTCCCGTGTTTGCCGATGAACGGGCCAAGCAGGAAATCCGTGTGAAGGAAAAGGTCCCAATACAAGTTGCACGTAAGGTGTATGTCAGTCTGTAAGCCTAAGACTCCACTGCGTGGTAACTACAGTACTGTAGTTGCAACGCCACCATCAACACGGGATATGGCCACACAGACATGTGACCTACAGTCTACATCGACAGCGGCGTCTCGTTCAATGAAAAGTGTGAGTACATCTTCCAAATCTTCATCTTCAGCTGTGAAATCACAGATAGAGACCCGCAAGTCTAAGAAAGAGCATTCGCGCGAGGATTTTCTCCGCACCCCTTCCAAAACATCTGAGCCAACCAAGGAGCTTCACCAGGGCTCCAAGAAGTCAAATAGGGGGAAAACTTCCCCCCCCCTTCTACCTCACAATGCGACGATGGCATCCCCTGGAAGCCTATAGTCACTCCAGGTGCATCAGCAAAAGATGGGGCTGCCGACCACACTCACGCAGCTGCTGTGGTCACCTCTGAGAATACGGAGCAAGACCCTCCCGTCTCAGACACCACCAGTTGCGAACATTCGCACTGTGACCCGCCGCCTTCGTCGGGCTGATGTCCACCTTCATCTCATTTTCTGCTATTATGGATATTCTTCAATGGAACATTCGTGGTATCCGGTCGAATTGGACAGAACTGCAGCTTCTAACGCGAACATATCACCCAATTATCTTCTCTCAACAGGAGACAAAATTGCTCCCTGGTACTCGAATTACTTTCCCACGCTACACTACCGTTCGCTTTGACCTTCCTCTAGTGGCAGGAATTCCAGCCCACAGGGGCGTAATGTGCTTATTCGGGATGACGTACACAGTATACCGGTCCCTTTGTGTACTCCAATACAAGCTGTTGCTGTCCGGATATACCTTCCTGGATTTATCTTCACACTGTGCAATATTTACGCTCCTTCCTCCTTTCCCATCACTAGATCCGATCTTCTAGATCTTATTGACCAGCTTCCGCGTCCGTTTTTGTTGGTGGGTGATTTCAATGCCCACCACCCACTTTGGGGCTCCCCACGACCATGTCCACAGGGCTCCCTTCTGGCAGATATACTGAACCACCTTCAGCTCATCTGCCTTAACACTGGTGAACCTACTTACCTTTCGGACTCCACAAACACTTTCAGCCATATAGATCTCGCTATCTGCACTGCTCAGCTGGCACGGCGTCTTGGTCTGCTCTCTGACACACATTCGAGCGATCATTTTCCGTGTGTAATTCACCTAATGATGCCTGACACCCTTGAGCATCGACGCCGCTGGCAGATAACCAAAGCGGACTCTGAGCTCTACTCGTCACTGGCGGATTTTGGTACTTATCATTATCCTAGTATAGACGACCAAGTGGAACACATTACCACAGTTATTCTGACAGCAGCGGAATGTTCCATCCCCTGCAAGACTTCCCACGCACGTCGTCCCCTTGTCCCATGGTGGACCGCGGAATGCCGTGACGCTCTGCGAGCACGGCGACGTGCCCTAAGAATCTTCAAACAACGGCCCACGCTCGACAACTGCATCCGATACAAACGGCTGCGGGCCTATTGTCGTCGCCTCTTTCGCGACTGTAAACGCGCCAGTTGGCGCTCATTCACGAGCTCTTTTATAGGTCTACCCCTTCCTCCATCATTTGGGGTAACCTCAGAAAAATTTCAGGCACTATGGCTCATTCCCCGATTCTCGGTCTGTGTGTCGCAACTGACACCGTCGTCGATCCTCCACAAATAGCCAACGCACTGGGTCGACATTTTGCAGAGGTCTCTAGCTCTTCCCATTACACTGACGCTTTCCTTGCTAGGAAACGGACGGTGGAGGCGACTCCATTGCCCTTTACCTCTCAGAACCGTGAATGCTACAATACCGAGTTTACTGTACGAGAGCTTCGCCACGCACTCTCGTCTTCGCGGTCCTCCGCTCCAGGACCAGATGGCATTCACGTGGCGATGCTGCAACACCTTTCACCAACGAACTTGCACTTCCTACTGGCCACCTACAACCGCATATGGATAGAAGGCACCTTTCCGCGACGCTGGCGTGAAGCCATAGTCATTCCCATACCAAAGCCTGGGAAGGACAAATGTCTCCCTTCCAGCTACCGCCCCATTTCCCTTACCAGTAGCGTATGCAAGGCGATGGAACGTGATTCACGGGCGCCTGGTATGGTGGCTTGAAACGCGACATCTCCTGTCTAATGTCCAATGTGGGTTTCGCAAGCACCGTTCTGCGGTGGATCATCTTGTCGCCCTATCTACTTCAGTAATGAATAACTTTTTACGGAAGCGCCAGACAGTAGCGGTGTTCTTTGATCCTGAAAAGGCATACGACACCTGCTGGAGGATGGGAATCCTCCGCACTCTACATACATGAGGTTTTCGGGGTCGCCTGCCAATTTTTATCCGCGAATTTTTAACAGACCGTGTTTTTAAAGTGCGTGTTGGTTCGGTTTTATCGAGCACTTTTATTCAGGAGAACGGTGTCCCCCAGGGCTCGGTCCTGAGCGTTGTTTTATTTGCAGTGGCAATCAATTCTATAGCCGATCACCTTCCACCGGGAGTGTCAGCGTCCCTTTTTGTTGACGACTTCGCGATCTACAGCAGCTCTGAGCAAACGGGTCTTCTAGAGCGGCGCCTTCAGTGGTGCCTAGACACTCTCCACACGTGGAGTATGGACACTGGCTTTCGATTCTCGGCTGACAAGACAGTCTGCATGAACTTCTGGCGGCGGAAGGAGTTCCTTCCCCCGTCCCTTCGTCTGGGCCCCATAGTACTTCCATTTGTGGATACCACGACGTTCTTGGGACTTGTTTTCGACAGGAAGTTGGTCTCCCCACATATCCTGTTTGTCAGCTCGCTGTACCCGCTCTCTCAATGTGCTGCGGGTGTTAAGTGGCACCTCGTGGGGAGCTGATAGGTCTACTCTCCTTAATATTATTATTATTATTATTATTATTATTATTATTATTATCGCACCATAGTTAGGTCCAAACTGGACTATGGAAGAATCGTTTATTCCTCGGCTAGACCGTCCATACTGCGCCGCCTTAACACAATCCACCACCAAGGTATCCGTCTGGCGACGGGAGCGTTTTACACCAGCCCCGTTGAGAGCCTCTATGCCGAGGCCGCCGAACTACCCCTTTCTCACCGTCGGGAACTCTTACTTAGCCGTTACGCTAGCCGTTTGTCGTCCATGCGAGGACACCCAACGTACGCAGCAGGCGCCCGTCTGCTCTGCTACCGCCGGGAGTACGCTTGCGTTTGTTACTCGGCCAGCTCGGTGTTACAATGCCTTCTATCTTCTCGACTGGAGAGAGCACCTCTCCACCGTGGCGAAGCCCCGAAGTCAGTGTTAACTTTGACCTTCATTCTCTTCCAAAGGACTCCACACCTAGTTTAGTTTACCAGAGAGAATTTCTCGCACTTCGGTTCAAATTTGATGACAATTTGTTCATTTACACTGATGGCTCAAAGACAGACCAGGGTGTTGGGTGTGCTTTTGTACTTGGCAACGTCTCTTTTAAATATCGTCTTCCTGAGTGGAGTTCCATCTTTACAGCTGAGCTGTATGCATTATATCAAGCAACCAAATACGTCCGGAGAAACTCGCTCAATAATAGTGTCATTTGCTCGGACTCCATGAGTGCTTTGTTGAGCCTTCGCACGCTATATCCGGCCCATCCGCTGGTACAAAGCATCCGCAATTGCCTTAATTCTCTTTCAACGAGCGGAACTACTGTGACGTTTCTGTGGGTCCCTGGCCACGTGGGAGTGTTGGGGAATGAGGCTGCGGATACGGCTGCCAAGGAGGCAGTTCTCCTCCCTCAGCTGTCTACCTTTTCTACTAGCTCTGATGACCTTCGCGCTTGTGTCTCCCAGCGTATTATCTCCCGTTGGTATTTACACTGGTCATCCCTGTCAGGGAACAAATTGCGAGCCATTAAACCTGTGCCTGATCTCTGGTCAACGTCATCTCGACCCTCCCGCCGAGAGGAGATTGTTCTGGCCCGGCTTCGTATTAGCCACTGCCGTTATAGCCACCAGTATTTATTACGTGGTGGTCCTGCTCCCTTATGTGAGCACTGTGATGAACCTTTTACTGTGAACCATCTTTTAGTGCAATGTCCGTTTTTTAATCGTCTCCGTCATGATCTATGTTTACCATTAGAATTGTCTGATATTTTAGCTGATAACCCGCACTATGTTAAGAGTTTTACTTTTTATACATCGTGCAAATATGGCGAAAGCCATTTAAGTTCTAACCCCAGTTCTATTTTACTATGGGAAGTGTTTGGCGCTAATGACCACAGCAGTTGTGCGCCCTAAAACCACACAAAAAAATTCAATATTGATCGATCTTAATCCTTTCCTGTCTTTGTCTGATGTTAATATTATTGTATCGGACGCATTCAGCGTATGGTGATGTCCGCTTAATCATAGTTTACAACACTGTTTCCGGGTTCTCCTGAGGCCTTCACGGCCCACGAAGTCCTCACCTTACTTCACCCTCAGCAGCAGTTCCCTACTTTGGCATACAAGCTATGATCAGGAAACTCGACTGTAGGTCTTCATGCTATTTTTTAACATGTTGCCAAGTTTCTCTATGATCCTTCCACTTCTATAGCTTATAGAATTCTCCCTTTATAAATTCTTAGTATTCCTGTATACAGTCATTCCTTTTTTGTTATTACGTAATCTACGTAAATGGCTAGTTGCCATGGTATAGCATTATTTTTTTGTTCCGGGGAAAAGATGTTCGTTAGGGTAATTTCTCTTCCATCGCTTCGCTTGAGGAATGCTATCTGCTTCTTCATTACAGTCTACATGTCCTGATAGCTTTTACAAACGAATCGATGATTTAATGTATCAATATCGTTATATTTTGGACAGATGTTAGTGACACATAGACCAACTGAATATAATTTCTGCTTCGTGAAGACTAAATTGTTTATATCGCGGTACCAAGTCGTTTCAATATCCGTAGAAAGGACTTTGTTGCTGATATATATTTCCAGTTTTTACCAGAATACTTCAGTTCCATTCTATTTGGGCAGCGTGGTGGGTAGAGTGCATCCATGATTTATCTACTATTGCTTCTGTTTTTCTCTTCTACAGAGCATTGAAGGTAGCTTACCTCAAGATAAAATTCTCTGATGTGTTTCAGTTTATAGTTTATCTTCTAAATATTTATAGGTGGCATCACACTTTCAGGCGTAAGTGTTTTGAAAAGCTTCGACGTAATGCTGTTCTGGTGGTCATCAATTAGTTGGGTCGTCCTTTTAATATACCGAGTGATCAAAAAGTCAGTATAAATTTGAAAACTTAATAAATCACGGAATAATGTAGATTGAAAAGGAAATAATTGACACACACGCTTGGAATGACGTGGGGTTTTATTAGGAAAAAAGTTCAAAAAATGACCCACAGATGGCGCTGGACATCAAAACCCCCGTGACTTCCCATGAAAATCGTGTATAAAAGGAGCAGTAATGAGAGAGAGAATCAGATGCACCAGCCGTCGCAGCATGTTGACGTTAAATGAAAAGGCGCTTTTAGTGAAGCTGTATTATCAGAATGGGGAATGTGCTAGTTCAGCGTTACGATCCTATCGCCATAGGAAGGGGATTCGAACGGGTTGACAAATGCAGCTGTGGCGAGAATGATTTCGAAGTTTGAAGCCACGGGTTGTTTAGACGATAGACCCCGTAGTGGCCGACCGAGCACAAGGCGTAATGCTGCTGAGACAGTTCAGGAAGAAATGGAGACTTTAGCGGGTTTCTATTTACGGGGAAGTCAGCGCTCGTGCAGTTGCACGTCGCACGAGCATTCCATACACTACTCTTTGGTTGGCATTTGAGTTGAGCGTTTCAAAAGATGAAGATGAAGATGACGATTGTTTGAGTAACGTGTTGTGGATCGACGAAGCTCATTTCACGCTCAGAGGGTCTGTCAACGCCCACAACTGCAGAATTTGGGCTACCGAAAATCTTAGAACTGTCGTGGAAACTCCATTGCACGATGAGAAAGTCACGGTATGGGTTGGATTTACTACATCTACCGTTATCGGGCCTCTTTTTTTTCCCGGATCTGCGTGATTCTGGTTTTTTAACTGCTACCGTGACGGGTGAGAGGTACGCCGATATGCTACAGAGTCGCAGCATCCCCAGCTTGGCTGGTAAACACCTGCTGGAACGTACGATTTTTATGCAGGATGGCGCTCCACCCCATATTGCTAGACGCGTGAAAGATCTCTTGCGCCCGTCGTTTGGTGATGATCGTGTGCTCAGCCGCCACTTTCGTCATGCTTGGCCTCCCAGGTCCCCAGACCTCAGTCCGTGTGATTATTGGCTTTGAGGTTACCTGAAGTCGCAAGTGTATCGCGATCGACCGACATCTCTAGGGGATGCTCAAAGACAACATCTGACGCCAATGCCTCACCATAACTCCGGACATGCTTTACAGTGCTGTTCACAACATTGTTCTCAACTACAGCTATTGTTCAGGAATGATGGTGAACATATTGAGCATTTCCTGTAAGGAACATCATCTTTGCTATGCTAATTGCTTTTCTGATCAGATGAAGCGCCATCTGCCGAACATTTTTTTAACTTTTTTTTCTAATAAAACCCCATGTCATTCCAAGCATGTGTGTCAATTTTTACCTCTCAATATACATTATTCCGTGATTAAGTTTTTCAAATTTATACCGACTTTATCGCCCGGTATAAAGCCATATTTTTGCGACGTGTATCAGTAAGAATGAGTCCACCTTCAGCAGGTTTGAGAAGCTACAATTTCAGCCACTCTCAATATTTGACCGTGCCAGAGGTACCGACAAACATAACTCATAGTTTTTGCAATTGGCTTAGGAATTGGTAGAACTTGCGCTACATATACTGCCCTGGACAGAATTACGGAGTTGATTGTTTTGACCTTCTGCGGAACGTTCACATCACTAGTTTGATTGAGCATTACAGCTCTTCTAATTTGATTTGATATTTTTCTCCAGTCAAGTGTTCGTTTGGAGTGTGTATTGTACTCGGAGATGGTTCCAAAATGTTCAAATGTTTGTATAGTCTATGGGACTTAACTACGGGGTCAACAGTCCCTAAACTTACAAACTACTTATGAACTACTTACGAACTAGGACGGCACAAATATCCATGCGCGAGAGGGGATTCGAACCCCCGACCGTAGTGGCCGTGCAGACCGTGACTGGAGCGCCTTAGTCCCCTCGGCCACCGCGGCTGGCAGATAGTTCCAACTCTACGTTTATTCTACTTCTACTATTTACAATTCTACTACGTCGTATGCAAACTACAGAGTCCGTCTTCGAGGGGCCGTAGGCATGGGTCCTCTTGGGCGACGTCTTCTGTGGTATTTCTTCTTCTTGGGAATCTTCCGTCTTCGGAATTGGGCGTGACTTGCCGGGCGGCCGTCTGGCTGGTCCTTAAATATGCTGTCGGAGTGGCACCGTTCCTCAGTCGGCCGCGGCGACATCTGCAGGAAAAGGTGCCACATTAATTCCTCAACATTCCGTTTATAAACGCCGGCTGCGGATAGGCTTCCCCCCAACGCGTGTGTTGTGCTGCACTGCTCGCTGCCCAGGCGTTTCCACAGCGAACAGTACAGAGTGGACAACTGTAGGTCACACCTAATGCTGTATGGTGATTTTCCGACTTCGCCCAGCCTAAATTGACATTTCTAAAACCGTTTAAACTTAGGAATGAACTTTTCATTTCATTAATTTTGGCGCCTGTTTGACCACATTAGAGTTGTACGATGTCTTTTAACCGTTGAATATCTTCTGCACTTCGTATAACTCAGACATCATCTACATAAGCGTTTGACACCCTACTGATGCCTGATATTTTAATTCCCTCTAATGATTTATTAAGAGTTCTCAGTAACGGCTCTAGAGCAGCTATAAAAATAACGCTGATAATGGACTGCCTTGTGAGACGCCATTTTCAATGTTAATAACTAGAGTGCGGTGTCCATTTATGGAAAATTTTGTTTGAATCCCTTTCACAACGTGGCTAAAACTTTGACACAATTTTCATGAAAACCCATTTCTGTCAGGAGTGTAAATAAATTCTGGTGATTCACCCTGTCAAAAGCTTTTGAAAAGTCTATAAAAATCAATCCTGCTTTCGCTCTTATTGTGGAAAAGTTAACTACTATATCGTGGTATTCGCTAATTATTAAGATATTTCGACCAGGAAGACAAGTCTGATGACTTCCAGTTATCTGCTGAAAAATTAGTCGGAATCTGTCTTTCAGTGCCCGAGCAACGATTTTGTAATCTGAATTCATAAGGCATATCAATCTCATTTTGGAAATATCTTTACTTTGTGCATTTCTTCCTTTAGAAAGTAGCACAGTGACGCTTTCCTTAAATTCTCGAGGCACTTTCGCTCCTTTCGGGATATCATTAACTACCTCCGTGAATTTCCTCCTCTTAAGTACAAGACAGTCCCGTAAAACTCAATAGGGTGTCTATCAGGACTTGCCGACTTTTCGGTCGGGGTACTTTTTATAATCTCTAGTAAGTCATCAGAAGTGATTTCGGCAATTAGACTCTTATTGTGCTCTTCTGTTATGATGACCAGTACACGACTATTTTGCAGCAATTCCCTAATTAACTATGGTTCAACATGACTTACACTGTATAAAAGTTCCTAAAACCTATTAGCCTCCTTTAGAATGTCGGATTGTTCCGTCAAAACTACTTTGTATTATGTTCGCACACACTCTATAAAATTTGTGTTTCTAATTTTTTGATGTACTAAATGGAAGAGTGATGAGTTTTCGTCCTCCACCGTGGATTTAACACGAGACTTGATTTTCAATCCCTCCAGTTGTTGCCTTTTCAGGCTTATCAGTGGAGCTTTCACCTTTTTAATATTCAATGTTATTTCGTGACATTGGTTGTGCGTAGAGCTCACGCAAACATGTATAGTGAAATTCCGCAGTGTTCATGTTCATGTTTGTAGAGTTTATGGGACCTAACTACGGGGTCATCAGTCCCTAAACTTACAAACGACTATGAACTAGCTTATACTAAAGACGGCACAAACATCCATGCCCGAGTGGGGGATTCGAACCCCGACCGCAGCGACCGTGTAGACCGTGACTGGCACGCTGCAGACCGCTCGGACACCGCGGCCGGCAACTTCGACAGTGTCTTTCAACTACCTTGCTCTGTCCTTCCCATAAACCATCAATGTTGATCGTATTTGCCTCTTAGCGCACACTGTCGACCATCCTAGTGTTGTACATTTATGACGCGTCCTCAGAGAAGTCTGCCAAGTGACAGAAATCCTCTCAGCTAAATCGTTATCGCGCAACTTATTGATGTTCAGTTTCCAAATAGGACGTCCCCAGTACGTTTTCTGTTTAGGAAACCTAAGGCTACATTTCACAGCTAGATGTTCCGAAAAAAAATAGCAGGTAGGGTTTCTATTCCGTTGATTCGACTTCCTAAATTTTCAGTCACTTGTAATCTATCGATACAACTCTTCGACGTGGCAATAAAAAACGTAAATTGGACTGTAGTGGGGAATATTTTTTCCCATGGGTCTTGCCAATTCATACCGGTAACGAGACACTTTAGCTCTTTCGAAAAATTAAAATTTGGCCACTGATAGTTTCTGTGTAGGACACTATTCTAGTCTCCACCTATTAAAACTTCCGTGGGATTATCTTTAAGGAAATACACTATATCGGTTTTAAAAAAACTGTGCTCTTGCTTTCCTAATATTATTGCCAGAGAGTGCATATACATTGACGACAGTAGTATTAAAAATTCTACAGCTAATACCTCACCCAGAGTCTAGATAATTAACGTTGTTAGTCGATATCTCTTCCTTCACAAGAATAGTAGTACCGCATTCATTTTCTTTTGCAACATTTAAAATCACGTTAAAACCAGGAATCTTCAGATTTTGAAGTTTAACTTCCCGAAGCTAAGGCTATTTCCGTTTCTGACTGGTAGAAAAATTCTTTTAAAGCAGACACCTTCGTTTCATTTTGTATCTTGTTAATGTTACGAATGGTAACGTTATTCGTTTGTTCCACTATTTGTCAGATTAGATTAGTTGTTCGTTCCATAGATTCGTGTTGAGGTGGTCCTCGTGGATGTGGAATATGTTAATTTTTTTTTAGAAGCGTATAATATAATACTAATACAGGTAAATACATTTTTTACAAGCCGGTAATATAATAATACTAATAGTACTAGAGGACCCGTGCGAATACTTCCCACAGTTAGTAGAAAGACATTAAAATTAGTGAAAAAAATGGAAGTAAAGTTGAATGTTCACGCATAGCTTTCTTCGGAATCAGTCAATGCAAGTGTTTAAAAGTGCAAATGAAAGAGCTTGATCCCATGAGTGGTGGTAGATATATTAAAAAAATTGCGTACCTTAATTAGAACCTAAGATAAGGAAAACAAACCGATTAATATATTCAATGCAAGGACAGAAGGATACCGCGATTGAAGTATGGTGAGACTTATGTTAATTCTGATACTTGATGACAAATCTGCGAATGAATACCTTTCGTTTAAAGCAAAAATGAAGGAAATCGGTCAATCGGTCGGATAGAACGGCCTGACCGACTGACTAGTTTACAGCAAGGACATCCCCATACGAAATATACAGATGAAAATCGCGTTTAAGTATAGGAAAAAGGATGGCGAGAGTTATTTAAATTCTGATACTTGAAGCTAATAAGACGGGTTGTTTGGTCTGGCCGACTGACCTTAGTTTTCGTAGATTATTTTAATATATAAGATGAATATAGATACATGCATCATTTGGTTCTATTTAAGAATTCGTCAGTGGAGTAGAAAGGTTTGGCCACTAGAAAGTATTTTATGCTGCTCTTAAACTGTTCTTTATTTGCAGCTAAATTTTTTTATAGTAGTTGGTAAATTATTGAACATATGTGTTCGAGTAGTGGACCCTTTTTTAACTAAAGTAAGTGCTTTTAAGTCCTTATGTAGGTCATTTTGTTCCTAGTATTGTAGGTATGAACTGAGCTGTTTATTGGGAAAAGGGATATATTGTTTATGACAAATTTCATTAAGGAATAAATATACTGAGAGGCAGTAGTTAATATATCCTGTTGTTTGAAGAGGCTTGTACAGGACGTCCGTGAATTTACACCACAGATAATAGTTGGAAGAGTGAGCGAGTCGGCAGATGGTAGGCAGGCTCTGGTCGTTTACTACGCGACCCTGTGGTTGGTAGCGAGCGGTCTTCAGCGCCGTTTCCTCTTCCAGTTCCTGGTCTCTCTGCTCTACAGTGTCGTCTGCCCAGTCGCCTTCATTTTCCTGCTTAGACGCCTCCGATACTTCCGGGAAGGTTGTACTTTGAGACTTGCTGCTAGTACTTCCCTACTTCGTCGATGAGTGCCTGACTGGTTTTCCTCGTCGTCATTTCTGTGTCCTGTTCCATTATTTTTTCCCCGTTCACTTCTATTTCACGTAACTTCTCTCTTATTGCAGGAGCGAGGCACACTGCCGCTTCGTGTGAGAGTCTCCATTTTTTGTTCCCGCGAGATTTCTTTGGAGATCTCGTTGAGGACCCGGTCGGCGATGTGACAGGAGATATCATTGGGGGTCTATTTTCTTGTACTGTTTCTTTGTACGACTCGTCTTTGTTCCTGTCCGATAGTTTCCCCTCCAAGCATCTTTATCTGCTTTCCTTAAAGTGTCGAGTTAGTGTCGTGTAATTCCGGCCCTACTCTGCTCATCTTGCCCATCGGGTGTTTTCGAGCCGGCCGCAGTGGCCGAGCGGTCTGCAGCGCGCCAGTCAGTCTGCACGGCCGTTACGGTCGGGGGTTCAAATCCCCCCTCGGGCATGGATGTTTGTGTCGTCGTTAGTATAAGGTAGTTCATAAGTAGTTTGTAAGTTTAGGGACTAATGACCCCGCAGTTAAGTCCCTTAAGCTTAACAAACATCTGAATATCCGGTGTTTTTGACTCTACGTCATTTGCACGGTATGGTTCCGCTTGAGACTGAACGCTGACAATTGCCTGTACAAGGGGCAACTGCGTAGTCACACATTCAACTGATGGAGGTTCGGTACAATCCATTTCATTTGACGTAAAAGCTGCATTTCCCTGTACATTTGCCGGCCGCGGTGGCCGAGGGGACTGAGGCGCTCCAGTCACGGTCTGCACGGCCACTACGGTCGGGGGTTCGAATCCTCCCTCGGGCATGGATACTTGTGCCGTCCTTAGTCTTAGGTAGTTCATAAGTAGTTTGTAAGCTTAGGGACTGATTACTTCGTAGTTAAGTCCCATAAGTTCTACAAACATATGAACATTTTTGTTCCCTGTACACTTATGCTATGGAACCTTTTTTACTGTTTTGCCAAGATCGCTTATTTAGAGAATGACCGGTTTCGACTGATCTCGTAGTCATCATCAGATCTACAAAAGAACAACAATCAACGTACCTGCGACTAACGACCTATGAGCGCTAAAAAGTATAGCTTATACATTTTATTTTTAATATAAACATACCTGAGGAACTGTGGTGTATCTAATCTTACCACATGTGTGGCTCCGTCTATCCGGCGTTCCGTGGGGTTGTCAAATACACAAATTTGCATAGTCACAAAATAAAAACGAAACATGGCGCCCATAACATAAACGGCCGTCGACACGCTTCTTACACCACACTGCACTGGCCATGTTGGGCGAACGGGTAGATCGTTTTTTACGAGATTCCGAGAGCATACAGGTAACCACAAAAAAAAAAAAAAAAAAAAAAAAAAAAAAAAAAAAAAACTAACTTCGTTTGGTGAGCACTTACGAGGAAACAAACATAAAATAAGATATTCGACAAAATATGAAGATGCTACATAAAGCGCCCAAAGGAAAGAAATTAAACATCCTAGAGAATATACAGATTTATAAACATTTAAAACATCATAAGAAAAATGTTCTCAACGATCAGCTGGAGATTGTGGATAATAACTTTTTTAAATATTTTTGATGGGTGTTGAGTTAGGAGTACCCCCACCACAATTACTGTTGCCGTAGATAAGGTGCTGGTGACATCACTAATCATGAACGCTACCTAGCGGTCTGTATGGTAACTGCTTTCCATAGGTTTAACGTGAACCCTTGCAGTTGGGTTTTGTGTTGTGTAAGAAGCGTTTCGACGACCGTTTATTTTATGGGGGTCATATTTCGTTTTTATGTTGTGACTACGCAATTTTAGGTGTTTGACAACCCGCCGGATAGACGGAGCCACGCATTTGGTATGATTAGATACACCACAGTCCCACAGGTATGTTTATATCAAATATATAAAAATGAATGTTTGTGTGTTCGTATTTTATTCGCGGCCGTACCGTTCTACCGATTGTGATGAAACTTTGTCAACATATTGCTTGCACTTTCGCAATGGTCATAGACACCGTTAAATGACTGTGCGACAAATAGTTCAGGAGATATGACGTAATAAACAATGAAATGCGCGGAAAAGTGCATCATGTGACGTCTGCTTCTAAACTACTATACCAATTTCAACCAAATTTGGTACACACATTCCTTCCATGAGGTAACAGTTGACGTAGGGGTAAGAACTGCATACGACATATTGCTCAGCAGATACGTCATACATAAACAATTATATGGTTGAAAACCTGTGGCACCATGCTACATGCGAATAAGGACACTTTATTCATCTTAAAATCTCCGTGACATTTTGGATGCTTGACCTTCAAAAGAGGAAGGTTATTGCCTCACAAAATTTTGGATGGGGCATGACGGAGGCTACTTTATATATGGATTCCGTCAGATTGTAGAGTTGTATTCCGATCCTGATGAAATTTTTAAATATGATTGAACAATTCAATTTATCAGTGCAGTATTAATATATTCAGATTACCTACAATCATTTCAATTAATTAACGGGACTAAACAGTTAATTTTCAGTTTTCGGCGAAATTTCGAATGAAATAAAATTTCTGAATATTCTAGCAGCTCTCTGGAAGTTACGGTACATTTTTCAGGGTTATAATCATCAGAGAAACATTTGAAACGTAAATATTGTTCACACCATGTGAATTTTATGTAAGTAATTTAAAGCAAGAATTTTTTTTTTTTTTTTTTTTTTTTTTTTTTTTTTTTTTTTTTTTTTTTTTTTTTTCAAAAATATGCTTCAGTGGAAAGCACTCTTCATTCAGATTTTTAAACAACGGTTTTTTTGCTGTCAGCTTTGATGCATACCAAGCGTACCCAATTATTGGGGTGAAAACCACCATCAGAGGGAATCTCTTGTTATCAACGTATGCCGCGGTGGAGTAGCCGAGCGGTCTAAGGCGCCTCGCTGTGGAGCGCGCGGTTGCTCGCCCTCGGATGTCAGTCCTCCCTGGGGCATTGGTGTGTGTGTTGTCCTTAGATTACTTTACCTTAGTTTAAGTAGTTTGTAAGCTACGGACTGATGACGACGCATTTTGGTCCGATAGATTTACAAACATTTAAACATTTGAACATACCAATGCGAATTTGAAAATAAATGTAATATATAAAAATTAATGTATATTTTTCTTTTTGTTCTTATTTTATGCACAGTCTTACCGAACATTAGATTGCGATAAAACTTCGTCAAATCATAGTTTGCACTCGTGCGAAGGTTATAGGCATACTAAAATTTGTATGCTGGAAAGCGTAGGATAAATTTAATTAATTCGTTTCTTACGCATTCATGCTAAAATGGCTTCACGGATATGAATGAAATTTGGAACAAAGGTAGCTTATACCTTGATTAATACTTGGGTTACCTTTCGTAAGCCACAATGTGGAGCGTGGCGGAGGGCACCTTACAATGGGTTAATAAGTTTTTCTCATCACGCTATAATAACTGGATGGAACTGGATGAAATATGCAACGAAGATAGCTTATACCCCGAATTAATACGTAGACTATTTTTTTACCGCTCTGTAGGTGCATGGCGGAGGCTACAATAAACATCCAATTTGTTTGATTGGGAGGGAGGAGACGGACAGACAGAGAGAGGGAGAGGAGGAGAATGAGAGAGGAGAGATGGTGACATACAAGTGAAAGAAGTGAAAGGAAATGAACAGAGGGAGGGGAGGAGGAAATGGATAGAGAAAGGGACAGGGAGAGGAGCAGGTGAACAGAAAGATGTACTGACGCAAGACTTCAATTAATAAATAAATAAATAAACACTAGGGCAACGCCGGGTTTTCAGCTGTGGTTTTAGTGCTCATAGGTAGTTAGTGGCAGGTACGTTAATTGGTCTTCTTTTATAGATATGATGATGACTGCGAGAGCAGGTGATAAATAAAAAAGCTATCTTGGCAAAACAGTAAAAAAGGTTCCACAATTAAGGAGATGGTAGCCAGCAACATGTGTAAATTGTTAAACATTTATGTTAGTCGGGGTCCGCTCTGTATTGGTGTTAATGTCACATTATGTTGCCACCCTGTCCTATCAGTTCCTGTTCAGGGAGATCGCGTATAGTCGCTACGTCTGCATACGTCAGAATCATAGTTGTTCCCACACTTTGACTTGGGACTTCCCTGCGGGAATCTGCGTTACGCGCCTCCTACACTCGGCACGGACGTGATCTGGGGAGTTGCAAAGTGCGCATGTTCTTGGTTGACCATCATAAACGACAAGAGCACAGTACTCACATATAGAAACAAACGACGGAATATGTTTTTGCAATTCAATTTTCACTTGTCGAACACCATTCAGGACTTCTAGTTAGGACCATGTGTATCGAGTGTATACTTATATGCGGTTTGCTAGTTTTCTGCATTCATTAAATAAATTGACTGGCATCACAGAATCATCAGTATTATTCCATAGTTACAAGAGTTCCCGCCAACAACTTAATAATTTCAGCCTCACTTCAAGAACTCCGACCTCTGCGCTACCATCTGCGTGGGGACGACAGCTTTGGAGGAAGGAAGGAAGGACACAGGGTTTAACGTCCCGTCGACAGCGTGGTCATTAGAGACGGAGCTTACGCTCGGATTTTCGGGGAAAGATGGGGGGAAAGGAACCATCCCGGCATGTGCCTGGAGCGATTTAAGGAAATCACGGAAAACCTGAATGTGGTTGGCCAGAGGTGGATTTGAACCACCATCCTCCCGAATGCGTGTCCAGTGTGTTACCACTGCGCCACCTCGCTCGGTGCTATGGGAGACGTCAGGTTGGTGAACTTCAGAATTTCTACTCTTCACACAGTGCAGTGGGGATAACTACAACCCTCGCGCACACTGTTATTGAGGTACAAAAGCAAACTGTTGTGCGTCATCCATGGCAACATGGAGAAGGAAGGGCCGCGCGGGAGTAGCCGAGCGCTCTGGAGCGCCACGTTGCGGATCGCGCGGGCTCCCGCGTCGGAGGTCAAAATGTTCAAATGTTTGTAGAGCTTATGGAACTTAAGTACGGGGTCATCAGTCCCTAAACTTACAAACTACTTACGAACTAGCTAATACTAAGGACGGCACAAATATCCATGCCCGAGGGGGGATTCGAACCCCCGACCGTAGTGGCCGTGCAGACCGTGACTGGCGCGCCTCAGTCCCCTCGGCCACCGCGGCTGGCTTCGGAGGTTCGAATCCTCCCTCCGACATGAATGTGTGTGTACACGGAACTTCATGAGGATCCGACCACCTTTCTTCACTTGTACCGATCTCTTGTCTGTTCGAGACTGGGCTGTGGATGTATCGTGTAGTCTGCTGTACGATTGTAGTTTACGTCGTCTCGACACGATCCACTATCATAGAATCCGTTTAGCCACAAGAGGTTTTTTTACCAGTCCTCTTCACCCTTTATGCTGAAGCTGCCGAATTGTCACTGTCCTATTGGAGGAAATGTCATCTATGCGCGATCACCCATCCTGTGCGGCCTTTTTTGACGAGTACATATTTGTCACATTCCTGACGGGTGAATGGAGACAGTTCACCGCGGTGGAGTGGCCGAGCGCTCTAGGCCACCTTGCTGTGGAGCGCGCGGTTGCTCACCGTCGGACGTTAGAGTCCTCTCTCGAGCATGGGTGTGATTGCTGTCGTTAATGTAAGTTAAAGTAGTTTGTAAGTCTAGGAACTGATGACCATAGCAGTTTGGCCCAGTATATTTAAAAAAATTTGAAAGTCTGCAGACAGATCATTTGTCTACACCGACATTTCCACGATAAACAGAGGTGTCGAAGGTGCCTTTATAGTAGACCACTATTCTTTACAGTATAATTTTCCAGATAAATGCGCGAACGTTACTGCAGAACTCTTAATCCTCTGTCAGGCCACACAGTACATCAGGCGACACAAGCTTTCTAATAGTGTCGTCTGCTCGGATACTCTGAGTGCTCTTCATAGCCTATGTGTTATTCCCAGTTTACCTCATAGCACAAAGAACCCAGGAGTGCCTTCTCTCGTATACTGTCAGGGGAGCCAACGTGATGTTTGTTTCTGGCCATGTCGATGTCAGGGAATAGGATTGTGGATGTTGCTGAAAAGGATGCAGCTCTCCTCTTCGGTTTGCTAACTATTCTGTTCCCTCGGATGATCTTCGTGCCGCTGTGTCTGGGCGTGTGGCGTTGCTTTCGCATGCACAATCGTCTTCCCTCGAACGGACCTCCTCTCCGCCCTCTCGTCGCGAGGAGGCCATTCTAGCCCGGCTGCGGAAAAGACACTGACAGTTCAGCCACCGCCACTTACTACTCGGCGACCCTGCCCCACTTTGTGGTTACTGTTCTCAACCCTAGACAGTACGCTATCTTTTGGCTCAGTGCCCAGTTTTTAACATGACTCTGTGTCTACCGTCTGAGTCGCCTGGTGGTTTAGCGGGCGACAGGCGCTCTGACAATCGTCTCACGTTTGTTGATCGCACCAATAAATCCCCTCCCCGGGGAATCTTGCCATGTCCCTAATGTTTGAGGACACTCTTCCTAGGGATGGCCTTGAATTCATCTGTTCCTTTTTCAATTTGACTGACAATTTTGTGCCTTTTTCGCCTTCGTCCCTGCTTAGTACTTGCTTTTAATACGTGCCGACTTGGGCAGTTTTGCGCCCTAAAACAGAAGAAGAAAAAAATCCTCGTAAGGTGACGCTGCTCTCGCCAGGAAGTGTTTATATCGATAGCGGGCAGGTGGTCATAATGTTCTGGCTGATCAGTGTAGATCCATTTCAAAGTGCTTATTGTATTCCTCAGTTAGTCTCCCTCTAAAAGTTTGACGCCCCCCCTTTCCTCCTTCCCAAATTTCCCTACGTTACTAACTGGCGATTTCTCGATACCTTGTCCTTGTGTCCTACCAACCGCTCCCTCGCCTTATTCAACTTGTGCCATAATTTTATTTTTACCCCATATTTTACCAAATATTTTATTGAATTTAAAGAAGTAAAAGATTTTACAAATCATGTACACCAAGAGGTGTGTTCCTGACTCTGCCAAGTTTCATGGAGTCTGGACGAGCTGCGATGTAGCAGCTTGGCAGATTTAAGTGCAGTTTATTTAAAATTACCGCATCGATAATACGGTTAACAGTATTCAAACAAAAATTATAAATAAATGCACACGGATTCAGAAAGTAGGGTGTTCACGTGCTCTTATACGCAAGCCGTCACTGCCGGCAACTACCTAGACAGGTTGCAATTGTATGCAGTGCCACAAACTCGAGATGATGGTGAAACTGTCATCTTCTTCAAGTAAGCGCTCCCCCACCGCGATCCCCGGTCTTGTCGCCCCAAGACTTTTTTCTGGAGTTAGCTGAAGCAAAGTCTGTATAGTGTTCGTGTAAACATCGACCATTGAAAGAGAATTAGAGACGCTATTCACCATAGTCTTCTAGTTTACATTCTACTAATGACCACCTTCATCACTCCCTCTAAGCAACATTCGTCATAATCGGAACTCGTGTTTACTGCACAGGAGCTGAGCTGTGGTAACGAGCGCCATTCAACTGTATGGCAGTGCCCCATTTGAATGCGGCCGACCACGACGCGCAGCAACAGCTCTGTTTAACTAAGCTCTGACCGTCAGAACGTCACTCCAAACACCAACAGACTCGTTTACTTGAAAAAATGCCATTTTTCCATTTTAAGAACCTTACTAAATCCGTTTTATGACCAGCACCTCCTGCAACTACTTGCATTCCCTAGCCTAACACAAAAATGTCACTGAATAATAAAGGGTTACCCCCACATGGGCGCCAACTTGAAACTAAGTCAATTTTTTTAAAATGGAAATGGGGTTGCTTGATATGTCAAATATCAGCAGATGGCGGCCATGTTCGGTACATACCGGAAAAGATAGACCATCTCACCCATACCTCACTGGTATATTCAGGTTTCCCAGATCCTGCAGAATTTTTTAAATAAATGGTTGTACTGTGACTTTTGACTCACATTGTACATTAGAGTTTGTTGCCGCACTGCCGTTTTTAAGTCACAACTGCCCGTTTATCGTCAGGTAAGTAAATCTTAGTTTTTTATTTTGTGTTTGTGTATAAATTTTTACACGACACCACGTATGAAACGTGGAAATCCTGATTATATTCTATGAAGGAAGTGGGATACCAACAGCCGTATGTTTAATAGAAATATTGTTTCACTACCAGTTTCGGCATTCCATTATGCCATCTTCAGGTCCCTACATCGGAGTATAATATCCATTAAGTAGGTATATCGAAACTGGTTTCGTGGAATTTTCTCAATAGGAAACAAAACAACTACTAATAATGTCATTTAGTTGTTGTTGAACCCAGTGAAGTCTCATGTAATTTTTACCGATGGTGAAGGCCTGCGATCCATTGCAACGAAATGTAATTCCGAGCCTCTCGCGAACAACCATGCCCGAGGTGGGATTCGAACCCCCGACCGTAGTGGCCGTGCAGACCGTGACTGGAGCGCCTCAGTTCCCTCGGCCACCGCGGCCGGCATACGCCAAGTGGCCCAGCACCTGCTATGTCGTGCACTGCTTCTGGTCATGTACTCAACACCACCACCAAAACCCCTGCGATTAAAAAAAAAACGAATTCAAGGATGCTACGATGAACCTAGAACAAAACGAACCAACGCCCGCAAAGGACCGAGAAAGTCGAAGAATAAAAGAAAAGATTTAAAAAGTGAACGAAAAAAGTTGCTTAGATGGAAGCGTCGTCACGTGTCTTGTGTTCGAACCTGCCCTCAAGAAGCTTTTTATAAATTGTTACTTACAATGTTTTCAAATTATGTATAATACTGAAAGTATTTTCGATTAAATAATAAATAATTTAGTTTTTTAAATGGCTGGCACAGCTACTTAAAATGAGAATTTTCTTTTCACATAATTGTTTCCAGTAATAGTGTGCACTGACTATTGACAGAGTGCTGTAATATGCAAAATATTAAAATAAAAATTAATTATAAAATAAAAGACTAAAATACCCCAGCTTCTAATGGACATATTTTCGCTCTACACAGCCAAACTTCGATCCCAAAGCATTTCAAACGTTCAATTATTTTTCCTCAAGAACTGATACAAAAGGCATCCATGTTTTTTCTCTTTCGTTCTTTCATTTATTGAACTGGGTTGAATGGGGCTGGTAGATAAAAATCAGACAAAATGTTATCGTGATGTACGTATATCAGACGATTTCGTTTGATAGATCATTACAAAACTGAACTGTGATTCTAATTATAAGATTTTATGTAATTTCAAGGGTGTTTTGATTGTTTAATATTAAAGATATTTTGAGGAAAACCATCAGAATCGAGGTATTATGGCTTAGTGTTTAGGCTGAAATACCTCAGTTGCTTCAAAAAGCTGTTCTAAAGTAGTATGAAAACTATGATAAAATAGTGCTATCAAATCAGGCATAGCCGGATTAGTTCATTCCCAACAAAACTATTATCCCACGGCGAATAAGATACGTCTGTAATGACCATGTTACCGACGAGACGAAAACCCTAATATTACTTTTCCTGCAAATAAGTAGTTTTTACTTCCAATAAAGTCAGTAAATTATAAGAAACGTACTGGGAATATTAATCAGCCTAAGCTACATGATTTAATGGTGACACATGAAAACCTGTGCCGGACCTAGACTCGAAATCTGATTTCCCACTTTATGCAAGCAGTCGCGTTATTCACTGAGCTATCCGCGCACGCCTCCAGAATCGACACACACTGACCACTGCCCATACTGCTCGTACAGAGAGAGACGAATTGTAAATTGCTCGCAACCCTTCTTGTGACTCATTAAATACAATGTGTAGTATTCGTGCTTATCGATGGAACTATCGATGGTTCATCGATGAACACACACTGCCACATCATATTTAAATGTTAGTAAAGTTGGAGATAATTGTTAAAAGATTAACCAAACACAGGAACTTTAAGTACGCGAAGAATGCTGATAATTAATTAAGAAATTATATGTAGCGTCTGTTACCTAGCATGAAAATCAATTGTTATTGCGCAGACTTTTAGATTAAACTCCACAAAGAGTTTTCGGCTGAAGCAATCTATCTGTAACAGATCGAATGGTCGCAGTCGATCCTTAAAGAACGGCGACTACAATGGACTTCCATCACTTGCTGACCGGCAGGTGGAAATAACTTTTTGTGGCAGTGTCGACTACAGAATCGCCAGACGGTTTTTCCTTAACCGCAAATCCCCCTGCGCCACTAGCTCATCCACCACTTTGTAGTGACTGTAGCTGAAGATATTGTGAGGGAACTTGCAGGTTGCACAGATAACGCATCCATATTGGCGTGGAAGTGACTCGTATCTCTCCCTGAGGGATATGGCAATTTTAATGTTCGGATAAAATACACAGGATATTTTAAACTGATAAAATTAAGTATCTCGAAAACGAAGCAAAGTACATAATATTCTACTTGAAAAACTGATGTTAGTAAAAAAGGGAACATCACTTTTACGGTATATTCCGTGAATTTATTTTACTAGGTTTTGTACGTGAGATACTAAGTCATCCAAACGTACGTAAATATTAAATTACTGCATGTTGACGAATTAGTGACGAAATGTTTCATCAATTGTAATTCGCAATAGTGAATTTCTCACAGCTTCACTGCATAAGGTATTGATGTCCTACCAAATGGTGACATACCAAAATTTGTGCGAGCCGGTACTAGAACCCCTGGTTTCCCGTTTTCGCGAGCGGTCGCCTTCCATTAGGTTACCCGAGAACGACTCCAAGGCCGACCCAAACTTCCATATACCACACGGACTACATGTATTTGACATGCATCCCTTAGCGCTCGCAGCCTATACTGTATTCACGCACCAGGGAGAATGAAACCAACGAAGCGTTACTCTACGCTGTTATCTTCATTGCCTCGCTTAGGCTTTTTATAAAATTGCGGTATGATATATACGTAGACGAGTCCAAAACATTTATCCACTGTTTAAAGGTCCATAACTTGCAAACTAATTGACGGAGTTGTCTCATTTTTGGTGCAAGTGTAGCTTAAAGTCCAACTTAAAGATATCACTGTAGGTGTTCGAAATTTTCACCATTAACATCCACACACAAACGATGCCGCCGAACTGCAGCACGAACTACTGACTGCAACGTGTTTAGTTGGATATCTGCACATGAATGTACGATGGATTCTCGAACTTCATCCAATGTGCGTGGCTTTTGTCGATAAACGACCTCCTTTAGTGTTCACCACAGGTAAAAGTCCAGAGGAGTACTCCATTCTACGATCTGCGTCGTCCTCATTCATTGCGTGTAGCAATCGTGGGATGTAGCACTTTCCACTTTGCTGTCTTCAAAATTCGCCGAACACTTGAGCGACTCACTCCAGTTTCACGGACACACTGTCTCACAGACTCCTGTGGTGAGCGGGTGAATTGTTGCAACACACGACGGGAGTGAGCTGGACTTGTTACTGTTACAGATCGTCCAGATCGTTGTTTGTGTACATCTTTAACACAGCCTTCGGCTTCAAATTTGTCTCGAATGCCACGAATCGTTAAACGTATCGGTGCCTCTGTTTGATACTCATTTCGCCATTGCCGTTGAACCTCATTATGTTTCGTACTTAAAATACCACTTCAAAACTGACTTCCTTTCATAGAATGTAAGCCTTGCGCCAGCCATGTTTACTCGAGCAACTAGGTGCAACTATAAACAAAACACTGACTATCCGGCGACTGTCATCTGACAAAACAAAACAACGCAATTTAACGATTGTGTGGCGATTTCCGGAACTACAGACTATTACACTACCAAAGATGAGACAGCTCCGTCAATTAGTTTAAAAGTTATTGGCCTTTAAACAGTGGATGCATTTTTTGGATACCTCATATATATAAAGGCGATCGCTCGCAAAAAGCGGGAAACTAGGGTTCGAGTCCCGGCCTGGCACAAATTTTCGTATGTCATCATTTGGTAGGACATCCACACCTTACGCAGTGAAGCAGTGAGAAATTCGCTATTACGATTAGATATTAGATATTGATAGTGCGTAAATATCTCGCGTACAATACGTAGTAAAATAAATTTATGGAATATAATATACCGTAAATAACAATAACGAATACTTCAGCGGCTATTCAGAATATTTCATTACACACTAAGAAGGCGCTGTGTCGAAATTAGAAGCTCATAGTGTAAAATACACGCACTATTAACGATAAGTGTTCTGGTCTGGAATATCTCTTATGTCGCCGCGGTGAAGTGGCCGAGAGCTCTAAGGCGCCTTGCTGCGGAGCGTTCGGGCATGGGCGTGTGTGCTGTCCTTAGCATAAGTTACTTTCAGTAGGTTGTAAGCCTAGGGACTGATAAACGCAGCAGGTAAGTCCCTTATATTTACAAACATTTGAACATTTGATTATTATGTCAATCTACGACATTGTTAACACCGTGGGCCCAGAAGACAAAAAACTGACATTGATGCCTCATGCATCGTCATACTGGTCCTAAACCTAGTATATGGTTTGGGGTGAGATCGGATACCACTACACCTCTAGTACATATTTCCGGTACGCTAACCAACCAGCGTTACATCTGTGAAGTGTTGGAGCCTGCTGTCCTCCCACAGCTCTTGGGTTTACTGACGGCCGCAATGCAGCAGCACAATCCGCGCTGTGTTGCAGACTTCTCCGTCGCCCATCATATCGCAATGGGTTACTCTGATCTTGCTTTTTTTCATTTATTAACTCATGCTTTATTTAAGGCTTTATTATTCATGTGTGCAGGTTCTATAATTCATAATTTGCGAGATTCTCAGGATATTCGTTTTTTGGGTTCTATTATCCATTTTATACCTTTAACTTCTATTTGTTTTAATGTTTCTAGATTATGTTTATGTGGTATACCTTTTTTAGCTGGTTTTTATTCTAAGGATTTAATTCTTGAAATTGTTTGTTTAAGTTGAGTTAATTTTTTTATTTTTTTTCTATATTTTTTTTCTACTGGTTTAACAGCTTCTTATTCTTTTCGTTTGTTTTATTATTCAATATCTGGTGATAATAATTATTATTCTTCTTATTCTTTTAATGATAGTAGTTATTATATTTCTTTTGGTATGATTGGGTTACTTATTGTTGCTGTCTTTGGTGGAAGACTTTTATCTTGATTAATTTTTCCTGTTCCTTATTTAGTTGTTTTACCTTGATATTTAAAGTTTTTAACTTTATTAACTATCATTTTAGGGTCTTATTTTGGTTATATTATTTCTGATTTTGTTTATTCTTATGAATTATTTTCATTACATTTTTTATCTTTCGTTATATTTACTGGTTCAATATGATTTATACCTTTTCTTTCAACTAATTATGTTAGATATTTACCTTTAAGATTTGGTTATTATTCTTTAAAGTCTTTTGATTCTGGTTGAGGTGAATTGCTTGGTGGTCAAGGTTTATATTCCTTTTTTGTTTATTTAATTAATTACATTCAGTCTTTATATGATTCTAATTTTAAGGTTTATTTATTAACTTTCGTTTTTTGAATATTTATTTTATTTGTATTGTTTTTTTTATACCTAAATAGCTTATTGTGTAGAGTATAACATTGAAGATGTTAGGGAAATATTTTTATTTTTAGGTATTTATAAATATTAATTTATTATTTTTACAGTGAAAATGTAATGTTTTATTTTAAACTATATAAATAGAAATGTTAACGGAGTTTAACCGCTATTATAAAAAGTTAGCAGCTTTTATATTGGCTTTACATTTCCTTAATTGGAACTATTGTTCATTTATATTATTAACAGTAATACGCCTCTCTTTGGCTTCAATTAATAAATAAGGGCATTTTTATGCCAAATTTCAGGTCGAAACTGATTGCAATACTTCGCTTCTTATTTAAAATTAAGGTTAATTGATATTTCAATACTTTTTGGATGCAAACCAACTGTTATAATTAACTATAACCCTAATTAGCTCATTTAAGTGCTCCTTGATTTCATTCATAATAAAGTCCTACTAATAGAATAATAATAAATAATATTGTTGATAATGTTCATACTGTAATATTTGATGTTTTTATGATAATTACAATTGGTAAAATTAATGCAATTTCTACATCAAAAATTAGGAAGATTACTGCAATTAGGAAGAATTGAATCGAGAAAGGTATTCGTGCTGATCTTTTAGGATCAAATCCACATTCAAATGGTGAACTTTTTTCTCGATCATTAATTGATTTTTTTGATAGGGTTGTTGCTAATAATATAACAATTATTGGTAATAAAAATCTAATAGTAATGGGTTCATACCCCATTTATGAAGGTAATAATCCTTCTCTTTTTAATGTACAACAACTCTATAAAACTTCTTTTCCTATCATCGTTGATGATAGGAACGATCCTGTCCATTTCTTCAAACTCCTGATTAGGAATCTGAATAGGACTAGAGATCAACTTACTATCTATTATTCCCATATTAACAGATAATAAAAATTCAATAATTAATGAACCAGCAATTAAATACTTTATTATTCAATCAATAGCATCAACAATATTATTAATTTCAATCTTAATTATTCAAATAAAATATGGAATGTGATGAGATAATAAAAACATTCCATCAATAATAATTATGTCAAGAATAATAATAAAAATAGGAGCAGCACCATTTCACTTTTGACTTCCAGAAGTAATATCATCAACAAGATGAATTAACTGTCTTATACTAATAACATGACAAAAAATTGCTCCAATAATAACACTATCATACTGCATTAAAGTAAGAAGATTCCTATTTGTAGTAATCATAATAGGAATTATTGTTGGAGCAATAGGAGGTTTAAATCAAACATCACTACGACAAATTCTAGCATATTCATCAATTAGACACCTAGGATGAATAATTAGATCTATAACCATCAGAGAAAATATCTGAGAATTCTATTTTCTAATTTATTCAACATTAAATGTAATTATCATCTTTATATTCAAAACAATAAATTTATTCTTCTTAAATCAAATCTATTCAGCAAGATATTTCAAAACAGAAATTAAATTCATGATAATAACATCACTTTTATCTCTAGGTGGACTGCCACCAATACTAGGATTCCTACCAAAATGAATTGTAATACAATCATTAATTGACAATAAAATAACAGCTTTAGTATTATTAATAATTACATTCACAACCATCACATTATACTATTATATACGAATTAGATTCTCAGCAATTATTATACTACATAATGAAAACTCATGATTAACAAGAATTAAAATAAATAAATTAGTAGTAGCTCTACCTATTCTATCAATAATCTCAACAATAGGACTAATTTGTACATCAAACTTCATATTATTTTACTAAGATCTTAAGTTAATAAAACTAATAACCTTCAAAGTTATAATTAAAAGTTATTCTTTTAGGTCTTAGTAAAATAATATTTTACACCCCTAGAATTGCAGTCTAGAATCATAATTGAATATAAGACCAACAACACTATGATAAGAGAGAAAATGTTCCCATAATTAGATTTACAATCTAACACCTAATAATTCAGCCATCTTATCATCTTCATTACCGCAAAAATGATTATTCTCAACAAACCATAAGGACATTGGTACATTGTATTTTATATTCGGGGCATGAGCTGGAATAGTAGGAACATCAATAAGAATAATTATTCGAGCTGAATTAGGTCAACCAGGAACAATAATTAATGATGATCAAGTATATAATGTAATTATTACAGCACACGCATTTGTTATAATTTCTTCATGGTTATGCCTATTATAATTGGAGGATTCGGAAATTGATTAGTACCATTAATAATTGGAGCTCCAGATATAGCTTTCCCACGAATAAATAATATAAGATTTTGATTATTACCACCATCATTAACACTCCTACTAATGTCTTCTGTAGTAGATAATGGAGCTGGTACAGGATGAACAGTATATCCCCCACTAGCTAGAGTCATTGCTCATAGAGGAGCTTCTGTAGATTTAGCAATTTTCTCATTACATCTAGCAGGTGTTTCCTCAATTTTAGGAGCCATTAATTTCATTACAACAGCAATCAACATACGATCAAATAATATAACCCTTGATCAAACACCATTATTTGTTTGATCAGTAGCAATTACAGCCTTATTACTTTTATTATCATTACCAGTATTAGCTGGAGCAATTACTATATTATTAACCGATCGAAACCTTAATACATCATTCTTTGACCCAGCAGGAGGAGGTGATCCAATTCTATATCAACACTTATTTTGATTCTTTGGTCACCCAGAAGTTTATATTTTAATTCTACCAGGATTTGGTATTATTTCACATATCGTTTGTCAAGAAAGAGGAAAAATTGAATCATTTGGAACAATTGGTATAATTTATGCAATATTATCAATTGGATTAATAGGATTTATTGTATGAGCTCATCACATATTTACAGTAGGAATAGACGTAGATACACGAGCTTACTTCACCTCAGCAACAATAATTATTGCTGTACCAACAGGAATTAAGGTATTCAGATGAATAGCAACATTATACGGAACTAAATTCAAATTCAATCCGCCATTATTATGAGCATTAGGATTTATTTTCCTATTTACAATAGGAGGATTAACTGGTCTTGTACTTGCAAATTCATCTCTAGATATTGTTTTACATGACACATATTATGTAGTAGCACATTTCCATTATGTATTATCTATAGGAGCAGTATTTGCAATTATAGGAGGAATTATTCAATGATACCCTTTATTTACAGGACTAACTATAAATAGTAAATGACTAAAAATTCAATTTACTATTATATTTATTGGAGTAAACTTAACATTCTTTCCTCAACACTTTCTAGGATTAGCAGGAATACCACGACGATATTCTGATTATCCTGACGCTTATACATCATGAAATGTTATCTCCAGAATTGGATCGACAATTTCAATCACAGGAATTATTATATTCATTTTAATTATATGAGAAAGAATAATTAAACAACGAAATGTATTATTTAGAACAAATATAAGAAGATCAACAGAATGATTACAAAATAATCCACCAGCAGAACACAGATACTCAGAACTACCATTAATTTATAGATTCTAATATGGCAGATTAATGCATTAGATTTAAGCTCTAAAAATAAAGGTTTGACCTTTTATTAGAAAATATGGCAACATGATCAAACTTATCATTACAAGACGGAGCTTCACCATTGATAGAACAATTATCATTCTTTCATGATCATACAATAATTGTTTTATTATTAATCACAATAATTGTTGGATATTCACTTAGATACATATTATTAACAAAATATACAAACCGAAATATACTTCATGGCCACTTAATTGAAACTATCTGAACAGCACTACCTGCAATTACATTAATCTTTATTGCATTACCATCATTACGATTACTATATTTACTTGATGATTCATCAGATGCTATAATTACAATTAAAACAATTGGACGACAATGATACTGAAGTTATGAATATTCAGATTTCATTAATGTAGAATTTGATACATATATAACTCCTGAAAATGAATTAAATACAAATGAATTCCGACTTTTAGAAGTTGATAATCGAACAACATTACCTATAAATACAGAAGTTAGAGTATTAACTAGAGCATCTGATGTACTCCACTCATGAGCAGTACCAGCTTTAGGTATTAAAATTGATGCAACACCTGGACGACTAAACCAAGGTATATTTATAATTAACCGTCCAGGTCTATTTTTCGGTCAATGCTCAGAAATCTGTGGAGCTAATCATAGATTTATACCAATTGTAATTGAAAGAACCTCAATTAAACTTTTCATTAAATGATTAACATAATATAAGGAGTTAGTTAAAATATAACATTAGAATGTCAATCTAAAATAACTAAAAAATAGTACACCTTGAGCCATCAGATGACTGAAAGTAAGTAATGGTCTCTTAAACCAAAAAATAGTAAATTAACGTTTACTTCTGATGAGGTAAATTATAAACTTAATCCCTCAAATATCACCAATAATATGATTTTCACTATTCATTATATTCTCAATAACAATAATACTATTTAACCAATTAAACTTCTTTTCTTATAAACCAAATAAAATTATAAGAAGTAACAATAAATTTAAAAAAAAAACATTAATTGAATATGATAACAAACCTATTTTCAACATTCGACCCATCAACTAATTTATTTAATTTATCATTAAATTGAACTAGAACATTTCTTGGACTATTATTAATTCCATCAATATTTTGATTAATACCTTCATGAATTAATATTTTATGAAATAAAATAAATTTAAATCTACATAATGAATTCAAAACATTATTAGGAAAAAATTCATTTCAAGGATCAACACTAATTCTAATTTCAATTTTTATCATAATATTATTTAATAATTTTATAGGACTATTCCCATATATTTTTACAAGAACTAGTCATATAACATTAACATTCTCAATTGCATTACCAATATGAATAAGATTTATATTATTTGGATGAATTAATAATACTAATCATATATTTACACATCTTGTTCCACAAGGAACACCAAATGCACTTATATCATTTATGGTACTAATTGAAACAATTAGAAATGTTATTCGTCCAGGAACCCTAGCTGTGCGATTAGCTGCAAATATGATTGCAGGACATCTTTTATTAACATTATTAGGAAATACGGGGCCATCACTAACAACAAGAATTATATTATTTCTAATTATTGGACAAATATTACTTTTAATTCTTGAATCAGCCGTAGCTATAATTCAAGCATATGTATTTTCAATTCTAAGAACATTATATTCAAGAGAAGTTTACTAAACTTATGTTAACAAATAACAACAATCACCCATTTCATATAATAGATTATAGACCATGACCTTTAACTGGAGCAATCGGAGCAATAATTTTAACCTCAGGAATAACTAAATGATTCCATACATTCAATATAAATTTATTAATAATTGGAATAACTGTTATTCTATTAACAATAATTCAATGGTGACGAGATGTAGTTCGAGAAGGCACATTTCAAGGTCTACACACTAAATTAGTATCAAAAGGACTACGATGAGGAATAATTTTATTTATTGCATCAGAAGTCTTATTTTTCGCCTCATTCTTCTGAGCATTCTTTAATAGTAGATTAGCACCAACAATTGAATTAGGAATAAAGTGACCTCCAATAGGAATTCAACCATTTAATCCAATACAAATTCCACTACTTAATACTGCAATTTTACTAGCCTCAGGAGTTACAATTACATTAGCACATCACAGAATTATAGAATGTAACCATTCACAAGCATTACAAGGATTATTCTTTACAGTAATATTAGGATTTTATTTTACTTTACTACAAATATATGAATATTGAGAAGCACCTTTTACCATTGCAGACGCAGTATATGGATCTACATTCTTCATAGCAACAGGGTTCCATGGGCTACATGTAATCATTGGTACAACATTCTTATTAACATGCCTAATTCGACATATAATAAACCAATTTTCATCAAATCACCACTTTGGATTTGAAGCAGCAGCATGATACTGACACTTTGTTGATGTAGTATGATTATTTTTATATTTATCAATTTACTGATGAGGTAGATAATTAATTTTTCTAGTATAATTAGTACATTTGACTTCCAATCAAAAAGCTTGAAGATATCAAGAAAAATAATTATAATATTAATAACAATAATTGAACATTTGATTATTATGTCAATCTACGACATTGTTAACACCGTGGGCCCAGAAGACAAAAAACTGACATTGATGCCTCATGCATCGTCATACTGGTCCTAAACCTAGTATATGGTTTGGGGTGAGATCGGATACCACTACACCTCTAGTACATATTTCCGGTACGCTAACCAACCAGCGTTACATCTGTGAAGTGTTGGAGCCTGCTGTCCTCCCACAGCTCTTGGGTTTACTGACGGCCACAATGCAGCAGCATAATCCGCGCTGTGTTGCAGACTTCTCCGTCGCCCATCATATCGCAACGCTGCCTTCACCTTCCTGTTCTCCAGATCTCTCGCGTATCGACAATGTGGGGTCAATGAATGCCAAAACAATGTCTCCTGAAACACCAGATCGACTTTGGCAATATGTGAAAGCATTATGGGCTGCTATACCCCAACAACACGGCCATAACCTCTTAGATTCAATGCCCAAGGGTTGTTGTTGATGATGTTGATGATGTTGATGATGATGATGATGGTTTTTGAGGGGACTAAACAGCTAGGTCATCAGTCCTAATTCCCAAGGGCTAACAGCGGTTATTGGCGGCAACATTCAATTCTGATTTCACTAACTTCCTCACTTCACAAGGGGGCTGTATTTTCAGTCATGTCACCTTTGTACGACGTGTTATCTGTCAAAACATTTGACTGTGACTCCTCCGGTTCTTCTTTGCGTTGCATTTTGGATGAGCAGCAGTATACAAAGAATTTGTTTTGGAAGTTCTGCACTTTCGAAAGAAACTCACATCTGAAGCATGAATGGAGCCACGTAAACTGAGTTTGTATTGTGGCTAGCAGTCTGCGTTCAGAATACAGTGATTTGTGAACATGCCCTCAAAGCAAGATGAGGATTTTCTGTGTGTTAGAATATCTGGGATGTTTATCTGTTGTAACAGTGCATCATGCGTTCAGGAGGAATTACAGAAAATGACCGGTGTGCGTATAATATATATATTATAGGACTGTACGTTAGTATCTACACGTTAGGGACATCGGTTTTCTCCGTAAACTGTACCAGTCGACCGAGTGTACGAATCCAACCGTGGGAAGGATGCGGGGAAGTTTCGTACAGAGTCCAAAAAAGAAATAAATCGAAAAAAACAGCGTTCAAACTGGATATACTACAGCAAACTTGTGGATGCTTCTGAGGAGGAATTTTCCTTTAAACCGTACCGTCTCCAGCTCGTGTAGTAATAAATTAGAACTGAAAGGATATGAAACCGGTGCATCAAATTTTTCATCACAATGCAGGATTCACTTGACTGAAAATTTAATCTAAAATATGATATTCAGCAACGAAGAAACCTTCTATTCATCTAGAATGATTAATCGGCACAATATGAAAATCAAACGAACCGAAAATTCTCATATTGTAGTGCCAACATCTTCAGTGAGAAAACTGTGGCCGGTCTGCACGGCCACTACGGTCGGGGGTTCGAATCCCCCCTCGGGCATGGATATTTGTGCCGTCCTAGTTTGTAAGTAGTTCATAAGTAGTTTGTAAGTTTAGGGACTGATGACCCCGTAGTTAAGTCCCATAGACTATACAAACATTTGAACATTTTGAAAACTGTGGCAGATACCACTTACCTTGATAATTTGCAGTTGTGGCTGTGGTTGTTTTCACAAATGAATGCTAATTGCGAATGTTTCATCCCGCAACAAGACGGGGCCTCATATCTTTGAAGGATACAAGGGTTGTTTACCAAGTATTGTAAATTTCCACTAAAATGGAACGTTTTTATTGAGAATTCATAATTGGAATGCTTGATTATTCAAACGATCATATAAAGAATTTAAAAAAATGTACAGCGTACAGTTCATTGCTGACAGCCTTGAGAGCTGGCCAGTTTCACGACTGCAAGTGAGAAATGGAGAAATCAGAGTTTCGTGCTGTCATTAAAATCTGAAGGATTGGACTGCTGCACAAATCTAAACGGAATTCGATGAACACCATTTACTTTAGGATTCGTGAATTTAAACGTGGTCCAAGTATTACCGGAGACGAAGTGCGCCCCTAAGGAAACCACAGACAGAATAAATGGTATGGTAATGCGCGATCGCCGAATTAAAATTCGCGGGCTTGCTTAGACTGTAAACATCTTATCTGAGCGAGTCCTCAATATACTGAACAAAGAAATGACTATGAAGAATCAATTCGAGGTCGGTGCCACGACTGCTCAGTCGAGCAAAAGATCCTACCTATTTTTAATAAAACTGAACAAGATATTTTGAACCAGTTTCTCTCCTGTTGATGTCAAATTCATCATAACACACCATTGTCAATAACGCATTTAAAACAATCGACAAAGGTTGCTGAAAGTACTCTAGGTATGTCCCTCCATTGCTGATCATGATATATACAAATTATTTCAATGATTTAATAAATTAAAGTGTTAACTTTTTCGGTTTTGTGGGAATAAGTGTTCACTTGTTGACTCTCGCGAGACGAACTGAAGGAAAAGAACACAGTCAATAAAATTATTCCGGGCGTTGGACCGCAGCGTCAATATACCAAAAGGCACAGAAATGTCGGCCACTGTTGCAGGCGGCCTCCTTGCTAAAGTGGCATAAACGTAGGTAGTTCTTAACATATTGATGATGCTGTCCAACACCCAGAATAATTTTATTGACTGTAACAACGGCCACGGAAGCCTTCGTTTACTTCAAAAGAATACCGTTTCAGGTAATCTCATCATAAGGCGAAGTTTCTTGTAACATTTTGTTTTTTTCAGTCACATTTGAGGTATGTTTCAACCTGTAAAGTATACATAAGTGATTTTCCAGTTTTTAATTGAAACATAACGTTATTATAAACTCAAATACAGTTTACAACAATTTTAGACAAGTAGGAAACCTGCATTTGTTTAAATATCTTTTTTGTTAAAGTAATTTCATCACGTTTGATGTATCTCAACGAACTGTATTAGTTACTATTGCAGGAGATATAGTTGCGCTATTTCGGTTTGGAATAGATTTTGAGGAAGACTTTCGTATCTCGGATAATAATGTGGACCCTGATCTAGGACATGTATTAAGGCATCAGTGAGTGACGTCTGTAGTAGTAGACGGAGCGGTATGGGAAGAGAAAGACAGGAATAAAAGGTCAAAGCTCAGAGTTTGTGTAGATAAGGGACCAAAGCTCCAGGTGTCAGTCATTTCGGTATCAAACATTGTATGTCGATAGAGTATCAACCAAAACTCCGATATAATTCGTGCTAGGTGCTGTCGTCCAGGAGAACGCACATAAACTACAATAATTATTAACACCTGACCTGTGGAGTGCAGGAAAAGTATAACAGAGTATATATGTAGAGCTCCTGTGGGCATGTAGGTAGAGTGATAGTTTGTTATACACAGGGTCTTGGTTTCAAGTTCTGTTTATTGCACTTTCTGTTTACTGTGTATGCTGTATGTTGACTGCGGGTGAAAATTTCTATTATGTGTGAGAGTTTTGTCGACTGCGCCAGTACAAATCAAATGTTCAAATGTTTGTAAATCTATCGGACTCAGCTGCTTGGTCATTAGTCCGTAGCTTACAAACTACTTAAACTAAGGTAAACTAACCTAAGGACAACACAAACAGCCATGCCCTACGGAGGTCTGGAACCCCCGACGTCGAACTGCCGCGCGCACCGCAGCACTGCGCACGGCTAAGGCCGTGTTCACACTGCCGAGTCGAGCCGAACCTCATTTTCTAATAGCTCGCGGAGAAAAGAAACGCCTAAATCTTTCTATTTTCGATCTTATTTCTCTTATTTTATTAGGATGGTCATGTCTCCCAATGTAGGTGGATGCTAACAATATATGTTCGCATTCTGAAGAGAAAGATATTTCGCAAATAGATCTCGCCGCAACAAATAACACCTTTCTTTTAATGATTTCCACCCCAACTTGTGCATCATTTTCGTGACACTCTCTCCCCTACATCGCGATAATACAAAATGAGCTGTTCTTCTCTGAATTTTCTCTAAATCGTCCGGTCCGTCAGTCCCACCTGGTGTGGATCCCACAATGCGCAGCAATACTCCAAAATAGGACGCACAAGTGTAGCGTAGGTAGTTCCTTTAGTAGAAATGTTGCATCTTCTAAGTGTTCTGCCAATGAAACGTAGTCTTTGGTTCGCCTTCCCTACAATATTTTCCAATTTAAGTTGTTCGTAATTGTTACTCCTAGGTATTTAGTAGAATTGACGGCCTCTAGGTTTGACTGATTTATCGTGTAACTGAAGTTTAACGGATTTCTTTTAGTGGTCATATGGTTGACCTAACACTTATCATTATTACGGATCAATTGCAAATTTTTGCAGTTGCTTTTGATCTTTTGATGACTTTCCTAACCGATAAATGACAGCATCATCCGCGAACGGTCTAAGACAGCTACTCAGATTGTCTCCCAAATTGTTAATAAAAATAAGGACCAGTAGGGGCCCTATAACACTTCCCTGGGTAAAGTCAGATATTACTTCTGTTCTACTCGATGATTCACCGTCAATTAAAAAGAACTGTGTCCTTTCTGACAGGAAATCACGAATCCAATCGCACAGCTGTGGTGATGTTTCATAAGCACGCTATTTGATTAAAAGACGCTTTTAAGGTACACCGAAATCTAGAAATACGGAATATATTTGGCATCACTTATCGATAGCACTCATCACATCATGTGAGTAAAGAGCTAGCTGTGTTTCACAAGAACGATACTTTCTAAAACCGTGTTGACTATGGGTCAATACGTCGTTCTCTTAGAGGTAGTTCATAATATTTGAGGAAAGTATGTTATAAAATTTTGTTGCAAATCGACGTCAATGATATAAGCCTGTAATTTTGCCTTTCTTGAAGACTGGAGTGACCTGTGCAACTTTCCAGTCTTTAGGTACGGAACGTTCGCTGAGCGAGCGGTTGTATATGATAACTAGGTATGGGGCTATTGCATCAGCATACCATGAAATAAACCTCATTGGAATACAGCCGGGACTGGGAGACTTATTTTGTGAAGTGGTTTAAGTTGTTTTAATCTGCAAAAGTAGTAGTTTCTTATCTTTTATAATAAAACATTCCTAAAGATTTAGTTTTTTGTGGTGGGCATTCAAAGTGCAGCTCCTGAAATTCACTTTCACTGAATTCGTGTACCAAGGGAAAGGTTTCTAAAAAAGCAAATGTTTGTACAGCTTATGGGACTTAACTACGGGGCCATCAGTCCCTAAACTTACAAACTACTTATGAACTAGCTAATACTAAGGACGGCACAAATATCCATGCCCGAGGGGGGATTCGAACCCCCAACCGTAGTGGCCGTGCAGACCGTGACTGGAGCGCCTCAGTCCCCTCGGCCACCGCGGCCGGCGAAAGGTTTCTCATTGCAGAAGATATATCATATGTTGTTTTAAAATACAGTGTGTTAATGATGAATAACCGCAACGTCTGAAACTGTTTTATGGAACAAATCGATACGTAAAAGATACAGTAAGTAATTCAGAAAATTTCGAAAAAACGCTACAGTTCTTTACATATTGTCTATACAATGGGACCTTTCTTCATGATTCGCTTCTGAGTCTTGCCTGAAAATGGAAACACTCATTATGCAAAACATACTTTTCTTTCGGAAATCATATAAAAATAGGATAATGAGCTCCATTCCGAAAAACCCACAAAAATGTTCTTCCAACAATTCAAAAGAAAGATTAAATTTGCTTCCTACGAGAGAACATTTTTGTTAAAATTCGTGAGAAAGGGGGGGGGGGAGGGGCGGGTTGCCAGAATAATTTTACTTGGAAGGTAGTCGCATATTCGATAAGATTGCAAAACACGGCTCTAGAGAATCTGCCAGTGTCGCCAGCTACTGCCAACTCGGGGCTGGACTGGCAGCTTTGAGCGAGCATGCCCCCACTGGCCGTGGCTTCCCGCTTGTGGCGAGCTCCGCTTCAAACTCCCGTCTGTTGGAGAGCGCCGCATTCTAAGGACCCGCTGCCTGCAGTGTCCTCCAAACTTAGCAGGCTCCCCAGCTATCCTCTGCCGAGTGCAGACACCCGTGCTGGCTTCTTGACCTTCAACAACCCTGCCGACGACTACTGATCAGCACAAGAGGTGGCAACACGTGGCCGACGTCGTCCACTGCCCAAGGCTTTGCGGTCCCAGGAGCCTCACACCTTCAAAGCCTATGCGTATTTCTTTATCTCATGATAAATATTCACCTAGGACCATTAAGTGGCCAGACCGCGAGTAAAGATTTTATTCATCATAAGGCAATAAAACCCAATGGCTGGTAAGTGTCTGGTAGCATTATCTACATACTGGATTTTTAAAAACCTGTCTGAAAGCAGACAGCCCCGTCCCATACTATTCTTCGTCTAAATTCGGAACGTTGCTTGCCGACTGTCCTTTGTTTACTGTTGCTACCAACTTTGATTTGACAGTGTGGCGTATTTTAGTGTAGTTAAAAGGCCAAAATTATATATCAATCCCAGGGCATTTCTTACACCCTGCGATTGTCATCGTTTGAATCTGTTGTTGGTAGTCGCAGATTTTTCTTCAGAGGGAACTAAAAAAACTTTTCGAGGGTTTATTCCGAAAATTTGTTACTTTCAACATCCAATAAACGCTGGAAATTAATCTAGGCAAATTAAAATTTATTCTGAAACAGTTATTGACATATGGTGGGGAAACAATATTAACGCAATAAGGCCATACTATTCCAGCTTTCCTTGATAGCTTAAAAAATTACACGAAAGAATCACACACACTCAGTTACTCATTCACTTTTAACAAAATGTAGTAGTAGTAGTAGTTGTTGTTGTAGTAGTTGTTGTTGTTGTTGTTGTTGTTGTTGTTGTTGTTGTTGTTGTTGTAGTTGTTGTCTTCAGTCCGCAGACTGGTTTGATACAGCTGTCCACGCTACCCTGTCCTGAGCAAGTATCTTCATTAGAGAATACGTTCGTCATCCTACATCCTTTTGAACCTGTTCACTGTATTCGTCCCTCGGTCTCCCTCTACGATTTTTACCCCACACACTTCCTTCTAATGCTAAGTCGACTGTTCCCTAATATCTCAGAATGTGTCCTACCAACCTATCCCTTCTTTTAGTGAGGATATGCCAGAAACTCCTTTTCTCCTCAATTCTGTTGAGCACCTCATTAGTTACGTGATCTACCTATATAATTTTCATCATTCGTCTGTAGCACCACATTTCGAAAGCTTCTATCATTTTGTCTGAACTTCTTATCGTCCGTGTTTCATTCCCATACAATGCTATACCCAGACAAATGCTTTCGGAAAATACTTCCTACAATTTAATTTTGGATGTCAACAAATTTCGCTTCTTCAGAAACGCCTGTCTTCCAATAGCCATTCTGCATTTTATTTCTCCTCTACTTCGGCCATCAGACATTATTTTGCTACCCACCAAAACTCATCTACTACTTTCATTGTCTCCGTACATAATCTAATTCCTTCAGCATCGCCTGAGTTTTTAACACCGCACTCCATTATCTGTGTTTTGCTCTTGTTAATGTTCATTTTACACGCTCTCTTCAACACACTGTCCATTCCATTCAACCGCTCTTCCAGGTCCTTTGCTGTCTGACAATTACTATGTCATCGGCAAACGGCAATGTTTTTATTTCTTCTCCCTGAACTTTAATTCGCTCTCCAAATTTTTCCTTGCATTCCTTCACTGCTTCCTCAATGTACAGATTGAACAACATTGAGGAAAGGCTACAACATTGTCTTACTCCCTTCCCAACCTCTGCGTCCTTTTCATGCCCTTTGACTTAATTCGCTCCCTATATTTTACCCCTGCTACCTTCAGAATTTGAAAGAAGGTATTCCATTCGACATTATCAAAAGAATTCTCCAAATCAACAAACGCTAAAAACATAAGTTTCCCTTCCCTTAATGTATCTTCTAAGGTAAGTCGTAATGTGAGTATTGCCTCGTGTGTTCCTCCATTTCTCCTAAATCCAAACTGATCTTCCCCAAGGTCGGATTCTACAAGTTTTTCCATTCGTCTGCAAATAATTCGTATTAGTATTTTGCAACCATGACTTATCAGTTCAGTAGTTTTTTTTGTTTTTTGTTTTTAATTTTCACATTTGTCTGCACTTGCTTTCTTTGGATTTGGAATTACAATATTCTTTTTGTAATCGGAGGGTATTTCCCCTTCTCTCATACATCTTGCACACCAGGTGAAACAATTTATTCATGACTGGCTCTCCTAACGATATCGGCAGTTCAGACAGAATATCATCTATTCCAAGGGCCTTGTTTCGACTCAATTCCTTCAACGCTCTGTCAAATTCTTCTCGCAGTATATCTCCTATCTCATCTTCCTCCACTTCGTCTTCCATTTCTAGAATACTGCCTTCAAATTTATTTCCTTTGTATAGGCACTGTATATATTCCTTCCACAGTTCAGCTTTCTCCTCTTTGCTTACTACTGGTTTCTCCGTCTGACTTCTTGATATTCATATAGCTGCTTTTCTTGTCTCCAAATATTTTTTTTATTTCCCTGTAGGCGGTATAAAAAAGAGCAAGTGAACGAAAAGATGAAATAGCAATTTAGCACTTGATGATCTTTCGGTATTAAATATTATGACGGGTTAATGTTAAAAGCAATTATGACAACATGTACAAGCCTTTTTGAGTATTGCTCTTGAGCAAAAAGTTGCACTTTGTGATTCTACCAAAGAATATCCAACAACTAGGTATGAGCAATGCTTGTCTGACGTTCATCAACTTATTGATAAAAGCTTTTAGGATCTGCCAAAAGATTTCAAAAATAAAAAGTTCGTCAAACAGAAAAGGGTGCTCCCAAGACAAAGACGCACCACGAAGAAAGTATCCGAATGCGACGGAAATCGATAGGTGTGATGTTTGTATGTATAGACAAAGAAGTGCTTACACTTTCTGAGAAATTGATGATTTATTCAAAGAAAAGATATTCACAACTGACCAAATCAATAATGTATTAGCCATTCTCTAGGCTTTATGCAAGCAGTTATTCTGGATGACATTATTGAATGTCATCCTCAGTGATAGATATAATTCAATGAATTCATACTACGCTTGAAACACGTTAATTGAAGTACTGAATTGATTAAAATATTTATACTGTGATAGGCATGCCTCTCGTCTGAAATGGGACGAACGCTTGGATACGATCCGACTGCGATGATATATTTTATTGAGCACTGCATGTGAATGGAATCTATAGAGCATTAATAAACTACCTGCCTGTCTTATGAAGAACCCCTTCCAAAATGACAAAATACACTTAAATAAAAATGGTGAGAGGATAGCTGAAATAAAATAGTTTATAGACATTTATTAGCAGAAGATATTGTGGAAAGATTACACTCATGATTCGGTACCCCCGACTCCCGAGCTTTTCCTTTCGATGAAGTAACATCCTCCATTTTTATAATCATAAGTCCTTTGAATGCCGACACAAGATAATCACGCTATAGAATTAGCAAGTTGTGCAACTTGGGACTATCACTACTACTACGAACTGCTGGCGTCTTAGGTCCTGTGAAGGCCAGACAGGCGAATTGCTGCAGTACAACACCAGCGCGTGAGCAGCAGGCGAGGAGCGGCGCGGCGTCGTGGTGATAATGAAGGCGACTGCGCCAAACACTGAAAATCCCGTCGCCAAAAAGTTATTCCGATGCAGATCCAAAAGGGATGCTCCTGTACTGAAATTTAAAACAGCCACGAATCCCAGTGGAGCTCTTAAAGTCAGTGCCTCGCAATTCTGCCGTACACCACTAGACCATTTCGTGCACCTGAGCAGTTAGGCTCCAAGGATGAAACGAATATCTCAGAGCGGGTGTTGAGACACAGAATATGTAGCTAGACGCGACGAATACAAATTCATCTAATCAGGAGAGCTGGTGGTTGTCGGTGCAATCCCAGGGCTCAAAACAGGCTCACGTCACTCTGTGTAGCCCTCCTAGATGCAACTGCACGCTGCCACAGCCCGTGGCGATATCTCTAATTCCACCGCGAAGAAGGTAAGGTACCGACTACAACACTAGCATCTAGGGACAGTAGTGCGTCGGACCCCAGTTACCAGTATCAGCCGATAGATGACTCTTCGGTCGCAAGCTCTGTCCTGCAGAGACGCCATCTTCCCTTTCGTATTTTCACGATTTTCTCCTTATAATTCGTGTGTTGCTATTTCAAAGTAACGGCACATTTAAGAGGTACCAAAAATATGTCGTTTTTAGTACAAATAGTTGTAAATTACAGTCAATAAATGCCATATTGGCGAGTAACCCTTGATATTGCTGGTAATGTAAAACAGAGAGTATTTGTGTGTTCATCGTACCGCAGTGGATAAACGCGTCATGAGGAGGAGCTGAAGGGCGTCTGTGGTGATTCGCTTTCCGGTCCCGATCTTTTTTTTTTTCTTTTTTACCTTGACTACTAAGTTTTCTTACACTGTTATTAATTAAAAGGAATTTACATTTTTGCGATATTTGGACATATTTACGTATACAAACGCTTTCTCTAAAAAGTGCGATTCTTCTCTTTAGTGAAAATACCGTGAAATATGATATTTTAATTGTAAACCTTGTCTCGTGAACTACCTGCACATAAACTGAAGACACACTATAATAATTAATGTTGTAAATGTCATGTTGATTCAAATAATTTTATATACAGATCACGTACTACAGATCTGTGGCAAATGCCGTTTCTTAATGAGACTAAAGTACATTTTTCCTTTTTTGCAACAGCTGTTATACACGTTCTTGCGTCCTATATGCACTGTTCGTGAGAATTGTGCTAATACTGTAGCCATTTAACTGATCTCACGAGCTTTGTCTGTATTTTCTAGTAAATGTATGAAACTATCTGTATCAGTATGTCATTTGCAACAGTCACTATAACAATGTGTCTGCACTTTATGTGCAGGTACTGTAGTCAGCGCCGGCCGCGGTGGCCGAGCGGTCTGCGGCGCGCCAGTCACGGTCTGCACGGCCACTACGGTCTGGGGTTCGAATCCCCCCTCGAGCATTGATATTTGTGCCGTCCTTAGTCTTAGCTAGTTCATAAGTAGTTTGTAAGTTTAGGGACTGATGACCCCGTAGTTAAGTCCCATAAGCTCTACAAACATTTGAACATTTTGTAGTTCAGAAAACAGTGTTTACAATTTGTTGGACCATATTTCACGGCATGTTCACTAAATAGAATAAACGCACTTTTAAGAAACAGCTGTTGTACTTGCAAATATGTCAGAATATCGCAACCCGTAAATTCTATTTAATTAATGTGTCGAAAACTTTTGGGAGTCAAGGTGAAAAATAAAAATATTGTCGGGAGCGAGAAACGGGCCACGCCCCCCCCCCCCCCCCCACACACACACACAATCTGTTGTTCTTTTTAGTTTTTTCTTTTATTTTGTATTTTTTCTCTCTTGTTGTTGTTTTCCTTTTGTGTATATATGATCTCCTGTAAGCTCTGCTACTTCAGGCGTTGGCTCCTATCACCTACATTATCACCAAAAATAAATAAACCTACAAAACAAAATAACTAGTGCCACCGCCACTTTCACCATAATATCGCCAATTTTTCAGGCGCCACCTTCAACGAAAAAGGAATACATCCAGTTTCTCTAAAAGCCAATCATTTCCGTCACCATCTGTAAAATAACAATATTTAATACATAAATACCATTCATTCTCATGCAAATGACACTCGAAAACTAACACGTGAATATTCTCAATAACAAAACAGAAATTCACGTAGAACCTCAGCTCTGCTTTCCGCTTTAATTATCAGGAAAGTATCCTCTGCTTTATGTTGCGTCTTTTTACAGTTTCAGTTTCGAACTTCAAGTTTGGGACTGTTGGAAAATCTTACTTGTCATTTTACTAGTGCAGTGTTAGAGAAATATCATGGAATATTACAGACACACTTCTATTACAGTGATACTGAAATCTTAGAATGGTTCATATTTCGAATTTCAAAATACGAAGGTAGAAATATTTACGTAAATTAAACAGTAGGAATGATAAATAGAAGCACTGGACTCGCATAGCATGACCGTAGACACATCTACCGGTTCGTACGGGTGACTGGGGTTCGACGCACTAATGTCCCTAGACGCCTATGACTAAAACAGAGGTGATGTCTTGCGTAGTCTTATTGCTCCTCTGCTGTTCCTATGTTTGCAGATGTTCAAAAAATGTTTGTAAATCTATTTAGATTATCCATTACGGATGTTTCAGTTTGTAAATCTATCGGACCAAACTGCTTGGTCATCAGTCCGTAGCTTACAAACTACTTAAACCTAGGTAAACTAACCTACGGACACACACACACACACACACACACACACACACACACACACACACACACACGCCCCAGGGAGGACTCGAACCTCCACGGCGAGCAACCGCGCGCTCCGCAGTGAGACGCTTTAGACCGCTCGGCTACTCCACCGCGGCTGTTTGCAGATGACACCGTCATTTACCGTCTAGTAAAATCATCTGAAGATCAAAACCAACTGCAGAACGACCTAAATAAGATATCGCTGTGGTGTAAAAATTGACAATTGACTCTAAATAATTAGAAGTGTGAAGTCGTCCACATGAGTACGAAAAGAAATCCGTTAAATTTCGTTTACAAGATAAATCATCAAAAGTGAAGGCCGTAAACTCCACAAAATACCTAGGAATTACTATTACTTCAGACTAAAACTGGAAATAACACGTAGATAATGTCGTGGGAAAGGCGAACCAGAGACTGCGTTTTATTGGCAGAACCCTTAAAAGATGCAACAGAACTACCAAACAGACTGCATACACTACGCTTGTCCGTCTTGTTTTGAAGTATTGCTGCCCAGTGTGGGATCCTTATCAGGTGGGTTTGACGGAGGATATCGAAAGAGTCCAAAGAAGGGCAGCTCGTTTTGTATTGTCACGAGGCAGTGGAGACAGCGTCATGGAAATGATATAGGATCTGGGATGGGAATCATTTCAACAACGACGCTTATCGCTGCGGCGTGGGCTACTTACGAAACTCCAATCGCCAACATTCTCCTCCGAATGCGAAAATATATTGTTGACTCCCACCTTCATAGGTAGATATGGTCATCAGAATAAAATAGGAGAAATCAGAGCTTGAATGGAGGGATACAGGTGTTCTTTCTTGCCGAGCGCTATTCGAGAATGGCATGGGAGATAAATAGTACACAGGTGGTTCGATGAACCTCTGTCAGGCATTTAAATGTGATTTGCAGGGTATTCCATGTAGATGTAGAATATAACTTTCACCAAAATCTGCTCCGCCACATCTTGCTGACTAGTTGCAGCCGCTCATATTTGCGCGGTAACGCGTAAGATGCGTTGACATTAGGGTCGTTCGAGTGGCGCTCACAACGATCTGAAACGGTTTGAGACTTTAGAGTGTCTTTTCCGACTCTTTCTGACGAGATCTGACTGACTAATCAGGTGTTAGAGGGGCGGAGCTAATAGTTTGAAATCGTTTAAGTAAGCAGATTTTCGTCAGATCGTTTTCTGGCTGACTTCAAAGCATTTAAGAAACTTGCACCGCCGGCCGCGGTGGCCGAGGTGACTGCGGCGCTCCAGTCACGGTCAGCACGGCCACTACATTCAGGGGTTCGAATCCCCCCCTCGGGCATGGATATTTGTGCCGTCCTAGTTCGTAAGTAGTTCATAAGTAGTTTGTAAGTTTAGGAACTGATGACGCCGTAGTTAAGTCCCATAAGCTCTACAAACATTTGAACATTTTTTGACAACGGTCCACCGCCAGAAATTTTGCTTCACACGGGAAGGATCAGCTCTCCGCTCTGCGGATTCTACGAAACCGCGAGTCCCTGCTATCTCAAGCTTGGCTAACTCTCTGCATCCCTTCATATGGAACCGTAGCACTGAGAATAACTTTCCCGGAAGCCTCTGGTCACTGGCAAACAGTTCTGGGTGGTCTCCTTGCTCCAGCGAATACACAGGGCGCCCCATGGCGTTCTCCGCCTGGCTGGCGTTTCTGCGAGCTGAGGGCATGCCACGTGGAGTGAGGGAGTCCCGTTACGGCCTCTCACGCCTTCTCTCATAGAGCCGAGCATCCAACATTTCTCAAGGAATACTGATTTCCACTACTAAAAGTTTGCAGAACCTGGTCCTTATTAAAGCGCATATTATTATTCATACAGACACCGGGATTCAGGAGCATAATTAACATTAGACCAAAGAAAATATAAGGTACTTTTCAGACTTAGATGGTTGAAGGATCTTGTCCATAATGCTCCAATTGGGGAGAGATGTGGTGATCTTGCGGGCGAAGGTAGGGTCGGGTAAGACGTAGACAAACATGATAAACTGTTGTCTGATACTTGTTTCTGCGACAAATATTAACGCTTGCAAATGATAAAGGAAGGGAAGGAAGAAGGATAGGAAAGAAAGGATTGACAGTGGCCGCATTTGGGCATTGATATTAAGCAATGGCGGCAAGTGAAAATGTGAGCCGTACCGGGAATCGAACCCGGGTCTCCCGCTTCGGGCCAGCGGTCGCCTTAACCACTTGGCCACCCGTGCTCGCCTCCCGTCCGTCTCAAATTCCCACATGTCGCACGCTATGTTTGAAGCGCCCCTATCGTCCGCGAGGTCGGATATATGACCGCATTTGCGGTGAAATAACTGAAGCTGACGCCGTCGTCGCGTTTAAATACTAATTGTATTGGTGTGGTGTCTGTTCTTTCGGACGTCCGAAAGAACAGACACCACACCAATACAATAAGTATTAACGCCCCGTTAGTGGACAAGAAAGCAAATCCAAGTACACCATCGAAGCGTGTTTCATTATTTGAAACCACTTGCACCGTTGCTGTGTATTTCTCCTTGCCTAGGCACAATTCTACGTCAACTTCTCCGTAGTTACGTAGTTTTCCACCGTTCAACCCCCCGCACTTTAAATAGTGACGGTCGCATCTTGTCCCTTTCGTCTATAGAACACAACAGCGATGAGGTCTGCGCTTCAGTGTCGATCAGTAATATTTCTCCTGCGAAAAACAGCACCTATCACGAAGTCATTATCGAATTGATTTTCAGCGGAGCTAAAAGGAATCACAGCCTCGGGCAGGGGGCGGACGCTGTGGTGGTACGTACGTCCCCGTACTCGTTTAGAGATTTACTAAGTTGCCTGTAGCCCATATTCGCTTTTCTTTTATTGCTGCAGTCCCTCGATACGTGCAGCCTGATATATAAAGGATTCAAACAGTGCTTCGGCTTACATTAATTGCTGCAAATTATATTTTTAGACGTGTACGAACTTTTTGAAGTTTTTCGCTTATAATTCGAAAACGGACGGTATTTTTGAAATAACCGTTCTATAGGAAAATAGGACGAAATCCTGCATCGAATAAAAGAAAAAAAGTTGAGAATTTATCAAGTAGTTCGATTTTTATGGAGATCCCAAAATCGGCAATTTTTCCAACTTTGCCAAAAACTGTTTTACACGTTTTAAATGTACGAGTCTGTGTTTATGAAGGTGAATGGATAGTGGTAAAAGAAAAAGGATTGAGAAGATCGTTGGAAAGCAGTAGAAAAAGGAATAATGCTGACCACATTCGTTTGTTGGATAGAGCTTGAGAGGTAAATGGTCACATTAAATGTCAAAGACAATACTGTAACGCCGGCCGCGGTGGCCGAGGGGACTGCGACGCGTCAGTCACGGTCTGCACGGCCACTACGGTCGGGGGTTCGAATACCCCCTCGTACATGGATGTTTGTGCCGTCCTTAGTATTAGCTAGTTCATAAGTAATTTGTTAAGTCCCATAAGCTCCACAAACATTTGAACATCTGAATACTGTAACCTTATGTTGATTGACGCTTACGTCCACAATGTGTATAAAGAAACTGAATAATCAAGTGTAGCAGAAAGAGTTTGTGGTAAATGTCGTATTTTTTCTTCAAGAAAACTGTTGTTAATTTGGTGAGGGATCACCGAAGATCGTCAGAAACAGGGACCAAATGACAAATACCAGATTGACGTCATGAAAGTTGAAGTCAGAGCATGATGAACGCAGGTACTTTTTTCAGAAATGAATACAGTAATAAAACAAAGTTTAAATTTTAGTTATTACTAAAATTACTGAATAACTTCACATTAAATTAATTTGTTTTCGTTTATGAATGAATGTTCAAATGTTTGTAAATCTATCGGACCAAACTGCGTGGTCATCAGTCCGTAGCTTACAAATTACTCAAACCTAGGAAAACTAACCTAAGGACAACACACACACCCTTGCCCCAGGGAGGACTCGAACCTCCACGGCGAGCAACCGCGCGCTCCGCAGCGAGACGCTTTAGACCGCTCGGCTACTCCACCGCGGCGATTTATGAATATAAATCTGACAAAAAAAGATTTATATATATGAAATCCTTTCTCTCTCGGCGCCACAAGACGGACCCGCAAAATCTATCTTGCGTATAAGTAATTTTAGTCTTCCCTCACCACCGCTCAGCCGTCCGCAGTGGCCAAGCGGTTTGCGGCGTATCAGTCACGGTCTGCACGGCCGCTGCGGTCGGGGGTTCGAATCCTCCCTCGGGCATGGATGTTTGTGGCGTCTTTAGTATAAGGTAGTTGATAAGTAGTTTGTAAGTTTAGGGACTGATGACCCAGTAGTTAAGTCCCATAAACTCTACAAACATTTGAACATTCACCGTCGCTCACCTGACATTCTTCCTGATGACTACCGTTTCGTTTTGTAATGTCAGTTGGTTGTCGACATTACTGGTTAGACAAGCTACCTCACTTTCGGATGACTTTTCCCCCCACATTCAGTAACTTGGCAAAGGACATCCCCAATCGACTGACCATGAAATTAAACGCAGCCTGCTGTTAATCAAACAAAATGTTCAAACTTTCAAATATTCAGGACTGGTGATGTAAGTTATTGTTTATTGCATTAAATTATTTGTTAAAACGTTTAGATTTTTCCTGAATCTGATCTAGTTTTGTCAGTCTGTTTCTTGTCTTATTAGCCCAGCTTGTCCCGTTAAGTATTCTTACTCGTTGATATCTTAATTAAGCGTAAGGCGGCCAACTTCTTGGGATCCCAATGCGAGACGTTTCGAGAATGTGGATGACATAGAACGCGTGACTCAGTGATACTGGTGGACTAACGTTGTTGGAGGCCCGGGGCGGCAAAACAAAATACCCGCCCATCTACTTGGAAACAGATGTACTAAAATAACAAACCTGAAATCAATGTCCCGTGTCTCGCCTGTATCATGTCTCGCAGAACCCAATTTTGTACCGCTTCGAATGTTTTACTTTTCTATTAAATTCTTGTTTTGCTGTATGCCTTCATTAGCTGAGTGTAGTTTCCTGGTGCGAATGTGAGAAATTTGTACCTCGATTTGTGACACGGTCACTAGAAACTAAGGACAATAATAGGAACCTCGACGGCAGTTTTCATTAGCTTCCTGTATATTTTCAGACGAAAACGTGACCATAATGTTTTTCCCAGACAGACAGTCATAGCCCATTAAACTGGTCCAACAATACTATAATAAGAGTACTTGAGCGGTATTGAAGGAAGAGAAGTCAATAGCTTACCTGTAAATCAGTTCACCAAACCGAAATCGGGAAAGCACGCAAATACAAATCAACAATGTCGAGTCTCCGCGGGGTCTGACTTAAAACCTAAACAATCGCCGGTTGAACTTCAGCATCACCCGGAATTTTTCGTCTGGTACCTATTGAGATCTCTGCAAACTTCCGAGAACTATGACTGGTGGCCCGGGCTAACATCAAGTGTTGTTTAACTCAGTTGTATTGTGTACTAGCTGAAAACCCGGCTTGCCCGGGTATTTATTTATTTATTCCTGCTTTGAGTTAGTACTTCCCCCGTCTCTCTCTCTCTCTCTCTCTCTCTCTCTCTCTCTCTCTCTCTCTCTCTGTCTGTCTGTCTCTGTGTGTGTGTGTGTGTGTGTGTGTGTGTGTGTGTGTGTGTGCGCGTGTGTGCATCTCCTTTTTTTCTAAAAACATGCTATATTTATCGGAGAATAAATAAGAAATAAGGCTGTCTCGCATAATGTACAAAATTATAAGTATCCAAACAAAGAAAGATAGTAATCAAAACACAAATGACATACAAAATGCATACGATCTCATATTTATTGAGTTATGTTGTAAAATTGTATAATTTTGCAGGTGTGTGTTCATTTGTATAAGCGCTGTATGTCTGTATTAAAAGAAATCCTTATCCTTACAGAGAAAGAGCTGAAGACGTTGTAGCACGCATAGACCAAAGATATGGTCTGTGGCATCACGTTTCGCTGTATGTAACCTCCTTGCAATACAGTCGCAAACGTCACCGCTGACCTTCGAATTTTTTTTATAATTTGACGACTTTCAACCACAATTTCCACCCCCTTATAGCTCTCGGCATGGAACTGCTATGGTGTACAACGGGAGACTTCGGACAACAATTACACACAGACTATTCGTTTGCGTTCTGTAGTTTTCGCTGCAGAGCGAAATATTCACACACACACACACACACACACACACACACGTAGAAATTTATATACACCGATAACTTTCCATCCCAATACACTCCACCCTTTTAACATTATCAACCCTCAAGCAACAATGCAACTAATAAAACCATTTTCAAAGAGTAATATTATTATTGTTCCGCAATTTGCGTTATAAATTACTATATATCTATCAGATCGCTATAAATCCGTGCCTAAAACCTTCCTCAGGTATCAATTAGTAACTGTACAAATATTTAAGTCTCTGCGTCTTGTTGTTCAGACGTGATAAGCGTACACCGAACAAACAGTCACATTTATAGATATAGATTTATTTCTTTTTACATGTACACAACGACAGTTACTGCATATAATCACAATTATAAATCCGATTCAGGATATGAACTTAAGATACGTGGGAATAATCTGCAGTCGGTGGAATATGAAACTTACCAAAATGCGGGACAAATGAGGCATTTTGAGGGGCACTTTTATTGCGTCTCCCAACTCGAGACGGTGCGTCAGAATCCGGGACGGTTGTCCGCCTTAATGAAGCGGTCGCAGAGTGACGACCAGCCATCTGCATTTGGTAGTAGCGGCAGGTGTGCCACTGCTTGCCCTCACTCGCGAGGCGTAGGGCCCACAATTCACGTGGGAAAATCTTTGCGAGCCGTTGTACACTGACTGCGCAGCAATTAATAGTAATGTTTGTGAAGCTTATGGGACTTAACTGCGGGGTCATCAGTCCCTAAACTTGTTCTTGTTATGGTCTTCAGTCCGGAGACTGGTTTGATGCAGCTCTCCACCCTACTCTATCCTGAGCAAGCCTTTTCATCTCCTCATAAGAACGGCAACCCACATCCACTCGAATCTGCTTACTATACGCGTCTCTTGGTCTCCCTCTGCGATTTTTCCCCCCACACTCTTCCCTCCAATGCTAAATTTACGATTCCCCGATGTCTAAGAATGTGTCCTACCAAGCGATCCATTCTTTTAGCCAGGGTATGCCAAAAATTCCTTTTCTCACCAATTCTGTTCAGTACCTCTTCATTAGTTATGTGATCTACCCACCTAATCTTCAGCATTCTTCTGTAGCACCACATTTCAAAAGCCTCTATTCTCTTCCTGTCCGCACTGCTTATCGTCCATGTTTCACTCCCATACAACGCAACACTCCACACAAATGCCTTCAGAAAAGACTTCCTTACACTTAAATTAATATTCGATGTTAGCAAATTTCTCTTTTTCAAAAATGCTTTTCTTCCCATTGCCATTCTGCATTTTATATCCTCTGTACTGCGACCATCACATGTTATTTTACTACCCAAGTAACAAAACTCATCTACCACCTTCATTGTTTCGTTACCTAATCTAATTCCTTCAGCATCGCCCGATTTTCTAAGACCGCATTCCATTATTTTTGTTTTGCTCTTGTTAATGTTCATTTTATACGCTCTCTTCAACACACTGTCCATTCCATTCAACTGCTCTTCCAGGTCCTTTGCTGTCTCTGACAGAATTACAATGTCATCAGCAAAACGCAATGTTTTTATTTCTTCCCCCTGTACTTTAATCCCTATTCCAAATTTTTCCTTGCTTTCCTTCACCGCCTGCTCGATGTACAAATTGAATAACATTGGAGAAAGGTTACAACCCTGTCTTACTCCCTTCCCAACTGATGTTTCCCTTTCATGCCCTTCGAGTCTAATAACTGCAGTCTAGCTATTGTACAAGTTGTAAATAACTCTCCTTTCCCTATATTTTACCCCTGCTGACTACAAACTACTTATGAACTAGCTTATGCTAAAGACAGCACAAACATCCATGCCCAAGGGGCATTCGAACCCCCGACAGGGAACGGCCTCGCGCATCGCAGCGTAGCGGCTCACTGCGCTCGGCCACTCCAACGCGGCAATTAATATTAATATCAAAATTACTTGTAATTTGAAATTGAAACAATATGTAAATGTTGTAAAGTGTAAATTTTCACGGCCATATGGTCAATATTACTAAAAATGTCCGAACTATTATGCCGTAGTCATATGTATTTATTATTCAAACCCAACAGATCGACCCCAACTGCGGAGGACATTTTCAAGGGGGATCGTGGCACAGCCGGCCGCGGTGGCCGAGGGGACTGAGGCGCGACAGTCACGGTCTGCACGGCCACTACAGTCGGGGGTTCGAATCCTCCTCGGGCATGGCTATTTGTGCCGGCCGTCCTTAGTGTTAGCTAGTTGATAAGTAGTTTGTAAGTTTAGGGACTGATGACCCCGTAGTTAAGTCCCATAAGCTATACAAACATTTGAACATTTGAATTTGATCGTGCCACTTTTGTATGTCCGATGCACACCCAGGTTGGCTACTGAGGCCGTGGCCTGAGTGCAGCGAGGCGTACAGCGGGCAACACAGACCCATGTGGTGCTATGGAGGTGTCCTGCGAAGGGCGTACGAAGCGGCGGGAGCAGCGGAGAGCGAAGCCACCGCAAACACGTTTGTGTTTTTCGAGCGTGCAGCGAGCGGCGAGACATGTACTTTGAGGAAATTATCTCCGCGGTGCAAGAAAGGCCAGAAATTTGGCAATCTAGTTACACTCAGTATAAAAATAGGTCAGTTGGGAAGACAAACTGGAGTTAAATAGCTGAATACTGACGGTAAGTAACAGAACAAGAAGACTGATGGACAGTCGCGACCCATGACTCACTCATTACCTACCAGGGAAAGAAAGAGAAACGCAAATTCTTTACGAGAGGACATGCTGCTGTTAGAAAATCAGAAACTATTATTGATGCAGAAGAGACAATCTGAAGCAAGATTATTTGCTTATGATGCGTATTCTGCCTGCGATGAAGAAGTTGTCTGACCTACAGAAACCCCGTTTTCGGGGAAAGTTCAATGATTGGTTGTTTGAAGCCATGACTGAAAATAAGACTGGTTTTCCGTATCTCCCAGGACAATATCAAAATCAACTAAATACTTGTTGTTAAATAATACTTCACAAGTAACTCACATAAGGCTACCTGTTATAGTCACCTTTAAATTACGAGGAGTCAAATGTAATTTTTCAAGTAATATAATCCTAACTTCAGATGTTTGTAAAGCTTATGGGACTTAACTGCGGGATCATCAGTCCCTAAACATAAAAACTACTTATGAAGTACCTTATACTAAAGACGTTACAAACATCCATGCCTGTGGGGGGGGGGGGGGGGATTCGAACCCCCGATGGGCAACGGCCTCGCACATCGTAGCATAGCGCCTCAATGCGCTTGCTCATTTCTCTGCCGCCAGGATCTGATCGTAAACTTTCATACAGTGTACTGAACACTCCAAACAAATCTGTTTCACTAGAAAAATTGGATCTTTCTTTACACTGAATAAATGTACTTTTTAAAAAGTATTTTCTCCCAATAAGAAATCAGTCAACACTGCATCCGACTCCATTGTTTGACCTCTGCCGGACGCAAAACGCTGTGTCGTCAGCTGGCCGTGGCCTGGCGCGTCAGCTGTGTTGTGACGTCATGAGCGTGCTGCCCGCTGTACGCCCCGCCTCACGCTCCTCTTTACGCCCCGCTGCAGGCCACGGCCTGACTGAAGCCAAACTCCGTTCACGAGGGCTCGCGCGCAGAGGTGTGACGTCAGATGTTTTGGATATACGGGCGCAATACGCCGTTGCCGATTGCCGTTGTCAATATCGTCCCATGGTGGAAGACATTTCCTATTAAACACCGGAATCCAGATTTCATCTAGTTTCGCGCCCTGCTCCATCCTATTGAAATTACTGGGGTGTTTTACAATTTCTATAGCATCTCTATACAGTCTTTCGTGGTATCCATTTGTGGCTGCTAAAACCTGAGTCTTACTAAATTGAATAAGGTGTTCCCCTTGTTGAAAAACATGTTCAGCTACAGCTGATCTATCAATCTCTCCCCTTCTACAATTCCCCTTGTCCTCTTCTAGTCGTTTTTTGACTGTTGTTTTTGTGGTACCCATCCAGGGTAAACAAAATCAGCCCATCTGTATCCTTTCCTCCTATTTTATTTTTATTTATTGATTTATTTCTTCTTCGTTGATGATGTCGCCAGAAGAATTGGCGATTTATGTTAATTTAGTTGAGGGTAAAGGTGGCGGTGGCACTAGACACTTTTTGTTGCTAGGTTTAGTTAGTTAATTTATTTGTGGTGATAAGTGATAGGAGCCAACGCCTGAAGTGGCAGAGCTTAGGAAAATAGAAAATATAACACACACAAAAATAATAAATAAAACAAATGAAAAAAAGCGCACTGAGGCGCGTCAGTCAGTCTGCACGGCCACTACGGTCGGGGGTTCGAATCCCCCCCCCCCCCCCCTCGGGCATGGATATTTGTGCCGTCCTTAGTATTAGCTAGTTCGTAAGTAGTTTGTAAGTTTACGGACTGATGACCCCGTAGTCAAGTCCCATAAGCTATACAAACATTTTGTGGTACCCACGTATACGTCTCAACAGCTACACGGAATCTTATAAATACCTGCTTTTTCCAGCGGTTTGCGAGCATCCTTCGCCGATTTCATGTGATCCTGTATCTTCCGAGTAGGTTTGTAAATCACGCCAACATTCCGTTTTTGTCAAAATTCTACCGATGCGGTCGGTGACGTCCTTATTAAAAGGCAGGAAGACTTTAAATTGCACAGGAACCTTTTCATCGTTTTCAGTTCTACGTGTCTCTGTGGACGAATAGCCATTCTTAAAGCATTACTCACGTGTTTAAATTCCGCGTCGAATAATTCCTGTTCGCAGATGTTCTTTGGTCTGTCCGCCAACGTCTTTACAATGCCCCGCTTTTACTGAAGAATGGCTATTCGTCCGTTATTTACAAACCTACTCTGAAGATACAGGATCATATATATACGTGTGGCGTTTGTTCGGAAAGAACAGACATCACATTCTGATCCTGCAGCTGTTATTATTTAATATTCATAGAATATATGACTTCAACTGCTATTGGGCAAAGCTGAAAATGTGTACCCAGCCGGGATTCGAACCCGGGTCTCCTGCTTTCTAGGCAGTTGCGCTGACCCCTACACCCCTGGGGACACAGTGATCACCGCACCTGCAAGGACTACCTATGCACGCCTCCCCTCAGATACAAATTCCCAGCTTCGCCCTGCCCATAGTACTCAAACTCGTAGTTTAACTAATTCCCGTAAGAGTAAGGGCTTCAAACTTGCCCACCCCTCCCCACTAACGATAGGATCATTGCCCGTCACCGGCATATTATATATATACATGTGGCGTTTGTTCGGAAAGAACAGACATCACATTCTGATCCTGCAGCTGTTATTATTTAATATTCATAGAATATATGACTTCAACTGCTATTGGGCAGGGCGAAGCTGGGAATTTGTATCTGACGGGAGGCGTGCATAGGTAGTCCTTGCAGGTGCGGTGATCACTGTGTCCCCAGTGGTGTAGGGGTCAGCGCAACTGCCTAGAAAGCAGGAGACCCGGGTTCGAATCCCGGCTGGGTACACATTTTCAGCTTTGCCCAATAGCAGTTGAAGTCATATATTCTATGAATATTAAATAATAACAGCTGCAGGATCAGAATGTGATGTCTGTTCTTTCCGAACAAACGCCACATGTATATATATAATATGCCGGTGACGGGCAATGATCCTATCGTTAGTGGGGAGGGGTGGGCAAGTTTGAAGCCCTTACTCTTACGGGAATTAGTTAAACTACGAGTTTGAGTACTATGGGCAGGGCGAAGCTGGGAATTTGTATCTGACGGGAGGCGTGCATAGGTAGTCCTTGCAGGTGCGGTGATCACTGTGTCCCCAGTGGTGTAGGGGTCAGCGCAACTGCCTAGAAAGCAGGAGACCCGGGTTCGAATCCCGGCTGGGTACACATTTTCAGCTTTGCCCAATAGCAGTTGAAGTCATATATTCTATGAATATTAAATAATAACAGCTGCAGGATCAGAATGTGATGTCTGTTCTTTCCGAACAAACGCCACATGTATATATATAATATGCCGGTGACGGGCAATGATCCTATCGTTAGTGGGGAGGGGTGGGCAAGTTTGAAGCCCTTACTCTTACGGGAATTAGTTAAACTACGAGTTTGAGTACTATGGGCAGGGCGAAGCTGGGAATTTGTATCTGACGGGAGGCGTGCATAGGTAGTCCTTGCAGGTGCGGTGATCACTGTGTCCCCAGTGGTGTAGGGGTCAGCGCAACTGCCTAGAAAGCAGGAGACCCGGGTTCGAATCCCGGCTGGGTACACATTTTCAGCTTTGCCCAATAGCAGTTGAAGTCATATATTCTATGAATATTAGATACAGGATCACATGAAATCGGCGAAGGATGCTCGCAAACCGCTAGAAAAAGCAGGTATTTATAGGATTCAGTGTAGCTGTGGAGACGTATACGTGGATACCACAAAAAGAACAGTCAACAAAAGACGACTAGATCAGCACAAGGGAAACTGTAGAAGGCGAGAGATTGACAGATCAGCTGTTGCTGAACATGTTTTTCAACCAAGGGATCACCTTCTTCAATCTGATAAGACTTAGGTTTTAGCAGCCCCAAATGGATACCACGAAAGACTGTACAGAGAGGCTACAGAAATTCTAAAATACCACAATAATTTCAATAGGATGGAGGACGGCGTGAAAATAAATGAAATCTGGATTACGGTGTTGAAGAAATGTAACAGTCTCCATCATAGGACGATATTAACAACGGACGACAGCAATCGGCAACGACGAATTGCGCGCGCATATCCATAATATCCATAACATCTGACATCGCACATATACGCGCGAGCCCTCGTAAACGATCCCCCCTTGTTTTTGTCCTTTGCAGTTGGGGAACGAAACGTTGGGTTTGAATAACATATCCATAAGACCACGGCATAATAGCCCGAAAATTTTTAGTAATATATGTAAATGCTTTTCCGAGTAAGATACTCGTAACTGGTGAAGGGAACACTAATTAAAAAAATATTTTCTCAAATAAAAGTTATAGCAAGTAAATAGTAAACTCAGTGGAATTTGTTGTATTGTTTAGTCTTGTTGTTGTTGATTGAAACTCGTTAGTTTTAGGTGTAACTGTTTTCCCCTCCTTTTTTTAATAAGTTTTTTACAACGGAGAAAAACCTAGAAAAATGGAGTCTCGCATAACTATGTACCAGGGCCGGCCTTAGGCATGTGCGAACGGTGCAGTCGCACAGGGCACCGCGTAAAACTTTAGAACGTAATTTCACAACTGTGTTTCTGATACTACTTTCAATGTAATTCAAGTATTGTGACACGACTGTGTCCACTGGAATACGTCTCAGATTTAGAAAATTATGCCTGTATCGGAGTTAAAGGAACCAGGGGTTATACTGATGCCCTATAGTAATATCCAGTGTCATTGCTCATGCTTAAATTAAGAGATATGCGATTCAGCTCCTCTCCGCGCCCTTTCTCCTCATCATTGTGACTACATCTGGCGTCATGTAAGAAGGGGCTTCAGCGCATAGAGGCGGAGCAGTAGGGGTAGCGAAGAGGGGAGGCGCTACGGCCGAGCGACAACAGTTGTGTCTGTGGGAGAAACACTGCGTAACTCGCGCTTACAGAATGAACATTAGTGGCTGTCATTGGGGATGTGCAGAACGGCTGAAAACTGGGCCGCCTTCGTACGTGACGCCGACTATAATAATCATTAAATTTGTGCTTATACATGACACAGAAATAATATACAGTTGCAAATTAAAAAATGACAAAACACGCATCGGAGGATACCTTTTTTGAGTTTAGATCACAATAGCCAATTATGGCAACCTTACTATTCAGCTTTACCACATCTTCCGGATATTAATGAAATAATGAGGGTTTGCTTTTTGGTAAGTACCTAATATTTGTTTTTGTTTAATACCCAAACATGCTACACCACAACTGCGGCATACTCAGGGTTAGTTTTCTTTTTTGCATTGTTCTTGAACTACAGTATATACATCCGATTTTATGTGGGATAGGCGCAGTGGCGGATCCAGTATTTTTTTTTTTTTTCCCCCTTCTCGAGGGGAACAAGGCTGAGGAGGGTGAGCATGTCCTTAACAGCTTTGTGATAATAATTTTCTCTCTCTCTCTCTCTCTCTCTCTCTCTCTCATATATATATATATATATGCGCGCCACTGCGCCTATCCCACATAAAATCGGATGTATATACTGTAGTTCAAGAACAATGCAAAAAAGAAAACTAACCCTGAGTATGCCGCAGTTGTGGTGTAGCATGTTTGTGTATTAAACAGAAACAAAAATTAGGTACTTACCAAAAGGCAAACCCCTATTACTTAATTAATATCCGAAAGATGTGGTAAAGCTGAATCGTAAAGTTGCCATAATTGGCTATTGTGATGTAAACTCAAAAAAAAAAAAAAAAAAAAAAAAAAAAAGCATCCTCTGATGCCTGTTTTATTATTTTCTAAATAGCAACTGTAGATTTCTGCCATTTAAATTTATCTGCTTCATGCAGGAACACAATGTAAAGCAAGGATGTATGAATAGGTTTTAAAAGCCCTTCAACGACCACGTCATTTGAATCGGTGTGCAACGTTGGAATGTGGAAGAGCGGAGCAGGATTTAAGATTTCTTGTTCAAAAGAGCATTTCCAATATTAGCCAGAAGTTATTTGTAGAATCTGTTTTCGTTTGTCTCTGGGTACATATTTAAGAATGTCTTGTGCGAGTTTTTTTGTCTACCGCTGACTTTTCTAGAGCCTGAAAATTGATTTTATGAGCAACCAGACAGCGGGGGAGAACAAAAATGTTCAAATGTTTGTAAATCTATCGGACCAAACTGCGTGGTCATCAGTCCGTAGCTGACAAACTACTTAAACCTAGGTAAACTAACCTAAGGACAACACACACACGCACACCCATGCCCCAGGGAGGACTCGAACCTCCACGGCGAGCAACCGCGCGCTCCGCAGCGAGACGCTTTAGACCGCTCGGCTGCTCCACCGCGGCGGTGGAGAACATATTGCTCTTAATCTTCGATCAATCTGTCCTGTCGTATCTCTCTTAATTCCAGACTACTCAGGAATCACGTCGAAAATCAATTTCTAAAGTTCTTAATAGACCTGTAGTAACAGGTACATACATGCCCATATCGTTGAATTTTCAGTAAACTTTTCCTCTCACTCAACAGAATTCGGAACAGTTCAGGTCAGTATTCCAGCGAAATTCCGATCTATTTAGCTTTATTTGCCGTTTACCAAGCAGCTGAAGGGAATAGCGCTCGAATGAAAAGTGCAGTTTGCGTTTCCCTATTTTCTACGTGGATTTTGAAACGTATACGGGCGGCAACGCGAAATGAAACGTCGAAACGAAATTAAGGCAAACGTTCTTCAAAGTTTAGTAAATTCCACAAACAATCGAAAAGAACACACCCTAGCAGTCGCTGATGGACACCCGAAACTAGACGCGACCAGATAACTTCCAACGCACTGTGCAAAGAGACGCAAAAGATTACCCGACCCGAATAATTTACAGGCCAGGAACAGAGTATTGCGTATGCCGAACTTCAGATGTACCATTGTTCCCAACTCTAGCGGTCTGCGGAACTTGAGCGTGCTGTTTAAATCTACAAATAGGAGCAGTATAATAGGAAACAGTATAGGAGTAAGGAAGGACACTTAGCGTTTAACGTCCCGTCGACATCGTGGTCGTTACAGACGGAGCTTACGGTAGGATTTTTGGAGCATGATGGCACGGCCGATTTCCTCCCCCCTTTGAGAGGAACCAACCCGGCAATTGCCTCGAGTAATATAGGGAAATCACGGAAAATCTAAATATGGATGGCTGGAAGTGTATTTGAACTACCGTCTTCCTGAATGAGAGTCCAGTGTGGTACCTCTGCGCCACTTCGTTCGGTCGATACAGTATGTGTCGAGACTCATTGCATTTTAACCCATCGTATAATTTCTTTTGAAAATTATTATTGGAGCACGTAGAAACGGTTGAAATCTAAGAGCTCCAAGACGGTAGAATCACAACGACGACGAGTTTTTCAATGGCAATAATAAGAAATTGATGAACAACTCATCCATAAAAACAGAACAAAAACGCTCACGCCCGCAAAGTACTGACCTACGACGAAAACAAAAAATACTAACGTTCGAATCTGACAGCAATCAATCGTCAATTTTTTATTTAGACTTGTGCACGAACTATTTTAAACTTTAATTCAATTACAAATTGTGCTGTTGTAGTCTTTCAAAAGATTCATTTTTATAATATTCGCTAAACAAACAGACAAACTGTAATTGTAAGAATATTAAAAATTGATGTATTTATTTGTAATTACTTCGACTCTTGGACTCTGCCGGCCGCGGTGGCCGAGGGGACTAAGGCGCTCCAGTCACGGTCTGCACGGCCACTATAGTCGGGGGTTCGAATCCCCCCTCGGGCATGGATATTTGTGCCGTCCTAATTCGTAAGTAGTTTGTAAGTTTAGGGACTGATGACCCCGAAGTTAAGTCCCATAGACTATACAAACATTTGAACTTTTTTATTTTTCTTGTACTCTAAATTATTGAGTTCGGGCAGTGTTTTTGCCTCTTTGTGTATTCCTCTGCTTCTCTCGACTTTCAAGCGATTTCTTTTCTTTCTTCTCGGCCCGTTTCCCGCACATGCAGGGTCGGCAGATTTGGCATGTTAGTAGTGACTGGGTGGCCGGATGCCCTTCCTGCCGACACCCCCTTGGCTGACTGCACGCGGTGTTGACTCGAAATGAACTGCGTCTACACTCACCGTTTGCTTATAAACGCTCGACGCGGACGGCCGAGATAACACTGCTTATTGGAAGCTTCCGGTGCTATAGCAGTGCCCCATTTAGTCCTCTTTTTGGTAAAGGTTTCATACATGTAGGCATACTTTCTCAGTACTTAATTACGCCATACCTTACCTTAAAATACGCGTTTTGCAAATGTCTTTCAAGCGCCGTTACATTTAGGCTGCCAGCTTTTGTAATATTGAAGTATGAATACAAAATCCACCAAATACGGCACATTTGCTTCCGATCGTCTGAATTGGAGGCTGCGCAACGCGATGTTCATTTGTTGTAGACCACGTGATTGTCTTCAGCGAATCACAGCACAAAGAAGAGTATCGTCGTCAGCCAATGGTAACCAAACACCGCCGCGGCAACATGCAAATAAGAATTTTCGACGTTCGAATTTAAATATGCGGTAATGCGTTTTATACACGAAAGCATAGTTGTGCATATTGCAGAGAAGAAAAGTCAAAGAGATCCCAGACAAATATGCGGGAAAATTTGAGCACTTAGCAAGAATTAAACACAAACCTTGTTATAAAAATATAAACGATATATTAATAAAGGTATACTATCACATACCTGTGTACGTAACACAGTGATTTTACTGAAGGGTACATCATTGTAGTCGCTTGTCGTGCTGTACAATTCTTCGAAAGAATTATTGCAATACATTTCCGCCTGGAGGGTAAAGTTTCTCCATTTCGACGAAAAAGTGACAGTAACAGTAATTAGCCTCGGAAAATGAAGATTTAGAATTAGTTGGCGACTGTTTTCTTCAGATCATAGGGTAAATAAAACATGCTATACCTGCTCTATGGTTGACAAGTTCTTGTATGTATCTTTGTCCGGTCAGTAACAGTAATTGGCCTTATGAAATGAGGATTTAGAATTACTTTATCCTCTCAACTATAAAGTACTATAGCATGTTTCTTATTTTATATGTACGAAACAGTCATCAACAAAATCCAAATCCTCATTTTCCGAGGCCATTAACTGTTACTGACCGGACAAGGGTACATACAAGAACCTGTCAACCATAGAGCAGGTATAGCATGTTTTATTTATCGTCTGTCTGAAAATGTAATCAAGAGATTTCTGAAATGAAATAATTGAAAGTTCATGTTAAGACGTTAATTTTCACATCTTGTAACCATTGCGCGGTTTCGTATATAAAAACATTACCGCATATTTAATTTCCGTCCAAAATTCTTATTTGCATGTTGCAGGGCGGTGAGGTTTGGTTACCATTGGCTGACGACGATACTCTTCTTTGCGCTGTGATTCGCTGACGACAAATGAACATCGCGTTGCGTAGCCTCAAATTCAGGCGATCAGAAGCAAATGTGCCGTATTTGGTGGATTTTGTATTCATAGTTCATTATTACAGAAGCTGGCAGCCTAAATGTAACGGCGCTTGAAAGACATTTACAAAATGCGTATTTTAAGAAAGGTATGTCGTAATTAAGTACTGAGAAATTATGCCTACATGTATGAAACCTTTACCCACTTTTTGGTCTCAAAGTACTAAGATTGCGGTAAGTTGAAAACTTAGAGTTGCTTATTTTTCTCCTTATAGTATGTATTGAAACAAAGAGTAAATAATGTTTCCAATTAAATATCTCGGAACCTCTGAGCTTTATAATTTTTTTTAACTGCAAACCCGAGCGTTTTATGAGTCTCTTCTAAATTTCTGCGCCTTTTTAATTAATTCAGTGAGCGTGAAATTCGGCACAGCTTCTGCATCTACTCGAAAACTAACGTGATGTAGTCCTAGCCGTATTACTTAATTATAAGAGGTACTTAATCTAAAATGTTTCTACACTTTCTAACACAAAACCACGTATAATTCAATTACCTTTCGAAATAAACTATCCTCTAAAAAAACTTCTCTAACCATTGTCACATCCCTTACGTCAGTCTAAAATTTCAGTATTGTACCTTTCATTCTGTGCGGAGGTTATGTATAGTTGCGTAGTCCTTTGTAAAAACAGCTGGGACTGATAAACTTGTAGTTTAGTCCCCTCAAAACCCCAAAACAACAACAACCAGCTATGTGGCAGGCGCACATCTTGCGATATTCGACTGGTGTACGGTTGAGTAAACCTTCCTCCCCTACAAAGCTCATTTGGATGGCTGGATGGAAATCTTAACTACTGTCCTTCCGCTTATCAACTTAATGTAATAAGCAGCGAAATCTGAGCCGCATACTGTTGTTTAAATATTTGCGAGTGTTTTTTAACGGAGGCTACGACAGCGTATCTGACTGGCTGGTGGTCATGAGACAGTGGGCCGTGCCCCAGGGGATAGCTACTCGGCCAGTCAGATACGCTATCGCAGCCTCCGCCCCCGGAACTTTGAAGGGTTGTAGCTCCCAAACTAACAGTGATAGGAATGTAGTTTAAATTGATTTGGATGCAGCTGGTTTAAACGAATCCAATACACGATAGAAAAAACTATTGTTCCATTTAAAAAATTATATCTTTGTTGTGTAACTCTTTGGAAAATGATACAATAAACTACGTTCATAGCTCCGCAGAAAGTGTAACATTTCTTGTGTTGACCTACCGCATTAAAATTACCCGTCACCTATTATTTTATAAGTTACAGATGCAAACACACTTAGTGGAAACACCCTGTATATGTATTTTTCACAGAAAAAGATTTTACAATCTACATGTATGGTACTTTGTGAAAGATACTTTATAATAGGATTCAATATGTTTTTGATCGATCACCAAGAAAGTTGGTACATGTATGTGTGTTTCATGAAGGAGTTTTCTATACTCTGGAAGCCACCATATGGTGCATGGTAGGTGTACCAAACAATATACGTCAACACCGTTTGACAACCATTAAAGTGGGCTGTGACAGGGGTTGGGGGGAGAGAGATGGAGAAATGGAAGGAAGCTTAGGGTTTAACGTCCCGTCGACAGCTTGGTCATTTAGAGACGGAGCTAGCGCTCCGAGTTTGTGGGTAAGGATTGGGAAGGAAATCGGCCGTGCCCTTTGAAAGGAACCATCCCGGCTTTTGCAAAAATAAAATGTTCAAATGTTTGTATAGCTTATGGGACTTAACTACGGGGTCATCAGTCCCTAAACGTACAAACTACTTACGAACTAGCTAATCCTAAGGACGGCACAAATATCCATGCCGTAGGGAGGATTCGAACCCCCGACCGTAGTGGCCGTGCAGACCGTGACTGGAGCGCCTCAGTCCCCTCGGCCACCGCAGCCGGCCCGGCATTTGCCTAGAGTGATTTAGGGAAATCACGGAAAACCTAAATCAGGATGGCCGGAGGTGGATTTGAAACACCATTCCGCATGCGAGCCCAGTGTGTTACCACTGCGCCACCTCACTCGGTCTATGGAAAAATGTAAGAGAAGGAAATTGACAGAGATGGGGCGGGGAGACGATAGACAAAGAGAGGGGAGAGACTGACGGGGGGGAGGGGGGGAAGTGATGAACAGAGGAAGAAGAAAGACAGATGGAGTGAGCAGAGGCAGGAGACAGCCAGATGGATGCTTTCTCTGCTAATCACCTCCACGTCTCTCTGTAAAACTGATGCCGAGCGTTCTGCGGCGCGTCAGTCACAGTCTGCACGGCCACTACGGTCGGGGGTTCGAATCCCCCCCTCGGGCATGGATATTTGTGCCGTCCTTAGTATTAGCTCGTTCATAAGTAGTTTGTAAGTTTAGAGACTGATGACCCCGTAGTCAAGTCCCATAAGCTATACATACATTTGAAATTTTTTTTGTAGAACTGCTCCTTCACCTCCTCAGTCCATTGGTTCCCACATCTGTGAAAGATCATACGTCTTTGTTAATTCTCATGGCGACCAATGAAGTAGTGTCTAAGTTTATTGCACGGTTCCCTCCGCCATGCACCGTATGATATCTTAGGTAGACGGTGATATTCCTCTTGTTTTAAAGGTTAAGTGTGCAAAATTTCATAATGGTCGAAATAAAACCGTAGATTTTGTCGATGTTCGAATGTAAAGTACACTCTCCCATCCATCACATACACTTTTACGCGGACATTGAAGTTTCTTTTCGTTTGAAGATCAAGTGTGCAAACTTTCATCGCAATCGGATGGACGGTACGGCCTCGCATAAAACACACACAAACATACATTAATTTTCATATATATAATTGTAAGGTACTCTCCGCAACGCATCGTGCGGTGGCTTACGAAAGGTAGTCGTTGTATTAATGCAGGGTATAAGCTATCTCCGTTCCAAATTTCATTCATATCTGTCCAACCATTTCAGCGTGAAGGCGTAAGAAACGAATTAACTAATTGTAAAGCACCCTCCGCCACGCACCATAAGTTAATTTCAGTATGCCTATAACCTTCGCTCGAGTGCAATAAATAAGTTTTATCGCAATCGGGTGTACGGTATGACCGTGTATAAAATACGAACATAAATGTTTATATATTAGATTACACTAAAACTAGGAGAGGAGGAGGAGATTAACAGAAGATTGAAGCAAATAAATACCCAGACAAAAGATAGAACATATCGTTCGTCATCAAGTATTACGATGAACGCATTCAAAACACCAACAAATGATTGACTAAACAATGAATTCCGATTTATCGACAAGGGAGGCTATTATCCAAAAGTTCGAATCTATTTTCAATTTCAATATTATATTTTATCCTTCCCTCAGTAATTTTTAACTTTTCTATTCCATGTTTCTTAATGGGCTCAGAGGAAGATTTTGGTGTTGTTTTCAATTTCATTTTGACTGTTTCAGTCACTAGATTGTGGTCAGATCCCATTTCAGCACCTCTAAAGGACCGAAGATCAGAAATACGATGTATATGTAATAAGAAAGTAGTCAATCTGTTTTAATGTTTTGCCTCCACACGAATACCAAGTTTCTTTATGTATATGGAAAGCAATAGTACTGATGATTACGTTAGCTGACACAGGAAAATTTATCAGCCGCACTCCATTTTCGTTCTTACATTATAAAGGCTTTAGACACAGATAGTGGGTTGGGTAAATCCTTCTTTACTATTTTTGCATTGAGGTCGCCCAATACGTCATGGCGTGGCACCCTATTCCATAATTCTGATAAATCTTCATAAAAGGTATCCTTAATATCATCTTTATCATTTACTGGTGTATGGCAATTTATTAGGGACAAATGAAATATGGAAACAAGATTAGAGTTTCATGTCGGCATTAGAGACCGCCAGGAAGCTCTTGAACTGCATCTGTTACGTGTCATACACAACTTTTTTGTGTTTTTCGCACCGTAACGCCGCTCCGGTATGGCCAAGCAGTTATAGGTTGTGTGTGTGTGTGTGTGTGTGTGTGTTTGAGAGAGAGAGAGAGAGAGAGAGAGAGAGAGAGAGAGAGAGAGAGAGAGAGAGAGAGACTGTTGTCCTTAGGTTAACTTTGAAAGGTGAAAAGGTGGGGATTAACAGCTTTCACATAATTGCAAAACGACATATTGACCATAGCTGTTTATTTTTTCTCAGTGTTACCGGTTTCAGTTAGTCTACCATTATCAAGCGTTAGCAGAGTTTAAATAATAGCTTAACATGTCGTAACACAAAAATTCAAAATCGTAAAATAAGTATTTGTTGTCATTACTCTACTCCTTGTTGGTATTACCACAGTGGCTGACTATTACAGCAAAAATAAACAGCTATGGTCAATATGTCGTTTTGCAATTACTTTAAGTAGTTTGTAAGTCTAAGGATTGATGACCAGTCATTTAGTTCCATAGAATTACAAACATCTCAACATTTTATCGCGCCGAAGCAGTTCTCCTTTGAGTATAAACGCTACTTAATGGAACTTGAATATGAAGCTTCGATTAGTTATGCAGTGCAGCTACCAACGCAGTCACAGCGCCAGGTCTTTCATTACACCAATCTGTATAAATCTGTGTTGACGATTGCCGTGCTATTAAATCATCATCTGAAGTGTAATCATTCATTTAATCTCGGATGTATAAAAGGTGAGGCTTAACGTTCAGCGCCACTGAGGTGCTAGCATAATGCACGCATAATGTATTTTAATACGGTAGAAAATATTTTACTCGGTCTCTAATGACCCTCATGTCGACGGGACGTTAAAGCCTAATCTCCCTCCTTAAAACTTTTACTGTTGAATCGGACGCTGTTTGCTGGCTCTCGCCACTCGATATCCCTTATTTAGAGGGCTCTGTGGGGGGAACAACAGCGTGACACATGCCAGCAGCAGCAGCGCGCTTCCCCGGCGGTTAAATCCAGGCTGCCTGCCTCGCAAATACGCACACAAATATCGCCCACCTGTCACAAACGCCAAAAAACAGCACATACCAATTTTTACTGACAATCGTTCTGCCCTCCAGCCATTTGTGAACGCAACTGGGAAGCGAGGAGAAATATAGCTCTTTTTCCAACAAACAGATCGGTTCATACTTACAATACTGCGAACAAAAACGATTTACACAAGGACTTGCCAGCACTTACTTTTGTTCAAAAATGGGTCCACTACTCTGGAACACACACTTTCAATAATTTACCAGCAATCGTAAAAATTAGCTACTAATAAAGATGAGTTTGAGGAGGTACCTGAAAGCCTTACTAGTGGCCAACTTCTTCCACTCCATTGACGAATTTTTTAATAGAACCAAATGATGTATGTATTCATACTATTACAATTACTATAACATTATTATTCAGGTGAACCTCGTGGAATATATATATATAACTGACTTAAACCCGCGGCTCGGCTCGCGTGTTTGTTAATTGTCATAGATAATGCGCAAAACGTCAAATCGATTTTTTTAAAGATATGTATTAAAAGAAATTTTTTACTGCTTTAATTCTTTATTCTTATTTCCTTATTCGTGCGCTTATCCTTACAGAGAAAGAGCTGAAGACATTGTAGCACGCATAGACCAAAGATATGGTCTGTGCCATCACGTTCCTCTGTATGTAACCTCCTTGCTATAGAATCGCATACGGCATCGCTGGCCTTCAGTCCTAATTCTTTTTTATAATCTGACGGCTTTTAACCACATACCTTCCATCCCCTTATAGCTATCGGCATGGAACTGCTATGGTGTACAACGGGAGACTTCGGACAACAATTACACACAGACAATTCGTTTGCGTTCTGTAGTTTTCGCTGCAGAGCGAAATATTCACACAGACAGACATACAGACAGACAGACGCAGAATTTTATATTCACCGATAACTTTCCATCCTAATATACTCCACCATTTTATCATTATCAGCCCTCAAGCAACAATGCAAGCAATAAAACCATTTTCAAAGAGTAAATATAATTTCCAAAGAGTAATTATTGTTCCGCATTTCGCGTTATTTTCTTCACATTATTAAATATCTATCAGATTGCTGTAAAACCGTGCCTAAAACCTTCCTCAGGTATAAATTAGTAACTGTACAAATATTTCTCTGCATCTTGTCGTTCGGACGTGATAAGCGTACACCGAACACACATTCACGTTAATATATATAAATAAATAGCTATCCAATCGCCATAAAACCGTGCGTAAAGCCTTCCCCGGGTAGATATTAGTAACTGTACAAATGTTTAGCTCTTTATGTCTTGTGGTTCAGACGTGATAAACGTACACCGAACAGACATTCATATTTATATATATAATCTCCAGGAGGTTCACCTCAATATGGATCTATGGAACGAAGAAATAATCTAACCAGACGTTCACTTTATCTTATGGACGTGGAGTGGAAAAATGTTCGAATGTTTGTTAAGCTTATGGGACTTAACTACGGGGTCATCAGTCCCTAAACTTACAAACTACTTACAAACTAGGACGGCACAAATATCCATGCCCGAGGGGGGATTCGAACCCCCGACCGTAGTGGCCGTGCTGACCGTGACTGGAGCGCCTCAGTCACCTCGGCCACCGCGGCCGGCGGAGTGGACTATACTTGTAGATGTCACTTTCTTTGTGGTTTATAGCCAATTTCTGTTCCTTCTCATTTGTTGTTTTCTTTTCTTCATTATTACTTCATGTTTTGCTTACTTCTCGTTTATTTTCCCTATATGAAAGTATTTTTCTTAACGCGAGTTACTAAGGTGAGGATTGGTATACAGGAAATTCATAAAAGTTGTTGATTTATTGTAGGAACATACTTTTTAAAGATTTACTGATTTGTAAGTATGGTGTAGAACCTGAAAATTACCTTTAGTACGCTTGTAACTTCATCACACTTTGTGCAACGTGTTACAAATATGTAGGCACCTCTCGAGCAATACAAGCAAAATTTATTTAAATATAATTTTCTTAAATTGTTATCAACTTTTACTCAAAATACACATTCTAAAGAGATACTGAAGTGTAAATACAATCCTCAAAGTAGAAATATTGAGTATGCAATCTATTGTGAAGGTCGAATTTACTACTAACACTTAAATTTTTCGTTAAGTTTAGATGAAAATTTTATAAGATCTACTGATTCTGGTAGAAGACTATTTAAAACAATAAATATTTTTCAAATTTTAAAAATACAATGTACCTGGCTAAATTACAATATTATTAGGTCTACATAAAATATCCCTCCCTCTGCCATGGATATTGGTATATCTGTTCTATTACTGCTTACACGTGGGAATCGTCCCAAGGTAAACAATTTGCCTCTAATACCATTCCTTTCTCCTCATTATTTTGGCCAAATGTTAGCGGGGCGAAACCAGACTCCCTAGAAATTATAGAACTAAATTAATTCGAAATTTTCATAGTCAAACGGTGAGTTTTAAAATTGACAGATGAGGTAGAAGTTACACCAGCTTGAGACCTACTTTGTCAAGGAAAGATTTAATTGCTTCAAATTAACCAGGGTAAAAAACAAAAACTTAGCTGGTGATTTGAGGGAAAATTTGAATCCGAATTTACATAGCCCAAGTGAAAGTGACAAATGGTGAAATGGGGTATCAAATAAACCATCATACTGTCTAGAATTGCGGAAAACATTCACCTGACAAAAAGAAATTAAGAACTTGTACTGTGAATACTTGCTTCCCGCCATTATCATCGTTCTAGGTCAACAGAGAGTACCCGACAGGTTTTGATGAGTCAGTTCGCTAGTAACAAAATAAGTGACATAAATAAAGGTTCGGTCAAAATGACCAAATGTTCAAAGTCTTCCGACGACATGCAACAGAAAACTTTCCATCACTGCCTATACGTAAATCACTTAAAAGATTATTTCCGCCATCTATCTTTCTATGTTCCAGTACCGGTGTTACCCATTGACGTCGCTTTGTATGTTTACCCCTCTCCGTCTGACGATAAATTCCTATGAACGCAGCACTTGCAATTTTTAAAGTTTGGTCATCCATTTTTAGTGAGGCGTGCACGCAGACTGGAAGCTTGCCACGCGCCTTGTAACACTGCGCTCCGTTCTGCGCCGCTGCTCGGCTCGCTGGGGACCCGCTTTTAGACAAATCGTCAGTAGTGAGAGATGGGCAACAGTGTAACAAATTACGGTTCATATCAACATACGATGTACTAAATACGTCTGTCAGTCGACAATGCGGTGGCTGTGGAGTATAGGAGCGGGCGCCAACTACGGGTATCACTGTTCAAACAACCTCATCGGGCACTGCGGCTTGCAGTTGTCATCAATCCCCAGGGATAGATACGGGAGCAGTCGTGGAATGGTCGGACGAGTACGATTTCCAATAGGAGGCGCCATATGTAGCGCAAACCACACGAAGCGATGGAAGAAGGTGCGGTCCAAGACAGTGGTTCTCTGTTATGGTCTGGGCTGCATTTTCCTGCTATGGAATTGGCCTTCAAGGTGTTGTGAAAAGGAATTTGAACGGCCCGCGGTATGCTAAGCTGCTAGGGGACCACATCCATCGACGTCTGGCCTTGCAACATCCTGACAGTTCTGCAGTGTTTAAAGGTGACAACGCGCCGCCACAACACACCCACGCCGCCAGGGAATGGTTCCACGCAGTAGAGGTCCAAAGACTAAAAAGGTCATCTCAGGCCAAATTTGAACCCCGTCGTACATATACAGGATGTTATGCAACACAGGCTCATGCGTCAACAAACAGATCGGAATTAGCTTCCAACGATTTGGTGTCCGATGCGTCCAGATGAATAGCAGGGAACTGTAGACTCATTTCCCCGGCTTCTCACTGCAGTTCGCAGGGGGAACGTAGGCCAGACGATATTCACCATACATACTCGGTAATAGGCAGTGTCGCACGGCAGACTGCTAACGAAGGTATGGAATAGGTACCCAAATATCTGAGTGGCTAGAAGACTACTTAACTAATAGAACCCAGTACTTAGTCAATGGCAAGTGTTCATCTGAGACTAGGGTACCGTCAGGACTGCCCCAGGGAAGTGTGATAGGACCGTAATTATTTTCTATCTATATAAATGATCTGATGCACAGAGTGAGTTGCAATCTGCGGCTGTTTGCTGGTGATGCTGTGGGACACAGGAAGGTGTAGTCGCCGGCCGCGGTGGCCGAGCATTCTGCGGCGCGTCAGTCACAGTCTACACGGCCACTACGGTCAGGGGTTCGAATCCCCCCTCGGGCATGGATATTTGTGCCGTCCTTAGTATTAGGTAGTTCATAAGTAGTTTGTAAGTTTAGGGACTGATGACCACCTAGTTAAGTCCCATAAGCTTTACAAACATTTGAACATTTTTTGAAGGTGTAGTCGTTGAATGTCTGTAATAGTATACAGGATGACTTGGACCAAATTTCTAGGTTTGACAAATGAGAAACCTTCAGCCGTTATTTTTGGACTTTTAATTACTAGTTTCGAGAATAGATTGTTCTCTTCTTCAGGCCATTGTAAGTATCTCCCATAAGCTTTACGAACATTTGAATTTATAAGTATCCATGTATTAATGCAAAACTAGCCTTCCATTATAATATCGTAATATTATAATGGAAGGCTAGTTTTGCATTACTACACGGATACTTATAAGGGTCTGAAGAAGAGAACAATGTACTCTCGAAACTTTTAATTAAAAGTCCAAAAATAACGGCTGGATGTTTCTCATTTGCCAAATTAATACATCGCTGTCGTCCCATCATCCGTCTAACCAAGATGGATACAGACAGAAATTTCAATGTGGTGTGAGGAATGGCAGCTAGCTCTAAATGTAGAAAATGTAAGGTAATTCAGATGGGCAGGAAAAACAATCCCATAAATTTCCAATACAGCATTAGTAGTGTGCTACTTAACAGAATTGTCAGTTAAATATTTTGGCGTGACGCTGCACAGTGATATATAATGGAACGAGTATGTAAGGACAGTCGGGAGAAAGGCGGATGGTCGATTTCGGTTTATTGGGAGAATTTAGGAAGGTTGTGATTCGTCTGTAGCGCATGAAAAACGCAGTTGGGCCCCGTCTTAAGAACTGTTAAAGTGTTGCGATTCTCACCAGATCGGTTTAAAGGAAGACATAGAAGCAATCAGAGGAGGGCGGATAGGTTTGTTTCTGGTAGGTTCCATCAATGTGCGAGTATTGCTGAGATGCTTCGCTGGAGTGAAGGCGACGCTCTTTCTGAGGAAAACTGTTGAAGAAATTTATAGGGCCGGAATTGGAAGCCGCTCTGCAGAAAGATTCTACTGCCGCCAACCAACATTTCTCGTAAAGACCACAGAGATAATATCAGAGAGTAGGTCTCGTACAGATGCAGTCGAAGCTTACACACGGAATTTCCAAAAACAAACTAGGAAAAAACGCATTATTCTGCGCAGGATGATAAAATTATACACAATTTCCTCACTTATTTCCTTCAGTTAGCTTGAGCCCCCAGTGCTACAGCACGGAAATATATATACCGGGTGATCAAAGTCAGTATAAATTTTAAAACTTAATTACAGAATAATGTAGATAGAGAGGTAAAAATTGACACAAATGCTTGGAATGACATGGGGTTTTATCAGAACGAAAAAAAGGTTCAAATAAAGATTTCTTGCGCGCGTCGTTTGGTGGTGATCGTGTGCTCAGTCTTCACTTTCGCCATGCTTGGCCTCCCAGGTCCCAGACCTCAGTCCGTGCGATTATTGGCTTTGGGGTTACCTGAAGTCGGAAGTGTATCGTTGACTGAATAGTTTCTAAGTCGCACAGCCGCTAAATAAAAATTAAAGTCTAGCAACAATCCTGAGAAACTTTTAAGTTCCACTGTCCACGAAGGAGCACTGAAGACTTTTTCTAAGTCCCACAAGCTCAGCATATAAAGTTGCCGAAGCACAAGAGAACAAATATTTCTGAGTTCCACACTAGAACACTTCGCTGAAATTTACAAGTCCTGAAGCGGCTCCAGTCGGCCATCGTAACGACACGTCTTGCCTCTCAAACCTAAACTAACAGACTGCCCCCAACAAGCCAAAATGGGCGCCTTAAGTACCCTCACTGGCTTACTCTGGAGTCAAATCAGTATCTTATTTTCACAAAATTACCACTATTACATAAAATGCAAATGAAATAATACATGTGATGATAGTATTTGACGGAAATTTTCCGCTGAAACAGAATATGGTATCAAAAACATTGAACACATCGTAGTTTTTGCATTATGAAAAATACTAAACTTTTCTACATTTGCTTTTTCAGTATTTAAACATACTCACTGTACTATTGATCCCGTGGTTTCTTTAACTATTTACTTAAGTCTAGTTTACCGTACTGCCGCTAATACCACAGTTATTGTTTATTTATTAAAAATCCAGCTTCTATAGCTGAAAACCATGTTATTGGCCTCTAATTCAAATTTACTTAATTTGAACATATAACTAAATATACTTCTTAATAGTGCTCACTCAGATCTATCATTTGACACCTTGTATGTAATATTTGATTAAGCCGTTTTCAATATATATCGTTCACAAAATTATTTTATAATGATTTTTTTATTTACTATAGCTTAAAAACTATTATGGTGACAGGAGGTGCGTTTATATCAGGGCATCTGTCCAGTCTTCAGGTTTAAAATGAGCCTACTTTTTCCTTTGTACTATATATGGATCAATAGTTGTTAATTTTAAGTAGTTTTTTTGCATATTTCACTAATGCCAAACGGGCGCTCTCCCGCTTTCCGCCATTCGGTCAGTAACCGCTCTGGTTTTGCCAGCTAGTTCACCATGGACTCGCGACAGCCACATCCCCGTCTGGCAGATGACGGGTGCCGCTATCTCCTGAGTATCCCCTCAACTAAGACGAATCAGTAGCTGTCAAAATGCGTCACTTAACAGCCAGTAGGTTACTTGTCAGCATACACTCAAGATTTTCGCACGTGTGCACGTTTCGTCACAGAGTTGGAGACTTCAAGTGTCTCCACAAAGCTGAACCCTTACAGCATACAAGTCTTCGTTTTTCCCTCGTTCTGCATGGCAGGGGAACAGGAAAGCAAGCAAGTAAGTGGTAGTGGTACTAGGTATCCACCGCACCCACCTTTGGGGTGGATTGCGGAATATTTATTTACACGTCGAATCCTGACGGCGGGTCCGTTGTGCCACTACTAGTTGTTAGTCCTGTGAAGTTGGCACCCCTTTTTTGGGAAATGTACATTTTTTTCAGATTTATAGACAGATATTCAATAGTTCTGGAGTTCTCTGTACAAAATTTAAATAGTTCTGCAAAATTTCGCCGAAAAAATACGAAAAATTACCACAAAAGTTAGTTTTTTCAAAATAATTTTTTGCCTATTAGTACAAACATAGTTCTGATCACAGTTCTAAATAACTCTCAAAGAGTTCTACAGGAAATCCTGATGATATTTTTCGTGCAGATTATACTTTAAGATAAATGCAGTAATGTGTAATTCATTTTCACGTTACTGTGAAATTGCGACCATTTTTTTTCCGGGAAATACACATTGTTTTTTGGGGTTCTGTGTACATATATTATAGTTCTAGAGTTCATGTGAATATTTCTATGTAACTGCCCGAAAAAGCTGTCTTATTTGTGCCCCTTATTCGAGAAATATACATTTTTCTTAGGTCTTGACAGATATTATATCCGCTGCACATTCAATTTGTTGTTTTTACGTCTGAGTAATTACTACTTATCGTTTACAAGAACTATCGCACATCTCCCTAGAACTCTGGAAAAAAGTCTAATTTTTTGAAAAAAGCGGGTGCAAATTCCACAGTAGCATGTAAATGGATACTCCATTATTGTAATTATCGCATAAAGTATAATCTGCGCAGAAAAATGCTATTAGGATTTCCTGTAGAACTCTTTGACAGCTATTTAGAACTGTGATCAGAACTATGTTTGTGCTAATAGGCAAATAATTATTTTGAAAACAACTAAAATTTTTTGTAATTTTTTCGCGAATTTGTGCAGAACTATTTAAATTTTGTACAGAGAACTCCAGAACTATTGCATATCTGTCTAGAACTCTGAAAAAAATGTACATTTTCCAAAAAAGTGGTGCTAACTTCACAGGACTCTAGTTGCTTACCTTTCTGTTCCTCTGTAACAGTCCTAATTTCTCCTACCTTTGTGGTCTTTACGCGAAATTTAGGTTGGCGGCAGTGGAATCTTTCCGCAGTCAGCTTCAAATTCCGGCCCTCTGAATTCCCTTAATAGTGTTTCTCGTAAAGAACGTCAACATTCCTCCGGCGATTCCACTTTGAGTTCCCGAAACATCTCTGAAATAACACTCCACGCGTCGACCGAACCTACAAGTAAAAAATCTAGCAGCCCGCCTCTGACTTCCTTATTTGTCTTCCTTTAAACCGATATGGTGGCGTACCAAACCGTTGAGCAGAACTCGAGAAGGGGCCGCACAAACGTACTGTATGCGGTCAGCCTAACAAATTGACTAAATCTTCCCAAATTCTGCCAGTAAACCCAAGTCCACCATCCGCCTTCCCCACGACTGTCCTTACATGCTTATTCCTTTTCATATCGCTCTTCAACGTTACGCCAAGATATGTAACCGACGCGACTTTGGCAAGCAGGTCACTACTAATAATGTATCCGTAAAATATGCAACAGTTTTTCCTATTCCTTTGCATCACCTTACATTTAGAGTGTGCTGTCATTTTCATATCAACTAGAAATTTCGTGTAAGTCGTATTGCATCCTACAGCAGTAACTCAATGACGACAGACCGTCAGATCATTTATGCAGACAGAATTCAAATGTTTGTATAGCTTATGGGACTTAACTACGGGGTCATCAGTCCCTATACGCAGACAGAAGATAGAGAATAATAGCGTTACTATCACGTTTCCCTTCGGTGCCCCTGACGATATCCTTGTCTCTGACAAACACTCGTCGTCGAGGACAACGTACTGGGTCCTACTACTTAAGAAATTTTCGAACCAATCACCTTATAGCTACAAACAGGCCCGACCTTGTTAATGATGTCAGTGTAGAGACAGGAGTTAGTGATCACGATATCGTCATAGCGACAATGGTGACCAAAGTTAATAAACCAATCAAGAAGGCTAGGAGCGTTTTTTGTTAGAAAGATCCGATAAGCAATTGTTAAGATCGCACTTAAAAGGGGACCACATGCGTATCGGATTTTAGAATTTATTATTTATGGTACGTGAAGTTCAGAACGTAGATAAAAATCAACCAAAGCCATTCGACGCAACTCTCAAAAATACTCGAGAAAATCGACTTTGAAGTTTTTCAAGTAAGCGTAATTACCAGTCATTAAATGAATAGCACCGTCTGTTGGTGTTTTGAATCTCGTCTTAACTGGCTTTTTAATTTTTTTATTTTTTGTAGTGTTCGAATACTTTTAATATCTAATGGTAATTTTTACGAAAAATTCAGGTACATTTGTTTGTTCGTAATTTTCTATATTTTATAGAAGTTTGTTAATAATGGTTTCAATTAAAAAATAGGTTACATTTTTAACAGTATTGGCTTAGTTATTAGTTGACGACGGTACTCTTACTTTGTTCAGTTTGTGTAGAGATACGAAACTATTTTTGGAAAATCATGTCCATAGCTAATAATGACTTTGCAAGCAGCTAACCACTCAACCGTCGTTTTAGGTGACAAGGTTTTCAGCTCGTCTGCATACACACAAAAAACTGACATATCTAAAATTAGAGATCCCAAAATGTTTTATACGACTAATTCGAAGAAGAAAATATATCGCATCGTTGAAATATCTAGGCGTAACATTGCAGAGCGATATGAAATGGAACGAACATGTTAGGATAGTTGTGAGTAAGGCGGACAGCGGACTTCAGTTTATTAAGATAATTTTGGGAAAATGTACTTCATCTTTAAAAGGAGACCGCGTATAAAACTCTTGACCGACCACGTCTTGAGTATTGCTCAAGTGTTTGGGACCCACAGCAGATTAGAGGCGAGCAGCTAGGTCGTTACTGGTAAGTTCGACCAATGCGCAAAAGTCACGGAAATGCTTCGGGAACTCAGATGGGAATCGCTGGAGGAAATACGACGTTCTTTTAAAGAAATTCTGCTGAGGAAATTTAGAGGGCTGGAATTTGGAGCTGACTGCAGAACGCTCTTGCTGTCGCCTACTTACATTTCGCGTAAAGATCACAAAGGCAAGTTGAGAGAAATTAGGGCTCGTACAGAGGATTATAGACACTCTTTTTCCCTCTTTCTGTTCGGGGGTGGAATAGGAAAGGAAATTTATTCGATCTGAAAATATGTTCAATAGAAAATTGATGTTAATGATTGACTGTAATTATTTGGGTCCTTTCTTGTAGCTTTCTTATGAACAACAATCACCTGCGCTTTTCTCCAGTCGTTAGGGACTTTGCACCGGACCAAAGATTCGCTACAAATTCAGACTAAGTAAAGAGTTAATGCCGTAGAACGTAGAACAATCTTTGTAAAACCGAACTGTCATTCCATCCCTTATCTAGGCTGCTTCTCTAAACCAGGGATGCTTATTACTATTCCATTCATTCGGAAATCTATGCGAAGGTTAAACGACGGTATGTTGTGAGATCCTCATGTGCGAAAGTTTGCCTAAACGCGAAATGTAATACTTCACCTTTCTTTTTGCTTTCTTCTATAGCCACACCAGAATTAACGAGTAACTCGTTAGAGGCCTTTGATTCGCTTATCGATTTTACACAGGACCAGAATTTTTTCGGGTTCCCTGCAAGATTTTTTTACTAAGGTATGATGCTTGTAGTTATTGTATGCTTCGCGTATCTATCTTTTTGCAAACGCGAGAATCTCTACTAACTTTTGCTTGACTTCTTTGGATGGTTCTTTTTTGGACAGATAGTGCAACTGTATTTGTTTCCTCGTCATTTTCCGAATTTCGTTATTGATTCACAGTGGATCTTTTCCATCCTAAACCACTTAGCTTATGGGGTATCTATCCCATGGCATGTGCAAATCAGTATACTAACTCCTTCGCCGGCCGCGGTGGCCGAGGAGATTGAGGCTCTTCAGTCACGGTCTGCACGGCCACTACGGTCGGGGGTTCGAATCCCCCCTCGGGCATGGATGTTTGTGCCGTCCTTATGATAAGCTAGTTGATAAGTAGTTTGTAAGTTTAGGGACTGATGACCCCATAGTTAAGTCCCATAAGCTATACAAACATTCGATTCGATACTAACTCCTTCCAAAGTATGAAAAGCAAACAGTTTGCAGTAGAAGAGATTTGTTTCACGTTACGCTAGTTGAGGAAGTGGTGCTAGCTCTGAAGGTATGCATTTTACAGCCCATGTTAACAGGAAGGTTTGCTTGGAATGATCATTCCTGTTTATACCTGTATACTGACCGTTCCTCCTGTGGCAAACCAAGTAGTAATATTCTCTAATTCCCGATTTATAATATTCTAGAGTACTTCACTAAAGAAAAGGTGAAGTTGTCAAGATCGGTTTTAACCCTTTAATGTATGACTTTTTATTTGAAGCTATAAAAAGTACCACGATTAATATATAGTGAGTATATACTGAGAAATTTTTTTTAAAAATATCTTTAAAATTATGCACTACTAGCAAATAACCGCTCATAGCTGGTCAGCTATATAGTGCTTCCATGATTATACCCGGTGTAGTAAATGTCACTATTTTTCCTGTCATCTTTCCAAAAAGTAACTCATAATGCAACAGTAGTATGTGATTGACTGCTTTTACATGGCAAAGGAGGCATACTAAGGTAAACAAACGCACATGTTAGGAGTAACTCAATGCAGCTAACTGTCGAAATGACTCAGTAGCACTCTGCAATTTATAATTTCTAGGACGAGCTACTAACATATGTAACACTATGTATACAAGCACATACAAATGAATTTGTGGTAAAATGTTGATAAGTTTGAGCGATAATGGAAAAAATAAGGTATGTAGGTGATGAGCTACACATACATTAAAGGTTTAACATCTCAGTGCCGTTGCCTTCCTCCGACCTTTGAATTGACTTACCCAGTCAGCTATAGGAGGACCACAACCAGGGTGCAACGAGGCATTTTTTACATCAACTAACATAGCCAGAGGTGAATGAAGTGACGGATAAAAATCCTACGATTGACCAAGAATTTTGAACTTGGTATCTACCTTTGAATTTTTTGTCTGGTATTTAACCACTTAGCCACCTTATATTTTATTTGACACCCTGGATGTGTTAACATTAATTTAAAAAAAGCACCGTTTTGATTTAGTTTAGCAGCTGCATTTCTCCAGACTTCGACCTTCTTCAAAATGTTCTTATTATATGTCTGCATCGACAGTGTCGTACAAGGTGATGATGTTGTGAGGATACTGGGGCTTAAATTGTCACTTGTTGGTAGTAGGAAATTGAATACTGTTCCTCCATGGGTTTTGATAAAGTAGGGGTGAAATTTGCCAGACGAGTTCCTGGGTTCTATCTACACTGCAATTTTCTAAATGCTCTGGTGTCTATGTACGGAATAAATTTCTACTTTTAAATTAGACAACACCATTTATTTACAACAATGTCCTTCTTCAGAAAATTGAGGAACACAATTTACATCAGTTTGGCTACAACTCGCCATTCCATTACAACAAATCCAATAAACTAAGCATACAGTATAAAGTACAAAGCTTCTTGAAATCTGTTCATACGACTTGTTTACCAAACATGACGGACTGCTTGACAAGTGACAACTGCTAACTGACAACTGACCCCGATAATTCAACTCGTCCGCTTAAATGCGATTTACATAGAAAGTTACGTCACTTCATGCGATTTACAATTCCATCATTACACAATTGATTTTATAACAAGGAGTATTTTCTAATTAATTTTACATACATATTAGAGTTAGTTACAAAGTTTAAATCATTTGTTTGTATATGATTTTCAATTAAATACAAAATTACGAAATCAACGGAAACATATGATGGCTGATTGGGTAGTATTCCCGATTTGACAATCTTTGGTCCGGTGCCTCTGCTTTCAATTGCAAGGAAATGTAACCTCCATGTGTCGGGCCAGACTAAAATAACAGAATATTTTTTCTACTTCGTCTATAAGGTAAATGAAAACGTAATTAACAATGCTTGGTTATGTAATGATTAACAAATCAGAAATCCGTCAACGTACAAGTTTACTTTGCATGTCTTTTACGAAAGAAAACTTGAGCAATGAGTTCATTAAAATCGATTTTGAATAACTCGCATTTGGGGATACTGCAAACAATGTAACCACTGCACAATAGGGTGGGCCGAAAAAAGTGAATTTTTGAGTATCGAGTTGTAATGGGGCTCGAAAGTTACGTATTTGCGTGCTGATTAACGAAAAAATAATTTAAAAAATCTAACTTAATATCTCTTCACTTCGCGAAAAGGGCTTAAAGTTTCTAAAAAAAAAAAAATAGATAAATTTATAGAATTTCTGAAAGATCATATAAAAATATATCTTTCAGTATCACGTCATAATATGACTCAAAAACTGCGTATCCATGTATAGTTTAACATAAAAATATTTTTTAGTCCTAGCTTATGTAATCAGTTCGCGCTAAAGACCTTAACTATCGAAATATGACAACATTTCTAAATGTTCAAAATGTTGCGGAAATTTGCTAATATCTCGTATTTATATCTATGTTTTAAATATGTTAGGTTTTATTTATTGTGATTTGATTATTTAAACAGATAATATCATAACTTGGCAGGTCTTCGCCCATTTCACCAGCAAATTTGGTTAAATGACCCAGAACTCACCAAGGGGACGTGGCTGCAATTAGTTCCACCCACACCCTGCCCAACCAACCAACCGCCCAAGCAGGTCATACTAATTATATATTCATATTTACAATATATACATTTATTTACATTTTTATACCTTTATTTGCATACTAGTCAAAGATGTAGTTGTCTTGAATTCTGATTTGTGTCCAAATTTTGGCATTATTGATCTTGACAGCAGAGTCGTCCTAATGAATCCATCTCTGCTATCTTGCCCACATACTTTTTCTGCAGCATCTGTTACTAATTTTACACATCTTTCTTTTAAATTATTTTTTCGTTAATCAGCACACAAATGCGCAACTTTCGAACTGTATTACAACTCTATACTCAAAAATTCACCTTTCGGCCCACCCTACTGCACAACTCGCTAGTTTTAGAACTGAAAAAAAAAATCGTTTTAGTGAGCTTTGTATACAAGGGTAGGAAAATGTTTGAGAGTATTTTTCTATGATATTCACGTTATAAACTGCTAAACGTAGCCATGTATCGTCACAATGTTTGTCACGCCTTCGATGCGTTTTTCTGTTTGCACCGTTTCCAGTTTGTGAGCTGCGTGGTGAAGCAGTGGACATATTTGCCTGCCTTAGCCGTCAGTGAGAGAACACAGAGAAAACTCCCCGCGGGCGGCCGCAGCCAGCGCTACATGTGTATTTGAAATAACCTGCCTGTCAAAGTCGTGAGCCACGCGATGCGGTAACCAGCACCGCCATTTCAGAGGCGAGGTAGCCGGCTGCGGTCCGTCTAGCCAGGCCTTTGATGTGACCACCAGTCAGCCTGAATAAACACCTTTTGCAGCGAGGTCCGCTTCCAGACGTGTAGCTATAGAGTCAGTGAGCTTCTGAAAGCTACCGTCAGTAATGTCCAGCAATTTCAAACCGACTGCCGTGGCCAGCTGCATTAGGTTTCTCGGTTGTTGTTTCGTGACGCGAAACACACCCTAGGGCAATATGAAGTATGCGGCACACTCCAAGCTGTGTGACACGTGTACATCTACATATACTCTGCAAATCACATTTAGGTGCCAGAGGGTTCATTAACCACTTTCATAACCTTTCTCTACCGTAGCATTCTGTATTATCGTAAGGGAAGAAAGAACACCTAAATCGTTCCGTTTTCGATCTGATTTCTCTTATTTTGTTGGGATGGACATGTACCCCTATGTAGGTGTGTACTATCAAAATATTTTCACATTCAGTAGTAAAAGTCGGTGACTGAAATTTCGCAAATAGAACTCTCCGAAACGAATGTCGTTCTTTTAATGATTTCCACCTCAAATCGTGCAACATTTCCGTGACGCTTTCCTGCCTGTAACGTGATAAAACAAAACGAGCTGCCCTTCTCTGAACCTTCTCAATTTCTTCCGTCAGTCGCACCTGGTTAGGGTCCCACACTGGGCAACAGTACTCCAGGAGAGGACGCACAAGTGTGATGTAAGCAGTCTCTTTGGTGGAGCTGTTGCATCTTTGAAGCGTTCTGCCAATGAAACGTAACCTTTGGTTCGCCTTCCCCACAATAAATTCTGTGTGTTCTCTCCAGTCTACGTTGTTCGTACTTGTAACTCCTAGGTATTTGGTAGAATTTACGACCTTAAGGTTAGACTGATTTATCGTGTAATTGAAGTTCAGCGGATTTCTTTTAGTGGCTATGTGTATTACTTCACACTTTTCATTATTTAGTGTTAATTGCCAATTTTCGCACCATGTAGAAATTTTGACTAAATCGCTTTGCAGTTGCTTTTGATCCTCTGTTGACTTCACTAACCCATAAACGACAGCATCATCTGCGAACATTCTGAGAGAGCCATTCAGATTGTATCCTAAATCGTTTATAAACACAAGGAAGAGTTGGGGGTCCTATAACGCTTCCCTGTGGAACGCCAGATATCACTTCTGTTTTACTCCATGACTTACCGTCAATTGCTACGAAATGTGTCCTTTCTGATAGGAATTCGTGACTCCAATCGCACAACTGGGGCGATATTCCACAAGCAGGCAATTTCATTAGAAGCCGCTTGTGAGGAGAAAAAACAAACCGCACGCAGTGGTGGCCGTGGATGGACACTTACTTGTGTTGATCCATTCTGCGTTCCAGACGAGATGACCCAGGAAAGCCAGTAAAGTACTCCCTAGACCATAACGTGTTACAGGCTCTTTTTTCTGGCTTTTCACGCCGTACATGCTAATCGTAGTTTGTCTCATTGAGCGCAAAATTCGATTAATCTTAAAAGGCCACCTTTTAGCAGCCAGTGCGCTACTGACGTGCAAATTCTCGCCTCCGTCGTCCATTACCTGCAGTCAGCGTTAGACAGGCGCCTGCTTCAGTGGCCCACGCTGCTCGTTTAGCAAATACTCCCGATAGCCCCCTAGTTATATCAGTAGCACACCAGTTGCACATCTATTCAGTGGCGGATTCCGGATTTTGGTTTCGGAGGTGTTTGATGTTTTGTTCAACTGGCTCAGTTAGGGGTAGACCAACACCACCGAAAGACAAGCCCGCGTCCTTCTCGTGTCAATTCGTGCGGAGTGAGTCGCGATTACGTTGCTAAGTGTCTGGCCGCTAGGGCACAGCACCCTAGGAGGTGGCGGATATCCGCAGTATATGTTACTTTGTGGATAAAATAAATACCCGCGGCCTATGTGCAGATAATGAGCAAGGGTTCCACAGGGCAGTCGCACAGAGCCCCGCGCGAAACATTAGAACGTAGTTTCAAAACTTCATCCGTAATTGTGTTTCTAAACTACTTTTAATGCAATGTAATTAAAGTATATATTTTGGCCACTGGAGAAAATTATGCCTGTATGGGCGCTAATCAGATGTTACGTTATTAATGCAAGCCTGTTGATTGACGCCACTTTGGCGACCCCCCCCCCCCCCCCCACACACACACACACCTGCCGACAATCGAACCTGAGCCTCTTGCATCGGTGGTCAGCGACGCTGCCACTGAGCTATGGACGTGGACGGGGAAATAAGAAAATTGCATACATTAATTGGCATTCTGATTTATTTTTTTTTTTACATCACAGGAAATAACGGGCGTTAAACATTCACAGCATTAATGCTGACGTAGTGCCCTCACCACTCGGGCACAGAGTCGTTACCATGTGTGCTCTGGAAAGCCAATGCTTTTCTGTTTGGAATGACCTGTTTTAGAGTAGGTATATAACAGTTCCTGTGACTTAAGAAGTGAAAAGTAGTTACTTTGTCGCAAAAATGACATCTTAACATGAATGTCATTACATTCCATGCTTTTTAAATAACTACTGTCTATGACTATTACTCTTTCGAAACTTTTAATATCTGCGGATATGGAGAAGGAACTTGCAGATGCGGATAAGGTGACATGGAAGTGGATGTTAGCGAATGCAGAAGTGTGTTTCTTATCCACACACATGCTTACCACCACAGGGTAACATATACAGAGAAGCATCCCCCCCCCCCCCCTAAATCACTGTCCTACGCTCCCCTTGTAGTTCCATAAGATGCTAGGAGGTGTCAGGCGGTTCCTTGGCTTAGTACCGGTAAACCACACTAGAGGCACTTCTGAGGGTGCCTCTCGCCACAGACAAATATATACAGATAGGAAACCTCAAGAGACATTTGGGGACAAGAAAAGCAACTCTACGAATATCAAGAACTCATATGGGAAACCAGTTCTCAGCAAAGAAGGGAAAGCTGAAAGGTGGAAAGAGTACATAGAGCAGCTCTACAAAGGAAATGAACTTAGAGACGATGTTGTAGGAAGGGAAGAGGAAGTAGATCAAGATGAAATAGGAGATACTATACTGAGAGATGAATTTGACAGAGCCCTGAAAGACCTAGGTCGGAACAAGGCCCCAGGAGTAGATGACATACCCTCAGAGCTACTAAAGTCTCTGGGAGAGCCAGCGATGACAAAACTATTTGAACTAGTGTGTAGGATGTATGAGACAGGCGAAATACCCTCAGACTTTAAGAAAAATGTAATAATCCCCATTCCAAAGAAATTGGGTGCAGACAGGTGTGAAAATTACAGAACCATCAGTTTGATAAGTCATGGTTGTAAAATTTTAACACGAATTATCTACAGGAGAATGGAAAAGCTGGTAGAATCTGACCTCGGGGAAGATCAGTTTGGATTCAGGAGGAACGTAGGAACCCGAGAGGCAATACTCACTTTAAGGCTTATCCTAGAAGATAGATTAAGGAAAGGCAAACCTACATTTTTAGCTTTCGTAGATTTGGAGAAAGCGTTTGACAATGTTGACTGGAATACACTCTTTCAAATTCTGAAGTCAGCAGGGGTAAAATATAGGGAAAGGAGAGTTATTTACAACTTGTACAAAAGCCAGACGGCAGTTATTAGACTCGAAGGGCATGAAAGGGAAGCATCAGTTGGGAAGGGAGTAAGACAGGGTTGTAGCCTTTCTCCGATATTATTCAATTTGTACTTCGAGCAAGCGGTGAAGGAAAGCAAGGAAAAATTTGGAATAGGGATTAAAGTTCAGGGGGAAGAAATAAAAACCTTGCGTTTTTCTGATGACATTGTAATTCTGTCAGAGACAGCGAAGGACTTGGAAGATCAGTTGAATGGAATGGACAGCGTGTTGAAGAGAGCATATAAAATGAAAATTAACAAGAGCAAAACAAAAATAATGGAATGCGGTCTTAGAAAATCAGGCGATGCTGAAGGAATTAGATTAGGTAACGAAACAATGAAGGTGGTAGATGAGTTTTGTTACTTGGGTAGTAAAATAACATGCGATGGTCGCAGTACAGAGGATATAAAATGCAGAATGGCAATGGGAAGAAAAGCATTTTTGAAAAAGAGAAATTTGCTAGCATCGAATATTAATTTAAGTGTAAGGAAGTCTTTTCTGAAGGCATTTGTGTGGAGTGTTGCCTTGTACGGGAGTGAAACATGGACGATAAGCAGTGCGGACAGGAAGAGAATAGAGGCTTTTGAAATGTGGTGTTACAGAAGAATGCTTAAGATTAGGTGGGTAGATCGCATAACCAATGAAGTAGTACTGAACAGAATTGTTGAGAAAAGGAATTTTTGGCATACCTTGGCTAAAAGAAGGGATCGCTTGGTAGGACACATTCTTAGACATCGGGGAATCGTAAATTTAGCATTGGAGGGAAGAGTGTGGGGGAAAAATCGCAGAGGGAGACCAAGAGACGCGTATAGTAAGCAGATTCAAGTGGATGTGGGTTGCCGTTCTTAAGAGGAGATGAAAAGGCTTGCTCAGGATAGAGTAGGGTGGAGAGCTGCATCAAACCAGTCTCCGGACTGAAGACCATAACAACAACAACAGGAAACCTCCGTAAGGGCCCGGTCCTACGCTTCGGGGTGCGGGGAGGGAGGGTTTCCAGCAGTTCGGTAAGATGCCCCATGATGGCGCTGCGGTCAGAAGCAGGCCTTTAAACTGGCCAGAGCAGGCGGCAGGTAGCGGCTGCCCCCACCACCACCTCCCCTCAAACGCCGGACACAGCCGTGGCCTCGTGGCAGGCGGCACGATCTCTCCCCTCAGCCTCCCCTCCACGGTACCCTCTGACGTAGGCCCTATTACACGATACACCTGAGGCGTACGTCTATGCAGCAACGCCCCAAGCGTGATTATCTGGAACTACGTACTGTTTCACGTAGACCTATTAACACGATGCACGGCAGATAGTCCTTGGCACGAGTCCGCGCATGCGCACTAACGTCAATAAACGCGCCAAACACGAAGGGAACTGTCAGATCTTTAGCAGACATTGATTCATACCACAGAAGAACCAGAGGGAAACGTTTCTTGGCATGTAATAATTCGTTAAAATTAATTCTGTGAGCTCAAGGTTTTATTTTATGAAAAGTTGATTTTGTCATTTATTAAGTCATAAGTAGCTACCACGAAATTGTTACCACTACTCCGAATTACAGACACGACAGTTTGTTTTATATTACGCCACTTGATTACACAAGTATATGCTCATCTAAATTTACGTTTATACATCATTCTGAAAATGGATGACCCAATTATTTTTGGAGCTGTTGCTCTGGCAGTAATAGTTAACCTCCAGATTAGAGCACAAAGACGTAAAGCCAGACGTTGTTGGGTTCGACGCTGGCTGCAAAGAAGAAACGAAGACAGGGGCATTTATTCGTAGCTTATGAAAGAGCTCAGACCAGAAAATCCACTAGAATTTCGAAATTTTGTGAGGATGGACGTGGCTTGTTTTGACAAGCTGCTATCTCTAATAGATGATGGAATTAGGAAGCGTGACACAGTCATGAGGGAAGCTATTTCACCTTCTCGAAAGTAAGATTTGTATTTTATGCTTATATATTTTGTGATCATAATGCCCTAAATAAGCTATAAAATACCGGTATATACTCTGTTATGTTGCAGGCTGGTCATCACATTACGTTTTTTAGCCACTGGCGAATTATTTAAGAGCCTGGCGTTTAGTCACAGCATTTTACAGCCCTCCATATCGAAATTAGTTGAGGGAGTATGCAGTGCAATTTGCAGTACTTTAAACGACCAATACTTAAAGGTGTAGTAGCACTATATTTTACAATCTGAATTATGTTCATGCGTGACTCAGACAATTCGTAACACGAAATCGGCATCTGCTACGATACACAATAACACACCACACAAGCAGAAAGCAACTAAAATCGCCGCTTCTGCGCATGCGCAGGTTAGCGCTGCCTAGTGCGCATGCGCGGATTCACGGGAGTTTAGAACTGGTCTCTATTCCGGCGCGCGGATAAAGTGTCTGCTAAAAATCATGGTTCCGCGGTAGTTGCACGTGTTTCGCCGCTAGATGGCTGTCGCGCTAGACCTATATCTTTCGCGGTGGATTGTCGTGTAATACCGCCTTAAGCCAGCGAACCGCCTGACACCTGCTAGCATCTTACGGATCTACGAGAGGAGCGTAGGACAGTGGTTTAGGGTGGGCTGCTTCTCTGTATATGTTACTCTGTGCTCTCGCACGTCAGAGGGTAGCGTGGAGGGGAGGCTGAGGGGAGAGCTCGTGCCGCCTGCCACGAGGCCACGGCTGTGAGGGGAGGTGGTGGTGGGGGCAGCCGCTACCTGCCGCCTGCTCTGGCCAGTTTAAAGGGCTGCTTCTGACCGCAGCGCCATCATGGGGCATCTTAAGGTATGTTTACACCGGAACGAACGCAGCGAACGAGCATTCGCGAGACACATTCGCTTGCGTTCACTACCGTTAGTTTGCACGAACGAACAGGCATTTACACTAGACGATCAGTAGAGAACTCTGCCAAACGAGCATTTTGCGAGCGAACACTAGCGACGCTGCGTTTTTGTTTTTTGGCGCTAAAGTAGTCTTCTGTACTTCGGATCGCGTCTGTAACGTAGTGAAATACCAGTAGTCGAAATGGAAGAAAGGGATATCCATATTATGTTATTTTGTATGGCAGCTGCGCTGTTAGTAGTGCAGATACAAAAGGAGAAAATAAAACAGCGAAGGAATAGAAGAGTATGGGTATCAGAATTTTTGAAGAAGCGGCAGTTACATGGTGGTAGGGCACTACTTACAGAATTGCAGCTACCATCCTCCTTGGGTATTTTCCAAAATTTTACGCGCATGTCTATGGACGATTTTCGTTGGCTGCTGAGTAAAATCGAGAGTAAGATATCAAAGCAGAACACCAATTACAGGCAAGCAATCTCGGCAGAAGAAACACTTGCACTTACACTTCGGTTCCTAGCAACTGGAGACAGCTATGCTAGTTTGAAATATTTATTTCGCATCTCCGTTGCGGCTATTTCTCAGATAGTCCCTGAAGTCTGCAACGCGATATGTGAAGCACTTAAAGATTATATCCAGGTAAGGAAAACAATTCAATTCCAGTAACTGTCATGTACCCATTGATGTTTTCTAATCGGTACAATTAATATTTCGAATTTTTTCTTTTAAATCAGTAGTAAATGCGTCTTTAACAGTGAACGTAATTTTAACATGATTAAATTTTACTTTCGGCCGCGTTGTGTGCCAAGGCAACGAAACTTTTGATAGTGTACTGTATTAGAAGCATTAATTATATAGTGCATGCTTGGTTTATTCCCTCACTTAATGTGGTTGTGTCCGAAAAGCAATTCAACGGTCATTGCCAACACTAGCAGACACGTAAAATTTAACAAGTTTAACGATAATTGTACATTCAGTTCTTTTTCTAATAGCCATGAAATGCCCATTCTTGTCAACACACACATTATCTGAAAATGCGTATCAAGAGATGTATTGTAGTTTTAAGGGATAGTGAACTGTGGAGAGAGAGAGAGAGAGAGAGAGAGAGAGAGAGAGAGAGAGAGAGAAAAAAAAAAAACTTGCGCGCGCGCGCGCGCGCGCGCGCGCGCACACACACACACACACACACACACACACACACACACACACACAATAGTTTCTGCTGCATGAATGCAATAGATGTGATAACCTAATCAGCAAATTAATTATTAATGTTGTTTCAGCTTCCTCGCCACAGAAGTGAATGGCTCCATATTGCCAATGGCTTTGAGGAAATGTGGAACTTTCCACACTGTCTTGGAGCTGTGGATGGCAGGCACTGTGAAATTACTGCACCTGCTAACAGTGGAACAGAATTCTATAATTATGAAGGGTTTTTCAGTGTTGTTCTGTTGGGAGTTTTTGATGCAGACTACTGCTTCATATATGCAAATATTGGTGCCCAGGGACGCATGTCAGATGGCGGAATCCTGAAGAATTCATCATTCTGGAAGCAAGTAGAAAGTAATGAATTAGATATACCACCAGAGGAACCGCTAGTTGGGAACACTAGAAAAACACCCTATACATTCGTTGGAGACCAGGCATTTGCTCTCATTGAACATATGATGAAACCGTACCCAGGGAAACATGCACGTGAAACACTGAAACGTGTGTTCAACTACCGTCTCAGCCAAACTAGGAGGGTGGCAGAGAACGGTTTCGGCAAAATGTCAGCTGTTTTCAGAGTGCTGAGGAAAGCAATGCTTCTGGGTGTGGACAATTGTGTGCTAGTTGTCCAAACATGCACATATCTGCACAATTTTTTAAGGAGAAGCATGACTTCAAGACACTTATATACACCAGGAGGAGCACTTGATGTAGAGGCCGAAAGTGGGAGTGTGCTTCCTGGCAACTGGCGGCAAGGCAGTGAACAAAATACTTTTTTACCATTGAGACCAGTGCCTCGAAAATCTTCTAAGAGATACGCAGAAATCAGAGATGACTTTGCACAATATTTCATGTCTGACAATGGGCGGGTTACCTGGCAGGACAATTATTGTTAAGTGTCATAATTTGATTCTGGCAATTTTCGACAGCGGAAATTTCAGGATATACATTTAATTTGCTGTTCAGTTAACTTTTTTATTATGCTACCAGTTTCTGAGATATTCTATCATCAAGCCATTTAAAAATAACATTGCCTGAGACAAACTTCTTAATTAGTGAACTGTATTTGTTTTAGTGTATAATTTAATGTGGAAATTTTTTCATTTAGTTGTTGTTCATAAGTGTGCATAGGTTATAAGTACCAGTATGTCTTAGAGAAGTAGGCCTACCATTAATATGTACTTGACTCAATGCAGAAATGTCACCAGGAGACACAGTAAAAACATCACTGTCAACAATTTTAAATTTGTTTTTAGTACAGTCTGTTGATTTGATTCCCATCAATTTATAGGTCTTTATCAGAAAGATATTTCTGAATAACAATTGAAAACATTTGTACTGATATGAAACTTCCTGGCAGATTAAAATTGTGTGCCGGAACCGGGACTCGAACCTGGGACCTTTGCCTTTCGCGGGCAAGCGCTCTACCGACTGAGCTACCCCGACACGACTCACGATGCCGCCTCACAACTTTACTTCCGCCAGTACCTCGCCTCCTACTTTCCAAACTTCACAGAAGCTCTCTTGCAAACACGCAAGACTAGCACTCCTGGAAGAAAGGATATGGTGGAGACATGGCTTAGCCACAGCCTAAGGGATGTTTCCAGAATGAAACTTTCACTCTGCCAGGAAGTTTCATATCAGCGCACACTCCGCTGCAGAGTGAAAGTTTCATTCTGGATTTGTACTGATGATTATTCAGCAGTTGTTAGGTCACTACCAATCCCCCACAAACCTGTAAGCTCAATTGTGATTGGCTGGTTTCTCCTATAGAGTGATATTGAAATAGGAATTTTCAACAAATGTCCTTCCATAACAATTTTCTAAAGTAGATATTTACTAAATCATCATCTTTTATGTGGACCTACGGTACTGCAGATATAATGCCCTTACTTTTGGAAATTACATCAGTTTATTACAGAAGGGCATTAAAACATTGTAGGAATAATTTTCTTTAATAAACATTGCAAATATATTATTTTTCTAACAATATGTTTTGATTAGGTTAACTTAGTGCTCACACGGATTGTTTCACAAAAGCACCAATGTGCCTGACAGAAATTATGAAAATGTCACTGCCTAAAGTATTTGATTCCTTTCTAAACTTGTGGAACAAAATAAAATTAGGAAATTTTTGAAAATTAATGCAACTTTAGCTTCTGAACTATATAGTTTTCTGCACAAAGCTTTGTTTTGATTACAAGTTTTTGAATTTTAGTACCTATTCCGTACAGTACCATGGCCTAACCTTATGAGCAGCAAGTAATCACCAGTTTATTCAAAACATTTTGGGTACAATGTCTCTTAAATTGTTTACTTACCTTAAACATTACATAACTCACTGTTCTGTTATAACACATTGCATTCATTATGCTCAGGAATGAAGCTGCTGGCTGAAGCCTGCAATGTGCACACAATAAATAAAATGAAGCCTGTGTTTTTTTCGTTGTATTCTGAATCTAAGCACTTAGTGATTTGTCCACTGCTTCCCTGTTTGTGCTTGTTAGATAATGTTATTGTAGGTCTTGCAATAGCATAGTGGATATGTCTAGTTTTGTCAATGTTATGAATGGTTTAGAAGAGCCATCAAAATACTAATGTGTTTGTTTCAATTTTTATAACCCAATTCATGACTCGAGTTACTTTACCAAAATTACTTCTTTTTTTCTTTATGAAGGCTAAGCATTGACACAAGTTACATTACACAGTATTGCCTAAATTCATGAAATGTAAAAGTGGACAGTATTCATTAGTCACCATGTGGACATTGATTTGTTATGTCAAGACATTGTGTAAATATATAAATAATGCAAGCAATGCAGGTACATGTAGGTATCATAAAATGCCACACGGAACTAACCACACTCAGTTTTGTTGAGAAGTAGACAATATGTTTCGATTGGTTGGGTGTCACATGGATGTGGAAGGTTTAAATTACAGAAAATTATTGAAGTGAAATCATCTTTATTAAACATCTTAAAGTACTCAATCAAAGGTACCCATATCAGCCTGAAACAAAATTTCGTTTAACTTGAACTGAACAATATTTTGTACCCTCGCACTATAATTTCTGACTTTTGAGGCCACATATTCACTAAAAGCATCACTTTGAGGCTTTGGAACCTGTGTTCCAGGTCGCCTAATATTTTCGCTAACAGTTTTTATGATGCCTAGTGCCTCATTTATGCCATTATCGGCCTCCGATGTTTTTTTCCTCCTTTTTGGAGTTGGCTGCCTTGCCTCTGCCTCTCCTTTTTGAGGCACCAAAATAATTTCACTATCATCCTCTGCACCATGCATGGGACTACAGCCTTCTTCTTCAATCACTTCTTCTTGCAAGGTTTCGCGTAAAATTTCCTGTAAATAATCACCAACTGAAATTCAATTGGTTTGACATGATTGTGTAAGCAAATATCTTAACGTTTATGGAATTAAACATATATACTATCCAATGCCAATTACTGTTTATGTGTGTATGTGGAACTGTTGTTGGCAACAAAATAAATGCAACATTTTAAAGTAGTTATTTCTAACTTATAATGAAGCTAGCAGTTGTACTTGACAAGTCTGTATAATTTCAAAGGCAACACCACTCTCCATACTGGCAAGACTGTGCCATGTCCATGTAAACTGTAAAACCTCTACCAGAAGCAAAACAAATCAGCATCTTAAATGCTCAGAATTAGCACCACCTTCTGGAACATCACTGACTTGTGAAGCACAACATATTCCCAATGCAGTCACATGTATTTTAATACAGATTAATGTATCTATACAAGTGCATAGCAATTTCAGAACTTTCAAAATAAGCTAATAACATTGTAACTCTCCATATACAGAGCACAAGGGAATGAATTCAAATGACTACAGTCCTGTTTGTTGATAAACTGTGTCTCACTGTGAGCACAATTATTTTATTCTAGTTAAAAATATAAATATAGGGGTCCTGAAAACCACACTCCTACAATGTGATTAGGCCTACCCAATTTCTGATCACTTTTTACTAAAGAAAAAAAGAAAAACCACCAAGCAGCTTTGTTATCTTGCTATGGGACATGTAACATACGCAGTTGGAAACACTTTGACCTACAGGGCTAATTATATGACCAGTATGACTTAAGAAACAATGTTTTGATTCAGAAAATTGCACTGTATTTATACACAGGCACACTCAATAGCTAAGATATTACGACAAGAGTTCTTTCCAAGTTATTTTGTGGAAGGAGAGACAAACAGAGCAAGAGGATAGAAACAAAACTTTATTCCCCAAGAACTGAACTAAACATTACAAGTATTGTCCCTGTAGTTACAAAGAAATTAATACAAAACAGCTGAAAGCTTCCAGAACTCTAGGATAGGAACATTTGTTCAATATCAAACTGTGAGCAAAACCAAAAATACAAGTAAAATTCCTATCCTGTAATTTAACTTTAACTTTTTTGTATAAAACATGTGTTCCGTGCATTACAATACGTCATAATTTTTTTCCTCATATATTTGTCAAAATGGATTGAGATAATGTAAATAAAGTAAAATAGAAAATCATGCCATGCAGTAAAACAAAACATGCAGGATTACATATAATGTTAGATCATAAAAAAGCAGACATTAGAAATAGATATAATACGGCTAAAAATCATTCCAAGATCAAGAGTAAAAGGTTAAAAGCTTTTTGAGGTATAGACATACCATAAAACATTACATTAAAAAAAATTCAGATAGAAAAGAGAATGCAGTCCACTATAAAAATGAGGTAACATGCACCCCAGTGTAAAAATTGATAGCTAAAGATGCTGCAATACATCATGCCAAGTCTTAAAACAGTACTAGATGATTTAAAAGAGGAATCAAGGTACATAAACAATCTATGGCAAAATATATATATACACACACACACACACACCACACACACACACACACACACCCCACACACATATAGTATTAGTTATACCATACAACAAAACAATACATACAGGAGTCTTTGATGAACAAGTTATTGGAGGTCATCTAGACTGTAAGGGCATTTAGATATAAGCCAGTTCTTGAGTTTACTTTTACATTGTTTGATTTACGAATTCTTCAGAGATGAGGTGTCAGACACTGGATTTTTAAAGTTATTTGAATGATAATTGTTGACAGAGGATACAACTGTAACTAGAACAGTTCGTAGGGCGCATTTTTAGTGTGGCATAACACATCATAACATTCAGTTTACTACGGAAACAATTCGGATAGTCACATGTGAGACAACAGTTTCAGAGTCTGATACGTTTTCTACAAGTTTCATACTACCGAAATCATAAATAATCTTAGGTACAGAAATAAACATTACTGTTTACAGATAAGCGATTTTAAAGTTTAAGTTGAAATAACACAATAAAATACTTTTAAACAATCTTACCTCTGAACATTTGCTCTTCCTTATCTCGAATTTATCGAGGAGGAAAGCCATTGCTTTAAAAGCGAAACATTTTGAGTGGTATGCCTCATCTGCACCCATGCCAGAACTTGTGGCCTCCTTATTTCTTTCGCATCGAAAAGACGCAAGTAACGAAATCATCTTTTTCTTGGCCTCTTCTGGCGGAATACAAAGGACTACGCCAATTTCGTTCCATGCGTCCGTTTTCTTGTTTAAAATTTTAAAATATGGGTCTCGTGGGTCCCATAAACACCTCCGCGACCTATACTCTTCGATTAATAACAAGACATACTCGTCACTCCATTCCATTTTATCTACAAGGCACAAGCTAAAACACCAAACTTCGCGTACAAAAACAAATGACACCTGAAGCGAATGCTCAGTGTAGTTTACACCACGTGAGCGCCGAACCGGAGAGAACGCGAACTTCCCTTTGATGATTCGCTCAAAGACCGACAACCGATGGATCACGAGCGAACACTTGCGAATGCCGAACGAACATTGCTCGCGGGCAGTTCACACCAAAGAGAATCCTCCGTTCGCTGATGCTCGTTCGCTCCGGTGTAAACGTACCTTTACGGAACTGCTTCAGCACCCCCCGCCCCGCACCCCTGAGCGTGGGACCGGGCCCTTACGGAGGTTTCCCGTCTGTATATATTTGTCTGTGCTACCACCACACCCTCAGTAATGTGATCACGACATACGCTGCGTGACGTTGAAAGTAGCCAGTTAGAATATTTTCTATGAAAGATCTCGGGCAGTAGAGATCTGAAAATGCAAGTTAGAACGCACACTGCTGCTCTAAATTACTTCACGAGTGGCCACAGTACTTTCCCAATGGAAATTTATCCAACTGCTCACTCCTTAAGGGAGCAGCCAACGTTTTAACAAACACAAAATTACTGTTAAAAAGGAATAGATAAATAAACATGGGATGGGGAGCACGAAATTGTAAAGCAGAGGTGTGATACTTTAAATCATGATCTATTCAATAAAATAAACAAGGAAATAAATGTGGGGAGACCAAATTAAGCACAATAAAGCACACACCTTGTACTAAAGTGAATTAAATCATAAAGTTACTGCCCGTAATAAAATTGTTTCTGCCCTTTTATGAATATGGAGGTAACGTGGGAGGAAATTTGCAAATGCACAGTGGATAAAGGAAATCACATTCATTCACTCGCAGACACACGCATAATGCTTGCGACACATTACTCGTGTGGCAACACTTGATACCAGCGGCATAACGGAGAGTCAGAGGCGTTTTGACGAGATTACTCTATGCACCAAACGAACTCGTGAGTGGGGAGACAGCAGCATACTATCCTTACGTACCATGTGGTGTGAGATCACGGTGAATTACATAGAATTTACGAAAAGAAATTAATTTAGAATTAGCAAGTAAAGCACACGTATGAATTCATATAGAAGAGAGCTAGTATCTGTAAAAGCATAGCTGATGGCCGAAGTAATGATCATTACGAAAGCACGTGGTGCAATCGGTCATACCAAGACAGGAAAGACTTAATAAACCCAGAACATTCGAGAAAAATTTAGCATACTCGCGGATACGGACACGACGTTAAAACGTTAGTTAAAAATCAGCAAGGAAATTCCCGCATATTATGTTTATACAAAGGCCGAAGGCCACACACGTGTATTCTAACTTGAGAAAACCGGACACAAAATCATCACCGGAATGAAAATGCAAATACTAAATTCAAACTGAATTACTCAAGATAGGTAAATTACGAAACACTTCACCTCACATAGAATTACTCAAGAAAAACTATCACTGATAAACCAAGACTGCCTGATCAGGAACAAAGTAACGTTCTAACAGCATGCCATCCCCTCAGCACGATTATATGATATACTCACTTCGGCGGTCGCAGCAAGGGTGAAGCCTCAGGCCACGCCAAAAGTCTTCCCCTCCACACCCCGGATGTAGGGCGCGCTAAAAGCGATCACACTGTTTCCAGAGCCTATCTGTCTACCAACCCATGCTACCTGAACAAGATAATACCCTTTGCTAGAGCTCCAGAGAGGTCTCTGTCACCTCTTTCGTCCATGAGTATGTTTGTATTACACTAAGAACAGACCACTTCGCCATCTTGCCAAGTAAGCTTGTCTCTGGCCACCCAGTAAACTAAAGTAAAAGAGTTCGAAAAACTTACGGGTATGCTGCCACGTACCAAAATCGACGACGGCCGATATTTCGGCAAGAGACCACCCTGCCATTTTCGAGGCGAAACTGCAGTAAGAAAACAATGTGCAACGATCTTTAAAACCTGCAGTTCTGCCTTGAAAATGGCAGGGTGGTCTCCTGCCGCAATATCGGCCGTCGTCGATTTTGGTACCCGGCAGCATACCCGTAAGTTTTTCGAAGTTGTTATTCGCCAGGAGAAATTAAGGAATCACAAAATAAAAGAGGCCTAAAGCGCGAGACGGCGACTGTAAGCCATTGCGCGGCCGTCACTCAATATTAAAAGCAACCTTCCTCATTCATACGAACACACAAGTTCAATCACACTGGTGGAAACATGTATAAACATGGGGCATTGATCATTAATAAAAAGTTGACATACAAATAGACAATATTGATGGCGGAGAAATACTTAAGAGTAATGAATAACTCAAAATGGAACACGAGCACACATTTAGTGTGCGTGTTTGAACGTGATACAAGAGCACCGCCGCCTTCCCTCTCGGTGGTGTTGGCTGGACCCAGTCGAGGGATGGCCTTTGTAAAGAAAAACACTAAAACCACGTGCTTTTTTTTGGGTGGGGGATCTTGCACCCCTCAGCCCCCCTTTTCCCCCGTCTGTATGCACTACTGCGTCCATCTGTTCGTACAAAAATTTGCAGCCATCGTTTCGCCCCTGTCGTCTGTGTACCTCATTTGACCAACGCCATTTTGCTAGACACGGAAATCTTTAACTAGAGTGATAATTCAAATGTTTGTAAGCCTAAGCGACCAAACAGCTAGTCGCTAGACTTATAAATTACTAAAACTGACTTAAACTTACTTATGCTAAGAACCCCCCCCCCCCTCACCCCCCCTCCACACACACACACACACACACACACACACACACACACACACACACACACACATTGCGTAACGTCAGTTGCAAAGTAATGCACGAATTGTGTGTTTTATTAAAACCCATCCAACAACTTCTTCAGCTTTGTATACTTTTCTTTAGAGACGTCGATTGCTTTTTTTTTAATTTGGGGGGGGGGGGGGGCGGCGGCGGCGGCGGCGGCGGCGGCGGCGGCGGCTTCTGTGGTTTATAATCCTATAATCCTGCTACAGGGCGAGACATGTTTTCTTTCAGCAGATGCATTCTTGGATTTGCTCCTTGAACTGCTCGAATTCTGAATATCTCGGGAGACCAGATGGAATGAAAACTATTTCGAAAATTGTCTTATGTTTATAGTTTAACAAAACTGTTGTTGTTGTTTTTAATTTAGTCATTTGTGAATCTATCACCCTGCTCTTATTATACTTAAACCATAGGATTCATATTAATTGTTCTGAGTTTTGTATGGCTGCTTTGAGTTAAGAGATCTTGCACCATATCAATCCATTTGAACGAACCTGAGCAGTAAAACGCTTAAAATGTTGGTTTACCTGTTCACACTGAATACTGTTGCCTACGGAACGTAAGTCAGTGCCATTTCGATTTTGTTACGGCAGATACGCCTGTTAAAACTTGATAATCTCTGAAGATGTTTTACGTATTTACTCGATTTGTATTAAGTTACTTTTTGCAACAGATGATATTTAAAATTTGTTAAAGATCAATGACAAAGTGTGTTAAATTCAGACGTTTATTGTTCGCTGTGTTATCTTGCCATAAAAATGTTCAAATGTTTGTAGAACGTATGGGACTTAACTACGGGGTCATCAGCCCCTAATCTTACAAACTACTTATGAACTAGCTAATACTAAGGACGGCACAAATATCCATGCCCGAGAGGGGATTCGACCCCCCGACCGTAGTGGCCGTGCGGACCGTGACTCGCGCGCCTCAGAACGCTTGGCCACCGCGGCCGGCATCGTGCCATATACCTCCCACAGTGCGTCAGAATAAGATAGAATTATCAGCAGAAGATGACAAGCTACTGTTGCAAGTCGATGGTAAATACGATTGTAGCATATGTATTAAAATGGAAACACTGAACAGGTTATTTGTAACTGATATATTGTGTGAATATGTAAACCAAAGCCAGAGAATTGTGTGTAAGAGTTGCCTTTGAGGTTCGATACAACCTTCATTATGTATATAGATAATTCATCTAAAATTTGTGGTGAGTGAATTTGTATGGAGAAATGTGACAAAATGACGATATCTTTTGACTATATTGGCACAGCTTACATTTTTCTTATCGCCAAGGGACCATAATCCTACGTATTCTACATAAAGTGGTAACTCTGTCTGTTCATAACAAAAAGGGATGTTAACACACACACACACACACACACACACACACACACACACACACACACACACACACACAGACAGACAGACATAATCTTATGACTGTTCAAGTATGTTGGAAAATTCAGGTCGAAAAATGATACTTCGGAATAACGAGATCATACAGTAACAATCAGATGCATTGAGTCGTCGACAGGTGCACACAAAAAAGAGAGAATAGCTTGCTGGCTTTCGGATGAACCTTTTTCAAAGAGAACTTTACAGTTTGCTGTTGAAAACACTCACGTCGAGTGATTAGACGTAACGTTGGAATGAGATATGAAATGGAACTAATCTGAAAGGATGGTTGGAGCAGATGGTCATCATTATCTAACAGAATTTTTGGAATATGTGGATCACATGCATGTCGAACAGTAGTGTGACCAATTCTTGAGTACTGCCCGAGTGTTTGGGATCTCCACTAGACAGGATTACAGGAAGACATCGAAGCAATTTAGAGGCAGGCATCTAGATCTGCTGCCGGTACGTTCGATCAACAATACAACAATTACACACAATGTCAGTGACATTGTGTATAATTGTTCTATTGCTTGTGTCACAGTAGAAATATCTCAGCAAGACACATTAAATGAACATAATTGTAGATCCAATAGTTTTTTCAGCAATTTTAAAAGTTTATTTTTTCCTAAGGAAAGAAATATTTAACGGTGTAACATTTGATATCTATATAAATAATCTATACATACTATTAAAATGTACAAACTCTGACAGTCCAATTCGGGGTGAATAGTCCTGGAACATTAACATAGATGAACTGTGACCTACAGTCACCTTACTGTCCTTTGGAATAGTCACCTCCCATAAATATGCACCGCTGAGCTCTGCGATACGTATCATGAAAACTTTGCACGAAGTCTTCCTCTGGCATGTTAATCAAAAGCCTTGTCACGTTTCGTTGGATGTCAGGAATATCGTCAAATCTCTTACCTTTCAAAGCGGGGTTGAGTCAAGAGAATAGGAAGTAGTCTCGAGGCTTGCGATCTCCTCAGTAATATTGAACAGACATGTTAACACGTCCTAAAAGAACCGACCTCCCCAAATAAAGAGGGCAAGGTGTCTTCGACACATCGAAACCTCCTTGTATCATTTGTTATTTTTAAAAAGTGTCGAGGGCAAGTTACTGTAGAAAATCATATATTTCTTCTTGATCTTAATTTCATTTGAAGTAGTTTAAAGTGTGTTGTATTGTGAATGTTTACTACTTCTCATTTGAGGATTCATTTCTTTTATTGCAATTCCCCAAATTAGGTGCGAACTTACGGTCCATAGCTTCAATAGCGTATTTCCATTGCGCTTCATTTAGTAGCATTGAACTTAATGGAGTGTCGGAGTCTAGGTAGGTCCTTGCCCTGTTTAGGATCCTCACTTCTCGCATACGCGGGCTTTTGCATCCTTGTTCTGCAGACGCTGTAGTTATGGGCAAATGATAAGGACATTGTCAACGATTATCGAAATTGTTATTCACGTTGTGAAACTTAAGCAAACAGATGAGGAATGTACCGATATGTTTTCACAACCATGTCCTACGTGGAGTACTGATAATGACAGCAATTAGATTACTTCTGTCACTCGTATCGCTAGCAAGAAATACTCGTAAGATCGTGTATCAGTTAAGCAGAGTGAGGAAAATTGAAACAGCTGAACATAAGACAGTACAATTTAGCTATGGATGACAGTAGCTGGAAGAAATATGCTACAAAGAATACGTTCACCTCTGATTATTATTCGATGTATACAAACAAAATGCGCTGCTGAAAAGTGTTGTTCTTTAGCTTCACAGTGACATTTTAACGAGGAACTATTCGTTAACTTCGAGTGAGGATAGCGTCTATTGGCAGAAGACGAAAGCAAAGCGTTAACTTTGGTGACAAAACAAGAGAGCTTATGCACCAAGCGAAAGCCTTTAGTTCCGCTGCAAAGGTCGAGAGCCTCAGAAACACTTATTACACCGGGAAAGCATTAAACAGCACATAGACGTAATGGTTGGCCCTTCCATCCTCAGAGCGAATATTACATGCGAGCTTTGTCTGCTGCAGAACGAATGAGTGCTTATTAACGACGGAGATGAGAACGAGAATTATCTGCACGTGTGCGGAATAATTATTACGAGCGTTTGAACACCAGTTTCAGCATGCAGATAGCAGCAGTCCGCTTCACTGGACAAAATGCAAGCTTCTTATCTCCTTCGACCATCGTGGGAATGACGTTACTGAAGCCAGTGACCGAAATGAGACACTTAGAAGAGGTCGATGGAAGGAAGGTAAAAAGAGAGCCGAGTTTAACATCCCTCGCCAACTGTGACATTAGAGCTGTGTCGGAGTGGAGGACTATTCTACACTAACACTGTCTAATCAAAATCACGAGATCTTTCTCCCTAATCATCTGCATTAACTTCCATTTTTCTGCAGTCAGAGATAGCTGCTACTTATCATGCCAACTTGAAATTTTGTCTAAGTCGCCTTGTACTGATGTGCGGTGTCGTATTTAAGGATGTAACCAGTGCCCACGTCCTGCAGACACTGCGACAATTACGTCTACCAAGAATACAAGAAATTGTACAGCCGATGCAGCTGCTTGTTCGCAATTGCGGATTTTTTTGTATTGTTTGTCATCTTGTATCCTCCTGCAGTCACGACTCCTTCCCATGCACAGCAGCAGCATCAGAAAACAGCTACAGATTGCCACTCACCTTATCCGTAAGATAGTTTATGCAGATCGAGAATAACAGCAGTACTATCACGCGTTTCTGGCGCTCTCCTGGCGATAACCTTATTTAGATAAACTTTGACTTCATTCAAACTTACTCATTCTCTGACACAACTTACCATGGCTCACAGCCGGAATTATAACCAATATACTTTCATTTACCAGCTACACAATCACATCCATTAGATCATCTCGTTATCCACGCGGCAAATTTAACAGAAGACATTATTTCAGACAATACCAAATGTTTCATGCACACTCACTTTCGTGTATCAATTACGACTCACTTTCAAATGACCATTATTTTATATTCACGTACCAATTAATCACTGATGACTCAGATTTAATATCCTTCTTATCACGTGCAATGTTTCACATCCGAAGTATTTAATAGCAAGACTTGAGTTCACTTACCGACATTCAAGAACAGAAACATCACTTTACCTAACCGTCAGAACAGCCATACAGTCATAATAGGAAAACTTGAAATCACCATAATATATCAGAGCTTATAAATCATCCGTACAGACTAATAACTCACAATATATACAAAAAATCCAGTAATAATCACATGTTTCGGTTGAAAACCGATAAACAGTCAAAATAATGCTGAATCACTCGACCAGATCATTCACTGTTCACAAACATTTATTACCGCTGCATTTAACTCTCCATCAAATTTCATGTGGTGCACAGTAAAACGTTTATATCATTCCAGTAAGCTTCCATAATACTTAATCAACAGCAGTATCATAGCACCTGAAACATTAAACACACAAAACATGTAGAAAAAAGCTCATTAGTGAACAAAGAAAATGTAAGGCTAAACACTGAGGTAACAAAACTCGTGGACTATCGATGTACACAATACCGATACAGATGGCGGTAGTATCGCGTACACAAGGAGTAAGAGAGCGGTGCATTGTCAGAGCTGTTATTTGTGCTCCTGTGATTCATACGAAGTGATTTCCACCGTACGAATCACCAGTCCTTCATCGCCTAATTTTAGTTGGAGCTAGAGGTATGGGTAACTCAATTTTGTAAATCGTTAGTGAATTCAGTATTCCGAAAGTGTGCCGAGAATATCGGGTTTCAGGCATTACCTCTCGACACGGAAAAGCACTCAATGATCGCTCAGTTGTGTCACTGAACAGCTGATGAAGATGGGTACAAATCATTGTCCACACAAACTACAAACTGATCATTGAGCTGACGTCTACAATTTGCAATTCAAGACAATAATGTACGGGTGTAGCGTAAATCACTACTCGTTGATCTGTCACATGAAAGCAAGTATTGTGGATCATTTGAACATTAATTAAAACACCGATATGTGGATTCAGTGAAGCCTTCGTGGGTCATATGAAGTTCTCGATATTCTCCTACAAATATTTGATCATCATCAGACTAAGCACTAAACTATAAAGATGAGAACCATTTATGTTCAAGACAATAATCATCTAAATACCTTTTACAGTCATATGAAATAGAGCCAACAGAATTTGGTGTACATTTCAAAAGATGAAATTGCGTTTGAGAAATCTTATCTACAGAATTGGTCAGCAGAAATATTCAGTTTTCAAATTTAAGTGAACAAGCGTAGAAAGCGTACCTTAAAGAAGAGTGAAGCCGATGATATTGTAGTCAGTTGTTATATACAGGAATTACAAAAATGTTCTGAATCGAGTGTGTTTTATGTCGAGTGCATCATAAGACATCAGGGGAACGAGGCACTAGTGAAATTGCTTAGCTTCTCATTACAGTTCAACAGTTGGGTGAATGCTGATGATTTGCTATATAACAGAGAATGCAAACATCAAACAGCTCAGTAGCCTGACGTGTATGTTAGGAAACTATCAGCAGAGGTGGTGGTACTGTCGACGATCTAATATTTTAACTCCATTTAGCACGTTACAATTTGTGCGCCTTGGAACGAAGTTGAGAAAATGTCTAGCTCGTGGCGATAAGGAACATGCTATACTACACCAGGCCTGTAAGAAGCATGACATCGTCAATGCTGTAAATAAAGGTCTAGCAGAGCGACACTTATCAGACAGTACATTGGCTGAAACAGCGAAACATACGTGGAAGAAGGGACATTGGCATAAGAAAATGAAATACTACATTTGCTGTCTACAAAGCAATGCTTGCCAAATTTAAAATGGGTGCCGGAACAACTTTCAAGCACATTATGAAAGCAATTCATAGAACTCGAAAGCAGAAAAAAAACTTAAAACGTAGCATTCAATCAGCAGTGTCAATGACAAGAGTTGTCTTAAAGCAGAAAGCAGGAAGAAAAATACACTTTAAGCCAAAAGAATCGTAAAAGTACTCAAGATGTCTGGGAGAATTATTTTCTATTTATAGGTTTTGCTGGCCTTTCAGCGATTGGTTCATTGGTGGGAAGGGCAGCTGGAATTACTGACGGTGTGAAGAATGTCCGAAATGATGAAACATCTGAAGTAAGCCAGGAAGCATAACAAGTGGATGGAGGCCAAGGCTATTGGTAATCAGCTGTGTTTTTAAATCCTATAGGAATGGACTTGGATTTTTCATTAAAAAAAACTTAAATAAATATTCATATTTCTGCTACGTCAATTTATTTGTTAGCGTTTAATCTAACATGGCACAACGCGTTTCAACCATGCTTTGGCCATCATCATACAAAACTGTTTGTTACTTATAACTTACTTATTGAAAGTCTGTTTGTTATTACTGGTGGTTGGTGGTAGTTGGAGTGGGTAGAGGGCCGTGGATGGCCATAAACTAATATGCAGAAGACAGCACTACATCTTAGTTTATGGCCATCCGCTGCCCCCCCCCCCCCCCCGCCTACTACACCCAACTACCAACAATAACAAATAGACTTTCAATAAATAGGCGAGCAGCTAGATTTGTTACCGGTAGGTTCGACCAATGCGCGAGTGTCACGGAAATGCTCCGGCAACTCAATTGGGGATCGCTGGAAGATAGACGACGTTCTTTTCGTGAATTTCTGTTAAGTAAATTTAGAGGGCCGGAATTTGAAGCTGAGTGTAGTACGATCTTGCTGCCGCCTACTTACATTTCGCGTAAAGATCACAAAGACAAGATAAGAGAAATTAAGGCTCGTACGGAGGCATCTAGGCATTCTTTTTTTTCTAGTTCTATTTGGGAGTGGAATAGGAAAGGAAATGCCTAGTATTGGTACAGCGTACCCTCCGCCACGCACCTTACGGTGAATTGCGGAGTATGTATGTAGGTGTAGAATAAGTAAATTATATGTAAAAAACACTTTTCTATGTACAAAAGGCGTCTGATGATGAGCCAAACATGCTCGAAGCGCGTAGTGCTATGTTAGATTAAACAATGGCAAATAAACTGAGTGGTAGCAGAAATACAAATATTTATTTGTTTCACACACACACACACACAACACACACACACACACACACACACACACACACACACACACACACACACACACATTTTCTAAACTTAGTCATCATGGCTACAATTAATTAAGAAAGAAAACCTCATAGCGGTACTACCAAGTAAAACCATTTACAAACAGTGAAGTACTGGAGCAAAGAGAGTTCTGCCCAACTACAGTATTGTCGGATCTCCTCCCCCTTCTTCAGGCACTTGTGCATCTATGTGGCAACGTCGCAATGATGTTATCAAGATGGCGTTACTTTCATCTCCAGAGCAAAATGGCCACCTGGCGGGAAATTCTAAAATCCGACCACACCACTCTGGAGGGAAAGGGCCGCGACTTACTCCTCCCTCTCTAATGGGAACTTTGAATTTTACTACAACACTATTGGCCAACAAATCTTAGTTTTCACTACTAGATGTTAGCACCATAACAACCTCTCCTCCCTCCCCCACTGTGAATTTGACAGGAAACTCCCTCGCTTTGGTCCAAGATGCAAGACAGTCCCCAGCAGCAGCCATTCGCGATCGGGAGCGCTCACAACTAGTTCGTTTTTAGTTCGTCCGCTCCCAGTGACGGCTGAGCGGCGTGGTCTGCCCATGCAGGTGGAGGGGGAAGTTCCCCCACCTAGCTGATTCATGAGCTTTCTGCTTTAGTCGCTAACGATATCACGCAAACCAAAAGAAACAGTTAGTGGATAATTTATCGCGTTTAAGTTTAGTGTTATCTCTATAACTTGGCATTATGGAACTTATTAGATATTGCAGAGTGCAGAATACTTCAAAACAGAAATTTTGTAGCACTGAACTATGTAATCTAGCAGGCAGAAGCTCACGTCAAAATGACTCATCAGCAGAAGGCAAACACGTGAGTTTTAATTCTGCCGCGCGCCCTCTCGCTACTGCCCGTCGGTCTTCGGAAAAGAATCCAACGAACTAAGAAGCGAGATACGTTTGGCATAATAGTTCGCGACCGGTAGCGCATGTTTTAGTTCGCGAGCGATCGCGCATGTTTTAGTTCGCGACCGGTAGTTCTCCTTTTAGTTCTCAACTCGGCCGCGAAGTAGTTCGTCCGCCCTTTTTGGCTTTTGCTCTTTCTTTTGTTATGACAGCTTTTTTATGTAATGATCAGTGTTGCACAACTGTGTGCTATTACCCGTATTTTTGGGCAATTAGACATCAAATACTTTAGCAAATAAACCAGTTATTTACACGAATGGGTGATACAATGATATTCAACTACTGAGGATACAGAGTACTCGTAGTACTTTATTTTTAAAATGGATTTCTTTTTTAGATTATCCATTACGAATGTTTCTTTTTTATTTCATAGGTCACCTACAAATCACGCGATACTGTGCGCTCTCGCGTCCTCTCGCTGTTCCCCGTCAGTCTTCGGAAACGGAGCGGTCGAACTAAAAGGCGAGGAATCTGCGAACTAGTTCGCGTAGGTCGCCTGTGGGACCGCTCTTCCGAACTAGTTCGTTCGCGAACTACACAAGACTAGTAATTATGGTTTGTAAACAATTACGGTCAATTGTTTTCACACATTTTGGGGGAAACCTGTTTGCATAGACTATTTATGAAAACATTTCGTTTTTGGAAATCGTTCGTGAGCTACTTTTTTAATTGTTATTTTGATGCCTGAACTGGGCAGACTGATGGCTGCATTTTACGCCATTTTTGAGCCTCCAGAATTTTACAGTGGTTGAGATGAGTTGTTACAATACAATTGAGATTAAAATTGCTGAATTTAAAATAGACATGATGAAGTATTGAAGATTAAAACGTAGTCATAGGCGATTAGATACATGCAGTCTTTAAAATGATGACCACAGTGGCTTAAAACACATTGCAGACATAAACGGAGACACTAGTTAGAACACACTGGCGACGCTTGTACAGTAGGCGGTGGTCGCAACGAATAAAGACACTGAATAGACGCACTGCACAGTACTGTTGATGATGCACACTTTAAAACCGTTGCACTGTGAACCCCATGGGGGCGGGGGGAGTTGATGAATGTGGGAGGAAGTGTGGCGGAGGGGAGGGGTTCAGCTAGGTTCTGGAACTATTCCATCTCGCCATATTGACCAGCGTCTGGATCAACACCAATTCCTCCCACTCTTCCAATGTGACTTCCAACTTTCCTTCTCTGCCGATAACCACCTACTTAGCCTCAGTCACCTCCTTTCCCTCCAGCTTAACTCCCGTCACTCCACCAGCTTTGTCTCCCTTAATATCAGGAAAGCCTAGACATCTACAACCGTTTATGGCATCCCCATCTTTTCAAACTCCAAACCTATGCCGCTCCCATCAATAACATCCTTCTCGTCGCCTCCTTTCTGTCCTGCCGCCCCTCGTTTGTACAACTCCCACTCCTATACCCTCTACTCCTCTGCCAGAGTACCCCAAGGTCTGTCTTCAACCCTCCTCTCTCATACATACAGCAGACATGGTCCAACTCGTGACTCAATTCATCTTCTCTGATACGCTCACTACACCGTTTTCCTTACCACTACCCCCACCCTTCAATGATACCAGAATCTCCTACAGACCCCTTGTATTCCACGTCTCCTCCTGGGGTAACCGATTGCTCATCTCCATAAATCCTGAGAAATCACATGTAATGCTTTCATGTTGTGCCACCCCTTCCTTCTGGCTCCATTACTTCTACCCACCATTATTACCGCCATATCCACCACACCCCCTCCGTGAAATACGTTGGCCTCATCCTTGATCGCTTCCTTACCTGGACCTCCCCACTTAAAAACCATCCAACAGAAAGCTGGCTAACAACTCTGCCACTTCAAACTACTCTGTGGCCAGACATGGGGCCTCCCATTCTCCTCCTCCATCCTTTACAGTTAACACTTCATTATGTGTCCCAGCTGTTGTTTCAATGCAGCCTGGATCTCCCCCCTCTTCCTTCTACAAATCCCTCCACATCCTTAAACGTCATACATTCTGCCTTGACTACTGTAGCTGACTTCCATCCCCCATGCAGATCCGTTATGAACTAATTCCCTTCACCCACCTGTGAGATTACCGCCCAATAGAAATACTGGTAATTAATAGCATTTGATAATTAAACAGTATGAAGTTCACTACAAACATTGACCATGCCAATGCACTAAATGTTACACAATTTTAATCTTATTAATTATGGTAGCAATGTATGTACACAGTTGGATGACAACATTTATAGTTAGGCCATAGGTAGAAATTCTCCACGTTGAGATTTGCTGTGTGCTTGTAGCTGACGGGAGGCGAGCGAGCAGGCCGATGTTGGTGGCTTGTTCCAACTTAGGATTTTACAGTTCGTTTCCGGTGAGGGGAGAGAGGGACAATGGCGAGTGCCAGGCACAGTGCAGTGCACAAATATTGTAATACTACTGGCATTTGAAGTAATACGATGCAGTTAGGAACCTTTAAGGCCCTCATTACAAAATAGCCTGTTGATAAATAAACAATACATTAGCTGATATAGTCACATCTAACGTAATATGTTTAATTGACAATGAAAAGTAATAAATTACCAACGAAGACAAGACAGTTACACAACTAGCATGGCAATGTTTGTTTATAGAAATAATATATTAACTATTTTTCATTTTATTTTCAATCAATCTTTTGTATTTTACCTTGAAATAGTCAGTTAAACTTTCTCTTCCGAATGCGAACATATTTTGTTAGCTCACACCTACATTGGGAGACACAATCATCACCATAAAATAAATCAGATCGTAGACGGAAACACTTAGGTGTTCCTTTTTCCCCGCGAGCTAGAGAATGGAACTGCAGAGAAATATCATAAAAGCGGTTCGATGAACCCTCTGCCATGCACTTCGATTAGACTTGAAGAGTATTTATGTAGATGTAAGCAGTGTTCTAGTATAATACACACAAAAAATCTCTGCAGTACGCTTAAACTCGAATTGCAAGGTGAACGGTAGCTGAAACAATTTTGACAGGACGGAGTACTGTGGAAGGCTGCATCAAACCAATTCTCGTACTGAAGACAACAATAATCAGAGTTGTAAATGCTTGACCTCCTATGTGTGAGACAATTGTGGTCGAGACCGAATGAGGAAGCGAAACACTGAAGAGGCAGATTGCGACTGTGGTATTAGTGCGTAGGAGGTGGCCGGTATGGAGGAAGAGAAGGGCGTCGGCCAGGAGGTAGCACAAAGTTTAAGCCGCAGCGGTGGCCCGCCGCAAGCCCCATATTAAAATTACCAGATCGCTTTCACGCTGCTGCGGACTCGCTTGAAATTTCATCCCGCCTTTTGTTCGTCGTCGTGCAGCGGTATCGAGTGTGAGAGATCCGGCGAAGAAAATAAAAGGAGGGCAAAAATGCTGCTCTGTACCGCAGCATTGGGCGGACGCGCCGGGTTTCGGGATGCTTGGCAAAACTGGATTCTGCTCCTCCCCTTCATGTTTTGACAAAGTCTACAACATACGAAACAGTATACGGTACACATGCGGAAGTAAAAAAACTGTCGGACACCGAGCGAGGTGGCGCAGTGTTTAGCACCCTGGACCCGTGTGCTGGAGGACCATTCCTCAAATTGGCGTCCGGCCGGCCTCATTTAGTTACAGCATGATTTTCCAGAGTCGTAGGCAAATGTCAAAATAATTAGTCTCAAAGAGCACGGTCGATTTCATTCTCTGCACTTGAAAATATTCAGGGCTAGTGGTCCGTCGCCAATGACCTCGGTCTCGACGGGATGTTAAATTCTAATCTTTCTTCATTTTAGACGGCAAAGGAACAGTTAGGCGTTACGACAAGGTTGTGTGACAAGGCAGCTACTGTTCACCCTATACGGGCTATTCCGTTTGAAATCGGACGAAAAATGAGAAAATTGGCCTCGTATATTTTAAATGTTCAAATGTTTGTAGACCTTATAGGACTTAACTACGGGGACATTAGTCCGTAAACTTATAAACTACTTATGAACTAGCTTATATTAAAGACGAAACAAACATTCATGACCAACGGGGGATTCGAACCTCCGACCGCAGTGTCCGCGCAGACTGTGACTGGCACCCCGCAGACAGCTCGGCCACCGCGGCCGGGCGTATTTTTTAAATAATTAATAATTTCTACATGTGCCAATTAATGTAAAAGAAAATAACTTTCATGAAGTTATCCCTTAAATGATTCGAATTTTTCGCGTTAAAATTCGGTGAAGTTGGCGTTATTTTCTGCACGCGACACTTTGTGCACTCAAGAACCTCCATACCGTATTTCAGTGAACTTCGGTTCACTTTGAAGCTGCATATCTCAAGTCATTATATATATATATATATATATATATATATATATATATATATATATAACAGGACAACAATTAATTCATTGTTGTAAAACCTTCTTTACATTTATTAAAATGCAGTTTTCGTAAGGATTAAACTTCTTGAACTTTTTATTACACGTTGATTCCCGTTTTAAGTATTATGGAGTTCCTTATCTTCAACGTTAAAAAAATAATGAAGTAATAAATAAGGAAGCTCGCGCTGCACTAAAAACCCAGACTGCGGCGGACTGCCGTCCGCCACTCAACCGGGGAAGACGCCTCGCAGATGGACACGGTCAACAGCTCAAATGTTCCAATGTCTGTAAATCTATCGGATCAAACTGCGTGGTCATCAGTCCGTAGCTTACAAACAAACCTAGGTAAAGTAACCTATGAACAAACACACACACCCATGCCCCAGGGAGGACTGGAACCTCCACGGCGAGCAACCGCGCGCTCCGCAGCGAGACGCTTTAGACCGCTCGGCTACTCCACCGCGGCGGACAACAGCGACTGACAGCCACATTACTGGGTAGCGCAGCCGGCAAATTTGACGCACTTTCTAGAGATATTTTATTTTTTCTACAGCACTCTACTCATGATACTGTTTTTAAATCAAATGCTGAACAATATTGCCGCGAGACATCACGTAAATGGACTACCGGCGTGGCGCAGGGGATAGCGTCGCCGACTGCGGTGCTGAAGGTCACCGGTTCAGTTCCGTCCACCGGCAAAAATTTCTTTGTAATTAACAATTCCAGAATGTTCTACATCTTTCTTATGTTCACTTGTAATTTCTGGTACATTCTGACTGTGTATAAATAGCAGAGCACTCTGCCCGAGAGGCAGTCAGTGCTACGTGTACGTACCTTTCGGCTCGCAATAAACCTGCTTTCAGTATAAGTGCTGTGTTCAGTCGACAACCCTGCCTTCGAAGTCAAGCCTGCTTCCATTTCAACGCGACAATATGGCATACATTTTATGCCATTATAATGCATTTTATAGACAAATGATGAAATGTACATGCAATTCAAATTCTAAAAATGCCGCATAAATACTTCAATCTATACAAAAATGCCTTCATTTTGTTATTTATTTGAAAACATTACTTTGAATAGTTTCCGAGCTATGAGTGTCACAATCGAGTGATTTAATGAAATTACGTTACTTTCGCTACTACATTTAACATTTGACATGATCTGCCCCTGCTACCATTACAATACGCCGTCCTTGGCGGCTTTCTGTGCTGTATTAACGTCCAGAAACTCGTCTGCGGGAAGGCCATAATTTGACCCTTTTCTAACTCGCTCTGTTGGCTGTAGGAAACAAGAGTCCTTCGTGACGCGGGGTTTGTTTACATAATACGTTGATATTACCTAAGCCTTATGGCTGTAAACATTCTCTGCTCAAGTGTACACACAAATGGCACTCTGGAAGCAATGACATTGTCGGACGACATGGAAACCTCTACCAGTACACCTAGTAACCCAGAGGTGGCATCTACCCCCATAGGATCAAAACAGACGTCGCTTTTTCAGGTGTAGTTTCTTCCAGCAGTGTATGCGGAACATTGGAGAGCTAGTGTTTCGCAATGCACATACAAATACTGCAAGGAAGCGAAGACGAAACAATAAATTGTTAGATCATTTAAACAGTCCCATGGGGCCGCGCGGGAGTAGCCGAGCGGTGTAGAGCGCCACGTTGCGGATGGCGCGGCCTACCGCGTCGGAGGTGCAAAAAGTTCAAATGTTTGTGAATCTATCGGACCAAACTGCGTGCTCATCAGTCCGTAGCTTACAAACTGCTTAAACCTAGCTAACCTAACCTAAGGACAAACACACACACCCATGCCCCAGGGAGGACTCGAACCTGGATTCGAACCTCCACTGCGAGCAACCGCGCGCTCCGCAGCGAGACGCTTTAGACCGCTCGGCTACTCCACCGCAGCTCGGAGGTTCTAAAAATGTTCATATGTTTGGTAAGCTTATGGGACTTAACTACGGGGTCATCAGTCCCTAAACTTACAAACTACTTATCAACTACCTTATACTAAAGACGGCACAAATATTCATGCCCGAGGGGGGATTCGAACCCCCGACCGTAGTGGCCGTGCAGACCGTTACTGGAGCGCCTGAGTCTCCTCAGCCACCGTGGCCGGCTCGGAGGTTCTAATCCTCCCTCGGACATGGATATTTGTCTTGTCTTGAGTATGAGTTAGTTCATAAATAGTTTGTAAGTTTAGGGACGGATGACCCCGTAATTAAGTCCCATAAGCGTTACAAACATTTGAACATTTTCTGTCCCATGGGTATGAAGAAATTTCAGATAGGATTGGAAGATCAGTACACGATACGATAGTTCAGTATTAGTCACAGGTGTGACGCATCATTTCCAGGCATCGATTAGACTTTGTCATGTTAGTCATTCTTTAACATGACTCAATAAAGACATTTCGCACGTGGCTAAAGTCAGGGTTGGTACTACTAGGTGGTTCTGAAGGTTAATTTACAAAGGTAAAAGTGTATACCTGTAAACACAGTGCAAAAGAAGCCGGAATGTCGATTAATACGTACATTATGTCTATTTTTAAGCACAGTATACAGTTTTCTCGTGCGTTTTCCGGTTTTAAGATAATTTGAAAAGAAACATACAGTGTTACAACAATTAGGGGAACAGGTGACATTTCATGCACACTATACATATGGTAATATATTTTATTCAGATATTGGTTACAATTGTAATTTGTGTGTAATACAGTACGATATTTGCTGTCCTCAACTCTTTACTTGAGGTTTACATGGCATTTACGTAGAGCTAGAAACCGTGGGACTACCACAGTGAAAAAGTCATTCTCATACTTCTCTAATATGGTGTGTGATCACCTCAGACCGCCAGTACGGTTGCACACCTGATTGGCATGGACAGTAGGAGGTTATCAATCAGCTCTTGACGGATAATTGGACAATTCTTTCATGAGTGCAATATCTCACCGGTGTGTATGCTGGTACTAGATTTTTCTTTTCTTTTTTTTCTCTCAGTGACTTCAAATACAATAAACAAACAGCTTCTTCAATGACCGTGACTTCGTACCCGAAGTTAACTAGCACCCCAGCAACAAAAAATATTATGTCCGTTAATACTAGTCTTCATATTCTTCTTAATATCGTTCCTCTAATTGATAAATTAATTAATTCAAAATTAGATTCCACAGTAAGATCCAATACGTTGGCAAACTCGGAGTCAATTATTTTTTTTTTTTTCAGTTGCTACGATAGTATCCGTTTATTCCATAGCTCGTCTATAACTGTTATCGATATCGTAACATCCATAATCGTGCTACTTTAGTGACACACGACGTTTGTGTAAGTCTTTCAGACCACATTCAAAATTCACTTCAGAATTACCATCTCTTAAGAAAAATTCAGTTACACATCTTGATTCAATATTTAGAAATCATGGACATTCATCAGTAACTTTTTAAACTTTTTATTTCAAATATATGTGACGTAAGTAATATAACATAATTGAAAATCACAAATTACAATTGCAATGAGACTTCATCTTAATACGGAATACAAAAGACGTTTTATATGCATTGTTAATGTTTTTAAAAGTCAATAGCAGTCCGTAACAGCAGGCAATGTCTTCCAGTTCAGCGCGCCGACCTTCGGCTGATCAACGAAACCGACCAGCATTTTCTCGCTGACGTCGGCGGAGAACCCGTCACTGCGTACTGCTGCAGCACCATCGGTACACATGAAACAAACAAAGGCGAATAAAATTCACACGGGTATATTTTCTCAAACATTAATAACATTCAAAACTATATTCCGTAATTTATTCTGAATAACTGTGAAATTGAGCTTTATGAGGAAAATGGTGGACGGTTAAATACATGTCCCACTACATGATGGAAGGTGCTGATCTGGCTGCCAAGTGCATCCCAGACGTGCTTAGTCGGGTTTAAGCGCGGTGAAAAGATGGCCACTCCATTCGTTCAGTTCCCTCAGCTTCAAGCACGTTGTCCACCAGTGCAGCTCTGTGGGGACGAGCGTTATCGTCCATCAGAGAGAATCCATCTACTATGGCTCAAGCGTAGGTTAAAAAAAAAGGTCGAAGGATCTCTCTGCATCTGAGCAGTCAAAGCGCCATTCTGCACGACAAAGAGGTCCAGCCCACATCATTCGTCCTCCACCATGATATGATGACGATTCCTGCACACAAGCAGGATTTTTCCGAGCTCCACGTTATCTTCAGATGAGGGAACGACGATTGGCTGAATACAAAATCCTTACTCATCTGTGAACATTCTCGATGGCGATTTCGGACTGTTTGTGTGATATTGCGCGTCCTTTTGCTGTCTGAAGGATGCGTTGCAGTTGAGTTGAATTCAGCCTCGTGTCTCGACGGGCTGTTAACCGGAGATAACGGTCATCTCTTGCGGATGTTACCCATGTACGATCTTGTCCTTGCCTTCTTTTAACGGTTCCTGTAGACTGAAATCGCGTCCAGGCCCTGGAAATTACACTTTGGGACAGTCCGACAGCTGCTGCCACTTTCAAAATGTTCAAATGTTTGTAAAGTCTATGGGACTTAACTACGGGGTCATCAATCCCTAAACGTACAAACTACTCATGAACTAGCTAATACTAAGGACGGCTCAAATATCCATGCCCGAGGGGGGATTCGAACCCCCGACCGTAGTGTCCGTGCAGACCGTGACTGGAGCGCCTCAGTCTCCTCGGCCACCGCGGCCGGCGCTGCCACTTTCTTTTGCGTCTGTCCCGCTTCCAAACTTCCTATAGATCTCTATGCCATCGCTTCGTGCAAGTTCAAATGTTTGTTAAGCTCATGGGACTTAACTACGGGGTCATCAGTCCCTAAACTTACAAACTACTTATGAACTACTTACGAACTAGGACGGCACAAATATCCAAGCCCGAGGGGGGATTCGAACCCCCGACCGCAGTGGCCGTGCTGACCGTGACTGGAGCGCCTCAGTCACCTCGGCCACCGCGGCCGGCTTCGGGCAAGTCACGTTATTGTTGCATTGCAGTACCTGCTCACTACACTAACTGAACCTAGCTGCTTGTGTAATTCGTTTGGCAAACAAGTCAACACCAAACCCTCAGCAGCAACTTTATGTTGTTACTACTAACTCGGTTGCCGCAATGTCGGTTTGTCCACTACGTAAAACCGACAGTAAGACGTAGAAACATTTTAGTTCATTCTGCCGACGACAATATTTTAGAACCTAGATATACCATAATTGTTATGATCACTGTATACTTGATTTGATAAAGATATGTATGTTTCTAATTAGTAAATACCCCCTGCAAGGAATTACAAGCCGTGAATATTCGCTTCACTCGCACAGAATGGAGATATTTATCTTTGAAGACAACAGTATATCCTAGCCCGGATAACAGTGATGTCGTGTTTGACGTACATAATGGATGAAATGAACAGTTTATCGGTCAGCACAACCGACATTCAGTAGTTCCCACATTACTGAGCAAACCTGATAATCAAAAATTCTTATCTGGAAACACTATTTTTTCGCTTTCGGCTACATTTTCCAGATTCTGGTTCACTCTGCGATGCGACCAAAAATGTTAAAATTTTTGTAAATCAATGGGACTTAACTATTCCGATGGTCAGTCCCTAGGCTTACAAACTACAGAAACTAACCTAAGGACAACACACACGCGCATGCCCGAGGGAGAATTGGAACCTCCTAGAGGGCGGAACTGCGCGCTCCGCAGCAAAGCGCCTTAGAGCGCTCGTCCAGTCCACCGTGGCCGACCCGACCAGACCAGAGGAAGTATGGATGCTGCAAAGGCTTTTCTGATACGCTGGTTGTATACACGAAAGTATGCATGGCCGGAGACAAAACTTGGTGCGAAACTTCTATGGAAATGGCACTGCTCGAAGATGCAACAAGAATAAAATTATGCCATGCGGACGTTCAGGTAAAACGTCTGCTGGAAACTTGTCATTAAAAAGGCAGTGAACGAATAAAACTGAAAATAAAAGAGCATTTTCTCTGGAATGTTCTTGCCGAGCCGCGGCTGATAAGCCGTGCGCACTGGGGCGCCGTGCTGCGGTGCGCGCGATCGGGGGTTAGAGTCCCCCCCCCCTCCCCCTCGGAATGAGTGTTTGTGTTTTCCTTAGGTTACTGTACCTTAGTTTACGCAGTTTGTAAGCTACGGACTAATGACGAAGCAGTTGTGTCCGACAGATTTACAAACATTTGAATCTGATTTGTTCTTAATGTAGCATCTTCATCTACTGTTCAAACGTACAAATTAACCGTTCAGCTTCCCAATTTCTCTCAGGTGAAAAAGGTGCTGTGGCCAAATATCTTAAGTACATTGATGAAACAAAACTACGAAACTGAAGGATGTGGCCAACTAAAATGCTGTAGCGGAGATGCTACAGAATTTTCAGAACAGGTTCGACAGTGTTCTGCCACCCCCCCAGGGGGCCCACAGCTCTTTTGTGGGTACGTGTGTGGCGCGCACGGGGCCCCGAGCCGAAGCGACCTTTCTTCCGTCCCAGGCCGCTTCCCTCTTTCCCCCCCGGTTTGTGCCTTCGCCCGGAGACGGGCGTTTTTCATCAGTCAAAGGTTTCTTTTTCGCTTCCTGTCTTCTCTTTTTGGTCCTCTTCCTTTCCTGTTCTTCAGCCTTCTCCTATTTTTCCTTTCTGCTTGTTCTTGACTCACCCTTTAATCTCCGCCTCGGCGTTTGAGATTCTCCCTCCTCCTTCATCCCTTTCTCTCCTTCCTCCTTTCTTTCCTCCCTGTGCGTGTCTGAAGGTCGACCCACGCTCTGCGTAGTCGGTGACGGGGTAAGGCGTAACTCCCCGCCCCGGGTAGACATGTAGGGCACGTACGTACCCCCCGGTAAAGGCCGGGCCCAGGGAGGGGTGATTACCCGAGCTGATACCTTCCGAACATGCCAATTGGTCCCTCCGTCCGTTCTCGGGAGGTGTGACCTGAGGTGCGAACAGTCACCTAAGGCGGGTGCGCCCTCAGTGAGGGCCCCCACAAGGAAGGAGCGCGCCATCGGAGACGCCGGTAATCATGGGGGACACCTCCGCTATGAAACCTTCCACATCATCTATAACCCTGACCCATAAGCGGAAACATGATTCTCAGCCACAGAAAGCATTGCCAAACATTCCTAGGTTCCTGGTGGTATCACGTACCGACGATAAGGATTTTTCTGCAGTAAATCCGTTCATTATTCAGAAGGGTGTCGATGCGATCGCTGGTCCCTTGAAGACCTGCTCTAGGCAGCGCAACGGGACCTTGTTGCTCGAAATAGAAAATGCATTCCAGGCGCAGAAGTTACTTCGAGCTACCCTTGTACATACTTTCCCTGTGAAAGTGGAGGCTCACCGCACCCTCAACTGTTCGCGGGGGGTGGTGTTTTCTAGATCACTGGATGGGTTATCAGACGAGGAGATATTGAACTATATGTCCGATCAGGGAGTCACGGATGTTCATCGCGTGATGAAAAAGATTAACAATGACCTCGTGCCAACCCATACTGTCTTTTTGACTTTTGACAAGGTTGACCTACCATCGAAAGTGAAAGCGGGCTACGAGGTCATTTCCGTCCGCCCGTACATACCAAATCCTACACGCTGCTTCCATTGCCAAAGGTACAATCATACCAGTAAATCTTGTCCAAATGCAGCCAAGTGCGCCACCTGTGGCAGGGACGCTCATGAGGGTGAATGTCTACCTCCATCCCCTCGCTGCATTAATTGCATGGGTGACCATGCTGCTTCTTCACGGGACTGCCCCGTTTATAAAGAAGAGCGGGTCATCCAAGAGATTCGCGTGAAGGAGAAGGTCTCGACCTATGCCGCTCGGAAGTTATTAGCTAGTAGGAAGCCCGCAGTACTCCCATCAGGTACTTTCAGCCAGGTCCTCGCCTCCCCTCGACCAACTAAGGAGGTAGGCATTCAGACTTGCGATTTAACGTTCAAGTGACACTGTCGTCAGGTCGGCTAGCCCGAAAATTGCTCGTTCCACCTCTCCGATGCCTTCTACCCGTTCTACGGTGAATTCGTCGACCAGTTCACACACATCCCGGGCACCCAAATCTGCTGCCTGGAGTTCAAAAAGGGAACCCGTCCGTGAAGATTTTCTCAAGACTCCGACTTCTCAATCGTCAACCGCTTCTTCAACCCGTCATGCTTCTAAGAAGGCTTCCAAAAAAGAACAGCCCCCCCCTTCCCCGCCGCGGCGTGACTCGTCCGTCACGCCATCCAACAGTTGCCGGCCTCGGCCGTCTTCTGTTTCACCGGGACGCTCCGTTTGCCGGGCACCCGGCCGTCTACCGGCGGTGGAAGCTGCCCCTCCTGATCAACTCCGGGAGGTGGCAGACGCGTCGATCGAACCAATGGAACATGACCCTTTGCCACTAGATGGCGATAGCAGTGCTCCCTCGAAATCCGGTCCTCAGCGGCCGTCGAGGTGACCCCGCTTGCTAGTTGGTTTTTATCCTTATTTCTTATTTCATTTTTATCATGGCGCTCCTTCAATGGAATATTCGCGGCATTCGTTCCAATCGGGAGGAGTTAAAACTACTCCTTCGGTTGCACTGCCCGCTTATCGTCTGTCTTCAAGAAACTAAGTTGCGTCCAAGTGATCGTGCAGACTTTCCACACTACACCTCTGTGCGGTTCGACCTGCCACCCGTGGAAGGTGTCCCAGCCCATGGAGGGGTTCTGATGCTCCTTCGAGACGACGTCTATTTCCATCCCATTTCCTTGCATACTCACCTACAGGCAGTTGCCGTCCGCATCACTTTATCCACATTTACCCTTTCCCTCTGTAATATCTCTTCGCCATCGTCATCTGCCCTTACCAGGGCAGATGTGCTACACCTTGTTGACCAGCTCCCTTCACCTTTCGTGTTGGTAGGCGACTTAAATGCCCACCACCCCCTATGGGGTTCTCCGGCACCTTGTCAGAGAGGCTCCCTTTTGGTGGACCTTCTCCAACACCTCGATCTTGTCTGCCTCAACACCGGTGCACCGACCTTCCTTTCAGACACAAGACACACCTATTCCCATATAGACCTTGCAATATGCACTCCTCAGCTTGCCGGTCGGTTTGAGTGGTATGCACTTTCTGACACGTACTCAAGTGACCATTTCCCTTGTATCATCCACTTCCTGCATCATTCCCCATCTCCTCGTCCCACCAGTTGGAACATTTCTAAAGCCGACTGGGGGCTTTATTCTTCCATGGCTGTTTTTCACGATCAGAATTTTCCCAACTGTGACAGTCAGGTCGACTACCTCACAGAGGTTATTGTCACCGCTGCTGAACGTTCCATACCTCGTACATCCTCTTCTCCACGTCGTGTTCCGGTCCCTTGGTGGACTGCAGCCTGCCGCGACGCGCTTAGAGCCCGGCGCCGTGCTTTACGCACCTTCCGCCGCCACCAAACTTTGGAGAATTGCATCAATTATAAACGTATGAGAGCGCAGTGCCGTCGTATCATACACGACAGCAAGAAAACTTGCTGGATTGCTTTTACTAGTTCTTTTAACCGTTTTACTCCCTCCACGGTTGTTTGGGGTGGCCTACGCCGTTTATCCGGCATCAAGGTCCACTCCCCGATTCCTGGCCTGACCGTGGAGAACGCAGTCCTCGTGGCCCCCGCTGATGTTTCAAACGCATTGGGCCGTTTCTTTGCGGAGGTTTCGAGCTCTGCCCATTACCACCCTGCCTTTCTCCCTCGCAAACAGGTAGAGGAGGCACGGCCGCCTTCCTTCCACTCTTTAAATCGTGAAAATTATAACGTCGCCTTCACCATGCAGGAGCTAGACCGTGCTCTCGCCCTGTCCCGATCTTCTGCTCCCGGGCCCGATTCCATTCATATTGAGATGCTGAAGAACCTCTCTCCTGCGGGCAAGTGCTTTCTTCTTAGTACCTACAATCGCATATGGACTGAAGGTCATGTTCCCACAAGTTGGCGTGAAGCCATTGTTGTCCCCATCCCCAAACCAGGGAAGGACAAACACCTTCCTTCCAGTTATCGCCCCATTTCTCTGACGAGCTGCGTCTGTAAGGTGATGGAACGCATGGTTAACGATCGGTTGGTCTGGCTCCTCGAATCTCGCCGCCTCCTGACTAATATCCAATGCGGTTTTCGTCGACACCGCTCTGCTGCTGATCACCTCGTTACGTTGTCGACCTTCATTATGAACAACTTTCTAAAGAAGCGTCAAACAGTAGCCGTGTTCTTCGACTTGGAGAAGGCATACGATACCTGTTGGAGAGCGGGCGTTCTCTGCACATTGCACACATGGGGCCTTCGGGGCCGCCTTCCTCTTTTCATTCAAGCGTTTTTGGCGGATCGCAAGTTCCGGGTACGGGTGGGCTCCGTTTTGTCAGATACCTTTTGCCAGGAGAATGGGGTACCACAGGGCTCCGTCTTGAGTGTGGCGCTCTTCGCCATTGCAATCAATCCGATCGTAGATTGCCTTTCAGCCGACGTCTCCGGATCTCTTTTTGTTGACGATTTCGCAATTTATTGCAGCGCCCAGCGGACGTGTCTCTTGGAGCGTTCTCTTCAACGCTGTCTTGACCGTCTATATTCCTGGAGCATCGCAAACGGCTTCCGATTCTCCACTGAGAAAACTGTGTGTATCAACTTCTGGAGATACAAGGAATTTCTTCCACCTTCTCTACGTCTCGGCCCTGTTGCTCTCCCTTTCGTGGAGACTACGAAATTCTTGGGACTCATGTTGGATCGGAAACTTTGCTGGTCCACACACGTGTCCTACCTGGCTGCCCGTTGTGCCCGATTCCTTAACGTTCTTCGTGTCCTCAGTGGCATGTCATGGGGAGCGGATCGTACCGTCCTGCTTCACCTTTATCAGGCCATTGTTCAGTCGAAGCTCGACTACGGAAGCCTTGTATACTCTTCTGCACGGCCGTCGATTCTCCGCCGTCTCAATTCTATCCACCATCGGGGATTACGTCTTGCGACCGGTGCATTTTATACTAGCCCTGTTGAAAGTCTGTATGCCGAGGCTGCTGTATTACCCTTGACCACTCGCCGTGACATACTCTTGTGTCGGTACGCATGCCGCCTGTGGTCGATGCCCAACCATCCATCTTACCGATTATTTTTTGACGACTCACTCGATCGCCAATATCAGTTGTCTGCGATTGCCTTGCTTCCACCTGGAGTTCGGTTTCGCCGCCTGCTACAGCGGCTCGATTTTACACTTCCTTCCACCTTTCGGTTGAGCGAAAGCCCACTGCCACCGTGGCATCAGGCCCAGGTTCACACACACCTTGAACTTAGTTCGCTCCCCAAGGAGAGCACTCCGGATTTGGTATACCGCTCGAGGCTTGTCGAACTCCGTTCGCGGTTCGATAATGCCATATTTATTTACACTGATGGTTCCAAGAGCACTGCCGGTGTCGGATCTGCCTTCGTCGTCGGGGACAACCGTTTCCAATACAAGCTCCCTGATCGGTGCTCGAACTTCACGGCTGAGCTTTTTGCCCTCCACCAGGCCGTTTTGTATACCTGCCGCCACCGCCATCCTTTCTATGCCATATGTTCTGACTCCCTCAGTGCCCTGCAGAGTCTTAAGGACCCTTTCTCGAACCATCCTCTCGTGTATCGGATCCAACGCTCCCTCCAGTTGCTAGCAGATGACAGCTGTCACGTTTCTTTCCTGTGGGTCCCTGGCCATGTGGGTGTGCCCGGGAATGAGGCCGCCGACATAGCAGCCAAGGCAGCAGCTCTTTTGCCTCGCATGGCTACCTTTTGCGTCCGACCGGACGATGTTCAACGAGCTCTTCGCCGGAGTATCGTGTCGTCATGGCACAGTGCGTGGCTTTCACTGTACAACAATAAATTGCGAACTGTCAAACCGATCACGACCGCTTGGGGGACCTCCTCACGCTCCTCTCGGCGGGAGGAGGTCATCCTGGCCCGGTTGCGGATCGGTCATTGCCGTTTCAGCCACCGTCACTTGCTATCCGCATAACCTGCACCGCTATGCTCCTGCGGTGAACTGCTGACAGTGCGACATGTTTTACTGACTTGTGTTAATTTTAATCATCTCCGTGTAGCCCTTCACTTTCCGTCTACTCTGGAGGAAATTTTAGCTGATGACACACGAGCAGCTGCTCGAGTTTTGCGTTTTATCACCTTGGCCAACTTATCCAAGGATATTTTACCCCTTTCATTGTCTTTTATCTTTCGTTTTTAGCCTGTTGTTGATGTTCTGACAGTCACCATTTTTTTAATGAGATCATAGCGAATCTATGTTCTTGGCTGGGCGCTAATGACCATAGAAGTTGTGCGCCCTAAAACCACAAAAAAAAGTGTTCTGCCACGAGCGAGCTGTCTGGTCTTGACCAGGCCCCAATATCCTTCGTGGCGTAAAACAGCGGCTTGGCACTCGCGAAGAACTAGGACTGGAGCATGTCCGTTGGGTGAATTTATCAAAATAACTCCTTTCTGAATAGACAGGGCATAACGTTGCCGAAAATAACGTCGGACATCAGGATCTGTAATCTCTTGTTAGTTGGCCATCCAGTCTGAATGAACTGCGAAAGCTGTTTCAGTTGTGGATCGCGTATGGTAGCTGAACAGTGATTCATGCATTTATTGGAAAAGTTTTCAATGTTTCCAGGTTGGAATGATCCAGTTGACAAGAAGATGAGTCCGTTAAATCAAAAGGTGCATCTCCAACGATGTGGTAAACGTCGGAAACGGGACAGGCCAATGTGAGTGTTAAACATCAGCTGTTGGTGAGTCGAGCAGCAGTTATATGAACTTTGGTGTCATAATATTCCCTCAAAGCCGAAATTAAATCAGCATAACTGACTATGCCAGGCTGGGAATGGGGAAGCAGTTTTGTAATAACTTAAAGGTACTATGGCCCCGACCAGGAAATAGAAACTCCACAGCATGCCTCACCTTGAATGTCGAATACTGTAAAATGCTGCCGCAGTTCTTTCACACAGTCCTCCCATTGTTATTTTTAAGCCTCGCCCACGCGAAACGGAGGCGCAAGAATGTGCAGTGGTGGCTGAGTGCTAGACATCACTTTTTGCTGTCGCAACAGATCCGGTAGTGCTGCCATAAGCAGCGTCGTTAGTTGTAACTGACAAGGACGGGGTCTGACATGTCGTTCATCGATTTCGATCGGATATTGCGTGGACGTTCTATATTTAATATAAAGAGACACGTGTTTCGGCTTTTTGCTAGACACTCAGTCGTTTCTTGTAAAATCAAGGTCAAAGTTGACGATGGAAAATCGCGTTTTCAATGCTATACATCGAAAGATCGTCCAAAGATGAGCATTTTTTTTTTACTAATATATATGGGTCAAAAGTGATGACGTTGGAGTAATTAATGTGTTCGTGTTGTAGCTTGGGTACTCGTGAACATGACCGACTTTCCGAGCGCCGTCGCCGGTCGAGCGGTCCAGGACTTGGACAGTCGAAACGTGGACACAGGTTCGAACCTCCATCACGGCGATTTTTTAGTAGATTTTTTCGATGTGTTTTATAATATTCTCGTATTTGTAATACCTTTTCTTGCCGTATTTTGAAGTAGAGCATCAGAAAGTGTATATACATCTTCAGAAGACGTATTACTTTATACATACCAATTATATGTTTTTGCGGATGATGCAGAACGTTTTTTGGTGTTTGTATTGCTTATATTACAAGTACACTGCCATAAATAAAAATTAATCATCGTTGGCAAGGATTGAGTGCCAGTTTAAGAACTTAAACTTTTTCTGATTCCATTTCGGGATTGTAACTAGTGATGGGCTGTGAGCGCTCTCGAGAAACGCGCGACGATAACGTAAATTCTCTACAAATTCTCGAGTACTCTCGAGAAGTTGTCGACAGTGCTGCACTCTCTGGAGGCTGAGCGAAACTACAGGGAAGCATTACGACAGAGCAATTGTAATCGCTGTGTTTTGTACGTGCAAGGAAGAAACTGAATTTATTATTAGAATGTTTCACAAAAGAAAAAATCATAGGATGATTATTAAATCCAGTATCTTACACGAAACAAGAAATTCATTGTTACCAAACACAAATATGCATTCCGCATGTGTTGATACTTACGTGAGAGAAAAATGTTACAAGAAAATCGAATATTCAAATGTTTGTATAGCTTATGGGACTTACCTACGGGGTCATCAGTCCCTAAACTTACAAACTACTTAAGAACTAACTACTACTAAGGACGGCACAAATATCCATGCCCGAGAAGGATTCGAACCCCCGGCCATAGTGGCCGTGCAGACCGTGACTGGAGCGCCTCAGTCCCCTCGGCCACCGCGGCCGGCAAATGTTACAACATCTTACACCCAAAAACTCCTTAGTTACATTTACTAATTGCAGAAAAAAATTCGGTAACGCTTATAGTACTAGCCAGCGTTAGGTACCTAAGCTTTAGTCCTTATTTCAGCTTAAAGCTCTGGTATTTTCTGAACACAGCCACCACAATTTACAACCACAATACTGACTGTTGGTTGTTATGACTTCATTCTATTCAAAAGTTTGGATAGTGTTAATTTTGATGCATTTTGCATGTTGTTGCAGCCAAATTAAAAATTACGCTTTTCCGACACTAGTGAACTGTTAGAAGCACTATCCAACCTTTTCACCGAATTTCTTTTTAATGTAGTTTGAATGGATAACATATACAATAGCTAGGTAATTTGTCTGACTTGTAATATAAGAATGCACTTTTGTATCCGCGAATATATATGTTTGATTGCTAGATATATTGTGTAATATTAAATGTCTTATCATGCCTGTTTTTTTTTTTTTTTTTTTTTTTTTTTTTTTTTTTTTTTTTTTTTTTTTTTTTTACACTACGGAGCTTTGCAACAGACGTCTCCATCCTCCGTAAAGTACTGCCAGTTTCGTGACTTTGGTTTTCGTGTATCCAATGCTCGTATTTAAATGATAATGACAGTAGTCTTGTGTAGTTCGCAAACGAACTAGTTCGGAAGAGCGCTCCCACAGGCGAACTACGCGAAGTAGTTCACAGATCCCTCGCCTCTTAATTCGTCCGCTCCTTTTCCGAAGACTGACGGGGAACAGCGAGAGGACGCGAGAGCGCGCAGAATCGCGTCATTCCCTTCCGCCAGTTACCTTCATTTCGAGCTGAGATGCAGCTCAGCTATAGTTTTATAGTTCACTGCCACAAGAAATCTATTTTAAAAATAAAATACTACGAGTACTCTGTATGCAAAGTAGTTGAATACCATTGTATCACCCATTCGTGTAAAAAAAATGGTTTATTTGCCTAAGTATTTGATGTCAAATTGCCCAAAAATACGGGTAATAGCACACACTTTGCCAACACTGATTCATTATATAAAAAAAACTATCACAAAAAAAGAGCTCTTTTAGTAGCGGTAGCAAAAGCCAAAAAGAGCGGACGAACTAGGAGCAGCGGGCGATTATGCCAAACCTATCTCACTTCATAGTTCGTTGGATTCTTTTCCGAAGACCGACGGGCAATAGCGAGAGGGCGCGTAGCAGAATTAAAAATCACGCGTTTGCATTCTACTGATGAGTCATTTCGAGGTGAGCGTCTGCCTGCTAGATTACATAGTTCAGTTCTACAAAATTTCTCTTTTGATGTGTTCTGCACTCTGCAATATCTGACTAATAAATTCCATAATGCCAAGATATAGAGATAACTCTAAACTTAAACGCGAGAAATTATCCACAAACTGTTTCTTTTGGTTTGCGTGATATCGTTAGCGGCTCAAGCAGCAAGCGCATGAAGCAGTTAGGTGGGGAACTTCCCCCTCCACCTGCACGCGCAGACCACGCTTCTCGGCCGTCACTGTGAGCGGACGAACTAAAAGAGCGCCGCGAACTAAAGTGAGCGCTTCCGATCGCGAACTATTATGCGCAAGTCTAAATCACAGCGAGCTGCGAGCGTTGCAAATAACGGCAGCGCGTGGCGTGGCGTGCTGCGCTGCCCCAGTCAACCGCAGACAGCGCCGCTTCTCGTGAACTTCTCGAGAACTGCTCGAGCGCCGGCAGCTCCAGAAATTCTCGGTGCGCCTAACAGTCCCATCCGTAATTGTAACTGAACAGCGTATGTGATTCTACACGGGTGTCGAGCGTTGATATGTTATTCGTCGAACTAAGATTAGAACTACTTTCAGCAGACGATTGTATCCTGTTGTATGAATGTATGATCGCGAAATGGACTTAGTGTCTGAATATCATCGATAATTACTTAGTTGGCGATTTTGCTACCACCCTCATAACGCAGTTAATGGATCTATTCTGGTAATATTATAAGGATTATTTCTAATTTATTACTTTTTTGTATAGGACCCCCTTCCAAAAGATCAATATATGTGTTTATTTAAACATTATTAAACTGAAGAGGCATTTAGATCAGCCACCCAACAACTCAAGTGCTTTTTTAGGTATGTGGATGATGCTTTTGTAGTCTGGCCACATGGTAGGGAGAAGCTAGATTTCCTGGAACATCTGAATTCATGCAACCCAAATATAAAATTCATAATGGAACTGGAGAAGGATGAACTGCTCCTATTCTAGGATGAAGTGGTCATCAGGAAGGCAGGTGTCACTTTTGGGCACAGTGTGTATCGCAAAACTACAAGCCACCATCTGGCACAAAAGAATGGTGTACTGAATGCTCTAGTCCACTAGGTTCTGAAATTGTGCATTTTATTATGTATATGATGGTGTATTTTCTTGTATATTTTTGTACTGATTTTACACTTGACTCACCATCTGCACTAACATCAACTATATCGAGCACTTCTACAAATGCTCTTCTACAAATGCTCTAAGATACCATACCAGAAGATGGTACATCAGTGTGCCGCAACCGGTCGTCAAGACAAATAAATAAAAAAATTGCAATCTTCGCATGTTATTAATTTTGATCCTGAAAGTTTGGCGACAGAAATAGAACACTTACAATCGGTGTTCAGCAAACATGGATTTTACTTTAGAGACATCAAAAGGGCTCTTCGACCTTCCAGTCAGCCATTGGATCCAGAAGAGGAACCAGAAGAAGCAAAAACATGTGAAATACCTACCATATGCTGGAGCAGCCTCAGCAAAGATCAGCAGAATTCTTATGAAACATGATATCAGAAAAATACTTTGCAGACCTTCAAAAAGTGAGTCAATGCTGGAAAACAAAGGATGCCCTGGGGCTACGCAGGCCAGGTATTTATAACATCCAATGCCACTGTGGGATGTCATACATCGGTCAGACCAGTATGACTGTGGATGTCAGGTATAGAGAACACCAGAGGCACACCAGACATGAACAGGCTATAAAACAAGCCATAGCAGAACGGTCACTCGATGAACTACAATGTCACCAAGATTGTGACACAGCCCGCAAAATTTTGGGACAGTGTCATAAAGGAATCCATGAAGATCAATGTCAGGGCGAATCTTATCAATCGTGACACTGGCTACCAGCTCACCATTGATTGGCATCCAGCTCTTGAACTTCTAAAAACCCAACACTAGGTACCTCGAAATCTTGCAAGAAGTGAAGACCGAGAAAACTGCTGTGAGACAATACAGATGACAATGATTTAAGGAGGGCTGTGAAACAACAGCAAACAGAGACGACCACTGGAAATACGCCAGACGGGCGCGGGCCGCGGACTCAACACTGGGCGTGTTAGAGGTCGACCGCGAAGGGAGGGCTAGGCGCGGACACTGCGTCTAAATCTAGCCAGGGAATCACTTCAGAAAGGCCACGGCGATTGGCTAGTGTTTCACGACGTCCATCTTTACTTTGAGCGAAGCGATTGTCCCATTCTGTGTGTATGATGGCGGATTGCAACGAGTATTTCGTATACGATTTCAGCTATGCAAAACTTTATATGCGCACATCAGGAAAAAGCATGATTGAGAGCCAAATACAGAAGGTTCGATTAATTGCACGCAAGAAAATCTAAGTAGGTCTCTTAGGTTTTTTGCAGATGACGCCGTCATTTACCGTCTAGTATAATCATCTGAAGATCAAAACCAACTGCATAACGATCTGAATAAGATATCAGGTGTTTGTTATAACTAAGATATCACTATGGTGTAAAAATTGGCAATTGTCTAAATAATGAGAAGTGTGAAATCGTCCACATGAGTACGAAAAGAAATCCGTTAAACTTTGTTTACAAGATAAATCAATCAAAAGTGAAGGCCGCAAACTCCACAAAATACCTAGGAATTACTATTACTTCAGACTTAAACTGGAAAGAACACGTAGATAATGTTGTGGGAAAGGCGAACCAGAGACTGCGTTTTATTGGCAGAACCCTTAAAAGATGCAACAGAACTACAAAAGAAACTGCATACACTACGCTTGTCTGTCCTTTTTTGAGATATTGCTGCCCAGTGTGGGATCCTTATCAGGTGGGTTTGACGGAGGACATCGAAAGAGTCCAAAGAAGGGCAGCTCGTTTCGTATTGTCACGATATAGGGGAGACAGCGTTACGGAAATGATACAGGATCTGGGATGGGAATCATTACAACAACGGCGCTTATCGCCGCGGCGTGGGCTAGTTACGAAACTCCAATCGCCAACATTCTCCTCCGAATGCGAAAATATATTGTTGACTCCTACTTACATAGGTAGAAATGACCATCAGAATAAAATACGGGAAATCAGAGCTCGAACGGAGAGATTCAGGTGTTCTTTCTTCCCGCGCGCTATTCGAGAATGGAATGGGAGATAAATAGTTTAAAGGTGGTTTGATGAACCCTCTTTCAGGCACTTAAATGTGATTTGCAGAGTACCCCATGTAGATGTAGAAGAAAACTGCAGCTTTTCGTTCAACGTTTTTGCGAGCTTGAGAGCACACGTGCAGGAAAAGCACATGGTTGTAACGGCGAAAGAAGAGATGGTATTCCTGTCAATGAATGGTATATAACTTCGTGTAATAGGTAATTTATAATACGCAAAAATAGTAAAGTTCTGTTCTTTGTGCCTACATTATTCTGACTTAACGTTGAAAACTTTGTACTAGTACGCCTATGAAGATTTCTTTTAAAAGTATTTTCACAGAATTTGCTTAGATATTGAAGTTCAAATTCGTAACCTAAGATTGTCAACTTTTTTTCCTTTGTTGGTCAGAAATTGTGTAGTTGCTATCTGTATTCTAACTGTAGTACCGGTACCACTGAAATATTTACTTTCAGTAGGAACTTGTTCCTACACACGCGAAAACTTGTGGGTCATAATTACAACATTTCTTCCGGCCGCGGTGGCCGAGGAGACTGAGGCGCTTTAGTCACGGTATGCACGGCCACTACGGTCGGGGGATCGAATCCCCCCTCGGGCATGGATATTTGTGCCGTCTTTAGTATAAGGTAGTTCATAAGTAGTTTGTAAGTTTAGGGACTGATGACCCCGTAGTAAGTCCCTTAACAAACATTTGAACATTTTTATAACATTTCTGTAGTCGAGTATTTTATACCGCCAAATAGCTATGAATGATTTGCAGCGACAGAATCCAGGCTTAAGGGAATACAATCTGTGTTCGTAATTGGTGTTTCAGTCTCTCTAAAGTGGAAGTCAGCAGAAGGGAAGACATTTTGGACATGATAGGTCATCTAAGTCTACATCTGAAAGGGAGATCATTGCTGGTGAGTTTCAGCTTACTTTAGATCTGTTGTTGCTGCAACAGTCTGTGTACCAATATACTGGCACTTGGATTTTTTGTAATCGTTTTTGTAAGTGTGAAGGCTACTATATTTAATATAGGCCTGTTAAGTAGCCTATTTGGAATCATGTGTGGGTCAAGACAATGTTTGGCACTACTTATAGAAAGGGTATTTCTTTGAGTTTGTTTGTGCGAGTCATGTTTGTTGTTAGACCATAAATTGATCATAATTGTGCAGATTTGGTGGTGGCATCATTAGTGATATTCCCCCGCAGCCTAGTATTGAATATGTTGATGTCATAGACATCGATTCAGTGTTTTTGTCCTGCACATTCATTGGCTTAGCCAACTCATAACCAAACTGTTACCTTGTAACATAAATTAAAAAGTTGGTAACTTTTAAAAAGAAATTATCACAAATTTGTCCGCTGTTGTCCATTATTACAAACTAGGCCTACATGAGCTATCTTTTCCACTGTTATACAAGATTCCTTCTGTTGCATTCATTTCTCCTGTAATAACAAATTCCTTCCAGAAATTTATATATAGTTTTTGTTGTGGTCTTTTCATTATTAGTAAAATATTTTCCATTATTTTTGCCTCTTGTTCACTCGTATGAATCGTAAACCAAGTTTAGCCTAATTTGTACTCAAATTTTCACATTTTTGGGTAAATATTCATCAAACAGTTTCAATACTTTCATGCCCATAAGAAGAAAATGTAGATGTGTTGAAAATGTCATTTATATATTTACTATGAAAACCATATGTGCTGCAACTCGTTTTATGCACGTTACCTAAATGAGAACTTTTTGGCGTTTGACAAGAAAACATTAATTTTAAGGAAGCTGATTACTTTCCAGCTTGCATGTTTTTCTTAATACAAAGAGAACATTATGGTGAATAATTTTCATCAGAAAACGTAACTCTGAAAAAAAATTATGAATCTTGTTTGTACCCATTATATAAAAAATCACTCGAATCATCTTTTTATCTTCTCCTACACGTTTCACTCCCATACAATGCTACACGCCACACAAATGCTCTCAGAAGTGACTTGCTAATACTTAAATTAATATTGGATGTTAACAAGTTTTGCTTATTCAGAAAAGCTTTTCTTCCTGTAGCTATTCTGTATTTTATGTCTTCTTCACTTCGGCCAACAAAAGTCATGTTGCTACCCAAATAACAAAACTCATCAACTACTTTTATTGCTTCATTACCTAATCTAATTTCTTCAGCATCGACTGATTTTCTGACATATTCAATTACTATTTTATGCATGGGTGTTGATCAGCTACTGTACTATATCTAATAGATTTTTTTAAGAAATACAGCCCCCAGTCGCAAGATACATGTATATACGTAACCTAGGTTTCTATGTCGCAAAGGACACCTTCTTCAGACAATGAGAGATAGAGGTTAAATATTACATGTCAGGTCGCAAAATAAAATTACAATACATACCTGCAACGGCAGCGCAGTCGCAAATGGTTGCATGTAACCGCTGCTACAGTCGAAAAGAAAAAGACAGACTTTTTCTTAATGAACAATTGCAGCTACGTGGTAAAAGGTTATTTAAAGGTATTAAGCCGCTGCTTTAGAAAATCAAAAGTATCCTGGACTAAGTCTTGCAGATTCAGATATACTTTTTCTTTCTTGTTATCACTTCTGTTGTTATTGTTTGTCTAACATATCTACTAAAATTGTTTGCTTCGCAGCTCTACTCAAAAATTTTGATTTATATTTTATAAATTTTACGGTGTATATGTCATACTTTCACCATTTGTTCAAATATTATATGGAGGTTGACTCCTAACTTCTTGATACGAAAGTTACCTGCAGTATTGGTTATCAATTTGGCCAGTAGATAGCGACAAGATTGCTCAACCGCTCAGTACACATGCGCATCTAGTTACTTTTCGACCGTGGCAGCGGTTACATGCAGCCCTTTGTGACTGCGCTGCCGTCAACACTTCCTATTTTAGGTACGACTATCTGACCACGTCACATATGTATTGTAATTTTCTTTTCTTTTGAGATCCGACATGTAATTTTTAACCTACATCCCACATTGTCTTAAAAAGGTGTCCTTTGCGACATCGAAACCTAGGTTAAGTATTTAAATGTTACTTGCGGCTGAGAGCTGCATTTTCCAAAAAAACTGTTACATTCCATCTTATACTCTCCTTTCAAGACACTGTCCATTCCGTTCAGTTGATTCATAGATAACTGTCCGTAAAGCAAATTTCACCTTTTGTATCACTCGGGGATGAATATATTCAAATATCCACAACTTTCTTGGCTAATTATGTAGTTTCTTCTGGATCAATATGCTCAGTCCTAAATTTCCATTCTTTATTATTTTATATTTTCTTTTTGTTTCATTAATACTTTCATAGACATTGTATGGTAGCCCAATATTTTACTAATTCACTATGTAACATATTTTTCATTTGAGGTGCCAAAAGTGAAAGTGTTTCAGCTCTAGAGTTCCACCCCCCCCCCCCCCACCCCGTATTCTAATAGTTTTCTTAGTGTTAGAAATTTAAGTGGTCACATCAGTGTGTGACACCATTGTGTTCCGTATCTGTGATATTGGTTATACGCAGTGGTGCTCAGCAGGACAGTGGTAAAGTGACGGACTGTCAATCTGAAGATCGCGTGATTGATTCCTGCTCTCAATCCTAGAAGTTTTAGGTATCACTTTTAACTTTGTCCCCCTCTGGCAGTGTCGTTAATGTGAAAAACGCTCAGTACCACCGCGATTCGGAACTCGTATTAAACTGTAGGTCACCTTCGAACTGGCTGTGTAAGTTAGTTTAACGGTCAGAGGAATGTGACTGCATACTCCAAACGGGACCATACCTAGTAAGCACTGTGGCGTTCAATCTTTGGAGTGCTGAATGATTTACACTTACCTTTTCGGGTTACACTGATTGTTGAAACCTTGAATGCTGAGCAGTGTATCCCAGGAAAGTTTGCAATTGCTGTGAAAATGTAGCTTGTGATTACTACTATCCCTTGTAACAAACGTATTAGAAAGTAGTGTTATTGCTTGAAATGTGTGCTTGCAGTGGACTGCTGCTTTACATCTGTTGTTGGAACCGGCTCGATGAATGGCGGGAATTGAAGGCAGCCAATCAGGAGTGGCAGTCAGGCAGCCAGAAAAAACAAGTTTACATTTTATGCTTGCTAAACAAATGGACACAACTAATATCAATGTTCTTACGAGTAACATATTGCAAATTAAATACAATATCAAAGAAAAATTATACATTCTACTTTAGTTGCAGAGGAAATCGCTGGAGAAGTAAGAAGAAATACATCGAGAACCGGTCACTACATGGGTGTAATAGCTTTGGCTCAAAAATCTCGTTTAATTAAAATAAAAAAATTATTACTGAATAAATGTAGTCAATTTACGAAAAACAAACGGTTCCAACCATCTTGTGACTGGTTCTATACGTTCTTTTGCGATTCACAGTGTGATAGCAATTTCCATTCCTCTACAGGTATTGTGTGTTGAAGGACACAGATAATTACTATGTAACATTTTTATTTTCTATAAATAATGAAAATTGACACCAATTTGCTGTAATGACAGTGTTTTTACTTGTGTCGTGGCAAAAGCTGGTAGGGCTAAACGCGCTGTCTTTGTGTCGGATGACAAATATTTTTCGATGTGCGTGGGCGCAGGTGATGCATCTCTCAGAATACTTTTCTGTGTGCCTGGCACGTTGATTAAATCTGGAGAAGTAATTTATCCAAAGTGCGCGATAGAAAAACCAAACAACCGCAGGTTTATAAAGCTTTGCGTAAATTGTTAGAAGATCCAAATGTAAACAAATTTGGTGTCCTTGTAGAGGCATTTAAGAAGCAGTTACACACAAGATCTGCAGACAATGGCGTTTGGACACTATTCCACAGATAGTTGTGGCTTTAGACCTCACCTTTGGGCATATTGTCATCGCCAGAACCTTAACATAAACACAAATACGCATCTTGAAGCCATGCATACGGTCTTCAAATACTGTTGCCTTGATGGCAAAACAAATAACAGACTGGACAGATTGTTGGCGATGTTTATGAAGTTCATGAGAGAGAATTTCCTTAAGACAATTTTACAACTGCTCATAGGCTGAAACAGATCTAGGGACGCCAGTGTGTCCACAAAAATTGACAGAAATGGAGTAACAGCCAATATTATTGGGAAAGAATTTTATATGAAATCCCAAACAGAGGTGGTGTTTCGTACACAGTTCTATTAAAATATCTGGATGCAATCTTGATTGCAGACTTTTATGTCGCGTTTGTGAAATATCTATCCACTCTTTCGCTTGCTGTTGTCCACCGTGGCGATGATATATGGATGCATTCCAATAAGAGAGTGAAACAGGTTTAAAGTACTTGTATTGAAGAGGCATCTGCCATTTTGTCCACAATGAGGAAACAAAACAATGAGAAGAAAGGGAAATGTCAGGGAACAGAGTTAAAGGCCAAAATAGAAGTTCTACGTCAGTGTGGATTCACTGGACAGTGAAACTAAAGGTGCATTGGAAAAGGAAATGGCCATTTAATGTCACAGACTAAATCTGTTCTTAATATGGACAGACTACGTGTCAATAATGAAAAACTGAAAGTGCAACGGACACTTGGAAAGTGTAAAATCCGCCCAACGAGCGCTTTTGGAAACCCGACACTTGCCGTAAAAGCGAATGTTGCAGGTGCACTGGAGCAACCTCATCAAGTGCTAGCTGTACACGTTGCTTTCTGTCACACATATTCAAAGACGTAATTTGATAAGCCCTTTGTTCCGTGTGTTGTCATGGTTTATAGGCCTACTGGGGAAACTCGCCATGTAAAAATTATGAGTAACGCATCGAGCTTGGTACCTCAATGGTGGTGTGGAAACCCAAGCATTGTTAATAAAGAAAATCATTGTAAATTGCTGTTTCCTTTAATTCCTTTATCCCGTTGCATGTTGTTGTTATGGTCTTCAGTCCGGAGACTGGTTCAATGCAGCTCTCCACCCTACTCTATCCTGAGCAAGCCTTTTCATCTCCTCATAAGAACGGCAACCCACATCCACTTGAATCTGCTTACTATATGTGTATCTTGGTCTCCCTCTGCGATTTTTACCCCACACACTTCCCTCCAATGCTAAATTTACCATTCCCCGATGTCTAAGAATGTGTCCTACCAAGCGGTCCCTTCTTTTAGCCAGGGTATGCCAAAAATTCATTTTCTCACCAATTCTGTTCAGTACTTCTTCATTGGTTATGCGATCTACCCACCTAATCTTCAGCATTCTTCTGTAACACCACATTTCAAAAGCCTCTATCCTCTTCCTGTCCGCACTGCTTATCGTCCATGTTTCACTCCCGTACAAGGCAACATTCCACACAAATGCCTTCAGAAAAGACTTCCTTACCCTTAAATTAATATTCGATGTTAGCAAATTTCTCTTTTTCAAAAATGCTTTTCTACCCATTGCCATTCTGCATTTTATATCCTCTGTACTGCGACCATCACATGTTATTTTACTACCCAAGTAACAAAACTCATCTACCACCTTCATTGTTTCGTTACCTAATCTAATTCCTTCAGCGTCGCCTGATTTTCTAAGACTGCATTCCATTATTTTTGTTTTGCTCTTGTTAATGTTCATTTTATACGCTTTCTTCAACACACTGTCCATTCCATTCAACTGCTCTTCCAGGTCCTTTGCTGTCTCTGACAGAATTACAATGTCATCAGCAAAACGCAATGTTTTTATTTCTTCCCCCTGAACTTTAATCCCTATTCCAAATTTTTCCTTGCTTTCCTTCACCGCCTGCTCGATGTACAAATTGAATAACATCGGAGAAAGGCTACAACCCTGTCTTACTCCCTTCCCAACTGATGCTTCCCTTTCATGCCCTTCGAGTCTAATAACTGCGGTCTGGCTTTTGTACAAGTTATAAATAACTCTTCTTTCCCTATATTTTACCCCTGCTGACTTCAGAATTTGAAACAGTGTATTCCAGTCAACATTGTCAAATGCTTTCTCCAAATCTACAAAAGCTAAAAATGTAGGTTTGCCTTTCCTTAATCTATCTTCTAGGATAAGACGTAAAGTGAGTATTGCCTCCCAGGTTCCTATGTTCCTCCTGAATCCAAACTGATCTTCCCCGAGGTCAGCTTCTACCAGCTTTTTCCATTCTCCTGTAGATAATTCGTGTTAAAATTTTGCAACCATGACTTATCAAACTGATGGTTCTGTAATTTTCACACCTGTCTGCGCCTGATTTCTTTGGAATGGGAATTATTACATTTTTCTTAAAATCTGAGGGTATTTCGCCTGTCTCATAAATCCTACTCACCAGTTCAAATAGTCTTGTCATGGCTGGCTCTCCCAGAGACTTTAGTAGCTCTGAGGGTAAGTCATCTACTCCTGGGGCCTTATTCCGACCTAGGTCTTTTAAGGCTCTGTCAAATTCATCTCTCAGTATAGCATCTCCTATTTCATCTTGATCTACTTCCTCTTCCCTTCCTACAACATCGTCTCTAAATTCATTTCCTTTGTAGAGCTGTTCTATGTATTCTTTCCACCTTTCAGCTTTCCCTTCTTTGCTGAGAACTGGTTTCCCATCTGAGTTCTTGATATTTGTAGAGTTGCTTTTTTTGTCCCCAAATGTCTCTTTTATTTTCCTGTAGGCGATATCTACTTTTCCCCTTCTTATACATTCTTCTACAGATTTGCATTTGGCTTCTAGCCACTCCTGCTTAGCCATTTTGCACTTCCTGTCAATCTCATTTTTTAGTCGTCTGTACTCCATTTTGCCTGTTTCATTTACTGCATTTTTACATTTTCTTCTTTCATCAATTAAATTTAGTATTTCCTGTGATATCCAAGGATTTTTTGTAGGTCTTGCCTTTCTACCTATTTTGTCCTCTGCTGCCTTCACTATTTCATCTCTCAATGCTACCCATTCCTCTTCTGCTGTTTTATTTCCCCCTGTTTCTGTCAATTGTTGCCTAAATCTCCCTCTGAAATTCTCCAGAACTTCACTTTCCTTCAATCTATCTAAGTCCCATCTCCTTATTTTCCTACCTTTATGCAGTTTTTTCAGCTTCAGCCTATAGTTCATGACTAACAAGTTATGGTCAGAGTCTATATCTGCCCCTGGGTACGTCTTGCAGTTTATAACCTGGTTCCGGAATCTATGTCTTACCATTATAAAATCTATCTGATACCTTCCGGTGTCTCCTGGTCTCTTCCATGTATACAACCTTCTTTTGTGATTCTTAAACCACGTGTTTGTTACGATTAAATCATGTTCCGTGCAAAATTCTACCAGGCGGCTTCCTCTATCATTCCTCTTGCCCAGTCCATATTCACCTACTATTTTTCCTTCTCTTCCTTTTCCCACTACCGAATTCCAATCTCCCATCACAATTAAGTTTTCCTCTCCCTTAACTATCTGAATAATTTCCTTTAGGTCCTCATATATTTCTTCGATCTCCTCATCATCGGCAGAGCTAGTTGGCATATAAACCTTTACTACTGTTGTCGGTGTTGGCTTCGTATCTATCTTTACAATGATAATGCGATCACTGTGCTGCTCATAGTAGTTTACCCGCATTCCTATTTTCTTATTCATTATCAGTCCTACTCCTGTGATACCCCCAACTGATTTTGTACTTATAATCCTGTACTCACCTGACCAGAAATCCTGTTCATCCTGCCACCGAACTTCACTAATCCCCACTATATCTAACCTCAACCTACCCATTTCCCTTTTTAAATTTTCTAATTTTCCTACTCGATTAAGGGATCTAACATTCCACGCTCCGATCCGTAGAATGCCAGTATTGTCTTTCCTGATGACAACATCCTCCTGAGTAGTCCCCGCCCGGAGATCCGAATGGGGGACTATTTTACCTCCGGAATATTTTACCCAAGAGGATGGCATCATCATATGTTCATACAGTAGAGCTGCATGTCCTCGGGAAAAGTAACGGCTGTAGTTTCCCCTTGCTTTCAGCCGTTCGCAGTAGCTGTTTGGCAAAGCCACATTAGCTGATGTTACAAGGCCAGCTCAGTCAATCATCCAGACTGTTGCCCCTGTAACTACTGAAAAGGCTGCTGCCCCTCTTCAGGAACCACACGTTTGTCTGGCCTCTCCACAGATACCCCTCCACTGTGGTTGCACCTACGGTACGGCTATCTGCATCATTGAGGCACGCAAGCCACCCCACCTCGGCAATGTCTGTGGTTCATAGGGGTGGCCCGTTGCATATAGTTACCAAAATGTAATTCAAATATTGATGATTATTCCATCATTAAATGGACTGTGCACAGTCATTCAAAATTGATTTGCTACTTGTCATAGGTAAAGTATGAGTTTTTACCCATTACGCATATTTACTAATCATTTATTGTAGAGGAAATCAAGGAGTCAAGAAGCAAGAATTGCTTGATGGACATGATAGAAAATTGTATTTTTTACTTAAGCTCGTAAAATTTTAACGCACTGTACTGGTGGCTTTTTCGTCTTACGGCCACATCAGATCTGCGTGCTGTAGCTACTGGCAATGAGTTAATAAATAAAAAAAATAAAAAATAAAAAAAAGGTGGTGAATACATGCGGTTGTCATTAGTTTTAGTAGTTTGGGCAATGATTATTTTTTTAATCCTTTTATAATTTTTATATTCTCCAGTGTGATTAAAAAGGTTTGCACTGAAATGGCTATCAAATGCATATTTTAGTTTGCAACTGGAAATTTATATATGGAAATATAGTTCTTGAAATCCTTCAGAATCAAACCTGACAGTTGTGGTGGCACAAGCATACATATTAGAATGCTCACAAAGGTTGTAAGATAAGTAATTTATTCAGAAAACTTTTTTCATACACGTGTTAAAAATTTACAGAAAAATGCACTACATGAACGACAAACTTATGGAACAAAAATTAGTTTCACTCAGAAATGTACTTTATCGTTATATTGACATATTTGGTACAGTTTCCTTTTATCCCAAAATGTCTGAGGGCAAGAATAATTATATTTAATCTATAATGCGTGTGGTGCATGGGGTCATCAGGATTTCAAAGTTAGGGGAACAGAAATAAAACTGAATTCAGTTTTCAACTCGGGGCTGTAGCAGCCGGAGTTGGAATTTGTGTGCTAGTGTGTTGTCCCTTGTGAATGAATGTGTGTCTTTCCAGAGAAGGCTGTGACCGAAAGCCGTGTGTGTGTGTGTGGGGGGGGGGGGGTGCTTAGTTTTTAAGTTTCAATCAGAGGCTCAACATTCGTCTTTGTAGCGAGTTGCTTGCTATACTCATTATTGTTTAATTAAATTTTAATATTTCAGGAGGAACACACTTTCTAAGAAAGCTGAATTATGACTTTCTAATGTATTTTAGTAATTTACTTGTTAAATATTTTAAAGGAACAAATGTATTACAATCACAAAATTGATATTCAGACGTTCACTGCAACTGATGCATACAAGTGTCAATATATGTCTCTGTAATGTGGTGGTTTCCCGTTGCCTTCCACATCCTAGGCCGTTGACCATCAGCTGGTTCTTCCGCCTTCGGAAATGGTTTGTAATTTCCAGGACAACAGGGTGCCCTGCCCAGCAGATGCTAGGTTGATGACTTATCCCGGTCATTTTTTCGGTCATGAGAAGTATAGGATGATAAATGAAAGACCCCTAGCCCTCGAAACGTAATAGCACCAGGGTCGGAAAGAACGTGGTGGCCGAGGCCAGATAGGAACAATAAAAGTGAGAAGCCTGGCATAAGTAAGTGGAAGCAATGCCAGGACTCAGCTCAGGACCCCATGGTTGCCAGTCACGTACTCACTAGTGAGAATCCCTGGGAGTAGTTTACATACACATAAAAATGACACAACACGTGGAATTAGAGATCGCAAAATGTTATATATAACTGAATTTAAAAACGAGAAAAATGTCACAGTGGGATTTGAATCGACGACTCTGTTTGTGAGGCCAGAACGCCACCGGATGAGCTACAGCGACAGATGGTGCAATCGTTTTTATTATTTGTATTTACGTGTACTTCGCAAAGTTTTTCTTGAATTTTTGCGAGTTGCGTCGAATGGCTTTGGCTGATTGTTATTAATGTGCTGAACTTTATGTACCATAAATATGAAGAAATTCTACAGTCCTAGCCATTAAAATTTCTACACCACGAAGACGACGTGCTACAGACGCGAAATTTAACCGACGGGAAGAAGATGCTGTGATATGCAAATGATTAGCTTTTCAGAGCATTCATACAAGGTTGGCGCCGGTGGCGACATCTACAACGTGCTGACATGAGGAAAGTTTCCAACCGATTTCTCATACACAAGCAGCAGTTGACCGGCGTTGCCTGGTAAAACGTTGTTGTGATACCTCGTGTAAGGAGGAGAAATGCGTACCGTCACGTTTCCGACATTAATAAAGGTCGGATTGTAGCCTATCGCGATTGCGGTTTATCATATCGCGACATTGCTGCTCGCGTTGGTTGTGATCCAATGACTGTTAGCAGAATATGGAATCGGTGGGTTCGGAGGGCCAATACGGAACGCCGTGCTGGATCCCAACGGCCTCGTATCACTAACAGTCGAGATGACAGGCATCTTATCCACATAGCTGTAACGTATCTTGCAGCCACGTCTCGATCCCTGAGTCAACAGATGGGGACGTTTGCAAGACAACAACCATCTGCACGAACAGTTTGACGACGTTTGTAGCAGCATGGACTATCAGCTCGGAGACCATGGCTGCGATTACCCTTGACGCTGCATCAGACAGGAACGCCTGCGATGGTGTACGCAACGACGAACCTGGGTGCACGAATGGCAAAACGTCATTTATTCGGATGAATCCGGGTTCAGTTTACAGCATCATGATGGTCGCATCCTTGTTTGGCGACATCGCGGTGAACGCACATTGGAAGCGTGTATTCGTCATCGCCATACTGGTGTATCACCCGGCGTGATGGTATGGGGTGCCACTGATTGCACGTCTCGGTCACCTCTTGTTCGCATTGACGCCACTTTGAACAGTGGCCGTTACATTTCAGATGTGTTACGACCTGTGGCTCTACCCTACATTCCATCCCTGCGAAACCCTACATTTCAGCAGAATAATGCACGACCGCATGTTGCAGGACCTGTACGGGCCTTTCTGAATATGGAAAATCTTCGACTGCTGCCCTGGCCAGCACATTCTCTATCCCTCTCACCAACTGAAAACGTCTGGTCAATGGTGGCCGAGCAACTGGCTCGTCACAATACGCCAGTCACTACTCTTGATGAACTGTGGTATTGTGTTGAAGCTGCGTGGGCATCTGTACCTGTACACACCATCCAAGCTCTGTTTGACTCAATGCCCAGGCGTATCAAGGCCGTTTTTACGACCAGAGGTGGTTGCTCTGGGTACTGATTTCTCAGGATCTATGCACCCAAATTGCGTGAAAATGTAATCACATGTCACTTCTACTATATTTGTCCCTTGAATACCCGTTTATCATCTTCATTTCTTGTTGGTGTAGCAATTTTCATGGCTAGTAGTGTATTATCCGCAACCCGCATGGTGTCTTTGTAAGTCCAAAATGTATGATGGGATTTTAAATTAACCCTTGTATGTACCCAATGGTAAGACATCTCCTACAATTTTTTTTATCTCAGTAACAAAATTAATTTCAGTTCAATAGCAAAATAATTATGGTTATATACAATTTACCTGCTTAATTAGAAATATATATAAATTGTCGTCAGCCTAATTAAGCATTAATTATCTTAGCTACTGTTTACTGCTTGAATCAGAATGGCAATGGCTTCTATTTGGTAATGAATTGGCACAGACAGGTAGACATAATTTAAATAAAATTCCACGAATTTTGTCAGAAGCAACAGTAGAGGTAAGGCAGGCCAAAACACTTTTCGATTACTATTTAGATATTATTTAAATATGCGAGAAGTTTTTCCACAGTAAAAAGATTTACCAGTATCACAAACAAATTGGGCATAGGTTCCCCTAGATTTGTCACATTCAAGATATTTCATATAAACACTATGGAAACAGAACAACTACTTAATACTTCGCGGATTTTAGTCGCATATAGAACAATAGTTTCTATAGCACCTCTTTAGGAATTTTTCTGCCTGTATAATATGGGAACCCTGAAACTGTAACAGTGCAAAATCTATTACTTATCAAGATTTTCATAATAAGACATTCATAATATATTCACGTAAAACCACTGACGATAATATTTATAAAATGAATGAACTGTGGTTCCACGAACACTTATGTGTCTATTACTTTATGCAAAATCAGGAAACTGTATTGTACTACTGCACTAAATTAGCTCTAATAGCTCTCTATAAGTAAACAGTTATTTTAACAACTGAATGAAACATATTTAGCTGACTTAGCCTTCAACTGAAACTAAGTTACTGAATTACTACCATAGGAGCCAAAAGTAAAATTCTGTAACTGACATTTAATTTACTGCTCAAGGTAAAGAAATCATGAATTTACATGAACTGCACTTTTGATAAACTTTCTTTTAACAGAGTCAAGGATATTCAGATATATAAGGCTAAATAAATGAGGAAAAATCTCAGTTAACACTAATTAGAGTTCATCTAAATTATTATTCAGGAAATAAATAAATGAAATACTGGTCTGCACGCTTTTACAGTACTAGAAAGCATGACCTGTTTTTGAATCCTGAACTGGAGTCGAGTTGCTGCATAATTGCATAACATAAGGCACAAACATTTTCGAACGTGTCTCTTGTAGTATGGCACTGTTTCGAGCAATTGGCATCGTTTAATAATTTATAATGTGCCCAAAGTGTACCGCCCGGTGGAATAATTAGTGTTGCCCCACTCCAGCCTCACTGTTGACTGCACGTTGCTCTCCCGTTTGCCCCTCAGGGGCTCAGCATTAATTTGCTGAGTACGGGCTTGGGGAACCCGGGGTCCTGAGCCGTGGGCTGTGTCGCTCCAACAGTCCGCTACACCGTAAGCTCTGTGCGTGCTTCAACGACCATCGTTCGGCGCGACGGTGGAACGTTGTACGTTTCAGAGCCCGGCTTGGCTTAATCGCCTGGGTCGCGAGGACGGTACAAACCTCTATAAAAAAAAAAAAAAAAAAAAAAAAAAAAAAAAAAAAAAAAACTCAATCTCAAGGTGTGCTACGTGCCGATGAGATGCATGGCTGTTGAGGTTGAACAGCCGCTAGCGAGCAACCTCTGAGGAACCTGCTGCACCTCAGTTGTATAAGGCTTACCCAGGCAAGCGGGGCTCTGCCTGGGTGGACCTTTAGTTCCATAGCTGCTCGTGGGATGAAAATGAAACGAGCTAATAAAAGCGGTCGCGAAAACGGCGTCTCTAAGCGTAATAAAGGAGATTTCAATGCTGCTGGTTATAACCCCCGTTCGTTCCCTTCCTTGGCCACGCCATGGGAGGAACGCAGGGCCTTAAACAGATCCGAACCATACTCGCCGCAATATCTCGTTTGCTCCCGTACTGATGGTGAATCGTTCTCGTCCACCAAACCACAGTTCTTCGTCGACCAGCTCGAAGACAAGTATGGTGAGGTGACGTCTTTCTCCAAAATGAGTGGCGCAGTCTTGATACAGACGGCATCCCCAGCCCAGTCTAAGGCATTTCTTGCCTGTGATAAGCTGGATGATATTCCCGTCTCTGTCACACCCCACAAGACGCTCAACATGGTCCAGCGTCTCAATTATGAGCGGGATCTCCTGTCAGTTAGATGATGAGCTGCCCGCAAACTTGGAATGGAGAGGTGTTCACTTTGTTAGGCGCGTTTATAGGGGACCACAAGATCGTAGGGTCGCCACCGGTGCATTCATCCTGGCCTTCGAAGGCGATACACTGCCCGAGAAGGTCAAGGTAATGGTCTATCGGTGCGACGTTAAGCCGTACGTCCCGCCCCCTATGAGATGCTACAGGTGCTGGAAGTTCGGGCATATGTCGTCCCGATGTACTTCCATCCCTACGTGCAGAGAATGTTGGCGTCCATGACATCCAGACGCTCCGTGCAACCCACCTCCCATATGCGTAAACTGTGGGCAATTACATCTGCCTTGCTCGCCTGACTGTGCTCTCCTGCACAAGGAACGGAAGATCATGGAGATCAAGACTCTGGACCGTCTTACATATTCTGAGGCGAGAAGAAAGTATGAACGTCTCTATCCAGTACGCCTAACTACATCCTTTGCTGCCGTTGTATCTTCACCACCTATTCAGAGTATGACTCGTAAAGTACCGCCTCCCTCTATGGGCCCTAGGGGCCACCACTCTGCTGCTGTTCAATCAATGGGGGGGGGGGGGGCTCCTCCATCCGCTCCTGTAATACCTGCTGTGGGGGCAACCCCCTACAACAATCGGGGACACCAGTCCCCCACCTCCCAGCCGGAGAAGGAACTGCCTCCTCTGGCACCTCTCGCTCAGAAGGGCTCCCTCAGGACAGCCCCTTCCGAGACTTCTCACAGTGCTTCAGAGGATCCTGGCCGGAGGCTCAAGGATCCCCAAACTGTTGGTCGAAGGTCTTCCCGTTCTTCCTCCACTCCTGACGCCACCGAGAAGCCCTCACAGCCCATCCAACCGAAAGGGCAGCGAGAGGGTTAGAATCCAAAGACACGTAGAAAGAAGGAATCCGTGCTGGCTACACAGCCACAGCCTCCCTCATCTTCTAATTCAGAAGATGAGTTAGATATCCTCACATCACCTGAGGATCTCGCACTGACTGATGCACCGGATCCCATGATTCTGGATTCAGCAGAGGCAGACCGGTTGACAGCAGATGTTCCCATGGAATAACCTGCTCTACATCTTTATCATGGCCCATTAGCTCAAAGACACTGTAATTCTCCAGTGGAACTGTGGCGGTTTTTTCTCTCACCTGACTGAGTTGCGTCAACTTTTGAGCATAACACCAGCTCTCTGCATTGCTCTCCAGGAGACCTGGTTTCCAGCAATGGGGACCCCTGCCCTTCGTGGATACAGGGGAAATTATTGTAATCGGCGTGTGTATAACAGAATCTCAGGTGGCGTCTGTGTGTATATCCTTAACTCTGTGTATAGTGAACATGTGCCTCTTCAGACATCATTAGAAGCTGTGGCTGTCAGGGTAAGGATACCACAAGACATAACCATCTGCAGCCTGTATCTTCTGCCAGATGGCGCTGTACCACCACACACACTGGCTACGCTCATCTCGCAGCTCCCGCCGCCTTTTCTACTTCTGGGTGATTTTAACTCCCACAACACCTTGTGCGGTGATGCAGTAGTCAGTGGTCGCGGCAGAGAGGTCGAGGACTTGATATCCCAGCTCGACTTATGTCTTTTAAACACTGGAGCCCCCACGCATTTCAGTGTGGCGCATGGCTCTTTCTCGGCTATTGACCTGTCAGTCTGCAGCCCTAGCCTCTTGCCATCTGTCCATTAGAGGACGCATGACGATCTGTGTGGTAGTGATCACTTTCCTATCTTCATGTCACTACCCCATCGTCGCTGCCCTGGCCGCCTTCCTAGATGGGCCTTAAACAGGGCAAATTGGGATCAATTCGTTCCTGGACCTCTCCCAGATGACTGTATTGACGTGGTGGTTGCGACTGTCACCCAGAACATTTTATCTGCTGCAGAGCACTCAATCCCCCTTTCATCGGGATGCTCCCGGCGAAAGTCAGTGCCTTGGTGGTCGTCGGAAGTCGCAGACGCCATTCGGGACCGTCGGCGTGCTCTTCAGTGCTATAAGCGACACCCGTCACTTGAGAATTTTATCACTTTTAAAAAACTCCGTGCTCGTGCTACCCAGATGATACGGAGGAAAATACAGGAATGCTGGGAACGTTACGTGTCCACCATCGGTTCAAGTACCTCTCCTTCTCAGGTCTGGACGAAGATCCGACGCCTTTTTGGCTACCAGTCCCAGGCAGCAATTCCTGGGATCTCTATCCAAGGGGCTGTATGTACGGATCCAGGCGCTGTCGCCGAGGCTTTTGCCGAGCACTACGCTCGCGCCGTTGCATCCGGAAATTATCAACCTGCCTTCCGCACATTAAAACAGCGAATGGAACGCAAAAACCTCTTTCACCTCACGACACCCTGAGGTATGTAACGCTCCGTTTAGCGAGTGGGAGCTCCTCAGTGCCCTTGCCCACTGCCCTGACACCGCCCCTGGGCCAGACAGACTGCACAATCAGATGTTAAAACATCTATCAGGTAACTCCAAGCGCCAAATTCTTGCAGTATTTAACCGCGTCTGGAGCGACGGTGTCTTTCCATCACAGTGGCATACCAGCACCATCGTCCCAGTGCTCAAGCCGGGTAAAGCCCCGCTAGATGTAGACAGTTATCGGCCCATCAGTCTTACGAACGTTCTATGCAAACTGCTAGAACGCATGGTCAGCCGGCGGTTGTATTGGATCCTTGAATCTCGGGGCCTGCTGGCTCCATGCCAAGGGGGTTTTCGCAAGGGGCGCTCGACCTTGGACAACTTAGTCCATCTTGAGTCTGCCATCCGGACAGTGTTCTCTCGACGTCACCATCTGGTGGCCGTATTTTTTGACTTGTCGAAGGCATATGATACGACCTGGCGACACCACATTTTAAGCACATTACATGGGTGGGGTCTCCAGGACTCATTCCCAATTTTTATCCAAAACTTTTTAGCTGTCCGTACCTTTCATGTTCAAGTTGGTGTGTCCTCTAGCAGCCTGCATGTCCAGGAGAACGGGGTGCCCCAGGGCTCTGTTTTAAGCGTTCCGTTGTTTTTAGTGACCATCAACGGCTTAGCGGCAGCAGTTGGGTCGTCAGTATCCCCTTCATTGTATGCTGACGACTTCTGCATCTATTTTACCTCGTCTAGCATGTGTGTTGCAGAACGACAGGTGCAGGGAGCCATACGTAAGGCGGAGACATGGGCTCTCTCTCATGGGTTCCAATTTTCTGCTGCCAAAATATGCGTTATGCACTTCTGTCGTCGACGGCCAGTCCACCCACATCCAGAGTTGTATCTCGGCCAACTACTCAATGTAGTTGACATGCATCGATTTCTTGGAATGGTCTTTGACGACCGGCTCACATGACAACCGCATATTCGCCAGCTGAAACAGAAATGCTGGCGACACCTCAACGTCCTCCGGTGCCTTAGCAGTATCACTTGGGGTGCAGATCGTAGTACCCTGTTGCGTTGTTATAAAGCCCTTATTCTATCGCGTTTGGACTACGGGAGCAAAGTATATGGTTCCATATCGCCATCGGCGCTGCAGGTGTTGGATCCTATCCACCACTGAGGTGTTAGGCTCACGACAGGGGCTTTCTGAACCAGCCCTGTGGACAGTCTCCTTGTGGAGGATGGGGTGCCTCCATTGCGAATCAGGCGACAGCATCTGCTGGCGAATTACGCAGCCCATGTGTATGGTATCCCCAATCATCCCAACTACCGCCCACTTTTTCCTTACGCCGTACTCCATATCCCACAACGGCGGCTGGGGTCAGGTTTGACAGATAGTTCCCGTGTCCAGTCTCTCCTGAGTGACCTGGGGTCTCTTCCTCTGCCATCTCTGATAAAATTCCAGTCGCGTACGCCACCATGGTGTATTCCTCGACCTGTTGTTCGACTGTACTTGTCGCAGAGCTGTAAACACTCTGTCCACCCTGAGATCCTTCGCCGCCAGTTTCTGTCAATTCTTGACGGGTACCGGGGATCCACGGTCATCTACACGGATGGTTCGTTGGCTGAAGGTCTTGTTGGCTTCGTCTATATACATGCAGGACACAACGAACAGCGCTCCTTACTGAAGGGATACAGTGTGTTCACAGCAGAGCTGGTGGCCATACTTCGTGCACTCGAGCATATTTCTGCCTGCCCTGGGGAGTCCTTCATTTGCAGTGACTCCCTGAGCGGCCTACAGGCGCTCGATCAGTGCTTCCCTCGCCATACTTTGCTTCAGGCCATCCAAGAATCCCTGCATGCCATCGACCGACGTGGGCGGTCAGTGGTCTTTATCTGGACTCCACGACATGTTGGGATCGACGGGAACGAGCTAGCTGATAGGTTAGCAAAGGAGGCTCTCCATAAACCTGCCTTGGCTATAGGTATCACAGTTCATGACCTCCGTTCGCAGTTGCACGGCCGAGTTCTTGGACTGTGGAAAGCAGAATGGCGCTCCCTCCAAACACCCAACAAGTTGCGGGCTATTAAGGAGACCACGCACGTGTGGAGGTCCTCTCTACGGACTCCCCGCAGGGACTCTGTTGTTCTCTGCCGGCTGCGTATCGGCCATACTTGGCTTACGCACGGCCACCTTCTTCGTCGTGAGGATCCTCCCGAGTGTCGATGTGGTGCGCGTCTGACAGTCGCCCACATCGTCTTGGAATGCCCGGATTTAGCCACTCAGAGAAGTAATTTTAATCTCCCTGACGATTTAAAACTTGTTTTAGCTGACAATGCCTTTATGGCTGACACTGTTTCAAATTTTATTCATGTGAGTGGGTTGTACCGATCTATTTGATTTTTAGCACTGTGTTCATTATGTATTCGTTCTCCGCTCGCCTACCGTTTTTAGACAGGTGGTTTTAATGCGCAAAAGTGGGCAGATGCCCTACTATCTTGTCTGTGGTCACTTGGCCAGGACACTCTGGTATCGTCTTTCCACCTTTCTCTTCTTTTATCAGTTTTTACTTTGATTCTTTTACTTCTTGACGTGTTACACCCTTTGCTTGGTGAGTTTTAACACATCGTTTTCTATTACAATGTAGTGCTTTTTATTCTATTCTCTACGGTTGGAACAAGGAACTAATAACCGTAGTCGTTTAGTCCCTTTAAAAATCAAACCATCCATCCATCCATCCTCTCCCGTTTGTCACGACTACTGTTCTGCGCGGTAGTCAGACGCAGACTCCACCCCTCGCCACACTGCGTCTTTTCTTACGCGCCAAAACTTGGCGCCTTCCACGTCATCAACGGGAAAGTGCACTTTCTTTTACTCTTAACATATCTTACACTATGCCCTGCACTTCAACCTGTTTACATAATAAACAATATTATTAAACAATTACTTCTTAAAATTATACACTTAATAATAACACTAGACGATATGGTTTTGGTACATATAACACTTAATTCCATAATATGTGGCTTAAAATGTGAAATTATAAAGTGTCCAACACGTCAGCATTAAAAGTTATGACCTGCAAGTAATATAACATAGTTGAATTTACTGTATAATTTTTAAGTGCTAGGGGTTTGAAAGGAGTGTGACAAAAGTTAGTGTAGTGACCTTTTCTGTTCTTCTCTTTAATATGAACTACTTTTTAAATGTAATGTGTAACACTAGTGTTAAACCATTCAGTCACATACATTTGCTTACTCTTCTTTCTATATTATCTCAAGTCTTTGATTTTTTCTTTTCTTTTTCAGGAACTGATCTGGTTAAGTTCATACGCCAGAAAAGTGTTTTGTAGGCACTGAAAATACAACATGAAGAAAACGCGTATGTAGAAACCATCCCGGTTGATTTTGTTACATATGTAGTGAATTCATGACAAGGAAATAAAGACGACCAATTTATAACTTTCTGAAGACGTTTCATTTATACTTCAAATGCCAACTGGGAGATCAGTATAAAGATTGGGCACCTCACAAAGCTTGCACTAGGTGCAATTCTAAACTAACACAATGGATGAAAGGAAGAAAAGAGCAGTCACCATTTGGCATACCAATGATCTTGCGAGTGCCTCAAAACCATGTTGATGATTGCTATTTTTGTTTGACTAATGTAACTGGCTTTTCATGAAAGAATATTAAGTACATTAACCTACCCTTAGCAATTAGACCTGTTTACCACGGCGAAGACCTGCCAGTTCCAACTCCACCAGTGCGGGAAGAAGTTCCTAATTCTGATCATGAATCTTCAAACGCCGGGGAAGCACAATGTCAATCAAGTGAAGAGGAGCACTTTCCAGAACAAAGACCACATTTAATTACACAAGCAGACTTGAATGACCTAGTTCGTAATTTATACTTATCCAAGGAGCATGCAGAAATTTTATCTTCACGTCTTAAGGAATGGAACATAGTTCATGAAGAAACAAGAATCACTCACTTTAGGCAACGTAATAAAAATCTGATGACATGTTACCGTATGGTGGGCAACGTTTGTGCTCGTAGTGATGCAGTATGATTAATGAAACAGTTAATCATACCATACGATGCTGCTGAGTGGCGCTTGTATATTGACGTTTCCGAAACAAGTCTGAAAGCTGTACATTACATAATGGCAATACGTTTCCATCTGTACCTGTAGGGTACTCTATGACTATGAAAGAGTACTATGTAAATTTATCAGAGATACTTGGAGCTATTAATTATAAGGAAGAAAATTGGAAAATATGTGGTGATCTTAAGGTGATAGGTTTACTGAATGGCCTTCAAAGTGTTGTCACAAAGTATTGCTGTTTCCTTAGTCTTTGTGACAGCAATAGAACAAATAAGTATTACACAATTAAACACGTGAGAAATTGGCTCCAGGGAGATAAATATGAAATATGTACCTTTGGTAGATTTGCAAAATGTTTTCCTTCCCCCACTGGACATTAAGCTCGACCTTATGAAGAATTTTGTCAAGGGAATGGACAAAAATGCTAATGGTGTCATGTATCTATGTGAAGTGTTCTCTAAGTGACGCCAAATTGAAAAAGGGAGTTTTTATTGGGCCACAGATTAGGAAGTTAATGCATGGTAAGAACTACAAAGAAAAATTGTCAGAACTTGCAGCATGGCGTTCTTTAAAGGATGTTGTTGAAGATTCCTAGGAAATAAAAGAGCAGAAAACTGTGACATATTAGTGGGAACTCTTTAAAAGAACTATAACAATCCTGGATACAGAATGTCAGTAAAAATGCACTTCATTTTCATTTAGATTTCTTCCCTACCAATTTTGGCGCTGTTGTTACGAACACGGAGAAAGGTTCCAGCAGGACACCTTGCGAATGGAAAGCCTTTAGATAGAACGTGTCAGTGCTAAGTGACTACTGTTGGGTTTTGAAGCGTGAAGGATATACATACCACAGAAGAACATTGTCATCAAAAGGACTCAACCTTCCACCACCACCACCACCATCCAGAAAATGAATGTTGCAATATATATATATGGGTACCTTACAATGGATTAATACGTTTGGCCGCGGCGGAGCGGCCGAGCGCATTCCGCAGTTAAGTCCCTTAAGCTTAACAAACATTTGATAATACGTTTGTTTCTCATCATACTGAAACAGCTGGACGGATTTGAATGAAATTATACCTCGAATTAATACACGGGCTATCTTTCGTAAGACTACGTAGGTGCATGGCGGAGGGACGTTAAAACAAACATCAAAATTGATTGGCCACCATGAAAGTCAGTACATAAATGTATGTTTTCATGAAGGAGATTTTTATAATATGCAAGCCAGTGAATTTAACATGGTGGAGGGTACCTTGCGACTTTCACACCATTTGACCAATCACCATGAAACTTGGCGCACATGTGTATGTTTTCATATATAGGAGGGAGAAGAGTAGGTGGAGGAGGAGACGGAGAGAAAGGGGAGGGAGGGAGAATGAGAGAGGGGAGATGGTGAAAGGCGATGAACGGAGGGAGGGGGAGGAGGGCGTAAAAGGTACTGAAGGAGATGGGGGAGCAGCAGGTGAACAGAGAGAGCGGAGATAAGATGAACAAAGAGAGAAAGTGAGAAGGGAGGGGAGGAGACGAACAGAGACAAGAAAACAGAAGATTATCAGAGAGAGGAAAGAGAAGGAGAGATGTACTAATTGAAGAGTGGGATAAATAACTACCCGGCCGACGCCGAGCTTCCAGGTAGTACTGCATAAATTTAGTTCAAGTGTTCAAATGTTTGTGAAGCTTATGGGACTTAACTACGGGATCATCAGTCCATAAACTTATAAACTACTTATGAACTAGCTAATATTAAGGACGGCACAAATATCCATGCCCGAGGGGGGGATTCGAACCCCCGACCGTAGTGGGCGTGCAGACCGTGACTGGAGCGCCTCAGTCCCCTCAGCCACATAAATTTAGTGTAGACCACCCTAGTCTCTGTTTTTAGATATAGGCATTAAAAAAATGAACGGTGATGGCAAAAAATTTAACTGCATTTTCAGAATTACGTCCACCATGTTTTATCTCTGCACCTGAACAGCTTTTTTTGTATAGTGTAAGCATAATAACATACAATATCCTTAGAATTCAGTATATATGTTACAAGATATATTATTCTGAAGTACTGTTTAAATATCGACTATGGAACAAACGAGCCATTTATGAAATTGTTAGCAAAAACTGTTAAAAATTGTGCATTAATGTTACAGTGTTCAAATGTTTGTTAAGCTTAAGGGATTTAACTGCAGGGTCATCAGTCCCTAAACTTACAAACTACTTGTAAACTAACTTACACTAAAGACAACACAAATATTCATGCCCGAGGGAGGATTAGACTCCCGACGGGGAACGGCCTAGCGCATCGCACATAGCGCCTCAGTGCGCTCGGCCACTCCGCCGCGCCAATGTTGCAGTGTTAGAGCGTTCACTTGACCATTGCAACCAGTATCGTAGGAAACTGACGTTGCAGGAAGGAAGGAAGCTTAGGGTTTAACGTCCTGTCGGCAGCGTGGTTATTAGAGACGGAGCTTACGCTCGGATTTTCGGGGAAGGATGTGGGAGGAAATCGGCCGTGCCCTTTGAAAGGAACCATCCCGGTATTTGCCTGGAGTGATTTAGGGAAATCACGGAAAACGTAAATCTGAATTGTCGAAGGTGGATTTGAAGCACCATCCTTCCGAATGCGAGTCCAGTGTTTTACCACTGTGCCACCTCGTTCGGTCTGACGTTGCAAGTCTAGATTGTGTGCAAATTCTTCGAAATGGCAACCCCACCACTCGGAAGGCCACAGTTTAACTCGTTTCAAACTCGCTCAGGTGGTTGTGGGCAGCACGTGCGCGCCTCCTTGTCAGGACGCCTGTTTGCTTCAAACGTTGATATCTCTGTGCCTTACGGCTGTAAAAACACTCTGTTAAAGAGCACATACAGCAGTCTGACATCTACGTCACCAAACTGTTGGCGTTTAAACCATTATCAGTACATGTACTATTTCCCAGGTCCACCTGCAGTTATCGGATGGAAATCGACGTCGTCCTGCCAGGTGTAGTAATGTTCCTTGCGGCGGTGGTTTCCCAGCTGGGAACCGCGGGCTGGTGTGAAATGGCAGCAGGTGGCTGTAGTTGTATAATGGTGGCCACTGGAGCGTGCGACCGCGGGGCTCTGCTCACTGGAGCGGCGATGCTATCACCGCTGTGTGCGCAGGCCGCTGAACCCTCGCAATGCCAAACAGCACACACCTGCCCAGTGCCGTCTTCGCGTCATTCGTCACTCTACACATAAGCAACATCCAAATTCCGCACAATTTCTTCTCCAGAGGCAGCTGTCGTGTCGACAGAATGAAAATCACTGCCTCCGAATAATAATACACAGAATATATATATATATATATATATATATATATATATATATATATATATATATAATGTTTTTATTTTTTTCTCTTACCAAAGGTCTGGCTCAACATCGTTTAACCCAGTTAACCCAGGTAGTTTCTTTAGTAATTAGTTCAAAGAAAAATTGTGTGCGGGGTATTATACGAGGGGGAGTTGGAAAAAAAAGTTTCCCCTGTCGACTGTGGTGAGTTGCGTATGAAAGGAAAAACTAATCGCACTGACGTGTTTTATGGCCCACTTTACATTTGCTTGTAATTTCATAATTTTTTGGAAACATTACGGACAAAAACAATAAAAATGTAAATAATACAAAATTAAGGGCGATATGATTACGACTCTATTATTGTGATAATATCTACGCACCCAACACGTAATGTTCTTTCTGGCCGTATTTTAGCAAACAGCAAAAAATGTCTTGTCTTCGTAGTTTGTTCGAAGTTTATTTTCTTTGCTTGTAGTGGTTACGAATGACTATAACCTGGATGGAACGTAGCGTACATTTGACGTTCAGGCGAGTAACTATAGCCAGGATGAAACTCAGCGTACATACGCCATCTTGCTTTCTGTATTTGATGATTTTCTTATTATAACTCAAGCGTTGTCATTTCAAAGCAATGGTGCACAGAAAATTATCAAAAACACTTCGTTCTTAGGACAATGAATTATAATCTAATTTCTAAAACTGCCATGTTAGCAGTTAACACCCGCCATTGACAGTACGAGAATTACGGATTACTCACGCAGCTGTTCGCCATAGCGTAATAGGCGAGGAATTAGTTTATGATGTACGAACATGTTAGAGGGTGGTTCGAAACATGGTGGGGCGCGGTGGCTCAGGGCGCTCGGTCAGAGAGTTGCCGGCATGGTAGCTCAACGCCCTCTGAACGAGAAAACTGAGTCGACGACAAAACGACCAACATAGAACAAAAAAAACCAACTTTCACAAAGTGCCGATCAAAGCGAAGAACCAATGAATGAGAGAGAAAGAAAGATGGTTCAACACCATCTGCAATAAAACACTGAGCAAAATTGTCGACGAACAACCCAGAACGAACATGAACAAACGACCGCAAAGCATCGATCTCCCTGAAGACAAAAAGATGTATATTTAAAAAATATAATCACCGTTAACAAATTTTTCTTTTTGCTTCCTAAAAGGTTTTTGCACACTCTTGTTAACGGAACACAATTATATTCTGCAAGATTCCGAGTTCTTCAAATGTAACAGCGCTTACTCTGAAAAGTGATTTTGTTCTGTTTCGAGAACATTCCATGAAATACATACCAACGAACTGCAAACAGACTTCTTTATCACATGTACATTAACCGGAGAGATACTGTTACAATGACTGTTATAAATGACGTAATGATAGTACTAAATGTTCATATGTTTGTAAATCCATCGGACTTAACTGCTAGGTCATCAGTCCGTAGCTTACAAACTGCTTAAACTAAGGTAAACTAACCTAAGGACAACACAAACACCCATGCCCGAGGGGGGACTTGAACCCCCTACAGCGAACGGCCGCTCGCACCGCAGCACGGCGTCCCAGTGCGCACTGCTAATCCCCCGTGGCAATGATAGTACGTACTGAATTGATGTGGAATTCAGTATTACCACACTTACTCCGTTTGTGATTTTAGCTGTAAAAAAAACGTAATCATGGTTTGAACTTGAATGCTTGCTCTTAATTTTAGAGCAGAACAAAGTAACATGAATGAAGTCATATCTGAACTACAGGAAAGGTAATACTCTACGTTAAAAGCGCCCATATCAACCATTTCAAAGACAAACATTTTAGAAAATGCAATGATTCTAATTAATTACTTTCAATATATTCCAAAAATAGTGAATAATTGCTTAGAAGAAAATTAAATAAACAAGGTGATTTGTTGCAATGTATACACTTCCCTTTCCGTTTCATAAAGGAACTACACTTTCCACAGAAATCTAAGACTTCTTTTATATACGAAATTCCCAGTATCAGCACGTTTTTCAGAATATTCATTATTTCAGTATCCTCCCAGTTTATGTGCATATGCTTCAGAAGACCAATGTTCAATTCGTTGTTACATGTTCAAAAAATAGAATACACACGTTTAGAGGGAGCATTCTTACATATGCACAACTGTAAATATTGAAGAAGGAAACTATTCAACTAATAAGAGTGCCCGAAACCCTTTTAGGCAAAAAAGGAGAAAAAAATGGTTATGGTAGGTTTCGAACCACTGACCATGTGTGTTACAGTCTAGCGTGCTTCTACTACCCTACTTTTTTTGTTCATGGTTCGTGGTTGTTCGTTGAATGGTTGGCTCAGCTTTGTTGTTATTACAGAGGGCGTTTAGCCCCCTAACCGGGCGCGCTGAGCCACGGCGCCCGGCGAACCCTACGACTCACAATTGCAAAGTTAGCTTTTTAATTTCGTACTATTGATGGCAGTTGTTAATTGATACTAATATGGCATTTTTAGACACTAGATTATCATTCTTCTATACTACCATCTCCTAATTTTTTTCTTACTCCTCCTGAAGCAATACATTCGTATTTCTCTCTCTCTCTCTCTCTCTCTCTCTCTCTCTCTCTCTCTCTCTCTCTCTCGCGCGCGCGCGCGCGCGCGTGCGTGCGTGTGTGTGTGTGTGTGTGTGTGTGTGTGTGTGTGTGTAATGGGGTGTTGGTTTGCTTCTCTTGTCCTGCAATCTACTTTTTGGTGGTATAAAGGTACTGTACTTACTTCCTTCATTGTGCCGAAATCCACACGTACGAACATTACTACTCGCACAGTTTATGTGAAAGCAAAATGTGGTCATTATATGTAGCAATAATATGCAGACATGCCAAGTATTACGATTTTCCGTAATTATCACGATTTATAGGCTAAAATTACGGACTTACGGATTCCTCTGCTGAAATTACGGATTTCGCTATTTCATTTACTTTTAGTAGTTTTGCCGCATACTATTTTGTTGCAATATATTCTGTACCTGTATTATTTCAGAAATAGCTTAGTACCTTGATGTCATCTGCCTAGCAGAGACTTTAATTTACACTAAAGTTGTTTACTATAGTGGTGCTTCGCTAACTTCACTACCATGCGTGCACTTGAAGTTAAGCTACGCCGCGACCGGCCGCAGTGGCCGAGCGGTCTGCGGCGCGCCAGTCACGGTTTGCACGCCCGCTGCGGTCAGGGGTTCGAATCCCCCCTCGAACATGGATGTTTGTGCCGTCTTTAGTATAAGGTAGTTCATAAGTAGTTTGTAAGTTTAGGGAACGATGACCTCGCCGTTAAGTCTCTTTAGTTTCACAAACATTTTGAGTTAAGCTACGATGTTAATTTCGTTGTGATTATTTGTCACGAATACTCTACCATCGTTTTTTTATTATCCTCTGAATTTCTCGTGTTCTTTAGTGTTTTTTTAAGAGTCACTGATACGCTTCACACGAACGGTTTTTCAATAAAAAAAAGTGTCGATACGGTTCTAGTTCCCTCGCCGCCTCCTCCTCATCAATTCTCTTATCCCCATTTCGATTAGATTCTTTCAAAAATTGGCATCTCTGAATATGTGAAGAAATTAATTCCCTATTTAGTTTGTCATTGAATATTCATGTGTATAAACTGTCAGTGCAATATAGTGCCTTCGATTTTTAACACACAACATTTCCACAGCTCATAATAATTTGTCTTCTGCGTGTATTCCTGTATCTCCTTCCACCTCGTGTATGTTGCGTACTTTGTTGGTTCAGATGACACTGAATTGGATTGTCCGGTGTGGAAAACCGACACAAGGGCGGGAGTGCTGGTCGCTGATATCTCCACTCCATACCGCATCCAGTGACGCCTTCGTGCTGAGGATCACACGGCGGCCGGTCAGTACCCATTGGGCCATCGAGGCCTGTGTGGGACGGAATTTGATTATGTTTTGTTTCCTCTTTGCGCCTACATAGGAGAGCAAATGTTCAAATGTTTGTAGAGCTTATGGGACTTAACTGCGGGGTCATCAGTCCCTAAACTTACAAACTACTTATCAACTAGCTAATCCTATGACGGCACAAATATCCATGCCCTAGGGGGGATTCGAACCCCCGACCGTAGTGGCCGTGCAGATCGTGACTGGAGCGCCTCAGTCACCTCGGCCACCGTGGCCGGCACATATTAGAGCGTTTGGAATAACGTGTTCGTACATACTATATGAGCTGTAAAAAAAGTAATTTTAACATGAAAATTTTTATTACGTAGTTAAAGTGGTTTATAAAAGAAACTCAGTTTGAGCAGTGTAACTCTTCCGATCGAAATCAGACTTTATACAGTCGCTAAAAACTGACACCCCCATTTTAATGGAGTTGCCCGGTGATAGTCTTACTCTAATAGAATGTGGATGTGGCGTCTTCTAGGAGCCTCTCCATCGTGCGAATTTGGTCTGTGCCATAGGCGTAGGCAGGACTTGATTTCGGAGGAGGGGGGGGGGGGGGGGAGGTGGCAGGTTTCAGGAAACGAAAATCGACGTAGAGTTTTAACAGTACACCAAATAGTATATATACATATATATGCATGCTGGCACCTATGGTAATGAATGAATTGAAAGAAGGTATTTGTGAAGCCCGCTGCATATCTTAACTAACGGATGCTTCAAATCATGGCGCAGTAAAATTATTCTGTTTTCGTTCGGTATTTTTTACCTTATGAACGCGTGAAAATTTTTTTAGAGTTGAGAGAGCAGCCTGGTGAAACATCGGATACCGTTTCGATTATTTGAAGGAGGTATTATTGTGCAGTTTTTTAAATAAGAAAGTTGTGGCTTTCTGTGGAGAAAATGCTAACCGCAATTTTTGAAGAAAGAACAGAAAAGGGCGTAATAATGTTTACGCATAAATGAACCTATTACTCAGAAGCAACTAATTCGGACTGGCTGTCGAGTTCACATAGTTCACAATACGATCAAAACGGTTTCAGATTGTCTCCCATTGGACTATGAATGTAAGTTTGCGAAAATGTACTTTATTATTTATTTATTTATGCATATACAGCGTTCAAGTGAAGCTTTCAAAGAATTCTGTGAGCCCAATGACACAGAGTATCAGAAACTGCTGGGCTACAGCAAAACCAGGTGACTCGCGTTAATACCGGCGCTTGAAATAAGTTGGAATATATTGCAGCCCATTAAGGCTGTTTTTTGAGCATTGATAAATTCCCAAATATTTTAAAATGTTATTCGAAAATCCCACCTTTGAATTATGCTTATACTTTTTGTTTCCACACGCAGTTATTTTCCATTAAACGTAGTTAAAAATTGAAGCATAGTGTGTCTCTGCCGTAGAATCTACAAAGTAAATTAAGTATTTTCGAGATCAACTGGCACATAAAGAATTCGATTTTTCTTTCTCCCACCGTCCGTGATTTAATAAAAAAATTACAAGAAACTAGCGCTGTTGTTGCGGTGTAGAAGCTGCGGCGGCTAACTTTGAGATGAAGGAAAATACTTGGATCAGTGGTGTCACTTCAATTCAAATGTTTGAATAGACAATTCTGACAAAAAATCCCTATGCCGAAAGAATAAATGTGACGAATTTGCTAACTACACCATTTTTTCTTAGTAGCAACCAAATACGGACGTGTTCGATTAGTTTTCGCTTATTTGCAACTACGTCATAGATGAAAAAATCAAGCTGGAACGCTAAAAATGTTGGTACTAAACCGGGTGGAGTTGTTGCTCACACTTTTCCCTGACAACAATCTAAACTGTACGAAAATTCGCGTAATTAGTGACTATGTCTTATGTTTTCCTGGAAGTAATGCACCTATCGAAAGAGTGTTTTCTCTAATGAAGTGACAAAATGCAGTTATATGTAACAGTTTTTAAAGCCATTTTGAATACCAGGACTAACATCAACATATGATGTAATAAGCTACATTCCTTCTTGAAAACTAGTTACTAGACCCGATATTTTTAAACTTCCACCGCGGAAAAATTAATAAAGAAATTCGTCTGCAATCTAATATTGATTAGTTCAAATCGTATATAATGAATTTGTTATATCGTTCTTTTTGAATAAATTATAAACAGTATAACACTTTTTCTTTAATTCTACAAGGGTCTCGCTCTGACAAAAAGTAAATGGTTTAATTACGCTTACTAGCTGTTCCTGTCCTACGCATAATAAGAAACATTAAGAAACGGTAACAGGAGTGAGGCAGTTAGCAGACGGCGTAGGTGTAGGCCCACGCGCGCCTTGCATCAGGTGAACCCCTCACGCAGGGCGGCGACAAACCACATTCCTTTCAGGCGCAGTCTGCACATTGGTTCCAATATTGCGCCAACAGTGGTCAAGGACTACGCCACCCTGGCAACTGCCAAGCTTTGAATAAGCAAACATTACATTGCTTTATTGCGTACAATTTTGTGATCAAACGTCGCTCTCTCCCTCCGTCTCTCGATTCGATTTTTTTTTTCATTGTATTTTTTTCCCGACTTTCAATAGGGGGGGGGGGGAGGGATTAAACCCCTGAAGCCCCTCTCCCTTGGCTACGCCCATGGTCTGTACTATTTTCCTGTGGAATGCGTAGTTCTAGGGATATTTTTATATATCGACACAAATAACGTATCTTATATGTGATACTAAATACACTACTAGCCGTTAAAAGTGCTACACCAAGAAGACATGCAGAGGATAAACGGGTATTCATTGGACAAATATATTATACTGGAACTGACATGTGATTACATTTTCACGCAATTGGGTGCGTAGATCCTGAGAAATCAGTACTCAGAACAACCACCTCTGGCCGTAATAACGGCCTTGTTACGCCTGTGCATTGAGTCAAACAGAGCTTGGATGGCGTGTACAGGTACAGACGCCCGTGCAGATGGTTGTCGTCTTGCAGACGTCTCCATCTGTTGACTCAGGGATCGAGACGTGGCTGTTTCAGCCATGCGGATAAGATGCCTGGCATCTCAACTGCTAGTGATGTGAGGCCGTTGAGATTCGGCACGGCGTTCCGTATTGCCCTCCTGAACCCACAGATTCCATATTCTGCTAACAGTCATTGGATCGCGACCAACGCAAGCAGCAATGTCGCGATACGATAAACCGCAATCGCGATAGGCTACAATCCGACCTTTATCAAAGTTGGAAACGTGATGGTACGCATTTCTCCTCCTTATACGAGGCATTACAATAGTATTTTACCAGGCAACGCCGGTCAACTGCTGTCTGTGTATGAGAAATAGGCTGGAAACTTTCCTCGTGTCAGCACGTTGCAGGTGTCACCACCGGCGCCAACCTTGTGTGAATGCTCTGAAAAGCTAATCATTTGCATATCACAGCATCTTCTTCCTGTCAGTTAATTTTAGCGTCTGTAGCACGTCATCTTCGTGGTGTAGCGATTTTAATGACCAGGAGTGTATAATATACAATGAGATCTTGCCTAAATACGAGACCGGTCAACGGCCTACAATAAAGGGCGTGCAGCCGGCAGTGCAACGGTAAGCAATTACCAGGTGTGTGTGTTTTGATGGAAATTGGCGCCCTCTGGAGTGCATTAACTCGTTGCGACGTGTCAACAGAGCAGCACTTGCGGCGGCGCCAAGTGCCCGGCAAGTTTACACAGGCGGAAGAGCCCAGCCGTAAAAACGTGTGTGCGCATCCTATCACAACAAACAGCAGCTGTGGCGTCTGACGCTGACGGCCGCCGCTCCCTTCACGTTGTATCCCCAAATTATGAAACCGACTCCCAAGAGGCTGTATCGCTGAAGCCAGTGCGTCGAGTGGAAGTTTAGGGCGGGTTAAGATGTCCGTGACACTTCTGGAGACCGATAATCTCGTCTCTAGGTAGCCACACGGATTCTGCAAACAACGATCGCGGAAACCTCAGCTCATTATGCTCATTCACAGTGCCCAAAAAGCAGTAGATACCGGTGCATAGAATGATACCGTGCTCCGTCTCAACAAAAATGGTTTTATGAGGTTCCGCACTGTTATCTAACAAAGGACCAGCGTATGGAATCTCAGATCAGCGGTGTTATTAGACTAAAAACTTCCTAACAAATGGAGATCATCTCATATTTATCAATGAAGAGAAACCTTCAGACGCAAAAATAACTTTTAGCGTAACTCAACAAAGTGTTAAAAGACCATTATCCTTCACCGTCTGTATAAATGACATAGTGGTTAACATCGTAAGCCCTATGAGACTGTTCGCATATAATGTTGTTGTTATTGTTTTTATTGTTGTTGCTGTTGGGGTCTTCAGTCCGCAGACTGGTTTGATGCAACTCTCCACGCTACCCTGTCCTGTGCATTCCTCTTCATCTGAGAATAAGAACGGGAACGCACAGCCTTTTGAATCTGCTTACTGTATTCGTCCCTCGGTCTCCCTCTCCTATTTTCTACCCCACACACTTCCTTCCAATGCTAAGCTGACGATTCTTTGATATCTCAGAATGTGTCCCACCAACCTATCCCTTCTCTTAGTCAGGATATGACACAAACTCCTTTTCTCCCCAATTTTTTTGAGCGCCTCCTCATTAGTTAAGTGATTTACCCATCTTATCTTCATCATTCGTCTGTAGCAGTGGCGTAACTATGGGGGGGGGGGAATGAGGGGGATAGAAACCCTCCCCCCAGAACCAGAAAAGAAAGAAAAGAGAGAGAGAGAGAGAGTATAGAAAAAGAAATCGTATAACAGCAATCTGGTAAAGGTAAAGATTGGAAACTTGAGGTGTTTTACCATAAGCTTTCATTGGAAGGGAGTGAATTAGTTTCTTCAACGGGAGTGGTAGATGGTAGTCTGTCTGGAAACTGACTAGAATTTTGCTCGTCAAGCAGATCTATCCCCCCCCCCCCCCTCCCCAAAGCCAAGTCCTAGTTACGCCACTGGTCTGTATCACCACATTTCGAAAGCTCCTATCATCTTTTTGTCTGTACTCCTTATCGTCCACGTTTCACTCCCATACAATGCTACACTCCAGACAAATGCTTTCAAAATGGACTTCCTGACATTTAAATTAATATTGGATGTCAACAAGTTTCGCTTCTTCAGAAGCGCTTTTCTTCCCATAGCCATTCTACATTTTATATCTTCTTTACTTCGGCAATCAGAAGTTATTTTGCTACCCAAATTACAGAACTCTTCTACTACTTTTATTGTCTCATTACCTAATTTAACTCCTTCAGCATCAGCTGATTTTCTGGCACTGCATTCCGTTTCCCTTGCTTTATTATTGTTAATGTTCATCTTATACCTTCACTTCAAGACACTGTCCACTTCAGCTCCTTTCCTGCCCCTCATAGAATTGCTGTCAGCAAACCGTAAGGTTTTTATTTCTTATCCCTGAACTTTAAATCCTTCTCCAAATTTTTCGTTGCATTCCTTCACAACGTGGTCAATGTTCAGATTGAACGACTTTGGGGAAAGACTATACAAAAATTCACAGCAATTACAAAATTGTAGCTTAATGCAAGATGATCTGCATCGGAATGACTCTTGGTGCAGGGATTTACAGTTGAGTTTGGACAATAAAAGTTATGAATAAGCAGAAACACCCTTATTGTTTGATTAATCGACTGCAGACAAGTGCTAAACGCATTAATATCCGTTAAATAATAGAGATTATGCATAAGGATCGATTTTAAGAGAAACAACCTAATAAAAAAACTACACGACGCAAATGTCAGACAGATTCTTTGGAAGAATTTTGGGAAACTGTTAACCACCCATGATAGAGGAAGCCAATAAAACCCTCGTTCATCCTATATTTGAATATCAATCGCCCGTACAAGAAATAATATTAGAGGAACTAGGGAATATCCAAAGAAAAGCAGCGAGTTTTATGGCAGATTGGTGTAGTAAGAGTGAAGGCATCACGAAGATGCTCGTGCAACTTCAGTGGCAGACGTTACCGTGGCGGAGTCGTGTATCACGGTGATTTTTACTCTTACAGTTCGAGCATACCTTCCCAGAAGTGTCAAACAACATATTGCTCTCTCCCCACACGTAGATCTCGCCGTATGAATGTAACAATATGAACTCACTTGGATTCTTGCCTGCAACCCTTCCCACGGACCATTCGCGAAGTACCCCCCGCCACAGCTTGCCATTTTAAGTTGGTTGATGCTCTCTGTAATGAAACCGAATCCGTTGTATGCTTTGTGATCTTACATTTACTCTACATTTAGCGCAATGATCACAAAGACAAGAGAAATTAGGGCTCGTACGGAGGCATGTAGGCATTCTTTTTTTTCCTCCTTCCATTTGGGAGTGGAATAGGAAAGTAGTGGTACAGTGGTACAGTGTACCCTCCGCCATGCACCTTACGGTGCATTGCGGAGTATGTATGTAGATGTAGATCCTAGTAGCAGGTGAGGCCCGCCACAGCTTCTTTCCTGGCGGAATGCAGACAACCTCTTTTCCAGTACCGATCCAGTTAAAAAAAATGTTCAAATGTTTGTAGAACTTATGGGACTTAACTACGGGGTCATCAGTACCTAAGCTTACAAACTACTTGTGAACTAGCTAATACTAAGGACGGCACAAATATCCATGCCGAGGGGGGATTCGAACCCCCGACCGTAGTGGCCGTGCAGACTGTGACCGGCGCGTCGCAGAACGCTCGGCCACCGCGACCGGCAGTTTCAATCTGTCAGCAAATTTAATATCAGTGCACACTTTACCGCAGTGCGAAAAATACATTCTACTTAACAAGTACTTTATATCTCTTGGTGATACCATGGGATTGTCAGGGTCAGTAAATAATGCCCTTAAATATCTGAAACTAGCATTTACAAATAACTTCAGGTACATGATATGCCACTCACTCCACCACAAGAAATAACTTCCATTATAAAATATTTATGAACGAAGCATTCTAATGGTTACGATGAAATATTAACAAAGTTAATTAAGGCGTGTTCTTGTGAGTTTAGTACATTTTTAAGTTATATAACCATTCTGTTATAACTGGGACATTTCCCTATTGCCTAAAATATGCGGATTTTAAACTTCTATTCAAGAAAGCGGATAAAATATTTCATCAAACTATAGACCGATTTCAATCTTGACAGCATTCTCAAAAATTTTAGAAGAGGTAATGTGATGGCAGCTTCTCAACCACCTGACCACAAATAACTTTCTATCCAGAACACAGTTTGGATTTCGGAAGGGTTCCGATATCGAGAAGGCTGCTTACACCTATAGTGAGAATGTACTTAATTCATTAGATAATAAATTACAAGCAGCAGGCGTTTTCTGTGATTTTTCAAAGGCATTTGATTCTATGAACCACCACATCCTCTTCAGTAAGTTAGAATTATATGATTTAATGAGGAGTTCTGCAAAATGGTTCAAATTGTACCTCGCTAACAGGAAACAAAGGGTGTCAGTGCAAGTGACTAGTGAATTTACCCAACAGTCATCATCGGTTTGGGAAGAAATTACATGTGGTGTCCCATAAGGATCCATTACTTTTTCTTGTACATTAATGTCCTCTAATCAGTTACACTACCAGAAGCAAAGTTCGTTTTGTTTGCAAATGATACAAGTATTGCAATAAATAGCATGTCGAGCATAGTTGTAGAAAGGTCTGCAGTGATATTCTCATGAACACTAATAAATGGTTTAAAGCCAACTCATTGACATTAAACTTTGAAAAGACTCACTATATGCTGTTCAGAACATGTAAGAGGTTTCCATCCAGCTTATGGATAAAGTATGAAGAAGAGCATATAGAAGAGTTGTATTACATTCATCGGATTACAGCTTGATAATAAATTCAGTTGGGAAGAGCACACCACAGAACTGCATACGATGGCGCCCCAGTAATGAGTGGCAGTCACAGTGGCGTGCAAACAATGATGCAGAGCGCTTGCCCACATGGCAAGTACGTTCACTGCTATGCCCACCAATTGAATTTGGTTCTTCAGAATGCTTGCAGCAAAAACAAAGTCGATAAGGTTGTTCTTAGCAAATATTGCTGGCTTTACAACGTTTTCTTCTTCATCTCCCAAGCGAAGTGATTTGTTAGAGACGGTCTGCAACCAGAGATTTTCCTTCAGTCTCTTCAACTAGATGGAACTTCCAGTCCGCATTGTAAATACTGTCAAAGAAAACAAACTGCACTTATTGGAATGTTTCCTAAAGATTGAAGAAGAGGATTTCTGGGATGATGTTACAATAAGAGAAGCATTTGCCTTAAGAAATTTACTTCACCATCCACACTTTGTTCCTCCTAATTTTTATGCTATCATTAAACACATTGATATTTCCCATAACACAGTTCAGATGCAGAGTGAAAATGCAATTACCATATCCAGTGCATTACATAATTTTCAGTGTGCTGTATCTGAAATACGAGAGAACATTCAATGGTTTGGAGTTTTTGATGATGAATGTATTGCTCCTCCAAGAAAACGTTCCAAATGTAGCAGTGAACTTCATCTGACAACAGATTCCAAAGAAGCGTGTGGCATTATGACCAACCAACAGAAAGGAAGTTTTCAAAACTTTCATGTATTTAACAGCTTCGAAATCATTGATACAAAAAAGTAAGTTGGCTTCTTTTAGAGAATATTTCCCAGCCACTTTGGTCAATACGTTTTCATTAAACTACAGTCTATTTGCTTCTATAAATTGAAAAATGAACTGTCAGTGATGTATCGCAATGATACATTTAGAAGCATTACATAGGTTTGTGAGCTGTTTACTATCTTTGTGGACCATTCCTTTGAAGAATCATTCACTGAAGTGCACAAAACATTAAAAATTCCGCTAACTACACCAATTTCAACAGCAGAAGTAGAGCGCGGTTTCAGCACCTTAAAAAGAATCAAAACCTTCCTCAGGAACAGTATGAGTCAGGAAAGGCTGAACTCACTGGCTGTTTGTACCATTCACAAGGAGGAAATCAGTGATATTCCAAACTTCAACAACAGAGTAATTGACAAGTTTGCCACTCAGAAGAACAGCCTTGCAGATTTACTGTACAAATAACCTGTCAGAACACAGACCTCATTAGTTAACGTACTAGTTAGGTAAAATACACATAAAACTGCTCCTAGCCAAAGTTTTTCCCAGAGTTTTTTCATTGGCCGTAAGGCAAAAGCTGGGAGGGTCCCTGTTGTCTCTGGTGCTTTTCTAAAGGGAAATAAGTCGCATACGTCCTTTCACAGTTCATTTTTATTTTGATATCACAATCAGTACACAGAAGAACACCTACAAGTACAAACTTCAGCATGACAAGAGCTGGTGAACTTCGGTTCGAATCCAAACAGCTCCAAGCCCCCAAGTTCTTCAATAAATTGTCACCACAGCATAAACTCAGACACCCACAAAAGTACACGGCAAACCAGCGGAGCTGGTGGACCAGACCAACTACAATATTACACATACATAACCCCCACCCCCAATAATAACAAAAAAATTTATTGCACGTCTGTATAAATTTTATTAGGTATTACGTGGATTATATTAGTTACTGCATAATTAGCATATTTAATATCATTCGAATGTGTTTAAATGATGGTTACATAAGGAAGGTTACATAAGGAACACTTCAGACTGATTCCATTATAGTGGGTAGTAACTTTTTGTCTGGGCCCCACCAAGGAAACATAGCACGAGCCGTCACTGATTCCTGAAATGTAAATAGTAGTTGTCACAGGAAAAGACTGGAGCATTATTACAATAGCTGTTCTGTTGAACCCTGAAAAAAAATACAATAGAGAATAATTTCGGTACTTCAGTTACCTCATACATGATACTCAATCAGTTCAACATGGAATCATTGTGAAAGTGAAACGTCATAATAGTATCATTGACATTAAGCTTTGAATCGTCCTTGAAAGAGGAAAAGAAAGAAAAATACTTTTCTTCTTACTGAATTTATGAAGCACTATTACGCATCCCTCTCTTGGTTCAAGGACTATGAAATTGAAGTGAATGGTAGTGGAATGAATAGTGTTAATCAGTACATCACTGACACGTCACTACACTGAGCATTCTTGCGCTTTATACACAGTTCACTTTCGCTGCAGCTTTACTGGTGTGCGCAGTGAGACTCGTAAACACAATATAATTTAAACATAGTGTCACAGTGACTGTTGAGTGTTGTACTCCAAAAGCCAGCAGGGAATCCATGGATGATTACGAAAATTCTGAGGCATGACTCTTCAGGCATATCTCGGGAATGGTACATATGAGTAAGTAGTGTGAAATGCATGCCAAATAGTGAAGGATAAGTAAGGCATAAGCAAGAAATTTGGGTAATTTCACATTTCTTTGCTATATGTACTTTTGTAATGATGTTCTAAGGGAAGGAAATTGTACTCAGGTAGCTTTGCAAAGTAAAGCTACCTGAGTCAGTTATAAAAATAGAGGTACTTCATATTTATATGGAACAAAATCGAGGTATTTTAAAAGAGGCAATAGGTCTTGCTGAGTAAAAGTCGGAAGACTACGACATTCCAATAGAAAGACAAATTCGTCGTAAAAAAAACGAATGGCTGGTGACCAGACCATCTATGAAGAACTCTCATTGAGAGCAAAACGACAAATATGTTGGAATGTCTTGACTGATTTAGTACTAAACTCCGAACAAGATAAAAGTCAATGAAAGATGTCGCCTCATTATTCGAGGTTGTGCAGCCAAATAGGCCTGTAGCTCGTGCAGGAAGTCGTGGCCCATGCACAGAAACGCATTCTCGAGTTGTCGCAGGGCGTGTCCATTCCTTTGTTTCTGAGGGGCGGCCGGCTAAGTTGCCCCCTCTAAACCACTGTCCTTCGCTCTCCACGTTGTTCCTTAAAGGGTATATTACACGGAGCGTATTTGGTCACTAGTAGCTGGCTTCTGTTGTCGTTCGGCGTATAGGCGAATAGCGAATGAATACGCTGACACAATGACATGCAGCGACTTCAGATGCTAGCGTCTTCGTAAAAACAATTGAAACACGACGTAGCATATGACACTGTTTTGGAGGTTAGGTGATACCAAACAGTTCTGTTTCCCACCAAGCAAAATATGAAGTGGAATTGTAATCAAAGTTCTGTAAATTTATCAGTTTTCCAGTATTATAGGACATTAAAATGATTATTTAGATACTACACTTAGACACTCAGTTTAACCAACTATTTAACGAATTAAAGACTGTAGGTCTCTTGGGGGATATTGTTTTAAAACCTCTAAAATTGCGTCCAGTACTTGTGGGGAATATAGTTGGAGGTAGAAGATTCGGGTATTCGAAACAGGTATTAAAGTGTTTTGACGCTATCACCTGTTGCCAAATAACGCAGTGTAACTTCCAGTTTTTTCCTTGCGAGATCGCCTTCCTCATGAAGATATTCTGTTTCATTATTTTATCCCCTACCATTTGCAGCAATGTATCGAAACTTTCTGATGATATCCTCATTATATTTGTGTAGGCAGAAGGATCTTCACACGATAATTCTCTCAATAGATATGCAGAAGCACCACATTTATCCCTCATCGCAATCCACCTTCTTATCCATTTTCTTTTATTTTTTTCCTGCTTTTCCGTTTTGCTTCTGGTAGATTGTTCTTTTAAGACTGTTGCGAGATACAATCGACTGGTTCAAATGTTTGTATAGTCTATGGGACTTAACTACGGGGTCATCAGTCCATAAACTTACAAACTACTTATGAACTAGCTAATACGAAGGACGGCACAAATATCCATGCCCGAGGGGGGGATTGGAACCCCCGACCGTAGCGGCCATGCAGACCGTGACTGGAGCGCCTGTCCCCTCGGCCACACTGGACTGGTGGCTACTTTATACGCTCTTGTATATGAAAAGGGGCGACCAACACTTGAAAGCGACCAAAAACGCCAGCGTCTAAAGTAGTCCAACCTTCAACTTCAGGCGCTCGCGTTTCGGAGCAGCGACTTTGTTTGCTGTCATTGTTGACACGGAGCGAATTTAGCAGCTGCGTCCAAATACTCTAGCGACTAGCGACCAAATACGCTCCGTGTAATGTACCCTTACGATGCTAGCAGTTACTCTGAGGCAACACGCAACTGAGGCGGCCGCCCCTCCTAAACACAGGAATGGACTCGCCCTGCGCCCAAGTTGAGAAGGCAGGGGCCTCAACTTTCTGCGCGAGCTATATCTTGTTTTTGACAAACAACTAGGAGCTGAAATTAGCTGTGTCAAAATTTACTGGCTTTTATGATGAAGTATCAGAAGCAGAAGTCCTCTTCGAAATTCCAAGGCCGAGAAGACATTTGAAAGCTGCAGGTGTTAGTTTCCAATTGCGTGTGTCTAGACTTCTTAAACTTCATTGTGAAATGGAATTTTACAAGCTCTCTTCCAAACCTTACGCTCTCTCTTGACGATTTGCGCATCACTTGCTTCGTGTGAGAGGAGCTTTAGTAAATTGAAATTAATTAAAAACTATTTGCGATCCACAATGAGCAAGACGAAATGTTCAAATGGTTGTACAGTTTATGGGACTTAACTACAGGGTCATCAGTCCCTAAACTTACAAACTACTTATGAACTAACTAATACTAAGGACGACACAAATATCCATGCCCGAGGGGGGATTAGAACCCCCGACCGTAGTGGCCGTGCAGACTGTAACTGGCGCGCCACAGAACGCTCGGCCACCGCGGCCGGCTGAGCAAGACGAGGCTAAATAATCTTGCCATATTAACTATCGAACGTGAGGCAACACAAAACATTAATTTTTAAGAAGTGATTTCTGAGTTCACAACTGTTAACACTAGAAAGAAATTATAAGTGTATATCTTCCTTCAGTAGTTAGTACTCTGCAGATTTATAACTAATGTGTTGTATATGATACTGTTTCATAACGTATAATGCGTAATAAAAGAATATTAATGTATTATAAATTGCAGTTTGATGATTAATTACTTTCTTTTGTATTAAAATCATTCTTGTAATGTATCTAGTATTACTTATTTTAAAACTTTTTTCGTGGAATGACACCGCCGAGAACCGCCCCGGGTGCCACCCTCGCTAGACACGCCACTGACATAGGGGAAAGGAAGCTCATTAGGTTATTAAATTCATTCGTACCATACATTGAGAGACGACATAATATTTCTTAATTGACGACATATCTTATGAACCCTATTATGTTGTAACAAACAGAATCGTCTGAATCACAGTTTTTATTACCGTCTACTAGTTTATCTTCAGGTAGTGGTATTCTGGATGTCAATATTGGCCAATTGCGCTTCGCACAGACCTGGAGACAATTTCCACTGCAGATTGAAACCGGTAGTCGATAAGAAAAAGTTCTGATTCACTTGGTGTTTCTCTGTTGTAATCAGGGCTGTAACCACGGGGAGGTATGTGTGAAGGGGGTCGATTCCCCCACCCCCGTGAAATAATCTACAAAGAACTTTATATGTTGTATCACATTTTTACGGAATTTTAAGTCTCCTTGTTGCTTGTTTTGAGGCTTCAGTTTGATCCGAGAGAAGTCTAAGTGAAGGAAGTATATGACCTTCAATACTACATGGCTCTCAGAAGAGCCAAAAGACCTGTTACACCCATTTTGGCCTGCTGGAGCACTTTTTACTTTTGGCCAGGTTTCCTTTGTGCGCCGGACTTACACATCTGCCCTTTGCCAAAGTAGCTTATGTCAATTGATTCTCTCAGTTGCGGCCCATACAGTCGTTAGAAGATTCCTCATTTGTCTTTGCATGAAACCAACCAAAAACACTTTCGAAAAAATTAAAAAAGCTGTACATTCAAGTTGCATACCTACACTAAAAGTTTTAAACATTTCACTAAATACTGCAGTATGAGCGTATGTAGGATGTCAAATTCTTATTATTTATGAATGGAGCTGTAACAGGAACCTGACATCCACTCAGGATCTCCGGAAGAAGGGAACAGCGAAAGAGGGAAAAGAAAATTGGTAGAAAAAATGTGATTACGACGCGGGGATTGCAAATCGATCGTCCCTGGTGGGAGTCACACCAGGAATACTGCTGTTGCCCGCAAGTTGTTTCAGGTGGCACTGGATATTACAGAGATACGTATTCGTCATTTCATAGCTGTCAATTATCTCGTGAATCAACACTTTACAATAGTATTCTTGCAACGTGACTAACATGAGACGCCTTTTGCTCATGTGCTTGGATCCGAACGACACAATTCTTAGAACAACGCTCGATCATACAAACAACAGTTGTCTGTGTCATTTCCATGCAAAACATTTCATTCTACCGCAAGCGATATTTTCATAGATAGAAATGTTCAAATGTTTGTAAATCTATAGGACTTAACAACAACGGTTATAAGAAGCTTATAAACCACATTAACTTAAGGGCAACACACATACATCAGTGACCGAGGGAGGACTCGAACCTCCGACGGGGAGCAAACGCACGCTCCTCAGCAAAGCGCCATACAGCGCGCGGCAATTCCACCGCGGCTTAATAGAGAGAAACAAAGCAACACGATGTCAACAACATAGAAGTTATACGTAATTTATTGTTGATATTCTTCTTTGAGTATTAGTGATGCTCAGCAGTGAGAGTATCAGCGATATAATATGTGAATTAACGACTTTAGTATATTTTTTTTTCTTTTTGCTCTGTTGACTGAAAACAACTCTGCTTAAAGTAATTACAATAGCGAAAACAAACATCCTACACACCTGGTAGTGCATATATTAGTTCTCAAAGTGCAGATGCGGGATTTCGATGAAGTGCTTAAAACAAAGTGAAGGAACAGAACATGCACACCTCATTAAAGCCACGTTTTTACATTCAAAACCAAATTCGCGTCAAACAGTGCAATATTAGAAGTCATACCAATTACATTTTCAAATGTTGATAGCATATTGCCGTATAGGCTTACAGTTTTATGCAGAAAGTTGAATATAAAAACTTAACTGAGGTGTGCACAAGGCCTGGGAATACCCCAAAAGCATCAGTGAGCTACTTCTAGCGTGAAGTAAGCAATTTACACACCGTGGGTTAAACGCCTATTTGGGTCGTCAGTGAAAGCGCAAAACAGGGATTCGTTGGGTCACACTACACACTTCCAGCAAGTTACGGTCCACTCTGTGTTTTTTAACCGTTCAGAATGTGCAACTCCACGTAGGGCTGTCATCAATCGTCTGTTACGAGGTACCTGACTCTAAATGCCCTTTACAGCCAGTTCGATCGTAAATTGTTTAAAATAGTCCTTAGTGAAGTATCAGTAATAATTCCTTGTCGGTTTGAAACAACTTGTCACCAATAAGGCGTGACATTCGCCTTGGGTCCCTGTCGGTGAGTATCACTCTTCTCAGACTATCTACATGATTTAGATATGTCTACAGCTACATACATACTCCGCAATCCACGCAAAGGTGCGTGGCGGATGGTACCTATACCACTACTAGTTACTTGCTTTCCTGTTCCACTCCCATATAGGTATAGGGAAAACGAATGCTTGTATGTATCCGTACGATCCGTAATCTCTCTCACCTTATCCTTGTGGTCTTTACGCGAGCTTTTGGCGGCAGTAGAATCGTTTTGCAGTCCGCCTCAGATTCCGGCCCTCTGGATTTCTTTAGCAGTGCTTCTCGAAAAGAATGGCGCCTTCCCTCCAGCGACTCCCAATTGAGTTCCCGAAGCATTTCAGTAACACTCGGGCATTGATCGACTCTACAGTTACAAACCTAGCTGCCCGCCTATGAACTGCCTCTATGTCCTCCTTGAAACGGATCTGGTGGGGATCCCAAACACTTGAACAACACTCAAGACGGGGTCGTACAAGCGTTTTATATGCGGTCTCATTTATAGACGAATCACACTTTCCCAAAATTCTTCCAATAAACTGAAGTCGATCATTCTTCCCCACGACTGTCCTTATATGCTCGTTCCATTTCACATTGCTGTTGAGTGTTACGCCTAGGTATTTAATTGATGCGACTCGTCAAGCACCACACTACTAATACTATATTCGAAAATTGCGGGATTGTTTCTCGTACTACACTCAAACCAAGCCAGGTAAATCATGTGAGCCGGCCGCGGTGGCCGAGGGGACTGAGGCGCTCCAGTCACGGTCCGCACGGCCACTACGGTCGGGGGTTCGAATCCCCCCTCGGGCATGGATATTTGTGCCGTCCTTAGTTGTAGGTAGTTGATAAGTAGTTTGTAAGTTTAGGGACTGATGACCCCGTAGTTAAGTCCCTTAAGCTTAACAAACATTTGAACATTTGAAATCATGTGACATCACTCCACCAACTCATTGGGAAGGTGGAGAAAGCACTACACTTCCAGGAAATAGCATCTTCCTGGATATCGAGGGGGCTTTTAGCAATACGGCCTTCGATTCCGTGGTTCGGGTAGCAAAGGTGTATGACCTAGAGACCGCTATATGTAGGTTGACTAGGGCCATGCTCAGTGGAAAAAAGGTGGAGGCTAACACGTTGAATGAAAAAATGGTAATCAACACCACTAGTGGTTGCCTGCAAGGAGTAGTCCTGTGTGAACAAACTCATTGGAGAACTAAACTCTAGACAGTACTTTTGCCAAGGATACGCAGACGACCTTGTCACAGTAATACTTGGCAAATTTGTTATCATAGGAATATGGCACAAGGTGCGTTGGACATTGTGCAAGACTGGTGCAGTAAACAAGATCTGGGGATTAGTCCTAAGAAGACTGTTGTTGTACCATTTACGAAGAAGCGTATCCAACATACAAGTTGGAATTTAAAGCCCTTCGATGAAGCTCTACCTGCGACGGAGACAGTGAAATATCCAGGGGTTACCTTAGATGAGAAACTAACATTTACCCCTCACATTAGGAGTATTTGCTCCAAGCTGAAAGGTACTCTGGTGATTACCAGGAGAGCTTGCGTCAAAAACTGGGGCCTGAGCCCCAAGGGTATCCCCTGCATATACATCACGGGTCGTGTGGTGTAAGAAGGTATAACAGCAGGTTGCTGCTAAGGAGCTTGGTAAGGTGCAGAGATTAGCCTGCTTAGCCATAACAGGTGGAATTAGCAGCACACTAAATCATGCTGGATATGCCCCCATTACACATTTAGATCAAGATGGAGGCAACGGCTCAAATCTGGCAAAAACTGGATCTCATTGGGATATCCAGATCACACACTAAAATAGTGAATGAGGTAAATATAGGAAAGGTTGGGGAAATGCCAGCCGACTATATTATAACCCCATACTGCTTCAACAAGCTTTTCAATATAATAATTGGAAGCAGGGAGCATTGGGAGAAAACAGTTCGACACCGTACAGGGGACATTGTTTAGTTCACTGACGGGTCGAAATCAGACCAAGGCGTTGGGGGCCGGGATATACGGGGTGCAGCCAAGACTAGAGGGTATCCTCTCTCTAGGCAAACTGGCGTCAGTATTTCAGGCCGAAATCACTGCCATGAGGGCGTGTGTAGAGGAAAATTGGCGTAGGTGCTACAAATACCGTAGTATTTACATTTATTTAGACAGTCAGGCAGCCCTGAAATCACTGGCAGCTCCTGCAACAAGATATAAAATTGTTGCAGAATGTCACAAGGTTCTGGTGGAGCTAGGAGAAAGCAATGAGGTAATCCTACTGTGGGTCCATGGCCATTCTGGGATCAGTGGCAATGAACAAGCCGAAAGATTATCCAGGATGGGGACAGAGACTCCATTTATTGGACCGGAACCGATCCTGACAATCACTAATGCAACAATCAGATTGGAGCACGTAACTGGCTCAGAAGACAGCACGTTGACTATTGGACCAAGGTCTACAAACAAAACCATGTTAAGGTAATGATGCCTAAGCCATGTTTTAAAGGAAGCTGTGTAATCCTGGGCTTGAACAAGAAGGAGATTAAACTCATGGTTGGATTGTTGTCAGGCCATGGGAACTTCAAAAAATACCTACATACAATGGGAATACCACACGAGGACTCTAAATGCAGGATCTGTGATGACGGCAATGAAACCGTATCACAATCTTCGAATGCATTGCATTGGAGAGCAAGAGGCACAGAACATTCGGTATAACCAGACCCGAAAAGATTGTGTCTACTAAAGAAATGGTAAAGGGATTTCTAGCACTGTTTAAGGGCATTGGTTGGCTTTACTAGACATACATGGAGCGATACCGCACAATAAACTCAGTTCCGGTGCGGGTAGTGGTGGGTTGGGCCGAAACTGTTTTGGCTTCCTTGGCAAAAATCAATGAATCAATCAATCAATGAGACTTAACTACTGTGGTTATCAATTCCTAGGCTAAACTAACCTAAGAACAACAGACCCACACACTCATGCCCAATGGAGGAATCGAACTCCGACGGGGAGCAAGCACAGGCTCCGCAGCAAGGCGCATTAGAAAGCTAGCGCCGGTCACGGTGGCCGAGGGGATTGAGGCGCTCCATTCACGGTCTGCATGGCCACTACGGTCGGGGGTTCGAATCCCACCTCGGGCATGAATATTTGTGCCGTCTTTAGTATAACGTAGTTAATAAGTAGTTTGTAAGTTTAGGGACTGATGACCCCGTAGTTAAGTCCCATAGACTCTACAAACATTTGAACATTTAGAAAGCTAGCCCTTTCCACCACGGCTTAACTCCCTGAGCACGGCGGTTCAAACGTGCCTTCGTCCATCATGATTGGTTTTCCTTGATTTTCTAAATCCCATTGGGCAAACGGGCCGATGTTCTTCATCTTTGACAAAAACTACAAGGTGTGACTGAAAAGTTTGGTGAATGGTCTCTGTAAGTATAGAGAACAAGAGTTACAAACTAGAAACAAAATACCTTTAATGGCCTGCAAAGTAATCGCCATTGGCCACAAGACACTTCTGACATAGGTTGTACAGCTGCTGGAAACGAGAAGCAAACGCTTCTTATGGAATTGCTCAAAGCAGTGAGGTCACTCATTGTTGGATCTCGGCAACCGTTGCGAAGCCAACGCCTTTCATGGTTAGTTTAAGGCGGGATAAAAGAAGTCTGGAGAATAAGTAGGGTGTGGAAGCACAGTGACCTTGCGTCTAGCGAGAAAATTGAGCATGCGGATCTCTGTGTACTGACTGAATTCTCGTCTCTAAGCGTTTAAACCTATCAAACACACACTTTTTACTCACTACTTCAACACTATACACTTTCACTAACATCGCATGGGTCTCCGTCGCCGTTTTGCTCAATGTGAAACAAAACTTGTTTACACGTGTCTCCATTTTGCGCTCCGTGTTGCAATGATACGAGTTTTTACGCTGGCCCTGTTAGCTGGGTCGCAGCGTGTAGCACCGCTTCACTGCAGTGCTTTGCACGATAGGGGACGCTTGTTGACATGTCCCTCAATGTCAATCCGCGGGCACCTCATACTCGCCAACGCGGTTGTAAAATTTGGCACCAACTTTTCAGACGCACCTTGTATTAGAGCATGCTCTAATGACAGCGATTTCGACGGGACGTTGAAATGTAATTTCCGTCTTTCCTTCCTCAACCAATATTACATTATTTACAGTCCTAACGTCAAAACCTAGGAATCTTTGACCTATACAGTTTTCTTTATATGAGGAGTACCTTGTTACTATATCAGTACCACACAATACTAATGAAAACGATATACAAATGTAAGGGAATCATTGGCAGCGTTGCCATTTACAGTCGTGTTTTCCAGGAAGAACTTTGTGACCCTCTGAATATCGCTCATTGCACATTTCTAACACAAACTGCCTCGCCCAATATGTTAATTAACGCATTTAATATTTCATCGACAAATTATTCATGACACTTCGTAATAAACCCAACTTTCTCATTCTGAAAGACTGCAAGTAGGCCAGTAGTTCCCCTTGTCGAGCTCTCCGATGCCGTGGAATTTGTTCCAGGGCGAGTCTCCTTTTAGCTGCACTCGTGTGCCACACAATAAATGTTTGAAAGGCCTCAGCCCCTGTGGTGAGGCCTCGCTGTTACTGAGCCGGCAGGTCGATGTCTGTGGCTGACGCCATATTGCGCCCTGCCTATTATTCAGGGCTGGCGCTGAGTTCGGAATAGCCTTTAACCTTTCATTGATCGACTGCTTTTTTGCGTCAACGTGTGGATGAATAAACAACCTGTGAACCATTTCGAGTCTAGTATTCGATGCTCCAGCAAACTTTTCTGTATTCAGATGTTCATTGACACTTCTACGCTACTGTCTTGAAGCTTATAACAATATTAGACGTAACTGTGCTGGTGAGAGTTTCAAGAACTGACGCATCTCCCACTTTCTCTAACGTATATTCTTAGCGAGGTACGTCCACATTGTTTTGAATCTATGACAGCGATACGTTGCCCTGTTTTTCTCTCTGCAGCTACTATTATTAGCAGACTACGGTTAAAATGCAGTGTCGCATGTGTAAGCGACTGCGAAGTGTGCATCACAGTCAAACTCTTTTTACAGTCGCACTTAAAAGGTATATAGTGCATCTTTTTCTAGTATAACTGCAGTTCCTATACATCTATTAGGTTTGAGTTGGTTAATTTCTTCATTCGTTTTACTTCTTTTATGTAATAGTAGTATGTCTCGGACTCACGTTCAAACAGGACCATGCCTAGTAACACACGGTGGTGTTCAAACCAATTTTCAGATCACTGACTGCTTTAAATTTTTAATGTAATAGTGTTGATAAGCAACCTTTCGCCACATATAATTCTCCAGTTTGACATATTAATTTCCTGCTGTTAAAGAATATTCATTGATTCAACTCTGGTTCATTTACATGGGTGATTCATTCACTCGCATTTTCCCATGTACAGAAACATTTTTAAACACTATTGAATATCCTAGTTGTGTCAATTACTATGAACCCAATAATCTATGCTAATACCCTTAAAGTCACTAAAAGGCGTTACCACACTGACATGGCCATCTTAAATATGTATCAGGTTCAAGTTACCCTTTTCACAAACTACAATAATATTTGCAGTATCACATACCAATTGCTCAGGCACGCTTGTAAAAATAAAAATCGTCAATTGCATTTTACCACTCAAAGCAAGAATCATTTGTTATCTTTTGTTGGTTTTCAATAGTAATATCATAAAAATGAACGTTGAATTCGATTTTTCTATACCTGTCTGTGGGATATCGGAGCTGCCACTAGATTTTGCATATGTCGCTCCCTCAGTACCATCCAGAATCTCTTGTAATATGTGTTGCACCTGCTTTGTTAACCCTTGCAATACCAATGGCGAAGGATAATCTATATCCATCTTTTGTAAATAGTGTAATCTGGTCGTGTAGTTTACCTTTTAAAATTTTGAAAAAAAAATGTGTTTTGAATTCTTCTACCAGATTCTATAATTGTTTAATTTTTTATTGTTGAACATAATCCATAAATTTAAGTACAAATAATAGGTGCAAGTTCTCGAGACAAATGACTTATTCAGCATTTTCAGCGTCTGCACTCTACTTACACACCAGTTTCTCTTCAAACAAGTATGTTGTTAAAACAAGTCAGCAACAATAAAGTTGTATCTTTTTTGTGGTGGCTATAAAGTATACCTCTACCCTTCGCTCCTGCCCCACCCCCAATTGGTAGTATACATTACAGAGTATGCATTTGTATTTCTAGGGTTTATGTATTGACAGTGATTTGTATAACCCAGAAATTGTTGTATGTAGCAGTTGTAATTTATACGTAAAAGTGGTGAAGTAATGTTTTTACAAGTCTGAATGCGCTACAAGTTCACATTGAATTTATTTTTAGTTATTTTTTTTCAAAATGTGGCATATGTTGTTTTAAGTCTTAAAGGTAAAATGTATTCAGTCTATTTACTGTGTGAATTATTCTCACGATTTCAAGCGTTATGTCAGAACACTTTCATGTGGAGTAATAATATAACTACGTCTCAAACAAAAGTATGAACTGAGTACAGTTAACACATACTGTATAATATAAAACAATATTAATGTGATTACTTTTTATATTTTAAAATTTATTAATTCAGTTATTTTCATTTCAGTAAAACCGTTTTCCATACTACAATACTCACCATATGTGCATAAAGTAGTTTCAGTGCTGTACTGCCAGATATAGTTACAACTGAGATGCTCAAATGTTCAAATGTTTGTTAAGCTTATGGGACTCAACTACAGGGTTATCAGTCCCTAAACTTACAAACTACTTATCAACTAGCTTATCCTAAGGACGGCACAAATATCCATGCCCGAGGGGGGATTCGAACCCCCGACCGTAGCGGCCGTGCAGACCGTGACTGAAGCGCCTCAGTCTCCTCGGCCACCGCGGCCGGCACTGAGATGCTAACACAATTGCTGTAGTGGTGGCAACGCAACATCTGAAGTAAACTTCGATGCTGGCCTCGTGCAGCTTGTGCTTACAAGGGACACTTTGACCTCTAACTCTCGAAACCGTTCAAAATCATGGTAAGAATAACACTCGATAACAAAAGAAACATTTGTCTCAAACAATTTCATGCAAAATGTTACAATTTACCACAAGTAACATTCTAAAGACAGAAACAAACGAACAAGATGTTAACACCATAAGATGTAAATTATACGAAATTCAGTGACGCCAGTGTGTAATTGTATTTCCCATCAACACCGTCAACATCCTTAAGGCTGAAGTAAATTGTGATAGCACAAAACACGCTTATCACACACAGTAGTAGATAAAAGCCTTTCTGCACCACTTTCGATGTCAAATTGATTTGCAAATTAATTTAAATTAACCCATTACCTCTCACCCTGTTCCACCCCAGTGATTAGAGGGCAGTTTTGACAAGTAAAGACCACCCCGCCTCTTCTCTCACACTTGGAAATTGAAAGGTGTCTCGTCTGGGCTCGAACCACAGTCCTCGTGGGTCAAAATCAGGAGTGCATAACCACTTCAAAAACTCGTCAGCAATGCAAGTTTAAAAAATGGAGTCTCGGTGGAGTAGCCGAGAGGTGTAAAGCGTCTCGCTGCGGAGCGCGCGGTTGCTCGCCGTGGAGGTTCGAGTTCTTCCTGGGGCATGGGTGTGTGTGTTGTCGTTAGGTTAGTTTCCTAGGTTTAAGTAGTTTGTAAGCTACAGACTGATGACCACCCAGTTTGGTCCGATAGATTTACAAACATTTGAATTTTAAAAATGGTCTGTCCTCTGAACATAGGCATCGCGAGTTTAGACACTTAAACGAAATCTCAAGAACATCAGGTTTATGGCAGGACATTCGCCATTGCACTACTGACATAATGATTTAAAAATTTTTTTTTTAAAAATTCAGTTTGCATATTATACGACAATATACTGTAGGAAACCCCCTGAATTCTGTAGCAATTCCCTCACCCGGATTTCAACTATGGACTTACTGATTTCAGAGCTCTATCCTACCTTCTATTCAAATATTTTTGGGAAATGGGATGCATGTATGGGATATAACTGCAAATCGTTGAGGAGTAGCTCCTCCTGCCCATGAAGAGAAAAGAGGTAAGAAAACACTTCAGTCGGGTGGTACAAGGGAGCTCTTCATGACGATCAATCCTCTACATGGCTTGTCAAGGGAATGACAGAATGTGTGAGGGAGCGCGCTAGCTATTCCATTTAGTGAGGATACAGTAGGAGAAAATCCTCGTGTGCAAAAGATAGCGGCTATAAAGCCAACTACCTCTCCGACACACTGATATAGCCCAAAACTCGACAGCTATTTACTGTATGCAGGTAACAAACACTTGAGAATGTGCTACTATACATTTTTAGCTGGGAAACTGTTAATTGTCGTCAGTCACTGATTTCGTCGCCGTCTGTTGGCAGAGGATCTGACCTTACCAACTTTTTCTACCCAACTAAGCTACTCCATCGGTATACGCCATTTTACGGAGGCATGGTCCATGAAATAGCCTTCAAATAAATTTAGATGGGGAGAGAACTATTATACATAACTTATCTTCCTGAAAGTTGATCCGTAGAACACTGCCGCCTTTCTCTGCGCAGGTATTAATAAAAGTTCCAGGCGTTTGATGGGATAAATGAATAGTCGAAATTACCTTTATACTTCATTTTTCTTGTTCATTGATCCTTCATATAATAAAAATTCTTTCCACAACTTGAAGCAATCTCTCATTAGCGCAATTCTAGATCGCTCAAACCAAGCGTCCTTTCATAACGACTACCGCGCTGGAGTGGCCGAGCGTTTCATGGAGGGAAAAAAGGCGCCTAGCTGCGGAGAGGGCCGCTGCTCGCCGTCGGAGGTTCGAGTCCTCCCTCGGGCATGAGTATATTTGTTGTCCTTGGCATAAGTCAGTTTAAGTAGTTTGTAAGCCTAGGAACTGATGACCGGAGATTTACAAACATTTGAACATAGCGACCACCAGATCACAAGCACCGTAACATGGCGGCATCTTCTTCAAGATCAAAGATATAGTGCTAGTCCGAACAGTATTTTACTAACGATTTTTGATCTACACATTTTACTATTTTTAGCAGCTGTTAACACTACACTGCATGAATTTTTATTTTAGCACAAAAAATATATACTGTAGAAAATGTTCAGCAATGAAGGGGAAAATATTGGAAAAAATTATATAACGCATTTAACAGTGTGAAAGTCATTATTTATTACCTGTTACCATTTGGAAGCATTTAGACATAACTCACTCTCCAGCAGTGGCGCAGCCAGGATTTGGTTCTGAGGAGGAAACAAAGCCTACTGCAGAAGTGCCCCCCCCCCCCCCCACACACACATAAACTGCGACCAACCCCCCACCCCCCGAGATATTATGTCCTGGATTCATAGTTTATTACCTAATAAAAATGGTTTTGCCATTTTCTATTAAAATTAAATTTCTTTTATTTCAATAACACCATTGGTGTTCATAAGATTCCACTCGGTGGCGCCGCTGACCTGCTAAGCAGCGGGTCGTCGCATATGAACAGTCGGCCCGTAAATTCAGCATAGCAGTATCAATAGCGGCAGCATCAGAGCTGGTCGCGGCGGCATTACAACCGCCCACAGTGACAGCAGCATACGTTCTGTGGCGGCATCACGTTGGCGACCCACTGTCAAGTCGTTAACTTGTGCTTGGAAAATTACAGTTAGGTTGTGATTTATTGCACTTTTACTATTTTAAATTTCCGATTACGGCCAGTTTTTTAAAACTTTGGGAGGTGCCGGCGCGAAGGCTTCAGCCCCCCATCAGCCGCCCCCTCCTCCTCGTGGCTGCGTCACTGCTCTCCAGGAAAATATTGGTATACTAGCTGAAAACCCGGCGTTGCCCGGCTATTTATTTATTTATTCGAGCCTTGAGTTAGTACTTTTCCTATCCACCCTCTCTCTCTCTCTCTCTCTCTCTCTCTCTCTCTGTCCATCTCCTTTTTTCTAAAAACATGTTACATTTATCAGAGAATATATAAGAAATCACACGTAAAAATGCACTCGTTTCGAAGAATCCAATCACGAAATTCAACAACAATGATTGTAATAATATCACAGATCGATCACTTGATGTAATGCGCGAAACGTCAAATCGATTTTTTTAAATAGATGTATTAAAAGAAATTTTTTTACTGATTTATTTATTCTTATATTTCCTTATTCGTATGTTTTGTGTCCCAACTTCGTCGTCGCTTTTGTGTCCCAGCCTCGTCGTAGGTGTCGGTGGCCGAGTGGAATGAAACCGACACGCTGGTGCAGGTACGTAGGGGAGCAGCCAGAAACTATAAACACTCGAGTAAATTAGAAAGAGATATATTGCACAGAATGTAACAATACTTAACTTTTACATAGTACTGCAGAATGTTGATACATAGTTGTTAGAGGCCTGCCTAGTGCCTGTACAATAGCAAAGTCTTCACTCGTGCCTATCTGATTACGAAGGTCCTAACTCGTTGCTATCTCAGTCCGAAGTGCGAAGTGAACGATGTCCTTCAGTCGTGGCCACGAGAGGCGTTGTCGCAGAGGGCGCTCGTGGCTGTCGTCGTGAGAACGCCGCGCCGTGCATGCATGGCGGCGCGCGGCGAAAGTAGGTGGCGCGCACTTTGTACTTGTGCGACACCACACCCCTCCCCCCCAAACCGCCGCGCCGTCGTGGCGTAGGGCTGAGGGCCACGGCGACGGCACTGGGAGGAGGGCCTGGGCGGGGGCGTTACTGGTGGGACGGGCGTCGTAGCTGAGGCCGGGATCGAGACGCCGTCCGCGCCCCGGCATCTGCCTTGAGATCCTCCAGGGAACCCGCCGAAACCTGGGGAAGGGCGCCCGCCCCCGCCCAGAGGGAGCAGGTCATCTTCTTCTGAGGTGCGTGGCCCAAGCTGGGGGGGCCCGCACGGTCCCGGAGTCCCTCTCGGCGACGCTGTCATCTGCGGCGGCGACAGCGGCGGCGACGACTGCATCGGAGGTGCGTCGACCTCCATGGGGACGATCTCGTAGTCCGGGGACGAACGATGTGGCTGTGCTCCCTGGCGGTGAACTGGGTCTGGAATCAAGAAACCGGAGACAGGATCGCGCGGCCTGTGCAAGCGCAATTGGTTTGCGTGGCGCCGCAGCTCCGACCCTGTGGAAGAACGTACAATATACATATTGCGACCAAGCACGCGTTGAATGGTGCCCGGCAGCCATAGTTTCTTCTTGTTTCCAGCAAACACCCTGTACAGCACCGGCGTAGAAACCTGAAAACGCGTAGCGCCATACGAACCGACTCGGTGCGTGGGAGGCTGCAGCAGGTGAAGGAGAGTGCGGTGACGGCGGCCGTGTAGCAGCTCGGCAGGAGACGGGCCGTCACGTGGCATGCACCGATACGTAGACAGGAAAATTTGAAGAGCTTGCTGCCTGGAGTGCTGACCTTTCATCTTCTCCATGTGAGACTTGAATGTTCGAACAAAACGTTCTGCTTCACCATTGGACTGAGGGTGAAAAGGTGCAGTGGTAATATGCTGAATGCCATTCACACGACAAAACTGTTGAAATTCCGCACTAACAAACTGAGGTCCATTGTCACTGACGATAGTTTCAGGCAAGCCTTCGATGCAAAACACTGATGTTAAGGCACTGATTGTACTAGACGCCGTCGTTGAGTTCATGGCAATCACAAAAGGAAACTTGCTGAAAGCGTCTACAACAATTAACCATCGCGTATTCCAGAAAGGTCCGGCAAAGTCAATGTGTAAGCGTTGCCATGGTCCCTTGGGGCGTGGCCAGTCTGAAAAACGTTGCGGAGGAGCCGCCTGATGCTCCGCACAAACAGTACACTGTGACGTCATGCTCTCTATCTGAGCGTCCATACCAACCCAGGTACAATGACGTCTGGCCAGTTGCTTTGTCCTAACAATACCCCAATGTCCTTGATGCAGGAGGCGTAACACTTCTCGTTGCAGGGAACGAGGAACAATCACTCTTGCTTGGTCGTTGTCGGTATGCAACAACAGTACACCCTGACTTAAAGATAATGCATGACGTTGTGCAAAATAACGTCGAACCAGAGGCCGATCAATGTCTTTGGCTCTGGCAGGCCACCCTGAGCGAACAAAACGTGCTACCACACTTAGGTCTGCATCCGCAGCTGTTTCCTGTGCAACCCGACGAGAGTTCAAAGGAAAGTCTGCGACAGCGGAAGCATCTCTGGAGTCTATCTGACAACATGCCATTTCTGAAGAATCAAATGATACATCCTGGCCAACCGGAAGTCGGGAAAGTGTGTCCGCGTTGGCATGTTTAGTGGTAGGTCGGTACAAAATCTCATACTGATAATTTGACAATATCAAGGACCATCTCTGAAGCTTTTGTGCCGTACGTGGCGGAATTGGCTTTGTGGGTGAGAACAACGACGTGAGAGGCTTGTGGTCTGTCAACAAATAGAATTTTCTGCCATAGAGATAATGATGAAACTTTGCGACGCCGTAAATGATTGCTAAGGCCTCCTTTTCTATCTGACTGTAATTCTGTTGCGTCGGCGTCAGTAACTTGGATGCAAAGGCAATAGGACGATCGTGACATCCAATACGATGCGACAGAACAACACCCACACCGTACGACGAGGCGTCAACTGCTAGCACTACAGGCTTCTGTGGGTCAAAGGGAATCAAACATGCATCACTGAGTAGTGCAGACTTTAATTTGTCAAAAGCAACTTGGCAATCTTTGGACCATACAAAAGGAACATTCTTCCTACGTAAGTGATGCAGTGGAGCTGCAATCTGAGAGGCATTGGGAATAAATCTGAAATAATAGTTCAGCTTTCCCATTACTGCTTGCAATTCGTGTACATTCTTCGGAGGAGGCAAGTCTTTGATTGCTCGAAGATGTGACTGTAAGGGATGAATTCCTTGGGCATTAATCACATGGCCTAGGTACTCTATTTCAGTTTGAAAAAACGAACACTTTGCTTTATTACAACGTAGACCTGCTGCAGTCAACACTTTGAAAAGGTACTCCAGGTTTGCTAAATGTTCTTCAACTGTACGTCCGGATACCACAATGTCATCTAAATAGTTCGAGCAACAAGGTACAGAAACTGTCAGCTGTTCCAAAAAGCGCTGAAAAATAGCGGGAGCGGAAGAACTGCCAAAGGGTAGGCGTTGAAATTGAAAAAGGCCCATGTGAGTATTAATGACGAAAAACTTTTTTGACTCGTCATCAAGTGGAATCTGTAAGTATGCCTCTGCTAAATCAATCTTAGAAAAGAAGCGAGACTGTCCTAATTTGTCCATTAGTTCGTCAGGTCTGGGCAGGGGGTAAGTGTCTACAATTGTTTGACTGTTGACAGTTGATTTGAAGTCCGCACAGAGACGAAGTTTTCCTGACGGCTTGGGTATAATTACTATAGGCGAGGCCCACTGACTCGCAGAAACAGGCGAAATCACCCCACTATCTTGCCAACGTTTAAGTTCTTCGGCAACTGTATCACGCAAGGCGATAGGCACTGGTCTAGCTTTACGAAATTTTGGAACTGCAGATTCTTTTAAAGTTACATGTGCCACGAAGTCTTTTGCACAACCTAGTTCCGGCGAAAACAAGTCACTATATTTGTCACACAATGCATTGATTTTATCCTGAGGCACTATTGACGAAATTTGAAGCACATCTCTTTGAATTGATAAACCAAACAAGTCAAAAGCATCTAGTCCAAAAATGTTCTGCGTAGATTTGGCCTGAAGAACAACAAAAGCAACTGTTTTTGTTACACCTTGAAAAGAGGCGGGCAGGCTACATGTTCCTAGCACGGGAATATTTTCACCTGTATAAGCTGTTAACACTTGCTGTGACGGCGACAATTTTGGCGAACCCAGAAGTTCATAAGTATCTTTATTAATTAGTGTAACAGCGGAACCAGTGTCGAGCTGAAATTGCACAGTCTTATTGTCAATGGAAAGATTCACAAAAATTTTTTGCTTGCGGCGCTCGACAGGTGCGCGAATGTGGGCAACGTCTAATACATATTGTTTTCTGCGCTTGCGCGGGTTGCGTGCGGTAGGAAGCGGCGCATACTCGGCACACAGCGGATTAACCACACTGTCACTAGATGACACTACCGCCGGATCGGCGTCCGCGCAATGCGAGGCTACTGCACTAAAATTACTTTGAGTAGCTACACCAATTCTACTGTCACTAGCTACACAGTACTGGGCACTATTACAATTAGAAGTTGCAGAAGGCACTATTTTCACTACAGGAATGCACTGTTCATAGTCATTTTGCTTGTCCCGAACCCTTTTCCGTTGCACTGTTTTACGCGCTCGTCGGCGCTTGCTACGTGGTGCACTATATAGATTTGCCATAGGCGCAGAACTACTTTCTTGCAATTGAGATCCAAGGAAAGCAGTGTTCAATTCCACAGCCCTTATAACATTTACAGAATGAACTGTTCTCGCACTCTGCGAAGCACTGTTTCTAACGTTACTGTTCTTTGAGTTTTGAATTTGCATACACACAGACTGCACATGTCCCGATTTGCCACATTGATAACAGGTTGCGTTGCGACTAGGGCAATGAGCACGCTTGTGGCGAGACACACACTGGGGGCAAGATTTACGTACATTTTTCTGAAATGAGCGTTGGCGCCCGTTATTCAAATTACTGTTTCTAACACGACGGGGCGACCTTTGCGTCGCACTTTTACACTGGCTACTGTTCACTGTCTGTTCAGCACGGCCGGTAGAAAAATAAGAATCACTAGTGCTATACAGAGAACTACGGCTAGGAAAGCGTCCGTTGCGGCGCACTGAATTTACACTATGGCTTTGCATTTCTACATCAGCTAAGTCAAAAGTATCATGCGCTTCTATAAGCTGCAGTACACTGTCTAAGGAGGGGTCAGACTGTTTCAGAATTGCTGCTCTAATTCTGGGGTCCTGAATGTTCTGCGTAATCGCATCCCTCAACATAACGTCACTATACGAAAGTCCACAAGAGCAAGTAAATTTACATTGGCGGGTTAAGCCCTTCAATTCCGTAATCCACTCTTGGTGTGACTGCTGCGGTAATTTTTAAGCCTGAAAAATCGGTATCGTGCAGCGGCTACAAGAACTTTTCTCTCATAATAAGCATTCAGTGCATCTACAATTTGTTCAAAGTCTACATCACGAGGAGATGCGTGCGGGAAAAGTTTTTGCAATAGTACAAAAGTCTGGGGGCCCACAATCGATAAGAAAAGGTTCTTCACTCTCTGACCTGTAATTTGATGAGCCGCGACGAGTTCTTGAAACTGTGCGAAATAGTCGCTCCATTCTTCCTCACGTTCGTTGTACTGGCGGAACGTCGGAAGCGGTGCGGCGGCAGGTGTGGGCTGCTGAAGCGGCGGCTGTTGTTGTTGGTGAGCAGCCTGTGAAGTTAACTGCGACACCGCCTGGAGAAGTTGTGTAATTTGCGCCGTCTGTAACTGAATAATTTCCATTAAGTTTGGGTTCGGGGTAGTGGCCATGCTGACCGATTAGGCGCCGCGCATACAAGTAAATTATAACAAAACACAAATGCAATATAAAAGAGGACTCGCTCTGCAACAAAAAAGTCCACAAAACACGTAACAGAATATGTTCCCCCAAAAATCTTATAATAAGGGTGGGTGGGCGGGAGCAATTTTTGCGTGCTCCGACTGCTGCTGTCTGGCTGCTGTAAGCGGGCTGGTCCAAGGTTCTATCACTCCTCGTCGCCACTTTTGTGTCCCAACTTCGTCGTCGCTTTTGTGTCCCAGCCTCGTCGTAGGTGTCGGTGGCCGAGTGGAATGAAACCGACACGCTGGTGCAGGTACGTAGGGGAGCAGCCAGAAACTATAAACACTCGAGTAAATTAGAAAGAGATATATTGCACAGAATGTAACAATACTTAACTTTTACATAGTACTGCAGAATGTTGATACATAGTTGTTAGAGGCCTGCCTAGTGCCTGTACAATAGCAAAGTCTTCACTCGTGCCTATCTGATTACGAAGGTCCTAACTCGTTGCTATCTCAGTCCGAAGTGCGAAGTGAACGATGTCCTTCAGTCGTGGCCACGAGAGGCGTTGTACCAGAGGGCGCTCGTGGCTGTCGTCGGAAGAACGCCGCGCCGTGCATGCATGGCGGCGCGCGGCGAAAGTAGGTGGCGCGCACTTTGTACTTGTGCGACACCACAGTATGCTTATCCTCACAGAGAAAGAGCTGAAGACATTGGAGCACACATAGACGAAAGATATGGTTTGTCGCATCACGTTTCGCTGTATGTAACCTCCTTCCTACAGAGTAGCAAACGTCATCGCTGGCCTTCAGTCCGAATTTTTTTTTTTTTTTTATAATTTGACGACTATCAACTACCAAATCTTCCACCCTCTCATAGCTACCGGCATGGAACTGCTATGGTGTGCAACGGGAGACTTCGGACAACAATTACACACAGACCATTCGTTTGCGTTCTGTAGTTTTCGCTGCAGGGCGAAATATTAACACACACACACACACACACACACACACACACACACACACACACACACACACTTTTATCATTATCAACCCTCAAGCAACAATGCAACCAATAAAACCATTTTCAAAGAGTAAATATAATTTTCAAAGAGTAGTTATTGTTCCGCATTTCGCGTTATATTCTTCAAATTACTAAATATCTATCACATCGCTGTAAAACAGTGCCTGTACAAATATTTAAGTCTCTGCGTCTTGTCGTTCGGACGTGATAAGCGTACACCGAACAGACATTCACTTTTATAGATATAATATATAAAATGTTTTCTACTCCTATTAGATGTTTGTAACATTATAAAATTATGTTACTTGACAGAAGTCGTTTCAGTTTGTAATTACATTACGGAATTTAATGCTCAACAGAGTAAAATCCATTGGAGTGCTCCTTGTTGCGTTTCTTGTCAATTCATGACTGCGCTGCCATCTACGGAGGAAACGATCAACTAAATGCTTATAACAGACTCCAATGTATACAGTATGCATGGTGTTGCCATATGGCAACAAGGAGTACGCCTGAAAACTAAAAAGAATTGCGTTGCCAAACGGCAACACCATGCAATGTATGGTTAATACACTTTATCAACTCAGTTAATTAATATTTTATATCTTCAGGATATTATAACTCTTTCTGACTTTATATATATTTAATACAGCCTGTTATTAGATTTTTTTTAATTTCACTATCAGTTGTATCAAATGAGCAATTGAAAAAGTTTATTTTTTATATTCACAATGTTAGTATCCCAGCAATAATAAAACCTCTATTTTAATATTTCGGACCTTCTGAGTAACCAGTTTCAAATACACAAATACTAATCTACAACGACTTAATCAAAGAGTATTAAATTAACGCCGGACGCAGTGGCCGAGCGGTCTGCAGCGTGCCAGGCACAGTTTTCGCGGCCGCTACGGTCGGGGGTTCGAATCCCCCCTCGGGCATGGATGTTTGTGTCGTCTTTAGTATAAGCTAGTTCATAAGTAGTTTGTAAGTTACGTCCCTTAAGCTTAACAAACATTTCTATTAAATTAACTATTTCACCTTACATTTGTTTATAACGTTGTTACCCACGAAAGGAGTGTGTGTATCGTGTTCAGTGCGTCCGACTGCTTAAAACATTGACCAAAATTCGTGTCTATGTGTGAAAGTTGTGTAATATGACATAATTTATATTATGCCTCTCAGTTCTGGTAAGTTACTATTTAGGTAGATGTCAACGTGTACGACAAATTATGTAAGTGTATTGGTGTTTTGAACGTTAGTTTACTCGGTACACATATATTTCCAACTCGAATTAAGTTTGGATTACAACTTCGGGCCTTAGAAAATGTTAACATATACGTATATCTACATTAGACGTTCCAACGCTATTGGTTTGTTTCTATCTCTTAGAACATTGAAATGATCGCTAAATTTTATATAGGTGTCGCAGTATTTTTCATGTAAAGTTGGCACTACTGTTACTATGTGGAGGTGAGCAACGTACAAAACCGTCACAAGGTCTACACAAAGATTAGCACCTGCTATCGCCACAGTGGGCAACAAGAACGGGACAATAGCCCTTTCCGTCCTCTCGGAAACTCCTAGACAAGTGAACATGACAACGCCAAAGGACCGCATCCACTTCCAGTTTTGCCTTACCCACAGCGCACGAAAAGTGACCTGAAACCTCCCTTCACTAATACCCTGTATAAAATTCCGTATCACATTTAATAGCCTCACTCATCCTCGTTTTGCTCCCAACTTCTTGGAACGCGTAATAATAATAAATAATTATAACAAGAGATTTGGAAATATAGTGATATAAACAGCACTCTCATAGTCAATAATAAAATACAAGCAGTCTAGAGTTCACCGTTAGATTTATTGATGACCCGTTTCTGAGATCTACTCCAAAGTTGGCACGGAGAGGAGCAGCGCCATGGAATCTTCCAGGTGCTGTCACTGGAGATTTCTGTAGCGCCTGCTGCTCCCCACACGTGAGCATTGGAGTAGATCTCAAAATGATACGCGCTAGGATAGAAACCGGTCAGCAATCAATTTCAATGGTGCATTCTTGACTGCGAAGCGCTAGCTAACGTGAAAGGTTGGTTATTAGTTTGGCGATACCTGGCGGACTAAAGCAATGGAGGACGAAATTGTTGCTGAAGTATTTGAAAGAGAGGAAATACAGACTCCCAGACACATTCGTAATAATGGTTGTTTTTCTGTAGAATAAGAGGGCTGAAATAGTGAAAGACATTGGGAAAGATGGTAAGTTTGGTTGTTTCACTTACTTGCACATTGTGCATCGTATATAGCCTCGAAGCGAGAGCGCATCAAGCGCATTCCACTACCTTTACACGTGGTTTCCGCTGCTGCGCGGGCCAGCCACCTCGATTCAGTGCGTGCTAGCAGTGGCGTAAGTCATGAGACGATGCGATCTAATGTATTTCCTTCCTTTCCTTCCCACTTCTGTTGGCCTCCATCTGTGTCAATCACATAATATACCTTTGGTTCTCACCACCACTATACACCTCGTATTTTTAACCTAGCAATTTTTTTTCTTTTTCTTCTTATTTATTATTATTATTATTATTATTATTTTCCTGGTAATGATTCACTGTATAAGGCGTAATATGGGAAAGTAATTGACGAATGGAAACAATGTTCTATGATAACGTTCCCGTAGAATAAAGACACTAGTCACGGTCTGCACGGCCACTACGGTCGGGGGTTCGAATCCCCCCTCGGGCATGGATATTTGTGCCGTCCTTAGTTTTAGCTAGTTCATAAGTAGTTTGTAAGCTTAGGGACTGATGACCCCGTAGTTAAGTCCCATAAGTTCTACAAACATATGAACATTTTTTGAATAAAGACATCCTCCATTCCAAGCTACCCCGGGACGATGACGTGCCCGCAAAATCTTACAACATAGGGAGGTCGCAGGGAATAGAACAGAATTGGGAAGTAAGGGAGAGACATGTATATGGACACTTTTAGAAAATAGTGGGAGTGGGTGAATCGCTGTGGAAAAATGCATTTGGGTGTGTCGATTTCAGAGGGACACAGGTGTGAGACCGCAGATAGGGTAAGGTGGCACAGTTTCGATCATTTCGGACAAATGTAATTGTAACTGCAAATATATTGAGAAAAGAAATAATTTTAACTATGGCACTTGTTCTTGAATGTTTAATGAATATGTAACACAAATATTAGACAATTACAAATGTTGGTATGAATACAAAAAGCCGGCCGCGGTGGCCGAGGTGACTGAGGCGCTCCAGTCACGGTCAGCACGGCCACTACGGTCGGGGGTTCGAATCCCCCCTCGGGCATGGATATTTGTGCCGTCCTAGTTCGTAAGTAGTTTGTAAGTTTAGGGACTGATGACCCCGTAGTTAACTGCCATAAGCTTAACAAAAAAAAAAAAAAAATTACAGAATTGAGAAAAATCGATAGGAAATGTACCACACTGGGTACAATTATGATCACTTCCTCGTACAATTTTGATCACTGACTTTTTCCACATAAAAAGCACTTTTTCCTTCGGGCACCAGCGCATACTTCGTGGTACCAAACGTTGCACAATAATGAATTTACAAGCGCGTGGAAACTAGAAAATTTATAAGAGCGCGTTCGACGAAGTAGCTCCACGTCCATCTTAACAGGAAAAAATTCATATCTCCGTAGCACAAAGTGGTGTATTCTTGGAAATACAGGAGCAGCTGTAGAAACCTGTTACACTACAATGCCACACAAAGGCAAGTGCTACGAGTGAAAAATGACGCGAAAACTTATGTTGATCGGAATTGTACCTAGATGGAATTTGTAGCACCTTACCCTACAGTCTTTCATTAATGCTTGCAGGCACAGAGGTTTCGTCTCGTATCTCTCAGGGTCCGTTCACATATACACTGTGAGTCACGTAAGATGTAACACCCCTTTTATTTTGTGAACAGTTACACATATCGAAACGCAATTTTCGGTACATTCTAGAGCTTCTAGGGGCACATTTATTTATTTATTTGTGAACGGTTTTAGCACTGGTATCAAATAAGATATTGAAGTAATTGTAATTTAATCGCTTACTTTTTATAACTGCATTTGATAGTTCTTGAGAAGATAATTACAGTGATATAGTGTTTGTTATATTTGACGTTGAAACCTGCCGTAAAATTCAAGAAATGTTCTCGAATTCGAGTGCACGGTGACCGGAATCAGCGTTAGCAGTGCAAATATTACCAAGTAGGCGTCCCGGATCAAGCTGCGTAATTGTATAGCGTATAGTAGACCTGAGCGACTATAGTAACCCTTTGTTTCCCCTTGAATCAAATTAAGACCTACTGTGGATGCAGGTTCACCTACGAATGTTGTATATGGACATATGGCATAGGCTAGAATCTACCGTGCACAAAGGGCTAAGGAAAACTACTTTGCATTTGTTTATCTTCCCGGATGTATGTGAGCTGAAACAGGGAAATAGTCTGTTCATTCTTCGAATATAAAGACGTCTTATACGGTGCAAAAGGCAACTACTGTATGAAATAGACCGGGTGATCAAAAAGACGGTATAAATTTGAAAACTTAATAAATCACGGAATAATGTAGATAGAGAGGTAAAAATAGACACATATGTTTGGGATGACATGGGGTTTTATTAGAAAAAAATACAAAGTATTGCTAGACGCGTGAAAGATCTGCGCGCGTCGTTTGGTGCTGATCGTGTGCTCAGCCGCCACTTTCGTCATGCTTGGCCTCCCAGGTCCCCAGACCTCAGTCCGTGCGATTATTGGCTTTGGGGTTAACTGAAGTCGCAAGTGTATCGTGATCGACCGACATCTCTAGGGACGCTGAAAGACAACATCCAATGCCAATGCCTCACCCTAACTCCGGACATGCTTTACAGTGCTGTTCACAACATTATTCCTTGACTACAGCTATTGTTGAGGAATGATGGTGAACATATTAAGCATTTCCTGTAAATAACATCAACTTTTCTTTGTCTTAATTTGTTATGCTAATTATGATTATATGAAGCGCTAGCTGTCGGACATTTTTTGAACTTTTTTTTGTGTTCTAATAAAACCCTATGCATTTTTAACACTCTATCTACATTATTCCGAGATTTATTAAGTTTTCAAATTTATACTGATTTTTGATCACCCTGTATAAACTGTAGAAAGAATAACTTACCTACCTTTTCCTGTACGTAGTTGTCTGCTTCTAAGAGGTACAGTACATGCTGTCGGACAACTGTCTCAACCTACACTGCTATCTGCTCTAAATTATATCATCTAGTAAACATTCACTGAACTGAACATTTATTAAAAATAATTTGGTAAACACCTGTACAAAGCAAAATAAATATTCTTCTTAACGAAACGTCGATTCATGCTGAACGTAAGAGCGTAATGACAGCTACGTGTAACACATGCTGCCGACTTACTTGACATTGCAATGCAGTTTCGTACATACGTACATACCATCCAGAGCACATAACATTACGTTTTTCTTACAGAAACACAATTTTATCTTTTATTTCAACATGTGTTCAAAATGTTGATCATGGACTGAAAGGCAGATTTGCAATCGCCGTTCGAAAGAACAAATGTTCAAATGTCTGTAAATCTATCGGACCAAACTGCGTGGTCATCAGTCCGTAGCTTACTACTTAAACCTAGGTAAACTAACCTAAGGACAACACACACACCCATGCCCCAGAAGGGCTCGAACCTCCACGGCGAGCAATCGCGCGCTCCGCAGTTCGAAAGAACGACTAACAAATGTAATTACAGAGGATAGTATATTAGAGCAGGGACAGGCGATTCGTTATTGCACATCGTCTGGCGTAGTTGGGGCTTCGTCATAGACTACATCTTTGATTGTCCCCCAAAGAAAGAAATCAAAGGGGATCAGATCGGAGGACCTCGCAGGCCATTTTACAATAGAATTTCGTCCTATCCAACGTCCAGGAAATTTCTCCTCTGCTATTTGCGTTGCAACACGGGGCGAGTGAGCTAGATATCCGTCGTGTTGCAGCCACATACAAATTCAAATATCCAGTGGTATCTCCTTTAGAAGAACTGACAGATTGTCCGTAAGGAAGTGAGCGTACGAATGTCCACACGCCTAGGGTGAAGACGTGCCACTCCATACGTTTATGCTGCACGGCCGTTGATGTTGCACCTGACGAAGACAATGTGGATTTTCGGCTGCCCAATAGTACATGTCATGCAAATTTAGAATAGCGTGGTTAGTAACTGTTCCTTCATCGGTAAAGAGCACACGTTGGGAAAACAGTGTCGTCTCTCAGCTGTTGAAGGGCAAACCGACAAAACTCTGTACGATCTTCTAAATCGCGGTCGCCGAGTGCCTGTTGTAGTGACATGACAGGAGTGGAATTGTGTCGACGCAAGACGCGAACGTCACTCGTCTGGATGATTCCACATTCCTCGGCAATTGGCTGCAGCCAGGACAGCTTCTTGGTGTTCTCTGTCTTCTTTCTTATACTCGTTTTGTCGTTCAAGCAGCCTGACCGCACTGCGTCTACACGATTCCAGCAACTGCCGGACATCGGCGAACCGGATAGACAGTCCTACACGGATGTCCTGTTTGGACGCAATTTCTTTTATATTCACCGCGTGAAAGTAGTATATCCAACCTCTCCTCATTCGTGTACATGTCTGCACGCAGTTGATGTTAAGCGAAAATAGGCGGCCTGCAGTGCAGACAAGTCAACAGTCGTTTCTGGACCCCACATTAACTACAAGGGGCAGTCAAATGAAAAACATGTGTTCCTAATTTCAAGAGTAATCATCATAACTACGTCTACATCTACATAGATACTCTGCAAATCGCCGGCCGCGGTGGCCGAGGGGACTGAGGCGCTCCAGTCACGGTCTGCACGGCCACTACAGTCGGGGGTTCGAATCCCCCCTCGGGCATGGATAGTTGTGTCGTCCTTAGTCTTAGCTAGTTCATAAGTAGTTTGTAAGCTTAGGGACTGATGACCCCGTAGTCAAGTCCCATAAGTTCTACAAACATTTAAACATTTTTTGAACTCTGCAAATCACATTTAAGTGCCTGGCAAAGGGTTCATTAACCACTTTCATAACATTTCTCTACCTTTCCATTCTCTAATAGCGCGCGGGAAGAAATAACACCTAAATCGTTCCGTTTTCGATCTGATTTCTCTTATTTTATTGGGATGGTATTTCTCCCTAAGTAGTTGGGTGCTAGCAAAATATTTTCACATTCAGAAGTAAAAGTCGGTTACTGAAACTTCGCAAACAGATCAAGCCGCAATGAATAACGTCTTTCTTTTTAATGATTTCCACCCCAATTCGTGCAACATTTCCGTGACGCTCCCCCCCCCCCCCCCCGTAACGTGATAAAACAAAACGAGCTGGCCTTGTCTGAACCTTCTCAATATCTTCCGTCAGTCCCAGCTGGTGAGGGTCCCACAATAGGCAACAGTACTCCAGAAGAGGACGCACAAGTGTGATGTAGGCAGTCTCTTTGGTGGAGCTGTTGCATCTTCGAAGCGTTCTGCCAATGAAACGTAATCTTTGGTTCGCCTTCCCCACAATATTTTCTATGTGTTCTCTCCAGTCTAAGTTGTTCGTAATTGTAATTCCTAGGTATTTAGTAGAATTTACGACCTTAAGGTTTGACAGATTTATCGCGTAATTGAAGTTCAGCGGATTTCTTTGAGTGGTCATGTGTATTACCTCACACTTTTCTTTATTTAGTGTCAATTGCCTATTTTCGCACCATGTAGAAATTTTCTCTAAATCGCTGTTGACTTCACTAACCGATAAACGACAGCATCATCCGCGAACAGTCTAAGGGAGCTATTCAGATTGTCTCCTAAATCGTTTACAAACACAAGGAAGAGTAGGGGACCTATAACGCTTCCCTGGGGAACGCCAGATATCACTTCTGTTTTACTCTATGACTTACCGTCAATTACAACGAATTGTGTGTGTCCTTTCTGATAGGAAATCGTGAAAACAATCGCACAATTGGGGATATATTCCATAAGCACGCAATTTCATTAGAAGCCGCTTGTGGGGTACAGTGTCAAAAGCCTTCCGGAAACCCAGAAATATGGAATCGATTTGAGATCCCTTGTCGATGGCACTTATAACTGTTAATACATTTCACCTTTTGTGAAACAAGTCAGTGGCATCGTAGAAAAATGACTACGGTTGCCTACAAACAATTTTTTAAATTAAATGTCTGTAAATCTATCGGACCAAACTGCTTGGTCATCAGTCCGTAGCTTACAAACTACTTAAACCTATGTAAACTAACCTACGGACAAACACACACACCCATGCCCCAGGGAGGACTGGAACCTCCACGGCGAGCAACCGCGCGCTCCGCAGCGAGGTGCTTTAGACCGCTCGGCTACTCCACCGCGGCACAATTATTGTATCCAGGCACATCTTGACACGATGCCTTTGCTTGGGGCTCAAGCCCGCCACGAATGCCTTTGGTGGCCGTGTGCAGACTATATTAAGCCCTCTCGCCCTGTCCCTCCCACCTTCAAGATCGCTCCGTTCTTTTAAAAGGAATTAGCTGCGTTATTGACGTGTACGAGTATTTCACGGCGAAATCGAGACTTACTGCGGTGTGCACCGAGCGTGGTGCGCAGTTCTTAGCACGCTGGACTCGCTTTCGAGGGGACGGGGGTTCAAGTCTGCCACCGGTCTTCCAGATTTAAGTTTTCTATGATTCCTCTAAATGTCTCCAGGTAAATTCCGAAATTGTTTGTTCGAAAGGACAAGCTCGATTTCCTTTCCCAGCCGTAACAAAAGGGAAAAAATCGAGCTTGTGTTCCGTTTCTAATGACCACGTTGTCGACAGGACGTTAAGCTCTAATTTTCGTTTTTAGGACAATCTGCCATGGTAAGCGACAGAGGTTTCTAAATGTGGCCTTTGATTTGTTGGTTAACTATTATTTTGTTGTATGACTTTGACAGATGCCACTTTCGATGTTTTATTCCTTATAACATTAGTGGCTCCCTTTGTTAAATTAGTATTTATAATCAACTACGATCTCAATTTTTCCTCTCTTTGCGATCATTACTTGCGTATAATACATATCGGTTTACATCATCATGATTTTAGGATAGTTTATACATCTTCTACTGTCATAGGCGTGTTATTTAATTTGTGTTAATGAGGAGAGGTTCTTCTTAATGACACATGGAATGTTTTTGAGCAGTGATATGTTTAAGACTAATAATAGAGTTCTTTTCCTCTATAATGTTGGCATATGCTATTTCGATGTTTTGTTCCTCATGATATTGGTGATTCACTATTTTAAATAATCTTTTAGTGTCATGAAACAAACTTTTATTGGTATTATGAGTTGAGGGTGACTAACTTATGCATTTACTTTTGTAGGATTTCTTTTGTGATGTTTGATGAACATGGGCCTAAAGATGGCTTCAATATGAGGCGGAAACTTGTTGCAGAATAAATTATTTGTAAAAAATTTACTGCTGTTGGCTCCATTTAATTCAACATATCTTTCCCTGCCGTAGTCCACGCTCCATATTACCGATGGATCTGTTATAATACTAGATGTGCTTTTCGATAGCGACTCGCATTCGGGCGGATGGCGCTTCAAAGCCGCCTAAATCATTCCAGGCAAATGGTGGGATGGTTCCCGTCAAAAGGCACGGTCGATTTCCTTCTGTTGACAGGATGTGAAACCCAAACTACTTAAACTATTTTATGCTAAGGACAACACACACACAAACACACACACACACACACACACACACACACACACACAAACAAACAAACATTTGTAAAACACATAGCCCACAAACAGCTTTCCTGTGCCATATCCCCACACACTACCAATCCTCCCTCCACCCCCCCCCCCCCCAATGACCAACTGAACTGAGTGTTCCCCTTGTCACCCTATACCACCCCAGACTAGAACAACTGAACCACATCTTCGTCAGACTGGTTTGATGCAGCTCTCCACAATACCCTATCCTGAGCAAGCCTCGGCAATGTCTGTGGTTCATGGGAGTGGCCCGCGATAGAATACGTAGATTTATGCGTCAATTATTGAAAAATGGGAGTAGTTAGGTACCTGCAACAAAGTTTGCATGTAATTTCGAACGTTTTTGAAGTGTTTTGTAACCGACCGCCCCCCCCTCCCTCCCCCCCCCCCCCACACACACAAAATGATGAAACGAAAAGAAATCTACCGCTAACAATAGTTTCGATGTAGATGCCGTAAAACGCTTGCATCATGTATGACCTTTTATCAAATAAAGTTAGCATTGCAGATTTGCATGTTACTACTTATTGTTGTCTGCAAGTCTCCCTTAATTCTCTTGCATCCAAAATTAAGCAACTTATTTTCTTAACATCTATATGTATAAAAGCGAACAGACACTCACTCACTAACCACGAAATCTCAAAAACTACTCTCCCTATGAAGCTGAAATTTGGCAGGAATGTAGTTTATAGGTAGAAAACGTCAGCTAAGAAAGTATTTTGTGATAGCTGCATGACGGAGCATACTTCTCCTACAGACTCAAAAAATCTAGTTTCATTCCGATCTTCACGAAATTTCGCACGCTTGACCTTCAAAACAAGAGGAAGGTCTCCGTCTACCTTAAGTTTCATACGGTGCATGGGGGAGGGTACTTTGCAACATAAAAATGGATCGCTAAGTACCTTGGTCGCGCCGTAACTTGAGAATTGCTCGACCGATTTCACATATCTTTTTTTGTTGTTTTCGTTATTCTCAGAACAAGGGTTGTACGAAATAAAACTGGAATATTTGAGAACAACAAAGTGCGTTTTTCACTGTGACCGTGTGTTTCTGTTGCATAGAAATCTATAGTTTTGTTCCGATATTGATGCAATTTTGCTCACTCTACATTAAAAACAAGAGTAATGTCACTGTTTGTATAAAATTTCATTCGCTGCATGGTGGAGGGTACTTTACTTACGGAATTGTACAAAATGCATAGTTTTGCATCAATCTTTATGATTTTTGCACACATGACTTTTAATCAAAAATCAAATGTTCAAATGTTTGTTAAGCTTATGGGACTTAACTACGGGGTCATCAGTCCCTAAACTTACAAACTACTTATCTACTACCTTATACTAAGGACGGTACAAATATCCATGCCCGAGGGGGGATTCGAACCCCCGACCGTAGTGGCCGTGCAGACCGTGACTGGAGCGCCTCAGTCCCCTCGGCCACCGCGGCCGGCGACTTTTAATTCAAGAGGAAGATCAATGGGTACATAAATGTTTGTGTGGTACATGACAGAGGATATGTTGCAGAAAACGTTGCCGAGAGAGGGAAAGGAGCAAACTAACAGAGAGATGGGAGAGAAAGAGGTGGATGCAGAGAGAGGGGGAAAGGGTAGGTGGACTACAAGAGCGTAGGATAAATAAACACCCGGGCAACACCGTGTTTACAGCTAGTACTGAATATAAGTCTACGACGAACCTAATTATGAGCAATCGCGTGAGGACGGCACATTGTTCGCACTTCTCCTTTGGTTGCACTTGGCCGTGCTGTGCTACGTAACGTCGTCGGAGCGTTCCATTTTTCCGCGAGGTCTCACAGCGCAGACGGCGAGCGAGCCCAAAGCTACCTGCGGTTGACAGGCCGGTGTACGCTACTTGTGGAACATACTGTCTGCAATGTCTGGGGCTCTGGGCAAGTGTCAACACTTTCCTCTCTGGGCAAGTGTCACTCTGGGGAACTGTCACAAACTCCTTCAGGCTGGTGTCTCGGGGTGCGGCGGTGGTTGGGAGTCTGGTGAATCGAGTGAGACACCTCGCCCTCTGTCCACGCTACCGAGGCACCTTCAGGTGAACCGGACATGGTCGACCCGCCATTTCCGCAAGGGGAGTGTCGAATTGAACGACGTTTGCGTCGCTCGAGATGGAAGGCCAATGTGGAGGCTGGCTGTCCGTCCATGCCCGTTTGTCCTGTGAGTGGACGTGTAGCCACTCCAGCAGGGTCCGAGCAGGTGCACGGGGGAAGGGGATTATTAGTTATTGGGAACTCCAATGTTAGGCGCGTGATGGAGCCCCTTAGCACAGAGTAACATATACAGAAGAAGCCCCCCCCCCCCTAAACCTCTGTCCTACACTCCTCTCGTAGTTCCGTAAGATGCTAGCAGGTGTCAGGCGGTTCCCCGGCTTAGTACCGGTAGACCACACTAGAGGCGCTTCTGAGGGTGCCTCTTGCACATCAGAGGGTAGCGTGGAGGGGAGGCTGAGGGGAGAGCTCTTGCCGCCTGCCACGAGGCCACGGCTGTGTCCGGCTTGCTGGCGTTTGAGGGGAGGTGGTGGTGGGGACAGCCGCTACCTGCCGCCTGCTCTGGCCATTTTAAAGGGCTACTACTAACCGCAGCGCCATCTTGGGACATCTTAAGGAACTGCTGGTAACCCTCCCTCCCTGCACCACTGAGCGTGTGACCGGGCCCTTATGGAGGTTTCGCATCTGTATATTTTTCTCTGTGATCCGGTGTGTTTGCCGGGGGCCCTCATCCGAGATGAGGAGGCAGCCTTGCCAGCGGCTGTCGATGGTGCGGGGTGCAGTCGACTGCAAGTTGTGGCTCACGTCGGCACCAATGACGCTTGTCGCTTGGGATCGGGGGCATCCTAAGTTCCTACGGGCAGCTGGCAGAATTGGTGAAGGCTGCGGCCCTCGCACACGGGGTGCAAACGGAGATGTCGATTTGTAGCATTGTTCCCAGGGTTGATCGTGGTCTTTTGGTTTGGAGCCGAGTGGAGGGTCTGAACCAGAGGCTTCGCCGACTCTGTGACAGTCATGGCTGCAGATTTCTGGATCTGCATTATCGGGTGGGGAATTGTAGGACGCCCCTAGATAGATCAGGGGTACACTACACTAAGGAAGCGGCTGCTTGGGTAGCAGAGTACTTGTGAATTGCACATGGTTTTTTTTTTACGGTAGGCGCTAACTCAGATGAGCACTCGCCTGTCAACATTCATTCAGCGAATTGAGGCCGCGTTCGAATAAAAATTCGACTATCAAAATATTAGCCGCGAACATTCGAATTATTAAACAAAGTTCCCGAATTTGCCGCGCTGCATGGAAATTATTGTGCTCAGATAGTTTGAGGAACCGAAAACTGGCTAAATCATTATGTGGCTAGTTCAGAAATATTTAGCGAGGCGTGGAATGTATATCGGTAAGATAGATCGGACACAACTGGACGGGAAGTGTTATTCGCTGTGGACAAAGATATTGTTTCTTCTGTTGAAAGCATCTGTGAAGTTATCTGGGCACGTATAACAGGTCTAAAAGAAGTAAAGATAATAGTTGGGTGTTTTACCGGCCACCCAGTGCTGCTGTAGCAGTTTTTGAGTCATTCAAAGAAAGTCAACACGAGGTAGTGCGTAGTTACCCGGACCATGTAATATTAGTCGGGGGAGACTTCGACCTTAAGAGTATAGATTGGCAACTCTCTAGTTACATTTCAGGCAGTACAGACAAGCAGTCTTGCGAGCTACTTTTGAACACATTCTCCGAAAGCTGTCTTGAGCAGTTAAACCGGCAACCCACGCGCAATAGAAATATTTTAGCCGGCCGCGGTGGCCGAGGAGACTGAGGCGCTCCAGTCACGGTCTGCACGGCCACTACGGTCGGGGGTTCGAATCCCCCCTCGGGCATGGATATTTGTGCCGTCCTAGTTCGTAAGTAGTTCATAAGTAGTTTGTAAGTTTAGGGACTGATGACCCCGTAGTTAAGTCCCATAGACTATACAAACATTTGAATTTGAGAAATATTTTAGACCTTATAGCCACGAACAGGCCTGACCTTATTAACGATGTCTGTGTACAGACAGGAATTAGCGATCATGATATTGTAATAGCTTCGATGGTGACCCAATTTCACAAACCAACCAAGAAGGCTAGGAGCGTGTTTTGTTGGGAAGAGTCGATAAGCAATTGTTAGGATAGCACTTGGAAAAAGAATGGACATCGTTTTAGTTCCGGTACAATGTGTGTAGAGGAATTGTGGATTACATTTAAGTGCATTGTACATAAAGGGTTAGAGAAATATGTGCCTGTAAAGTCGATTAAGGATGGAAAAGATCCTGCGTGGTATAATAATAACGTTAGAAAGCTACTGAGAAAGCAAAGTCTGTTGCACTCTCGGTTCAAAAAATACCAAGCAAATGATGACAGGCAAACGTTAGCAGAGATTCGTGCGTCTATCGAAAGATCGATGCGCGGAGCATACAATAATTACTACAGCCATACCTTAGCAATAGATCTTTCCGAGAACCCGAAAAAATTCTGGTGCTATGTAAAATCGATAAGCGATCAAAGCCCACTGTCCAGTCACTCGTTGATCATTCCGGAGCAGTAATAGAAGAAAGCAAACGGAAATCTGAAGTTCTAAATTTAACCTTTAAGAAAACTTTCACACAGGAGAACCGTACAAATGTACCATCATTTGATCAACGTATTAATTCCGAAATGGAGGACATAGTAATAGGTATTTACGGTGTAGAGAAGCACCTGAGAGAACTAAATACGAAAAAGTCTCCTATTCCGGATGGAATACCAGTTCGGTTTTACAAAGAGTATTCTGCGGCATTGGCCCCTTACTTAGCTTGCATTTATCGCGAATATTTAATTCAGCGCATAGTTCCTAGTGACTGGAAAAAAGCGCAGGTGACTCCCGTTTGTAAGAAAGGAAAGAAAACTGACCCACATAATTACATGCCAATATCGTTGACATCAGTTTCCTGTAGAATTTGGGAGCATATTCTCAGTTAGAATATAGTAAATTTCCTTGAGACGGAAAAACTTCTATGAATCAGCACGGGTTTAGGAAACATCGTTCATGTGAAACTCAACTTGCCCTTTTCTCACATCACATCTTGCGAGCTATGGATGAAAGGCAACAGGCGGATTGTGTTTTTCTCGACTTCAAAAAGGCGTTAGACGCGGTATCACACTGCAGACTGCTAACGAAGATACGAGCTTCCAGAATGAAACTTTCACTCTGCAGCGGAGTGTGCGCTGATATGAAACTTCCTGGCAGATTAAAATTGTGTGCCGGAACCGGGACTCGAACCTGGGACCTTTGCCTTTCGCGGGCAAGCGCTCTACCACTGAGCTACCCCGACACGACTCACGATGCCGCCCCACAACTTTACTTCCGCTAGTACCTCGCCTCCTACTTTCCAAACTTCACAGAAGTTCTCCTGCGAAACTTGCAAGACTAGCACTCCTGGAAGAAAGGATATGGTGGAGACATGGCTTAGCCACAGCCTAGGGGATGTTTCCAGAATGAAACTTTCACTCTGCAGCGGAGTGTGCGTTGATATGAAACTTCCTGGCAGATTAAAATTGTGTGCCGGAACCGGGACTCGAACCTGGGACCTTTGCCTTTCGCGGGCAAGCGCTCTTGGAAAGTAGGAGGCGAGGTACTGGCGGAAGTAAAGTTGTGGGGCGGCATCGTGAGTCGTGTCGGGGTAGCTCATTGGTAGAGCGCTTGCCCGCGAAAGGCAAAGGTCCCAGGTTCGAGTCCCGGTTCCGGCACACAATTTTAATCTGCCAGGAAGTTTCATATCAGCGCACACTCCGCTGCAGAGTGAAAGTTTCATTCTGGAAACATCCCCTAGGCTGTGGCTAAGCCATGTCTCCACCATATCCTTTCTTCCAGGAGTGCTAGTCTTGCAAGTTTCGCAGGAGAACTTCTGTGAAGTTTGGAAAGTAGGAGGCGAGGTACTGGCGGAAGTAAAGTTGTGGGGCGGCATCGTGAGTCGTGTCGGGGTAGCTCAGTGGTAGAGCGCTTGCCCGCGAAAGGCAAAGGTCCCAGGTTCGAGTCCCGGTTCCGGCACACAATTTTAATCTGCCAGGAAGTTTCAAGATACGAGCTTGTGGAATAGGATCATAGATTTGTGACTGGCTGGAAGACTTCGTAAGTAATAAAACGCAGTAAGTTCTTCTCGACGGCGAGTGTTCATCAGAGACGAGTGTATCGTCAAGCGTGCCCCAGGGGAGTGTGATAGGATCGCTATTATTTTTTATCTATATAAATGATCTAGTGGACAGAGTAACTTGTAATTTGCGGCTGTTTGCTGATGATGCTGTGATGTACAGGAGGGTGTCGTCTGTAACTGACTGTAATAGCATACAGGATGACTTAGACAAAATTTCTAGTTGCTGCGAAGAATGGCAGCTAACTCACAATATAGAATATGTAAGGTGATGCGCATGAGTAGGAAAGACAATCCCATAATGTTCTAATACAGCATTAGAAGTTAACTTCTTGATGCAGTCGCGTCGTTCAAATATCTATTGCAGAACGATATGAAATGGAACGAATATGTAAGGACAGTTCTGAGTAAGGCGGACAGCCAACTTCAGTTTATTGGGAGAATTTTGGGAAGATGTTCTTCATCTGTAAAGGAGACGGCTTATGAAACGCTTGAGTCACGGAAATGCTCCGGGGAATCAATTGGGGATCGCTGGAGGAAAGACGACGTTCTTTTCGTGAATTTCTGTTGAGGAAATTTAGAGGGCCGGAATTTGAAGCTGAGTGTAGTATGATCTTGCTGCCGCCTACTTACATTTCGCGAAGTGATCATAAAGACAAGATAACAGAAATTAGGGCTCGTACGGAAGCATATAGGCATTCTTTTTTCCTCGTTCTATTTGGGAGTGGTGTAGGAAAGGAAATGCCTATTATTGGTACAGTGTACCCTCCGCCACGCACATTACGGTGGATTGCGAAGTATGTATGTAGATGTGGATAGTAGCGCAACCGCCTTCCATCTCCTCCCACCCTTTTTTATTGAGGCTTTACAACAGTTTTACCAGTAACATGCTGAAAGCTTAACAGGTTCTTTTCCGCCTTGGAAATTAACATAGCATTGATCACAAGATAGGTGGGTATTATTTTCTTCACTCTAAATAGATAATTCAGTAATGTACTGTGTTATATTAATTAACTCATATTCTAAAATTGTTATTCCCTTTTTTGATTTAAAGAGGGAAGTTAATTTTATTGTTTGTCGATGACGCTGTAATTCTGTCAGAGACAGAAAAGTGTTTGGAACAGTACCTTATCGGAATGTACAGTGTCTTGAAAGGAGGATGTAAGATTAACATTAACAAGGTCAAGCCGCGGCGGATTAGCCGTGCGTACTGAAGCGCCGTGCTGCGGTGCGCGCGGCCTTTCGCCGTCGGCGGTTCGAGTCCCCCCTCGGGCATGGGTGTTTGTGTTGTCCTTAGGTTAGTTTACCTTAGTTTACGTAGTTTGTAGGCTACGGACTGATGACCACGCAGTTGAGTCTGATAGATTTACAAACATTTGAACATTTTTGAACAAGGTCAAAACAAATGTAATGGAATTTAGTCTAAGAATATCTGGTGACAGCGAAGGAATTAGAATATAAAACGAGGCAATAATAATTGTAGATGAGTTTTGTTATTTGGGTAGCAAAATAGTCTATGATAAGGTGGATATTTATGTAGACCGTCTATACAACTCAATTATGAAGGTTTTATATTGCCACATGCATTTTGCCTTCATTTGGAAGGCATCATGATACCCTAAGTAGAACAGTTATAAAATTGAGAATGGCTATGGGATGAAAAGAATTTCTGAAGAAACGAATTTGTTGACATGAAATATTAATTTAAATGTTAGGAAGTCCTATCTGAAAGCATTTTTCTGGAGTGTATCTACGCTCAGGAAAGAAATGTGGCCAATAAGGAGCTCCGACATAAATACGACAGATGCTTTTGAAATTTGGTACTACAGGAGAATGGATAGATCGCATAACTAATGAGGAGGTATTAGAATATAGGAGAAAAGAACCTTCTGTCATATCTTGACTAAAAGAAGGAAACTGATTGGTAGGAAACATTCTGAGACAAAGGAATCGTCACTTCAACATTTGATAGAAATGGGGTGCGTACAAATTGCAGAAGTAGACAGAAAGACGAATACAGTAAGCAGAGTAAAATGGATGTAGGTTGTCGTTCTTATTCAGAAATGAAGAGGCTTTTCCAGGAAAGGGCAGCGTGAAGAGCTGTACCAACCAGTCTTTGGACTGAAAACCACTATAGCCGTATTAGAGTAAGAAAGAGGATGGCGCAATTAAAGGAAGAGCTGCTATTCTTCTGCTATAAGATCCGCCTTATATGCAAAACGCAGTGTTTACTTTACACCCAAACATGTTTCAGCACTTCTGTGCCATCATCAGTGGGCTTTATCTATTTATTTGCAGATGTGAGAATCAAAATACATTTAGTACTAAGCTAGATATGTGTGAATATTAGGCCTTAAAAGTGGTATGTTTTATTTTTGGTTGTTACCTTGGTTTCGCATTTCTTGCTCTTTCTACGTAATTAGACAATGGTATCGTTGTCATATGCAACCAGATGATCTGTGTGACGACTTAATGCGCTAATTATAGTGTGAACGTAAGTTTGGTAAACAGGAATATTTCTAGCACGAGCCTGTTTTGTCTATCAGGCCTACTTACTCGTTTCTGTGGACAACACACAAGTAATATACGTATTTTGCGGACTTCTTCCTTTCACGATCACTTCACACTTTGGCAAAATCGACCATGTACGCTTTGTTATTATGCGTACCTGCTAGTCTGCTAGTCGGCATTCATTTCTTCTCGCCGGCCGCGGTGGCCGAGGAGACTGAGGCGCTCCAGTCACGGTCTGCACGGCCACTACGGTCGGGGTTTCGAATCCCCCCTCGGGCATGGATATTTGTGCCGTCCTTAGTATTAGCTAGTTCATAAGTAGTTTGTAAGTTTAGGGACTGATGACCCCGTAGTTAAGGCGCATAAGCTCCACAAACAGTTGAACATTTTATCATTTCTTCTCCGGCGGGAATGTTGGTGGATTTGAATATTGTGTATTTTCTCTTTCTGCTGTGTGTGTGTGTGTGTGTGTGTACGTTTTAGCTGTCTGTCATTTCTGTATAGCTCCTTTAATGTGTTAACTGAAGTATTTTTGCGTAGAGTGCTATATTCATTCATGGCTGCTTTTCCTTCTGCTAGCGCATTTCTATGTAGTAGTTTTCTTCTATTGTGAGTTTGTGGTCTAAGTTGTGGTTTCATTTTAATATTTTTAAGAATTTCTATTTTGGTTGGGTGGTGGTTGTAGGCTGATCTGCAAAGGTGCTATTCTGTAACTTGGTCTAGTCATCTACGAGTCAAGATATCGCTTAAGATTCAACGTATGCCGAAATTTTGTTTGCAGAAGTATGAGTTATTGGGAGATTTTGGAGAGAGAAGAGAAGAAGGCAGGAAGTTGGCTGCCGTGCGCACTTGTCTGGCTTGCACTGCAGTTAATGGTCTCCGACGCCCATCCCGCGCTGATAGCAATAGCCAATAGCAGACCATCGGCGCCAGTAGATAGTTGTTAATTTTATTCGTGCATGAACAGACAATGGTCTCGTTCATAAAGCAAACGATTAAGATAGGGAGCAACGCGAGCCCAGTCAGACTCTCGCTATAGGGGAGTACGGCCATCTTTGGTTCATCAGAAGAGGCAATGCCGCGGTCGTAACTAATAATGGGCCAGCTTTATTGCGTGTGATAGCCGAGCTCAGGGGTCTCCAATTAATGCCTTATTGTCGGCGCCTGCTGCGGCTAACAGCTGTGTCGCTAGCGTGGACAATACTGTCTTTGGAGATTCCCGTTTTGATCGCTATGGACAATAGCAACATTCTGATTTTAGTAATCGTGCCGCTACAGCGCGAGAGGGAGCTAACCGACAGATTGTAAAAATTACTTCCTCATGTATTTGAACAGTTATTATTCACTTTTACTCCCTCCCACAGTACAACAGAAAGATTTTGGGATTTCCCTGAATCGCAGACGTGTAACTCAAAAGGGAGCTAACCGAGCAAGATAGTGACTGCCAACAGCACGCGCGGGGTCATCAGTCCCTAAACTTATGAACTACCAAAGACAACACAAACATCCATGCCCGAGGGAGGGTTCGAACCCCCGACGGGGAACGGCCTCGCGCATCGGAACATAGCGCCTCAATGCGCTCGGCCACTCGGCCGTGGCTGCTCCTCTCAGTTCTTTCTCGCTTCTCTCCATCATAGCCTTGAATCTTACAATTCTATTGCTATTCCTCTAACCAATCTACCTCTCTTCTATGCCTCTTTCACCACATTCTATCGTCTTATGTCTCTGCTCGATCTGAATAACTCACAATCTGCAAGAACATAACGAGGCAATTCCTAAATGGTAACAGGGCTGATGATCACAATATGAAACATGCTTACTGTTCTTAGTCATAATTATTATTGTAATTATTTTCATTTTCGATTCTTATCATTATCTATACGTTATTGTTACAATTAGTCTAGTATTTTTTTTTTTTTTTTAATTTCGAATCACGGCCTCCGCACAAATTTTAATTCAATGCCTCTCCTTATATTTAATATTTTTGGATGGTGTTGAGGTTTTCGAACATAAGCATGAGACGACCTAGGAAACAAATAATATTAACAGATTTCAATTCCATAACATTTAATTCACACTTAAATATATGTATAATGGTGACAAAAAGATTTCTGCAGCAGTACACAGGGACTTTATGTCCCTGCTACTTTATATCCCTGAAAACCATCATACCGTGTACCGTGCTCTTCAATAGCAAAGATGAGGAAGTAATGGTTTAAATACAATCGTCAGCTTAAAGTCCGTGTGACTTGAAACGCAGACATTATTAGTAAAATCTTAAATGTAACACGAAGTTCATGTTGAAGTAAATCTGAACCTACTTCCATTTGAAAACAAGTAATTGACGAACACAGGACTCGTTAAAAGTAACCCATCTATTAAATTTAATTTTTCAGGTTTGTCGATTTGGAGCTGGCGTTTTTTAGACAATTAATGAATATTAGAGGACGATTTTCATTTTTTATTTTATTATTATAAAATATTAATGTTAATGTCAATGTATTCAATACTCTTTTGCAAAGAAAAGCAAAAGAATCAAAATATCTCAGTCCCAAGTCAGCTATAGCCAAATATATAAGCGAAACAGGACACAGTATTGCAATAAGCTATGTTAAATTGTGTATACTTGTTCTGAAGCACTTGTACGTAAAACATCAGGCGTAATATGTCGTTTGTCAGGAAACGTTTTGCACAAACCATTTTCTTCTGCATTAAGAACGGTACGTCACGTTTTACCAGGTGGCTCAAGCTAAAAGTAAAATAAATTAATTAATACTTTCTCTACTGGCTATCGAAGAATCCATTCGTCCCAAAATTAGACGAATGCATCATTCTTATGACAAAATGACTATTTTCCTTTTGTCATTAATAAAGTCAGTTTTAAAAATAACAAATTTCCAGCTTGGTGGTGTGTTACAAAATATTTATTTAAAAAATCACATATCGATTTCGTTCACATGATTGAACATCATCATTGCATGTTACAAGTTTAAAAATCAAACTTGTAACATGCACTAGAAAGACTTTTCATTTATATGTTTTATGGATCTGACTGTTAAATGTTTTATGCGAAGTACATGACCCCTGGTGACTTGAAATCTCCACTGATGATGTTCAATAACGTGAACGAAATCGATATGTGCTTTTTTTTTTTTAAATAAATACTTCATATTACACCATCATGCTGGAAATATGTTAGTTTTATTACAATATTGTGGTTGTCTGGAACATTATCCATTATGGAGTCGGCATATAAGAAACTCACTTTTAATTTTGAATTATCCTTGTTTCTACGACGTCTAAATTCATTAATCCTAATATAGTGGCTACCAATACAAACACTATTGATTTAAAGTTAAAGACTTTACGAATTTTTGGAAACAGGGTTATTAGACCATCTATCGTTAGAAAAAGTGTCACATATAAGGGGGAATATATACGGAAGGACCAACATCTACAAGTGTTATAGTGGGAGCATGATGTTGCTAATAACACTTCACGACTGCCCTCGTAAGATAAAGATTGTGTGTATAGAAGGTAAAGGTTGTGCATGATGTTTAAAGTTGAATCTGTCGTTTAATCAGACAACAAAAGTAGTTTATTTTAAAGTTACTCATTCAAAACCTGATCTGATATTAGTTGCAGTCCAAATAGTTGTCATATATTGATGTTTAACAGTCAAGATCACTAATACATCAAATAACTACATCAAAATTTAACTGAACACGTACATTGTTCATTAACACAGTAATTTGGTTTAATTATGACCCTGATATTGATGTATATACTGTTAAATGAGAAACAGTGCATTAAACTGATTATGTGCGCAACGGATCTTTTAACCAAGCAACTGTGACATGTAACCTGCATAATACACACACTGACTATACTCAAAAAATTTAAATGCGAGAAAGATATTAAAAACACAAACCACTTTCTTAATGTTCGACTACGAGAATTTTATGCAGATTAGTACCTGATTATCAAAACTCAGTATCACACTCTATTACTGCAGTGTTGCGTAACAATCATTTACTACGTTACCAATAAAGAACTCTGTTCAACAAGATTACCAAAATCAATACTGCACTTTAAAACCACAAATAATTAATTATCAAATAAAGGAAGTAGGTTAATCTTCTAACTACGTAAATGAAACAGGAAAAAAGGTCAACTTTGTTACTTATTATTAATAATTACCATTACATTACCTATGTGATACAACCTTTTCATAATTACATGAAATATTATTACCTTCATACCAGAGGTGGTACAACGTTTTTTACAATTATATGAAATGCAATATATTCCAAATACAATCAAACCAACTTGGGGCACTGCAGCCTCTGCTCTACATCGGAGCCACCTACATAACACAACTGCTCTCTAAGTGAGCTGAACCACAAGTCTGACTGTCTCTCCTCACGAGCTACAATGCTATGCTATACATAATCTTTGCCAAAGATGAAACTTCACAGATTTATGTACACGTATCGATACATAGAGTAGATGCAATATTATACATTTTCTTGCAAGCAAGTTACTCGACACAAAACAGGAGGCACAGTATTAGACATTTTCTTACAAATTCAGCAATATACATTTTCTATGGTCACGTTTCAAAGGGTATAGTCAACTTTCCCTCGCTCTGTAGCCACATAGCTTACGGTATCACTGTGATACAAAGTACTCTCCGCTATGCACAGCGGAGTTGATAACATGCTGTAGGCGTGAGGCGTAGAAGGAGCTATGGTCGGCCATAATGGCCTGGAGTTGAGCAGCCATCGATCGGAGGATGAAGCCTTGAGCGACGGCTATTGTGCGGCCTGGTCCTCGTGCTATTTTGGCTCGCCCGTCATTTACAGCTGCTTCTCGCACCGAGAGGGACATCAATCACACAATGTACAGTCTCATTCGGCACCTAACCAAATAACAGCCTGCACAGTATCAATGTCACAGTACTCATTTTTATACCGTAACTAGCCTTAGTTCCCGCCGTTCCCCGGGGGTGTATTGGTTCCCTTCTTACGTTAGCCCACCTCCTTCTTCCCTCTCACCATCGTCTTCTAGTCCACACTCTATCTATTTCAGTTTCGTTTTCATGCAGTCCAATCCTTATGACGTCATATCCCCTTAACTACGTGTCTTACAGTAATATAATTTTCCTGGTTTGTACAGTGAAATATTAATCCTGTATGGACGAACGCAACAAATTTGTAGCTCTTACAGTACATTATTAAAACTCGATAGCGGGAGGTATTTTCTGTCTGCCAAGTGTTCAAAATTGTTCAAATGTTTGTACACCTATTGGACAAAACTGCTACGGTCATCGGTCTCTAGACTTACAAACTTCTTAAACTAACTTAAGGACAACACACACACACAGCCGCGGCGGAGCGGCCGAGAGCATTGAGGCGCTATCCTAAGATGCGCGAGGCCGTTCCCTGTCGGGGGTCCGAATCCCCCCTCGGGCATGGATGTTTGTGCCGTCTTTAGTATAAGCTAGTTCATAAGTAGTTTGTAAGTTTAGGGACTGATGACCCCGCAGTTATGTCCCATAAACTTTATAAACATTTGAACACACACTCATGCCCCAGGAAGGACTCGAACCTCCGACGGCGAGCAACCGCGTACTACGCAGCAAGGCGCCTTAGAACGCTCGGCCACTCCACCGCGGTTCTGCCAAAGGTGTTGCGAATGGCATAGGTAGTGATGAGGTAATAAATTACACCCTCATGTAAGATGGAGAGGATTTTTATGCATTTCATTGTTTTTGATGTAATATCTCCTCAATTATGTGTCACACTATAATTTTGAAGGTACATTCAGTGGTATGTGTGTGTACTGTCTGTAAAATGTCTCGTGAATACGATCAGTAGTGTAGGAATAATAAATTGTAACGTAAGTTCGAATGCTATAGTTTTCTAGTTCATAAACAACGGAAAATTTGAGTTTTTCAGCCAGAGAACGATTCGTAAAGGTTTGAAATTATGCGTAAAGTGTTTCGCAAGTCGCTAAGTGCTCTATTCACAAATAGAGGATGTACATGGCTACAGATGTGAAGAAAAGAGTCGTGTTATTCACGTATCACGTCATGTGGCAAGGTTTTGCGCATCTCATTGTTCATGACGTCACATCTTCTGAACCTCCTGAACTACGTTTCATAGGTGGTTTCTACTACCACAGTGATTGTTTCCTGACGGTGATGACCATACATGCTACATCTGGTAGAAATTGGTCCATTAGTTTAGAAGGGTATGTGAAACATTTTCGCATGATGAGACAGTTTTTCGCGAATTACTTTGTTTATGGAGTGATATCTCTCTACGTATGAGTCGTAGGCGGTTCTTGCCCCTCAGCGATTCTTGCGTCATAGTAAGAAATATGTGTAGCACGTTTGGTTGAAATCAGTCCAGTAGTTTAGGAGATGTGCAACATACATACATACTTTTTTTTTTATAATACCTACAGACCAGCTGAAAACCCGGCGTTGCCCGGGTACTCAATTCATCCAGTTTTAAGTTAATGAATCTCTCATTCCCTTTTCTCTCTCTCAAATGTTTATAAACCTTTTAGACCAAACTGCTATCGTCATCAGTCCCAGGACTTACAAACTTCTTAAACTAATTTTCTTTCTGTAGGGTCCGCAGTCACACATATCTCATAAATAATACATTAAATTATTTCTTACACTGCTATATAATGTTTATTACGTTCTCACAATGAATTCATTTCGGTGCCTGACCAGCTTCAGGTAATTCTGCGAATTCAATAAGATGTTGTAGATGGTCTCTGATACATATTCGTAATTGTAATTTACATTTGATTAAATTTTTACTTACTTGTAATATTCTAGTTTATACTGCTGCCAGTCTGTGCTGTTTATTTTGGAAGATGTTCCAGTTGTTTCTTTATTATTAGCTGTATGTATGCTCCTTTTTATAATTTTTTTGTATTTTTCGATAGCCTGCAGCAGCACATCAAATATATTGAAACGCGTCCACTGAATGTGTCGTCGTGTTCCATTTTGAGTTATTCATGACTGTTTCTGCACCATTAATATTGTTTATTTGTATGTCAATTATTTTATTCTTTTTATTAATGATCAATGCCCCATGTTTATATATGTCTCCTCCCGTGTGATTGAACAGGTGTGTTCGTATGTATGTGGAAGGTTGCTTTTAATATTGCCTGACTGCCGCGTTGAGCTTTAATTAAGAATATATGGCTTCGTTTGTCGTCTGCACTGGCGTCTGCTGGGTGGCTAGAGACAAGCTTACTTGGCAAGATGGCTAGGTGACGTGTTCTTAGTGTGATGCCAACGTAATGTTGGACGAAAGAGGTGACAAAAGATACCTCTCTGGAACTCTAGAAGAGGGTATTGTCTTCTGCAGGTAGCGAGGTATGCTCTGAACGCACTCTGCATGGGTTTTGGCGCGCTCTACATCCGGTGTGTGGTGGAGAAGGTTTTGGCGTGGCCTTAGGGTTTCACTCTTGTTCTGACGGCCGAGGTGAGTACATCGTGAAATCATACTGAGGGGAAGGCATGCTGTTAGGACTTTGCTTTCTTTGTGGTCAGGCAGTCTTGGTTTCTCAGTGATAGTTTTCTTGAGTTATTCTTTCGCCATGCGAGGCGAAGTGTTTCTTAATTTACAGAACTCGAGTAATTCAGTGTAAATTTAGCATTTGCCATTTGCATTTTCATTCCGGTGCTGATTTTGTATCTGGTTTTTCTCAAATTCTCAAGTTAGAACACACGTGTGTGGCCTTCAGCCGTTGTGTAGACTTAGTATTTTGGAATTTCCTTGCTGTTTTTTTTTTTTTTTTTTTTTTTTTAAAGTCATGTCTGTATCTGCGAGTATGCTAAATTTTTATCAGATTTTTCCGGTTTGATTCTGTCTTTCCTATCTGGGTATGACCGATTGCACCACATGCTTTCGTAACAGTCGTTACTTCAGTTTTCAGTCATGTTTTTACTGATACTAGCCTTCTTCTATATGACTACTCGCGTGTGCTTTGCTTGCATATTCTAAATTAATTTCATTTGTAGATTCTATGTAATTCACCATGATCGAACGCCATGTGGTACTTAAGAATAGTGTGCCGCTTCCTCTTTGTACATGAGTTCGTTTCGTGCATAGTGTGTTTGTAATAGTGCTTCAAGAGAACCACCATCTCGTCAATACGTCACCGACATTTTATTTCGCCACTGCTAACAAGAGTTGCCGCATGAGTAATGTGTTGCAAGCTTTATGCATGTGTCTGTGAGTGAATGAATGTGCTTTCCCTACCCACTGTATGTTCCCAAGTTTCCCCCCACATTACCTCCATATGCATAAGGGTCAGAAACATTTTATTACAGGCAGTAGCCTTATGATTTAATTCACTTTTGTACAAGGTGTGTGCTTTATTGTGCTTCATTTGGTCTCCCGCATTTATTTGCTTGTTCATTTTTATTGAATAGATAATGATTTAAAGTAGCAAATCTCTGCTTTATAATATCATACTCTCCTCACATGTTTGATTATCTATTCATTTTTAACATTAATTTTGTGTATGTTAACACATTGGCTGCTCCCTAAAGGAGTGAGCAATTAGATAAATTTCCGTTGTTAAAGTACTGTGACATTCACAAAGTAGTTTAGAGCAGCAGTGAGCGTTTTAACTTACATTTGTAGATCTCAGCTGCCCGAGATCCTACTTAAATAATTTAGCAGGCTAATTTCAGTATCTCTAGTTTACAAAAAAAATGTTCAAATGTTTGTTAAGCTTATGGGACTAAACTACGGGGTCATCAGTCCCTAAACTTACAAACTACTTATGAACTACTTTATACTAAAGACGGCAATAATATCCATGCCCGAGGGGGGATTCGAACCCCCGACCGTAGTGGCCGTGCAGACCGTGACTGAAGCGCCTCAGTCTCCTCGGCCACCGCGGCCGGCTCTAGTTTACATAGTAACCATATTATAAAAGTGGTAATGTCTATGGGTTATTTTCTTTGTATGTGGAAAGTTTACTTCGAATTTGGTACTATTTTATCTTTGGTGTGTTTAAGAGATTACCTAGTAACCAGATAATTCATACCTTAAATATCTGTGGACTATTTATTAACTTTGAATACGAAAGATTTACCTTGGATTATTGTTTCATATTTGGTGTGTTTATCGATCTTCATGACTGTCTACAATTTTAATAAAATTTTTATGTTTAAGGTTAGTTTGTTCATTTAATATGTCATTGCAAAAAAATGTTCAAATGCATACAAACTACTTATGAACTAGCTTATACTAAGGACGGCACAAATATCCAAGCCCGAGGGGGAATTAGAACCCCCGACCGTGGTGGCCGTGCAAACCGTGACTGGCGCGCCGCAGACAGCTCGGCCACCGCGGCCGGCATGTCGTTGCAGTTGTTGTGTATATGTAAATATATTTCGATTTCTTCGACACTTTTCATTGTTGGACCTTTCTGTATAACGTATAATATTTTAAGTCCTTCGTCTATTGGTTTCACTTCATGTTTTTAAGTGACAAGTTGCTAATAAAACGTAGATGGATTGTTTTCCCTGTCTCTGGTGCGTTTCTTGTATCTCATGCTAAAATATCTACCAGTTTAGCCTATATATGATTTGTAACATGTGTCACACATAATTTTATAGATTCCTGGGTTGTATAGTACAGTGTGTGTGTGTGTGTGTGTGTGTGTGTGTGTGTGTGTGTGTGTTTCCTTTGTGGATTTTATGGTTTATGCTGTGTCAGTTTTGGTAGGCCGATCTGAGATTTGTGTCGCTGAATAGTTTACTAATTTTGATTGATATATGTTGTAGGTATGTAGATTTGTTTTTTCTTTGTTGTTGTGTCTCCAGGTAATGTTATTTCAGGACGCACTTCGGATTTTTTTGGTTGTGTTTCTTGATGGTACATTTTCGATATAATTTTGAGGTCACGATTGTTTTGATGTGCTATATATTCTATGGTTTGTATTTCTTTTCGAATGGCATCGTCTTCTAGTGGTAAATTTATTAACCTGTTAATCGTAGTGATAAAGAAAACCATTTTCTGTGTACTTGGACGACATGATGGTTCATTTATGATAGTATTGGAAGTGGTTGGTTTTCCATAAATTTCGGATTTATCTTTCTTGTCAGATCAAGATAGTTAATTGATTTGTTAGTTTCGTGTTCTATAGTGAATTTTATTTTGGGATGTAGTTGGTTTAGAGCTGTTGTATTTTCTGTATGTCCTCTTGGTTACCATCTATAAGCATGATTCTGTCATCTAGGTATCTATAGATGTCTATGATTTTTTTTTTGTATTGTGGTATTATTGTTATTAAAGAATTTTTGTTCAAGATTATGTAAGAATATATAAGCTATGGTTCCTGCTATACTACTAGCTACTACACGTTGCAACTCCATCTTCCCGTATATAAATTTTGTTGTTGAATTGGAAATAGTTTTAATAGTTCTAGAATTTCGTGAGTGCTCTGCATAGAAATTTTCTTATATGATAGAAGGTTGTGCTGAATAATGTCTATTGTTTCCTGTATTGTTCCATTTGTATAAAGGTTACTTATATCAAAAGAGACGAATTTTGCATTTGTTGGAATAGTTTTTTTTCTGTTTGCTGGTTTTCTGGAATTTTTATTTTATATTTATTGTTGTAGGTGTAATGTTTATTTAATAGTCTATTATTTTGCTGTTACAGGGCATATAGGGATATTCTGTTTATGAGTACTTAAACTAAATTACACCAAGAACAATGCATACAGCCATGCCCGAAGGAGGTGTCGAACCTACGACGGGAACTGCCTTTCTCTCTTTCCACATTGGTTTTCTTTCTATGTCCCTCCCTCTCCCTCTGTTCATCTCCTCATCTCCCCTCTCTCTGCGCATTCCACCTGCCCCTTTCTCTGCCACCTCACCTCCTCTGTCAAACTCATTCTGCATCTCCTCAGTCCATCTGTGAAAGATTATATAATTTTCATGGTGATCAGTGAAATGGTGTCTTAAGTTTATTGCACGGTACCCTCCGCCATGCACTGTATGAAATCTTAGGTAGACGATGATGTTCCTCTTGTATTGGAGTTTAAGTGTGAAAAATTTTGCAGATTTTATCTAATCTAGTAGGTAAAGCACCCTCTTCCATACACCATCCAAAATTTTACGTAGACAGTGACTTTCCTCTTGTCGATGCGGCAGTATCCCCACGCTTCTCAGCGTTTAGGACGTCATATCTCCTGAACTGTGTGTCTCGAAGTGATATGCCTGTAACTCTACCGAAAGTGCAAACCCCCTTCCCCCTGTAGTGGAAGGTACTTTTTGTACCGTTGTCATTTCTTCTTCCTATTCCAGTCGCATGAGATTCACGGAAGAAACCATTGCCGGTATGACTCCTTGTGGGATCTAATCCCTCTCGTCTTTCGCGAGAAATATGTAGGAGCAAACAATATACCTGGTCGACTCCTCGAGAAATGTATGCTCTCGGAAACTGTATTGTACTCCGAGATGGTTTCAACTCTAGTATATTCTACTTCTACTATTTGCACTCCTACTATGTCGTAACCGTTACCGGTGACGGTAATAGGAATTGAGCGTGTCGCAGATACGGGAAAAGGGCATGGTGGCGGGATCCTGGGGTTGTAACTTAGAGAGGAGGTCGTACATGTGGGAATAATTCCAGGAAAGGAAATATGGTCTTTGGTCATTTTGTTGGCTGACTTGGTAGATCCGAAAATGTTGCTTAATCCTCTTCTCGTTCGCCTCTGTCTTCTTTCTCCTCGTTGAATGCCGAGAAAGGAGTTGGCGGTGGTGGTCGATGGAGCTGCTGAAGTCCCAGTAGGAACTGTTGTTGTAGTTGAGCAAATTGACGAAGAGGTTCTTCCAGTACTTGCGATATTGTCGGCTGTTGTGATGGCTGCTGAGCTTCCTCCATCATGTGGAATTCGTGTCCCAGCGTCGTCGCCACTGTATTGTACTCCGATATGGTTTCAACTCTAAGCTTATTCTACTTCTACTATTTACAATTCTACTATTTCGTATGCAAACTACAGTGTCCGGCTTCAAGGGGCCGTAGGCATGGATCCTCTCTGGCGACGTCTTCTGCGGTGATTCTCCTTCTCAGAGATCTTCCGTCTTCGGAATTCGGCGTGACTTTCCGGGCGGCCGTGTGGCTGGTCCTTAAATATGCTGGCGGAGTGGTACCGTTCCTCAGTCGGCATCTGCAGGAAAAGGTGCCACATTAATTCCTGAACATTCCGTTTATAAACGCCGGCTGCGGACAGGCTTCTCCCCGACGCGTGTGTTGTGCTGTACTGCTCGCTGCCCAGGCGTTTCCACAGCGAACAGGACAGACACCGCTCTTGCAGTGTCTGACACTGGAGTTCCCTAATCTTCTCCTTGACACTTTGGCGCTTACTAAAGCGTGCTGCTCCAGTCTGGAGTTTCTCCGTGTCTTCTTCCCGGTACGGCTCCCACTCATGAGCAATTCTCAAGCATTGGCCGAACGCCTACTTCCAGTTTTGACGGACTACACTTCCCAGGGATTCTTCCAATGAATCTCAGTCTGGCATTAACTTTATATGTTCGTTCCATTTCAAATCTTCTCCCAGATATTTTGCGGAAGTATTTGCTTCCTGTGTTTGTCCCGCTATGGCGTAGTTATATAATAAAGGCTACTTCTTTGTACACACAGCACCTTACACTGGTTTATGTTGAGGCTCAGTTGCCATTCCTTACACCATGCGTCGATATCTACATCTACATAGATACTGTGCAAATCACATTCAAGTGCCTGGCAGAGGGTTCATTATCCACTGTCATAACTTTTCTCTACCGTTCCATTCTCTAATAGCGCGCGGGAAGAAAGAACACCTAAATCGTTCCGTTTTCGATCCGATTTCCCTTATTTTATTGGAATGGTCATATCTCCCTAAGTAAGTGGGTGCTAGCAAAATATTTTCACATTCACAAGTAAAAGTCGGTGATTGAAACGTCGCAAACAGATCACGCCGCAATGAATAACGTCTTTCTTTTAATGATTTCCACCCCAATTCGTGCAATATTTCCGTGACGCTTCCCCCCTCCCTCCCCCCCCCCCCCCCCCCCGTAACGTGATAAAACAAAACGAGCTGCCCTTCTCTGAACCTTCTCAATGTCTTCCGTCAGTCCCACCTGGTGAGGGTCCCACAAGGGGCAACAGTACTCCAGGAGAGGACGCACAAGTGTGATGTAGGCAGTCTCTTTGGTGGAGCTGGTGCATCTTCGAAGCATTCTGCCAATGAAACGTAACCTTTGGTTCGCCTTCCCCAAAATATTTTCTAAGTGTTCTCACCAGTCAAAGTTGTTCGTAATTGTAACTCCTAGTTATTTGGTAGGATCTACGACCTTTAGGTTTGACTGATTTATCGCGTAATTGAAGTTCAGCGGATTTCTTTTACTGGCCATGTGTATTACTTCACACTTTTCTTTATTTAGTGGCAATTGCCAATTTTCGCACCATGCAGAAATTTTGTCTAAATCGCTTTGCAGTTGCTTTTGATCCTCTGTTGACTTCACTAACCGATAAACGACAGCATCATCCGCAAACAGTCTAAGGGAGCTACTCAGATTGTCTCCTAAATCGTTTCTAAACACGAGGAAGAGTAGGGGACCTATAACGATGTCCTGCGGAACGCCAGATATCACTTCTGTATATGCTGCGGATCCTCCTTTATTTGGCTTCGCTTTCCTAGTGCTGCGACTTCTCAATATACTAAAGCATCGCCGCGGTGGAGTAGCCAAGCGGTCTAAAGCGTCTCGCTGCGGAGCGCGCGGTTGCTCGCCGTGGAGGTTCGAGTCCTCCCTGGAGCATGGGTGTGTGTGTTGTCCGTAGATTAGTTTACCTAGGTTTAAGTAGTTTGTAAGCTACGGACTGATGCCCACGCAGTTTGGTCCGATAGATTTACAGACATTTCAACATTTTACTAAAGCATCATCCGGCCTTGGGGCACGCCAGAAATCACTTTCACATCTGAAGACTTCTTTCCGTTGAGAATATCATGCTGCGTTCTGTTAGCTAGAAATTCTTTATTCCTTTCATGGTGACGAATTACAATAGTCAAAGTAATTTAACGATGTTTATTCGCAGCAGCTAATTTCTTCCAGCTCCACTGTTTTACCAAATGGTGACATATGAAAATTTGTGCCGGGCCAGGACTTGAATCCGGAGTTTCCGCCTTTCGCGAGCGGTCGCCTTACCATTAGGATACCCGAGCTGGACTCCACGACCGACCCAAACTTCCATATGCCACAATGACTACGAATATGAGAGTCAATTACCTTCATCTCACAGCACTCGCAGCTTATACTGCATTTCTGCAGCAGGGAGAATGGAAACAACGAGGCATTGTTGAAGGTAATTGACTCTCATATAGAAATCAAAGGCGCGTTTAAAGATATAAGTTTTTTGTTCTTTCTAGCACAAGCAAAGCACTAAGAATTTTGAGCACTATTCCATGCACAACGGCGACTGTAGAACAATATTTCACTATACTTCCAAGAGTAAACACGTAGCTTAGAAGTGCTATGGAAAGGATAACACGGTTGTGCCTCCTGAACAAACATCGAAATTACGTGAAAACTCTAAGATGTTAGAAAGTGATTGACAAATGTAATTTTTGAAGTTTTCCTGGCGGACATAATATTGCCGCGAGAGACCACAAACACCAACTGCCGGCGTGGCGCAGGGGATAGCGTCACGGACTGCGGAGCAGAAGGTCACCGGTTCAATCCCGCCCACCGGGATTTTACAATTCCAGAAGGTTCTACATCTTTCTTATATTCACTTGTAAATTCTACTTGTTTCTTATGTTAACTGTTCTTCTAATTTCTGGTAAATTCTGTCTGTGTATAAATAGCAGAGTACTCTCCCTGAGAGGCAGTTAGTGCTGCGTGTATGTTGAGTTCGTAATAAACGTGCTTTCAGTATAAGTGCTGTGTTTAGTTGCCTTCGAAGTCAAGCCTACTTCCATTGCAACGTGACATTGTTTGGTGGAGGCGCCGGGTAAACTGTGCAGCAACTGCATCACCGTGGCTCCGATTAGGCAACGTAAAAGCCGTCGCTTACACGGACTGGAACCGGAATACAAGGGATACACAGAGTACATCCTTCCAAAAGTCCGTATTATCAGAAGACCGATGGAGACGAAACCAGCAATAAGCCAGCAACACATCAGACACCCGTCGGTGTTCTCTGGAGATGCTGGACAGGACCCCAACAAATGGCTAAAAGGGTTCGACCGAGTCGCCAAGTACAACAGGTGGGATCATACAATGTGCTTGGCCAACGTTTATTTCTACCTGGATGGAACAGTCCAGCAATGGTTCGAAAACAACGAAGACAAGTTGAATGACTGGGAGACGTTCCAGGAGGAACTTAAGAAGACGTTTGGAGACCGCCAGCGACAAATCCGCTCGGCGGAAGAACAACTGAAGAACCGGGCCCAACGACATGGTGAGCCGACACAATCGTACATACAGAGTGTTTTGGCCCTGTGTAACGTAGTCAATCCGAACATGACTGAATTGGACAAAATCACGCACCTGATGAAGGGAATTGCAGAAGATATGTACCAAGCTCTTCTGATAAAATACTTTGCTACGACAGAAGAGTTCATCAAGTGGTGCCAGCGTATTGAAGAGATGCAACAAAGGAGGGTTGGACGCAAGAAGTATGACAGACTCCCAAATGTAGTCCCTATGGCCGTTGTGGAAGACCATCAGGACTTGGCTTCTCTCATACGACAAATCGTGAGAGAAGAATTACAACATTGCATGGCAGCCGGGACTATATTAGACCGAGCGAGCATCAGATTATGGCCATGGATGTGAGCCCTGTAAGCCACGAGGTAGCCGACGCCGCTGAGGTCGAGGTATTTCAAACATTAGCTCCTGTGTGCCCCGTCAATCGCACCCGACGTGAAGAATGGCGTCGCCCTGCTATGACGTACGCTGCAGCCGCCAAACGGCAGCCCATGAACCGACCGACGCGACCACAGCCAACTCCCCTGGTAACTATGACGCCCCGCAGAAGAACAGACGTCTGGAGGACAGAAGACAACACACCACTGTGCTTCCACTGTGGACGTCCCGGACATGTCGTACGCTACTGCAGAGAGAGGAGGCGAGTATTCGATGACTATTTTGCCGCAAGACGTCAGCCGTCGGAGCAGTTCTATCCAAGGCAGTCACCTGCTGATGAGTTCAGTCGACCTACGGGAAGAAGCCCATCGCCGTACCCTAGACGAGGTCGCTCCCCGACGCGCCGCAGCCGTTCACCGTCGCCGTACAGAGGTACCAGCCGCTCCCCTAGCCGCCGCACCCAGGAAAACTAAGCGAGGCGACCATCTACGGAGGTGAGGCCGCCGCAGATGAAAATCCTCCATGGACGACAGTCGCCAAGATGTCGGGAAATCTCATCGACGTCATAATCGACGGCCAACCTGTCCGGGCACTTGTTGATTCAGGAGCCTCTTTTTCTGTATAATCGGATAATTACCGCCGCACACTAAAGAAGACATCACCTGTCGGGAGTGCACCGGGGACAGCGACAATTCTTCGTCCGATATTTCGGCTGCAAACCTTACAGCCATCTTCAAGGCGAGTCCAAGACTGAGTTCTCAGAGTTTTCGCGCGCCTATTTATACGGTAAATCACGTGATGCAAAGCTACTGAGGATTAGACTGCGCATGCTCGAAGATATCACATTCGTAACTGCTGCGCTAGTCATAGATGAATATGTACTTCAAAGATAAACATGCATGGAAGCCACTTATATAACGCCTTCGTTCTGAAAGAATGTCTACGTCTTCACTTCCGTTTGAAGTTACTACTTTTAATGATTAATTATTCATTTGTAAGCACTGTGGATACGTACCAGCTCTGTTTATGTTTGCACTTAGCGCTCACATGTTTATCTTTGAAGTACATATTCATCTATGACTAGCGCAGCAGTTACGAATGTGATGTCTTCGAGCATGCGCAGTCTAATCCTCAGTAGCTATGCATCACGTGATTTACCGTATAAATAGGCACGCGCAGACGCTGAGAACTCAGTCTTGGATTCGCCTTGAAGACGGCTGTAAGGTTTGCAGCCGAAATATCGGACGATGAATTGTCGCTGTCCCGGGTGCACTCCCGAAAGATGATGGATTAATTGACAAATATTTGTAAAAAAAAATTATTTCTATGCAACGGCAGTCATGTTAAAAATGTTTATTAAAACCGGTTTGATTTAGTTTGCTGTTTTATTTTTTCAGAAATTCTGCATGTTGCCCCTGCTCTCTGTTACTTGGGGCTGGTAGGACCTTCTAACCACCCTCTCACCTTTCCCAGCTCAGATTCTCGGTACGCCCTTGCAAAGAGAGGCCAGTAGTTTGAAAGACCATCGTTAATTGTAAAATTAATTCTAGCTGAAAGGAGCCAGTGAAAAAGCTACTGACTACTTCCTACAACAGAATCTTGTTCCCTGACCCAAAATTTAGAACTGACTCAAACTTTATTTTAGCAGCAGGAAGACAAAGAGACGGTGGCCGACATACGTCGTAGATCACGAGAATTACACACAATCATTAATATACAAGCCACCCCGAACTAAACCATTTCATGAAGGTGGCTGTGAGAACATTTATGCCGCAACGGAATTAAAACATGATAATTTGCATCTGAGTTTGTTCTCAGCACTGGTGGAAAAACAACATTAAATAAAAAAGGGAAGGTATTCATAAACTAATATTTATAAGAAGGATAAAATTTCACTGACAATAAATTATTTATTCACTTCAAACATGAGTAAATAGGGGAACCAATTTTGTTAAACAATAAAAATGCGCCGGCCACGGTGGCCGAGGGGACTGAGGCGCTTCAGTCACGGTCTGCACGGCCACCACGGTCGGGGGTTCGAATCCCCCCTCGGGCATGGATATTTGTGCCGTCCTAGTTCGTAAGTAGTTCATAAGTAGTTTGTAAGTTTAGGGACTGATGACCTCGTAGTTAAGTCCCATAAGAAAAAAAATGCATCCCATTTAATGTTAAATTAAAGTAATCTGAACTGAACATCGTCGGGGGAAGGATTTACAATCAACAAGCACTCATCCACTCACACGCGCGAAGCAAAGCGAAACTCACCCAACTCAGCGTGCTGATACGAAGCAGAAGCAGGCGCCGCTATCGTAGAAGAAATTCAGCGAACCAGAATGTACCACACAACACAAGAAAAATAAACTTCGTAGGTGGATCTGGTCTGTCTTCCTTTACCTGAGATGGTACGCGATAATAGGGAGATTAATTTCCATTTTTAAATCAAACCGTGAGCATGCAGACTTACTGAGACACACGGTACGTGTACATATTCGCACCCCACTGAAGGTGAAGTGCGTAAAGGTCGTTTTCATTTCAACAAAAATCAACGGAATCATAGATTACGAAGCAATAATACACATTAGTAAGGCACTGGTATGTGAGCAGTGGCGAGAACTCCAGTGACTAGCTATAGACCCTTGAAGTCGGAATTCGGAACCACGTGGTTCCGAATACCAGTAAAAAATACAAAATTCAATTTCCGGAAAATAAAGAAAAATAGCTACGGTATGCAACCCTTAAAAATGCGTCGGATATCATAAGGAAGCTAAAGAAATACAGTTATCGCGATTGGGAAGGTTTTACACGGATGGACGATGTCCAGTCTTCAAAAATCAGAAAAGTGGAAAAAATTCAAAGTCGGAGTAAATCAGCTACGAAATACGGCATTCAGCCTGTAGAAATACGTAGTATTTTATAAGCAAGCTAATAAAGGGGGTAGTACAACGCTAGAAGAGAATTTAGTGGGGGAGTCTGAATGCAAAGTACAAGTTTGGAAACGAAACAACAATTTAAAATAGACAGAGAGGAGGTCACGAGGTACTAATGGAAATCAGAAAGATACATGCATAATTTCTTGCCTGAAGGGCATAGAAACAGACACAGGGGTAGTTGAAGGCTTTGTCCTGAGGACACAACACGTGGAATAACATCTCACTCACGAAAGGAGAAAATGGAAAGGAATCTTTAACATGCACTACACAGAATCAAAATAGTCCCCCACATTATTCGCATCCCACAAACCTAGAAAGAAATTAAACCGAGTTCGTACACCACCAGCTAGTCTCACAAAGTTTACCGATTCCCAGCTGTTATCAAACTGAATTACATACATATTCACAGCGCTTACTTATGCAAAATGACGAAATGAAACTAAATACACTTCCATATATGATCCAAGAAACTTATTCCAAAAATGAACCTAAGTTCTAATGTCTAATTTGAACATCATACACAGAATCGCTACCCTCTCAAGGGAGGAAAAGAAAATCAGAACGTCTTACCAGGTCGAAGCGCAGCCACAGAGTGTCCAAGTCGGCCAGCCAGTCCCTGCCACCACCGGAAATCGGTAAAAAGCCAGGAAAAACGAGGTGGTGGGGAGAGTTTAAACTCGCGCGTCCTACCGAGGATCGTTACTGGGCATTGCCAACCCAACTTGTAACCAAATGGTGGAGGAACCTCTTTGGTAGCATCAAAAGCAGAGGCTGGTAACGACTACCTATCGATACAAAGGCAGAGAAAAACTAGTAGCGAGCAGCCAGCAGCCAGCAGCCGACGACGAAAATTCTCATACATACACTCAGAATCCCATGCTATAAGATGCTCATACATGCACATACAGAATAAAGCAAGTTCAAATTCTCACAGGTACAGTGGCGTCACGGAGAAACCGTTCACACACTCAAGAAGGCGTAGTATTGGGAGAGGATCTTGTAAAATATGGAAAGACTAGTGGTTTGTCGTATAACGTAAATTTAGCTATATTTTAACTAAATTTCGTAAGTTTCGGTTTCGGCCGAATCTAGAAGAACCGACGATTACGGTTTCTGTTTCGGCCGCAAAATATGTTTCGCTCGAACTCTACTGGAAATAATAGCAATAAAAACCGAAAACCGGTTATTTAAAAAAAACGATTAGTTTGAGCAATTTTTACGGTGCGGTTAAACTGGAGATGGAAAGAACCGGTGTAACCGAAAACCGGTTGTTTTAGCGATAACCGCCATCCCTAATTCGAACCCCCGACCGTAGTGGCCGTGCAGACCGTGACTGACGCGCCTTAGTTCTCGGCCACCGCGACCGGCCCGAAAGGTGTGAAAAGGTTTTAGTTCCCTATGGTCACTACTTTCAGTAATTACACCATTCTTTTAAAACAGAAAGGGGTTTTCTGTCTAACAAACATAGACAATTAATTCAATTATCCAATATTTTTATTGGAATACTATAGCCAGAGATGTGAAAGATACTTTTACAAAAGGATTTAAATACAAAATACAAATAGTTCTAAATTTTTGTATTTAAAATACAAAGTACATATTTTCCAAATAAATTTTAATTCAGTCTCAATGATTTTTTTATTATAGACTAGCTTTAAAACCGGCGTTGCCTGGGTGTTTATTAATTCTAAACTCTCGGAGTCCACATCCCGTCCCCGTCCCCCCCTCTTTCTCTCTCTCTGCATCCACCTCTTTCTCTCCTATCTCTCTGTTCGTTTCCACCTTTCCCTCTCTCGGCAAAGTTTTCTGTAAGGTATCCCCTGTCATGTACCACACAAACATTTATGTACCCAGTGATCTTCCTCTTGGTTTAAAGATCAAGTGTGCAAAAAGTCATGAAGATCGGAGCAAAACTATCCATTTTGTAAAATTCCGCAAGTTAAATACCCTCCACCATGCACTGAACGAAATTTTATAGACAGTGACATTCCTCTTGTTTTTAAGGTAGGGTGTGCAAAATTTCATCAATATCGGAACAAAACTATAAATTTTTATGCAATAGGAGCGCAGGGTCACATTGAAAAACGCACTTTTTTGTTCTCAAATATTCCATTTGTATTTCATACAACCCTTGTTTTGAGAAGAACGAAAACAACAAAAAAAGGATCTGTGAAATCGGTAGACCCGTTCTTAAGTTATGGTGCGACCAAGGTATATGTTAAAAAGTACCCTCCCCCATGCACCGTATGAAACTTAAGGTAGACGGTGACCTTCCTCTTGTTTTGAAAGTCAAGCGTGCGAAGTTTCGATCGGAATGAAACTGTAGATTTCCTCAGTCTGTAGAAGTATGCTCCGCCATGCACCTATCACAAAGTACTTTCTTAGCTGGCGTTTCCTACGCATAAACTACATTCCTGCCAAATTTCAGCTTCATAGGCGAGATTTCGTGTTTAGTCAGTGAGTGAGTGTCTTTTCGCTTTTATATAGAGACTAGCTTATATGTCCGTGCTTCGCAACGGTTGTTAAAGAGGGACCTGTGTATATCATGGTTATCAGCGAGAAAAAGTTTCCCAAAGGTTTGAAGTTATGTTTAAAGTTTGTTGCTAGTCGCTAAGTGCTCTCCTTCTTAAATAGTGGACTGATAAAGTCACACAGTATCACGTGCCGCAAGACGGGGAAGGTTTCGTTGTTTATGACGTCATATATCCTGAACTATCGGTCCTTTCGCAAAATCCTTTCTTAGCTGACGTCTACTACCTATAAATTACTTTCCTGCCAGTAGCTTCATAGGTGAAGTAGTTTTCGAGATTTCATGTTTAGTCAGTGAGTGAGTAAGTGTATGAATCAGTGTCCTTTCGCTTTTATATAGGTAGAGATTAAGAAAACAGATTGCTTAATTATGGATGCAAGAGAATTAAGGGAGACTTGCAGACAAAAATAAATAGTAACATGCAAATTTGTAATGCTGACTTTATCTGATAAAACGTCATGCTTGATGCGACAGTTTTACAGCATCTACAAACTTTTGTGAGCGGTAGACTTCTTTTCGTTTCATCATTTTGTGGGTGTGTGTTTGGGGGGGGGGGGGGGGAGAGGTGGAGAAGTCAGTTACAAAACGCTTTACATGCAAACTTTGTTGGAGGTCTCTAACTATTCCCATTCTCCAATAATTGACACATAAATCTGGGTATTCTCACACCGTGGCCTCTCATTATTTATGACGTCATTTATTCTGAGCTGCGTGTCGAGCTCTTTTGTTTTTGGGTCAGGAACCTTCGTGGGCGTACAGTGAACAGTTCACCAAAGTTTCATTGCAATAGAATGAATGGTTTATGTACACATAGAGGACATACAGACAAACATTCATATATACAGGGTGTTTCACTAAGTGTGTTTGCCTCTGTAACTTATAAAATAATAGGTGACGGACACTTTCTGTGGAGCTATGAACATAGTTTATTGTATCATTTTCCAAAGAGTTACTCCACAAAGATATAATTTTTTAAATGGAACGATAGTTTTTTCTATCGTTTATTGGATTCGTTTAAACCAGCTGCGTCCAAATCAATTTAAACTGCATTCCTATCACTGTTAGTTTGGGAGCTACAACCCTTCAAAGTTCCGGGGGCGAAGGCTTCGATAGCGTAGCTAACTGGCCGCGTGGCTATTCCCTGGGGCACGGCCCACTGTCTAATGACCACAAGCCAGTCACCAACGCTGTCGTAGCCTCCGCCCCCTAAACTTTGAAGGGTTGTAGCTCCCAAACTAACAGTGATAGGAATGTAGTTTAAATTGATTTGCACGCAGCTGGTTTCAACGAATCCAATGTACGATAGAAAAAACTATTGTTCCATTTAAAAAATTATATCTTTGTGGTGTAACTCTTTGGAAAATGATACAATAAACTACGTTCATAGGTCCGCTGAAAGTGTAACATTTCTTGTGTTGACCTTCCGCATTAAAATTTCCCGTCACCTATTATTTTATAAGTTACAGAGGCAAACACACTTAGTGAAACACACTGTATGTTACCCGTGGTTTCTTAGCATCAGCTGCTGGTAGGTGTTGTAGTGATACAACGTGGACATATGAAAAATCTGCGCAGAAGCCGAGATTTGAACCCGGGTCCTCCTGCTTACTAGGCAGTTGCGCTAAACCCCTTCGCCACCTGCACGGACTACACAAGCGCCTCCTACTTGGAGCATTATTCTCCGTGGCTGGCAGCTGAACCTGTATTCCCGCCAGGTGTCAGGTCCTCAGTTACAAAGAGCTTTTTATTCAAAAATATTTAGATTGTCAAACAAGTCGTCATTAATTTTTCTTCTATGAGGCCACATGATTATTACTCAAAACTAAACAAGACGTTTTACTGGCACAGAGCTTGGGAAATAAATATTATACCTTACGAAAATTTTTTTACTGATTGGTATTTATTGATAGATCTGAAGCATTGAATTAAAATTTGTGGTACGGCCGGGAATCGAACCCGGACCTCCATGCTCACTAGGCAGGCGTCTTAACCGCTAGACTACGACACCACTATCGATTGAGGCGCCTAATGTACGATTTCCCTCCACAACACAAACTTTAATTCATCTTCTTTGTTCCAAAGATAATTGCCACTACTGCCAAGGCTCTCCATGCAGCGGAATAGCACCTCAGCAATGGACATTGTGGAACAATCCTGTTACGGTGATATAAATATCAATTAAATACAATGAAAGAATCCCTGAGACGGATTTACGTCTCAAATATGTCAGAGACATTATTGATATATCTGAAGCATTGAATTTAAATTTGTGGTGCGGCCAGGAATCGAACCCGGACCTCCATGCTTACTAGGCAGACGTCTTAACCGTTAGACTACCACCCCACTAACGATGAAGGCGCCTCGGAATAGTCTATGTACGATTTCCCTCCACAACACAAACTTTAATTCAGCTTCTTTGTTCCAAAGATAATTGCCACTACTGCCTAGTAAGCATGGAGGTCCGGGTTAGATTCCCGGCCGCACCACAAATTTTAATTCAATGCTTCAGATCTATCAATAATGTCTTTGACATATTTGAGACGTAAATCCGTCTCAGGGATTCCTTCATTATATTTAATTGATTGGTATTTATTTAGTGAATCCAAATTATTGTAATGTTTCAATAACTGCGGTGTGTCTATTTCGGTGGAAGTGTTCGTGCTGTCACTTGTTGCTGAGGAATCTGAATCTTCAACAAACATAAAACACTTATTTTTTTCTCCTTTTTTATTTTCAATGGCACTTTCTTTGTTTTGAATTGGTTTCCACATTGAAGACACAGATTTGCTAACGCAGGAGTTACTTCAAGCCACAGCAGAGACACATTCGTCAAAAAAATGTTTAAATGTTTGTAAATCTATCGGACTCAACTGCTTGGTTATTAGTCCGTAGCTTACAAACTACTTAAACTAAGGACAACAAAAACACCCCTGCCCGAGGGGGGACTCGAACCCCCGACGGCGAACGGCCGCGTGCACCACAGCAATGCGCACAGCTAATCCGCCGCGGCACACATTCATCGATCAGTTGAAGCGTTCGGTACTCAAGCAGGACTTGGTACATAATAGAAGCTTTGACGGCAGAGTGGTAAAAATGTTGTGAATTACTTTGTTTTTTCAAAATCATTTTAAAAACGCAAAACACACTTCAAAAGTTTTTTTCACAAAATACAAGTACCTTCAATGAAAAGGTATTTCAAGTACAAACTACGAATACATACTTTGTATTTTAATTTAAATACTTTTAGTGTAAGTATCGATCGTTTAATCTTACCTCGCTCTCTTCACTCCTGCGTTCTATATAGGAAACCACGACGATTCCTCGCCTTCTAAAGAAGTACAATCCTTGGGGATATATATCCAGGTTAGTGAATGCATCGAAACTTTGTTATAGCTGGGAAATAGCGGGTTATCACGGACAGAAGATTCATCTACAGATACTGAAGTAACGTCTATTGTTCCCCAGAGGTATTTAGAACCGTTGCATTGCTGTTTCTGTTATTCATCAATGAGTTAACGGATACCATGTGATACAATTGTAGAACTTCCACCCAGTCACCTCTGGGGCAGCGAACGGGAATTTGTACACTGACGAACTGCAAACTTGTGATATTACAGATACCACGGGGATCCGGAAGCAACGCTCTTGAATGAGCGAGGGCGGCCAACCCAGAATGCAACTGAAATACAATATAGCCACACACATTATTCTAAAAATCCATATAAAATCAGGGAATGATCATACGGCAAATATAATTATATGAATGGATTCAGAAGACTTGGGAGAATCAAACACTGTAATTACAATTTCAATATCCCTTACAGATAAAAAGCCGACAAATTTCAGTAGTATAATAATAATAATTATTATTATTATTATTATTATTATTATTATTATTATTATTATTATTATTGATACGTAGTGTTTATCAGTAACAATCAAAGAGGCAAATGGGCAGCATTGCACCACGCTATCTAAAAAGACGTACCACGTTATTGCCGTATTCTTTCAATAAACTTTATTTTACTCTCTTGTTCTCCTTTTCGTTGAGGTAATAATATTCTTGTGTCAGAACATAGATTCCACCACAGAAACACAAAACATGAACCCAGCAACGCGCATTAGATTTATATATGTATTTTATTATATTTAATATTCTTAGTAATGTTCGTTTTATGTTAATATGTTGAAATATTTCATGGCCTTCTAAAAATAGTAGATATGCAGCAGGTAACATATATATAAACAGTTATATGTATTTGTGGACAAGAACTGAATATATTAGCATTAAAAGCCATGATAAATTAAATATTAATTGTGTAACTATATTTCGACGGCGGCATTATATTTGAACAGTGAGACGCCACGCTTAATGGCTATCTGAGCAAAGAACTTCAGTCTCAACCGTTTTTAGCATTGTTAAATATATATTTGTTTGTTAAATATAAACAATATTTGTAGGGAGGAGTGCGGCTCCGTAGCACAGTGGTAGAGTGCCAGACTACAAATCCAAAGGTCCCGGGTTCGATCCCCGCCAGGTCCTAGGATTTTCATGTGTCACTTTCCACTTCTTTCCCCTCTGGCAATATTGCCCATGTGAAAACTACCGAGTAGCACTGTGGTTCGGAACCCACGTTAAGCTGTAGGTCCCCCTATAACTGACTGGGTAAGTCAGTTCGGAGGTCGGAGGAAGGCAATGGCATACCACCTCCAAACAGGACCATGCCTAGTAAAGCACTGTGGTGTTCAAACCAATCTTCGGATTGTTGACTGCTTTACCTTTTTTACCTTGTAGGGAGGTGGTCAAAACATTTAATTCTGTGATATTCAAATTTTTAATATTTTGGAAGGGCAATTGTACTATAAAGATGAGGCGTTAGGATGCGCGGAAGGATACAATTTTGGGAGCAGGAAGAGCACTCTTTTCGAAGCTTGGGAAGGGACTCGTAACTTGGACGTGGTGGTGACGCTGAGTGGTCTGAAGCCGCGTTGCGAACTTGTGATTTGGAGAGATAGGCATGTATGGACTTAGAATATTTACGGTAGTGTGACTGCAGAACTTAGTCTCTGCTTGAAAAGTGATAAATAATGCACGGTAGTAGGGCTGTAGAACTCTGATAATTTAGCAATCGTGTATTGGTGTGATGACAAAATGTGTTTTATAACAAATACTTTTATCGCAGATTAACTGCAAATTTCGATGGACTACTCCAACGTACGAGTGATAATTTGGAACTTTTACTCTCGAGTGCGTGTGATACTCATTGTGCCTCTCACGAACAATAGTTGGGGAAATATTTAGTTATTTACCGATGTATAAAGTAGGACCACCTCCGCGTTTCATGTCTAATAAGAGAAATAAACTCCATTTATAAAGAATTACTTCGTGAGTGAATCACTTCTTTATCATAGAATCGATTTTGTTGGTCCTTCAGAGGTTTAATTTATGTTTGTTAAATATATTTTCACGTCATCATAAGCAGATTAATAGACTGGCTAAACTACAGATTAATTATTGATCTTGTTTAAACAGATTGGGTACATGTTTATGGCATAAAAGCTAACATACATAACTCATCCCCTATGTACAGAGACAACGAGCCATAAACTTTTACTACCCTGAGTTATGTATTGCCCAAGTCTTATTGGTGAGAACCGATAGGAAGGTCGCACACTTATCTGACGCCATCTAATAGATCCGTTACAAGAATATCAACTCGCGGTCCTTACGGTTCAGAGTTTGCTTCCTAAGGAATGGCGTAGTGGCAGGCGTTTACCCCTGCATCTCAGATGTCTGAAGGCATTTCCGAACATGTGCTCGTACCCTCCAGACGCCCCTACAAACTTTTCAGTTTAGTTGCGTCACTGTTGCACGGGATGCGCGCGACTGCTGCTCGCTGCTTAAGCTCTGCGGTAGCTGCCGCCCCCTCCCCCACACACGCCGGCAGATGGGTCAGCCTCACAGCTGCAGTGGGGGGCCCGTTAGAGGCGACATTTATCGCTGCAAACAAAAACCTCGCGCAGATAACCAACGACCGTCTTTTACATTCCCAGCACCACTCAAACCACGTCACACTCATTTTTGTTTCCCGTCTTGGCCGGTTATTAACTCCGGTCGTAAGACTTTGGAGGAATTTTATCAGTTTGCTTTTTTTTCTCTTCAGCCGTTTACTGACATTCTGCCATAACGAGAAGTTATGTGCGTACACATCTGCTGGTTATCATCTAAACATCCAGCAGATAATAACGAAAAACAGTGAATGAAGGAACTCATTGTTCGAAGGTCTCATTAAACTGGGAACCATTATTTATGACACATCGTTTCGTATAAACTTAACAGTTATGTTGGTGATTCGAGTTGAAGGAAATTGTTATTCTCTACATTTTCCTCCGGTTACGTCAGTCGTGTCACGGACTTTGCTCGCCAGCCATCTACAGACATGGTCCGATAAGTTCAACCATCTGCTCCGTGATACAGTGTTCGACTTCCTTTTCGGAATGGCTACTTCAACACTTCTGTACCGGAAGGGAAGCACTGTACTGAGCATTAGATACTAAAAAACAAAACAAAAACCAATGACTTCACATAAATGACGTCTAGTTTCTCGACATGTGAGCAATAACGGTTGTTCTTATATCGGTTATTCACGAACGAATGAAAACAATGAGATGTGCGTGGCGTTAACGTTACCATCAGATCTAATTACTAATGAGTGCTGACAGATATAATTGTTCTTATGTGATAGACTTCATACTCCTTTTTTATTGACCGCTTAGGTTCAACCTACAACTTTATTTCCTGTTACCTGACTGAAATTTCTCTGTTTCCAATACTCCTTCATGCGTTCACTGGCCTATCATCTATCCAATGTTGCCCATTCCTCTTAGATCGTCCTTCCAAATGTTTGACTGTGTTACTGAATGAGCTTCTTTCAAATGTTCAAATGTTTGTAGAACTTATTGGACTTAACTACGGGGTCATCAGTCCCTAAGCTTACAAACTACTTATGAACTAGCTAAGACTAAGGACGGCACAAATATACATGCCCGAGGGGGGATTCGAACCCCCGACCGTAGTGGCCGTGCAGACCGTGACTGGAGCGCCTTAGTCCCCTCGGCCACCGCGGCCGGCTGAGCTTCTTTCCAACAGGTGGAACTCTTCGAAGTTAGATTTTCCTAAATCTTTCCTTACTTCCTTAATCCATGATGTACTGGTCTTTTTCTTCAGACGTAGTTGAATATCTGTTTTGTTAATGTTCTTTCATTCATTCTGTACAAGTGACCGAACTGCACCCATGATTTTTCCTAAAATTCCCCTTTCCAAGATCTCTAGTTAAAGGCTATAGCTCATCGAGAGGCATTCACTTCGTTGGTACTGATTATTCATACAAAACACATTATCTTCGTTGGAACACACATTTCATCATCAGATGTATCTGGGAAACTTACTGCATCCATAGGGATTTCGAGCATAGGCAACCAATCAACACTAGTAGCCTCCATCTGACTACCGAGTAGGAAGAAAGAAAGGAAAATTACAGAAAACCGAAATCTGGATGTCCGGAGGTGGATTTGAACCACCATCCTCCCGAAAGTGAGCCCAATGTTACCACTGCGCCACCTCGCTCGGTTTATGTGTTACAAATGCAGCAAAGAAAAAAATCTTATGATTTTTACCTACGTGTAACATCAGATACCGATGGTTATTAGCTGTCTATGCATGGACGTATTTCATCGGCTGCCATTGATTTACTAAATACATCTGATGACAAATTGTGTACATTGAAATCGATCCTGTGTGTTGTATGTATGATGAACATCAATAAAGTGAAGCCCGAGGAAGTTTTTCAAATGTACAAATGTTTGTAAATCTATTGGACCAAACTGCGAGGTCATCAGTCCGTAGCTTACAAACTACTTAAACCTAGGTAAACTAACCTAAGGTCAACACACACACCCATGCCCCAGGGAGGAGGAAGTTTTTGCCTTCCAAATAAAATATTTTGCCCCCCAAAAAGGGAGGAAGGATGATAGGTTACGGTTTAGCGTCTAGTCGTTACAGACGTAGTTCACGTTCAGATATCTTTTGACAGGGATGGGGAAGGAAATCGGCTGTGCCCTTTCAAAGGAACCATCACAGCATTTTTCTGGAGTGATTTAGGAAAATCACGGAAAAACCAAAATCTGGATGGCCGGAGACTTGTTTCAACCGTCGTCCATAATGCGAGTCGTCGATTTTGCCCATGAGGCAGAATCGTCAACAACAGCGGGTAAATTACGTCCTGCGGTAGAGTAGCCGAGCGGTCTAAGGCGCCTCGCTGCGGAGCGCGCGGTTGCTCGCCGTCGGAGGTTCGGGTCCTCCCTGGGGCATGGGTGTGTGTGTGTGTGTGTGTGTGTGTGTGTGTTGTCCTTAGGTTAGTTTACTTTAGTTTAAGTAGTTTGTAAGCTACGGACTGATGACCACGCAGTTTGGCCCGATAGATTTACAAACATTTGAACATGCTTTGTAGATTACGTAAAAAGATATCACTGATATTTCAAACTCGTATTCTCTTATGAATGGTCTGTTAAATTTAGCGTACTTGACAAATTGTGGGACGTCACAATGAGAATGACAAGTAAAGGAAAATTAAGGATTTATTTAAAAACCTGTTACTCTATTGTAGGTAAGTAAAATTATCATTTTAAAACAAATATGTTTTCAAAATCAAATGAGAAATGTGCTGCAACTTAAAACTGCGCGAAAATGTAAACAGTCGTTCTCTTTACTTCTTTTTCTTTTTTTCTTTTTTTTTCATATGTACAGGAGATATTTATTAAAAACTCCAAAAACACTGTGGCGTCGTATTTTTTTATGTAAATATTTGAACAGCAGATTTCTTACAGATAAATTTCTCTCGGGCCTCCAGCCGCGTAAGATGGTTTGAAACCGACGAGCCTTCGGCCGAGATCTCCTTGGCCGTTGTCAAGTGGTGACTGTCAAAACATTTTCTTTTCCTTTATTGTGTTTTCGAGCTCCGAGGGGGCAGGTGACAGCGATTTACATACCGCTCTTCGAGCCCAGACCTGACACTGGCTCGAAAGGTGAAAATGTATATACAGAAAAATGGAGACAATAAACAACTACTTTCAAATGATCAAATTTTTGTAATCCTACGGGACTCAACGAGTTAGGTTATCAATCCCTAGACTTACAAACTACGAAAAGTAACTAAAACTAAGGACGACAGATATACCCATGTCCGAGGGAGGACTCGAACCTTCGACAGGGAACGGTCGCGAGCACCGCAACATGGCGCCTCGATGCTTTCGGCTATTCCACTGCGGCAACAGCTACTTTAAACATGCACATGGAGACGTCATTGGAGACAATATTAAAATAGTGGTAGGTGAGTTTAAAAAACACTGACGGTAGAAGCTTAAAAGTGAGACACGGCGAAATAAAATGTACATAAATGTAACAAAAAGATTGAAGCATGACTTTAAAAGTCCTTATGTAGTCGATGAACGCACAAAACACTGAAGGGCGGTGAGGGGAAGGTCCTGCATGGGGAGGAAGGAGAGGGGGAAGGGAGAGAGGGGTGGGGGGATAGGGAGCGCGCGGACACAGGGGGGAGCACCGATACAAGGGAGGAGGAGCAAATAAGTGGCGCTCCAAACCATCAGAAACAGTTTGAGGCGTTCGAGTGGCTCTTCTGACGAGATCTGACTGACAAATGAGGTGTTCGAGTGGCGGAGTTGATAATTTGAAATCGTTTATTTAAGTAAGCAGATTTTCGTCAAACCGTTCTCTGACTGACTTCAAAGCGTTTAACAAACTTGCTCCAAAAGACAAACCTGAACATTTGCGAAGAGTTTATAGTTTTTTTTTTTCTGTTCACACAGTGTTAAATATTTGCAATAAACTGCGTAGGCATTCTTTCAACTTATGTGGCCTTGTAATACACTACGGGGTTGGAACACTTGCGCGGAGTGACACTTGCGCGGAACCCGGGGCCCTTGGGGCGGCTAACGGCTTTTCCTGGGTACAAGCACACCAAGAAGTCTAGCACTGCTGTTGTCAAGTTTCCACACTGTCAACATTACACGAAAATCAGTGAAACTGCACAACCCTTTGCAAGCTGAAGAGCAATATAGTAACTTGTTCTAACTACACATTAATCCGTTGAGTGTTCCTCCTGTAAACAAAAAGGTATTTTAATACTGATAATGTTTGGAGAGTTAGTCTCTGCTGCTACAAGACTATGACTTTCCACAGTCATACCTCCTAAAGCTATATTGTTTAGAACACTAAGCATATCAAGACACCTGCGCAAGCAATAAATATATTAGGCATTCTGCACAGATATGTTGATGTAATTGACCGCTATGTAGTTAACCCCACTATCACGCAACTTCCATCTCTTTAAAAATAGCTACTATGCTTTTTAATAGGAGATGCAACCTTAAACCTTCAATTAAAAAACCTTAATAATATGTCAATGAGTATTTTACATACTTAAAGCGTTTATTCGTAGACCCCAAAACGATTTGGCTGTATTCCAATTACAAATACATCTAAGAAATATATGAAATACGGAATGTGTAAGGGAATGTCACACACCGAAAAATGCTAAAGATAAATTCTATTTTCCATCACCGTCATATAGAACCATTTTTACTCCGAACTTGGCATAAACCAACAGGGAGAAACAAATTGCAAGACTTCCAGGAAAAATGAAGCGAAATTGGCAGCCAATAGTTGGTTATAAATTACATTGCCTGTTAACTGTATAAATATAAATTACGGAATACGCGGAACTACTGTTCAGTACAGTCAAAAAGGTCTAAGGTAATAGGCAGTGGTTTACAATCAGATATCCGTATAACTCTCCTCCTCAAGAAGTCTGTATGAAGATTTATATTCAGAACATTCAAGAAAAAGGTGTTGAAACTATAAGAAGCAGCTCATTTACTCAGGAAGGGAAAACGTTATGGTGCCCGTAAATTTCAATGGCTGTATCTCCTGTAGTAACATTTAATTTTTGATAAAATGTTAAAATCCAATATACCAGAATTTTGTTTTTCTAAGCTCAGTGCCAACTTTTTTTTGTCGAAATTTTTGCAGGAAGTAGTCTTGACGTGATTTCATACTTCTATGCATTAATATTATCAAACATGTAATTTGTGTCACAAATTGCGCGGCCGGTCCGGTCGGAGGTTCGAGTCCTTCCTCGGACATAGGTATGTTTGTTTGTACTTTGCCTAAGTTATTTTAAGTAAGATTAAGTAGTGTGTATGTCTAGCAACCAATGATCTAAGTTGTTTGGCCGCATAAGACTACACATATACACGTAATTTATTTATTTTATAACCGCATTTAAGTACTAATAATTAAAGAAACTTAAAAGAGAAATTTGAAGTAAACACTGAAAACAAATGATTGATATTTCTCATAAGATGAATGCACACAACCGTTGACTTATGTCTTGTGAATGTACCTACAAATTTTGCCATATGAAAATTTTAGTGTGAGTCCCAAATTTGTTTTTTCTATAATAACATTAAAAACATATTGAAAATCCAGAACTCGAAAATCAGTGAAGTTTTGGACTTGAAGCGTTTTGTGTTGCTACATCTTTACATAGTAGACACGATTTTAAAATTTTGTTGCTATCGCCAAAGTAGACGAAACGTTAAATTTTTTGGTGTAATCTTCGCCGTGTAGACTGTATGTTGTAGAAGTCTACGTCGAACCTAATCATACCTCTGAGGAGAGAACGTTGTTTGCACTTCTCCTGCGTTTCCAGTCGGCTGTGCTGTGCTACGTAACGACATCGTACCGTTCCACTTTACCGAGAGCTATATATGTATTGGTGTGATGTCTGTTCTTTCGAAATAAGACATCACACCAATATCTGTATCATTTAGACGCAAAGATTCTGGGTTCTGTTTTCATCGCTAACGAGATTAACGAGGTTAGACCTCGTGTATAAACAAAAAGTTCAAATGTTTGTATAGTCTATGGGACTTAACTACGAGGTCATCAGTCCCTAAACTTACAAACTACTTATGAACTACTTACGAACTAGGACGGCACAAATATCCATGCCCGAGGGGGGATTCGAACCCCCGACCGTAGTGGCCGTGCAGACCGTGACTGTAGCGTCTTTAGTCTCCTCGGCCACAGCGGCCGGCGTGTGTAAAAACTTAAAGGTTATGAGTGCCACTGGAAAAATGCATAAGTAACACCTGTTGTTTGAGACTTGAAGATGACCTGAAATCAGCCGAAATCGATATCTCGTAATAAACATAAGGTGTAGCTGTCTATATTTCATAATGCTATTCCTAACATATTTAAAAGCTGCTCAAAACCATCTAAAAAGAAACCTTTATAATGAGGTTGTATATAATTCCACGGTCAAATTGTGTTTTAGTTATTTGTAGTAATACACCCAAAGATCTGCCCTTGCTTTTAGTGCCTTGATCAGCTGTTTATTTTTAGAGGTATTACTAGGACAGAAAAAAATCGAATTTGCGATAAATGCGAATATAGATGCGAATTCTGACTCAAAATGCAGTAAATCCGAAATTGTAGTTAGCAACGGTTGCGCTCAATTCCGATTTCATCACATTCCTCTTCACATGGTGCTGTATTGTTAATCGAGTGATATTTGTATGACGTGTTATCTCCCTGTTGAATGAGGCTGTGATATCTCCGGGCCGTTACTACAGCTCCACCTCGCTCGGTGGGCCTTTCCCTGAATACGGCACAGGTAGCGGCTGGAGGACGAGGAGTAGGGGTGGTGTATCCCTACTTCTGGAACACCCTGTTCACTACCTGCAGCGTCCGGGTCTCCGCGCAAGTGTCTACACATTCCCTTTCCGCGCAAGTGTCACTCCCCGCAAGTGTCACAAACTCTACACTACATCCCCTTTTTATTACACCCATACATATTATAAATGAAAGGTGTGGAAATTTTCATAACATAATATTTTAAAGATGAATGCATATGTTTTTATAGTTTGGATTGTGATACATTCGCCTGAAAATGAAGTCAAAATAGTCCTACTAAGATTTTCTGTGCTCTCTGCAAATGAAGTGATTGACATATAAGGATAATGTGTTGGGCAGTATTTCCTTCACAACAGGCATTAGCACTGATATATTTTTATAACCGAAATGTAGCTTTATATGTGCCACTACAGCGTCTCACAATTACTGCTTCCGTCTGGTTATTTATTATAGAAATCTATTAGTGCCAATGTGGGCGTTCCTACACTAAATGTGTAACTTCTGGGAAAATCATGTAAAATGATAATTCTTGCACAACACCTGCAAATTTTTGTATTTTTTGTATATTAATTTGTATGGTTTTTTTTTAATTTTATTGTAACTCATAATAATGAAACAAAATGCATATGAGGTTGTATGTTAGCGAAAATTTCTTTCACACATCACTATCCTAATTTACCTCATTTTTGTATGTGGTTTTGTCAGGTTTATTTGCTACATTATTTATAAATGGGGGCAATAATAGTGAGAAATACTGTGGCTTATTGTTTCACATTCAAATTATTTATAATGTAAGGTGCAGTATGAAGAATTTAACAAATTATCTGCATGGTTTACAGTTGGTTAATGGGTACGGTGAATAAGACAAACGCGTTGGCCGAAGAGCGCAAAGATGCCAAGTAGCGCTATGGATGGCCAAACTGCGAAACAGGTGAAATAAGCGTCCGAGTTGGCTTCGGAGTTGTAAACTGTCAAAAAGCGCGCATGCGCAATGGAGACTTTCGAAATCGTCAGTAACTATCAGCGTTTGGGCCACTCGAACGAACATAATGTCGGGACGGAGGGCGTGATCTGGGAGGGGAGGTGTCGGAATTTGCCCTGAGAAAGAATGTGGAGGTTGTGTAGGTGCAGACGGGAGGATATACAGTGGTGGAGGCGTGGTACACGCCTCGGTTGATAAGGAGAGGGGAGACCAGATGGTTGTGCGATACTAGTTGTGGTTCATATATACAGTGCGGAGATGTTCGAGGAATGGGAGGAGGTGGGGAAAGAGGATGAGTTCTAAGGGATCCGCATAGGCGATGGGAGTCTGATACGGTAGGCGAGGCGGTTTGCCAGGCGCTCAGGGATCTGGAGGGATTTGTAGAAGGAAGAGCGGAGATCCAGGCTACACAGAAACAAGAGAAGATGGGACGCACCAAGGAGCGGTACGTGTAGAGCATGGTAGAGGGTTGGAGGCCCCGTGCCGTCAGGAAAGGGTTTTGAAGAGACGGAGTCGGTTGTAGGCTTTGGATGGTTTTAGGTGGGGTCCAGGTAAGGAAACGATCGAGGGTGAGGCGGAGATACTTGAGAGTGGAGTGTGGTGGATAGGGCGGTCATATAAGGTGAGGTAGAAGTCATGGCAGCAGGAAGGAGGGATTGTTATGACCTATGAGGATTTCCTGGGATTTGTCAGGATTTACCGAGAGGAGCCATTGGTTACACCGTGAGTAGAAGTGGGAGAGGTGAGCCTGAAAGAGACGCTGAGATCGTTGAAGGGTGGGAGCGAGGGAAAGGAAGGCGGATTTATCAGCATATTGCAGAAGGTGAGCTGGGAGCGGGGATTGGGGCATGTTTGCTGTATAAAGGAGATAGAGGAGGGGTGTGAGAACGAAACCCTGGGGCATCCCCACACAGGGAATTGTATACAGTGACGTAGGAGAGGTGGTGGGATGGGTAGGAGACGACAAAACGGATATAATTGATGGTAATGGCGTAAGTTTGGAGTTTGAAGAGGAGACCAGGATGCCATACGCGTCATAGGCTTTCTCGATATCGACGGAGACAAAAATGGCGGATTGACGGGAGTTAAGCTGGAGGTAGGGGAAGTGAGTGAGGAGAAGGAGCTGGTCATAAACTGAGAAGGAAGGTCGTAAGTCACATTGCGAGAGGGGGAGGAGTTGGTGTTGATGGAAACGCTGGTGAATGCGATGAGAATCTAATCATTGCTGCCGCCGTCCTTATAGAGTTGGGCCACTTCCTGTGACCTCACATGTGTGGGTGTCGATAGTTTTACACCGGGCAGGCAGTAAGTACCATTGAGCAACGCTGTGTTGAACAGGAAAGATGTTATGGCTTACGTTATCACGAAAGCTGAGCAACTGCAGAGCGTTGCGATCGACGAGACGCCGGCCGCGGTGGCCGAGGGGACTGAGGCGCTCCAGTCACGGTCTGCACGGCCTCTACGGTCGGGGGTTCGAATCCCCCCTCGGGCATGGATATTTGTGCCGTCCTTAGTAGTAGCTAGTTCGTAAGTAGTTTGTAAGTTTAGGGACTGATGACCCTGTAGTTAAGTCCCATAAGCTTAACAAACATTTGAACATTTTTGATCGACGAGACAGTAATTACAAGAACAAGTAGTTTCGGGGATAGCGTAATTAACGAGGCAATTGAGATTAAATTTAGTACCGAAATTATCAATAAAGATGGCGGCTGCAGCTAAGCACAGCATGGGACCCGGCCGTCGGAAGGTTAAAGCGGGAGCGGCATAGACGCGCCAAAACATAACCGTGTATGGAGACGTTGCGAGCGAGCGAGTGACGCCACAGGAAGCGGCGCAGCAATGACTCCGAGACCAACACTGACAAACCTGAAGAATATTCGGGTGCCGCTACGATCATCGAGCGAAGAGAGAGATGGCGACAGAATACAAAATTACAAGATTCGCAGACAGACGCTGCCGGCGAGTTGCCTCGCAATACGACTGCAAGAAAAGTCGATAAAGACAGACGAGGTCGTGGATTTAGATTCAAAATGTTCAAATGTTTGTAAATCTATCGGACCAAACTGCGTGGTCATAAGTCCGTAGCTTACAAATTACTTAAACCTAGGTAGACTAACCTAAGGACAACACACATACCCATGCCCCAGGGAGGACTCGAACCTCCACGGCGAGCAACTGAACACTCCGCAGCGAGACGCTTTAGACCACTCGGCTACTCCACCGCGGCGTGGATTTAGACTCCGTAACGCTAATCCATCAACAAAAACTAACATATAGGAAAAACCTATGGGAGCACAGGAATCCAGGGTATACTGGCAAAAGGAAATGGTCAGACGCGAGTAACAGAAGAAAAGAGAAGAACAAGCGAGAAGACGGGAAAAATACAGAGAATAATGGAAGATGGTAACCACGGCTAAAGCAGCTGTGGATAACCGTGACAAGAAAACAAGCAAGGTGGCCATCCACCAGCAGTTCCAGCCAGGGTTTTGAAGGTTTCCTCTCGGCCGTAAGGCAAATGCCGGAACTGTCCCCGACATCCTCCTCTACTCCCAACTGGGAATCAATAAGATCCCTCCAACCGAATATCGCAAATAAATGGTGTCCAAACAGAACAAAATTCCCAACACGAAGGCTGCAAACAGACTGTGAGCTCTCATCCAGCCCGCCCCAGCCTCATAAGGGCTGGAATGAAAGGTTAAAAAATAATTTTCTTAATAAAAATGATTCGTCAGTCGCCACTTGAAAATGGCCGAGGAGATCTCGGCCGGAAGCTCGTGGGTTTCACACCACCTGACGCAGCTGGAAGCACGAGAGAATTTGATCAGTAAAACTCGCCTCGAAACTGTACATTCATTGATTTGTCGCAGTCAATCTGGTGGCCCAGTCGTTAGAGAAAATGCCATAGATTTGAATTGCGCGAACACTGGGCTGCGTGTCCGTTAAAGGGCCGTCCATTGTGTGAGCCCGCCGGCCGATATCGCAGGAGCGGCGCAGTTCCATAGCACAATGCCGCCGCTCTACCCCTGCTTTAAAAAGCCGAATAATCCCTGCACTGTGGGCTTGCCCAATTAATCGAAAGAGGAATGAATGCGTCGCGTTTCATGTCCTATTTCAGGAGCACTACAGTTATTCTGAGCTATTTCCGAGTATTGTATAATGAGTATATCGACTGTCGATGAAATGCATTTGCAATGGAATAATTCCTTACAACTCAGGAATGAATCATTCGGGAAAGCCACTCAGTAAACATAAATGATGAATGTCAGGATCAAGTAAGGGAAATAAATATACTTTTTCAGCATGTCATGAAATCTTAATATCTCGCGTGGTTTTAGGCGTCACGTCTAGGACTGCGCGAACGCTCCCGTCGGAAGTGCCAGTCCTCCCTCGGACGTGGGTGTCTGCGTTGTCATTAGGACAGGTTCGTTTAAGAGGAACAGAAAGCTCGAAAAAAAATTGACTCCATCTGAAAGATAAATTTCTACCGTTTCCAAAAATGTATGGTTTATTTACTTTTAAATAGATATTATAGTCTTAAACGCTCTTTGAACAAATGTTTGCACACTGGCCACGCTGATGCTTCAGGCAAGGAATATCACCATAAACATTCCAAGCCTGCCACAGTCATGGAAACAATAAAGCCAATATACAGGGACCTTGCAGATAAAATTACTTAGCAAATGTCTACATGGTCGTGCAAAAAATCCTAATGAGAGTTTCAACAGCTGCATGTGGCAACGAGTACCGAAAACAGTGTTTTTTGCATGGACGATACTAAAAAAATCAAATGTTCAAATGTGTATCTGCAGGCGACAGGCTGCCACCACCCTGCACGAACCACAGGTGTGCTACGTACTCTGGTGCACCGGGCACATGTGGTATCTGATAAGGACAGCCTTCCTAAAGAGATGCAACATTTGCAGTCAGTCTTCAGGGAAAATGGATATTCTTCACGCCAGATCCGCACAGCTCTAACGAGGAGAACAACAACAAAAAGAAGAAGATAAGGAGGTAATTAGGTCCAGGGTGTTCCGTATGTGAGCAACATCTCTTCTAAAATAGGAAGAATTCTAAAAAGCATTGTGTGAAAGTGATATTCCGACCACCTGCGAAGATCTCGGCTTTGCTTGGCTCTGCGAATGACGATTTGGGATTGAGGAAGGCGGGAATTTACAAGATCCCTTGTCAGTGTGGTCAATCCTACATTGGCCAAACTACTCACACAGTACGAGAAAGATGCGTGGAGCATGAGCGCCACACACGTCTACTTCAGCCCAACAAATCAGCCATAGCAGAACACTGTATTTCCACGAGACACTCCATGGATTATTCTGCAACAAAAATTTTGGCAACGACAAGATCCTTTTGGGATTCGATTATTAAGGAGTCCGTTGAAATACGGTTGACAGAAGACCTGATTAATCGGGATGGCGAATTTCAAATGGATAAAGCATGGGACCCTGTAATTTCTTTAATTGCTTCGCAGAGACATAGGTCTACATCTAGTGCAACCTCTGAAAAAAAGTGATTTCCTTCGACCACCGCGCTTAAGGTGCACGAAAGCGCATTCCGACAGATGGCGCGAATGTAAGTACACCATTACGCAGACGCGGCCCGCTTCTACCGCAGAGCGCGACAAATTCGACTGGGGGCGCGCTAGTACCTCTTCACTGCGCAGGCGCCGCCGCGCCAATCTTCGGTATATATAGAACGACGCACACCAGTAATCTTCAGTCTCGTGCGCACCTAAAGATGGCTGCGGGTTCGTCAACCGAAATATTGTTGGAAGACATCATCAACATGATCTGGCTGCAAGCCCGGAATATGATGGATAAAATGTTTGTAAAGCTTAAGGGGCTTAACTGCGGGATCATCAGTACCTAAACTTCCAAACTACTTATGAACTACCTTACACTAAAGACTGCATAAACATCCATGCCGGAGGGGGATTCAAACCCCTGACAGGGAACGGCCTCGCGCTTCGTAGCATAGCGCCACAGTGCGCTCGGCCGCCCCGCCGTGGCGACGGTACTCAAAATCGGTGTTATGGATGCTGTTAACTGTTTCAGTGATGGTGTAATTAGCAGGACAACAGTAATGGCAAATTAGGCATCCAACCAGGAAATAATATAACTGCTCTGACTGCCATAGATCGTCAGCGACTAGTTGAAGCTGAAAGGCCTGGAGAAGTCGCCACTAAAGAGTCCAGAGTAAGGAAAAGACTCCTGAAAAACTCTGCAGAGGATAAAGAAGCAGCTGGCCAGCAACAGTATGCCACTGGAATGTACTGAAAGAGGCATACAGTGAGTCAAAAACACTGTGCACATTCTGTTCTCATATTCTCGAAACTACATTTTCAGAACATTAGGTACATACATCTTCATAATGGTTTTAGCTTTCTTCACCAAATTTCTCCCAATTGAAGAATGGGCCGCGGTGGAGTGGCCGAGCGGTCTACAGCACCTCGCTGCGGAGCGCGCGGTTGCTCGCCGTGGAGGTTCGAGTCCTCCCTGTGGCATGGGTGTGTGTGTTTGTCCGTAGGTTAGTTTACCTAGGTTTAAGTAGTTTGTAAGCTACGGACTGATGACCACGCAGTTTGGTCCGATAGATTTACAGACATTTGATTTGATTTGAAGAATGGGACAGTATCTTTGTATTATGCCTAATATATTGCAGACATGATCTAAGTTTGCCATTCTGTACATAAATTTAACGGTAATTTTAGACAAAATAGTAATGAAGTGTAATAAAGGTTTTTCTATTTCCTCAGATATAGTCCAAACTGCAAAACAAGTGGCATAATGTGTTCCTACGAGTGTTGACAGCAGCCTGCCACAGTCTAAATATTATTAGACTGACTAAGGTAAGGTAAAGCAGTCTACATTCCGAAGATTGGTTTGAATACCAAAGTGCTTTACTAGTCATGGTCCTGTTTCGAGGTGGTATACCGTTGCCTTCCTCCGACCTTGGAACTGACTTACCCAGCCAGTTATAGGGGGGCCTACAGTTAAACGTGGGTTCCGAACCACGGTACTACTCAGTATTTCTCACATGAGCAATACTGCCAGAGGTGAAAGAAGTGGAAAGTAACAAAAATCCTAGGACCTGGCGGGGATCGAGCCCGCGACCTTTGGATTTGTAGTCTGGCAATCTACCTCTGTGCAACCGAGGCGCACTATACACCAGAAAATGTTTCCAGAATGCGAACGTGTATTATAAAAACATCTATTGAGTAAAATATTGTAATTCTGAAACTATAACAGATATTTCAATAAATTTCCTATTGCAGCTTGAGTTAATGTCATTCAGTGTAGGTAAAAAATCGTAACTTCCTCTCCTCATTGTACATCAAGAGTAATGTGCAGCCGCGGTGGAGTAGCCGCGCGGTCTAAGGCGCCTCGCTGCGGAGCGCGCGGCTGCTCGCCGTCGGAGGTTCGAGTTCTCCCTGGGGTATGGGTGTGTGGGTGTGTGTGTGTGTGTGTGTGTGTGTGTGTCTGTGTGTTGTCCTTAGGTTAGTTTACCTTAGTTTAAATAGTTTGTAAGCTATGGACTAATGACAAAGCAGTTTGGTCCGATAGATTTACAAAAATTTGAACATTTTAGTAATGTGCACCGAAAGCAAGGTTTGAAAATGCAGAAAGTTCACATTCAGGTCCCCTTAAGTAATTTTTAAGTCTAGGGACCGATGACCACATAAGTTTGGTCCCACATGTTTAAAAACATTTCAACATCAGAAGTTGGAAGGACACTGCCAGAGGTGAAAGAAGTGGAAAGTGACAGATAAAAATCCTGGGACCTGGCGGGGGAAAAAGCCTGTCACTCTACCATTGTGCTACCGAGCCGCACTTTAGCGAAATACTGCAGAACGCTGTCACGTGCGGTGCATGGAGACGTTAAATGGCAGAAGCACTGACCCACGTGCTTACGCAATAACCGGATAAAAAGGTCGTTACAATGACGAATTCGTAGTCGAGTCACCTTCTACATCTACATCTACATCTACATAAATACTCTGCAAATCACATTCAAGTGCCTGGCAGAGGGTTCATTAACAACTTTCATAACTTTTCTCTACCGTATCATTCTCTAATAGCGCGCGGGAAGAAAGAACACCTAAATCGTTCCGTTTTCGATCTGATTTCTCTTATTTTATTGGTATGGTCATGTCTCCCTAAGTACGTGGGTGCTAGCAAAATATTTTCACATTCAGAACTAAAAGTCGGTGATTGAAACTTCGCAAACAGAACGTGCCGCAATGAATAACGTCTTTCTTTTAATGATTTACACCCCAATTCGTGCAACATTTCCGTGACGCTTTCCCCCCCGTAACGTGATAAAACAAAACGAGCTGCCCTTCTCTGAACCTTCTCAATATCTTCCGTCAGTCCCACCTGGTGAGGGTCCCACAAGGGGCAACAGTACTCCAGGAGAGGACGCACAAGTGTGACGTAGGCAGTCTCTTTGGTGGAGCTGGTGCATCTTCGAAGCGCTCTGCCGATGAAACGCAACCTTTGGTTCGCCTTCCCCACAATATTTTCTATGTGTTCTCTCCAGTCAAAGTTGTTCGTAATTGTAACTCCTAGGTATTTGGTAGAATCTACGGCCTTAAGGTTTGACTGATTTATCGCGTAATTAAAGTTCAGAGGATTTCTTTTAGTGGTCATGTGTATTACTTCACACTTTTCTTTATTTAGTGTCAATTGCCAATTTTCGCACCATGCAGAAATTTTGTCTAAATCGCTTTGCAGTTGCTTTTGATCCTCAATTGACTTCATACCGTCAATTACAACGAACTGTGTTCTTTCTGATAGGAAATCGTGAATCCAATCGCACAATTGGGGAGATATTCCATAAGCACGCAATTTCATAAGAAGCCGCTTGTGGGGTACAGTGTCAAAAGCCTTCCTGAAATCCAGCAATATGGAATCGATTTGAGATCCGTTGTCGATGGCACTTAACACTTCATTTGAATAAAGCGCAAGCTGTGTTTCGCAAGAGTGATACTTTCTGAATCCGTGTTGACTACTGGTAATAGGTCGTTCTCTTCGAGGTAGTTCATAATATTCGAACAAAGTATATGTTCCAAAATCCTACTGCAAATCGACGTCAATGAGATAGGCCTGTAATTTTGGGGATCACTCCTATTGCCTTTCTTGAATATTGGAGTAACTTGGGCAACTTTCCAGTCTTTGGGTACGGATCTTTCGCTGTGAAGCTCCGTTTGTGAAAACAGTTACCGTTTCCTACTTTGTCATGCACCTGCAGGTAAAAGCTTTCTTTCTCAGTTCGAACATGAATCCTGTATCCAATGAGATCATGGTCCATGAGTCGTTAAGCACTAAGTCTTCTTCATAAAATTAGCGTAAGAGTGAAATTGTGCAGTCCAGTGACAGAGTGGTATTTCGCATCAGTAGCTCGGCTGACCACCTCATCCTATACATATTATAAATGCTAAAGTTTGTAATTTTGTTACCGCATAACGCTAAAACTGCAGCATTGATTTAGATGAAATTTCATATAGAGATTTCTTATGTCTTGGGTTTATTACAAGTTATTTAATCGAAATATATCCATAGAAATACGTAACGGTTGTAAGACGGTTCGAATACAACAGCAGAGGTGCTATGTAGTGTATGTCATGTTTACCCGCGAGGGTTAACGCGTCATGTCACAATCTTCCATTATCGTGGACAATGGTTCGTGGCCTGCTATAGTGAAATTTTTTTCTTTGTTATTGTTATCTTTTTTACTTTCGAATATACAAAAAGATTCTGTGATACTGCCAAAACGGCTTAACTGACATATAATTACATACACAAGAAATGTGAATGTTGGCGTTTATGCCGCATTCATTTTCATTTGTTGTAACAAATGAAGGAATTATGTATATAAATTGAACACTTCAAATAAAATATGCTATAAGTACCATGGCAAGAAAAAACATCGACGTTTTGTGTAGAATGGGATCTAGATACCAAGCTCTATTTTGTGTACAAAGCGCGAACTGCCACGTATAAATAGCGTTCGTAAACTGCAACGAAAGTAGTAGCAAATGAACTCAACAGATGGCAGGCAGTATAACACTCATGAAAATATTTCTCAGGACGTATAATGTGTATTCAATTGTGATATCTCCTTTACTATAAATAAGAGTCAATGACAAACATTAAAAGTGGCAGGTATTCATCTGGCCACCCCATGTTTCTCGCACGGACAGCTCTACGTAGGCTGCTCCCGTGAATCGAGAGCTAGAAACCTCTACGTAAACTCGGAGAGCAAGAAATCTCGAAACGTCGTTTACAGGGACGTATTGCAATAGATTTTTGGCTCTCCATCCGTTCCAAGACAATTATATATTCCGTCCTAACAATGTCGCAAACAGTCATGTAGTTATTTATGCCCTTTCTTGGCACTTTAATGTCTGAATATTGAACCGCGGGTAACACCGCGGGGAGCAGCTAGTACTGGATAAAAGAAAGAATACGGTGTTGTATCTGAGGGGATTAATTGATACAACCCTAAAAAGGGTAAATGTATCAATTTGTTGTGAGGAAGCCCGGTCTGGAAACGACTGAATCAGAAGTTAGAGGGGGAAATCTATTCAAGTTCTGTCTTTGGCTTGTGCAGCGTTCATAAAAAGAGCCACAACTTCTAAACGCTGCTCATGACGTACAGAATCCCCGTTGAAAACTCCCCAGTAATCTGAAATATTTTCTCCTGTTGAGGTACTTTTAAAGGCGCTCGTAACTTGATGTTAGAGAGACCGCTCAACCTAATTTTACTGTACAATAATGATGAGTTCCATTCATATGCATTAATTTACAAGCTACTACATTTACGACAGGTGTCGAAAATGGCGTCCCTCAGCGTCACTCTAGGTGTCGGTATCGTTTGAGCAGGACTGCAGGCTGCGAGCATTCTTGCCAAGGGATCTTTTTAATCTCAATAGGCGTTTCATATAAAAGATTTTTCATGTGGCCACACAAAAAAAGAATAAATAAATAAAGTGGGGTGTGATCAGGTGAACGTACTAGCCACAAAACAGGACCTGTTTTTTCTATACACATTGTGGGGCATGCCAGATGCTGGTGTCGACGAAACCTCATTCCAATGTTAGGCGTGGATCCATAACGTTTGAACCACATCATTTGACGAAAAACAAATGGCATATGTTAGAGGAACCAACAACCTTAACAGAACTGGTACATGGATTCCACCGTCAGAGGTTATCACAGCGATTTTCACTGATAACGGTCGACTCGGTCATTTTCAGACCAACACCCCGTGCATAAGGTTAGGCGCGCACAGGGGATTTTACAGTCGGTGCAACAAAAAAGTCACTGTCGCGGCAGTACATTGTAATGCGCACACAGAGACAGGAAAATCGCAGCTACTCGATTTCATCGAAACAACTTGTTTGATGGCGCTTTTACTACGAAGAAGAGCGAGAAAACAGAGAAAATGTCGTTACTGCCTATATCCGATTGCAAGGCAAAGGCTAGAGAAACGCCAGTTTTAGAAATTACACGAAGAGTTACAAAATCACCCAAATAAATTCTTTCAATACTATCGCATGAGTTAGCATAGTTTTGATACACAGCTTCAAGCAATAGGACCGAATATAACAAAACAAGGTACGACATGGAGGAAGTGTGTACCACCTGAGGAGCGCTTATCAGTGACTTTGAGGTAAGCACACGTTATGTCATTCAACAGTTTTTATTGCCCTGTTACATTATTGATCAGATACATAAAGAAAATCATTTCAATCTACAATTGTTGTTATCATTTTACATTACTGATAAGATACATCAATAAAATCACCACTGCAACTCGAAACTGGCGAACTTGTTTCGAGCGAAAACTGAAAAATCCTTGTTGCGCATAGAGGTTTATGAGGTCTTGTTGCGGTGGTCAGCAGAGGGACCCACGGACAAATTTTGTGGAGGTTCCGTTTCATTTAAGGCATTTGAAGAATACGGTTGAACAAATGAAGATGGTTGAGAATAAGTTGCTTGAGTGGTGGTATCACACATGTTCGGATGCTGTGGAAAACTCGGTGAAAGCTGATAATATCTGGCATTCCTCATCACATCCAGTATTTCCATTTTCGCGTAACGTTTCTGTTCTTCATTTAACTTCGCCAGCATGGGGACAAGCATTAATGCAAAACTTTTATTCTCGTCACTTTTCTACTTTTGTAATTTATCTTTCTGAATCGACAACACAACCTACAATGTCATCTGTAGCACAACTCCCGTTATCAGACATGCTGCTGTCGCACTGATCTTACTTGTATGCAACACAGAGCGAGAGCGACTGACAAATCGCGTCGCTGGTGCGCGCGGCCCCGTACTGTTGCCCGTGATTCATTCCACACCTGCGACAATCGCGTCGCGCGTCAAATAGGACCGGTTGCGTTTCCTTAAATCGCCGCTACTCTTCTGTCGCACGTGCGCGCGCTCATATTTGAGCCACGGTGTTCCATTCATGCGACAAATAAATCGCCTGGTCTAAAAGTGACACATTAATCCATCTCCATCGTCCCTGAAAGTCTGTAACAGCCTCACCGAATCACTCTGTATATGCATATTTTGGCCAGTATAGTTTTTGTTTTGCATGTTGGTATGTCGTTTGCTACGGGTTTATTTACCAATTGTCATTTATTTTTGTAGGTGAGATATACTCTTTCAGTTTACATATTGTCATCTGGATATAGTGAATGGAGCTGTGGGCGCTGGGAAATAGAGTGCAAGTGCAGAAATGGGAATATGTCTGACATATTCTTTTGATTGAGTTCAATACAGCAGCGCAGGCAGGCGGAAACATTTGCGCCGTGTGTGGGGATACTGGCACTGGTCAGATCACGGCCGAGAATGGTTTCCCGTTTTAAGGCGTATCATTTTCACTCTTCAGGTCGACAACGACCTTCAGGGTTTGACGAAGATCGTTTAAACGCATTAAACCACAATAAATCAAATAAATAAATAATAAAAATAAATAATAAGAAATAATAAAAATAAAAAATAATAGAAATAAAAAATAATAAATTAAACCACAATAAACCACAATAATCGATTTCAGTGTACTCGACAAGTGGCAACTGCACCAAGTATCTGTTTTATTCATCTGTTGTGTTTATTAAACTTGTGGTAAAAATGTTACGAAGTTAAGCACTAACCTAATATAGGAGAGTCGTATTTAAGAAACTTATTTTTGTATTCTGAGCTCTCAAAGCAGTTAAAATTTATTTTGGATCACTCGTAATGAACGTTTTTCTGTTGCTCACGGTACATCCATCATCATAACACTTCGACATAAAAAGTTAGCAGAATTTCTTTTCACCTTTCTCAAGTAATCTTAGTAGAGGACCTCTTGTCAGTAGTTAAGATGACTACATAATATTTTAGAATTGACAGTTGACTTACTACAGGACCTGGGAACCTGTGGCGGAAAATGAAGATGCCAGACAAAAAGGATCTGCTTCTGAGAAGAGCTTACTACCCCCACATCTGACAGGTTGCCTCACAATAAGCTGCTGCAGAGTGGAAAGTTGCCCAAGTTACTCCAATATTCAAGAAAGGCAATAGGAGTGATCCCCAAAATTACGGGCCTATCTCATTGACGTCGATTTGCAGTAGGATTTTGGAACATATACTTTGTTCGAATATTATGAACTACCTCGAAGAGAACGACCTATTACCAGTAGTCAACACGGATTCAGAAAGTATCACTCTTGCGAAACACAGCTTGCGCTTTATTCAAATGAAGTGTTAAGTGCCATCGACAACGGATCTCAAATCGATTCCATATTGCTGGATTTCAGGAAGGCTTTTGACACTGTACCCCACAAGCGGCTTCTTATGAAATTGCGTGCTTATGGAATATCTCCCCAATTGTGCGATTGGATTCACGATTTCCTATCAGAAAGAACACAGTTCGTTGTAATTGACGGTATGAAGTCAATTGAGGATCAAAAGCAACTGCAAAGCGATTTAGACAAAATTTCTGCATGGTGCGAAAATTGGCAATTGACACTAAATAGAGAAAAGTGTGAAGTAATACACATGACCACTAAAAGAAATCCTCTGAACTTTAATTACGCGATAAATCAGTCAAACCTTAAGGCCGTAGATTCTACCAAATACCTAGGAGTTACAATTACGAACAACTTTGACTGGAGAGAACACATAGAAAATATTGTGGGGAAGGCGAACCAAAGGTTGCGTTTCATCGGCAGAGCGCTTCGAAGATGCACCAGCTCCACCAAAGAGACTGCCTACGTCACACTTGTGCGTCCTCTCCTGGAGTACTGTTGCCCCTTGTGGGACCCTCACCAGGTGGGACTGACGGAAGATATTGAGAAGGTTCAGAGAAGGGCAGCTCGTTTTGTTTTATCACGTTACGGGGGGGAAAGCGTCACGGAAATGTTGCACGAATTGGGGTGTAAATCATTAAAAGAAAGACGTTATTCATTGCGGCACGTTCTGTTTGCGAAGTTTCAATCACCGACTTTTAGTTCTGAATGTGAAAATATTTTGCTAGCACCCACGTACTTAGGGAGACATGACCATACCAATAAAATAAGAGAAATCAGATCGAAAACGGAACGATTTAGGTGTTCTTTCTTCCCGCGCGCTATTAGAGAATGATACGGTAGAGAAAAGTTATGAAAGTTGTTAATGAACCCTCTGCCAGGCACTTGAATGTGATTTGCAGAGTATTTATGTAGATGTAGATGTAGATGTAGAAGGTGACTCGACTACGAATTCGTCATTGTAACGACCTTTTTATCCGGTTATTGCGTAAGCACGTGGGTCAGTGCTTCTGCCATTTAACGTCTCCATGCACCGCACGTGACAGCGTTCTGCAGTATTTCGCTAAAGTGCGGCTCGGTAGCACAATGGTAGAGTGACAGGCTTTTTCCCCCGCCAGGTCCCAGGATTTTTATCTGTCACTTTCCACTTCTTTCACCTCTGGCAGTGTTGCTGATGTGAAAAATATCGAGTATCACCGTGGTTCGGAACCCACGTTAAGCTGTAGGTCCCCCTATAACTGGCTCGGTCAGTCAGTTCGAAGGTCGGAGGAAGGCAACGGCATACCACCTCCAAACAGGACCATGCCTAGTAAAGCACTGTGGTGTTCAAATCAATCTTCGGATTGTTGACTGCTGTACCTTTCTTCTGTAAGGGGTCGATAACCCTTTAAGCTAATACATATAGTCCAAGCATTAGGGAGAAGTGGTTGCAAAAATTAATACCTGAAAACAAAAAATATGAGCGTGTAGGATATTAAATTTCAAATAGTGTCTCCGTCCCCCACCCTCCCTCACCCTTTCCCAACGGCCGCTCGCCCGCTCACCCGCTTTCGCGCTCTAGCCAGGCGCTGCGCGCTTGCACGCTTCACTTTACCAGTCGATTAGTAACACTAGAAAACAATGGAACGTATCCAAGTATTTTTACTTACTAGTGAAAGTAATCAATATTAAGCTCCATGAAGTACATCGCTGTAAAATGTAAATTACGTCCGCTAGATTTTTTTTTTTTTTTTTTTTTTTTTTTTTTTTTAAGATAAATATTTATCTCGGCTCCAGAAGGTCGTCGCGAAACATTACTGATTTTAAAATCTGTGTAAAAATGTCAGCAACACAGTACCTTAACAGTTCCCTTCATAACATAGAAACAGAAATAGTCAGTTGAAGAAAACGGGCTCAAAAAAGTGTAAGTTTTTTAAAGTTATTCTTTGAGACTTATAATTAACAAAATCTAAAACATTATTTAATAGTATGATGTTACAACTCTTCAAGCAAACACATGGAGAACCGTTACTCTAGGTCGATCCTTTGACGAACTCTAGCTAAGTTTCTAGGAGTCACTTTTTTCAAAAAAATACTGAATATTTTTCATTTGTTCGAAAAAGGCCTTTTTTTTTTTTTTTTTTTTTTTTTTTTTTTTTTTTTTTTTTTTTTTTACTTTTTTCGTGCCATAACAGTGGCAAATAATAAGTTTGTAAACGTGGATGTTGTCGAGTTATAAGAAATCTAGTTTTAATGAATTTTAAGTGGTTTTTCAATATAACTCGAAACGTATCAAATCAATCGATACATACACAAAAGCAATCGATAGGTTATCTTAAGGGCTAGAACTTTCTAATTTAACATTTTCCCATCGGAGTTATAGTTCATTTATTTATTTAATAAAAACAGTTTTTTGGAACTTTGCGAAATTTTTCGGCAAATTTGGCCATCTAGGCTCGAGTATCGTAAATTTAATTAAAATTTAATTTCCTACACGCTCTTTTTTCAGGTAATAATTTTTGCAAATTTAACATGACGTCGTGACAGAATTCTTAGAGTAATAGTCAAAGTGTCGAGAGCCAGCGTGTATCGATAGTGACGAAAGTGCGCCATCCGGTAGTGGTACAACACTGTGTAGTGTCGTGACTTGTTATAGCGGCAAACTAATGTGTAGAACATTCCATTGATGCATGTGTCCCCAGCGCCGTGGGTAGACCCATCAGCACACACCGATTGTGACAATTATTTTCTACTAAATGTGGTGAATATCAAGAATCCGGTTTCACTACGACCACGCCGGTAATGTTTGCATTACTAAAAGAGACGTATGACGTGCATGATGCTACTAATCAGTGGCTCCAAGCTAATGCTGTACCGTATGAAGATTAGTCAATATTTAGAATTGTGAGACGAAGGCCGTGACAGTTTCTTATTTATCGATATATTAATATCTGCCATTGCAAATCTGCTTTTGAAATGAGCGTATGACCTTCTTGGCCGGGAGATCCCTTGCAGGATTGTTCGGCCGCCTTAGTATAAGTCTTTTTCTAGTTGACGCCGCGTGGGCGACTTACGTGCCAATGATGATGGGATGATGATGATTAGGACAACACACAACACCGAGTCCCCTGCCGGGAATCGAACCCGGGCCTCCTGCCTGGTAGTCAGCGACGCTACTGCTGAGCTACGGAGGCGGACTCTGCTTGTGAATTATTGTGGAAAACGTTAGCTAATGAACTGTGTATGGAATTGGACAGCCACTACTGGATTCTAATAGCTCCTGCAAATATTTAAGCCGATCAGCTTTGCTAATGATGAATAAGCGCAAAATCTGAAAACCGTTTTCAGGAACCAAAAGATCCTGACAGAATCAGTAATTCTGAAAATTTCGGAAAAAAAATTAACTTCTTTACAAATTGTTCAGCAGTGGAGCCTTTCTTAATTAGCGTAATTCGTTTCTGAGTCTTGTTTGGAATGCGAATCAGTCGTTAAGAGAAATATATTTTTCCGTCCGAAATTATGTAAAAACAGGATAATGTGTTTTATTAGGCAAAGGCCATACTAAAGTATATCACTGGCTGTAACTTGGTTACTAAAACATCGAAAACGTTACAGTACCGACCCATCTCAAACTTCTCGCTATGGGATGCTAAAGTAACCGTTGCTGAATTTTTATTAAGCGAGTTAGGGAAAGTTCGCATAACCAAAATCTCGATGGTGGCACGAGCATATTAAGCCCTATCCTCTCGAGTACGTGCTCAGTGTGTATCCTCGTTCCATCACACAACAAAAAAATGTTCAAATGTTTGTAAATTTATCGGACCAAATTGCGTGGTCATCAGTCCGTACCTTACAAACTACTTAAACCCAGGTAAACTAACCTAAGGACAAACACACACACCCATGCCCCAGGGAGGACTCGAACCTCCTCGGCAAGCAACCGCGCGCTCCGCAGCGAGACGCATCACACAACATTTAACAAGGAATGTACGTGGGCTCGAACAAACAAATCTGTATGAACGTTTGGTTACAGTAACTCTACGTACACCCCAATGTGCTGGTGGGTGTCGTTTTTATGCAAAACTTTGCAATCATGCTCTAGATAGCACTGTAGATGTAATTGTAGACGCCATACGTAATGCAGATATCTGAACTATAACTTACGTAATAATCGTCATACATGTTCTCTAGCGTATTGTCATCAAAAGCCGTGATGATAGTAGCAACTTTAACCTTCTTCTCGGAAGACTGTTGGTATTCACTGCCACTGCTTCCATCGCCTCTTCCCGCACTTACCGCTAGCAATGAGTCGTCATTATCATCCCCATTATCATCATTATGTGTTAGTGTTACAACAGTATCTAAATTACGCTCATATTTCTGTACTATAACAGATACGAGAAAGCATGCGAATGATTCATCTTCTACACTAATACCATCTTCACGAAGAATGGTTCTTCGTAAGTTCATCTCAACCAATCGTAATACTTTAGCAGGATTGATTATCAATCGCCGCTCCACCTGGCGCTTCACCACACAAATATCGTCACAAAACGCAACTTCGGAGGCACACTGCACCGTCCCTTCTGGCGTACCGACAGGTCAAAGTGCAATGTGGCAAGGCACACGCAGAGGCCTCTAACGGACGACTGCAGAGTTTTTGCAGATGCGGGAGTGTCACTAGTGCAATAAGGGATCTTTACATTATCTCTCGTACGATTTTGATGTATATGTGTTTGTTCGAGCCCAAGTACTTTCCTTGTAAGATACCAAATAGAAATGCTGTATTTCAAAGTCCCACTCCTTGTTTCTAGACCCCCATCGAGTAACTTGCTACTCATCAGTTCATGGAAAACCATATGTCAGTGATTTCACAGGTGCGGAACGAAATCGACAGTAGCCATGCCAGCGGAACTGCCGAGAGTTAGTCTAGAATTATTTAGAGAAAAACATAGAATCTATGTTAAGGGGGTACATCCAGGACTTACAGTCAGATGGCTCTGAAAATCTACTTACGTGCCTTCATACTCTTACAACATTAGTAACACCTTGCCATTAGTATTGTCACCTCTAACATTTCTATTCGTTTACTCTCAGCATGTATACTCCAGGCTCATGATTCACCCATAGAAATGGATGTTTTCCACGCAGTCTTCCAGAAACTATCTGTTAAACGAAGGAGTACTTGCCCCTGCCCCACGCCGTGCGGGCTTGAGCTACGAGCCGGCCGCAGTGGCAGAGGGGACTGAGGCGCTTCAGTCACGGTCTGCACGGCCACTACGCTCGGGGGTTCGAATCCCCCCTCGGGCGTGGATATTTGTGCCGTCCTTAGGATTAGCTAGTTCATAAGCTATACAAACATTTGCACATTTTTTGTTTGAGCTACGAACATCTACGTCAACCAGCTGTTTACAGAGTCCTACGTCTTATCTTACTCCGGACGCAAGTGCTTTAAATTTCAGGTGATAAATTAACGAAAACCACGACCTTTATCCACCTTTATATATCGCCTTCAGCAAAAAATTTCCTTCTGCATTTGCGAATTAAGAACTTAGCTTCAGCAAGGACCACGCTACACTTACATAGTAGATACAAATTTGATTGACAAATGCTTCTTCAAAATAGCGCGTAGCTGTAACAGCTTCAATCTTAACGAGGGAAGTGTAAAGTTAATTACAAAACAAACGTTCTACCGGGCACACCTGTGCCTGTCTTTCACTGGCATCACATTTTAACATCATATCTCTGTTACTAAAATGTTGTCCTGTTCAGTTGGTTGAAGGTTTCGATTCCTACATTGCGTTCTTGCTTTTTCTGCAAAGTAGTTTGATGGGGACGTTTATAATCTGGGTTCGTAAAAATACTGCATGGCAGTGATTTGCAACCTTTTCGAATACGCGACCCCGATCCAACTAAAAATATTCTGGCGACTCCCCCCTTCCTCCTCACGAACCGTAAAAGAGCTATGTTATCACGAAAGAAAGAAATTTATCTTCTTTCTTTTACTTCAGCTTTATTTCAAATTGTTTTACGAAATTAGTTTTGTTTTTAGATAATTTCGGACGGAAAAATGTATTTTGCTTAACGACCATTTCGCATTCCAAACAAGACTCAGAAACGAATTACGCTCATGAAGGAAGGTCCCACCGCTGAACAATTTGTAAAGAAGTATATATTTTTTCGAAATTTTCAGAATGAATGACAAGAAGTCTTTTGGTTCCTGAAAACAGTTTTCAGATTTTGCGGTTATTCATTATTAACAAAGCTGTTCTATAAAACAACCCATGATCTATTTAATTCGTCATGAATGTTACACGAGGAACTCCGTAATTATAACATTAAATATATTTCACTCAGGCGCACGTTTTTGTATTACCGATCCCCTGGTTATGGTGCAAGCACTTCCTGCTCTGACGGAGACCCCCCTGGGTATCGCGACCCACAAGTTGAAACACACTGTTGTATGCTACCGCAGAGTAACACAGAGTAACTTAACATATACAGAGAAGTCCCCCCTAAACCTCTGTCCTACGGCCCCCTCGAAGTTCCTTAAGATGCCAGCAGATGTCAGGTGGTTCCCTGGCTTAGTACCGGTAGACCACACTAGAGGCGCTTCTGAGGGTACCTCTCGCCACAGAGTAACATATTTGTCTGTGCTCTCGCACATCAGAGGGTAGCGTGGAGGGGAGGCCGAGGGGAGAACTCGCGCCGCCTGCCACGAGGCCACGGCTGTCCGGCGTTTGAGGGGAGGTGGTGGTGGGGGCAGCCGCTACCTGCCGCCTGCTCTAGACAGTTTAAAGGGCTGCTTCTGACCGCAGCGCAATCATGTGACATCTTGTTGTTGTTGTTGTTGTTGTTGTGGTCTTCAGTCCGGAGACTGGTTTGATGCAGCTCTCCACAATACCCTATCCTGAGCAAGCCTCTTCATCTCCACATAAGAACGGCAACCTACATCTGTCCGAATCTGCTTACTGTATCCGTCTCTTGGTCATCCCCCGCGATTTTTTCCCCACACACTTCCCTCCAACGCTAAATTCACAATTCCTTTATGTATAAGATTGTGTCCTACCAATCTATCCCTTCTTTTAGTCAAGGTATGCCAGACATTTATTTTCTCCCCAATTCTATTCAGTACCTCCTCATTAGTTACGCGATCCACCCACCTAATCTTCAGCATTCTTCTGTAGCACCATATTTCAAAAGCCTCAATCCTCTTCCTTTCCGCACTGTTTATCGTCCATGTCTCACTCCCATACAAGGCAACACTCCATACAAATGCCTTCAGAAAGGACTTCCTTAGGCTTAAATCAATATTCGATGTTAACAAATTTCTCTTTTTCAAGAACGCCATTCTGCATTTTATATCCTCTGTACTGCTACCATCATTTGTCATTTTATTGCCCAAGTAACAAAACTCATCTATCTTCTTTATTGCTTCGTTTCCCAATCTAATTCCTTCAGCATCACCTGATTTTCTTACACTGCACTCCATTACCCTAGTTTTGCTCTTGTTAATGTTCATTTTATATGCACCTTTCAGCACACTGTCCATTCCGTTCAATTGCTCTTCCAGGTCCTCTGCTGTATCTGACAGAATTACTATGTCGTCGGCAAAACGCAATGTTTTTAATTCTTCACCCTGAACTTTTATTCCTTCTCCAAACTTCTCCTTGCTTTCCTTTATAGCTTGCTCAATGTACAAATTGAATAACAATGGAGAAACACTACAACCCTGTTTTACTCCCTTTCCAACCACTGCATCCCTTTCATGCCCTTCAACTCTGACAACCGCTGTCTGGTTTTTGTACAAGTTGTAAATAACCTTACGCTCTCTATATTTTACTCCTGCTTGCTTCAGAACTTGAAAGAGTTTATTCCAATCAACATTGTCAAAAGCCTTCTCTAAATCTACAAAAGCTATAAATGTAGGTTTGCCTTTTCTTAATCTATCTTCAAGGATAAGCCGTAAAGTGAGTATTGCCTCCCGTGTTCCTACATTTCTCCTGAACCCAAACTGATCTTCCCCGAGGTCGGCTTCTACCAGCTTTTCCATCCTTCTGTATATAATTCGTGTTAATATTTTGCAACCATGACTTATTAAACTGATGGTTCTGTAGTTTTCACACCTGCCTGCACCTGCTTTCTTTGGAATGGGGATTATTACATTTTTCTTAAAGTCTGAGGGTACTTCGCCTGTCTCATACATCTTACACACCAGGTGAAACAGGTTTGCCATGGCTGGTTCTCCAAGAGACTTCAGTAGCTCTGAGGGAATATCATCTACTCCAGGGGCCTTGTTTCGACCTAGGTCTTTCAGGGCTCTGTCAAATTCTTCTCTCAGTACAGTATCTCCTATTTCATCTTCATCCTCTTCCCTTCCTACAATATTGTCTCGAAGTTCATTTCGTTTGTAGAGCCCCTCTATATACTCTTTTCACCTTTCAGCTTTCCCTTCTTTGCTGAGAACTGGTTTTCCATCAGTGTCCTTGATATTCATAGAGCTGTTTTTCTTATCTCCAAATGTTTCTTTTATTTTCCTGTAGGCTGTATCTATTTTTCCCATATTTATACATTCTACTACATCCTTGCATTTGCCTTCTAGCCACTCCTGCTTAACCATTTTGCACTTCCTGTCAATCTCATTTCTTAGTCGTCTGTACTCCATTTTGCCTGTTTCATTTACAGCATTTTTATATTTTCTCCTTTCATCAATTAAATTTAGTATCTCCTGTGATATCCAAGGATTTTTTGTAGGTCTTTCCTTCCTACCTATTTTGTCCTCTGCTACCTTCACTATTTCTTCTCTCAATTTTACCCATTCCTCCTCTACTGTTTTATTTTCCCCTGTTTCTGTCAATTGTTGCCTAAAGCTTCCTCTGAAATTCTTAAGAACCTCAGGTTCCTTCAATTTATCCAGGTCCCATCTCCTTATTTTCCTACCTTTTTGTAGTTTCTCTGCCGGCCGCGGTGGCCGAGGAGACTGAGGCGCTCCAGTCACGGTCTGCACGGCCCCTAAGGTCGGGGGGTCGAATCCCCCCTCGGGCATGGATATTTGTGCCGTCCTTAGTTGTAGGTAGTTCATAAGTAGTTTGTAAGTTTAGGGACTGTTGACCCCGTAGTTAAGTCCTATAGACTCTACAAACATTTGAACATTTTGTAGTTTCTTTAGTTTCAGCCTACAGTTCATAACCAACAAGTTATGGTCAGAGTCTATATCTGCCCCTGGGTATGTCTTACACCGTAAAACCTGGTTCCGAAATCTATGTCTTACCGTTATAAAATCTATCTGGTATCTCCCGGTGTCTCCTGGTCTCTTCCACGTATACAACCTTCTTTTGTGATTCTTGAACCAGGTGTTTGTTATAACTAAATTATGTTCTGTGCAAAATTCTACCAGGCGGCTTCCTCTTTCATTCCTTTTGCCCAGACCATATTCACCTACTATCTTCCCTTCCCTTCCTTGTCCTACTACCGAATTCCAGTCTCCCATAACAATTAAGTTTTCCTCTCCCTTAATTGTCTGAATAATTTCTTTTAGCTCCTCATATATTTCTTCGATTTCCTCATCATCGGCAGTGCTAGTTGGCATATAAACCTGTAGTACTGTTGTCGGTGTTGGCTTCGTATCTATCTTGACAATGGTAATGCGATCTCTGTGCTGGTCATAGTAGTTTACCCGCATTCCTATTTTCTTATTCATTATCAATCCTACGGAGCTGCTTAAACCTATCCCGTCCCGCACCCCTGAGCGTGTGACCGAGCCCTTACGGAGGTTTCCCGTCTGTATATTTTTGTTTGTGATGCTACTAAAGTTCAAATGTTTGTAAACCTAGTGGACCGAATTACTATGGTCATTAGTCCCTAGACTTACAAACCACTTAACTTAATCTAAGAACAACACACACACACACACACACACACACACACACACACACACACACACACACACACACACATATATATATATATATATATATATATGCCCCACGGAGGACTCGAACCTACGACAGAAAGGTGCCTTAGAGCGCTCGGTCACTCCACCGCGGCGCTACTCAAGTCCTGGATCAAGTAATAATGTATAGAGTATAATGTATTAATGGCGCATTCTGAACCAATACACAGTACATGACACTAGAAAGAAAAACACTCAGGAAACATGGGTTTACAAAAGAAGCTTTTCTGATTTCATTCAACAGCCAAATGTTGAAATATCTATTGGACCAAACTGCTATGGTCATCAGTCCCTAGATTCACAAACTACTTAAATTGACTTACACTAAGGAGAACACACACACGCCCATGCACGAAGGTAAGGCGGCCAGCCGTCTCTGATTATGCGGGACAGTCCCGCATTTGGACTTCTCCCGCAAAATGGCAAAAGCATCCCGCATTTCCGCATTCCACTAATTTTAAAATTTGTTTGGTTTAAGAGCACAAGCCAAAAGTATTTGTGTACGGAACGCTATGTCATACTGCTTGCAAGTCTGTTTCACAATGCATCATCTACGAATAAACGACAGTCTTCTTCCAATAAATAGAAAAGGGGAAAAAAACTATACACATCATCAATTTCAAAATTACAAATTCGGTAGCAGTGGAAGTTGTTTTTGTTTTAACCTGTTACTGCATTTGGTGATAGGATGACTTATTAATAAATTCTGTTTTTGGCTTATTTTCTTGGCTTCTTAAGTACGTTTCAATAAGTGTAATCCTATATTTTTCGATGCCCAACGTGGCAAACAAGATGTAATATTATTACAGTTTGAAAAATCGTATTTAAAATCTGACATGCAACTACAATATCAGCATTCGTCTTACTTCCTTCGGGAATAAAAGGTGGTTAAATTCCGAAAATGAAACAACGAAAATGAGTGAAAATTGCATGTAGTAAGACACCCATTAAACTCTGCACTTCTATAATAGAGTAGTTCAAATGATTTTAAAAAGTGGTTTTTATCCAATTTAATTGAGGTTATTGCAAAATAGAATACTTTGGGCGGAGTACGCTACTTATAAAAATGTGTGGAGCACGATGCTCTACCAGCTGGAACAATAGAAGTAGTACAGACAACAAAGGTGATCGGAAAAACGTGACGGAGAAAGAATGTGTAAAAATTGTCAAATTCAAAATAGGAGCATGAGAAAACATATATGAAGTGTAAACAAATATTGAAAATTAAGAATAAAATGTCACTCCTGTTAGATGTGTTAGTTTAAAAAGGCCTACTCTGCTCGCCTAAATTTCTTTCCTAGTTTCAGAATAACTGGCACAATGAGTCCTCCTTCACATCCTCAATATATCCCGCATTGAGTTTTGAAAAAGTTGGCCGCTTTACACGAAGGAGGACTCGAACTCCCGTCGGGAACGGCTGCCCAGTCTGCAGCTTGACGCCTTTGACCACACGGCTGTTCTGCGTGGCTAGCAACCGCTACCTGGTTTCATATCTCTTTTTAGGGAACTCGCGGTATTTAGGAAAAGTTATAAGTTATTGTAATTTGTTAAAGGAGTTAGAAGTGTCCTCCTTGCACCTCGATGCAATACTGCATTCGTGCTCACCAACAAGTTTACACCCGTCTGTATCACTTCCACATCGCTGAAACGCATTTACAGTTCTCCACTGGAATATTGTCCGACTCCGTAGTCTAGCGGACAGGGGGCCCGGGGTCGGAGATTTTTCTGCGCTCGGTGACTGCGTGTTCCAGGTCATTATTGACACGCAAGTCGCCGGAGACGCATCACTCAGGCTTAACACGACGCCAGCTGGGGTCTAACGACCACAATTGCCACACGATCATCATCACTTGTCAGTGTGAGTACTGAACACGACGCTCTTGAAGGGACCACAAACACAAAAATCCCAGCGATTCATCGAGTGATATTGTATATAAGACAATATATATTGTTAAAATTTGAGCAATTTACGAAGTACCTGTTATTAGAATTTGCGATATGCGGTGCAAAAGCAGCTAAAAAGTTTTTCTGTTTTGTGCGGAAGTACGATAAGTTTGAACCTCTGAATTTCGGTAACGATTAAACATATTTTTAAAAATGTAGTTTGAGAATATAACCTGAAGAACATATGATAAAAATTTCGATGATTTTCAGTGAAGAAACAGTGTAGAAGTGGCCATTCCCACAGTTCGAAGTGTTCGTACACATCCGTTGTATTTTTAATAATACGCGTTTTAAACATTAGCTGAAAGTTGACACACACATTAACAAAAACGTTTGTAAGTCTAAGAGACCAAACCGCTAGGATTATCGGTCCCTACATTAACAAACTACCTTAACTAATGCTAAGGACAAAACACACTCACAGACATGCCCTTGGGAGGACTCGAACCTACGACGGGACCGGCCACGTAATCCGTAACATGACGCCCTAGACCGCGCAGCCATTCGCTCGCGGCACACATGAACAAATTGTGCTTCTACAGTCGGCGACACTTAGGAAGGCGGCCCAGTTTGCAGCCGTTCTTCGCATCTTCTTCCATTGCCGCACTGGCAGCCTTCTGTAAGCGCGTGGCTGGCCGCGAGTTGCGCAACGTTTCTCCCGCAGGCTCAACTGTTGGCGCTCGGCGTAGCGCCTCCACTTAAAAGGCTCCGTCTAACAGGAAGCGGGCAGCCCGCGCTGTTGTCCGCCGCGTTCCGCAGCAGTCAGCCACAGCGCGGGCAGCGCTCGGCGATCCAGCTGTTGACTGGCGCTTGTAGTGCGGGCGTCAGCCGCGGAGCGTATAAACATGAGCAGTAGTTCATCTGAAGACCAATTTCTACTTCTCATCACGGTTGCGTCAAAGAAGCAAAGAAAATGGGTACATGAAATTAATACGAAACGAAAAGAATATGGTAAATTTCATCGTCTATGTAAAGAACTGTGGCCGTGTGAAGACTTTTTTTTTTCCCCTCGAATGTCTCCCGAACAATTTGAAACGATACACAAGCTGTTTGAGTCACATATTATAAAAATTCAATCAAACTGGAGAAAGCCTATTGGAACTCTGGAAACATTGTTAATTTGCTTGAGGTAAGCATGTTATTTATTACACGTTTCATTCATTTTAATGTTTCGTTTATTGTAACTACATAAGTTGACTTTTAATAGGCATATTACAACTAATATCACGAGTGTAGTTTGAGCTGTAAATAAATTCCCGCCAAAATCCAAAAAAAAAAAAATGTTCAAATGTTTGTAGAACTTATGGAACTTAACTACGGGGTCATCAGTCCCTAAACTTACAAACTACTTATGAACTAGCTACGACTAAGGACGGCACAAATATCCATGCCCGAGGGGGGATTCGAACCCCCGACCGTAGTGCCGTGCAGACCGTGACTGGAGCGCCTCAGTCCCCTCGGCCACCGCGGCCGGCCGCCAAAATCCAGAAACTTCCGTATACAAGCTGAAAATGTCTCTTTCGGGGTTTTCTATAATTTTTCATTGATGAAAATTCTCGTTCCTTGTTTCTGCCTCCTTAGACGCATTTCTGTGTTGTGGGTCACGTGTGTCATACAGGAATCGATCACTTTCTATTTGTTCCTCTCCCGCGTTCTCTGTAGGAAACCACAGCCTGCCCGCTGCACGCGTGCGACCGCTCCCTGTTTGACCGAAGCGGTAAGTGAGAATGCAACACAGGGCCGCGCGTACTGCCCGCTCTCTGTTTGACAGAGCCTTTAACGTTTCCCCTATCGCCCCGCCTCTCTGCGCGGAAGTATCTTGTTACATGAAATCACAAAAAACAGACCAAAGACTATACGTAATTTATAGGAACCAGCCGAATAGCTCAATTTGGCTGGACTGTAGGAAGTGTGTACTGTTTACGTTTTAAACCTGTGCTGGAGAATGTCTACAGTATGTTAGTTTATATGACAGGTGTACAAATGACCACTAGGCCAAGGGCTATTCAAACCACTTTACCCCTTATCTCTGTGATCAATAGCAATATATGAGCACCTGGAGAATTGCAATGTCACACGCGGAGTTTTCGAACATATTAATACCATGCACTGCCGTACACAGTATGATATGGTACAGTAAGTATCTTATACACTGCTCAAAACAATTAGAGGATCAGTTGAGAGATCTGGGTTCTGAAGTATTGTCATCGGCAGAATGAACTAAAATGGTCTGACGGAGTGGAGACAATATTACGGCAACCTAGATAATGGTAATAACTGAACGTTGCTGCAGAGGGGGTTAGTGTAAGGCGGCTAACTGTCCCGGATTCTGCGGGTTAGTCCCGCATTTCAACTCGTTGTCACGCATTGGGATAGTTACTAAAAATGTCCCGAAAAATGGTACAAGCGTCCCGCATTCGAGCAATTTTAAAATTATTGATCTTAGAGCACAAGCCGAAACTATTTGGAACGAAAAACTAATCTAAAAAAATGTTCAAATGTTTGCAAAGCTTATGGGACTTAACTACGGGGTCATCAGTCCCTAAACTTACAAACTACTTATGAACTACTTACAAACTAGGACGGCACAAATATCCATGCCCGAGGGGGGATTCGAACCCCCGACTGTAGTGGCCGTGCTGACCGTGACTGGAGCGCCTCAGTCACCTCGGCCACCACGGCCGGCGAAAAACTAATCTAATCTCATCTATGTCATTCTGCTTACCAGTCAAATCCACAATGTATCATCTACGAATAAATGAGTCTTCTTACATTCAATACAAAAGAAAAAAAATACAGATCATCTATTTCAAAATGACAAATTCTCTAGGAAGTTTTAAACTGGTACTACATTTGGTGATAGGATGACTTATTAAAAATATCGTTTTTGGCATATTTTCTGTGCCTTCTTAAGTACGTTTCAGTAAGTGTAATGGAATATTTTTCGGTGCTCACGGTGGCAAACATGACGTAATATTATCACAAGCGGCATAAAAGCATTTTAAATCTGAGATACAAGTACAATATCAGCATTCATCTAACTTCCTTCAGGAATAAAAATCGCACTGACGTGTTTTACGGCCTACTTTAGATTTGTAGTTTTATACGTTTTTGCAAACATTTTGGACCAAAATAATAATCTAAATCTTAAAAAAATAATTAATAAGAGTGTCTGAAACCCTTTTAGGAAAAAAAATTAGGGAGCAGCGGGTTTCCAACCACTGACCTCCAACGTCACAGTCCAACACATCGCCCACTACGCTACATCTGACAGTTACGAGTTGCGTTCTCTAATCTTATACTACTGATAGTCGTTGTTAACTGATGCTAATATGGCATTTGTAGACACTAGATTATCATTTATCTTACGTAGGACGACGTGTTTTTTGTTAATTCTTCAGTGCGCCATTGCTTTGAAATGACAACGTGTAAGTTACGATAAGAAAATCATCAAATACGTAACGCAAGATGGCGTATGCCACAGGGAGTTCTGGGCGAGGAATGTCACGTGACATCTGCGAACGGCTGGCTTTCGTTAATTCAATGAAAGGTGTCAAAACTCAGTTATTTTTGCAAATATCTCTCAAACGATACGAGATATGAAAAAACATGTGGGAACGAAGTTGTAGAGAATTTTCTCCTCTACAAATTCGTTTATTCAATTTTCGCGTCAGATGAACGGTTTATTTGCAATTAACAATACATTACAAACGGCTTTTTTGGTATTACTAACGTATTTCTTGTCCGAAATATTTCAAAAAGCGAGTTTCTGGTTTCTGTTAGCCAACAATTATATCTGTAAAATTTCGTGCCGATCGGTTGAACGGTTCGACCTAAAAGGTGGGAACATGTTACAGCCAGACAGACATCGTCAAATCGCCGTTATTTTTGCAAATATCTCTGCAACGATGCAAGATATGAAAAAAACGTAATAGAGCGAAGTTGTAGAGAATTTTCCCCTCTACCAATTAGGTTATTCAATTTTCGTGTCAGATGAACGGTTCGATTGCAGTTACAATTATATTACAAACGGCTTTTTTTGGTATTACTGCCGTATTTTTTGTCCGACAAATTTGAAAAAGGGAGGTTCTGGTCTCTGGCGGCCTACAATTATGTGTGCAAAAGTTGGTGCTGATCGGTTGAACGGTTCGTCTTAAAAACAGGGTACACGTTACGGACAGACAGACATACATCCCGAAATCGCCGTTATTTTTGCAAATATCTCTGAAACGATTCGAGATATGAAAAACACATAACAGAGCAAAGTTGTAGAGATTTTTCTCCTCTATAAATTGGGTTATTCAATTTTCGTGTCAAATGGATGGTTAAGCCGTTATTTTCATTTAAATTTCGAGCTGTCAAAATACGATCGCGAAGGCCCACTTTTAGTGTTACTGCCGTAACCTAAAGTGGGCCAAAAAGGTGTTGAAATTCTGGAAATGCAACAACGAAAGTGAGTGAGCATTGCATATAGTACGGCACAATTAAACTCTGTAATTCATCAAAAGAACTTCTGTAATAGAGTAATACAAATGGTTTTAAAAAGTAGTTTCTATCAAATTTAATTCGAGTTTATTGCAAAACATAATTCTTTTGGCAGAGTAAGCTACTTATCAAAATGTGTGGAGTACGGTACTCCAAGAGCTGGAACAAATAAAAGTAGTACCGACAAAGAAGGTGATCGGAAAAATGTAACGAAGAAATAATATGTAAAAACTGTCAGACATTAAAATTCAAAATAGGAGCATGTGAAAATATTTATGAACTGTAAGTATAGATTGAAAATTAAGAAGAAATTGTCATAATTTTAGATATATTACTTTAAAAGTAAATAAGTAGGCCTACTCCGCTCGCCTTAATTTCTTTCCTATTTTCAGAATAACTGGCACAATGAGTCACATGATCTTAGTCCTCCTTCACATCCTGGAAATGTCCCGCATTGACTTTTGAAAAAGTTGGCCACCTTAGGTTAGCGTTAACTTCTTTTTACAAACGAATTACATAAGCAGTCGGGTTCAGATAGTGCAGTAAGCAGGTAGTGTAATCCGGGCTGCCGATTCCGTGGGTGCTCCGGTGCTCGCGCCCCCTCCAGAGACTTTTTTTTTGGGGGGGGGGGGCAAATTCAATAAATAGCATGCTCCATATTAATGCTGCGATTGCTTGACTTTTGTTCGGAAAAGACAAGTTATATTTCAGCCTAATAAAAAGTATTCAGATGTTTTTAAGTAGATTTTTGTATTTATTTCCTGAATTGCGTGTTTCTCAAATATAGCATGAAGCTACATCGTAGCAGCTAGGTGTATGAGGTAGCCGATCACGGAAAGCACAGCTGGCGAATCACAGGAACCTGCCGCGCTGGCCCATTTGACTGTTGTCAGCGTGAGCGAGCGGCAATGCTCGGTGGAGAGAGCACACCTGCTGCAACAGGCTGCCACCGATTCTCAGTCCTCCACAAACAATTTATTAGGGTGCGTTCACACTGCCGGCCGGGCCGAGCCGAGACGGAAAAGAGGGGGAAAATACACTTTTCCGATTTTCAAGTTGTAACAAATTTTGACGGTATATAAGACCACGCCACATCGTTTTATGAAGTTATTTTTTCCTTAAAAGCTTTGCCTTGCCTGTGAAAAAATAAAAAGTCTACTTTTCATTCCGCGTGTGTTTTTAGTTTTGTATCGCTCCTCACTCGATTTTGATGAAAGTCTGCGGTTAAGAAATCTGATTTTTGGACACATGGTAGGACAACATCTTAGCTCTCGTATAAAACATTCAACTTTTCGAAATTCATAACAGTCGTTTCCAAATGATGCTTTTTGTCAAGTATGCGCACTTGATTTACAAATCGTGTATTGAAAAAGTTCGACAGCGGGCAGCTTACTGTTCTATGCATTATAGACCATACATTACAACGAGTGAAATTGAGCTAAAAGTACAGAAAAGTTTTTGAAATGGTAGCCGCACTGATATCTACCACCTATCACAAGTAATTGCGAGTTATTTGAGCGGCGTCATTCCACGGTCGCAAGCCTTCGATCTCGCCGGGTGTTGGACGTAGCGCGAAGCACTCCAGCGCCGAAAAAATGAATTGCTGGCAAAGTTTGTCGCTTCCTCGTGATTTTTTAATGATCCTTAACCAGAAAGCAAATATAAATTATTTTTTCTTGGGTGGCAACCGATTATAACTGACAATGTCCTGCCATGGTCTTACATGAGATCATACTTTATGAAAGGCCTACGACTGATTTCTTGTCCGCATTACGCAATAAATGGAATATATATTTCTTGAATGGAATTAGAAGTGAAGAATAAATTGATGTTAACTGTTCCTTTGGTAGATGGACTGAAGTAAATTGTTTTAACATTATACTTATTAGTTTTCTAGTTGTAAATGATAAAATGAAGAAGACCATAATTATACTGAAATTTATAGGTATTTCTACACCTACTTCATGTATAATCATTTATTTATTTATTTATTTTTTTAATTTTCGCTTTTGTAGCTATCAGAAAATTTTTCACAAGGTAAAAATAATTCTATACGGCTTATCCCTCATAAAAGCAATATCACTCACGCCCGAGATTAAAAAAGAACGAACTAAGTAATAAATAATAGATAATATTAACATTAAAAATACGTAGTTACCTCCTCATAAGGGATGTTGCAAGTGGTGGCATACGTGAGGTTTACCTGTTGCCGGCCGCGGTGGCCGAGAGGACTGAGGCGCTCCAGTCACGGTCTGCACGGCCACTACGGTCGGGGGTTCGAATCCCCCCTGGGGCATGGATATTTGTGCCGTCCTTAGTATAAGGTAGTAGATAAGTAGTTTGTAAGTTTAGGGACTGATGACCCCGTAGTTAAGTCCCATAAGCTTAACAAACATTTGACCATTTTTTGTTTACCTGTTTTATGTGGGACACGCTGTACTGTATTTCAACCCATTTCCACTTTCAAAGAACTCAACATATGTCTCAGAATTGTTAAGAAGGTGTCTGAGGGAAACTGCGTTTCTACGAACATTTTGAGGAATCATCTACTGACAATGTTGTTTGTATCAATGGTACTTCGATTTCTTAAAAATGTTAACTGAAAGAAAAACGCGCTGATATAGTTTAGACTCAAACACTACAAATCACGTCAGTAAAGGATAAGAATCGTGTGCCACTTTATATCTTGCTGTGTTTTTTTTTTCCTGGTAGGCTTGTCCCCAGCAACAAGCTATCCTCACCCACATCAGCTGAAGATCGAAGGAAACACGGTGGTGACCAAATCGTCTTCACTGCCGACTGAGCCAGCTAACAGTTCACTGATTTTGTTATTACATTTCTTTTGTTGTCACACTGTAGTGACCCATCTGATTTTAAGCACATAAGAAACAGGTGGTAATGGATTCATCCCATGAATTTGTACTGACATTTAGGAAAGCTTTTCCTTACGAGAACAGCTAAAAAAAATTCTAAATTTTGTATTCATATTACGGTTTTTTTGAAACTATCATTTCATCGACCATAAGAAGTTAAAAAAATTATATAATATAAAACCTGATAATTTTAACAATAATGATAATATACTAGAACAGGAAATCTCCATGTCCATGTGTGTGACTTCGGCATGTTGCGCCCCGCGTGCGTATATGGTTAAATGCAGCACGGCACGGCGAGAGCGTTCGCAGTGACGTCACTGCTCATAGCCTGCCTGGCTGCCGTGTATTCTACTGTCGCTGTTAGCAGTGGCCAGTGGGCCGTGAGACTGCACCGAGGACGGCAACACACAAGATGGACATCGGAAACTATTTTGGTAAGTGATTGCTTTCAGTTTTTTTATGTTCATATCTTTGTGATTACTTATTACGGTTGATATAAATGAAAGGTTTTGCGTTCTCCAAGATGCTCACGAGCAGCAGAACAGCGTTAAATAATCCTGAAGGAGGAGGTATAGAAATTAGGTATGAAGCCTGCTGACTTCCTGTACTGGTAGATCTAATTCATTTTGTGCTCTAAACAATACCGTTGTGCGAATTAGCAGTTTCACTCTCTAATTAAAGACCGCTTACAAAAGAGCGGTGTAAATCGCTTAGTATTGTTGCTAAAGCCAATATCTGAATCCAAGCATACAGAACAGACGGAAACAGAGGGTTCTTAGTAGGGCTACATTGTTTTTAAATGATTGTGTGTAATACAGCGAGCTATAAATATAGCCTTACTATTATTGTCGACGGAAGGTTTTATTCGAGCTTCTAGCTTTTCCTCGTGACCTTCCGTGCATGTAAGCAGGGCCGGATCTAGGACATTTGCCAAGGGCGACAAGCTTAAATTTGCCGCCCCTTCTTTCACCCCCCCCCCCGTAACCATCGACTTTTTGACGCTAATTGGGTTACATATTTCTAATTAAATGTCACAATCTCACAACATGAACTTATTTTATTGACTGAATTAAGATCAAAGGAAAACAGAACAATTTTAATACATACAAAAATATTACAAGATTACTCATCGTACAAAAATAAATTCAAAATTACGCTTTTCGAGCTTTTTTTGCTGCAAAACTGTTTTTGATATCATCATAGTTTAGAGAATCAGCTCGTTTGTGCTCTATAGATATTATACTCGGATTTGTTAAGCAGTCGTGCTCCTCAAGTGTATTTAATTAGTTTCAACTTGCTGAAACTTCTTTCACCAGACGAAACAGAAACTAGAATGGTAAGATATATTTTAACGCTGTAGTAAGGTTGGGATACCCCTCCTTCAATTTATTTTTATAAATTAAACTTAATGTTGACGCGGCAGTGGAATCTTGCAAGGCTCTGTCTACTGCCAGCGCATGTTGTCTGAAACTTTCAACTTCAAGTTCTTCCTCACTAAGATCTTCTGCCAGTTCCGCTGCTTTGGTCTTCAAGTCCTCCACTTCCATTTCTCGAATTTGCACACCACACAGAAAACTAATTTTTGCACCAATTGTCTCAAGTGCGGTAAACCTGGTACTAAGCTCTGTCAATTATTCCTTTTTTTCTGTGAATGTTGGATACTTCATCCTCACAAAGCTCATCAGCCATTTTCTTCTTTCTTCGCATCCTTTTTCGGAGAATACAGTTGATATCTCATTATCTTCTGCTAGCACTTTGGCCTCAGAAATAGCTTCAGAGGTACAAGAATCCCGGGAAGTTTTGAGAAAGCCCAAAAGTCCTTGAATGCGAACAGCTTTATCAATTGTAAAGTATTAACTTAGCAGAAACTGATTAACATGAGCAATTTATTTTAATAATGCAGACCAGAAACAAGTTAAATTAATGAATTGGAGTTTTCTCATATTTTTTTAAAAATAGATCTTGTCTATGATTTTGTTTCTGGTGTTTACAATTTATAAGTTTCAGTTTCTTCCAGGATCTTCAAAACTTTATGAAAATACTTGTAAACAGCTTCAACCGCATCTACTCTTGCAGATCACCTAGTCTTGCTGAATGTTTGCTGAATTTTCTCTTACTAAATTTAAAGAGTAGGCAGCACATGGTACGAAATAGGCTAGTTCATTCTTCTGAAGTATTCTTGACTGGACCCCTTTGTACTTTCCAGCCATGTTTGCCCCATTGTCATAAGACTGCCCCCTGCAGTATTTAAGGTTCAACCCATCTTGCTCCAATTTTTGCAGTATCTCTTGACTAAGGCCTTCTCCTGTTTTGTCTGTAACTGTAAAAAAGTCAAAAAAACTTTCCACAACCTCTGAGTCATCCGACTTGACATATCGAATTACTTGTGTCATTTGCGCATTGTGGCTGATATCTGGAGTGCAGTCAAACATCAGTGAAAAGTATTTAGCAGCTAAAATATCTTTAATTAAGTCTTGTTTTATTTTGTCAGCAATCAAGTCACGGAACTCATCTTGTATATTTTTGTAAAAATAGCTAATCTGGCCTTTCTTCTGGCGTTCAATACGCAGACGAAGGGGGACACTTTAGTAGAATATGAGATTAATTGTATTTAGAAATTTGCCGCTATGTCGATCACCAAAATCACCATCTTCTTTTGTTCCTCTGAAAGGACTTCCTTGCTTAGCTAGAAAAAGGACAGCATCAATAATACAGTGAGATTCCTCCTGTTTCATCTGGTCTTGCTGCCCAGTGTGCAATACTTATCAGATGGGTTTGTCGGAGGACATCGAAAGAAGGGCAGCTTGTTTTGTATTGTCGTGATACAGGGGAGACAGCGTCACGGAAATGATACAGGATCTGGGATGGGACTCATTAGAACAAAGGCGTTTATCGCTGCGACGTGGACTACTTACGAAACTACAATCGTCAACATTCTCCTCCGAATGCGAAAGTATATTGTTGCCTCCCACTTACATAAATAGAAAAGATCATCTGAATAAATACCTGAAATCAGAGTTCGAACAGAGAGATTCAGATGTTCTTTCTTCCCGCGCGCTATTCGAGAATGGAATGGGAGATAAATAGTATAAAGGTGGTTCGATGAACCCTCTGTCAGGCAGTTAAATGTGATTTACGGAGTATCCTGTGTAGATGTCTATCAATTCCACCGCTACCGAGAGAGAACTCTAGATCCTTAATACTTTTGACTTTCAATAAGAAGTGTGCGCACCTGAAATACAATTTTTTTTATAAGGACTGGAACGTTATTCAAATTCACCTGTTCTACAAATATTACCTTGATATAAAATAAGAATATTCAATTTATTTGAAAAAGGAAATCTATGCAAATTAATAAACATGATGCATTTACTTATGCAATAACGCAAACATCTCCCTCATTCTGGCTAATGTCTAGTAGATTTTTAAAGTTTGATTAGCTGAAGCACCTGTGACAGGGCAACACTGAAGTCAGCAACCAGGAATTTTAGTTTTATTAAATGATTTCGGTATTTCATGCAGTCATTTTACTTTTAATAATTCTGTGTCAGTTAATTTTATTAAATTATACCAGAAAGATACATTATGTACAAAAAAAGAAATAGAGTCGGTCAAAATTTGTCGCCCTCTAAATTCTGCCGCCCGGGGCAACTGCCCCCTTCCCCCCCCCCCCCCCTCCCCCTAGATCCGGCCCTGCATGTAAGGCCTGTATTACTCGGTCAAGTATTTACATCAAAAGTGTGATGTCATAGATTTACATAAAAGAAATATGATAGAGTAATAGGATCTTTGACATACCTCGAATTTCGTCTCAGAAATATTATCAAATCTAGGGCCTCCCCCAACGAGCTCGCTCGTTGGCCTCGCCATAGATTTGATGTAAAAGTCGCTTGTCTTCTGTTCACTGCAATGCAAAATTTAACCGCTTGGAGCGCCAGCATCGCTGCAGCTGTACTTGACGTTTGTACTTTGTGAACACCAAGGAGGTTGACACTAATATTTGTGTTCACGCATCTACCTATAGAGCTCCACGTTTTAACTGAAAATACTAATCATTTACAATGAAATAACAACATGTTTATGAAGATGTAACATGTCGTCTATGGCGCCAATGGTCATGGGGAAATCGGAAAAGTACATTGAGAACCAGTCACTACATGGTTGTAACAGTTTGCTTTACGTTATCTATGATGATTGCTTTTATTCTGTAATAACGTTTGTCATTGTCAATTAAATGAGACTTTTCGGCCAAATCTACATAATTAAAACAATCTTATATACATGTAGTGACTGGTTCTCGGTGCACTTTTGTTTCTACTTCTCCAGCTTGTTCTTTTGTGACGACAGTGGAATGTATAATTTTTCTGCGGTTATGTCAGGAATGGAAAATGTCACTCGTAAAACCACTGACATTCGCAACGCCGATTTGTTTACACGGTGTAAAACGGATTTCCAACATTAGCAAACTAAGCCGCTGCCGCCGTTAGTCAAATTAAACCAAGTAGAAAAATTTTCATCGCCTTCAGCTGTTTCATCTTTCAGTGAGTCGTAAATTGCTTGACATGTTTCTGGGATAATTTGGAATAATGTGCACTGTGGTATTCTAGTACTATATGGAGACTAGAATAATTTTCTCCAGTGGCAAGAAATCTAAGTGTCACTGTTAGCCGTTCTTCAACTGATATAGGATTTCTCATGTGGGTACATTGTTTTTTGTGATAGGGAGTCACTTTATTGAGCAAATATTGAAATGTGTTATCATGAATTCGCAAGTAATTTGCGTATGCTTTGGCATCCTCCAATTGCAGTTCACGCAACAAATTTGCCTGGATACTTTTTCTATCACGACGTGGAGCCCACTGTCTCACCCCCCTCGCCTTTCTTCAAATATGCAGAAAGTGCAATTGTCGTAGTAGCGACTACAGCACATAACAAATGTTGGCTATCTGCCACCTTGAAATATGATGATAAATCTTTGACGTTGTAATATACCTTTCAAGCGAACGTCAAAGATTTACGTAAAAGAAAAATTACCAACATTTGATAATATTTTTACGTCAAGGATTTGACGTAAATACTTGACCATGTAATACTGGCCTAAAGCGCCCTACGGTGTGCAACCGCATGAAAGAGACTTTAAGTCGTGTTGTATTAAATTATATTTTATTTCTTAAACTTATTATTTCTGTGACTTTGTTCTATCACACACACATTACACATAGAGTTGAAACCGTTTATAATGACATCGCTTTTAACGACGTATTGGCTATAACGATGAAATGTAATGGTCCCATCTAAATTCTATGAAATCACTATAGTTAAAAAAATTGCATAGTACGACATCCCTTATTGCGGCTTATCATATAAAACGATGTATTTTTATCAGATTTTCGGTCGAATATATCGGCTGTAACGTCCAACGTCCATTTTTTCTGTTACTTAGTTGGAGATTACAATTGTAATTTCATCAAGTTGCATGTCACCAGTCGTCTGTTCTCACTACGGTTGCCAGATGTGTTAAAAACCGGACAAGTTTTTAATTTTTATTTATTAATATAAATTTACTGAAAACAGGGGTTCGTTATCTGTGGCAAAAAGTAACCTTGTACTTAGTTATTAAAACAATAAGAGTCAATCTACTTTTTCGTATATTTAGTACTCGGTGTCACTGCTTTTAATAAGGTTATGTATTAAATTTTGTCCTGTCTACCAAGATTTCCTTGAGTGGACAAGCATACAGAAAACCGAACTGTCCTGTCGAAAACCGGACATCTGGCAACCATAGTTGTCACACAACAAAAGCAGGTGAGTCAAATGTGGCGCAGGAAGCCACGAGAAAGCGTTGCTGCGCCGAGTGATACGAAAGGGAAACACAGTCGTTCCGCCGAAAGTAAATATTAAATAATAGAATCCAGTATTTAATACATTCAAGTGTTACAAGAATGCTGGTTATAAACACTTTCTGAATAAAAGTAATATGGAGTAAGACGTACGAGTTATTACGAAGTTGTACGAAGTGAGTACGAAAATTCAGCCAGATGGAGATAGGACTTAATATGAGTCTGGTCATGTAGTGACCATGTTCTCAGAATTGCTCTTTTTTGAAGTGCTGTTAATTTTGTTTTATGGTGTCGTTATTAATAAACACATTGCAAATGGGATCGCAACACTTATTTTGAGTAAAGAACAGCTCATTAGAATTTCAAGTATCTCCCTTGCACTGTCTTTGGAATGTCAGCGTTTTATCAGAACTGCGAGTGACATCGACTACGAGAGCTTCACGGCAAAACAAGTAGGAGGAATCCCATGCGTCGACAAAGTACGACAATTCAGGGACGGGTTGTCTTAAACACTGCAAATCTCGGATGGGAAGGACAGTTCAGCCGTAAATTCTGTAGGTCTCCTAAAGCGGCTTCTAAGGATTCGCGGCCAAAGTATGAAACGTTTATAATGGAGGTTTAGGACAAGGGGGGGGGATATTGCATGTTTTTGTTTCTTTCTCTACTTATTAAAGGTTTTTTATTTTGGTAGTACGTTATTCGTATGCGCATTGCAGAAAGTCGAGGCCATACCTGATGGGCCCACCGCGCAGAAACGACAAACCACTTCGATGTACCGTTTTGATCAATGTGACGAATAAAGAATACAATACAATACAGTTACCCTGTGCGGGCTGGCGCGAAGAGCAGAATGCGGCAGTGTGTGCACGCGCGCGCTTTCATAACAAATTGAAAACGAGAAACGCCGTCGAAACAGAATCGCACACGAATCAAGCGTTTCCTTTGTTGTACCGACAATGGTCGCAACTTGATAGTTGTTGCACAGGGGGGAGCGGTATGACGTCCACACCGGATGCGCTGATCTGCACCAAACCTCTTTTGTTGGTTTTCCGCTGCGCCAGGCAATGCGGCGATTCTGATGTGGACGCAGCTTAAGAAGAATTTTCTCTTCAAAGCCTTTCCACAAAAACGGATTGTAAATACTCAAAGTGTGCTGTATTTCTGCTACTATATGAAGATTAAACCCTATGGCAGCCGAAAATTAACAGATACATAATAGTTATCAAAAAGCTATAACCTGGCTTGTGTAACTATCAGCTATAAAGACCGTATTTTACATCGGTCGTGCCGCGGTGGAGTAGCCGAGCGGTCTAAAGTGTCTCGCTGCGGAGCGCGCGGTTGCTCGCCCTGGAGGTTAGAGTCCTTCCTGGGGCATGGGTGTGTGCGTTGTCCTTAGGTTAGTTTACCTAGGTTTAAGTAGTTTGTAAGCTACGGACTGATGACCACGCAGTTTGGTCCGATAGATTTACAAACATTTGAATTTGAACATCGGTCGTTAACACACACACACTATATGTGTGTGTAAATATCCGATGCACTCACCTGCTGCCCCCCCCCCCCCCCGCCCCCTAGCCGTCGGGCTGGCGACGCCCTTGGTGGTGGAGACATAGCTTAGCCACAGACTAAGCAGGCCTCTCCAACTCGAGCACTGGGTGCTTGCGCGGTCCGGTGCCGCGCCCTGCGCCCATGGTGCTTTCCCCCACCACTCCTGCCTCGCCGTGTCGCAGCACGTGTGTGACAGAGACAACGCTCGCTCTCGCGTCTTCTTGGATGCGCTGAATATCCGTTCTGAACCTTATCAAATAGCACACTGTTAATCTATCTTGCGAAAGCATAGCACGAGCCCAAAAGGTTCGGATTTATGTGTAACATTTTTTAATGCTTAATAGGAAGATTTTTTTAAGCCTGATGGGCAACCACAATGCTTAAAATAACACTCTACCGTAAATATAAAAGCGCTGTCACTACTAAAATAAACATTTCGTAACACGCGAGGGGATTGCAGGAACAGACAGAAGGGAACTAATTACTAAATTAAAAGCGCTATTGCCACGATCAGAAGAAAACCAAAAATATACTTTTTTTTAATTGTACTTATGGCCACATCCGGAGGTACACAGTTATTACATACAAATATTTATAAGATAGGTTTGAAAAAATAAAATAAAACTTCACTCAAAAGTTTTTATGATGCCTCTTTCTGTGCACGCAGAGGATGCCCCATCAAGTATCCAAATTGAGCTGACAGCACTACAGTACAATTCAATTTCGACAGACCACTATTACCATTAGTCTACAGTAGTGATTTAAATTCCTTTATATATAGCCTTTGATGAACAAGAATTCGCCGCGGGGGAGCTACGATGCGCGAGGCCGTTCCCCGTCGGGGATTCGAATCTCCCCTCATGCATGGATGTTTGTGTCGTCTTTAGTATAAGGTAGTTCATAACTAGTTTGTAAGCTTAGGGACTGATGACCCCGCAGTTAAGTCCCTTTAAGCTTAACAATCATTTGAACAAGAATTCGTGAGGATTCATGTCCTTGGCTAAAATGTGTTGCAATGTTCTGAGGAACGTTGCTTTGTGAACAAATGTTTCCAATTATGAATATTAACGAAATAAAAACAAGGTCAAGTTTAATTAACTGTTGCAAGCTGTATTTCGAATTGTAACTGTCAAAACTATTGTACCTAATATGAGAAAATTAATTTCTTCAATGCGATGCCAAAGATCGAATGTTGAAAATTTGTATAAAATAAGGAGCGCAATAAAACTTACTGTCTATAAACAAAAATTGACATCAGTATTACAGGTTTTAATAATTGACAAACAACACTATCTCGCCTCGCTCCGCACGTTGTCAACACGTCCCCCTGCTACCTCTGCGCTGTGCTGCCTCTCGTGCCCCACACCACCGGCGCTGCAGCAGAGCACCCGTGCTTATCCCGGTGCCCGCCGGTGCTCGCCAAGCACCCGAGTTGGAGAGGCCTGGACTAAGGGGTGTTTCCAGAATGAGGAGTGCTAGTCCTGAAAGGTTCACAGAAGGCTTTCGACACCGTACCCCACAAACGGCTTTTAATCATATTGCGTGGTTATGGTATATCACCCCAAATTTGAGACTGGATAGGGGATTTCCTGTCAGAGAGGACACAATTCGTAGTAATCGATGGTAAAGCATTGACTAAAACAGAGGTGATATCGGGCGTTCCACAGGAAAGTGTTATTGGTCCTCTGCTGTTCCTTATTAACATCTCTCTTAGGTTGTTTGCAGATGACGCCGTCATTTACCGTCTAGTAAAATCACCTCAAGATCGAAACGAACTGCAGAACGATCTGAATAAGATATCACTATGGTGTAAAAATTGGTAATTGGCTCTAAATAATGAGAAGTTAAACTTTGTTTCCAAGATAAGTCAATCAAAAGTGAAGGTCGTGAACTCCACAAAATACCTGGGAATTACTATTACTTCAGACTTAAACTGTAAAGAACACGTAGATAATGTCGTGGGAAAGGCGAACCGGAGACTGCGTTTTATTGGTAGAACCCTTAAAAGATGCAACAGAACTACGAAAGAAACTGCATACACTACGCTTGTCTGTCTTTTTTTGGAGTATTGCCACAGTCTAGCACATACAGTAGCGACACTCACTACTGTGAAAGTTGTTACCAACTGACAGTTGCAACGGCACTAGCGCTCCGTGGTGGGCAAGCCGCCGAAAGAGTGATGTTTGTTTATAATTATTTGTGTACGTAATTAACGAAGTAGTTTGTATAATTTTTGGGTTACAAACATAAGTAAGATATCAAGAGACATACATAATACGAAAATTATCGTGAGAACAGCCGAACTTAACTGATTCAGTGATATAACCAAGAACTTCGTCATGAACCAATACGAATATGCGTATATTTGCAGCTTATTCCGCTGAAAGTAAGTAGAATGTTAACGTAACAATACCATAAATTTCTGTTATGTTCTGTTCTTACTACGACAAAGAGTTTTTTTGACACGTATCAATTTGGTATGGAGTCTAAAGATTCGCACAGTCCTTGGCTTCACTCGTCATTCTTATATGCGCATATTCTTTTGAGTGTGATTTTTGGTACGTTAAATACTGCAGTTCTTGCATTCTATATTTGTTTCCTACGTTCCGCCCTCACCAATTTCACTGAAATTGTAGTGAAGAAACGTTAAAGCTCTTGAGTATAAAAGCAACGTCTTTCTGCCAAAGGGCAGACCTTCTGGTGTTTCCTATCCATTTTTCTATTTTTAATAGTAAATGAAATTATTCAGTAAAAGCCTGTAGGTTACAAGATAATTGTAAATAAACTGTGCTGCAGTGTTCTGTTCAGTACCTTTGTCAGGGATCTTAGGAAACCTAAGAAAGACAAAGGTGGTGCTATTTTATGACATTTCATACGTTCCCTAATGTAAATACTATGTCAAAATCAAGATAAACGATACTAATCGCAGTCATCGAATATCGTATTCATAAATGTAGCTTTCCGGCCACTTGGAGCGTTGCTATCGCCGTGTATAACAAAAATCTGCGTTAGTGTAGTGACTGTATATGTTACACTGTGGTATTGCTGCCCAGTGTGGGATCCTTATCAGGTGGGTTTGACGGAGGACATCGAAAGACAGGTTCTGGGATGGGAATCATTACAACAACGGCGCTTATCGCTGCGGCGTTGGCTACTTGCGAAACTCCAATCGCCAACATTCTACTCCGAATGCGAAAATATATTGTTGACTCCCACTTACATAGGTAGAAACGATCATCAGAGTAAAATACGAGAAATCAGAGCTCGAACGGAGAGATGCAGGTGTACTTTCTTCCCGCGCGCTATTCGTGATTGGAATGGGAGATAAATAGTATAATGGTGGTTCGATGAACCCTCTGCCAGGCACTTAAATGTGATTTGCAGAGTATCCCATGTAGATGTAGTAGATGTAGATGTACCATCACGTAGATATAACTGTAAAACGGTGAATTTTTTTAAAATCAACTTTAATTATATTATGTGAAATTTTTAGTATACAATAAATAAACTGGTGCAATTTACGAAACGTAGAACATAATACTTTTATGAATCACACACGTAAAGAGGCGCTACAAGCACTCATGACGTACACTAGAAGCCAACTGTGTAGTCGTGTACAGCTGCTTCATTGTGATCTCAGCTTTTGTCATGAAAGGTACAAGTGAGAGTATTCGTACACAGATGTAACAGTAATGTTTTAACATACATTTTACCATATTTATTTTATTATTGCTTGAAATAAAAAGCTTGTACAGCTGTTCATGTAATTTGAGATGAATGTTATCGTATAGTAACGTTTTTCTATATATATCTATTATTTCTATATATATCTATTATTTTTCCTGGCGAGGGAGACTGATTAATTCATTGTGCGATGTGCTTAATAGCTATACGCAGAAAAATCGTCCCTCGTTTAAGTGTCAAACTGTTAGTATAAAATTTAGAATATACCTCTCTTCAGGGGGAACTGTGGTAACTACCGAGAGTGACCTCTGTAATACTTTCTTGAACTACTCCCAGATATCTCCACAAATTTATTTGTAGTTACTATCACATAGTAACTATCTGCAAACATAGTGCTCGCACAACGACTACTACAAGTGAATTCTCTGTGAGCCAAAATCTTAGAAAGGACGAAAATGTCACACGCACATCATATGTGAAGCGGATTCATGGTTCGCAACAGCATACTCAATTTCCGTCCTTACGTGTTGCTATTATACAATATTCGTAAAAAAAAAAATCACACTAACGTGTTTTACGGCGCACTTTAGATTTGTAGTTTTATAAGTTTTTGCAAATATTTTGGACCAAAATAATAGTCTAAATAATGAAACATTATGGTAATAAGATTACGACTCTACTACTGTGGTAATATCTATGCACCCAGCACGTAATATTCTTTCTGGCCGTATTTTAACAAACAGCCAAAATTGTATGATGTTTGAGTTTAGCTTTGACAAACATACTCTTTTTTGAGATTTTACCTCTTTGAACTATCATTTTAATATCTCTCCCACATTTTCATTCTATTTTTCCGTCAAAGTAATATAATCTGTCTTGCCTTGGTAGTTCAAAGTTTATTTTCTTTGCCTGTACTGGTTACGAATGACTATAGGCTGGAACGAACATAGCGTACATTTGGCGTTCGCACGAGTGACTATAGCCTGGATGGAACACTGCGTACATTTGGCCCAGATGCATTGATTCTAATTAATGACTTTCAGTATATTCCACAAATAGTCAATTAATGCTTAGAATAAAAAAAGGTATTTGTTGCAATGTATACACTTCCCTTCTGTTTGATTAAGGAACTACACTTTCCACAGAAATCTGGGACTTCCTTTATATACGAAACTACCTGCATCAGCACTTTGTGCAGAATGTTCATTATTACAGTATCCTCTCATTTTACGTGCATATGCTTCAGAAGACCATTGATCAATTCGTTGTTACGTATTTCACGGCCCGTTCACGAAATAGAACAAACACACATTTTAGAGGGAGCATTCTTACATATGAACGGTTCGTTCGCAATTACAATTATATTACAAACGGCTTTTTTTTACAATTACTGCCGTATTTTGTATCCGAAAAATTTGAAAAAGGGAGGTTCTGGTCTCTGGCGGCCTACAATTATGTCTGTAAAATTTGGTGCTGATCGGTTGAACGGTTCTTCTTAAAAAATGGGAACACGTTACGGACGGACGGACAGACAAATGGTCAAATGTTTTTTAAGCTTATGGGACTTAACTACGGGGTCATCAGTCCCTAAACTTACAAACTACTTATGAACTACTTACGAACTAGGACGGCACAAATATCCATGCCCGAGGGGGGATTCGAACCCCCGACCGTAGTAGACGGACAGACAGACTGACTGACTGACATCCCGAAATCGCCGTTATTTTTGCAAATATCTCTGAAACGATACGAGATATGAAAAAACATAACAGAGCAAATTTGTGCCAGCCGCGGTGGCCGAGGGGACTGAGGCGCTTCAGTCACGGTCTGCACGGCCACTACGGTCGGGGGTTCGAATCCCCCCTCGGGCATGGATATTTGTGCCGTCCTTAGTCGTAGTTAGTTCATAAGTAGTTTGTAAGTTTAGGGACTGATGACTTTCGTGTCAGATGAATGGTTAAGTCGTTATTTTCATTTAAATTTCGAGCTGTCCAAAGCCGATCGCAAAGGCCCACTTTTAGTGTTACTACCGTAACCTAAAGTGGGCCAAAATGTTCAAATGTTTGTAGAGCTTATGGGACTTCACTACTTATGAACTAGCTAATACTAGGCACGGCACAAATATCCATGCCCGAGGGGGGATTCGAACCCACGACCGTAGTGGCCGTGCAGACTGTGACTGGCGCGCCGAGAGCGCTCGGCCACCGCAGAGCAGCACGTGCGTGTGTAGTAAACATACATGCTAAATAGGACTCGGCTACTTATCGCTTTGCAGACAGCTCCTGAGTCGCCTGTTACAGCGCGTTTCTTACTGAATATTTATAACTATCAGGAAAGCAGGAAGACCCTGCTTCTATTCTTAGTTCTCGTGGACCTTTACATTTTTGGCGGACTTTTCTGTACTCATCCTCGAAAGCGTAACTGTAGAGAAATTGCCGCTCCAGTACTTGGAGCCGTACGTCTTTGTGAGAGAATGTAGATATCATGCTCTCCATAGATCAGCCACTGATGCCGTTTGCACAGGATGACACAGTAGTCGATGATCCGCTCGTGACACTATGAGCGAAATCTCAGCGCTACTTTTGTTGTATAAAAAAAATACGCATGAGTGTACGATACAGCCGGCTTTTGTAGCCACTTGTAGCGTAATTTGTAATGAATCCTTTAACGCCGGATGGCACACGACGTGGCCTCCAATGGTACGGAATCGCCAGCGTTGCTGGGCACAGCTGAACACGGAAATAGGCTTTCAGCGAGCGGACATGCACTCGAGGCGAGAGGCTAAGCAACCAAATAAAATTCCTATTTCCCGTTCTTTTTTAGATCCGGACTTTTGACTGGCACTAAGTTGCAACTACGAATTTTTGTTCATTGTTATGGCTTAACTTATATTTTATTACATGTTATTACAGTTCGCATGAGATTTGGAGTTAAAAGTAGAGGTACATATACATAGCCATGAACCAATAGCAGTACACCCTCTTACAAGTGACACCTTTGACTTCGAACGCTGGGAACCGCCGAAACGCTTAGAATAACTAAAATCATAACCAAACCAGTGGTGTGCGTCAGCCGCGGTGGAGTAGCCGAGCGGTCTAAAGCGTCTCGCTGCGGAGCGCGCGGTTGCTCGCCGTGGAGGTTCCAGTCCTCCCTGGGGCATGGGTGTGTGTGTTTGTCCGTAGGTTAGTTTACCTAGGTTTAAGTAGTTTGTAAGCTACGGACTTATGACCACGCAGTTTGGTCCGATAGATTTACAAACATTTGATTTTGGTGTGCGTCATTTCCATGCAAAACGTCGCACTTGCTGCTAACGCCACTAGATGGTGGCATAGTGTAGCTCAGGGGTTCCCAAACTTTTTTGTCTCTTAGACCCCTTGCCAACTTTTTCTGCCCTGTGTAGACCCCCTGCCTTTTGTGTACTTTTTTATTCCTTACTTCAAATGTGTTTTCGCTCCTGATATGATGGTGCTACTAGCTGTGATAACTTTAACTGTAAAAGGGTGCAGTGATAAAGAAGAAAAATGGAAAAGAGATATGTTAACCATATACAGTTATTGATTTATTTAAATGACACAAATGTATATTTAACAAAACTGGTACAGACTGGCTGTTAATGGCAGGGATATGGCTGAAGCTTTCTTTGTAAGTTATCAATATTAGGTTTTAGTTTTGTTAGTTTTAGTCTTAAATCTCATCTTTCATTGATTTCCAGCCTGTTTCTTATTTTTGTAAGAACATTGGCAACAGTTCTGAAACCTCTTTACACTAGGTATGAGTTTGGGAAAGCTATCAAACACTTTCTTGAGATAGTCCATAATAAAGGGTAAGTAACGGGTACGTCTCTCTGGAACCAGAATTGCTGATATCCATTTGTAAACTGGACCTTGAGTCCTCCATTACTGCTCATTAGGATGAGTTCTTCTTGAAGTGCGACATCTGTCTCTTATACATCTCAATATGGATTGATAATCCACTGTGGTATTTCCATACTCGAAACATCCTCAAACCTCTTCTCAAAGTCTGTGTGAAGGACAGTCAAATGTGGAACGTCGGTTGAAACACCATCATCCTCCCAGTTTGTCTTTGACAAATTAGGAACCTGTGAAAATTCGCGCCGCCCAATGTTTTACTTCATTAGCTTCATTCTGCGAAGATAAGCTGAAATTATGTACTTCGTTTTTATCAAATTAAGACTGTCGCCTTGTAACTGCAAGTAAACTTCATTAAATTTAGCATACAGATCTGTTAGATTAGCAATGTTTGTTTTCCACTTGATTAAATTTTCTTTTCAAATTGGATCTTTAGCACTCAAAAGCTGTAAAATAGTGTCAAAGAATGATGAAAATCATGAGAGACATAACCCTTACGACAGCCAGCGTACTTCACTGTGAAGAAGTAATCGATTGAAGTTCTCATCGTTTCTTCACATAACTGCGCAAATAACCTTGTATTCAACGCATTGGTTCGAATTTGGTTCATTGCGTTAATGACAAACTGAATAGATTGATACAGCCTACCACTTAGATTTTTGGCAACTAAATGTTGTCGATGGATAACGCAGGGCACTGCAAAGGCTCCTGGTACGTTTTCTTTCACATGACATACAAATCCACGATAGCGCCCAAACATTGCAGGTGCTTCATGTACTGCCAATGACATTATATTTGATAAAGGAATCGCTTTTTCCTCGAAAAATTGTCTGATTTCCCCGTCCCTCCGCACACACACACACACACACACACACAAAATCTTATTACCGGCCTGCAGCATGAGACCGAAAATACGCAATTTCCCCCCTCCCTCACTTAAGCCAATGAAGCGAACAGTGAAATACAAATGATCAAGCTTCAGAATTGTGAGAATAATTCCGAATTTTGGTTGCGAGCTTCCTAAATGTGAACTACTATAGTAGACCCCTATTTACGGCCGGCCGCGGTGGCCGAGCGTTCTGCGGCGCGCCAGTCTGCACGACCACTACGGTCAGGGGTTCGAATCCCCCCTCGGGCATGGATGTTTGTGCCGTCTTTAGTATAAGGTAGTTCATAAGTAGTAAGTTTAGGGACTGATGACCCCGTAGTTAAGTCCCATAAGCTCTACAAACATTTGGACAATTGAACCCCCATTTGTCGCGGTAGAGTAGCCGAGCGGTCTAAAGCGTTTCGCTGCGGAGCGCGCGGTTGCTCGCCGTGGAGGTTCGAGTCCTCCCTGGGGCATGGGTGTGTGTGTGTTGTCCTTAGGTTAGTTTACCTAGGTTTAAGTAGTTTGTAAGCTACGGACTGATGACCACGCAGCTTGGTCCGATAGATTTACAGAAATTTGAACATTTTGAACCCCCATTTACAACAAATAGACCCCCAAATTATTTTTCCGCTGACGTGGACCTTATGCAGGGAATCAATGGTGTAGCTACACTAACCAGTGCTCCAGTTGCCTGAGTGGTATAGCTGCTGTACGTATTTGTCTCTTGGAGTGTTCGCAGGCGAGTTATTGTGTAAACTGTGTTAAGTGCAGTGATATCATGAAGAGAATTAATCCTAAGCTCATGATCTAAATATTAGGGACCAAGTTGCGACGTTTTGATTATGGAAATGACACCGGGGCAGAGGCTATGGAGTTCGCGAACATATTGTATAACATAATAATTCAGAAATATAATGGCGATGATACAGAAATACACGATGTTACGCTGGATAGATGTACGGAATATGGACAGGAGCAACGTGACATTGTCATACCAATATAATCATTTGAAAATGTAATTAGTGTGGGCCGCGGTGGAGTAGCCGAGCGGTCTAAAGCACCTCGCTGCGGAGCGCGCGGTTGCTCGCCGTGGAGTTTCAAGTCCTCCCTGGGGCATGGGTGTTTGTGTTTGTCCGTAGGTTAGTTTACCTAGGTTTAAGTAGTTTGTAAGCTACGGACTGATGACCACGCAGTTTGGTCCGATAGATTTATAAAAAAAAAAAAAAAAAAAAAATATATATATATATATATATATATATATATATATATATATATATATATATATATATATATTGGACTGCGTGAATGCGAAAGTGATTTGGGATGTGATAACGTGGCTTTAGTGAGGTGTGCACATTATCCTCTTTGTTTTAACCACTTCATCGAAATCCCGCATCTGCACTTTGAGGATGACTAATATAAGCACGTTCAGGTGTGTGTTGCTGCTGTGTTTGTTTTTCTCTATTATAAGTACTTTAAGCAGAGAGTTTCTGGTGCTGCTGATTGAATATATAATAATACACTGACGCCATTAAATTACATATAATTTCCTTCCTTTAGTATTGATATCTTGTTACTTTGTTCCTCTCTGTTAAAATGTTACCTGACGTACAATTCAACGTTTTGCATGGAAATGGCGCACATCACTTTCCTGTTTATAATTGCCTGTTATTGCAAGCACGATATCGTGCGATTCCGAGCGTTCGAGGTCAAACGTGTCCCTTGTTAGATTTTCCCAATTCACTCAAGATTTATTCCTGCCGCAGTGGAGTAGCCGAGCGGTCTAAGGCTCCTGGCTGCGGAGCGCGCGGTTGCTCGCCGTGGAGGTTCGAGTCCTCCCTGGGGCATGGATGTGTGTGTGTGTGTGTGTGTGTGTGTGTGTGTTGTCCTTAGGTTAGTTTACCTTAGTTTAAAGTAGTTTGTAAGCTACGGACTGATGACCACACAGTTTGGTCCGATAGATTTACAAACATTTGAACATTTGATTTAATCTTGAAACAGTTCATATGGAGTACATGAAACGATTACATAGCTCAAGCGGTACTGAGGAACCAGGTACCGCGGTGGAGAGGCCGAGCCCTCAAAGCACCTTGCTGTGGAGCTTGTATTGCTCGCCGTCGGAGGTTCGAGTCCCCCCTCGGTCATTGTGTATGTGTTGTCCTTATTGTCAGTTTAAGTAGTTTGTAAGCCTAGGGACTTATGATGGCAGAAGTCGCTTAAATTAACAAACATTTGAACATTTTGTCGATCCTGTTTTGTCTGTAAAGAAGACTACTTATATTTTTCTCAAAATTATATTACAGCTTAGGTTAACTATATCACAGAACCAACAAATAACAACTCTCCCTAAATGCATGAAGCACGGTATGAAACTACAGAGAGAGATGCCAACTGAAAATGCTGCAGCCGCGCGAACACGTGATTGGCGCCTTGCGATGTCTTTCGGCTCCTATGGGACGCCGTGGTTGTTGATGGATCGAACGGTGACTGCCATCGTCTACAAAACACAAGTACGGTGGACTTCCACAGAAGTTGAAGATTTAAGTGGTGGAATTCAAACAAGTAACACAGCACATTCTCATGATTTATAACTGAGATTTTATTTATAAACTATTGCAAACATAATCTACGGAAAAATGAAATTATTGAAGGGTGAAACCACATCAATTTTTTGGAAGAATTTTTGAAGAAGGGGCAATACAGTGCAAACAGATTTATGGATACACACATAAATTCTGAATATTATTTATTGGCGCATAAGGCCGTGAACCAAGCATGGAAAATTCCGTGTGTCTCAGTCTGAATATGGAGAACATAAAGAGTTCCAGTCTTGCAGACGGTTGGGAGTCGCTCACAAAATATTGCTACTTCGTGCCGCACCATGAGCGAAGAATGCTAAAGGTGTAGCAACATGACAGCACCCAGGAAGCCATGAATAATATGGAACACCTGAGCTCAGCCATTCCGGTGTTCTACCACATATAGAAAGTGGAAAGGTGTGATGTTATTGTATAACGTAAAATATCTTTAACCTCGAAGAACAAAACTTTGTCCAACTGCATTAGCAGATTGCATTACTGTTTTCATTCGTAAAATTATTATTGATTTATCCAAGGTGTTGCGTACAGGTTTTAATTTAGAATAGCGTAAAAATCTGTAAGAGGAAGTTGTGAAAAATATCTGTCAAACAAATGAATTGGCACATTCTTATGTTTTGAAGCCAAGCTCTTCACTCTCTCTTGTGCCGTCGTCCTGGTTAGACGCAAATGTTTCTTGTAATAGCTCTGAATTTATTCAGTGAAGTTATTTAAATCCAGTCTTGTTGTTCTCTGTTATTAGTCTTGGTCCTCATTTTTCCATATTCAAATGATTCATCTGTGCAGATTTATTTTCCAGCATTTTTGCTCTCGCTGGAATTGGGACAGCGGTGACGGGATGTTGGAGAGCGCATTAGCCAAACATTTGATGTTTGTCTGCACTGCCACAATAGCCAAGCACTAGTGCCCTGAGATTCGTGACCGTTTTCATTTCAAAATTTTAATAAGCCTCCTTTTGCTAGCTGCGTGTTACATAATTCGGCCACATCACGCTCCAACAATCAGGTAGTTGCGTTCTTGCACCAGCGTGCACGAAATCGAATTCACAGTATGCAGAATTCAGGTGATACAAGTTTCCTTTAATTACAGGTTGAAATTCACAGCTAAATGACATTCTTTTCAGCACTTGAAATAGTTTCTTTCCAGCTTGCACCACCAGTATTGGAATATTACTTTCCACTAGCGGCCTACGTTAAACAATTTTTGTCGTCTGTTTTTTCTAATTTTCTAATGTCAGGCCACATTTTATTTTAAAGTCATTTTCAAACGTAAATTTCTTTATCCGCCCCAGCAAAGTAATATTTCAAAGGCAAGGGGGAAATGAGAATAACTGAGACACCCTGCCTGGTAAAAGAAGGCTGGCACCTCCGGGTGTTGAGGGTAAACAACCACATTGCCTGTCACAATGTCGTGTCCAGCTTAAATACAACTGTTTCTGAAGTTTCAGTCTCAGTATCTAATGAGTCCCTCTAAATCCCTAATTCTGATTGAATGACAGTCTTGATTGTGAAGTCGTCCACATGAGTACGAAAATAAATTTAAAAAAATCAAATGTTTGTATAACTTATGGGACTTAACTACGGAGTCATCAGTCCCTAAACTTACAAACTACTTATTAACTAGCTAATAGTAAGACGGCAGAAATATCCATGCCCGAGGGGGGATTCGAACCCCCGACCGTAGTGGCCGTGCAGACCGTAACTGGCGCGCCGTAGTCCCCTCGGCCACCGCGGCCGGCGAAAATAAATCCGTTAAACTTTGTTTACAAGATAAATCAATCAAAAGTGAAGGCCGTAAACTCCACTGAATACCTAGGAATTACTACTACTTCAGATTTAAACTGGAAAGAACACGTCGTTGAAAAGGCGAACCAGAGACTGCGTTTTTATTGGCAAAAGATGCAACAGAACTACTAAAGAAACTGCATACACTACACTTGTCAGTCCTTTTTTGGAGCATTGCTGCCCAGTGTGCGATCCTTATCAGTTGGGTTTGACGGAGGACATAGAAAGTGTTCAAAGAAGGGCAGCTCGTTTTGTGTTGTCATGATACAGGGGAGACAGCGTTACGGAAATGATACAGGATCTGGGATAGGAATCATTACAACAACGGCATTTATCGCATGCGGCATGGGCTACTTACGAAACTCAAATCGCCAACATTCTACTCCGAATGCGAAAATACTTTAAAGACTGCCACTTACATAGGTAGAAAAGATCATCAAAATAAAATACGAGAAATCAGAGCTGGAACAGAGAGATTCAGGTGTTCTATTCTTCCGTGCGCTGTTAGAGAATGGAATGGGAGATATATAATATAAAGGTGGTTAGATGAACCCTCTGCCAGGCACTTAAATGTGATTTACAGGGTATCCCATGTAGATGTAGATTGTTACAGAATAACTTAATTGGAGGTTGCTGAGTGTGTGAGACTTTGTCTCCAATCCTTCAGTCTGCTGTTTGTTGACAACTGCTGTTTGGTCAGGTCTGTGAATGAGAGGATGTGGACGATCAGTGCCTTCGTCTGGTGAAGGGCAACATCCTTCAACCTATTGGGCAAGCAGCATGAGTACCAGCTCCGAAGCTATACATTGTATTGCCTCACTAGCTGTAGATTGTACTACCCCCGTGGCTGTACACTGTGTTGCTGACTGGGATCCTGGACACCGGCCTCCACGACAGCCGGTGAACGCAGTACGCAGTTTGCGTGTAGAGCGTTGAAGCGAGGCCAGAGAGCCAGTACCCGCTCGCGCCTGCACACGCGCGACGTGACTTCCAGCACGACACAATGGCGGTAACCCGACCTCCAACCCGCACAACGCTCCATCTTCTGAGTTGCTGCATCGACATTCCATATGGCGTACGACGGCCGATTCTGCACGGCTTCTGCCGCGTTGTAGAAGACAACTGTTGCTGTGGAAATGGAAACGTTTCTGGCCACACTGTTGACTGGCGCCTTTAGGAGAATAACAGTGTCCCTCGTCAGCTCCACATGCTCGGCTTCCTGCACATTTACGACCACCGTCCCATCTGCCCGTGCCCACTACAATACTGAAGCTGCAGGATGATATTACAATTGTAGAGCATACCCTCTTTGTATTTTGTATTTTGTAAGTGTTCGGTAAAGAAGGAATTTGATGATTTGGGTGTAGATTTAAATTACATGTCGAAAAAGGGGGCTGGGTTTAATAAAACCTACATCATCAAAGATAAAGACGGTTTATCATTGTGCATAGCACATGAAAAAATTAATAATTACTGTTTTACTTTAGCACAAAGATAACCCCCAAGAGTACTACCGTATGTTAGATCAATAGTGATAATATTGAGCCCTGTGTGTTTTTTTCTGTTATAGAGCACATTTTTCTGTATTTTATAAAATAATAAGACTATTTTTGGATTATTTAAAGTGCTACATTAGCTTTGGTAAAATGACCGTGCAATAGTCAATGGCAAGTGCCCAATAACCTATGTTGCATATGAAGTGCCGATAAGTGAGCGAATGTGTTCTAACTACAATAAAGAATGTTCAAATGTATGTCGAGCTTATGGGACTCGACTGCGGGATCATCAGTCCCAACGAACTAGGTAATACTAAGGACGGCACAAACATCCATTCCCGAGGGGGGATTCGAACCCCCGACCGTAGCTATACAAACATTTGAACTTTTTTTTATGTCGAGCTACTCATGGTTTTAACGAGTAGTGTATTTAGTTTTAAAAGAAATATATTTAGCTACGTTTACATGTTTTTATTAATGTATAATAGTATTCTTTCCCGCACATTAGCCTGATTGCATTATTTGCTTCTTAAATCCACTGTTGTTGAATGCCACCAATACATTTTCACACAAATAGGACCACAGGAACCACTAACATCTGAAGGAGAATAGTTAATTACTTGCCTTTTATACAATCTAAACGTCGCAAGAAGGACTACAAAATCATTTAAAACTACGACAGGAACATCTTATGTATGATGTCCGGTGTGTGTGTGTGTGTGTGTGTGTGTGTGTTTGCATACAAATCTACAATTTTATACTAATTTTGATTAACTTCTGCACACTTGACTTTCAAAACAAGAGGAAAACCACTGGCCATATAACTTTTTGTATGCTGCGTGAGACAGGATACTTTACAACAGACTTCCACATTGTTTGACCAGTGACAACTGACGAATGCATGTTCAAAATGTTCAAATGTTTGTAAAGCCTATGGGACTCAACTACGGGGTCATCAGTCCCTAAACTTACAAACTACTTATGAACTACTTACGAACTAGGACGGCACAAATATCTATGCCCGAGGGGGGATTCGAATCCCCGACCGTAGTGTCCGTGCAGACCGTGACTGAAGTGCCTCAGTCCCCTCGGCCACCGCGGCCGGCACGAATTTATGTATGTATGTATGGATAGATAGGAGTTGTATACTTCCCAAGTGACCATATGATGCATGGCTGAGGGTACGCGTTAACACCCCTTTCTTAATCTGCTGTATTATATTCTACACTTGTGAATTGGATCATGGAGACATTACTTCTTACGAGAGTCCACAATAAAGGTATTCGAAGGTCAGAAATACCACTCCGTGACGAAATAAGCGAGGAACATCCACGAGCCGCGGAGGAATAGCTGTGCGCACTAAGGCGCCTTGCTGCGGTGCCTGCGGCAGTTCGCCGACAGAGGTTCGACTCCTCCCACGAGTTTAGGGACCGATGACCACTGCAGTTACGTCCCATAAGTTTACAACCATTTCAACATTTGAATTAGAACATCCGCGTAACGATGTAAGACAGAGAGCTCTGCGACCTGTAAAGCACTATAAATAGAATTACAGCGCTCTTTACCACCTGGCTGATGTGGCAGGGTGCGTGACCTACCACCAGACACGCATCACGCCCGAACTCCAGCTGAGCACACTGTAGCAGTCAAATGGGGCAGCGCGGCGGCTGCAGGACAGGTGCAGCGCGGGGCGTGCCAAGTGCGAGCTACTCACAGTTTGACAACGTTTCTGCTTCAGTTATGCAGTTTTCTCTCTACCCAGCAGAATGACAAACTATTGTAAATCAGTAACTTCTTGGCAGATTAAAATTGTGTACCGGAACCGGGACTCGAACCTGGGACCTTTGCCTTTCGCGAGCAAGCGCTCTACCACTGAGCTATCTCGACACGACTCATCGTCACGCCCCACAACTTCAATTCAATTTTCATCTGAATTTGAAAACAGCCAACAAGACTATGTATGTTGCAGTTATAATATATTGAACCATAATTACCAGGAACTTTAACCCTGTTGTGCCTTCTACCCAAGAAACCAATACAGTTCAGTAGATTACATACTTCTCAGCAAACAGTAGCTTTATTTTTTATTTTATTATTATTATTATTTTTTGTAATGTAATTATTTTTACAGTTATCGACTAACAATTCAGAAAAAACCAAATGTTTTCATATTGCCTTTGACGTGAAGCCACAATTTAACAGAAAATAAAAATGAAATCCACAATTTAAGAAAAATGTATTGTAACAAAAACTTCTAAATATAACATTTTCGTTTAAATAATACAATTGGAGGTTATTGACACACATTACTTGTATTATATAAAATGTCTTCTAAAATTAAAATAATTTACTTGTCCCTCTTATTGTACTGAATAAACAAAATGTCGTTGACACGATCTGGATCGACAGAGCAGCGCTTCTCTGTTACAATTAATCCAGCCCTGCTAAAATTTCTCTCCTTGCAGCGCTGCTAGCGGGAATGCATAGGGTCTCTCTGGCCAGTTTGGGGAGTGCGCAGGCATTGGCCTTCCACCAGGACAAAATGTTCCTGAAATTATCACCTGGGCTATCCATATTCAAATATTTATCAAATTCATCTTTACGTTTGGAATTTGATGAACGCCAGTCTCGGAACTTAACAGGAGAAGGAATGGGTTCTTCGCACCCTTCTTCCACGATTACATCAGTAAACTTCTTACGAACGGTTTCATATATATTTTCTCTCTTCTCTTCAGCCAGCATTAGTAGTTCCTTGAAATACGGATGCAAAACTGTAGCAATGTAATGAGAATCTTGCAGTTCGCTAATGACTTTCTCTTTTAGGAATCTTTCTGCACGCTCTTTCAACAATTTAACTACTGCATTCTCATCTTCACTTTGGCATGTATCTAGTAAACTAAATGCCCACGGCACTACAAATGGAAGGTCCGGTTCTTTTTCACTCTCCGGGTCATTTGTGGCTGTGGTGTCGCACAAGTCCAAAGTGCGCGCCACCTACTTTCGCCGCGCGCCGCCATGCACGCACGGCGCGGCGTTCTCACGACAGCCACGAGCGCCCTCTGCGACAACTCCGCTCGTGGCCACCACTGAAGGACATCGGGCACTTGGGACTGAGTTAGCAACCAGTTAGGACCTTCGTAATCAGATAGGCACCAGTGAAGACTTTGCTATCGTACAGGCACTAGGCAGGCCTCTAACAACTATGTATCAACATTCTGCAGTACTATGTAAAAGTTAAGTATTGTTACATTCTGTGCAATATATATCTCTTTCTAATTTACTCTAGTGTTTATAGTTTCTGGCTGCTCCCCTCCGTACCTGCACCAGCGGGCTATCCTTATTCCTGTGTCGGTCTTATTCCACTCGGCTACCGACACCTACGACGAGGCTGGGACACAAAAGCGGCGACGAAGTTGGGACACAAAAGTGGCGACGAGGAGTGATAGACGAACCTTGGACCAGCAGCAGTCGGAGCACGCAAAAATTGCTCCCGCCCACCCACCCTTATTATAACAATTTTGGGGAAAGATATTTTGTTACGTGTTTTGTGGACTTTTTTGTTGCAGAGCGTCCTCTTTCATATTGCATTTGTGTTTTGTTATAATTTACTTGTATGCGCGGCGCCTAATCGGTCAGCATGGCCACTACCCCGAACCCAAACTTAATGGAAATTATTCAGTTACAGACGGCGCAAATCACTCAACTACTGCAGGCCGTGTCGCAGTTGACGGCACAGGCTGCTCACCAACAACAACAGCCGTCACATCAGCAGCCCACACCTGCCGCTGCACCGCTTCCTACATTTCGCCAGTACAACGAACGTGAGGAAGAATGGAGCGACTACTTCGCACAGTTTCAAGAACTCGTCGCGGCTCATCAAATTACAGGTCAGAGAGTGAAGAACCTTTTCTTATCGATTGTGGGCCCCCAGACCTTCGTATTATTGCAAAAACTTTTCCCTCTCGCATCTCCTCGTGATGTAGACTTTAACAAATAGTAGAGGCACTAAATGCTCATTATGAGAGAAAAGTTCTTGTAGCCGCTGCACGGTACCGATTTTTCCGACTTACAAAATTACCGCAGCAGTCACACCAAGAGTGGATTACGGAATTGAAGGGCTTAACCCGCCAATGTAAATTTACTTGCTCTTGTGGACTTTCTTATAGTGACGTTATGTTAAGAGATGCGATTACGCAGAACATTCAGGACCCCAGAATTAGGGCAGCAATTCTGAAACAGTCTGACCCCTCATTAGACAGTGTACTGCAGCTTATAGAAGCGCATGATACTTTTGACTTAGCTGATGTAGAAATGCAAAGCCATAGTGTAAATTCAGTGCGCCGCAACGGACGCTTTCCTAGCCGTAGTTCTCAGTATAGCACTAGTGATTCTTATTTTTCTACCGGCCGTGCTGAACAGACAGTGAACAGTAGCCAGTGTAAAAGTGCGACGCAAAGGTCGCCCCGTAGTGTTAGACACAGTAATTTGAATAACGGGCGCCAACGCCCATTTCAGAAAAATGTTCGTAAGTCTTGCCCCCAGTGTGTATCTCGCCACAAACGTGCACAGTGCCCAAGTCGCAACGCAACCTGTTATCAATGTGGCAAATCGGGACATGTACAGTCTGTGTGTATGCAAATTAAAAACTCAAAGAACGGTACCGTTAGAAACAGTGCTTCGCAAAAGTGCGAGAGCAGTGCATACAGTCAGTGTCATAGACGCTGTGGAATTGAGCAGTGCTTCTCTTGATTCTAAATTGCACGAAAGTAGTTCTGCGCCTATGGCAAAACTATATAGTGCACCACGTAGCAAGCGCCGACGAGCGCGTAAAACAGTGCAACGGGAAAGGGTTCGGGACACGCAAAATGACTATGAACAGTGCATTCCTGTAGTGAAAATAGTGCCTTCTGCAACTGCTCCTTGTAATTGTGCCCAGTACTGTGTAGCTAGTGACAGTAGACATCAAGTAGCTACTCAAAAGTGTAGTGCAGTAGTTAGTACATCTGGAGTAGCTTCGCATGCTTGCGCGGACGCCGATCCGGCGGTAGTGCCTTCTAGTGACAGTGTTGTTAATCCGCTGCGTGCCGAGTCTGCGCCGCTTACTTCACTACGCGGCCCGCGCAAGCGCAGTAAACAAACCGTAGCAGACGTTGCCCACATTGGCGCACCTGTCGAGCGCCGCAAGCAAAAACTGTTTGTGACTCTCTTCATAGAAAATACGACGGTGCAATTTCAGCATGATACTGGTTCCGCTGTCACATTAATAAATAAAGATACTTATGAACTTCTGGGTTCGCCAACATTGTCGCCGTCACAGCAAGTGTTAACAGCTTATACAGGTCAAAATATTCCCGTGCTAGGAACGTGTAGCCTGCCTGCCTCTTTTCAAGGTGTAACAAAAACAGTTGCTTTTGTTGTTCTTCAGGCCAAATCGACACAGAACATTTTTGGACTAGATGCTTTTGACTTGTTTGGTTTATCAATTCAAAGAGATGTGCTTCAAATTTCGTCAGTGGTGCCTCAGGATAAAATCAATGCATTGTGTGACAAATATAGTGACTTGTTTTCGCCGGAACTAGGTTGTGCAAAAGACTTCGTGGCACATGTAACTTTAAAAGAATCTGCAGTTCCAAAATTTCGTAAAGCTAGACCAGTGCCTATCGCAATGCGTGATACAGTTGCCGAAGAACTTAAACGTTGGCAAGATAGTGGGGTGATTTCTCCTGTTTCTGCGAGTCAGTGGGCCTCGCCTATAGTAATTATACCCAAGCCGACAGGAAAACTTCGTCTCTGTGCGGACTTCAAATCTACAGTGAACAGTCAAACAATTGTAGACACTTATCCCCTGCCCAGACCTGAGGAGCTGATGGACAAATTAGGACAGTCTCGCTTCTTTTCTAAGATTGATTTAGCAGAGGCATACTTACAGATTCCACTTGATGACGAGTCAAAAAAGTTTTTCGTCATTAATACTCACATGGGTCTTTTTCAATTTCAACGCCTACCCTTTGGCAGTTCTTCCGCTCCCGCTATTTTTCAGCGTTTTTTGGAACAGCTGACAGTTTCTGTACCGTGTTGTCGAACTACTTAGATGATATTGTGGTATCTGGACGTACAGTTGAAGAACATTTATCAAACCTGGAGTGCCTTTTCAAAGTGTTGACTGCAGCAGGTCTACGCTGTAATAAAGCAAAGTGTTCGTTTTTTCAAACTGAAATAGAGTACCTAGGCCATGTGATTAATGCCCAAGGAATTCATCCCTTACAGTCACACCTTCGAGCAATCAAATACTTGCCTCCTCCTAAGAATGTGCATGAATTGCAAGCAGTAATGGGAAAGCTTAACTATTATTTCAGGTTTATTCCCAATGCCTCTCAGATTGCAGCTCCACTGCATCGCTTACGTAGGAAAAATGTTCCTTTTGTGTGGTCCAAAGATTGCCAGGTTGCCTTTGACAAATTAAAGTCTGCACTACTCAGTGATGCATGTTTGATTCCCTTTGACCCACAGAAGCCTGTAGTGTTAGCAGTTGACGCCTCGTCGTACGGTCTGGGCGCAGTAATCTCACATCGCATTGGATCTCACGATCGTCCTATTGCCTTTGCATCCAAGCTACTGACGCCGACGCAACAGAATTACAGTCAGATAGAAAAGGAGGCCTTAGCAATCATTTACGGCGTCACAAAGTTTCATCATTATCTCTATGGCAGAAAATTCTATTTGTTGACAGACCACAAGCCTCTCACGTCGTTGTTCTCACCCACAAAGCCAATTCCGCCACGAACGGCACAAAAGCTTCAGAGATGGTCCTTGATATTGTCAAATTATCAGTATGAGATTTTGTACCGACCTACCACTAAACATGCCAACGCGGACACACTTTCCCGACTTCCGGTTGGCCAGGATGTATCATTTGATTCTTCAGAAATGGCATGTTGTCAGATAGACTCAAGAGATGCTTCCGCTGTCGCAGACTTTCCTTTGAACTCTCGTCGGGTTGCACAGGAAACAGCTGCGGATGCAGACTTAAGTATGGTAGCACGTTTTGTTCGCTCAGGGTGGCCTGCCAGAGCCAAAGACATTGATCGGCCTCTGGTTCGACGTTATTTTGCACAACGTCATGCATTATCTTTAAGTCAGGGTGTACTGTTGTTACATACGGACAACGACCAAACAAGAGTGATTGTTCCTCGTTCCCTGCAACGTGAAGTGTTACGCCTCCTGCATCAAGGACATTGGGGTATTGTTAGGACAAAGCAACTGGCCAGACGTCATTGTACCTGGGTTGGTATGGACGCTCAGATAGAGAACATGACGTCACAGTGTACTGTTTGTGCGGAGCATCAGGCGGCTCCTCCGCAACGTTTCTCGGACTGGCCACGCCCCAAGGGACCATGGCAACGTTTACATATTGACTTTGCCGGACCTTTCTGGAATACGCGCTGGTTAATTGTTGTAGACGCTTTCAGCAAGTTTCCTTTTGTGATTGCCATGAACTCAACGACAGCTTCTAGTACAATCAGTGCCTTAACATCAGTGTTTTGCATCGAAGGCTTGCCTGAAACTATCGTCAGTGACAATGGACCTCAGTTTGTTAGTGCGGAATTTCAACAGTTTTGTCGTGTGAATGGCATTCAGCATATTACCACTGCACCTTTTCACCCTCAGTCCAATGGTGAAGCAGAACGTTTCGTTCGAACATTCAAGTCTCACATGGAGAAGATGAAAGGTCAGCACTCCAGGCAGCAAGCTCTTCAAATTTTCCTGTCTACGTATCGATGCATGCCACGTGACGGCCCGTCTCCTGCCGAGCTGCTACACGGCCGCCGTCACCGCACTCTCCTTCACCTGCTGCAGCCTCCCACGCACCGAGTCGGTTCGTATGGCGCTACGCGTTTTCAGGTTTCTACGCCGGTGCTGTACAGGGTGTTTGCTGGTATGAAGAAGACATGGTTGCCAGGCACCATTCAGCGCGTGCTCGGTCGCAATATGTATGTTGTACGTTCTTCCACAGGGTCGGAGCTGCGGCGCCACGCAAACCAATTGCGCTTGCACAGGCCGCGCGATCCTGTCTCCGGTTTCTTGATTCCAGACCCAGTTCACCGCCAGGGAGCACAAACACATCGTTCGTCAACGGGTCCAGCGTCCCCGGACTACGAGATCGTCCCGATGGAGATCGACGCGACGCCGCCGCTGTCGCCGCCGCAGATGACAGCGTCACCGAGAGGGACTCCGGGACCGTGCGTGCCGCCGCCGCCTGGGCCACGCACCTCAGAAGAAGATGACCTGCTCCCTCTGGGCGGGGGGGTGCGCCCTTCCCCAGGTTTCGGTGGGTTCCCTGGAGGATCGCAAGGCGGATGCCGGGGCGCGGACGGCGTCTCGATCCCAGCCTCAGCTACGACGCCCGTCCCACCAGTAACGCCCCCGCCCAGGCCCTCCTCCCAGTGCCGTCGCCGTGGCCCTCAGCCCTACGCCACGACGGCGCGGCGGTTTGGGGGGGAGGGGTGTGGTGTCGCACAAGTCCAAAGTGCACGCCACCTACTTTCGCCGCGCGCCGCCATGCACGCACGGCGCGGCGTTCTCACGACGACAGCCACGAGCGCCCTCTGCGACAACTCCGCTCGTGGCCACCACTGAAGGACATCGGGCACTTGGGACTGAGTTAGCAACCAGTTAGGACCTTCGTAATCAGATAGGCACCAGTGAAGACTTTGCTATCGTACAGGCACTAGGCAGGCCTCTAACAACTATGTATCAACATTCTGCAGTACTATGTAAAAGTTAAGTATTGTTACATTCTGTGCAATATATATCTCTTTCTAATTTACTCTAGTGTTTATAGTTTCTGGCTGCTCCCCTCCGTACCTGCACCAGCGGGCTATCCTTATTCCTGTGTCGGTCTTATTGCACTCGGCCACCGACACCTACGACGAGGCTGGGACACAAAAGCGGCGACGAAGTTGGGACACAAAAGTGGCCTCTTTAAAATGTTCGAGAAATTTAATAATGCCCTCCATTATATCCGCCTGATATGAAGCTATCATTTCATGCTTGTTTTTTTCAAACAGCAAATTCTCAATTTCATTATTTTGAGAATGAGGTGACTCTAACATCATGTACATGCTATTCCATCTACTTTCAACTTCTTGATGAAGTATTTTCCCTAACCTTGCCACCAATCCCGAGCGTTTCATATATCCCACTGTTCTGCGCACGGCCTGAATGGATATACAAATATCAGGCAATTCTTCACTAAGTAATGTTTCATCAAATGTATGGCTTAATGCTGTGTTTATTAAGTGCACTGCGCATGGCAGACGGTTGTGGTTTTCTAGAACTTTTTTATGTTTGTCCCTTGATCCTTTATAAATGTCACTTTCGCTAGTTCCTGAGAAGATATATTTATTTCACACAATTTTTCATATAACACTGTCACAATATTCTCACTATTTTGTGAAACGCCAGGAAACTTTGATGTGAAGAGCACATCGTTTCTTAGTTCACACCTGTCCTCAAAATCTGCAATAATACTAAAAGTGACTGTCAGCTAATGTATTTTGCTATAATTGCCAGTCCAAAGGTCGCATGTCAGAGCACACTCGTTTTGGTCAATAGACTTCTTTACCTGAGGCAAGATTTCACTTCTCATTCCATCACCCGAGACACAGTTCTTGGAGAAGGTAGTATCTCTTCTGCTTTAACCGCGCCGTACTTGGTACCAATGTCAATTAGTCCTTGTGCAAGATTAATAAACCCCTCCCCACTAACCAAGGTGAATAGCCGTAGATCCAACGCACACATTTCCACGCACCTGTACCTGATTGTCTCTTTGTCGCTGTTCGCAACTGTTGTACACACAGAGTGTGTGATTCTTCTGCACGAATGCCTTTTAATGCTCGTGGTGCTTCCTTTGTATAGGAGTAACGCTTTGCATCCTTCTCTTTAGCACTGTACATAACCCACAGGATTACTAGTCTCCCTTTCTGTCACTGTCTGCAATTAAAAACATCAATAGTAAACATCTATTCTATCGAATGCAGCACCTATTTCTTATATCCATTTAAAATAATGACGCAATGTTTTGGAAACTAGAAGTCAACAGAAAGGAAAGCGCAAAATGTTGTTATTACTTCCATAGTGGTTCCAAGCTGAAATCCCGTCGCCTCTACCTTCAGTAAATGAAAACTATGGTTCAAATTTCAGTGAAATCGAAGAACACATTTTCTAATTCTTACCGCAAAAATTACTGTCCATTATAATTTGTATTTAATTTTTTAATAGCATGTTTTTTGCTGATACTGAGCTTTTAACTTTATGTGGAAGTAAGTTAAATTAGACTATGAGAGGAAAAAAGGCTACAGTTGTTACAGTCTGTTATGTCCAACCTTCTGGCAATAAGGCTTTAATCTGTTTTAAACCTTAGGATTATCATCATTATCCTAAACAACCCACTAAAACCAAGTGCAGATTCCAAATTGTCGATATGGTGAGAAAACAAACTGAACACTTAAATATCATAATTACTGCAAATTTAAAGTGTAACTGTTTATAAGGTAAGTGATATGAAAATAAATCTTTCGCACTCTTGTTTAAAATAGCTATTAAATGAACTTAAGAAAATTCCGATATATTAACGTCATCATTTAACATGAAATGACATAAATTTCTAATTAAATAAGTACCTTAAAGTTATCCCAGCAGGAACTACCGCGGCTTGTTCTGGTCCTGTCCAGCAGAACGTATTTGCCGTCTGCCAACAGTCGCAGAACGTCCTCTTTCGTCGTCATTGTGTTGCGAGGTTTCACGAAAGTCGCGAGTCTGCGAGTCTCACGGGCGCTGCGAGTTCTCTACGAGCGTTGTTAATAAAAAGATGAATGTAAGCTTAGCAGTTCAAACCCTTAGGCCGTGGCCTGAGTGCAGCGGGGCGTAAAGCGGAGCGTGACGCGGGGCGTACAGCGGGCAACACAAACCCATTTGACGCTATGGAGGTGTCCTGGCGACTGGCGTACGAAGCGGCGGTTGCAGCGGACGGCAGCAGCGGAGAGCGAGGCGTGCGCGGACACCGCAAACAGGTTTGTGTTTCTCGAGCGGGCAGCGGGCGGCGAGACATGTCCTTTGAGGAAATTATCTCTGCGGTGCAAGAAAGGCCAGAAATTTGGCAATCTAGTTACAGTCAGTATAAAAATAGGTCAGTTGGGAAGAAAATATGAAGTTAAACAGCAACGAAACTGAATACTGATGTTAAGTAACAGAACAAGAAGACTGATGGACAGCAAGACCCATGACTCACTCATTACCTACCAGGAAAAGAAAGAGAAACGCAAATGCTTTGATGCTATTACTGATGCAGAAGAGACAATATGAAGCAAGATTATTTATGAAATTTTTTTTTTGAAAAGTCTTGGTCGCAATTAGCTTATTTCATGACACGTTTCGAGAACATCATCATCAGAAAAAGATATCTATACCAAGATGGTTGTATTTCCCATCGTTTTTTAAAATCTTTTTCTGATGATGATGTTCTCGAAACGCGTCATGAAATAAAGCTAATTGCGACCAAGACTTTTCAAAAAATTTTTTCATACATGCCAACGTATGGTCGCTTGTCCACAAGAATGGAAGGTTTTATGAACCAAGTGATAAAGCAAGATTATTTGCTTCTGATGCGTATTCTGCCTGCGATGAAGAACTTGTCTGACCTAGAGAAACCCCGTTTTCGGAGAAAAGTTCAATGATTGGTTGTTTGAAGCCATGACTGAAAATAAGACTGGTTTTCCGTATCTCCCAGGACAATATCAAAATCAACTAAATACTTGTTGTTAAATAATCACAAGTAACTCACATAAGGCTACCTGTTATAGTCACCTTTAAATTACGAGGAGTCAAATGTAATTTTTCAAGTAATATAATCCTAACTTCAGATGTTTGTAAAGCTTATGGGACTTAACTGTGGGATCATCAGTCCCTAAACATAAAAACTACTTATGAAGTACCTTATACTAAAGACGTTACAAACATCCATGCCTGTGGGGGGGGGGGGATTCGAACCCCCCATGGACAACTGCCTCGCACATCGTAGCATAGCGCCTCAATGCGCTTGCTCATTTCTCTGCCGCCAGGATCTGATCGTAAACTTTCATACAGTGTACTGAACACTCCAAACAAATCTCTGTTTCACTAGAAAAATTGGATCTTTCTTTACACTGAATAAATGTACTTTTTAAAAAGTATTTTCTCCCAATAAGAAATCAGTCAACACTGCATCCGACTCCATTGTTTGACCTCTGCCGGACGCAAAACGCTGTGTCGTCAGCTGGCCGTGGCCTGGCGCGTCAGCTGGGTTGTGACGTCATGAGCGTGCTGCCCGCTCCGCGCTCATGCCGTGTGTTGCCCGCTGTACGCCCCGCCTCACGCTCCTCTTTACGCCCCGCTGCACTCAGGCCACGGCCTTAGTTTCAGTGTTGCAGACACCATAGAATTTTTGAGAAGGGCTGGTCATCCCAGATTCCAAGGCAGTGAGGCAGCCGGCCGTGGTTCCCGAGGGGACTGCGGCGCGCCAGTCACGGTCTGCACGGCCACTACGGTCGGGGGTTCGAATCCCCCCTCGGGCATGGATGTTTGTGCCGTCCTTAGTGTTAGCTAGTTCGTAAGTAGTTTGTAAGTTTAGGGACTGATGACCCCGTAGTTAAGTCCCATAAGCTGTACAAACATTTGCAGTGAGGCAACAGTGGAATTTTTGAGGTTTATAGACAGAATTTTTGATGTTCTGAACTCAGAAATCAAGCATACTGGCTTGATATGTTTGATCAGACTGATACTTATTTCAGGGGTTTAAAAATAAATGGTGTTTCCCTCTTGCAACATCCAAGGAACACCTTTGCTTTTGGAATAATTTTTAACATGCTGTCAATTAAAAGCATAGCACTAGAGATCTTGAGTAGAGCTGATTGTCCTCTACGATATTTGTTAACATACAAATTTTCTCGGGACCAAATTGAACTTTTCTTCTTTTGTGTTAGATCCAGGGGAGGTTGGAACAACAATCCAAATGCGTATCAGTTGAAATGTGCTATGCGCAAGTTGCTTTTGGGGAGTAATATTAACATTGTCGGGGGAAACTGTAAATTTTAACACAGGTTCAATGGTACCAGCTGGCCTCTATGATTTTAGGTCACAGAAGCGCACTCTTGTAGATGCATGTGATGATTCTAGCATATTTGCTGATGAAATAGAAAAGTGGTGCTCACCTATTGAAGAGGGTACTTTGTTTTCTACATACAAACAAAATATTTTATATTGCATTGCAGGATACGTGGTCCTCACAGTTGTTAAACAGATCACCTGTAATGATTGTCTGTTCATTCTTAGGCCACCATGTTCCCAGAATGATGCTACCTATTCATGTTTCAATGTGGCAGAAAAGAGTTCATTTACCAAATTTGTAAGCAGAGGCAGACACTGGATTACATTTAGGTATCATGAACATAAAACTAAATTTTGAGTTCCTTGCTTTAATGTTATCATGGTCATGTTAATCATCGTCAAGAATCTAAATACTTTCCGCCGAAAATAAATTCTGCACTTCGAAGTGAAATGTTGAAGCTAGTTTCTTGACTAACTGCAACATGGCGCCAATGGCAGACGACGGCTAACAGTCAGAGATCGCCATCCAGGAAGTATAGAGATCACTGGGTACAGTACAGGGAACGAGAAGTTATATACGGCTTTACAAAACCAGACAGCAATTATGAGTTAAAGGGCATGAAAGGGAAGCATTGGTAGGGAAGTGAGTAACTCAGGGTTGTACTCTTTTCCCAGTGTTATTTCATCTGTACATCGAGCAAACTGTGAAGGGAACCAAGGTGAAATTTGGAGAAGGGATTAAAATTTAGGATGAAGAAATCAAAACTTTGCAGTTTGCCTCTGACATTGTAATTCTGCCAGAAACAGCAAAGAACGTGGAAGAGCAACTGAACTGAATGGACACTGTCTTGCAAGGAGGGTATAAGATGAACATTAATAATTGTAAAACAGGGGTAATGGAATGTCGTATAAGAAAATCAAGAGGTGGTGAAGGAATTAGATTATATAACGAGACAATACGAGACAACAGTGTTCGTCCAATGTATGGATCGGTGAAATATCATTGGCACCAAAGTTGGCTCCAACGTTGGTACGGCTCCGTTGCTTGTTGATATTTTGACCAAACATCAAAGGACGTTGGGATAATATTGGTACGTCGTCCACACATTGGCGCCAACGTTTGTTCAAATGTTTGTTAAGCTTAAGGAACGTAACTGCATGGATATTTGTGCCGTCCTTAGTATAAGGTAGTTGATAAGTAGTTTGTAAGTTTAGGGACTGATGACCCCGTAGTCAAGTCCCATAAGCTTAACAAACATTTGAACATTTTTGAGACCCCTCGGCCACCGCGGCCGGCGCCAGCGTTTCATTCTGTCTTTTTCGTCTGCTCGCCTCGAAACTGTTTCTTCGTTCTTTTTTCGTCGCCGTTTATTTTAAAGTTTCAAAATCTCTTTGTAAATATTAGAACTGTATCAGAAAGAGATTCATTTGTGAAAGCAGCCACAAAAATCGATATGCCACGGCAAAGCTTAGGCGCGATTAGTGAAATTAAAGGTTTTCAGGCCGCGGTGGAGTAGCCGAGCGGTCTAAAGCGTCTCGCTGCGGAGCGCGCGGTTGCTCGCCGTGGAGGTTCGAGTCCTCCCTGGGGCATGGGTGTGTGTGTTGTCCTTAGGTTAGTTAACCTAGGTTTAAGTAGTTTGTAAGCTACGGACTGATGATCACGCAGTTTGGTCCGATAGTTTTACAAACATTTAATTTTTAAAGGTTTTCAGACTTTTGACACACTCAATTACTGAATGCAATTTTTAAAATTAACATTACCATACCTAACATTTCCTCTCAAGTTTCACATATTGCTATGCAAACTTCAAGCAGTACCAGTGATATAAATTACATGGTTATTTTAAAAAGGAAATGTAGGGTACTAAAACTGTTTCCTGTAGCAAGAAATCGAAGCGTCAATACCAACAGAATTTGGCAGGTATAGAATCCTTCCAAGACATATCTTTCTTTTTATTACAAGTTCAGTTATTTAAAGTAGCAGGTCTAAGTTTTAATGATGTGTATCGATTACTTGTAACATATTTAAAAAGCTTACATATTTTGTAATGTTCGGTAGGAATTGATGCAACCCAGCCCATCATCTTTTACACATGTTTCCTTTTATGGTTTCTAATGACAAAATGTAATTATTCACATTCAGAACCGTTAATGCATCGGCCGCGATTTGTGCCTCAGATATGTTTACGTTGGCTCTCTACGAATTCAACTGAATGTTGGCTCCAAAATGTGGACGCTGTCACAAATATATTGGCCAATGTTGGCGCCAGCGTTGATACCAATGTGTGGACGCGGCGTAGTAATCAAGCATTACGTCCGTCCGTTAGCAGATGTTTCCCACAAGACAGCTCAGCTGCGCAGCGATCCGTGCTCCGCTTGCTGTAAACAGTCAAATGGGACGGCGAGGCACTCGGCACAAGACCGAGGCCGGCGAGGTTTTTCGCCATCTGCTGTGCTATCTCAGCGAAACAGGAAATGAAATGATCTTTTGGCTTTTATTGGCCGGGATATCCCCATCGCGGTTCGTCCGCCTGCTGCGAGTCTTGTGACTGACGCCACTTCGGCGACTTGTCAAGTTGTTAGTGGAACAAGAAGTGGTGTGAAAATTGAGTTTTGAAGATATTATTGCAGAATTTGTTCTTCAAAAATAAAGGAAAACATGTTTTATGTCAAGTACGTAAAGCAGAAGACCGCTAGTGTTTATAAACTATAACTTATTATTTTCTTATAAATACAGATCCTGCCAAACATGCATGAAAACATGCAAGTGTCTATCCTGAATAACACTTGTGAACCTTTTTAGATTTTGAATTGCATTTAATCGAAAGGATTACAATAGCTAAATTATCTTTTATTATTTAGTAACTGACATACTACGTTACCTTCTGTGGTTAATTATTTTCCTATCATAACAGTAGGTCTGCTGCAGTATGTCTTTTGATACATTGTTAGTATGTCAGTGACGAAACTTTTAATTCTTTTGAACGTGACGAAGGTGTACAACGTCTACCGGAGGGGGCGGGGAGGGGAGGAAGCAGGAGAGCCCCGCTGGAAAGTTTTGCACAGGGCTCCGCGCAAGTTAGGGCCGGATCTGCATCTCCCCCCTTACAGCCAAATACCGCGACCACGTGACCACAACGCCGCTCCACTTCCGTCGATGTTGCAATAATTTTTTTTATATGTTTGTATAGCTTATGGGACTTAACTACGGGGTCATGAGTCCCTAAACTTACAAACTACTTATGAACTAACTAATACTAAGGACGGCACAAATATCCATGCCCCAGGGGGGATTCGATGTTTCAAGCCTTGTACACGGATCATTCGATATTTGCATTTTGCTTTTTTTTTTTTTTTTTCGCAGTTCCGTACACCTTCCTGTTTTCAGACTTCATCAGTGTTCAGTTTTTGACGCGCTATACACTGGGTCATCTAAAGATCTTACTTCTAAATATGAAAGAGGTTCGATGGGGCGTTCCCGTTGTGAGTAAAGAGCTACTAAGTAACTCGCGCGTAAGATGTGTGTTCCTCGACTCATAAAGACGCGTTTTCTGGGCTACCCGTGAGGAATAGGTAGCAAATGTCAAACACAGTGATGACCGATTTACATCATGTGCGTGTTATTGTAAACGGTCTTTACTAAATAACCCAGTGAAATTCCCTTCTGCAGCATCCGAACCCACTTCCCTATATATCCTGATAAATAGAGAGGGGTCAACAACAAATACTACGCCCCTTGTAAAAGTGGTGTCAAGAAATGCGATCAAGTTTGGAAAAGCTATAGTCCTGTAAAGTGCAGCAGAATGTGGACTTATAAGACATTGCGAGCTTAGACGCCAATGTGACAAACAGCAACAACCATGGACGCTATCCGACAATTCGGAGCATCCTGTATTGTACTCCGAGATGGTTTCAGCTTTAAGTTTTTTCTACTTCTACTATTTACAATTCTACTATGTCGTATGCAAACAGAGTCCGTCTTCAAGGGGCCGTAGGCATGGGTCCTCTTGGGCAACGTCTTCTGTGGTGATTCTTCTTCTTGGGAATCTTCCGTCTTAGGAATTGGGCGTGACTTGCCGGGCGGCCGTCTGGCTGGTCCTTAGAGTAACCACGCACTATGCCGCTCGCCGCCGCTGGGTCCCCCGCACTGGCCACCACCGCCAGCCGCCTCGGGGCGCGGCGCGCGGTTCTGCGGTTCCCGCGGCCCTCACCGCACTGCCGACTACACCAGCTCTGACACCTGTTCCGCGGATCCCACTGCATGCTCGCTTTCGCAGTTGTTTATGTAGTAGTGCGTGGGATCAACTTAAATGTTTTGTTTGGATTGTTGAAAATACAAAAAATGAAAGTGTCTGCATGGGTGTTTTGGCCATTTGGCTCTTGCTACGACGTTTGAGAAAGGAAAGACACCGGAGAAACAGAAAACATAGTTACTGGGCGCATCCTATCCTGCAAGAAAGAAGTACTAAAGGAGCTGTTTTCAAAGATTCGTTTTCGTAGAAACAACTGATGAATGGAAATTTAGGAATACCTAACGATGAGGAAATTGAAGGAATTCAAGGCAAAGTTCCCTATTTTATTGTTGGTGACGAGGCATTCAGCCTATCTGGACATGTTTTGCGACCATATACATGAAATAATTTAAGTAAAAACAAAAGAATATTTACTTATCGGCTCAGCAGAGCACGTAGGTACATTGACTGCACTTTTGGCTAATAAATGGAGGATATTACATCGACATCTAAATGTTAACATAAATTTGGCAAAACAAATTGTAAAATGTTGTTGTATACTTCACAACTTCACACATGAAAGACACAGTGTTAATTTCGAGCATACTTTAAACACGCCACAGGAATTGTTGCAAGATATTGAAAAAGGACCAGTTCAGAGAGGAAACCGATCAGTTATTAACAACAGAGATGCACTAGGAGATTACTTTGTAATTGCAAAACCGGTAGAATGGGAAGATCGCTTCGCTTAACATCTGATCTTCCAGTTTCAAACACATTAAAATGTGTAATGATATTGTTATAAATAAAAACCAATAAACTTAACGAGCTTTTTCTCCAAATTTTTCTATTATCTGTTCCCGCATTTTAAACTTTAAATTTCTGTCACTATATTCGTTCACCTTCATATTCCAGACGGCTGGACGATTTTCCACTTCGAAAATAAGTTTCTCCGTATCAAAATTCATCACAGCATGATCGTAGCAGAGGTTACGTGTGAAACGAGGCAACCTTGTGTCCGGTGCAAGTGTGCTGATGTCGAATACCCCCCCCCCCACCTCTGCTACCTGTGCCACGCGCAAACTGTCGAAAACCGCAACCACGTAACCGCGCGGCTGCCGAGTTTTCCGCCGGGGACAGCGGCGCCTGCACGCCGGCACTGCCAAGCGGCGACCAGTGCGTTGTCCTCCATAAGCGGCTACAGCAATTGCCAGCCGCTTACCCGCCAACCGCCGCAGGAGGTGGCCAGTGCGTGGTTGCCCTTAAATATGCTGGCGGAGTGGTACCGTTCCTCAGTCTGCCGCGGCGGCATCTGCAGGAAAAGGTGCCAGATTAATTCCTGAACATTCTGTTTATAAACGCCGGCTGCGGATAGGCTTTCCGGCCGACGTGTGTGTTGCGCTGTACTGCTCGCTGCCCAGGCGTTTCCACAGCGAACTGTACATATCCTCCCTTTTGGGGAGGTCTGCTATTGGGGAGCGACGACCTCGATGCCCATGTCGGTGACTGCCCCGTGAAAAAGAGCAGACGCCCGAGGATAGGGTGCTGCTGGGCGCCCCAGGCGTTGGAGCGGTGGCGAGGCAACGGCCGCGAGAACGGCTCCTGAGGACCCAATGGCATCGGTACATCTGTGTCCTCGCAGGACGGCCCAGGTTGTGGGTCTGGCTGTGTGCTGGCGTGAGTTGGGCCCAACAGCGGCGGTGGCTGGGGTTGTGGGTCTGAAGGGTGCAGCAGTGCAAGAGGCAGCGGCTGTGACGGCTGAGCTGCAACATTACGCCAGCGATTAGATGGAAGAAGGGATGGCTGGCACATAGGAAGAGATTTGGGAGCGGCTGACGCCGGAAGGGGAGCCGGCGGAGCGACGGAGGTGGGGAAACGGTGTCGCAATTGGTTGCGGTGTCGATGGGCGGTGCGGTCGCCAATGCGGACGTCAAACAGTTGGCGACCGTGGCGGCCAAGGATGGCATCTGCTAGGCAACCAGCCGTTGAACCGAATCCTCTGGCCCACACTGAAGAGCCAGGCAGAAAAGGGGATGTGCCGGCCAGAAGGAGGTGAAGAAGAGTCCTGGGCTGCCGACCATGCAAGATCTCTGCGGCGCTGTGAGCACCCATCGGCGTGGACCTGTAACTACTGAGCAACAGTGTTAATGCTTGTTCAATGATACAGTCTTGAACATATTTGGATATTTGGGTCTTAAAGGTTCTGACTAAACCTTCTGCCTCCCCGTTCGATTGTGGATGGAAAGGTGGTGTAAGGATGTGTTGGATGCCGTTGGAGGAGCAGAATGCGGAAAACTCGTGGCTTCTGAATTGTAGTCTGTTGTCGGTGACTACTGCGGTCAGAAGGCCTTCCAGGGAAAAGATTTTTGTTAAGGCAGAAATGGTAACTTCGGAAGTGATGGAAGAACAACGGACAATAAAAAGAAAGTGTGAGTATGCATCTGTTACAATGAGCCATTGGTGGTCCAGGAAAGGACCTCCGAAACCGAGATGGAGACGTTCCCGTAGGACTGACTGGGAAGGCCAGGACAGGAAGGATCTGTGTGGTTGGGGAAGCTGTTGAGCGCAAGTAGCGCAGCTTTGTACCATGGCCGTGACGTCTGCTGTAAGGCCCATCCAGAAGACACACCGACGAGCCAATGCCTTGGCCCTCACGATGCCCCAGTGCCATCGGTGTAGAAGGTGGAGGACTGTGGCATTCAGAATCTTCGGAACGACCACTCGTGGTCGCGTGTCGGGGCTCACCGTCACGAGGACACCATCTGCGACGGACAGATGGTGGCGGACAGAGTAGAAGAACCTCATGCGCACATCAGACTTGGGCGGCGGTTTTTCCGGCCACCCTTGTCGCATACAGCGTCGGACTTCACGAAGTAGCGGGCCCCGAGTGGTGGCGATGGCAACTGTTTTGTGTTTGTATAGTCTATGGGACTTAACTACGGGGTCATCAGACCCTAAACGTACAAACTACTTATGAACTACTTACGAACTAGGACGGCACAAATATCCATGCCCGAGGGGAGATTCGAACCCCCGACCGCAGTGGCCGTGCAGACCGTGACTGGAGCGCCTCAGTCCCCATGGCAACTAAGGCAACTGTGGCGAGGTGATGGGGAACGCCTGTAGGGCGTCCTGGACATCTTGGTCCACCTGAGAGATTAAAATTTCAGATGAGTCGAACGCCTGATCTGGCCCCTGTGGAAGGCGGGAGAGAGCATAGGCGTTGGCGTGGAGGGAGGTAGATCGAAAATGTAAGATATATTGGAACTGAGAAAGGAGAAAAGCCCACCGCTGAATGCGTTGGGAAGTTTTTGATGACAGGCGGGCGGATAGGGAAAATATGGACAAGAGGGGTTTGTGGTCAGTGATGAGGTGAAACGATTTGCTATATAGATACGGAAGGAAATTAGTACATGCAAAAACCACAGCGAGGGCTTCTTTTTCAATTTGTGAATATTTGAGTTGAGCATCTGATAGGGCTTTGGATACGAACGTTATAGGACTTTCAGTGCCATCCTGAAGCTTGTATGAGAGGACTGCGCCGGTGCCACAATCTGAAGCATCAGTAGCCAAGATAAGTGGAAGTGAGGGGTCGTAAGGAACTAGGCATGAGGCAGGTTGTAACTGTTGTTTGATGGTGTCAAACGCTGAAACACAGGCAGGGCTCCAGTGAAAAGGAACGTTTTTGCGACACAAGTGGTACAAAGGTGCTGCTACTTGCGCTCCTGTTGCCAGAAATTTGCGGTAATAGGAAATTTTCCCTAAGAAGGACTGGAGTTGATGTAAGTCCTTCGGAGGGCGTAGGCGAGCAATGGCTTCCACGTAAGAGAAGGATGGATTAATGCCTTGGTGGGATATCACGTGTCCCACGTAGTAAATTGAGGATAGAAAGAAAGAACATTTCTTTTTGTTACATTTTAAGCCTGCCTGACGTAGGCGGAGAAACGGCAGGCGAAGGTTGTGGAGGTGTTCTGCGGATGTGGAGCCTGTGATGACGATGTCATCGAGATAGTTAATACATCCGGGAATGTCATGCAGGAGCTGTTCTAAGTAACGTTGGAATATTGCAGGAGCGCTGGCCATCCCAAACATCAACCTGGTGAGTTAGAACTGACCAGCTGCGGTGTTGATGACGGTATACTGCTGGGATTCAGGGGACGGAGGAATTTGCAAGTAGGCCTCAGCCAAATCAATCTTAGAAAAGAATTGACCACCAGCCAATTTTCGAAAAAAGGTCGTCAGGACGAGGTAGGGGAAAATCCTCGACCAAAAGTTGAGGATTCAAGGTTGCTTTGAAATCGCCACAGAGAGGAATGTGACGGACAGGCTTCTGGACCAAGACGAGGGGTGTAGCCAAGGAGCTAAATCGTACCGGTCAGAGGACTCCCCCTATCTGTAGGCGGTCTAGTTCTTCTTGCGGGGGTTTCTGGAGCGACACCGGAACTTGACGTGCCCTGCAGTATTTAGGTTGAGGCGACGGTCGGAGGTGTAAGGAAGCTTCAAAATCCTTCGCGCGCATCCTATGCCAGGCGTGAAGAGATCTTGAAATTCATTACAAAGCGCGTCCACCTCCGGGAATGGAACTAGCGGTGAAACCAAATTCACGTGGTCATCAATTGTACAGTTAAAGGCCTTAAAGGCGTCCAATCCAAAAAGATCTGCAGTATGGTGGCTGTTGACCACCATGAACTGTATGTGACAGGTAACAGATTTGTAAGTGACCTCGGTCGTCATGCGCCCAAGGAGCGCTATCTCCTGTTTGTTGTAGGTCTCCAGCCTGGTGGGCGCCGGATGAAGTGGTGGAGCCCCGATGGCCGCGTAGAAGGATTAGTTTAACAGGGAAACGGCTGCTCCAGTGTCGACTTGCATCTGTATCGGTGTAGCGTTGATGTGTACGTCAATACATAGCTTGTTGGCCTCGTCCATGTCCACTTGATGGATGTCCATAGGTGTGGTAACCTGGGAATTATTGTAGGGTTGTTGGTCGGGGGTGGATGAGCGGCACACGGATGCCAAATGCCCTTCTCGGCCGTAATGTTGACAGGTCGCCCATCGCTCGGGGCAGTCTTCTCGTTCATGGCGAGTGTAACACCCAGGGCATGACAGTAACCGAAGAGGTTTCTTGCGGCGCCGAGAAGGTAGTTGAGGTGGCGTCTGGCGGGATCCTCGTGGGTGCCGATCTGGTGTCGGCGGGTTGGCTGTGCTGGGCGAGTTTTCGGTGGTCTAAACGAGTGTACTTGGCTTGAACGGTGGCTACATCTTCTTAGTCGACAACTGCTGTGTCATGGATAGCTGCGACATCTGCCCAAGATTTCAGTCGTCTGTCCGCCGCCGTGGATACTTCAAACTTGAACGCCAATTATATGATCTTCTCGAGAGAGGTATCCTCCATCTTCAGTGCGTCATGTCTGATTCTTCAGACGTCCGGGTGACGAAACTGCACTTCTTGCTTAGTCCTTGCAGTTCTGCCGCCCACTGACAGTATGACTGGCCTGGCTTCTTGGGGCATTGATAGAATTCTACTCGTGCCGCCAGTATAGGGAACCGGTGACGGTAATAGGAATTGAGCGTGTCGCAGATACGGGAAAAGGGCATGGTGGTGGGGTCCTGGGGTTGTAACTTAGAGAGGAGGTCGTACATGTGGGAATAATTCCAGGAAAGGAAATATGGTCTTTGGTCATTTTGTTGGCTGACTTGGTAGATCCTCTTTTCGTTCGTCTCTGTCTTCTTTCTCCTCGTTGAATGCCGAGAAAGGAGTTGGTGGTGGTGATCGATGGAGCTGCTGAAGTCCCAGTAGGAACTGTTGTTGTAGTTGAGCAAATTGACGAAGAGGTTCTGCCAGTACTTGTGATATTGTCGGCTGTTGTGATGGCTGCTGGGCTTCCTCCATCGTGTGGAATTCTTGACCCAGCGTCGTCGCCACTGTATTGTACTCCGAGATGGTTTCAACTCTAAGTTTATTCTACTTCTACTATTTACAATTCTGCTATGTCGTATGCAAACTACAGAGTCCGTCTTCAAGGGGCCGTAGGCATGGGTCCTCTTGGGCGACGTCTTCTGCTGTGATTCTTCTTTTCAGAGATCTTCCGTCTTCGAAATTCAGCGTGACTTGCCGGGCGGCCTTCTGGCTGGTCCTTAAATATGCTGGCGGAGTGGCACCGTTCCTCAGTCGGCCGCGGCGGCATCTGCAGGAAAAGGTGCCACATTAATTCCTGAACATTCCGTTTATAAACGCCGGCTGCGGACAGGTTTCCCGGCCGACGCGTGTGTTGTGCTGTACTGCTGGAAGCAATGCAAAGAGAGAATCAGCAGTTAAAAACAGATATGAACATAGCCTTCCTAATGATTTGTCATATGATGGCTCATGCACTCCCTGCCCAATAAAGAATTTCCCACTGTTGCCAACACTACCAGACTTAGATTCATTGGAAGAATACTAAGGAAATGCAGTCCGAAAACAAAGGAAGTAGGTTACAGTACACTTGTTCGCCCACAGCTTGAATACTGCTCACCGGTGTGGGATCCGTACCAGATGGGATTGATGGAGGAGGTAGAGAAGATCCAACGGAGAGCAGCGCGCTTCGTTACAGGATCATTTGGTAATCGTGAAAGCGTTACGGAGATGATCGATAAACTCCAGTGGAAGACTTTGCAGGAGAGACGCTCTGTCGCTCAGTACGGGCTTTTGTCGAAGTTTCGAGAACATACCTTTACCGAGAAGTCTAGCAGTATATTGCTCCCTCCTACGTATATCTCGCGAAGAGACCGTGAGGATAAAATCAGAGATATTAGAGCCCACACAGAGGCATGCCGACAATCTTTCTTTCCGCGAACAATACGTGAATGGAATAAGAGGGAAAATCGATAGTGATACTCAAGGTACCCTCCGCCACACACCGTCAGGTGGCTTGCGGAGTATGGTTGTAGATGTAGATGTAGACTTTAGTAGGACACATACGGAAGTCCTGATAGTATTCATTAAACAAAAGCTGTTGGGTTCGTGGACTGCTTCAGATAAGTTAGCAGTTCTAAATTAAGAAATCAGGGAGCCGCACAAGATTTCATTAGCACGGTGCCGGTTTGCGGAAAACAAAATTTTACAATGGACTCAAAGTGGAAGTTGTTTGAAAATGCAATCTGATTCTACAGAGAGCTATTTCATAGTTTCCGCATGTGGTGGGACGAATATATCGAGCAGTTTGCTGACAGAATTCGAAACATAAACGCTCAGACTTACGAGCTTGTACAAGACGAAAATGAGAGCCGCATTTAGCTCTTCGAAGCAGCCGCTGCGGATTAGCAGTGCGTACTGGAGCGCCGTGCTGCGGTGCGCGAGGCCGTTCGCCGTCGGGGGTTCGAGTCCCCCCTCGAGCATGGGTGTTTGTGTTGTCCTTAGGTTAGTTTACCTCAGTGTAAGTAGTTCGTAAGCTAGGGACTAATGACCAAGTAGTTCAGTCCGATAGATTTACAAACATTTGAACATATGAATTTTCTTCGAAGCAGATGAGATCCTTCGACATATTCGTACACGGGTTGTATGGGAACTAAATAAATAAAAGCAGTCAGGCTTCAGCGATGCAAAACATTTCAAGTTGTAGTCAAAGCAGCTGTACGCTTCGATGAAGCAATCAGGCACCCGAATGGCATCCGAGAGGAAGAATGTCGCGTGTTTAATACGAATGAGGAATGTCATCGATGCAAGAGGCCTGGTCATAAGCGTAAAGACTGTAACGAGAAAAACCATGCGATGTGGTGCAGTGGTAACATACTGTACTCGCATTCGGGATTACGGTGGTTCAAATCCAATTCCGACCATCTAGATTTTGATTTTCCGTGGTTTCCCCAAATCATTTCAGGCCAATGCCTGGATGGTTCTTTTGAAAGGGCACGGCCTGTTTCCTTCCCTATCATTCACAAAAAAATACGAACATGAGCTGAGTCTCTAATGACCACGATGCCTACAGCATGTTAAATCCTAATCTTCCTTCATTCCTTACTTCCTGTAAGGAGAAAATAACCTTCGGCAACTGCAGAATACGGGGACACTTAGCAAGATACTGCCGTAGTAACAAAAAAGCTAATTTGAAGACTCTACGAAGGAAAGAAACTGCTACAACTGCGGAATAAAGTGTCAGTGACGTACTGACGCAATAAAAGAAAAGGTTATGTGAGCAACAGCGGACTACTTGTGAGATCTTGAAACATGTGCCGGAATGCATGTGTCACAACACCGCCCGCCCTTGCCCCTGCCCCAGGCATCGATTCCTATTACCTCTTCCAAAATTCAAATTTATAATAACTTTCTGATAGGTGCTGTACGTCGCAGAAGAAATATTAAATTACTAATCGACTCAGGAGCGCAGACCACACTGATGTGGTAATCTGTAGGCTAAAGGGTTAAGTTAAGACCGCCAATGTTACGAGTGCCAAATGTTACATAATCTCGAAAAAGTTGACGTAGAATTATGTCTATACCAGAACATACACAAACGGTGCAAGTAGTTCACATAATGAAATGTGTTACGATACTGTAATTGGATTCGATTTCTTGTTTGCTGACGGGATCAGAGATTTTTGTTGCAGAAAGAAGGATCAGGATAGGTTGTGACAGTTACAGCCTACAAAATCAGTATGCAATGGAAGCAGGCTTAACTTCGAAGGCAACTAAACACAGCACTTATACTGAAAGCACGTTTATTACGAACTCAACATACACGCAACACTGACTGCCTCTCAGGCAGAGTGCTCTGCTATTTATACACAGACAGAATTTACCAGAAATTAGAAGAACAGTTCACATAAGAAACAAGTAGAATTTACAAGTGAACATAAGAAAGATGTAGAACCTTCTGGAATTGTAAATTACAAAGAAATAAATTTTTGCCGGTGGGCGGGATTGAACCGGCGAACTTCTGCTCCGCAGTCCGTGACGCTATCCCCTGCGCCACGCCGGCAGATGGTGTTCGTGGTCTCTCGCGGCATTGCTCCCTCTCCTGGAGAAACAGCGACCCGCTGTTATGATCCCTGTGGAGCCACTGCAATGTCCTGGATCTTGACCGTGTCATTGGTCCTCTGTATGACAGCTCAACAGAATCTTTCCCTTCTCCGCGATTATCGACGACAGACGTTCCTGTCGTGGCTTCATCAGGAACGTTACCGTCCTTAAAGTTCTTGAACAAGAAGCCATTGTCGCCTACCTGCTCTTCAGGATCGTAGTAAGGCTTCATGCGCAGGACGTGAACAATGTCTCTTCGTTTTTGACGTTTCGACGACGGCTCATAATCCTCAACTTCGTATGTGACGTCTGACAGGCGGCGTATGACACGATACGGACCAAAGTATCGCTTCAATAACTTTTCTGACAGTCCAACCTTCCGTACAGGGGTAAAAATCCATACCAGATCTCCTGGGCTGTACAGAACAGGTCGGTGCTTGTCGTTATACCGCTGACGGTCCTTCTCCTGGGCGTCCAGTGTCCGTATGCGAGCCAGCTGTCTTGCTTCTTCGACCCTGGTGATGAGCTGTTTAACATAGTCATCCTGAGTGTCGTCCGGTTGGAACGGGAACAGTGTATCCATTGTCGTCTCAGCTTCACGGCCATGGAGCAGGAAAAACGGAGTGAAGCCTGTGGTGTCTTGTCTTGCGGTATTGTAAGCAAATGTCACGACTGGCAGAATTGTATCCCAATCCTTCTGCTGAACATCGACGTACATCGACAGCATGTCGGCTAACGTTTTGTTAAAACGTTCCGTAAGACCATTTGTCTGATGATGGTATGCAGTTGTCATTCTGTGGACAATGTTGCACCGTGACATTACCTCTGATACTAGTTTTGACTGGAATACTTTTCCACGATCAGATATCATGACACGTGGTGCTCCATGCTTCAAAATGATGTCTTCTACAAGGAATTTTGCAATCTCTGGAGCTTCTGCAGTCGACACAGGTTTGGTGACAGCGTAGCGTGTGAGGTAGTCAGTGCAGACTATTATCCAACGGTTACCTGTTGTCGACTTCGGGAACCTCCCTAAAAGATCGATCCCAACTCGGTGGAATGGAGCTGCTGCCGGCGGAATCGGTACGAGATGTCCTGGAGGTAATTGCGGCACATGCTTCCGTCGCTGGCACTCTTTACAGTGACTCACATAGTGCTTGACAGATCGGTAGAGACCTATCCAGTAATACCTGCGTCTGATTCTGTCTAGGGTCTTCACGAATCCCAGATGACCGGATATTGGAGCATCATGGAAATATTTGAGAATAGCTGGCTGGAGATGAGCTGGAACAACAAGTAGCCATTTGGGGCCCAGTGGATCGTAGTTGCTCTTGTACAATGTTCCGTTTATAAGTTGGAACTCTCCATTGGTCGGTTCTCCTTTCTCCAAGGCCTCTATCATTTTTAATAGTGTTGGATCTTCCCTCTGTTCAGCTGTAACGTCATCTAATTCAGTGAGAGCTGAAATTTCATTAATGCTGTTGTGTTCCACTAATGGATTCCTCGAAAGGCAGTCGGCATCCTTGTGTTTGCGCCCGTTCTTGAATACCACTGTGACGTCGTACTCTTGGAGTCTTAGTGCCCATCTTGCTAGTCGACCTGATGGATCCTTCAAGCTAGTCAGCCAACACAAAGAATGGTGGTCTGTCACGACGGTGAATGGTTTGCCGAATAAATACGGCCGGAACTTGTTGATAGCCCAGATAACCGCGAGACATTCTTTTTCAGTTGTAGAATAGTTTATCTCGGACTTTGAGAGTACTCTTGACGCATAGGCTATCACTTTTTCGGCACCTTCCTAAACTTGTACAAGCATTGCACCAATCCGATAGCCACAGGCGTCTGTGTGAAGTTCCGTTTCTGCATTCTCGTCGTACAAGTCTAGCACTGGTGCGGAAGTTAGAGCCTCCTTAAGTGCCCGGAAAGCTCTTTCTTTTGTCTCATCCCAGTAAAATTTGGCGTCTCCCTGCAGAAGTTCTTGTAATGGACGTGCCTTGTTACAAAATCCTTTTATGAAACGTCGGTAGTATGAGCACAGCCCGAGAAAACTCACATCACGAATGTGCTGAGGAGTTGGAAATTCTGTGACTGCCCTTACTTTATCTGGATCAGGACGGACACCATCTTCGTTGACTAGGTGCCCCAGGATTTTTATCTCTTTGGCGACGAAGAGGCACTTCTTTGGATTGAGGCGGAGACCTGCAGCCTGAACACACTTCAACACAGTTGACAGGCGACTCAGATGTTCTTCAAATGTTTTCGAGAAAACGACAATGTCATCTAAATAGCAGAGACACGTCGTCCGCTTAAGGTGTCGAAGCAAGTTGCCCATCATGCGTTCGAATGTGGCTGGAGCATTACATAATCCAAATGGCATTACTTTAAATTCATAGAGACCGTCAGGTGTAATAAAAGCCGTCTTCTCCCTGTCAGCTTCGTCAACCTCGATTTGCCAGTAACCTGTCTGCATGTCCATAGTTGAGAAGTATGTAGCTCCTTTCAAGCAGTCTAAGGTGTCATTAATACGCGGCAATGGGTAGACATCTTTCTTTGTGATACTGTTCAGCCGCCGATAGTCGACACAGAATCGCCACGTGCCATCCTTCTTCTTTACGAGGACCACCGGAGACGACCAAGGACTCTCCGAAGGTTGAATAATGTTATCTCGCAACATCTTCTCCACTTCCTCCCGAATTGTCCGTCTTTCAGCTGGCGACACTCTATACGAACACTGGCTAATTGGCGGATGATCCCCAGTATTGATACGGTGCTTTATCGTGGGCCGTTTCGTCTGACTTTTCCCCTGCTGAGGTGTGAATGCACCCGAAAATTGGCGTAGTATACCTAACACCAGCTGGCGTTGTTCCTTGGTCAGTCCAGGCCCTATTGGCAGTTCCACGTTTGTTTCCAATGTTCAAATGTTTGTAAAGTCTATGGGACTTAACTACGAGGTCATCAGTCCCTAAACTTACAAACTACTTATGAACTACTTACGAACTAGGACAGCACAAATATCCATGCCCGAGGGGGGATTCGAACCCCCGACCGTAGTGGCCGTGCAGACCGTGACTAGAGCGCCTCAGTCTCCTCGGCCACCGCGGCCACCGCGGCCGGCCCACGTTTGTTTCCTCCAGCGTGTTGTCTGTACTAATAGCAGGGCATGGGTCTTCATTGATGACGTTGAGCTCACCGTCCTGGATTGGTTCAGATGTCCCGATACACATTCCCTTGGGGATAAGTTGTGACTGCTCGTGACAATTTGTGATCCAAATCTCTCCTTGACCACCGATAATGCTTATGATAGCTGCTGGTATGTAAATTTCTTTTGTGAGCCTCATAAACCTTTTACTATCAACTAGAACTTCACAGTTTAACCAGTCATCTGTGTTTGTGACTGCAACTCTTCTCATTGTCAACGGCGGTATCGTCACATTGTCAACGACGAGTAACTTCCCAGAAAATTCTGTATTACGTGTATCAGGCGGAACAACTTCTTCAATTTGCAGCTCAGATCTTCCACAGTCAATGATAGCTTGGGATGCCTGAAGGAAGTCACATCCGAGGATGACATTGTGACTACATTCTGTTAAAACGACAAATTCAAACGGCTGCGTCCTGTTGTTGATGGTTATTCTTGCGACACAAGTTCCTGCTGGATGGATGTACTTTCCATTCGCGACGTTCAGCACAGTTGCCCCCGTATCACAGGACATTGTCTTCTTTAGTGTGCGGCGGTAATTATCCGATAATACAGAAAAAGAGGCTCCTGAATCAACAAGTGCCCGGACAGGTTGGCCGTCGATTATGACGTCGATGTGATTTCCCGACATCTTGGCGACTGTCGTCCATGGAGGATTTTCATCTGCGGCGGCCTCACCTCCGTAGATGGTAGCCTCGCTTAGTTTTCCTGGGCGGGGCGGCTAGGGGAGCGGCTGGTACCTCTGTACGGCGACGGTGAACGGCTGCGGCGCGTCGGGGAGCGACCTCGTCTAGGGTACGGCGAAGGGCTTCTTCTGCGGGGCGTCATAATTACCGGGGGCAGTTGGCTGTGGTCGCGTCGGTCGGTTCATGGGCTGCCGTTTGGCGGCTGCAGCGTAAGTCATAGCAGGGCGACGCCATTCTTAACGTCGGGTGCGATTGACGGGACAGACAGGAGCTAATGTTTGAAATACCTCGTCCTCAGCGGCGTCGGCTACTCGTGTCTTACAGGTCTCACATCCATGGCCATAATCTGATGCTCGCTCGGTCTAATAGTCCCGGCTGCCAGGCACTGTTGTAATTCTTCTCTCACGATTTGTCGTATGAGAGAATCCAAGTCCTGCTGGTCTTCCACAACGGCCATAGGGACTACATTTGGGAGTCTGTCATACTTCTTGCGTCCAACCCTCCTTTGTTGCATCTCTTCAATACGCTGGCACCACTTGATGAACTCTTCTGTCGTAGCAAAGTATTTTATCAGAAGAGCTTGGTACATATCTTCTGCAATTCCCTTCATCAGGTGCGTGATTTTGTCCGCTTCAGTCATGTTCGGATTGACTATGTTGCACAGAGCCAAATTATTCTGTATGTACGATTGTGACGGCTCACCATGTCGTTGGGCCCGGTTCTTCAGTTGTTCTTCCGCCGAGCGGATTTGTCACTGGCGGTCTCCAAACGTCTTCTTAAGTTCCTACTGGAACGTCTCACAGTCATTCAACTTGTCTTCGTTGTTTTCGAACCATTGCTGGGCTGTTCCATCCAGGTAGAAATAAACGTTGGCCAAGCACATCGTATGATCCCACCTGTTGAACTTGACGGCTCGGTCGAACCCTTTTAGCCATTTGTTGGGGTCCTGTCCAGCATCTCCAGAGAACACCGACGGGTGTCTGATGTGCAGCTGGCTTATTGCTGGTTTCGTCTCCATCGTTCTTCTGATAAATACGGACTTTTGGAAGGATGTACTCGGTGTATCCCTTGTATTCCGGTTCCAGTCCGTGTAAGCGACGGCTTTTTACGTTGCCTAATCGGAGCCACGGTGATGCAGCTGTTGCACAGTGTACCCGGCGCCTCCACCAAACAATGTCACGTTGCAATGGAAGCAGGCTTAACTTCGAAGGCAACTAAACACAGCACTTATACCGAAAGCACGTTTATTACGAACTCAACATACACGCAGCACTGACTGCCTCTCAGGCAGAGTGCTCTGCTATTTATACACAGACAGAATTTACCAGAAATTAGAAGAACAGTTAACATAAGAAACAAGTAGAATATCCAAGTGAACATAAGAAAGATGTAGAACGTTCTGGAATTGTAAATTACAAAGAAATAAATTTTTGCCGGTGGGCGGGATTGAACCGGCGACCTTCTGCTCCGCAGTCCGTGACGCTATCCCCTGCGCCACGCCGGTATATGGTGTTCGTGGTCTCTCGCGGCAATATCGCATTGAAGGGCGACGCAACACTGATGTGGGCCTGTACTGATGCATCAGTTCAAAACCACTGAGTTGAAGTACAAATTACGCAGCCTCACAAAATTCCTCAGGGAGCAAGAAAAAAATCTCTCGCAAAATGTCAGTCTGGCTTAGAGAAGGAACTCTTGTTGACTGAGTGGTCTGAGAAATGTGAATTTTTGGACACAGTCTGCTCTTAAGACACCAGAATTGTGAGATGGAATGTAAAAAAGTCCCGATAACAATAACGAACATATGCGTAGGAGGGAGCAATATACTGCTAGACTCCTCGGTGAAGGTATGTTCTCGAAGATTTCTGAAGTGTAGAACTTAAATACAAGCGATGTATGCCAGATTCCGAACTATGTAGAAACATCAAACGTCTCTGACGTATTAACAGATTCTGGTAGTAATACTGAAGGACTGCGACGAGTCGAAGCTAATATTTAGGTAAAGAACGAAGTATGAAATAAGGTAGAACATTTGACAGTTGGTGACCTGAATGGTGTCGCGCCTGTATTGTTCGTGTATTCAGGTCTTTTCCGAGAACTTTCAAATTTACCCGTCACTCATTTGGTTCAGCACTATCTACTCAGAATGCTTAAGAAATTTAGTCAAATCAAGTTGGTGGAAGAAATGCTTGAAAAACTACTAGAAGGCGGAGTCATAAAACGAAGAGATCCTGCAGATCCATCATCGGTCCTCACCTTTAGAAATATGTTTCTGGAGAAGCACAGTTTCTTTTTTGCTTCAATTACCGAGCTCTAAATGTTGATACCACTCTAGATATTTACCCCTTACCGAACTTGGTAGAAACTTTGGATTACTTGGACTGATGTGGAATATTTTCGATCTGTGATCTAACAGGTGGACATCACCAACTGTCAGTATATCTGGACGATCAAGCAAAAACTTCATGTCCAACAAATAGATTCGTATTGAACACCACAGTGCTTTACTAGGCATGGTCCTGTTTGGAGGTGGGGATGCCGTTATCGATCTCCGACGTTCGAACAGACTTACCCTGCCAGTTACAGGGCGACCTTCAGTTTAATTAGATTCGTATTCCGTTTTGACTACTTATTGCAACAAGGCATATAACAATTACAACAGTTTCATATTACGTACAATTTTAACTACAATTAAATGCCACACACACACACACACACACACACACACACACACACACACACACATATATATATATATATATATATATATATATATATATATATATATATATATATTACACGTGTGTGTGTGTGTGTGTGTCGCATTTAATGGTAGTTAAAATCCTTTCCTGAGTAAGACTTTTGACATTGGTGAATACTACTTTTTCCCCAAATAAAAAATTACTCGAATTGAATGGTAAACTCGATTAACCTTCTTGTAATTTAATGTCTTGGTGTTAATGAGATCTTCTGTACCTGGATTGAAACTTTCTGGTCTTAGTCATAAATCGTTTACCTTACAAAGTTTACTTGTATGTGAAAAAATAAGTACAAACTAGAAAATAAACGCTCACGCAACTAACACTCAACCCTTCAGTCTGTCAGATCGGTATCAAACGTTGTATATCGATAGAGTATCAACCAAAACTCTGATATAATTCGTGCTATGTGCTGTCGTCCAGGAGAACGTGGGTAAACGGAAAGTAATAAGTAACATTGTCCTACGGATCACAGGAAAGGCATATATGTGAGAATGCGTTATGGTGAGCTCCGGTGGGGAAGTCGATAAAGCATACTTCTGTCGTTCCAACGGTCCTGGGTTCAAGTCCTGTTGAGGGAAATTTTCTTCTGTATTATGTTGTAAATTATTCTACATCTACATAATTTACCATACGACAAAATTACGACAAATATAATTCGACCAAACACAACCACCATGTGTCAACCGCTTGATCTTCATTTTGTCAGAATGTACAAGCATATGGTTCACAAAATCTCCAATGCTGCTCGGGATTCTTCGTAGTTTCATAGATTAAACAAATGCAATCGGAAAATAAGAATAAAAAAAGAACTGCATCACACATGCAGGAGTAGTAATATCAACAACGGAATAATCTTCTTAAGCTGTAGTCGCTCAAATACAATCAATTGTGTTCTCCACGTTTCTATACTTCTCATCATCACGGCTGGGTAATGGCTAAATCGTTTATGAACACAGACCCTTTGATACGTGGACACAGTTGTTTTTCCAACACAAGCTTCTATTCTGCAATCCACAGGTTGGATGCTCAAATATGGGATTGTCATATTACAGATACAGGGGGAAGCTGATTGTTTCCACGTAAAAGGCGGGTTTTGCCAGGCTGTTGCGTTCCCCAGCCAGCTGGCTAACAGTTTGAACCTAGTGAATGGACAGTTAGTCAGAGTTTCCCTAATGTGCTCGGAAACCGGAAACGCTTCGCTGAGCGAGGGCGGCTATTCCAGATTACAACTGAAATACAATATAGCCACAAACATTACTATAAAAATCCATATAAAATTAGGGAATGATCATACGGCAAATATAATTATATGAATGGATTCAGGAGATTTGGGAGAATCAAATGCCATAAGTACAATTTCAATATCCCTTACAGATAAAAAGCCGATAAATCTCAATACTATAATAATAATAATAATAATATTTATATTTACAATTATTGATACGTAGTATTTATCAGTAACACTTTAAGAAGCAAATGGACAGCATTGCACCATTCTATCTTGAAAGACGTGCCACATTATTTCCGTAGTCTTTCAATAAACTTTATTTTACTCTCTTGTTCTGCTTTTCGTTGAGGTAGTAATATTCTTGGGTCTGAACATAAATTCCACCACAGAAACACAGAACATGAACCCAGCGAAGCGCATTACATTTATATACGTATTTTATTTATATTTAATATTCTTAGTAAAGTTCATTTTTTATGTTGAAGACTGTTACTTAAATATTTAATGGCCGACTAAAAATAGTAGATATGCAGCATATGACTTATATATAAACAATTACATGTATTTGTGGACAAGAACTGAATATATTAGCATAAAAAGCCATGATAAATTGAATATTAATTCTGTAACTATATTTCGACGGCGCGGCGGCAGTATATTTGAACTGTGAGACGCCACGCTTAACGGCTATCTGAGCAAAGAGCTTCAGTCTCAACCGTTTTTTAGTATTGTTATATATATATATATATATATATATATATATATATATATATATATTTGTTAAATGTAAACAATATTTGTAGGGAGGTGGTCAAAGCATTTAATTCTGTGATATTCAAATTTATAATATTTTGGAAGGGAAATTGTACTATAAAGATGAGGCGTTAGGATGCGCGGAAGGATACAATTTTGGGAGCAGGGAGAGCACGCTTTTCGAACGCTTGGGAAGGGACTCGTAACTTGGACTCGGTGGTGAAAGGTTGTGACGCTGGACGGTCTGAAGCCGCGTTACGAACTTGTGATGTGAAGAGATAGGCAAGTGTGGACTTAGAAGCTTTTGACACCGTACCTCACAAACGGCTTTTAATCAAATTGCGTGGTTATGGTATATCGCCCCAAATTTGCGATTGGATAGGGGATTTCTTGTCAGAGAGGACACAGTTCGTAGTAATCGATGGTAAGGCATCGACTAAAACAGAGGTGATATCGGGCGTTCCACAGGGTAGTGTTATTGGTCCTCTGCTGTTCCTTATTTATATAAACGATTTAGGGGAAAATCTAAGTAGCTCTCTTAGGTTGTTTGCAGATGACGCCGTCATTTACCGCCTAGTAAAATCATCTGAAGATCAAAACCAACTGCAAAACGATCTGAATAAGATATCAATATGGTGTAAAAATTGGCAATTGACTCTAAATAATGAGAAGTGTGAAGTCATCCACATGAGTACGAAAAGAAATCCGTTAAACTTTGTTTACAAGATAAATCAATCAAAAGTGAAGGCCGTAAACTTCACAAAATACCTAGGAATTACTATTACTTCAGACTTAAATTGGAAAGAAGACGTAGATAATATCGTGGGAAAGGCGAACCAGAGACTGCGCTTTATTGGCAGAACCCTTAAAACATGCAACAGAACTACAAAAGAAACTGCATACACTACGCTTGTCCGTCCAATTTCGGAGTATTGCAGCCGAGTGTGGGATCCTTATCAGGTGGGTTTGACGGAGGACATCGAAAGAATCCAAAGAAGGGCAGCTCGTTTCGTATTGTCACGATACAGGGGAGACAGAATTACGGAAATGATACAGGATCTGGGATGGGAATCATTACAACAACGGCGCTTATCGCTGCGGCGTGGGGTACTTGCGAAACTCCAATCGCCAACATTCTCTTCCGAATGCGAAAATATATTGTTGACTCACACTTACATAGGTAGAAATGATCATCAGAATACAAATACGAGAAATCAGAGCTCTAACAGAGAGATTTAGGTGTTCATTGTTCCCACGCGCTATTCGAGAATGGAATGGGAGGTAAATAGTATAATTGTGGTTCGATGAACGTTCTGCCAGGCACTTAAATGTGATTTGCAGAGTATCCCATGTAGATCTAGAGAAAATTTATGGGACTGTGACTGCAGAACTTAGTCTCTGGTGAAAAGTAATAAACTATGCACGGTAGTAGGGCTATGGAACTGTTGTAAATCAGGAATCGTATACTAGTGTGATTACAAAACGTGTTTTATAACAAATACTTTAACCGTGGATTAATTTGGAACTGAAATGTTCGTTGGAATACACTAATTTACGAGTGATAATTTGGAACTTTTACTCTCGAATTCGTGTGATACTTATTGTGCCTCTCATGAACAATAGTTGGGGAAATATTCAGTTATTTACCGATGTATAAAGTAGGACCACCTCCGCATTTTCATGTCCAGAAAGAGAAATAAACTCTATTTATAAAGAATTAATTCGTTTGTGAACCACTTATTTATCTTAGAATCCATTTTGTTGGTTATTCAGAGGTTTAATTTATGTTTGTTTAAATATATTTTCACGTCATCATATGCAGATTAATAGACTGGCTTAAGTACAGATTAATTATTGATCTTGTTTAAACAGATTGGGTAGCTGTTAAGGGCATAGAAGCTGTCATACGTAACTCACCCTATGAACAGAGACAACGAGACATAGACTTTTACTACCCAGAGTTATGTATTGCCCATTATTGGCGAGTACCGAACGGAAGGTCGGAGGATTAATCAACTGTGCTTGGTGCACGAAAGTAATTTCTTCACACAGTTCTTTGTACATGACCACTACGACACTGTGCGTCTGTGGTGGTGTTTGCGTCAATGTCCGGACTTTATTTATATTATTATTTTCATTATTACTCGTATTAGTACTTTAATTATGCTTATTATTTTTATTATTACTATAAATACTGCTGCACGTGTTATGCAATTGCTCCTTAATTCTTAAGTTGTGATTGTGTTTGTTTATTCTGTGAGAGTACGAATAAACACTATAGGTTTGCTATTTTCATTTAAACGAAGCAAAAGCATACTGCCGGTAACACACTACTATAAAATCCGAACAGTCCTTTTACTTTTCAGGAGCACATTTCCCTATATAATAATTGCCAACGTACCGGAAAGAAAGTACTATGAGCAGCGCTTGAAACCAGGACCCTTAGTACAACAAACTAACGCTTTACAAACTTGCCCGCTGGAGCTCGACACGATATGCTGTCACGGTTATGCTTTTGCGTCACTCCGTTCCCTGGACGGCAACACATAGCACGAATTATATCGGAGTTTTGGTTGACACTCTATCGATATACAGCGACTGTCTGACATCTGGGTTTTTGGGTGTAAGTAGTTGGGCGTACAATAAATTACCTTCAAAGCTCTATCTGTAAACACTCAGTACTCTGCCTCCCCACTTGACATGGGATGATGGAGTTTTAATCACCACTCCTATAGTAAAATACATACAAAATGGAAAGACAGTATCAAATGAAACAAAACGCCACTATAAATGCGGATAAAACCCTGTTTATTATAATAAATCATATCTACTGATATATGCAAATCATTCCCTGTGCAGTTCTCCAAAGGATAGTGATTACATTATGGACATCCAAGGAAATGTAAATACTAATAATTAGTTAAATTTCATTAAAGCAGCAAATAGGATTATGTCTTTTGGAATCTTCCAGTAATGTTGCTTTTGATTGTCAACTTGTGTTCTTTGTACTTTTATTAATCTTTATTGTGTTCACAGTGCATGTCATTTACCAAATTGATGTTCTGAATATCCGGTCGTTAGTAGCAATAGTTACTGTGTCTGGGAATGGAACAAATGTCTTAATGCCTTGTGATGATGATTCATGACGCGCAGAAGGCCGTCTCGAGCAACCTTTGGTAGCTGGATCGTAGAGGGTGATGTCACCACAGGACGTGCTTCTACATTATGTGGATGTAAGGGTCAGTCTTGTCTTGCATACTGTGGGCGACGTGTTGCTTATAGCTGGAATTAGTCATGATAGACCGGTAGTCAACGTCAGACACAGTGATGACGTGTTTAGATAGCGTTCGCATTATTATGAATGGTCTTTACCAAATAAAATAGGACAACTCCATTTTCGGCGCACGCATATTTCTTCACTTCTCAAATCCATCTGCCTTCACACCCTGATAAATAATGACGGGTCAACAACAATGACTCACCCTCGTAATACATTTTTTTGGATTTACAATATCCTTCTCTAATTACTTCAGCATTGCCTAATTCGACTACTTTTGATTGTCCTTGTAAAATGACTCACAACAATGTAATTTATTGTACGACCCTGTTGCATTATCAACTGGACAACGGGCTTAATGCGGAGGCGTTAACACAACGATACAGGAGAGAATTCACTTTTACGTTCGTCACAGATTTCCTTATCGAAGCGCTCTTTCTATTAGTAAATTTGCAAGGAAAATTGGAGTATGGGGGACCAGTTATGGACTTTGGAGCAAAACTGACTCACTTCACAAATTATTATTATTATTATTATTATTATTATTATTTTTCCCTTATTACGAAAACCCTTCTCTATCAAGGCAGTCCCACCTACACAGGTATTCACTCTGCTCGGGGAGTTGAGCGTGGTACAATTAGGTGGACTTAAGTTTAAAAAATGTTTGTATAGTCTATGGGACTTAACTACGGGGTCATCAGTCCCTAAACTTACAAACTACTTATGAACTACTTACGAACTAGGACGGCACAAATATCCATGCCCGAGGGGGGATTCGAACCCCCGAACCGTAGTGGCCGTGCAGACCGTGACTGGAGCGCCTCAGTCTCCTCGGCCACCGCGGCCGGCAGGTGGATTTAAGTGTGTGGATTATGCTGTAGTGTCTGTTCTTTCTAAAATGTCCAACAGAACAGACACCACACTTTGTTTGCACTTAAGCATCTGCACGTTTAATGGAGGAAAGGGAAGGGAAGAAATGAATTTAGCTGCACTAGGGCATTGGAATAATTCAATGGCGACAAGTGAATAGATCAGCTGGACCGGAACTGGAACATAAGTTCACCGCTTCAGGCCAGGGCCAGCGGTTGTATTAACAATTTTTCTTCTTTTTTTTACCATCTGATAGATCGGTAACATGCGGATGTGCAGTCGTGTTTGTTCTGTGTTTATCGTGCAGTTGTTGGCTCAGTTTTGCATTGCAGAGGGCAGGACAGAACGCGCTGACCCACTGCGCTGGCAGCCTGTCGGCTATCCGCGCTCGCCTTCCGTCCGCCCACAATTCTCACAAGTCGCACATTAAGGCTGTAGCGCCCCTATCGTTCACGTTTGTTCGTAAACCTACTGGACAAAACCGGGTATGGTTCTCAGTCCCTAGACTTAGAAACTACTTAAACTAACCTAAGGACAAGGCTCACACACCCATGCCCCAGGGAGGATTCGAACCTCCCACAGCGAGCAACCAGGCACCGCAGCAAGGCGCCTTAGGGTGAAAACATGGCGGAGTGGCGAGTCAAGACTTCCCACGTTACATTTATATAAAAGGGGTATTATTACTTAATAGTAAATGCATTATTTGTTAATATTTCTCATATAATTTTGTAATAAATAGAATGAAGTTATTGTCATAATAATTTTACTTTGGTCGACCATTTGTTTACTACCTTTATTACTAAAACTAATATTACATAAACGTTTTGGTCTACCTTGAGCAAAACACTGTATTTCTTCTTTTATTACCGATACATGTTTCATTGCAGCTGCAGCATCTTCAGTGGACTATTATTTATTTCTTGTTATTACATGTTCAAATGTTTGTAATTCTATCGGACCAAACTGCGTGGTCATCAGTCCGTATCTTACAAACTACTTAAACCTAGGTAAACTAACCTAAGGACAACACACACACCCATGCCCCAGGGAGGACTCGAACCTCCTTCGGCGAGCAACCGCGCGCTCCGGATCGAGGTGCCTTACACCGCTCGGCTACTCCACAGCGGCCATGTTCAAATATTCCTTAATTTGTAATTGTTCATATTTTTATTTATTGTTGGGTTCCGAGGAAAACTTGGAGAAACAGGAATTCCTGAATATAAAATACGAATAAATAAATAAAGACCTGCTGACGATGCTGCAACAGCAATGAAGAAATAAAGTGTTTTGCTCAAGGCAGACCGATCCAATTTGCAACTTTTGTTGAATCAAACACAGACCACATGAGCCTGAACCTCAATATGACGTTGCCTAGTTGTTTTCACTTTCCTTATTCTGATAATATGTTGAAGAAAACTATCTTCAAGTAATGACTAGCTTCTCTTCAGATTAAGTTGGCTGCTTTACATAGTTAACGAAATTCGATTGCATGTGTGGTGCAATCAGTTTCAGATGTGTTGAAATGTGCTGTAATTAATCCTTATATACTGAACCAATGGTCAGTAAATTTCTTTAGCAGGCGGAATAAACTGCGATATTAGCCGAATTGTTTACATTCATGGTTGACAGGGTGGACAGCATAGTTCTTCATCCCTAAAACCGATACCACTTTAAGTGCATTACACTCGTACAACACATCGTCTTCGCTGTCCATTTCCCTGACTCACGCAGCCAGCCTTGGCTTAAAAACGCACCGCTTGACTCTTGACTCGCCGCTCCACTATGTTTTCACCCTACTGCGCTTGGCCACTCCACCGCGGCTGTACAAGTGTCTGTAGCTCTTCAGTATATGTACTATGTATTTCTGCGAAGACGTATGGCGCAGTACTTCACCGCGGATGTGGTAATAACGTTCGACCACATGCGGGAATGCCAAATGGCGAGCATAAGAGGGCATGGACGATGGGGACGCTACAACCGTAGTGCGTGACTCGACGCGGAAGAGAAGCGAGTGCGAGTAGTCAATATGTTAAGGCAAACGCCCTCTCGAAACCGGAAACTCGGGTTCGAATACCGCTCGCCTTAAATTTTCATTTGTCGCCAATGAATTATTTAAATCTCCTAGTGCAACTAAAGTTATCATTTACTTTTTCTTTCATTTTCCTTTCCTCTCATTAAATGTGAAAATAGGTCCACTTTCGATATGGTGTGTGGCCAAAAAAAAAAAAAAAAAAAAAAAAAAAAAGAACAAAAGCATACGTTTGCAGAGTCCAATGACAACTGACTGGCGTGATATAGCAGCTGACGCTCAACGTGAGCTACTGTATGTACTAGGGATGGGTCGAAAATCGCGTATCTTTTAAGAGTCACAGTGATTTAGAAGTAGCATTTTTCACAGTCCCATTTTATGGAATCTGACTGCGATGTCAGTCGGAAGCGCAGTAGCAGCTAAAAGTAGCTAGTCGCAACTAAGAGTAGCAAGAATCAGTTTGCACTATGCCATCTGTTGGTCGAAGTTTGTACTAATATCTTTGCATTGGGCAGGCTATAGAGTCTACCTGCGATTTCAGTGACAAATCGCGTTTAAGAGTCGCAAGTAGCAACTAAGAGGCGCAGTTTAGACTTTGCCGGCTTCCATCTGTTGGCCGAAATTGGTACTTCTAGCTTCCTGCCGTCTGCCTCGCGTATGTGTCGAACGTCGTCGGCTCAAACCAGTGAGCTCGAACGTCCTCATTGATCCAAACTGCGATTTCGGTGAAAAGTCGCGATTAAGCGTCGCAAGTAGCAACTGAGAATAGCATTTAATATTCCGCCTTGTGCTACTTGTTGGCCAACTGTCGTACTTTCACTCGTGTGTTGTTTAGGGATGTTGCCGAATTAATAAGCAAGAAGATAATTTTCTTTGTGAAAATGTTTACACTTAGTGGCACTATTTTACCTGGCGGCAGCATTTACATGTTGTGAAGCAAAGCCTGGCATGCATGTTTTTAGGTTATAGTTGGTAAAGACAATAAATGTAAATGCCAAATAAATATTGTATTACGGACTTGATCCCTGTTTAAAATAATTTTTCGTCATAGAACCTACAACTATAATGCGAATTCAGAATACGTATCTTACGTTGCAAATCTGGTTTCGACGAATATGTTTGCATGGATTATACATCATACATAAAACAAAAATTCCAAGGGGGTGGTATCAAGTGGTCAACTAAGTAATTTTACGAAATGTTTAATAGTAGGCCAACTCCATTTTCACTGTGGACTGTGTTAAGTACTGCGATATAGGAGTAAACTTGTATCTTCGAGGATTATATAAAAATATTACACTTAAAAATAAACAAGTTTTTCGCGTAATGGAAAGTTTTATTTTATCAGATTTATTTTAGGTTTATGAATGTTTCCCGTCTTTTTCCTTTTTGTACATTCCGTCCTATGATGACATGAGTGAAAGCATATTGATGGTATCGGATCCTTCAGCATTATTAAAACTTTTGTTTACTGCAGTGGTGGCATAGTGTGCTTATGTTGGCAACGACCGATGAATGATCCTAGAAATCTAAATCACATAGAATGATGGAAATAATATTTTGTTTATCATAAAATAAATAATTAATGTTATTCTTAATCTGTGGTTGTAAGGTTTCTTGTGTGTCTTATAAAACAAAGATTTAGTTGCCAACATTAGCCCACTAGGTCGGCACGTCAATTCGTAAAATATAACGCAAGCTCTTATCTATAGTTATTTGGCAGAATATCTAGTGATACCGAAAGGTTTTACAGGAAAAACAGAATTTTCAGAAGTTACTCACAGTGTATTTCACATTTACTTATCCCTTTCAAATGGTAAGTGACTTATATCACACTATGTTAAAAAAAAAATTCTGTTCATACATTCTACAGGCAAGAACATAGCACTTTCGTTGCACTGACACAGTTGCTGTATTCCTAATCTGCCGAATGTTTCTGTTAAGGTAGACGATTGGCCTACTTGCCAATTTCTGTTACACATTACTTGCGAATAACCTCACTTTTAACTATACATTACACACCAAACACTGAAATAGCTTGTAGAAGGCTAATCGACATTTGTCGATGTGTAAATGATCCGAACATTATACGCAAATGGAGCATCAATATTCTTTTTTTTTTTTGTATATATTTACATGTAGGACGAGGAATCTGTTATGGATGATATATATTGGATTTGCCACACACATCGCCTAAGTCACGGAAGTAGCAGAAATCGCAGAAGTAGCATTCAGAGTCACCGAAATCGCAGTTTGAGTGCGGAAGGATACATGTCGAGGATTTGTACACTACGATTGTAAACAGTGACAAATCGCAACTAAGAATCACAGATATCTAAATGTAGCAGTAACAGAAATCACTTATATCGGAAAATCGCATTTAGCCCATCCCTAGTATGTACTGTGGGTAAACTTGTTGGTATCACCTGGCGAGGATAGTAGGGCGCAGCGCGGCGGCCTGCGACGGTGAAGACTGCAAGTTAAATGGGCCGGTAGGTTTCTTGTGTGCTTGACTCATCTTCGCCGTGGCGTGACGCTGGCAGCGAGCAGCGCGCTAGCAGCGTACACGCGCCCTCACTTCTCCCGCTTCCCGCTCCCACGTCGGAACTGCCAGCATTCAGTATGCGTGTGCGTGCAATTCAAAATAACACAAACGACTGAACGCCAACGTCACCTCAACTCATATCGCGGAACGTATTGCGAACGCGCCGCGAAGTGAAATTGTGTGTTTGTGTGTGTGTTATGGTCTTCAGTCCGGAGACTGGTTTGATGCAGCTCTCCACCCTACTCTATCCTGAGCAAGCCTTTTCATCTCTTCATAAGAACGGCAACCCACATCCACTTGAATCTGCTAACTATACGCGTCTCTTGGTCTCTGCGATTTTTACCCCACACACTTACCTTCAATGCTAAATTCACGATTCCTCGATGTCTAAGAATGTGTCCTACCAAGCGATCCCTTCTTTTAGTCAGGGTATGCCAAAAATTCCTTTTCTCACCAATTCCGTTCAGTACCTCTTCATTAGTTATGCGATCTACCCACCTAATCTTCAGCATTCTTCTGTAGCACCACATTTCAAAAGCCTCTATTCTCTTCCTGTCCGCACTGTTATTGTCCATGTTTCACTCCCGTAGAAGGCAACAATCCACACAAATGCCTTAAGAAAAGACTTCCTTACACTTAAATTAATATTCGATGTTAGCAAATTTCTCTTTTACAAAAATGCTTTTCTTCCCATTGCCATTCTGCATTTTATATCCTCTGTACTGCGACCATCGCAAGTTATTTTACTACCCAAGTAACAAAACTGATCTACCACCTTCATTGTTTCGTTACCTAATCTAATTCCTTCAGCATCGCCATTTTCTCTAAGACCGCATTCCATTATTTTTGTTTTGCTCTTGTTAATGTTCATTTTATACGCTCTCTTCAACACACTGTCCATTCCATTCAACTGCTCTTCCAGGTCCTTTGCTGTCTCTGACAGAATTACAATGTCATCAGCAAAACGCAATGTTTTTATTTCTTCCCCCTGAACTTTAATCCCTATTACAAATTGTTCCTTGCTTTCCTTCACCGCATGCTCAATGTACAAATTGAATAACATCGGAGAAAGGCTACAACCCTGTCTTACTCCCTTCCCAACTGATGCTTCCCTTTCATGCCCTTCGAGTCTAATAACTGCGGTCTGGCTTTTGTACAAGTTGCAAATAACTCTCCTTTCCCTATATTTTACCCCTGCTGACTTCAGAATTTGAAAGTGTATTCCAGTCAACATTGTCAAACGCTCTCTCCAAATCTACAAAAGCTAAAAATGTAGGTTTGCCTTTCCTTAATCTATCTTCTAAGATAAGACGTAAAGTGAGTATTGCCTCCCGGGTTCCTACGTTCCTCCTAAATCCAAACTTATCTTCCCCAAGGTCAGCTTCTACCAGCTTATCCATTCTCCTGTAGATAATTCGTGTTAAAATTTTACAACCATGACTTATCAAACTGATGGTTCTGTAATTTTCACACCTGTCTGCGCCTGATTTCTTTGGAATGGGGATTATTACATTTTTCTGAGGGTATTTCGCCTGTCTCATACATCCTACACACCAGTTCAAACAGTTTTGTCATGGCTGGCTCTCCTAGAGACTTCAGTAGCTCTGAGGGTATGTCATCTACTCCTGGGGCCTTGTTCTTTCAGGGCTCTGTCAAATTCATCTCTCAGTATAGTATCTCCTATTTCATCTTGATCTACTTCCTCTTCCCTTCCTACAACATCGTCTCTAAGTTCGTTTCCTTTGTAGAGCTGCTCTATGTACTCTTTCCACCTTTCAGCTTTCCCTTCTTTGCTGAGAACTGGTTTCCCATCTGAGTTCTTGATATTCGTAGAGTTGCTTTTCTTGTCCCCAAATGTCTCTTATTTTCCTGTAGGCGGTATCTACTTTTCCCCTTCTTATACATTCTTCTACAGATTTGCATTTGGCCTCTAGCCACTCCTGCTTAGCCATTTTGCACTTCCTGTCAATCGCATTTCTTAGTCGTCTGTACTCCATTTTGCCTGTTTAATTTACTGCATTTCTATATTTTCTCCTTTCATCAATTAAATTTAGTATTTCCTGTGATATCCAAGGATTTTTTGTAGGTCTTGCCTTTCTACCTATTTTGTCCTCTGCTGCCTTCACTATTTCATCTCTCAGTGCTACCCATTCCTCTTCTACTGTTTTATTTCCCCCTGTTTAAGGCGGCAAATTTGAAAGAATTTGCGCGATTTTATGCTTGCGGATCCGCTTGCGAATGCGCAGGCTGTTGTGGGGTCCCGCAGCTTCTAAAATTATCCTGGATCCCGCAGAATTGCGGGATTCCAGTTTGCTGGATTGTAATTCCTAGCTGCAATCCATGTAGTATCCTGAAAAGTGTGATAGCACACATGTCATTCTCACTGTTCATTCTGAGCAACACAATTGAGCATCACTTAATGAAAGGTGAAGTAATTTCTGAATTTAACCACAAAAGTGCTGAAGGCACATGTTCCGCATCAGCCAGGTCAAAATATCGACATTATACTGATAAACTTAACAATGCGGCCCTCTCAATGCAACTCTTGATTAATTCTGGTAAAGCGTGATAGTTTACTATATCTCCCTCCCTCTCGGCAGGAAGGGTGCTGAAAAACCACGATCTTCATTACATAGACCGAGACTTTGACCAGCTCAGTGTATTTGAACACAAACCCAATTTACGAGCTATTGAGACCGTGACGACGACTGAAACAGTGACATGATAGATTGCGTTGAAAAAAAGTATTTATCCAACTGGGCCTAGGCTAGAATTGAGTACCAAATACTAGTGCTGAGCAAATGATGCTCGCGTTCGAACATGCTCGGGATTTCTCGATACAGCAGAGAACTCGATACAGTATCGAACTGTTCGAACACTCAGATAATAAATGACTCGTTCTGCTTATCTACAAACGATACATGGGGAATTTCGAAGTTACCGGGCTACCGCTTTGCTCAGAACTAATTTCATAGGAAGTACAAGTACATGTAAAAGAAAAGAAGGGCATAACTGTGAAAAACTTTCCTTTTTTTTTTTTTTTCTTTTTTTCTTTTTTTTTTGAACCGTCCATAGTGCGTGACTTGTCTGGTAGCACTGTAAGATATGATCCATTGACAAAATATCTACTACTATAACAGAACTACTGCATCACATTACTGAAGGCAACACTCAAATGAAAACAATGTGAATGCTTTATAAGTAGAAATTACATATAATGTTAATATAAGAGACAGGTTGCAAGTGATCATTCCATTCCCTGTTCATACGGTACAGTAACAGATAAAAATGTTACTACCTTTTAATCGCTTTGAAAACATTAAGAGATGAAACAGGGAAAACGTTAGAAATTTAATACACAATAACGGAAATAAGTCATATAAAAATAAACTGTAATGGCTACCTCGGATTAAACGGTGCACGAGCTCTTGTGTACCTACTATCAACAGGCGTCGCTAGATCGCAGCACTAGAATTTTAAATCACGATTTCTCTCGTTTAATTATATCCTATATTGGTTACTGTTTTTACTTATGACCTGCACCCTAGAAGTTACTATAGTCGGAATTTCAAACTTATTAATCCCCATAGTACATTAACGATACCGTATCTTCGTTATAAATCGTATACTGCACAGCACAGAAAAGGTTTATATCATCATTGTAAATCGTAGAGGTAGTACCTACTGACATTGCTAGATAGTGGCGTGATCGAATGTTCGAACATTTCCCAGATTTCCCGAATTGTGACGTAAATTGTTCGAACAGTTCGAGTCATATTCAAACACACCTCTACCAAATACTTGAGTCTCATTGCCGAAAAATGTGTTTATTTTACGGCTCCTATGGGTTGCACTCTCCACTGTCGGCGAGGAATGAGTTCAGCATGATCGGTGGTGCTTTCACGTCACTCCCGCCTGATATAACCTTGTGCTAGAATTCCTTACGTGAAATAATATCATGTAATGGAATGTAAAACTGAACAGGGCTGACTGGCTTAATGTATATTCCGAGCCGCTCAGGCCTGTCCAGTTGAACTAGCGGGAATCCAAATTGTTATCGGTTTGTAATTACCCCCTCTAATACTTTATATTCCCCTGATTTCTTACACCATCTTTCTCTCTTACTATTCTTTTTGGTTGTATTTTTCTTTTCTATTATTTCTTTTTGTTCTCACATTTTTCCAAAGCTGTATAAGAATAATGTAAAATAAAAATACTGTAATGCAAAACGGAATGGCCCGCCTCCACGTGGCGGGATATGGGCAACGGTGCGAGTGGAGCGGGAACTGGAGGATGCCGATCACAGCGTCCTTCAGGGCCCGTGTCCAGTCGCAGCGGCTAAGATGCCATTCCACGACCCACCTTATTTCTTAGGCGGTGGGTCAAAGTAGGACAGCAAAGAAAAAAATAAATAAAGAAAAAAATAAAATTCCTTACGTGACTCGGAGAATGAGCGAGATGGTTGCTGCAATGGTGTACATGGACTTACTGCCTCGCCAAGATTTAGTAGGTGGTGAGAATGTAACGTACTCTGCAATTTCTAAGGCTATTGCCTCACGGTTTGTTTAGGCCCCGGAAAGTCCAAGTAGCGTCTTTAGTAATGGCTTTCGTTAAAGAAAAGAAGGACGAAGGTAAGGGTTTGACGTCCTGTCGACAATGTGCTCATCAAAGGCGGACCATGGTCAAAGTACCTAGTGCAGAATCATCTGGTACTGCAATAAATAACGCTGTCACTGTTCACTGCCTGTCATATGGGATGAACAGAGATAGCGACGAAGTTTAATTTTGTGTTATGTAGGCGGGAGGGCAGCTCAGGGAGAAAAATTCCCGGAACGTTTCTCACGGGAACACTTCTCACTTGGAATGCTCGGAAGCATGCTTAGAATAACGCAGGGGGTCGAGCGGTTGCTGGCGCACCCCTCGGTGGGCGCGCCCTCAGGTGGTGCTGGAGAGCGGGTTAGTTGTCCGGAGGCCAGACTCCTAACCGACTTGGTATACCCTGCAGGAAGAGGTAGGGCGGTCCAGGTGCCGCCGTTGGCGTAATGAAGGAATATTGTTCGGTAAAACATTTATTCTCAAGTGGTACACACTGCTGCGTACTCCAAGCGACCGGGTCGATGACATCAAAAAATGTTCAAATGTTTGTAGAACTAATGGGACTTAACTACAGGGTCATCAGTCCCTAAGCTTACAAACTACTTATGAACCAGCTAAGACTAAGGACGGCACAAATATCCATGCCCGAGGGGGGATTCGAACCCCCGACCGTAGTGGCTGCGCAGACCGTGACTGGAGCGCCTCAGTTCTCGGCCACCGCGGCCGGCTCGACGGCATCGGCAGCCTCCTGCCGTACTGTGCGCTGCGTCCGCACTAGCTCGGCGTGCGGAGGTAGGCGACCCATAATAAGAGATTCACACGTCTGGACTGGTGGTTCTCGGTCCCCACCCTAATTACTGTCCAGCATCATCTTCATACTGGACCGCGTTGACGGTTGTCGTGCGGTAGTGATGTGTGCTGACTCCTCGCCTACCGGCAGGTAGGCGTCTTCCCTAGGAACGCTGGAGTTCCGATGTGCAGGACATGGATGTCCTCCTAGATACTTCCTCTGCGTCCGTAGTAGGTTGTAGCGCGGGTGTCGAACTCGGAGCTGCGCAGGAGTCGACATCTCGCCGGTTGTCAGCTTATGTAGAAGAGTGCTGGAGTTCTATAACAGACTTGTACCGACGTTAGAACATGTCAGGGAATCGAGTGCTACGAAGTGTAAGCCATCGCTTCAACTGACCAACTGACGATGAACTCATGTGCGGAGTATATATAGTGTGTGTGGAGCGGCCGATACTTCCCCTACGTGCTCTGCCATGACTGTCAAACGAATGTGTCGGCGTTTTACATATTGCCGTGTTCACTTAACAGGTTAGCTGGTGGTTCCAGTAGGCTCAGGATACGCGTTGTTGCGTTAGATTTAGGCATTGTTTCCTCACGTAACGAAGTGACGTGATACTGCAAGCTCGTACTGTTCCATTTTACTTCCGCTGATGCGTGCTCTTCAGTCCCGGGCGTGTGCGTCCATTTCTGTCAGTTTGACCCAGTATGACGCAATTCTACAGCAACCAAGACTTGGAAAAATTTACCCCTGTACTTCCGCTACAGAACTGGTGTGCAACAATAACTCTGAATCATAAAAAATAGGGTTCTGAAAATGTTAATTTTCTACAAGATAACGCTAATCGGTCTGGCCGCGGTAAGTACCGTCGAGGACCAATCCAATCATAAGTCTTTTTGGATTCCGTTTGAGTCGAAACACGACGTCCTGTGGCTGCCCCAAAATCAAAATTCAGCATGGCGGCGTTCCTCTCAGGATTCCTCCGAGCTGAAATCCGTAAGTAGCGGGCATCAGCCTTTGGGCAAACAACGCGGGGCAAGTTATCTACAGTTCCTGTATCCCTATATCTCCTCCACGCTATCGCTCTGGTTCACTCCGAGACGTCTGGAAACTTCCCTTTACGAGCGTCCCTCCAGACACAAAGTAACAACGCGGATACGATCACACTTTGGAATTGACCTTTAGTCATGTCAAAACTACAGCCAACACAAACAGTGTAGTTTTCTTGCAACTGATCGGCCGTCTTGTCCAGTCCGCTGCAATAGCACTCCTCATGCTAGGTTCTTTACATCTTTGTGCTGGTTGAATAAAACCTATGGACAATCAAAGGAACTGCGTTCTTGATGCAATTTATACATTCAATGTCAGTGTTCAGGAGTCTTTGGAACCAAGGTGATGCAACACTTTTTTGGTGTGTATATCATCTATTTTTCAAGAGAGGTGAAAGGAGTTTCAGGTGTAAGAAAATTGATGAAAAACAGCAGAGGAAAATTCACGAAACTATATGAGACTACAACTTTCGTAAAGAAGAGTAGATGGTGAGACTGAAAATAGATCACCCAAGAACAGTTTTGAGCTAATTACACTACTGGCCATTAAAATTACTACACCAAGAAGAAATGCAGATGATAAACGGGAATTAATTGGACAAATATACTACAACTGACATGTGATTGCATTTTCACGCTATTTGGGTGCATAGATCCTGCGAAATCAGTACCCAGAACAACCACCTATGGTCGTAATAACGGCCTTGATACTCCCGGGCATTGAGTCAAACAGAGCTTGGATGGCGTGTACAGGTACAGATGCCCATGCAGCTTCAACACGATACCACAGCTCATCAAGAGTAGTGACTGGCGTATTGTGACGAGCCAGTTGCTCCGCCACCAATGAACAGACGTTTTCAGCCGGCCGCGGTGGCCGAGCGTTCTGCGGCGCGTCAGTCACATCTGCACGGCCACTACGGTCGGGGGTTCGAATCCCCCTTCCCCTCGCCCCCCCCCCCGGGCATGGATATTTGTGCCGTCCTTAGTATTAGCTAGTTCATAAGTAGTTTGTAACTTTAGGGACTGATGACCCCGTAGTTAAGTCCCATAAGCTCTACAAACATTTGAACATATAGACGTTTTCATTTCGTGAGAGATGTGGAGAATGTGCTGGCCAGCGCAGCAGTCGAACATGTTCCGTATCCAAAAAGGCCCATACTGGACTTGTAAACAGAACCTGGATTCATCCGAAAAAATGACTTTTTGCTATTCGTGCACCCAGGTTCGTCGTTGCGTACAGCATTGCAGGCGCTCCTGCCTGTGATGCAGCGTCAAGGGTAACCGCAGCCATGGTCTCCAAGCTGATAGTCCATGCTGCTGCAAACGTTGTCGAAGAGTTCGTGGAGATGGTTGTTGTCTTGCAAACGTCCCCATCTGTTGACTCAGGGATTGAGTCGTGGCTGCACGATCCGTTACAGCCACGCAAATAAGATTCCTGTCACCTCGACTGCTAGTGATACGAGACCGTTGGGATTCAGCATGGCGTTCCGTATTGCCCTCCTGAACCCACCGATTCCACATTCTGTTAACAGTCATTGGATCGTGACCAACGCGAGCAGCAATGTCGCTATACGATAAACCGCAATCGCGATAGGCTACAATCCGACCTTTATCAAAGTCGGAAACGCGATGGTACACATTTCTCCTCCTTACACGAGACATCACAACAACGTTTCACCACGCAACGTTGGTCAACTGCTGTTTGTGTATGAGAAATCGGTTGGAAACTTTCATCATGTCAGCACATTATAGGAGTCGCCACCGGTGCCAACTTCGTGTGAATTCTCTAAAAAGCTAATCATTTGCATATCACAGCATCTTATTCCTGTCGGTTAAATTTCGCGTCTGTAGCACGTCATCTTCGTGGTGTATCAATTTTAATGGCCAGACGTGTAGGTGCCTTTGTGTCCAGTTTCCGTGCCACTAATACAAAAAAAAGTGCAACATGGCTGCGTCTGAGGTATATCGAAAGAAGGTAGAATATACTCAACATTAGTTTCTTTGTTTCAAAAGTTGTGTAAACAGATGCCTTAAGTGTAAAAAAAATAGTTAATTATTTTAGCAGGAGGGCCAATACTTATCAAGCAGAAGGTGATCTTCAGACCCCTATCCAGTCGTATCAAATTAAGCAACCCCAATGACATAAAAAGTCAATACAATAGCTCGTAATCACTTAACTAAGGATCTTTCATCGATCAAATTATAAGACAACTTTGATCCAGTTAGCCATTGAAAGTAAATGTTCAGTTTGTTCTGTAGAACGGGTGTGCATTATCAATTAAGAAAGCAGTTTGGTAAGTCAGTACATTCAATATTTAGCATCCTTACTTCAGCTACACTGTGTATAGAAACAGGGTCGCCATAGCATCAGCAAAAACTGGAATTACTGCAAGTAACATGAATCATTTAATTCTTTATTTCCGTCCTCCAAAAGTTTTTAATTTTTCTTTCCGTGTCAGAAGCATCATGAATACAGAACTGTAAAAGGTAGAACCGACATAAATTAATTGCATACATATAAAACACGAATTATAAACGACAAACAGAAAAATTACATACTTTTGGCCCAATAGCGGGCTTCGTCGACAGAATTTGTGGTTGCCAACATCAGGTTCTCTAAAGTGCAATGTGAAGGACATTCATGGCACTTCTACATATGCTGTGTCGTGTGCACGTGTCCACAGTCAAATGTTCTTCCTTTGGTTCCAATCAGTGCTCTTCTCCCGACCTTAGTCACACATCCACCCTAGATGCAGGTTGGTCACTGAGGTCCGCTGCTGCACTGAGTAAGCTCCGTCTAGATTTCAGGCGTTTGGTGGCTGGCTGAATGTTGTGCAGGAGGTGGCTCTCACACAACTCAGCCCTCGCTCTTTCACTGTAGCTGCAGTTTCTCTGCGCACAGCAGGAGGTGCAATGCCAGCAAGGTGGTATAGCTTGTCTGCTGGCGTAAGTTTCAGGCATCTAGTGACGAGCCTGCACGTCTCGTTCAGAACAACGTCAACCTCTTTGGCGTGGGTGGAATTGTACCAAACGCTGCTCGCATATTCGCCTGCTGAGAAGCAAACTGTTAGTGCTGTGGTCCTCGTTATCTCTGGCTTTGCGCACAGGAACAGTTTGTAATTTTCCGGAGAATGTTGTTTCTGCCGCTTACTTTCATTTTGGTATTAATGCAGTGCTGTTCATACGTCAAAGCCCTGTCCAAGCTTACAGCTAGGTATTTGGGGTTGGCACAGTGTTCGAGTGGTGTGTCCTTCCAGAAGACACGCAAATTGCGGGATGCCTGCTTGTTACGGAGATGGAAGGCCCAAACTTGTGTTTTGCTGGGATTCGGCCTGAGTTGATTGTCGGCGAAGTACTGACACATCGCATCTGGCGCATCCATAAGCCTCTTCTCGACCTCCTCAAAGGAGTCATCCTGTACGACCATAGCATGGTCATCAGCGTAGATGTAGTTTTCCATACCAGCTAGCAGTGGTTGGTCGTTAGTACATTTTGAAAATTAAGGGTGCCAGTTCGCTGCCCTCCACCTACGTTGCTTCCCCTGGAATTCCACAGAGAATCTACAGTTCTTTAACAGACTTCTAATTATAGAGGTAAATTTACAGTCCCTGGTAATGGCATACAGCTTCTTCATTAGCAGACATAAATTGGCAGAGTCATATGCGGCTGACAAGCCTATAAAGGCGACACCAGTTATTTTCGGTTTTCATAACCATCTTCAATCAGCTGAGTAAGGTTAATTACCTGAGATGTAGTGCTTTTCCCTGGAACGAAGCCTGCTTGTTGGGGGATTAGATAGGATTCTACGGCCTTGGAGAGGCGATCCTGGAACACTCTTTCAAAGAGTTTAAAAATATGACAGAGATAAAAAATGGTAAAGCAGTCAATTGTCCGAAGATTGGTTTGAACACAACCGTGCTTTACTAGGCATGGTCCTATCTGGAAGTGGTGTTCATTCATTTCGGTCATCGACTTCCTGATTTTAATACCGGGTCTCCCATTTTTTCCCATTTTTGAGAAGCTGGTGGTCTGTTTGTTCGGCGGTGACGGGAGCGTGTCTCGAAGAGGAAGTCGTGTCCTTATTGAGACGTTTAAGGAGCTCCCAGGCTTTCTGACTACTGCTTCTCATGTCCAATTTCTCTAACGTCCTCAGCCATTTCTCTCTTCTGATTGCAAGTAGTGAATCGATTAGTTGTTCGCCCTCAGTGATAGTTTCCGCTAATACAGGGTTCGTGTTAAGCTATGTCAGGTATTACTGCAATTGGTCCCCTAGTTCTGGCGTCAGTCCGACGTAGTTATTTCTACATCCTCTAGGGATCGATTGCTTAGAACACAATCGCACAGCCTTCACAAAGTTAACATAGAAACTCTATTCTGGGGATGTTGACAGTATCTTCCATGAGATTTTGAAAAAATGTTCAGTCTGCTTTCTCAAAATTGTACCTACGGCGAACAGGTGCGCTGTGAGGTTTAACAGCAGACGTGATCTGACACATTATCGGGCGGTGTTGGGTGTTTGGTGTTGATGAGCAAACTCCTTTTGAGCCTTGGGATGTTACTTGTTGGCTAACAAAATTCAAATGTTTAAAATGTAAGGGACTTAACTGCTGCGGCCATCAGTCCCTAGGCTAGCAAACTACTTAAACCTACTTTCGCTAAGGACAACAAACACACCCACGCCCGAGGGAGGACTCGAACCTCTGACGGCGAGCAACTGCCCGCTCCGCACTAAGGCGCGTAAAGCGCTCGGCCACTCCACCGCGGCTAACAAAGAGGAGGTCCGTGTTCTACCCTCTCCCACCTCTACCACTATTGTAGGAAGCAGGAAGTTTATAATCGTGAATCAGTTTTTATTGAGCTCTCAGCCCAACAGATCACAGCCGCAACACTGTTGTCGTCTTCGTGGTAGCTGTGACTGTGTGACACAACCGCGATTAATCGAACAGTCATGGGCCACTAAGTGTGGCACCCGTGCTAGCCTAAGGACAAGGCTTGGACCGAAACTCCCCAAAGACTTATCCAAACACGAAATAAATTATGGAAAGCGATAACTATGCTTGAAATAGGTGTAGCTTATAGGAGTAAAATAAGTCTGATTACTCTGAAAAAATAACTTGCAATAATTAATTAATTAAATTAAATAATTAATTAGAGATTATTATTATTAAAGATTATATTAATTAAAGATTATTAACAAAATGTTTCATTAATAAAAATTTATACACGGTCGCCAGCCTAATGAGGCACAAGAATACCAAGCAGTGATAAATTAAGAATGCAGTTGCATTTATAAGCTTGGTGCAGAATAAATAAAGGGTGGAAGAAACTTTGCCACCAGTTTCATAAGAGATAAAAAATACCAATCACAAAAATAATAAAGGTTTAAATTATTGTAAAGGTAAGACTCACCTCATCAGTTACTATAGAACATAGCGTGGAATGTAGTATTGCAATGCAAATGACACTCAGAAACAAAGTTACTAAAGGCTTATAATTAGTGTTAAAAATAATAAAAATCTACTGATGTTATGGTCAGTGCTGTTCTTAATGTTCTTTCTAAATAGGTGAGAAATTGGTTATGATTATGACCTCTATTCAAAAATCTACTAAAAGAACACTGACTAGTATGTATCACTTTGTTGAAAATAATGAAATCTTTCTCCCTACCATGAAACTAATGATTCTGTTACAGTTAACTTTTTTTAATTAACACTTTGCTGAATAGATTCATCAATTAAATATGCTAGCCTGGAATCTAGAATGGGGTCACTCAAACTGTATTGACAAATTATAGGAATACTATAAATTTTGATTAATACCACAAATAGAATTTTTTTTGTCTGATCTACTTCAATTATATGAACTCATTAAAATTAGTTATGTGGCAAAACAGTAACTTATTCCTACCAATACTATTGTGCAAGAGCAATGAAATTTATAGTTGCAGCACGGTATATTGTACTTAGAAGATTCTTCAAAAAATTTACATTATAAAAATTGATTGCTGCTTTTAGAAAAATATATATATAGGATGACTCGGTTAATAATTCTTTACAGGAGAGGATCCCTATTAGGTTATGTGACTTGGGATAAATTAGAGTTACGTACACACTACTTTTAACAGAAATGTAACCTCTATTGAAAAACATTCAAAACACAAGTTAAATCTCTCAACGACCAGTTTATAAACAGTAACAATACGTATTGTGACCTGATATTAATGCGGAGTATTGACGAGGTGGCGGCGCAGCGTATGCAGCTCAGATTTCATCTTACGCAGTGAGCCGACATTATAACAGCGGTTTCCAGTAGCTTCTATCTAGCTCCATATGCAGACAGTATTAGTGTTACCATTGCATCAGCACGCTCACCGAGGCCATTGTACGTAAATTGGTCTTCTGCCTCAAGTAAAACAAATATTTGGGCAGAATACAGTAGCACAAGTCTGCCACTACGTCTTGCTGCTGTGCCCTCAGGTTCACTACTGCTGCCGGCCGCGGCAGCCGAGGGGACTGAGACGCTTCAGTCACGGTCTGCACGGCGACTACGGTCGGGGGTTCGAATCCCCCCTCGGGCATGGATATTTGTGCCGTCCTTAGTATAAGGTAGTAGATAAGTAGTTTGTAAGTTTAGGGACTGATGACCCCGTAGTTAAGTCCCATAATCTTAACAAACATTTGAACTTTTTTTTTTCACTACTGCTGTGAGCTCCCACCATAGACTGACTGCTGTGAATGCCAACATTCGACTGACTACTCTGTCTCCGTTAGCTGCGCGCCAACACCACCTTTTCGTTTACAATGGAATTCCGTTCACATTGGAATCACTACATATTTTACATATCATGCTGGTCGTGAGATATTACAAATTTACATAATATTGACATACATAAAACGATACAAAAATACAATTGACAATTAAAATTACAAAAATATTATGCAAAAATAAACATGATATAGATATTCATAAAACATACAAAGCACATGAAGCACAGACATCACATACCATACAAAAGTGGAATCGATTGTAACATGAATGAAATTTAGTATCTAACATAGCAAAAAAAAAAAAAAAAATAAATAAAATAAAAAAAAATAAAAAAAATGAAATATCATTACCAAAAAATGATCAAAATTGGGCAATGGCGTAATAACTGTTGAAATCGCCACTTATAAAGCTAATTTTGTTTTTAATAAAGATCTGTAAAAGTCCACAGATGGTGGTTTGTACACTGGTGTAACTCTGCAGTCATTAAGTTCAGTGGTTAGTATCATTGAAGAAGAAGGAAGCTTAGGGTTTAACGTCTCATCAACAGCGTGGTCATTAGAGACGGAGCTTACGCTCGGATTTTTGGGGAACGATGTGGGAGGAAAGCGGCCATGCCCTTTCAAAGGAACCATCCCGGAATTTGCCTGGAGTGATTTAGGGAAATCACGGAAAATCTAAATCTGGATGGCCGGAGGTGGATTTGAACCACCATCCTCCCGAATGCGAGTCCAGTTTCTTACCACTGCGCCACCTCGCTCTGTAGTCTCATTGAAGTCGTTTACAGATGATCTGTAGATTTGGCCTGGTAAGGATTATGCTGTCATACAGTCGGTGGGGCCTTTCAGCTACTACTCGCATGCAGTTTATCTTGGGTCTTCTTAGTGTGCTACCTGTGTGAGTTTCTTGGATACACAGGTCTTGCAGTAGACGTTCATTGCATGCGGACAGGCCTTCAATATTCTCAGACATAATAGTCACTGCTGGGTCTGCTAAAGTCCTTTTCGGTAGATTTTTCATGTTGTTTCTGAAGTGAACGGATGAGCCGGTACGCGACCGTTGCCCAGGGGACGCCCTAGTTTGTGTGCTACAATTCACAAACTCTTCGAGGAGGCACTTTTCTCGTCTCTCTCTTCAAAAATTGTATTACGCATTTCATTGGCAGTATAAACTTTCTCGAAGCAAGAAAAATTTATCTATACATCTTATAAAATAAGCTGCATGTGTGTATATATGTTCCACGTCCCCTCTTTCAACCAAACTTGGTACATATGTTCCTAACTATCAGGCAACAATCGCTGTCGGGATAAGAATCACCCGCGGCACATACGTCAGGAGATATGACGTAATAAATAATGACATTCGTGAAAAAACGGCCGCATCATGCGATAATATTCAACATCTGCTCCTAAACTAAGGGACTGATTTCATACAATCAGGAATCGTCGGCTGTGGTAGCAGAAAGAGAGAGAGAGAGAGAGAGAGAGAGAGAGAGAGAGAGAGAGAGAAAGCTATATTACGTCATAAACAATGAAAACCGCATCTTGCGGCGCGAAATGGTGTGATTTTATTCGTCAACTTAACACTTAGCGACTTGAAATAAACCTTAAACACAATTTCAAATCTCCACGAAACTTTTTCTCGCTGACAACCTCAACAAAATGATGAAAGGAGAAAAAGTTTATCGCTTACTATTTTTCCGATGTTCATGATGTATATCTACGGCATTTGGTATGATGTTACAAGTTATTACTTCTACACTGTAAAAAGTATTCGCGAGACATTTCACAGACAGTACACATACATACCACTAAATCTTCCTTCGATATTATATCACCTTTCGATATACAGTTCATGAGATATGAAATCAGAAACAATTTGGTTCATGAAAAACGGCATGAGGTTTCGATTTATTACGTCTTTACTACAAACACCATTCACGACATATTTTTCAGAAATTAGGCACATATACCACTGAATGTACCTTCAAATTTATATCATAGTACGACACATATTTCAGGAGATATGACGTCATAAACAATGAAATTTTCGAATAACTGCTACATCCATCACGGCATTTGCTTGGAGGGATTTAGAGAAATCACGGAAAACCTAAATCTGAATGGCCGGAGGTGGATTTGAACCACCGTCCTCCCGAATGCCGGGTTTAGCAGCTAAATCCGGCAGTGCCCGGTTATATATGCATTTTCAAGTCTTATATTAGAAACGAGAAAGAACTCGAAAAAGATTTCATCTTCATGTATCCATGAAAACAGCTTAGAAATTATGAAACAGTAAAACAAAGAAATATACACAATGTACACAATTGTAAGTGCAGTATCCAAAGAAAGAAAATTAGTATTAAGGTACAAATGACGTATAACATTAATTTCATTCAAATCTTCACTATAAATAATATTTATTGACACTTTGGAGGGAAAGTTTTGTGACTGATTGTTTACGACGTCATATCTCCTGAACTGTGTGTCGTAGGTAGTTTTAACCCCACAGCGATTGATGTCTTGTAGTAACCAATATGTGTCCCAAATTTAGTTGAAATCGGTCCATTATTTTAGGACGAGATGTTGAAAAATAGCGTATGATGTAGCAATTTTTAGGAAATTTCATCGTTTATGACGTCATATCTCTTGAAATATGTGTCGTACTATGATATAAATTCGAAAGTACATTCAGTGGTATTGTGCCTAATGTCTGTGAAATATGCCGTGAATGGTGTTAGCAGTAAAGACGTAATAAATCGAGACCTCATGCGTGATGATGCGGTTTTTCAGGAACCATATTGTTTATGATTTCATATCTCATGAACTATATGTCGAACTGTGATATAGTATCGAAGGAACATTCAGTGGTTTCTGTGTGTATTGTTTGTGAATTGTCTTGCGAATACAATTTACAGTGTAGAAGTAATAACTTGTAACATCATGCCAAATGCTGTAGATACACATCATGAACATCGGAAAAGTATTAAGCGATAAACTTTTTTCCTTTCATCCTTTTTTGGGGTTGTCAATTAATTGGAAGTCGCTAAGTGCTCTCATTGTCAAATAGTTGAATAAAATCACGCTCTTTCGCCCCTCAAGATGGGACAATTTCCATGGTTTATGACGTGATATTGTATGAACTATGTATCAAAAAATGTTCAAATGTTGTAAATCTATCGGACTAAACTGCGTGGTCATCAGTCCGTAGCTTACAAACTACTTAAACCAAGGTAAACTAACCTACGGACAAACACACACACCCATGCCCCATGGAGGACTCGAACCTCCACGGCGAGCAACCGCGCGTTCGGCAGCGAGGTGCTTTAGACCGCTCGGCTACTCCACCGCGGCAACTATGTATCGTAGGTGGTTTTTGCAACCATAAAAAATGATTCCCAACCTTAAATAATATTTGTACCAAATTTAGTTGAATTCGGTCCATTAGTTTAGGAGCAGGTGTAGAAATTCATCGCATGATGCGGCCGTTTTTCAAGAATGTCATTGTTTATGACGTCATATCTCCTTACGCATGTGTCGTAGGTGGTTCGCACCCCAACAGCGATTGTTGCCTGATAGGAAGGATCATGTATACCAGGTTTAGTTGAAATCGGTCCAGTAGATGTGGAACATACATACATACATACATACATACAACACAATTTCTCCACGGATGGCCGACCGCGTTGGCTGAGGGGACTGAGGCGCTCCAGTCACGGTCTGCACGGCCACTACGGTCGAGGGTTCGAATTCCCCCTCGGCCATGGATATTTGTGCCGTCCTTAGTATTGGTTGATAAGCAGTTTGTAAGTTTAGGGGCTGATGACCCCGTAGTTAAGTCCCATAAGCTGTACAAACATTTGAAGATTTGATTTTTTCTCCACGGATGTAATTGTTTGTATATTTTATTACTTTTTAACGTGTTATTTATCTGTACAAAAAGTAGAAAAATGCACAATAAATTCAAAAAGTTATATCAGTGGAAGAACTGCACGAAACTAGTCAATGACAATGTGTGAAGAACAACAAAATCCAAACCCGAAAGACAGAAAATCAATCCACTGAGGGTGCTATAAAAAAAGGCGAAACGCGTCTGATAAAATAAATTGCAGAATGAAAATTGCGTTTTTATTTTTTATTTTCAAAAACGGCATCTTTTTTCTGCAGTAAGGTAGAACATCCGTTTCCAAAACCGTTAGGACTTTCAAACAACTTTTTCTCCCCTCTCACCATTTCGGTTTTTTGCTGTTCCACATCGCTTTTATCACTGTTTCAAGTGTAATTAAACATAATAGCATATTTTTAAATCGTAGGCTTTGTTTTTTAAAAATCAAGCTTATTACTAGAATTAAATTTGACTTGAGTGTTTGAATTACATTTTCGTCGTCCTGGGAAAACTTTTCCCCCTTTTTCTTTACGTTATTACAGTTACAATGAAAAAATAATTGAATAGCATTGTTAACGTCAATTATGGGGGTCTCTCAGACCGATATTCCATTTAGAGTGTTAACAAAGTTCTTACGGCCTCGCAGGTACCTTCAGCTCTAAGAGATAAAGTTTTCAGTACAGAAAGAAGTCTTGTACCATAGCCGAATATCCTTGTGCAGTCACAAAGGATACAAATAATTCAATAATGCGAAAGCAGATCGGCGCCAGTAAATGTTTTTTCTACCGTCCACCCTAAACTTAGGCTTCATTAGAGAGCGCATGTTAGTACAGAAGAAAATACTTGTAAAAGTTATTCGTAATCAAATTTTTAACGCGCGATTGTCATCTGTAATTGGTACATCTGTCGTTTCTACTTAGGAAATACCGCTGCGGAAGACCGGGACACGTCCTCCGACAGGCGAAGCAACAGGTTAGAGGAATTGGCGAGAAAATTTGCAGAGAGGCGGGTGTGGGTACCTGCGTGCAGTCGTCATAGCGTTCGTGATGAGGGCGCGTGGTCGGCTGCTACTATTAATAGCACAAACGGGCCCGCCGGCTGGCCGCGGCTTCGCTAGGGCAGTGCACAGACACCGGGCGTGACGTCACGGGCGCGCGCCGCAGCGCCTCTGGTGGGCCCGGCAGCAGCCTCAAGAAACGTCAGTTCAAGTTCAGGCGGCGTCTGCGCCGGTCACAGCCGAGCGACCGGCATGCGCCTCGTCCCGACTTAGCTGCTGCTCATTCGTAACGACTCCACCGACAGCGCGCACCATGAGCCTCGCGATCGAGAAGCACGACAATGCTTTCAAGGGCCTTAACAGTGCCTTGCTACTGGCGTGCGAGGCCGAGCCCGAAGCATTTAACAACAACGACTCACTGGACTCCGGCATCGCTGGCATCAAAGATCCGCACAGCTACGGCGGCCGCAACAATGATGCAGAGCCGCCCGTCGCCGAGTACATTGTCGACCCCACCACACGGACTACTTACCTGAAGGGCAGATTTCTGGGAAAGGTAAGATTTTTATTATTGCAGACAGCCTCCGGTTTTCTCGGCTTTGCGCTTTATCCGAAAATATTTTGTGGGCCACTACGAGTGCAGTCGGCGTCGGCACCGTCGCCTCGGAATGTAGAGTAAGTCGGCCGGCCCTTTGACAGTTGTCGTGTGTTCCACCTGTTAAGCGGAGAAGCGGCAACAGGGCTGCTGGCAGGGTGGCTGTCTGGCTCCGTTGCCAGCTGCAGGGAAGACAAAGGAAGCGGCATCACGCCCCATACGAAACGTCAGAGCGGTGGCGGCCGCATCCTGTCCTCCCGGCCACTTTTTGTCACTAACGCAACCTTTGTCCTTTGGGTCGGCCACCTGAGGACGCCAGCCGTGGGAATTTACGTAGCTGCTCGCTGGGGCCGACTGGCTCTCTAGTGCTAACCAGCCACTTTACCTTAACGTAGGCTCTGCTGCCAATCCTATAATCTTTGCTGCAAGCTCTTGTATCGTGCAGTGACCAGTCCGTAGTGTTACTGTAGACGTGTGGGCTCTTAGGCATTTTCATTTGTACCTGGTAATTTCAACATTACGTAATTCACCCTCGTCTGCAGTGGAAAATGTTTCTTTTACACATTCTTTGGTAACTAGAAAATAATCTGTAATATCTGTACCTTTTTCTTAATCATATGTGAAAGAACGAGTGAGTCATGTCACTTAGAAGTATGCAGTGTAGGAATAATTTACATTGTTGAGCGACGTATGCCAGTTGCATATTTGACCTCGCTAGTTAAACGGTAAAACTCGAGGGAGTACGGATAAGACGGTTCACTGAACCGACTGCACAGAGCCACACTAGGAAAAACAAGTATTTCGGTGTTGTGCATCAAGCGAATTAATCTTAGTACACCAGACATTTAATTAGTATTCCCACGAGCTGCAACAAGATCAAATAATGTTAATGTGTTTTCCAACAGGTGGCGTATGTAATATTGTTCTTTCAGCATTCGTGATTTTCTCAGTACTAGAGAGGAAAGGTAAGTTAGAAGATTCTGAAACTCGAATGCAGTGCCGAGGAGTAGTTGCTTTGTTATAGCGACAATATATAATTTTACATTCACTTGAATATCAGTCTAAAACGCGGTTGCTAGAGTTTGTAAACAAAGTATCGGATTGGATCATGTGTTTGTTGGTTGTGTAGGAAGATGTGCAATTGGTCAGTCGCTGTGTACCTACAGTGCCTACCGCTGCTTAGTTTTAAGGACGCCAGCCATTTAAATACCTGCTCACCAGAACGCACGTCTTCATTCGGATGAAGAATGTAATTGTTTTTGTACTGTTCTGTGAAGTGTTTGATTTTTCTAACATTAACGATAACAGATAATTGTTAGCTCTTTTAAATGAAACTGAAATTTCGTTGGTGTGGAAAGTTAGCCTGAGGTCGCTTCTGCACAGATTTTCGAACTACGTTCTTAGTTCATTTCTAGATGAAGTGGAGCAGCTGTATTCGACGCAAAAAGGGCATTGATCCTGGAAAATGAAGTTTCTTAAAGATTGCATACTGAAATGTCCCCCTAAACTGAGTGTCTGCATGCGTTGCTCACATGTCAAAAATCATGTATTAGGTGTGAAAACTCTTCTAGAAAGATATACTTACCCTAAACTCATGGTTGTGTTGACAAACAGAGCTATAGCGTATCCTAAGGTCTAAGTGAGGTTGTAAGGTAGCAGTTTCAGTGGGGAGCACCAACGAACGTAAATTCGAAATACGGGTGTGTGGACGGAGATTGGTCTGTAGTGTATTCGGGTATCTACGAATTTAATGCTACATGAAATATATTGTACTTTTCATTATAAAAGCTAAAACTGTGAGGTGTATTCAACAGATTTGTTGCTATGGAAGGGGTTGAAGTTTGGTGTATATAATACAAAAAGCTCATACGTAATTCACGTAAAATACAAATGAACACGACGAAACTTACGAAATATATCTTTTGTGACTTCAAATAAGACCTGAATGCAGCTAATAATGAGATAAACATCGCAACAATTATTATTTTGTTAAATGGCTGAGCTGTCATTGTTGCTGCACGGTAATTGTTGTTTACTTCAGTTTAAGCTGCTGCGTTTACCTCAACAGTTCCCAAGTCCGTTCGAATGCATTCAAAGGTAGTACGGATCAGAACATGACGTGTACGACACGTCGGAACTCAGAGGGCTGAAATGTATCTTCGAGCCGTTACTGACAGGAAATCGGAAACGAGTCCTTGCCTTTCGTGGACAGCTTTCATCTCGTTACCCATGGTTTGTCGGCTAGAAAGCTTATATAATTTATTTATTAGTAAGGAGTTGGTCCTCCAATTGCTTTTAGAACAGTTGGAACTTTTAGGGAAACAGATTCGTAAAGTTTGTTTAGTTTCCAACAGAATGTTATCCATTATTGCAGCACAACATACACAAATTACGTCGGAGATGTTGAAGCTGTAAATTTGATCCTCAGTTTCTGCTCTATAACACACAGTTCAGTTGTTGAGGCATATCGATTTTGTTGCCAAGGTAAATGTTTTACAAACTGCTGTACAATATTTTGAGCTTATGTCCTGGAGCTTCGTACGAATTGTTTACTAATGTCTAGTCGTTCTATTGAGAGTACAGAACTGTCATTTTGAATTTGATTTAAAATTTCACCAGCTAAAAACGCGGTTATTTGTCTTCTGTTAGTCGTCTCTCTCTCTCTCTCTCTCTCTCTCTCTCTCTCTCTCTCTCTCTCTCTCTCTCTCTCTCTCTCTGTCCATCTCCTAAACCCCCCCTCCCGCTTGTTATGAAAATTTACAAAAATATGCCAACATTCTTGGTGATCGAAGTCTATTGTAAGGTATCGTCCAACATATGATGCTCTGTCAAATATTTCATTCCTATCGTCGGTTATGACAGTGTTTTGAAGCTGATGATTTTCCCAGCTAGTCCGAATTTTCCACCTTTTATTTGTAACTATCTCGTAATTTTTTTTTTTTCAGGGACGACAATGAACAAAACAAAAAGAATTATCCGTATTCATCATTGCAATCGTGACTTATGGTCTTGAAGTCGCATAAAAATCTCATAGAAAAAGAATTTTTAATGTATCCCGAATTTTCCCATTTCCGGGCAGCTTTTCCGAATTTTATGCATAACTTTTCCTGACAATTACGAATACAAAAAAATACAGCGAAATCGGTAGAGACGTTCTAAAGTGATGTATGATACATGTGGCAACTGATTATATAAATTGTTTTAGTCTTCGTAAAACAAATTTCGAGGTTTTCAATATTCATTCAAAAAGTTACTGTCTCTCGCTCGGTACCAAAAGGGTACATACACGCACAACGACGAAACACTCAAATTTTAAAACCTGTCTTCCAAAATTTTTCCATCTCTAAGTGGGGGAAACAATAGGGCCAGAGTAATATGCTTTTCATTATTCGTGTCCACTGTTAAATCTCCACTCCAGTTGTGGCACAGGAGGTACGGAAGTTAAAAATGTGACGGCGTCAGTGAACACAATGAGTGAAACGCCATTAAATAGCTGCCAAAGAAATGCCAGTTCCGTGTTTTCCAAATTGACTAGGGAACGCTGCGTGCGGAACTTTCAGCTAAATAGTCTGCCAGAATTTCCCTACAGCTAGTGAGATACCCAAGCGGCGTACCGCTTTAACACCGTGGAAAATTGAGCGCTTTCCAATTAATTCCGCAATTATTATGGATCGGTAGCTCCGCGCTCCGGCTAGGTGAACATCGATTGATCAGATTATTGGCATGAAGTAGTCGGTGCAAGTGTAACAGCGAGCATGCCGAACAGACTGTAGCACGCCACGGCAAAATATTTCACAGATATTGTTGGAACGATGTGATCGAATCAGTGTTAACAAAGTATTGGCTGTTGCTTCGAAAGTTTTTCCATCATCGGAACAGGAATATAAACTGATTCAGTATCAGTAGTCTCAGTAGTTTTTGCCGTCAATCTGTAAATTTAACATCCTCTTACTGGACGCTATATTAAAGCAGAATGATGTTACAGGGTGTTCGTAAATTACCGTTACAAACTTCGAGGAGTTGTAAAAATTAAAAGTATTCATCAATCCGAAGATTGTTTGAACACCACTCTTTTACTGGACATGGTCCTGATGGAGCTTTCCTCCCACCTTTCAGCTGATTTACTCTGTTATGGGGAAATATATAGGGGGCGGATTCCGAACCAAGGTCCAACTCAGTATTCTTCACATCAACCAACATTCACAACAAATGTTTGTAATCGTTGGGGACCAAATTGCGTTGGTCATCAGTCCCTAGTGTTACAAACTACTTAAACTAAGTTAAACTAAGCAAAGGACAACACACATCCATGTCCGAGGGAGGATTCGAACCTCCTACGCGGGAGACCGCGTGATCCTTTACGTGGCGCTCCAGACCGCTCGGCTACTCGCATGCGGCCCAACATTCACCTCTGGAAAAGAAGTGAGAAGTCACTGACAGAAGTCGTAGGAGTTAAGGGGAATTCACTCCTCGACCTCTGTTTTCGCAAATTGGAACTTTACAATGCATCCACAGAGGGAGTAGATAACATTTTGATAAGGAACCCATGTCCGGAAATGCTATCTAGTGACGCTTTAACATTCTGAAATAAATATCTTCTGCTGCAAGCTGTTTGCTTTCCATACTTCTGGAAAAACGTAGTATGGACCAAAACAACAAAATGTCTAATGCGCCTTGGCTCTAAAATGTATACTTTAAGAGCTATGAGCACGCATCTTTTACTGGTAAAATGCTCAAAGCTCTTAAACTATGCATTTCAGAGTCCATATTTGACATTTTTTCTTGTTTTAGGCCATACTACGGCTTTCCAAAATAAGGATAGCAAAGAGCTTTCAGTAGAAGAGATTTTTTCACACATTGTTGAAGTGCTCATAGCGTTACTGGATCACATTTCCGGACATTGTCTCATCAAGATTTTATGTACTCATTCTCTTAAAGTCCACAACGTTTATAACGGGAATTTTCGAAGACCCTGTATATCCGAAATTGTCAAAAGCATTGTTGGTCGGCGGCTTATGCAGGTATAACATACAACAATCTCTATTTGAATATGATTTGTTAAACGTTAGCTAGTTTCGAGCAACTACAGGATCATCGGATGGTATTACAGGAATTTTATTTGATGAAATCTTCTCGCATTATCAGCATCGTCTTGTCGCAAATCTTTAGAGTTTCGTACCCATCATCTTCAGGCGAAGTTTTAATTTCTGTACCTTGTGCTTCAGTAGCTAGGTTCGTGCAGATTGCACTGCCTCGTGGTACCCATGGAAACAGTCATTCCGAATAAAGCTCTCTGTAAGCCCTGCACATTTTGTTGTTAACGCTTAGCTATTTCCGAAGAAAATCTTTAAATAGCGTGGTGCCATTTTCAAACACACATTCATATACCTGTACTGTGGTGTAAGATATTGGCAAGGCTACGGAGCTCAATTGAGCACCCGATTATTAAAAAAAGTCCTCTGTTACGTTCCCGTTCTGGACGTTATTTTCTTATTTCTTTTCTGTCCCTATGTTCAGACATATTATCCAATTCTTTGCGATTTTGTCGATTAATCCGTGGACTGGATCGCAGTTAATTTTCATTCTTTGCAACTATTAAAGGTACAGAAAATGTGCAGTACACCTCGTTTGTGATAGCGTTTTATTCTCAGGCGTTGCCGTCACCTGGAGCGCACACCTCCAACAATGGTGCGACAGGTACTTGAACAATCACACGAATTTTTATAAATGCAATGTTGTTCTACTCGCGCCACAGTAAAGCATACTGCTTTGACATTTAAAAACGCAAGCCAGTGTTTGGTCAACTGGTGGTAAATCCAGAATATTTCAAAATATTTTGAAATATTCGTGTGCTTAACCGAATCATAAAAAAATGTATCCTGATCCAGTGCGTCTCGGTGGCACAGTGGTAGCGTGCCAGACTATGAATCCAACGATCGCGGGTTCGATCCCCGCCAGGTCTTAGGATTTTTATGTCACTTTCCACTTCTTTCACCTCTGTGAAAAATACCAAGTAGCACCGTGGTTCGGAATCCACGTTAACTAGCTGGGTAAGTCAGTTATAAGGTCGGAGGAAGGCAACGGCATACCACCTCCAAACAGGACCATGCCTAGTAAAGCACTGTGGTGTTCAAACCAATCTTCGGATTGTTGACTGCTTTACCTTATCCTGATACAATCTTCGCTTGATGCTATTTCCCTCTGGTCTGTCATAAAAAAACAGGGCCGTTCTGCAAGCACTGCACAATATATTTAAATGACCTCGTAAATAACTTGGGAAGTCCAATGACGCTTCCAGTGGATGATGCTGTAGTGTAGCGAGAAATCGCTGCACTGGAAAAAAAAGCAAAATGCAGGATGATCTGCGACGTATCTACGCATGGTGCAGGGAATGGCAATTGAGCCTCAACATGTACAAGTGTAAGGTGCTGCGTTGACGTAGAAATAGCCTTTATTATATTACTAGGCCATAGCAGGACAAATACTGGAAGTAGATACTTCCGTAAAATATCTGGGAGTAGACATGTAAGGAGCGATTTGAAATGGAACGCCCATATAAAGTTGATCGTGGGACTGAGATTCATGCGGAGAATCCGCAGGGAGTGCAGTCCGCCAACAAAGCAAGTACGTTACAAAACTCGTATTCAGCCAGACCTTGAGTATTGCTCATCCGTGTGGGATCCGTATCTAGATATAATACAGAGCTGCACGCTTCATTACGGGGTCATGTATTAAGCGCGAAAGCGTCACAGAAATGAACCCTACGCCAAACACCGCGATGTGGCTTGCAGAGTATGGATGTAGATAGTTTTCACCAGTCGATAGAAATGTCACAAATGTACATAAATAGACAGTTATTTTTGACGACATTACAGCCTTCAGTGAATGAAATAAACCGCAATTTGCGATCAGTTATGGCTTCACTGGACTAGGTTTAGATGGAATACCGAAGTGTGGCGAATGAAAATTTGTGCCCGGCCTGGATTCGAACCCGGGATCTCCTGCTTACTAGGCAGACGCGTGGATCACTTCGCCACCGAGGACACAGTGATAAGCCCGACTGCAGAGGACTCTTCCCTGCACGTCTCCCGCCACACACAAATCTCCATTCGCCACGCTGTCTATCCTATTACCACAGCCTATTTGTTCTGTCGTCAAAAGTATATAATTGTATACAAGCCGAGGCTGGACTCCCGACGACAATTAATTGTCTCGATACCTCGTGGTCTGTTGTCCCTGATGCGGGAATACAGTATTGTGGCTGCGAGCATTACAGAACAAATATGCTGTGGTAATAGGAAAGAGACAGCGTGGCGAATGGAGATTTGGGTGTGACGGGAGACGTGCAGGGAAGAGGTCCTGTGCAGTCGGGCTGATCACTGTGTCCTCGGTGGCGAAGTGGTCAACGCGTCTGCCTAGTAAGCAGGAGATCCCGGCCGGGCACAAATTTTCATTCGCCACACTTAGGTATTCCATCTAAACCTAGTACAGTGAAACCATAACTGATCGCAAATTGCGATTTATTTCATAAATCGATTGTAAAATTACTTCCACGGCAAAATCAGTCGGCAGTAAATAAGTGTTCCAATTGGTCCCCACGATCGTAAAAGAATATTACGTCGCCAGACAATAAAAGGGACAAGACTAGCGAAGAGACCGCCTTGTTAGTATTCTTGCGCTCATCCGCTGAGCCACGCAGCCAGGCTATAGCTTACGCAACAATACAGGAATGTAAGTGTATGAATCGCGTTACTTCATTCAAACCGATTTTCCTCGGAAACGGCTGAGCGTTGAGAGGTTAAATGAGGGGATGTTTAGTTTATTCGCGAGTGCCTAGATCCTAAAAGGCTTCAAAATGAGGAGCGCCTAAGTTGTGTCCCGGTGTGAGACGTTTCTCCCGCTAGGCGAGGCTCGGTGGCGCTTGTGAGTAACCGCGGCCAGCTGTTCCTTCCGCCGCCGTCGCTGACTCACTGCAACCGTGCCAACCGCATTCATTACTCACCTCACCACTGCCTCACATTCTCAAGGTTTTTAATAGGAAACTCTCACGTTCGCCGACCTATGGTTGGATGAAGAATTTCATTTCATTCGCGGTACTTCACGAAATAGGCTTGGTGAATTTTCCTCGCCACAGAATCACTGTTTTTCTCAACCTGTGGGTCCCGACCCAAAGTGTTTCTCGACGGATTCCCGTCACTAGAAAAAGTACATGCACCATAAAAACTAGGGATTTTGTAATACAAAAACGTAAGACTAACAATAATACCACATGGTATCGGATTTTAGAATTTCCTTATAAGTATGGTAGTTGAAGTTTTGAACTTAAATAACAATCGGCCATAGCCATTCGCCGCAACTCTCAAAAATTCTCGAGAAAATCGACTTTGCAGTTTTGCAAAGTACACGAAAGAACCAAAAATGAAAACAGTTGTAGCGTCTGTCGGTGTAGCTCACAATCAGATGGTAGTATTTTGGCCTCACAACAATAGAGCGGTGGTTCGAATCCTACTGTGACATATTTGGGTTTCGATATTTTGGGATCTCTAAATGCCGCGTGTAGTCAGTTTTTGTTTATGTGCGAAACAACGAGCTGAAAACATTCTCGCGTAAAACGATTGACTAGGTTAGCTGCTTGGAAAGCCATTAGCAGCTATGGATATGACTTTCCAAAAAAGTGTCGTAGTTCTTCACAAACTGAGCAATCAAAGTCTACCACCGTCAACTAATAGTGAAGCTGAAATGGGGAGGGCGTGTTTAGTTTACTCGCGAGTCCTATATCCTAAAAGGACTTTCCCCCCAGGGGGCCCACAGTTCTTTTGTGGGTACGTGTGTGGCGCGCACGGGGCCCCGAGCCGGAGCAGCCTTTCTTCTGCCCCAGGCTGCTTCACTGTCCCTCCCGGTTTATGCCTTCGCCCGGAGACGGGCATATTTCGTGAGATACGGTGGTTCTTGTTGTGGTTTTTCTTCCTTCGTTCCTTCCTTTCTTACCCTTCGTTTTCTGTCTTTCTCTCCTTGAACTCTCCTAGCCTTCTTCTCCTCATTAGTCTCCGCCTCGGCGTTTGAGACACTTCTTTTCTTTCCTTCTTTCTCTTCCTTTCCTCTCCTCTTCTTCTTTCCTCCCTGTGCGTGTCTGAAGGCCGACCCACGCATTATCGTGCGTAGCAGGTGACGGGGTAACGCGTAATTCCCCGCCCCGGGTAGACAAGTAAGGCACGTACGTACCCCCTGGTAAAGGCCAGGCCCAGGGAGGGGTGATTACCCGAGCTGGTACCTTCCGAACGTGCCGATTGGTCCCTCCGTCAGTTCTCGGGAGGTGTGACCTGAGGTGTGAACAATCACCTAAGGCGGGTAAGCCCTCGGAGAGGGCCCCCACTAGGAAGGAGCGCGCCATCGGAGACGCCGGTAATCACGGGGGACACTTCCGCGATGACTTCCTTATCTTCTTTCGTGACGTTGACCCATAAACGTAAGTTAGACTCGCCTCAGCCTAAAAAGACTCTGCCTAATGTACCTAAATTTCTGGTTGTCTCTCGCACCGACGGAAAGGATTTCAATTCTGTCAATCCTTTCGTTATACAGAAAGGTGTAGATGCAATTGCTGGCCCTGTTAAAACCTGTTCACGTCAGCGCAATGGCACATTGTTGCTGGAAGTGGAAAGTGCCTTCCAAGCCCAAAAACTGATACGTACTACGTTGTTGCACACGTTTCCAGTTAAGGTAGAAGCGCACCGCACACTCAACTCGTCACGGGGGGTAGTTTTCACGAGATCCCTTGACGGGTTGTCTGATGACGACATCCAATCGTATATGTCCGATCAGGGTGTGACAGCCGTCCACAGGGTGATGAAAAAGGTCGATAATCAGCTGACACCGACTCGTACTGTGTTTTTGACGTTCGACAGAGTTGACCTCCCGTCGAAGGTCAAAGCAGGGTATGAAGTCATCTCCGTCCGCCCTTATGTACCTAACCCAACGCGCTGTTTTCAGTGCCACAGGTACAACCATACCCGTGAACATTGCCCAAATGCAGCAAAGTGTCACTTGTGGTAGGGACGCCCATGAGGGGGATTGCCCACCTCCGTCCCCTCACTGCCTAAACTGCAACGGTGACCATGCGGCTTCCTCTCGCGACTGCCCTGTATACAAGGATGAGAAGGTAATCCAGCAAATTCGGGTTACGGAGAAGGTATCGACATCTGCCGCTCGTAAGTTGTTGGCGAGTCGAAAGCCCACTGTCCTCCCAGCGGGTACATACAGTAAGGTACTCACCTCAACTCGACCTACCAAGGATTCCAGTACCCAGACATGTGACTTCACTTTCGCTGACACAGTTGTGCGATCCGCCAGCCCGAAGATTGCCCGTTCCACGTCCCCGCTCCCTCTTGCTGCTTCTAGGGTACAGTCTTCGTCAAACTCTAGTAAACCGCGGGCACCTAAACAAGATGCCCGGACCTTGAAAAAGGAACCCGTCCGTGAGGATTTTCTGCGTTCTCAGGCTTCCCAACCGTCAACTGCCTCTTCCCGCCGTCACTCTTCCAGAAGAGCTGACAAGAAAAAGAGTTCCTCTCCTTCCCCGCCGAGGCGTGACCCATCTGTCACGCCGTCCAACAGTTGCCGGCCTCGGCCGTCTTCTGTTTCGCCGGGACGCTCCGTTTGCCGGGCGCCCGGCCCTTTACCGGCGGCGGAAACTGCCCCTCCTGATCAACTCAGGGAGGTGGCAGACGCGTCGGTCGAACCAATGGAACATGACCCTTTGCCCCCAGACAGCGATAGCAGTGCTCCCTCGAAATCCGGTCCTCAGCGGCCGTCGAGGTGACCCCGCTCGCTACTTGGTTTTTATCCTTATTTCTTCTCTCATTTTTATCATGGCGCTCCTTCAATGGAACATTCGCGGCATTCGTTCTAATCGGGAGGAGTTAAAACTACTCCTTCGATTGCACTGCCCGCTTCTAGTCTGCCTCCAGGAAACTAAGTTGCGTCCACGTGATCGTGCAGACTTTCCACACTACACCTCTGTGCGGTTCGACCTGCCACCCGTGGAAGGTGTCCCAGCCCATGGAGGGGTTCTGATGCTCCTTCGAGACGACGTCTATTTCCATCCCATTTCCTTGCACACTCACCTACAGGCAGTTGCCGTCCGCATCACCTTATCCACATTTACCTTCTCCCTCTGTAATATATATTCGCCATCGTCATCTGCCCTTACTAGGGCAGATGTGCTAAACCTTGTTGACCAGCTCCCTTCACCTTTCGTGTTGGTAGGCGACTTTAATGCCCACCACCCCCTATGGGGCTCTCCGGCACCTTGTCCGAGAGGCTCCCTTTTGGTGGACATTCTCCACCACCTCGATCTTGTCTGCCTCAACACCGGTGCACCGACCTTCCTTTCTGACACAACACACACTTATTCCCATATAGACCTCGCAATATGCACTCCTCAGCTTGCCGGTCGGTTTGAGTGGTATACACTTTCTGACACGTACTCGAGTGACCATTTCCCTTGTATCATCCACTTCCTACATCATTCCCCATCTCCACGTCCCACCAGTTGGAACATTTCCAAAGCCGACTGGGGGCTTTATTCTTCCATGGCTGTTTTTCACAATCAGCATTTTCCCAACTGTGACAGTCAGGTCGAATACCTCACAGAGGTTATTCTCACTGCTGCTGAACGTTCCATACCTCGTACATCCTCTTCTCCACGTCGTGTCCAGGTCCCTTGGTGGACTGCAGCCTGCCGCGACGCGCTTCGAGCCCGGCGCCGTGCTTTACGCACCTTCCGCCGCCACCCAACTTTGGAGAATTGCATCAATTACAAACGTATGAGAGCGCAGTGCCGTCGTATCATAAACGACAGCAAGAAAGCTTGCTGGACTGCTTTTACTAGTTCTTTTAACCGTTTTACTCCCTCCACGGTTGTCTGGGGTGGCCTACGCCGTTTGTCCGGCATCAAGGTCCACTCCCCGATTCCTGGCCTGACCGTGGAGAACGCAGTCCTCGTGGACCCAGCTGATGTTTCAAACGCATTGGGTCGTTTCTTTGCGGAGGTTTCGAGCTCTGCCCATTACCACCCTGCCTTTCTCCCTCGCAAACAGGTAGAGGAGGCACGGCCGCCTTCTTTCCGCTCTTTTAATCGTGAAAATTATAACGTCGCCTTCACCATGCAGGAGCTAGATCGTGCTCTCGCCCTGTCCCGGTCTTCTGCTCCCGGGCCCGATTCCATTCATATTGAGATGCTGAAGAACCTCTCTCCTGCGGGCAAGTGCTTTCTTCTTAGTACCTACAATCGCATATGGACTGAAGGTCATGTTCCCACAAGTTGGCGTGAAGCCATTGTTGTCCCCATCCCCAAACCAGGGAAGGACAAACACCTTCCTTCCAGTTATCGCCCCATTTCTCTGACGAGCTGCGTCTGTAAGGTGATGGAACGCATGGTTAACGCTCGGTTGCTCTGGCTCCTCGAATCTCGCCGCCTCCTGACTAATATCCAATGCGGTTTTCGTCGACACCGCTCTGTTGCTGACCACCTCGTTACGTTGTCGACCTTCATTATGAACAACTTTCTAAAGAAGCGTCAAACAGTAGCAGTGTTCTTCGACTTGGAGAAGGCATACGATACCTGTTGGAGAGCGGGCATTCTCCGCACATTGCACACATGGGGCCTTCGGGGCCGCCTTCCTCTTTTCATTCAAGCGTTTTTGGCGGATCGCAAGTTCCGGGTACGGGTGGGCTCTGTTTTGTCAGATACCTTTTGCCAGGAGAATGGGGTACCACAGGGCTCCGTCTTGAGTGTGGCGCTCTTTGCCATTGCAATCAATCCGATCGTAGATTGCCTTTCAGCCGACGTCTCCGGATCTCTTTTTGTTGACGATTTCGCAATTTATTGTAGCGCCCAGCGGACGTGTCTCTTGGAGCGTTCTCTCCAACGCTGTCTTGACCGTCTATATTCCTGGAGCATCGCAAACGGCTTCCGATTCTCCACTGAGAAAACTGTGTGTATCAATTTCTGGAGATACAAGGAATTTCTTCCACCTTCTCTACGTCTCGGCCCTGTTGCTCTCCCTTTCGTGGAGACTACAAAATTCTTGGGACTCATGTTGGATCGGAAACTTTGCTGGTCCACACACGTGTCCTACCTGGCTGCCCGTTGTGCCCGATCCCTTAACGTTCTTCGTGTCCTCAGTGGCACGTCATGGGGAGCGGATCGTACCGTCCTGCTTCACCTTTAGGCCATTGTTCAGTCGAAGCTCGACTATGGAAGCCTTGTATACTCTTCAGCACGGCCGTCGATTTTCCGCCGTCTCAACTCTATCCACCATCGTGGATTACGTCTGGCGACCGGTGCATTTTATACCAGCCCTGTTGAAAGTCTGTATGCCGAGGCTGCTGTATTACCCTTGACCAATCGACGTGACATACTCTTGTGTCGGTACGCATGCCGCCTACGGTCGATGCCCAACCATCCATCTTACAGATTATTTTTTGACGACTCACTCGATCGCCAATATCAGTTGTCTGCGATTGCCTTGCTTCCACCGGGAGTTCGGTTTCGCCGCCTGCTACAGCGGCTCGATTTTACCCTTCCTTCCACCCTTCGGTTGAGCGAAAGCCCATTGCCACCGTGGCGTCAGGCCCAGGTTCACACACACCTCGAACTTAGTTCGCTCCCCAAGGAGAGCACTCCGGATTTGGTATTCCGCTCGAGGCTTGTCGAACTCCGTTCGCGGATCGATAATGCCGTATTTATTTACACTGATGGTTCCAAGAGCACTGCCGGTGTCGGATCTGCCTTCGTCGTCGGGGACAACCGTTTCCAATACAAGCTCCCTGACCGGTGCTCAAACTTCACGGCTGAGCTTTTCGCCCTCCACCAGGCCGTTTTGTATACCTGCCGCCACCGCCACCCTTTCTATGCCATATGTTCGGACTCCCTTAGTGCCCTGCAGAGTCTTAAGGACCCTTTCTCGAACCATCCTCTCGTGTATCGGATCCAACGCTCCCTCCAGTTGCTGGCGGATGACAGCTGTCACGTTTCTTTCCTGTGGGTCCCTGGCCATGTGGGTGTGCCCGGGAATGAGGCCGCCGACACAGCAGCCAAGGCAGCAGCTCTTTTGCCTCACATGGCTACCTTTTGCGTCCCATCGGACGATGTTCAACGGGCTCTTCGCCGGAGTATCGTGTCGCAATGGCACAGTGTGTGGCTTTCACTGTACAACAATAAATTGCGAACTGTCAAACCGATCCCGACCGCTTGGAGGACATCCTCACGCCCCTCTCGGCGGGAGGAGGTCATCCTGGCTCGGTTGCGGATCGGTCATTGCCGTTTCAGCCACCGTCACTTGCTATCCGCCGAACCTGCACCGCTATGCTCCTGCGGTGAACTGCTGACAGTGCGACATGTTTTACTGACTTGTGTTAATTTTAATCATCTCCGTGTAGCCCTTCACTTTCCGTCTACTCTGGAGGAAATTTTAGCTGATGACACACGAGCAGCTGCTCGAGTTTTGCGTTTTATCAACTTGGCCAACTTATCCAAGGATATTTAACTCTTTTAATTGTCTTTTATCTTTTGTTTTTAGCCTCTTGTTGATGTTCTGACAGTCTACATTTTTTTAGATCATAGCGAATCTATGTTCTTGGCTGGGCGCTAATGACCATAGAAGTTGTGCGCCCTAAAACCACAAAAAAAAAAAAAAAAAAAAAAAAAAAAAAAACTAAAAGGACTTTAAAATCAGGAGCGCTAAAGTTTAGACTGTCCCGCTCCGAGATATTTCTCCCGCGAGGCACGTTGCGCCTGTGTGAGTAAAAATGTAACTTACGTTTTTTTATTGAAACTATCACTATTAACAACCTTCTATAAAAATAAAAGAAAATTTCGAATAAACAAAAATACGTGCACTTTTCGTAAAAATTACCATTGGATATTAAAACTGTGCAAGTACTCGAACACAACGGAGGGAAAAAATCTGTCACGACAGAATTCTAACCTCCGACTCTAGGATTGTAAGTTAGAATGCTACCACCTGAGCTAAACCGACATTACCCTTACTTCAAAGTCGATTTTCTCGAGAATTTGAGAGTTGCGTCGAATCGCTCTGGCTGATTGAGTTCTGAACTTCGCGTACCATAAATATAAAAATATATAAAATCCGACACCCATGTGGTTTCGTTGTGACATTTATTTCATGTTTAAAATGTACAATGTGTTAATCATTAATAAGCGCAAAGTCTAAAAATTGTTTTCATGGACCAATCGATAGGTAAAAGAACATGATACTAAGTAATTATGAAAAATTCGAAAAAAAAGATGTACTTCTTTACAGCGTATCTATTAAGTGAGACCTTTCTTAATGAGCATAATTCGCATCTGAGTATTGCCTCAAATGCGGAACACCGGTTAACTATATATTCACGAAATAAACTGCGAATGGGTAAAGACGAAAATGTGTACCCAAACCGGGATTCGAACACTTGTATCCTGCTTGCTAGACAATTGCACTGACCCATACAGTACTAGAGTCACAGCGGTTATTAGAACTGCGTGGATTACTCTAGTTCGCCTCGCGCGAGATGCAAATTCTCAACTTCACCCTCCCCACTATTACTCAAACTCGCGGTTTTTCAAACTGAATCACCTACGAATAACGACGTAGGAGTGCCTCCGCAATGATGAAAGTATCATTGCCCGTTATCGGCTTATTATATAAGTTATATATATATGTGGGTTCTGTTCTAACTTATCCGAAATATCAGACACCACATATATTTTACTTGTATATTTTTCTGTGGGAAATCATGTGTTCCATTCCGAATAATACAGAAAAAAACTTCGTCCAACAATTTAAAATAAAACTGTAGCAAAAGAGAGAATGAATTTCTTTTGTTTGAGATAACATGCTTTCTTACGTGTGGATGGGGGTGGGGGGTTGCCAGAACATTTTTACTTTGAAGGGGTTGAAAAACGCTGATCTAGAGTAGACAAGAACGTGTTATTTCTGAGAGAATAATTGCACCACTAAGTGTTTCAGACATTGACATCTGGGGGTGTAGAATGACGTATTTATAGTCGTGGTACTGGTGCGGGTATAGGCGGCTTTACACGCCTGAAAGTCAACAGCAGAAACTTCGTTTGCAGTACGCAATTAGTCCCCCGGATATTGTATAAGTCTTAGAAACGCGGGCACAATCAACGTGCGACTGCCAAAGCAAGCTGTTTCACTTTTGTTGCAGCCCTCTCGGTTGTGGACGAAATAATTACCTTCTGGGCGAATAAAGTGACTAAATATAAGCTTGATTGCTTGCCACACACTTTCCGCTTCATTTATTTACAAAAAATCTTCACTCGCAGTTTCTTGTGGTCCTTTCCGCGATGAAACTGTTTGGTTGCCGTAACTGCCAGTTTATACTTAAGTATGCTTGATATCTGCGTCCTCATTTCATTACTCAAACTTTGCGTTTTCGCAAGCCTATTTAGAAACTACAAACAATTGCGAAAAATATGTGCTGAAATGTGCATGCAGATGCCAATATTAGGACGGCCTGCACATCATACAACAGTTAAACATAGTTCCATCATGATGCAAGTGTGGAGAAAACTTATAAAATTAGCCATTGAAGAGTTTATAATAGCGAAACTAACGTGGTAAGCGAACAACTATTCAATCACAGTGACGGAACGCTGCGTATGCCTCAAAAAGCTACTTACAAACTATTTTGGTAAAACTGGAGCTACGTAAACAAAGTATTTATTCTCACAGAGACTTAACACACTATTGAACCGAGTAAAAACAAGAGCACACGCTTTCAAAGCGTAAGTGCATGCACATTTGCGACACATTCAAATTTTCGAACATTCATATTTTTTGAAAAAAAATGACGTTAAGTATTAGCAACTGAGCAACATTGTAATTTCATGAGCGAAAAGTGTCTTCATTCAGTACCGTATAATCTGAGATCGAATGAATTGTATGAAGTGGTGTGAACCACATTGTATGACGTATGAGATCCGTTTGATGGAACAGGCCCCGCCTAAATATTGAAGTACGTTTCGGAGGATACGGGAATCAGGTGTAAACTGGACAGGAGAATCGTAGGTTTCATTTTATCAATTACGTTTGTTTCCGCATTTTGCTATTTATAGGTTACAAATAGTATTTCTTTATTAATTTGAACAATTGTTGTTTCCACTTTTACGCGGTTTCTTCCCCTCGTCATTAGATAAGGCACGTCTGCCCTGTACATGTGAGTTGTGGTACAGCAACTTGTGCGCTACGCCAACATACGTACAAATCAGTGACGAAGACGGACACCTGTTTTGTGTTGAGTGAAAGCTCGAAACGCGGCTTGGGATAAAGCTCTATATAACAACCAGTTGCTAAGTCATTTCAAGCACCGTTACCATAGCTCAATTAATGAAAAGGTTAAAATTACAATATTTCGTCTTACGATTATGAATCATAAATATCCGCAAATACAAGTCTGTAATGCTAATTCCGTGCCAGCCACCGACATAGGCTAATAGAATTTCAAAATTCGAAATATTCAAACATCTCTCCTGTTCGGGCCATTGATATAAATTCAGTAGCGAAGTTAAAAATTTGGGCTGGACCTGGATTCGAACCTGGATCCAGCACAAATTTTCAGCGTCGCCATTGAATTTAGTTCAGTGCCCTGTAACAGTCTACATGTCTGAATTTTTCGAATTTGTAAATTTGGGACTTAATATCAACCGATGGTCTTTTTTTCCGGACTTATCCGAAAAAAGATACTGTAAGTAACATTTTCAACTGTATAGATTTAGTTTCCTGTCATATTTGTATATATATTCCTTAGTGATGAATAGTTGCAAATAAGTAAATTTACAAACAGTTTAATGCATCTTTATTACGGCTGTAAAATAATTCCAGGCGTTTGTTACGTAAACACAGAACACAATGACGTAGTCAGTGCTTCAGAAGTGATTAGACTACTAGTCACAGTTATGAAAGCTATACAAACCGAGACTGGGAAATAAGCAGCAATTCAAGTCCAGGGAAATGACTGTAAGTACATGTCCTCCAAATATTTCAAGTAAATTTTCAGTTTTTTAACGTGATTCTTACTAATATCCTGAGCGTTATTGCTACAAGGCAGAGTTTTATCTGCAGATTGTTCTTCTGTAGACTAGAGTAGATCACGTTGAAACATTGATTCGTATTTTTAAATTATTTATAATCTGTAAACCATTTTAGCGGGGGTACATCACTTGGGAAAGGTCAAATACATAGGAGACAATGAAGATACAATGTAGTATGAACTGACTTTCGTGCCAGAAATTTCACCAACGCTTCTGAAACTTAGTAGACAATGGTTCTACAATCTTAATTACTCGATAACGATAATAAATAGACGTAAACGTAATACAGTGTTGTTCTCAAATGCAGAAAATAAATGCTGTTTGAGTGTTCAGAAACTTGATAAGGTAACGATTACATTTCGGTTAGTAAAACAGTTACAGTAATTGTTCTCAGAGTTTCAGGGGCTGCATCTGGGCTTTAATCGTGGCTCGCTTAAAGATGCATTGATTCGACCAGGCAAGACAGTCTTATACAGGTGTCTCAGGAAAGACGCCTGCCAGGCGTCGGCAAATCGCGCGGTAAGGCTCCCAGCCATCGCCACCGCATCCGCCGGCCACGGCAGCGCCCGATTGTCGGACTATTGTGCCACGGGCGCATACACTGAGTATGCCATCTGAACGATTGCACAGTGGTAGAGTGCCAGACTACAAATTCAAAGGTCGCGTGTTCGATCCCCGCCAGGTCCTAAGACTTTTATCTATCACTTTCCACTTCTTTCACCTCTGGCAGTATTGTTCATGTGAAAAATACCGAGTAGAACCGTGGTTCGGAACCCACGTTAAACTGTGGGTACGTCAGTTCGAAGGTCGGAGGAAGGCAACGGCATACCACCTCCAAACAGGACCATGCCTAGTAAAGCACTATTTACAGTAGATGTTCAAAATGATATCCCTCTATGGAAAGAGCGGCCTGACATCTCTTGAACACATTTGCGAACACTCGACGAATTTTGGCTCCCGAAAGCTGGGAAATGACTGGTCGAATCTTTTTTCACGAAGCAATAAATTCTGACAGGTATGTGAACAATATCCTTCATCCATTTTTTCAAGAACTTTCACCCAACGAAAAGCTGTACGGTTATTTCATGCAGGACAATGCAAGACCACAAATTGCCAATGCTTCTAAGGCAGCAATACGAAGTGTTTTTGATGGTAGGGTAGTTGACTGGCCTTCTAGTTCTCCAGATCTAAATCCATATGACTTTTATGTTTGGGGAATGTTAAAAGACAAGGTGTATGCAAGCAATCCCAATACACTCGAAGAGTTGGAAGACAGGATCGACTAGTCATTTCCCAGATTTCGGCAGCCGAAATTCGTAGTGTTCGCAAATGTGTTCAAGAGATGTCAGGCCGCTCTTTCCATAGAGAGACATAATTTTGAATATGTACTGTAAATAAAGGTAAGCTTAATTTACTCATATGGCAATTTTTTTAGACTAAATCAGTGTATGCGTCCGCGGCACAATAGTCAGAGAATCGAGTGCTGCCGTGGCCTGCGGGATGCGGTGGCGGCGGCTGGAAGCCGTACCGCGCGATCCGCGGACGCCTGGCAGGCGTCTTTCGTGAGACACCCTGTACATAGTTACTGTGAGAACAGTCTGTAATTATCGTTAATTCAAAACTTTTTCTCGTAAAGCTTTAGCAGGATCATTTTTTCCAGTATGTTAAATTCAGTCCCACAAAGGCAAATCCTCTCTTTCCATTAACAAGTTAACTGTACTGCTGTCAGTCGATGATGGCGACTCTAATTCCAAAGAACTTACGCGCGTCATATGAAAAAGGACGGTAATTCTTCTTTCAGTGAATCCAGGAAATATGCTGCTTTCTAATAACAGAAACACTTCAGAGAAATTTGAAAACAATGGTCAGTGTGACACTAGATAGCTCTGTTTAGACAAACTTTCAACATAGGCTGCAAACAGTGATATGTAAATATAAGGTGCCTCAAAGATAAGTTTGTTCTTGTGTGGGACTATCTTATCGCCTTCTGCCGTTACTTCAATGGCCACTAAACTGATTCAGCAAAATTTCACTTGAACAGATCCCAGTTATCACACACGTTTCTCTGTTTCTGTGGTGTTTTCTTTCCTGAGTTAAAAGGCGCCATTGCCAACCACTTGTTTAGATAAGAAGCATTAAGATTATTTTCCATAAAGACTCCTCGTGTCTTCATGTGCCGGCCGCGGTGGCCGAGGGGATTGTGGCGCTGCAATCACGGTCTGCACGACCACTACGGTCGGGGGTTCGAATCCCCCTTCGGGCATGGATATTTGTGCCGTCCTTAGTGTTAGCTAGTTCGTAAGTAGTTTGTAAGTTTAGGGAATGATGACCCCGCAGTTAAGTCCCTTAAGCCTTACAAACATTTGAATATTGCTGTTAGCGTGGTGCTCGCTGCCAGCCGGCGCGGCACGGCGATGACACTAAAAACCAAGTACTTGGTGACGGTTTTCAGTGTCCTTACACCATGCCTGGACTGGACATATGCTACATATACATATAAAGAAGGGCGTTAAATTCCCGACGCGAGTTTAATTATTTCAGTTGTGCAATAGTTTTTTGTCGAAAACAAAAATTTGCCGATAATGGACAAAATCAAACATCAAAGGGGCTTCTTATTGACGACTGACTAGCAAATTCGCGTTACTGTATAGTGACAGTGCTTTGGTAACAATCTGTAAAAAGCGCGTTCAGGAAAAATGTTCTCCATAGACGGCATTTTTAAAATTTCTTAAGTAGGTGGCGTGGTGCTAATGGAATAGTGGCATCCGGCTGCCATACTACGCAAGTGAGTTGCAGCCAAGTCGACCCCGCCCACTTGAGAGCGTCACGCAATGTGTCCTTAAAGGCGAAGCACCCCAAGCTGTGCGCAGCCGCACACTTCCGCATGCGCTCGGAGATATATGCTTCCGGTACTCACATCTGCACTTTGTGTATCAAACATTCTCACTCGAACGCTGCCACTACTAGCTCCATACAGGTGATTCACGTCGCTGTTCGAAAACCTAGTTTAATAGCAACTAGGTTGTGACAGATATTTTTTATACTCTTCGCCATTTCCTGCCACTACAGTGGAAGAGATCCATTTCTGTACATAGAAACTAAAGAAAATGAAGACGCAAAGGCTCACACTAATATTTTTTTACTTATCATGGGGCATAGAGCGAAAAGGGGTAAGAGAAAGTCTTTACCATACTGGACGAGTATTAAGTCATTGCGTAGTAAATATCAACAAATAATACAATTCCTTGAGACGACATTGTCTCGTTATACCAAAGGTATTAAACATGAGAGGCATTGAATTAAAATTTATGCTGTGGCCGGGATTCGAACCCGGGACCACCTACATACTAGGTAGGCGCTTTAGACCACTCAGCTGACACAGCGTTGCAGCCAAAGCGTGTTAGTTGAGTGGCCTAAAACTCCTACCTAGTAAGTAGGACGTCCCGGGTTCGAATCCCGACCACAGCATAAATTTTAATTCAGTGCCTCTCCTTATGTTTAATACCTTTGGTATAACGAGACAATGTAGTCTCAAGGAATTGTAGCCGGCCGCGGTGGCCGAGGGGACTGAGGCGCTCCAGTCACGGCCTGCAGGGCTAGTACGGTCGGGGGCTCGAATCCCCCCTCGGGCATGGATATTTGTGCCGTCCTTAGTATTAGCTAGTTTGTAAGTTTAGGGACTGATGACCCCGTAATTAAGTCCCATAAGCTATACAAACATTTGAAGGAATTGTATTATTTGTTGATATTTATATCACCTCAGCCTGAGGAATAAGGCGGGACTGTGCTATTCGCGTTCTTTGCTGGGGTGCTATTCCAATGTAGGAGAGCCCTGACAATCTGATACGCATTTCAGAGGGAACATGAGGCAGAATTGAAGTATATGGTGTGGAGGGAGACGTGCTTTAAGACAGTCCGTGTAGTCGCTGCAACACTGTGTTAGCTGACTAGTAAGTAGGAGGTCTCGGGTTCGAATCCCGGCCACAGCATAAATTTTAATTCAATGCCTCTCGTTATGTTTAATACATCGCTAAGTAATTTATAATTTTTAAAAAGAGGTCCGAGAAATAACATTTGTTGATGTAGCGCATGTACTGCTTAATTTTCAGACTTGAACAGTGTAAATAGAAACTGGTTGTTAAAGCCTTTTGGCTAGCTAGTTACGAATTCCATTGAAACTGCCAAATCTAGCCTAAAACGTACTGCAAAAAATGTTACTTTCATGATCAAAATTAAAAATTTCGTTACAGATGGATATCAGTAACTTATTCAGTGCGGAAGAGGGAGACTCCTATTTATAGTTCTCTTTGTACAAGAAATGGGAAAAGTGATCATAGACATCAGATAAGAGACGAAAAAAGTTCCGGTATTTGCTGGTTTCCATTTCTTTTTTAAATCAAAATAACGCTTAGACGCCTTTAGAAAAACTGCCTTGCAGTTAAACGAACAGAGGGGAATGTTTCGTGCTCGCCAGTACTCCAAAAATTAGTGTTTGAACAGGTAACCGAACTGAAATGCCTTGAAGCGTTCAATACAAGAAGTAATGTTAAAGATGAAATTCTATTACAATTTTAAACCCAAATAAAACGTATTATGCTCTGTCAAATATCTAATAGAACAAACGTCGTCATGAAAAAAAAAAAAAAAAAAATGCTTTCTCAACACCAATTGGACTCTCTAACATGTAGACGCGAATCTTAGCCAATAATAATAATAAATGAATCACTCAGAGGACGGCCACCAGATTAAGGTTTTCCGTGATTGCCGTATATCACTCCAAGCACATGCCGGGATGGTTTCTTTGAGAGGGCACGGCAGCTTTCCTTCCCCATCCTTGTCAAAATAATCAGCTACGTCTCTAATGACCACGCTGTTGATGTTCAACCCTAATCTTCCTTCCTTTCGGAGATGTGCAGACACGTTTTGGGGTATAGTTGGCGTTTGGAATCACCATCAAATAGCGTTAAAGAATCTTGATATAGTCGGAAGCGTGTTGATAACCTTGTTACCGGCTTTTTCGATTGATATTGATGCATTGAGTGACTTCCTTGAAGGGAACATATCTTAGAGAAGGGCTGTTGCGGAATTTTAGAAAACAAAAATTTGCAACTGATAGCAGAAAGATTCTACCGCTTTCAACGCATAAGACAAAATGAGGGTATGCATTTTTTTCCCTCGTTTCGTTTGCGATGTAAAGAGAAAAAGTACAATTTGCAAAACGTCTACTGTGCAGTGGCCTGCACATGAATGTAGGTCCCCTCCTTAACACTTGTCGAATAAATTGTGCCCAGGGAGCTAGATCTAGGTTTATTGCTGGCTGAAATATAATATGTAGGAGTCGTTTCAATTTGATGAACATGTAGTCTAATACATGGTATAATTTTAGTCGACATAGTTTGTTCATTAAAAATTTCAATTATTTATTGCGGTCCAAACGGAGGCGGCTTGATACTTTCTACTTTTTTTACGTATAAAACCATGTGACTACTAAGCTGCAGAATTTTCAGTATCACAATAAAGCGACATTTTATATGCAGCAAGCAAAGTGCATTTCCTAAACTAATGACATTACCAACGTTTCTGTGTAGTTTTGAATACTAAGCACTTGCTAAACGTCCCGTTAAAACGTTATAAAGCACAGATGAATTTTTCTGACAGCAATGAGGATACCTTCACATTACTTGAATAGAAATGAAGGTACTGTAGGAGGAAAGAATTAAATCACACTTAATCTAAGTGAAGAAATTGTGTCGTGACCAATGCAAATAGCGTATAAAAAGAATGCCAGAAAGCAGAACACAAGTCACCGCTGAATCATAAACTAAAACAAGGAATAATGTGAAAACTTCCACCCTTGCAACTCGAGTAACGAAATTTCTTGTACTTTAAAACTGATAAATTTCTAGGTACGTTGAAACAGATTTTTAGTAGTTTCCACAGGAAAAATGGACATATATGTTTAATAATAATGGTCTCAGCTTTAGTAGTAGTAGTAATAGAAGAAGAAGAAGAAGAAGAAGAAGAAGAAGGGGAAGAAGAAGAAGAAGAAGAAGAAGAAGAAGAAGAAGATCTCTACATGCGTGAATTATATTTCTGACTGCCCCATCTTCAGGAACTTCGATCACCGTTTCGTTAATAGATTTATATTTCCTTTTTCGAATTGCAGTTCCGAGTAATAATAATAATAATAATAAACATTATTATTATTGCCGTTATTTAGTCTTCCAAGTCAACAGGATTATAAACGCAATGAAAAGGATTTGCAGGCGTAATATAAAAACGAATAGTCTAATTCTGAAAAGTTTCCGTTGTAAGAATATTTAGGAAGAGTCGCAACAAATCCACTAGAAACTCAGATGTGTACCGAAGCAACCTGATGCCCGGTCCATAATATGAAGAGGCGAGTTCTTTTCGCTCCGCAGCACTTGATATTATCGGACTATGGTTAGACGAGAGGAACATGAATGTGCCAAGTTTGTAGAGCGCGCTGGTGCGCCTGGCGGCAGTGTGGTGAGAACAATGCGCGAAACGCCCGGCGCGCCGACCTTGCCGATATTTACATAGGCGCTGACGTAACGCAGCCAGATAACCGGTGCACCTCTGAGGTAACACCTTACCCCGCCCGTCGCCTTCCTTTTGCGCGGCTTCGTCAGTTTCGTCAGCTGAGGTGAAGGGCTTCCACGCCCCGCGAGAGGCCAGGACTTTAAACGGCACATTACGCGCCGCTTACAGGTTAATGCACCCACCTCTCTAGTTAAAGCTGCGGGCTACCGAGATTCGTAAGACGTATCTTCCGCTTTCATTTGCACATGCGGTGCCACAAAAGCGTCCATAAATTTTGCAAAGTACAACAAAATATTTAAAAATTTGAACATTCTCGTCCTTGGCTTCTGCGCTAAATTTCTTGAAGCATTTCAGCGCTATACTTGAAGAACGGTGCAAGTCTGTTGGTCCAAAATGAAACTTTCACACTGCAGCGGACTGTGCGCTGATATGAAACTTCCTGACAGAGTAAAATTGTGCGCCGGAACCGGGACTCGAACCCGGAACTTTTGCCTTTCGCGGGCAAAGTAGGAGGCGAGGTACTGGCAGAATTAGTTGTGAGGACGGATCTTGAGTCGTATCGGTGTAGCTCAGTGGTAGAGCCCTTGCCCGCGAAAGGCAAAGGTCTCAGGCTCCACTCCCGGTTCCGGCACACTATTTTAATCTGCCAGGAAGTTTAAAGTCTAATGGTATCTGTCCAGCCCAGTAGGGTTTTAGTGAATCGCACCTGTCATGTCACGCGGAGGTTATCTTACAGGCCTCAAAAGGGCTTCTTCCATAGGCTTATTCTGTCATTAAGCTTAACGTTACTCCCCCTACTTTATTACTGAGGTTGAAGACTTCATAGATAAAAGGTATGTAATTCACAAGGGAGCAATTGGACGTGTTAAAGAGCTTTCCCCATTCAGCAACTGCATGAAAATTAATGCGAAATTCACAAAAACAAAAGATCTCGATGTAAATATGTACAATGACTGGATAAAAGGAGACGGGTATTTTAGCAACGCAATCGAGTGACTAAACATTTTATTAGTGTACAGATATGCTGTGAAATGGTTAGAATCTATTAGTAGAAACAAATATTTTGTTTTCCACAAAAAAATGCAGCGATATGCCTTATCACAGAGAAAAATATGAGACGGGAAACACACACCATGGTACAACAAACGTATTAGAACAGCTACGGCAACAAAGTGAGCTTCACTGCAAATTTAAACATTGCCAAAACCTCACTCACAAGCAAAAATTATACGATACCAAAATTGTCGTAAGGAGGGCCATACGACATGGTTTCAATGACTTTACTAGTAAACTTCTATACACCGACTTGACAGAAAATCCTAACAAGTTTGTTTTACGTGAAATCAGCAAAAGGATCGAAATCATATTCCCACGACATCCTGCGACGATGATGGCGTTGAAGCAAAGGATAACTTGCTAAAGGTCGAAATACTAGACATATTTTGTCAAATTTACTTTGATTGCACTGTTGCCTCTAAGTCGCCGCACGCACCACACAATTGCAGATATCGAAATAAGCCCCACTGGGACAGAAAAGCAACGGGAATCGCACAACGGAGGATAGGCCGCTGGACATGATGAAATACAAATTGGATTGTACACACAGTATGCAAATACTTTCCGCAGACTCCGCCCTTTTTCTAGCAACAGTGCATCGTAGGTCTCTAGAGGAGAGGAGCGTTTTATGTAAAATCAAGCTCGCGCTATTCGTCCACCAATCCCAGAAAGCAGAAATATAGGTTCCCATGAGGATACCGTATTTCTTGACTTCCGGAAAGCGCTAGATACTGTTCAGAATTATTACGTAATGAACTACGACCGTAAGGAATATGAGGCACAGCCTGAAGAGCTTTTAGGTAATAGGACACAGCATGTCATTGTCAACGGAGAAAAGCCTTCTGACGTAGAAGTGATTTCTTGTATGCTCCTAGGAAGTGTTCTAGGACCTCTATTCTTTCACAATATATTTAAATTACCTGGTAGATAAGTCGCAAGTTCAGTGCGGCTTAATTGCCGCGTGGTCTGTCATGCTACGTACTGGTCAGCCGTTCCCGCCTGAGGTTAGTCCTCCCTCGGGCTTTAGTGTGTTAGGAACTGATGACAATAGCACTCTGGTCCAGTAGTTTACAAACATTTGAACATTTCAGTGAGGCTTTTCTCGTATGAAGCTGTGGTATATCGAATATTCATAATGCAGAAAAATTGTAGAGAAATTGAGGAGGATCTGCAGCATATTGCAGGGAGTGGAATTGACTCTCAGCATAAACAGATGTAACGTACTGCGAGTAGACTAGAAATAAATTAGTTATATGATTACACAATTTCAGAAAATTCACTGGAAGCAGTTACTTCCTTAAAATATTAGGTAATACGCATTAGGAGCGATTTGAAGTGGAACGACCCCATAAAATTAAGCGTGTCCATCGCCGATGGCAGACTGAAATTCATTAGAAGAATCGTCAGGAGGTTTAATCCAACGACGGAAGTAGTCTAAAACACATCCCTTCGACTAATACTTAAATATTGCTCATCAGTGTGGGATCCGTTCAAATGTTTGTAAATCTGACTCGGTTTCTGGGTTATTAGTCCGTAGCTTACTAACTACATAAACTAAGCTAAAGACAACACACCCATGCCCGAGGGGGGGGGAGGCTCTAAACCCCGACGGTGAACGGCAGCGCGCACCGAGGCACGGCGCCCCAGTGCGCACGGCTAATCCGCCGCGGCTGGGATCCGTAGTTAGAGAAGATCCAAAGAAGAGCAGCACGCTTCGTTACAGATGACTGTGTCTCAAAACGATCGGTAATTTCTGGTGTCCGACGCTGCAGCAAAGACGTTCTGTATCACGGTATGGGCTTCCGTCAGCCCGGAAATAGTTTCTTAATTGAATCCTCGAGTATTGTAAAACTGTAGTTGTTTATCTTGTACTCCTTAAGTTGTTGTAAGGCATCCACACCTTTTGTTAGTTCGATGTGTACTCAAAGCGAAAGTGCATTTGATTGTTTCTGTACTCCAAAGATTCTCATTGGACTCCTTAGTTGCACAGCCACTTTACTTCAAAGAGCTTTTATACCAAAAATATGCACAATGCTCTCTTCGAAACTCCAGTGCATGACCGAGTTTCAGACGGGAGATCTTACACTTTGATGCTCTCAAAAAATGGAAATGAGGTACTAGTTTAATGTCCCAGTCGACGAGATAATGGTCAGGCACACAGTTCAAACTGGCCGATCCTCGTGTCTTCGAATGTGGAAATGTTTGTAATTGTAAGGGACCAAACTGCTATGGTAATCAGTCCCTAGGTTTACGAAGTACTTATACTAACGTAACACCCCCCCCCCCCCACACACACAGACACACACACACACACACACACACACACACACACACACACACACACACACACACGCCCGAGGGAGGACTCGAACTTCCGGCGGGAGCGGCCGCACATTCCCTGACATGACGCCTGGAAGCGCGCGGCATCCGTCTTCGATACCAACCATTCCGGTATTCGCCTTAATCATTACAAAGTTACACCGGAAAGCCCAAGTATGAGTCGCCAAGGGGGGAAACGAAGCTGCTGCTGTGGAACGCGCCTGCAGCGTGTTAGCCACTATTTCCGAGTGGGAATGCAGAGTGTTACGCAACTCGATACGCTTGTGGGGAGACATCTCCGATTACACTGACTGTGTGGTATAAGCTCGTAATCCGTCATGTTGCCGCGCTCGGGTGCATTTAACGTGGCAACAAAGCATTCCCGTAGGGTATAACACTCCCCGAGACAGCAAAACGCGAGGAATGATTGAAGCTTACCGTCTCCACTACTGCATGTTTTTTAAGCCGAGGGCAAGTTGAGCCGTTATGGCAACGCTGTCGTGGTACGTGACGGGCGTGGACAAACGAGTAATTTTAATTAGACTATACGTCCTCCGGACACGAAACTACAGGTGGTTTCCCACGTGATGTCAACATACGTATCACGTTTTAAAGAATCCGGTGTTATCCATCTTTTGTACCTGTGGACTTCACTGTATTCTATGCATTGTAAAATATGAAAAATAACGCCTTCAGTCACATTTTTTCGTGTCTTACCACGCGCTGCATTTCGGACCCTGTAGGTCCATCATAAGGAGCAAATAGTTTAATACATAATTTACGTCTGCTCATCAGAAACAAATGTACGTCTCGATTCAGATGCAGTTTGCTGTTAAATTTCGAACGTTTTGATTTTTAAAGGGGGATAGACGTCTTGGAAGAATAGTATTGACGCTGTACTGTTAGTAGGCATTTATCCATACCGTAGTTTAATGTTTAACTTATTTGTACACTTCGTCATCGATACGGTATAAGACGACCAGAGATGCATATTACGTAATGTCAGATACGAGTTAGAAAGTAATTTATCATGTGTACGATACTAAATTTAAATTAAGTCCTTAAAATTACTCAACCATTTCTTGCAAAATCTCTCCGTTCATTGAATATGGATTCGCTCTTTGTTATGAAGGTATTTCAATTTGCTCAAACAGATATAGGATACCATTGGGTTCATTGTGTGGTAATGGCTGATCGTTTCCTGTCTTGTTGACAGTGTGTTCGGTGTCGAGCACATGCTGTTCCGTGGCTCAATTTTCGGCTCGGTTTTATCTGAAGGCACTTATGTATTCTTGGGGGAAATATTTTTTGAAAATTCCGCCTTTTGTACCGTCATAGTAGACAGGACAAACGGACCTAAGTTTATGAACTCGCTGTCGTTTGGCGCTTGAAGCAACGTAGCAAAGTTCAGACATGCAACTAATAGCGCGCAACAGCTAGTTACATAATAAAGTTGTATCTTAGTAGCGCTACTTATTCCGCGCAACAAAAAGTTCAAGTTTGTTATACTTTGTTTCGCCATTGTCTTCCCCCACCACCAAATAACGGCATTCGACTGTCACCTAGCTGTGTATTTCTAGCCATTTTACTTCGTATCAGTGTGTTTTCGTTCGAGGTTTCAGTTTTGGCGTCTTTGTTTGCTGCTAAAATGTCGAATAAATGAAGGAAACACTTTGTGTGCTTGCGGAACAAAGTGTAACGGTCGCTTGGCAGCGAATGAAATGTGCCGTGCAAATCGTGATCAGCTGAGACTCCGGACGCCATATTCAAACTGCACAACTGAGTAGTATTTGTGGTTCTGTGTGAACGACAGCTTACAGTGCAACTGCAGAAAGACGCGAGTTGTTGTCTCAATTAGAGTTGCTTGTGTGAACCCGGCTTAAGCGCTCGCTTGGACGTATTTACAGCGTCACGAGCTAGCATTCGTTTCCTAATGGTCACACAGCGTAAATGCAACGCATTATGTCTGTGCATGCGCTGTAAATGCCCATGTGACCGCTCGAAGGTAAGTGTCCTATACAACTTATTATTAGTAGAGAAATTGTGTTTTAACAGCTTAGCAATTTTTCTTATTTGCTGCCCAGATGCGGGATGCTAGCTAATATTTTCTGTCTTATTTTTGTTCATTTGTGAGTGTAGATTGCATACAAATTCTCTAGCGTTTATGCTGTGTAACTGTTGTTTGGTAATATTTTTTATTTTGTAACGTACATTTTAAGAACTTGAAAATACCAAAGTAAAGTATCAAATAATAGTACACCAAGCGGACGATGAATTTTCTGCCAGTAAAGCCGAATTTATTTACCGAGACATGCAAGTACCCAAGGCGTTTTAATAAAGGCATTCGATACGTTTTATAAACAGAAGTAAGATATGTACTTTTAATGCCAGGAGCGGTAAGTTTCGCATTTACAGCAGGGAAGGACATAAAATGGTGGACCAACACAGTCGCTGTCGCATGAAGTATTTTGGATTGCAACATTTTTCGCAACGTGCTCGACCCATTGGCTTTGTCCTTATAGTAAGAGCATTTGCTGACTTCTTTCGGGAATGATTCACTGTCATGATTAACAAGTCTGACATCACCGCATTCTGCGTAGGTATTTCTTTTGCAAGTGCATGTATATTTGTCACAGCGTTTTCCGCCTCTGTTAATGATTTGTTAATTTGAAAAAAAAAATCAAAATTGCTATGTGGTTTGACTTCCATACAGAACTGTACAGCCTATTGTACTCGGGTTGTTGTCTTCAGTCCGCAGACTGGTTTGCTGCAGCTCTCGACGCTATCCTGTCCTGTGCAAGTCTCTTTATCTGAGAATACGTTCGGCAACCTATATCCTTTCGAATCTGCTTACTGTATTCGTCCCTCGGTCGCCCTCTACGATTTTTATCCGACACACTTCCCTCTAATGCTAAGTTAACAATTCCTAGATGTCTCAAAATGTGTCCTACCAATCGGTCCCTTCTATTAGGATATGCCATAAACTCCTTTTCTCGCCAATTCGGTTAAGCACTTCCTCATTAATTACGTGATCTACCCATCTAATTTTCATCATTCGTCTGTAGAACCACATTTCGAAAGCTTCTATAATCTTTTTGTCTGAACTCCTTATCGTCCACGTTTCATTTCCATACAATGCTATAGTCCAGACAAATGCTTTTAGAAAGGACTTCCTAACAATTTAAATTAATATTGAATGTTAAGAAGTTTCGCTTCTTTAGAAACGCTTTTCTTCCCATAGCCATTCTGCATTTTATATCTTCTTTACTTCGGCCATCAGAAGTTATTTTGCTACCCAAATAACAAAATTCATCTAGTACTTTTATTGTCTCATTACATTATCTAATTTCTTCACCATAGCCTGATGTTCTGACATTACATTCCATTACCCCAGTTTTACTCTTGTAAATGTTTATATTACCTCTGCCTTTCAAGACACTGTCCATTCCATTCAACTGCTCTTCCAGATCTTTTGCAGTCTCTGACATTACTATGTCATCGGCAAACCGCGAACTTCTTATTTATTTTTATTACTCGGGTAAATAATATCAAATGGAGGAAAAAAGGGCGCACCACTTCAAACATTTACACCGGGTGTCCAATTTAGCCTGATAACCCGGCCTCGGTGGCCGAGGAGACTAAGTCGCTCCAGTCACGGTCTGCACGGCCACTACGGTCGGGGGTTCGAATCCCCCTCGGGCATGGATATTTGTGCCGTCCTAGTTCGTAAGTAGTTGATAAGTAGTTTGTAAGTTTAGGGACTGATGACCCCGGTGTTAAGTCCCATAGACTATACAAACATTTGAACATTTTAGCCTGATAAATCGAAGTAACTCTCAAACTTCGCACATTGTACCTGACCTGAAATCAAACCAGCATCCCTGCCCACTGAGGAGGCAGGAGGGGCAACTTAAAAATAGTAAATATGAACCCCTATTTTCATTGAAGATTAAGATTCCTCGCACAAAAAGGAAAAGAAAAATACGTACGGTTTGTTCGACACGTATTCCATTCGGGGTAGATGGTAGTATTCATAAAAATGTGGGTTCCGGTATTCTCTGGAAATGACGCTTTAGATGGAGTAAAATTCAGCTGCGTAGTTAACGGTACCAGTGAATCCGCCGCCACTATGTTCCATTGTGGGTTGTACAGTGAAATCCGACCGCAGTGCGCTGCCTTTTATCGTGAGCCGTAGTGCACCGTATGGCGCGCCAGCGCTGCTGTATTACACAGCCACGCACCACATAAGTAGACAAATGTCTGTAAATCTATCGGACCAAACTGCGTAGTCATCAGTTCGTAGCTTACAAACTACTTAAACCTAGGTAACCTAGCCTAAGGAGACACACACACACACACACACACACACACACACACACACACACACACACACACACACACAAACGCACGCCCCCAGGGAGGACTCGAACCGGGCGAGACGCTTTAGACCGCTCGGCTACTCCACCGCGGCACTGTGCTTTTAATTCAACAGGTCGGTATTTCTTTGATGTATATTTTTAGAGTGTTTGACTTCTTAATTCATCGCCTCTAATTATTAATTTTCCAACTCCACCGCCCCGCGAGCCGAAGGATTTTAATTTGAGCACCGTTGCGTGTCGTGTGGAAAAAGTGCGTTTATTGTTCATTTTATCGTGTAATGTTTCCTAAAAGTATGATAAGAGTATTTAACCGATTACCGCGCCATCTATTACGGTTAATGCGTTGAGCAAACCGTAGGTATTTTTTGGCGATGAATCCGAATCTGCAATAAAAATCGGGGTTTCTAGTTAAGATCTAAAAGTTGCCTCTCCTCCCCCCTTAGTGGGCGGGGGTAGTAGTCTGATTTCAGGTCATGTAGATGCCCCTCCTTGAAAATATTTATCTTGTGTACGATGCATAGTTTGAGTTAGATTGTTCAGGTTAAATGGCCGCGGCGGATTAGCCGCGCGTACTGGAGCGCCGTGTTGCGGTGTGCGCGGCCGTCCGCCGTCGGCGGTTCGATTCTCCCCCTCGGGCATGGGTGTTTGTGTTGTCCTTAGTTTAGTTTACCTTAGGTTAAGTAGTTTGTAAGCTAGGGGCTAGTAACAAAGTTGTGGAGTCTCATGGATTTACAAACATTTGAACTTTATTTTCGTTTTTTCCGTTTAAATGGGACACATGATATGTACTTACGTACATGAACAGACACACATATATAAGTAGTTATACGCGATGAAGGTGAAAGTTTCACCTACTTCAACGCATATACGGTAATAATGTTCTACCTCGTACGGGAATCCGAAATAGAGTGTAAGAGGGCATAGACGATGTGTGCGTCACGGCCGTAGCGTGCGACTTGTGGAAATGTGAGAGGAACAGCAGGCGAGCGTGGGTAGCCAAGTGGTTAAGGCGACCGCTGGTTCGAAGAGGGATACCCAGGTTCGAATTCGGGCCCGGGTCACATTTTCACTTGTCGCCATAGTGATTCCAGTGCTCCAGTGCAGATGAAGTCAGTCCTTTCCATCCTCAACCTTCTTCCTTCTCCTCCTCAATAAAATATTTGCGCTTCCAATATGACTATCCTGTCTTAAAACGTACCTTATTGTCCGATCGTTGAATACTTTGCTTATGATTACCTGTTTCTAAATAGTCTACCGTTTATGAAATATTTGTGCCGTCCATTTCACTAAAGTCGTTATGGAACTAGAAATTAACTTACACATTAGGAACTTGTTCACGTGTACAACAGGAGCTAAGCACAGATATAAAATACCAGGAACACGCGTGGTATTACTGATTTAGCAACAGCGTTTACCGACTGATGAATGTTTGACTGTAACAATAATTTTAATTATTTTGCCAAATATCTCCTAACAAAACCAGACACATGAAACAATCTGAAGTATTATATTATGTAAAACAGTAAAATAATGATATTGCTGCTAATACTAAAAATAAACAAACATATGACACAGAATTACATTTGAGTACCAAAAATTCAGTTTAAATTTCCCCTACTTAAATTAAGTTTCAGTTAAAAATAAATGTAATCTCGTAATTACATTATTACACGAATGTAATGACACGACTGCTTCCTTTATATATTTATTTCACCAGACCAATTTTGAGCACATGTTCATCGTCAGTAGTCTCAAAATTATAATCTCATTCATGTATCAACATTTTATGTCTTCGACATTCCTACTTGGAGTATGTCATGTTCGACCCCAAAAACCACATTTAGTTGGTGTGTTAGTTAGTTTCCTTGGAGAATATGTAGTCGTGAACGGTACACTAACAGCCGATTAGTCGACATCTAGAAGTGTTAATAGAGAAAATAATTCCATAAATCAATGCTTCCGAAGATACCGCTGCGCTAGTTTATTAGCAAATTAGTAAAGACAGCGAAAGTGCTGAGGTCTCTTCGCTATTTTATCTGTTAAAAAAAGGAATCCCGCGGTAGTAGCTGATATTAATTTGTTGTCAATAAGCTGTTTTTCAATCGTGCATGCAAAATTCAGACGAATTCAGTTTCGTATATACATGAATGTAAAATACTTCTGCGTCGGTGCATCATGAGTTTCTAGTGTTATTAAAATTTAAAGTTCTTTTTTTTACATTGCTTCCCTCTGAAGCGGCAAAGCCACCTAACAACCGGTAGCTAGTAATATATTTTGTCGCTTGACAACCTCCCTCGCTCGTTAAGGCACTGAATGTGCTTCACATCCGGTCTCATCTTTCCAATTTGCTTTTAACGTCCCGACAACAACGACGGGAAACTATCCCAGTTTTGACGAGAGGAAAAGAACAGCTGCCGGCTGAAAGAAACCGTAGCAGTTCGACCAGGTGATGGAGGGACTCCTCCTTAAGCGACGAACCAACCTGTGCAGCCTATTTGAACCTTTACATATTAGTGGTGACCTTTCCATTTTTTCCTTTATCTTCAGCAACACATATGCGAGTTGAAGTATATATTTTTTAATTTTATTCGGTAGTCACGAACGCATCTTTTCCGTATTTTTATCAGAATATTTCATTCCCTGTCTTTTCTCCCTTATTTTACGACTTGCGTTATTTTTTTTAAAATGTGAAATATGGGAAGTCGCACCGTACTTTGTCGTGATGGATAGTTTCACCTCTTACGTTTCTAATGGCAATATTTTAAAATAAAATAAATGAGATGAGCAGTGATGAGCACTCTATCAGTACACAACAAAGCATAGACGTATATGCTAATACTCATAAGTTGTAAACGGTGTTCTATTACAAAAAAAGCCTACCTTATCTCTCCTGTATAATTAGTTCGATGTTTGTTATACTGCTGCGTCCATTTGGGTAAGTTTCTGATTTGCTAGGAGAAATTAGGTTCCATTTTTTTAATGCATTAAGTTTAATAATAAAAGGTTGTCCAGTGTTTTCAATCATCACTGTTGTCTCTGTTGGGAAGTCTCATTGCACCTGAAGATATAATAAAACTGGACTGGTATTCTACGACGTCACTTTTTATACACTACACCAGGGGGCGCAAAATCTTGCTCGGAGGTCGACGTCACAGCAGAAAGTACTTGCGCCATAAAATAATCAGGGGTCAGTAATACAAAAACATATGCCTAACTCATATATATGTAATGTTAAAATTACCGAGTTCGTTGAACAGACCACAGATAGTTTTATAATACAGTGTGTTAATGATGTTAAGGGCAAAGTCTGGAAACTGTTTCCAGGAACCAGTAGAGGCAAAAGAAATTGATACAGTAAGTAATTCTGAAAAATTCGAAAAAAAGTTCTACTTCTTAACAAATTGTGTATACAGTGGGACCTGCCTTAATGAGCATGCTTCAGAGTCATGCCACGTAAGGAAGGTAGTTCCTAGCCGGCGCTATCGCTAGCTCAGTAGCTGCAGTGGGGTGTGCTCCAGCGGCCGGCCAATCGGCTAGCGACCGTGCCGGCTCGGAACTAACTTACGTGGCATGATGACCTCGCTGAGGCCTGTCTTTCTCGTTGGCCTCGTCTTGAACCATGTGTCGTATGTGATTCTTAACCCTGCAGCAACTGTTACCTCACGGTAACGAATAATGTTTATCAAATTTGGTTGAAATAGGTCCATTCGTTTAGGAGGAAATGTGCAACATTGTCGTTTGATGTAAGTTTCCTGCGCATGTCATTCTTTATGACGTCATACCTCGTGAACAATATGTTGTACGTTATCCTTACACTTACAGCGACCGTCCTCGTGGATCGGAGCTTAGGTGTGCAAAATTTCATAAAGATTGGGAAAAAATGTAAATTTGTATGCAATGTGTACACGGGGACACTCTGCTTTATATACAAAGACAAGATGTAAACAGTGTTCCGCATGTAACAAATACTGGTGAGAAACACAGAAAACGAGGTGTTAGTGCTAGATAGTTGATAATGTTGTCCAACCCACGCAGAAGTTAGCGGTGAGGCGCTCGGCAAACTCCAGGCCCGATCAGTCTGAGTGCAATCAGAGCGCGTGTGCCAGATAATCAGGCGCGCGTTGTAAATGCCAGATAATCATTATCGGAGTTATCGTTGCGGCGGAGAGCACTAACTCAATTCGCCGCTTTGATTACCGAGAATTAATTACCAAACAGCCAGTCCCTGCAAAATGGGCGATTAGTGCGTTATCGATTGTCGGACCGAAGGTAGTAGCACATCCAAATAAAGCCATTACTGGAGGAAAAAAAGAATTTATTTTAGCGCAGTTTCGAAATGCTTAAACGCGTTCCCATTTGCAAATGTTTTTAAGAGGCTTAGCGAACATGAAGGGGATTATAATCTTCACATCTGTCACTATTTGGTGGCCAAACTTCCCGGAAAACCGGTTATTCTCAACTAATGAAGATATATAACGCTAAATTTATTTTTAAGAAAAGTGTCGTCGACGAGGTAAGTACTTTCGAATGTTCGGACGATGAGTGAATTTATTTTTTCGATGCTGCAAAGCACAGCCGTGGCGGAGTGACCGAGCGCATTGAGGCGCTAAGTTGCGATGTGTGAGGCCGTTCCCCGTCGGGGTTTCGAATCCCCCCTCGGACATGGATGTTTGTGCTGTTTTTAGTATAAGTTAGGTTCTATGTAGTTTGTAAGTTTAGGGACTGATGACCCCGCAGTTAAGTCCCATAAGCTATACAAACATTTGAACTTTAGGACAGTGTTTTGAACCTTTTCAAATATGCGATCAACTTCCAAATTAAAATATATAGATATATACATATATATATTCTGGCGTCCCCCCCCCCTCCTCCATATCCGTATCGACTCTAACAAAACTGTTATCTCGAAGGAAACAGACTGAATCTTATTTATTTTGCTACAGATTTTCTTTCAAATTGTTAAACGAAGTTTTTTGTGTATTATTTCTAATGGAACATATCTCATTTTTATATGATTTCCGACGGAAAAGTATGTTTTGCTTAATGAGTGTTTAGCATTTCAGGCAAGACTCAGAAGCGAATAATGTCATTAAAAATGACGCAATGTATAAACAATTTGTGAAATAGATCTCTTTTCGCGAATTTTTCAGAAAAACTTATCGTATCATGTTATTCTACCTATCAGTTGGTTTCTGAAAACAGTTTTCAGGCTTTGTGTGCTTATTCAACAACATACTGTATTATAAAACAGTCTATGACCAATTCATAATTGCTACACAATTAACTCTGTAATTTTAACATTAAATAAATTTCAGTTAGGCATACGTTTTTGTATTACTGATCCCCTTGTTATATTATGGTGCAAGTACTTCCTGCTGAGACGGCGACCCCAGATAAAGACTTTGCTCTCACCCTGGGGGTCGCGACACACCTTTAGAACACCTATCCTCGTATGCAGGCAGTTTGTGTAGGTACAATTTGCAACTAGGCGCGCTTCGAAATTGGTAAGATTTATTATCCCATTCTCCAATTTTCGAGTCTATAGGTAAGTCATCAGATTAAAGTGTTAAAGGAACTTTTTTTGCAATTTAATGTGCAGTTTAAGACGCAGGAGGATTAAATGTTCAGATGTTTGTAAATCTATCTGACCAAACTACGTGGTCATCAGTCCGTAGCTTACAAACTACTTAAACCAATGTAAACTAACCTAAGGACAACACCCACATACCCAGGCCCCATAGTGTACATTATTTGTATGTATCTGTCTGCACGTGGCGCAGAGGTCATGACACATGATTAGCCTCGCAGTTGTGAACACGAAGTAGCACGAGCGGTATAATTTACTATTGGCAAATGAAAATTCGTGACGGACCGCAATTCGAAACCGGATTTTCCGCTGTTCGCGATCAGTTGCGTTAACCATGCATGCATGTCTGAAAGATATCTGCGTTAGTTGTACCGTTAAACGCGGCCACCACACATCGTATTTAAGCCAAAACCAGGCATGAAAAATTTGTAATAAACCTCTCCTTACGCGAGAATCAGATAATTGAATGTACGATCTCTCACGGGTGGTATAAAATCTGCGGGTTCAGCTGGGAGGCGTGCACGGATGGCGTAATTGTTCTCACTAAAATCCTGGTTCGAATCCCGGTCAGGCACAAATTTTCACACGTGAACAATAAATTGTACAGCTGATGCGGGTTCATGTTCGTAACTACAGATACATTTGGTGTATTGTCGGCAGCTGCGTTCTGCCCGGTAGCCGTCTCATCCTTAAACGTGGCCGGTGCACGTCTTGTCATGCTTGGTCAGTTCTCGGCGGCCGCGGTGCGCTGAAAGCACTCGTGCAGCGTAAACAGCTGGCGCCGCGGTCCGGTGCAGCGGCCCCCGTGTCGTGGGCGGCGGCGTGCGTGGGCGGCGGTGATCCCGCAGGCGGGGACAAAGGTCACGGCCTCTACCCTTTGCAGGGGGCGCGCACACTCAATTATCGGGAATCCGTGCGTCTTGCACCCCCAAACAAGTGGCCGGGCTGATGAAAGCCACCCTTCATTCCTCTTAGCTTCCCCGCGTCTTCAGTATGACTTTGTACTGCTGACCTTTTCCTAAAATGATTTCCCGTTACGGTCTGCTCAGTAATCAGAGTGATGTTGGATGCCTGAAGACTAACCACAGATCAGTATACATTGCCTCGCGATTACACTATTGAAAACAATTCGGGGATCAGGTGAAATAATACACATTATACATATGGTAACAAATTATATTCACATATTGGTTAAAATTGTAATTTTTGTGTGATACGATACGATATTTCGTCTCGACGCTTTGAGGTTTACATGGCGTTTACTTAAAGCGAGGCATCATGAGGCTACCTTAACAGTGAAAGTCATATTAGTTGCCCTCTAAGACGGTGTGTGATCACCTCGGAAGGCCAGTACAGTTGCACACCTACGTCGCGTGGACAGTGTGAGGTTATCAATCAGCTCTTTCTGGCCATTTTTCCACGACTTATATCCAGCTCTGCAACCGTTGCGGGGGGCGCTGATCAGGCCGCAAGACGTCTGCCAAGTGCATCCCCGACATGCTCAATCGGGTTTAATTCCGCCGCGGCGGAGCGGCCGAGCGCATTGAGGCGCTATGCTACGATGCGCGAGGCCGTTCCCCGTCGGTGGTTCGAATCCCCCCTCGGGCATGGATGTTTGTGCCGTCTTTAGTATAAGCTAGTTCATAAGTAATTTGTAAATTTAGGGACTGATGACCCCGTAGTTATGTCCCATAAGCTCTACAAACATTTGAACATTTTGTTTAATTCCGCTGAACAAGCTGGCAATTCCATTCTTTCAATTCCGTTAGCTTCAAGCATGCTGTCCACCAGTGCCATTGGACCGAGTGTTTTCGTCCAACAGAAAGAACCCATCTCCTTTGGCACCAGCGTAGGACATAACAAAAGGTCGAAGGATCTCGTACCTATACCTATGACCAAAGTGCCATTTTGAACGACACAGAGGTCCGTACATCGGCCAATACTGACTCCTGCCCACACCACCACTCGTCCACTACTATGATATGGTGTTTCCTGCACATAATCAGAATTCTTAAGAGTTCCACGGTCTCTTCAGATGAGGAAACTACGATTGTCCGGCTGAATACAAGATCTTGCCTCATCTGTGAACAGAACCCGACGCCATTTGTGAAGACTCAGAATCTTGATGTTCCTCCGCCCAGTTTCTGCGTGCTAAACGGTGTAGTGGTTTTAATAGGACACACATCTTAGGCCTCCGTACGTAGAGGCCACAATCCCGCAGGCAATTTCTGACTGTTTGTGTTGATATTGCGCGTCCTGTTGCTGCCTGGAGGGTGCACTGCAGCTGAATTGCATTCAGGCTCCTGTCTCAACGGGCTGTTAACAGGAGATAACGGTTATCTCTTGTTGATGTTACCCGTCGACGACCTTGGCCTTGCCTTCTTTTAACTGTTCCTGTTGTCTGAAAGCGCGAGCAGGTCCTGGAAATTACACTTCGAGACAATTTAATAGCTGCAGCCATCTCCCTCTCTGTCCCTCTTCCAATCTTCCTATGGTACTCCATGCCATAGCTTCGGGTAAGTCACGTTGTTGTTGCATTGCACTATCTGCTAACTACACTATCAGAAGTCAACTGGTTGTGTAATTCATTGGGTAGACACAAGTTAACACCAACCCCCTCTGCAGCAACTTTCTGTTGTTACGTCTATCTCAGTTGCCTTAATGTTGTCTCCACTCCGCTGAACCGACAGAAAGACGTCGAACCATATTAGTTCATTCTGCCGATGACAATACTGCTGAACCTAGATATCTCCGCCGATCCTATAGTTGTTTTGACTATATATAATTATTCCCCCTCCCAAGGAAAACTAACTTGAAGCCAATGTTATAGAAAGACAAGCAAATGATATGCGAGTTATCATACCCAACAACAAGAACAAGAACGAGTTCGGCGAAAATTACAATACCCCGCTCAGGTATCATAAGAATACATGAAATGGTGTTATTGAAAACGGAAGAGCGATTTAAGAAAAAAAACTTCAAATGTTTGTAAATCTATCAGACTCAGCTGCTGGGTTATTAGTCCGTAGCTTACAAACTACTTAAACTAATCCTAGGACAACACACACCCATGCCCGAGGAGGGACTCGAACTCCCGACGGCGAACGGTTGTCGGTCGCGCGCACCGCAGCACGGTGCCCTATTGCGCACGAATAGAGATTTAACTTTGAGAGATGTAGTGCAGAATAATTTCCAGTTGCGAGTATTTCGGAGGTGATCAGGCAACTAGTTCCATGTATTACTTCCCACCATATATTGTGAAAACATGAATCAGGCGAGGAACCACTGTTGTACTGCGAAATCTCTGGGAACAACAATAACTACCGTATGACTAGTAAGCGTAACACTCTGGAATGAAAACCGAGCGAGGTAGCGCAGTGGTTAGCACAATGCACTCGCATTCGGGAGGACGGTGGTTTAGATCCACCTCCGGCTACCCTGGTATTTGTTTTCCGTTATTTCCCTGAATAACGCCAGGCAAATACCGGGAGGTACTTTTCAAAGGGCAGGACCGACTTCTTACCTAAATAATCGGAACTATAGCTCCACATCTAACGAACGCGCTATCGACGGGGCGATAAACCCTAATCGTCGTTCCTTTTTCTACAACGACCTTCAGTGGAATGACGTTCAAAACAAACAACAGGAAAAGTCGTCGCCACTCTGTGATTCGTAGGAAGAAAATTGGTGTTCCTGGTTCCAAATGGGAGTTAAGAGCGAAAAAGTCCTAGTGCCCCTATACCTTTGGACTTGGGTTCTTTCAGCATTAAACTCCATTCTTACTGACGGTTTGAGTGGTACTGGAAGACAACTTATTTGCTGAGTGGTGGCTTTCCTGTAACTGCGAATGCAATGGGGAAGAAACAGTAACCCATGTGGTCATTCCGATCCAGTCTGGTAGTAGGAGGGTTAAGGAACTGTAATTCGGAGCCGGCCGCGGTGGCCGAGGGGACTGACGCGCTCCAGTCACGGTCTGCACGGCCACTACGGTCGGGGGTTCGAATCCCCCCTGGGGCATGGATATTTGTGCCGTCCTTAGGATTAGTTAGTTCATAAGTAGTTTGTAAGTTTAGGGACTAATGACCCCGTAGTTAAGTCCCATAAGCTGTACGAACATTTTAACTTTTTTTTTTTTTTGTAATTCGGGAAAGTATTGCTCATGAATCTGGGACCGTGTTGTTACATTGAGAGGCGTAGATGACGGAGGCTAATCCCTCGCCATCATTCACCGACCCCTGTACCTTAGAGCCACATACATGCACGTATCCCTAGTTGTTCACAATTGAACATGGTCCCACTTGTAAACGTCAATACAGTTTGACAGTTCAGATTCTGATATTTTAGGATACTCGTATGAATGAACATATACTGAAACATGACTTCCACCTACCAGGATGATAAATTTTCTAGGTCCTGAATTGATTTGAGAGATCCAAGAGCTGCGCATTCCCCAGTGAATACCTTCAACATCTAAATGGGATACTCTGCAAATCATGTTTAAATGCCTGGCAGAGGGTTCATCGAACCACAATTATACTATTTATCTCCCATTCTACTCTCGAATAGCGCGCGGGAAGAAAGAACACCTTAATCTCTCCGTTCCAGCTCTGACTTCTTGTATTTTATTCTGATGATCATTTCTATGTAAGTGGGAGTCAACATATTTTCGCATTCGGAGGGGAATGTTGCGCGATTGGAGTTTCGTAAGTAGCCCACGCCGCAACGATAAGCGCCGTTGATGTAATGATTCCCATCCCAGATTTTGTATCATTTCCGTAACGCTGTCTCCCATGTATCGCAACAATACGAAACGAGTTGCCCTTCTTTGGACTCTTTCGATGTCCTCCGTCAACCACACCTGGTAAGGATCCCACACTGGGCTGCAATATTCCAAAAATACTTCAGAGGACAGTCAGAACGTTCAAATGTTTATAAATATATGGGACTTAACAACAGAGGTGATCAGTCCATAGGCTCACAAACTACTTAAACTAACCCAAGAAACACACACACACACACACACACACACACACACACACACACACACACACACAAACTCCAAAATGCCTGACGGAGTACTCTAACCTGCGACGAGGAGTATCCGCAAGCTACGAAGCAATGCGCCTTCGATCGCTCGGCCATTCCAAAGGAGAGTCGGACAACAGATTACGTTGTTTATAAAACTTTTCTGGGTGTTGGACCGCATCGTCAAAATATCACATACTTCACCGACGTTTCGGCCACTATTGCAAGTGGCCATCTTCTGGGTGTAAACGTAACACCCAGAAGATAGCCACTTGCAATAGTGGCCGAAACGTCGGTGAAGTATATGATATTTTGACGATGCGGTCCAACACCCAGAAGAGTTTTATAAACAATGACAACGGCCGCGGAAGCCTTCGTTTACATTCAACAGATTACGTCTTCCTCACACATACGTCACAACAAGAAAATTGGGGCATTAGAGCTAATATGGGGATTTGCCGAAAAAATCATACTTCGTGAGTGGAACAGGGAAGAAGATCAGATAATGCTAAAAATACCATTCGCCATACATCCTAACGTGGCTTCTGGAGTGTAAATGTAGAAAAAGTGTCATATCGCAGTGTATTACCGACACTGGAATTAATTGTGCCTGCCTATGAATTCACTTTACTAAAAACATTTACTCCGGTGTATAACATTGTTTCTCCAATACGAACAATTTTCCTTTCTGAAGGCACTTTTTCACCGAAACGCAAATGACGTTATTCGGTTCGGTCTTAATCAGACGCAACATACCAAGCGAACTTCGCATTCTGTAAAACGTTAAAAATGATTCACTTTCCCGTTAGCCAAGTTCCATATTTTCGGAGGAAAAAAACTAATATTTATGCATTGTAGAGAAACTGTGGAGAAAAGTTTGCTTTTACTTGGATACTTTACGTAAAATTTTAGAGAGAGAGAGAGAGAGAGAGAGAGAGAGAGAGAGAGAGAGAGAGAGATATTCGTTGTGTGTATGTGAAAGAGCCACAGCCAGAACTTTGTGGCTGAGACGCATTACGTAACTTGTGTGCGGAAATAAAATTGGGGACATATTTTAGAGAATAGCTGGCAGCGGCCATCGGTAGCGAGCGCCCTGCCCGAGGCTAAACTGCGTTCAGTGGGAGCCAAATACCACACCTGCGGCCTACGCAGGCGAACAATTATTCCTGACCCACCACCCCGTCTCTCTCTCTCTCTCTCTCTCTCTCTCTCTCTCTCTCTCTCTCTCTCTCTCTCTGTGTGTGTTTGTGTGTGTGTGTGTGTGTGTGTGTGTGTGTGCGCGCGCGTGCGTGCGCGCGCGCGCGCGCGCTAAAGTGTATCATGTCGTTGACTCTGAATTTATAACCAACTGCCGTTTCCGTCCTATTTTTGTTCAACTACACACCAGTCATTTAAAACGGTTCTATCTCGCGCCTTGAATTGTGCATTTCGTTGTTGAAATTGTAATGTCGAATAGCTAGCTTTCTCGTGCTATACAGTTATACCGGGGTTCGTTTTCACACTACTTTGTGCACTCAGGATTCTGCAATGATTCTTGAAAAATGTAGTGACGCTCCTCGCACACGGTAACGTACGAACGAGTGCAAAGATGTTTGTTAAAACTTCAACACGCAAGTTTTAACCGAAGTGATTCCCTTTAACAGGAAAAGTCTACAAGATTCCTCATTGGATTATGAAATAGGCATAGCCCGCTATATACTAGCGGGCTGTGCAATAGGTCACCAATCTTGGCTCTACAAGAGACTTTGAAAGCTATACTACGAAATTACGAAGTAGTTTTATTGTATGAAAAGCGCAAAAAAAGAAAAAGAACCATAATGGATCCATAATACACGTGCAAGTAAAAATTTTGTTAAACATTAATTGTAATAAATTAATGGAAAAACATTCGATACGTATAAGATTTCTTAAACAGTCGCTAGTTTTCAATGAAGTGTGGCAGATAATAGATCAAATAGGGCTGCGGAGGAATAGCCGTGCGCACTGACACACCTTTCTGCGGTGTGCGCGGCCCTTCGCCGTCCGTCGGTGGTCAGTCGTCCCTTGGGGGAGGGAGGGGGGGAGCGAGCGCGCGCACGCGCCTGTGTGTGTGTGTGTGTGTGTGTGTGTGTGTGTGTGTGTTTGTTCTTAGGAAAACTTAGTTTATGGAAGCGTAAAATTAAAGGAACACAATTTGGCTAACCCAAATCAATCTGAATCTTGCTAATGTTACAGAACTCAACGGCAGAGTAGTATTTACCTTCAAATATATCGCTGACATCTAGTAAGTTAAGTGCCTTCGTCCCAGGTCGCGGTGGAGTGGACGAGCGCTCTAAGGCGCCTAGCCGCGGAGCGCGTGTTGTCAGATGTCTGAGATCTCTCTCGGGCAGCCGGCCGCGGTGGCCGAGGGGACTGAGGCGCTCCAGTCACGGTCTGCACGGCCACTACGGTCGGGGGTTCGAATCCCCCCTGGGGCATGGATATTTGTGCCGTCCTTAGGATTAGTTAGTTCATAAGTAGTTTGTAAGTTTAGGGACTAATGACCCCGTAGTTAAGTCCCATAAGCTGTACGAACATTTTAACTTTTTTTTTTTTTTGTAATTCGGGAAAGTATTGCTCATGAATCTGGGACCGTGTTGTTACATTGAGAGGCGTAGATGACGGAGGCTAATCCCTCGCCATCATTCACCGACCCCTGTACCTTAGAGCCACATACATGCACGTATCCCTAGTTGTTCACAATTGAACATGGTCCCACTTGTAAACGTCAATACAGTTTGACAGTTCAGATTCTGATATTTTAGGATACTCGTATGAATGAACATATACTGAAACATGACTTCCACCTACCAGGATGATAAATTTTCTAGGTCCTGAATTGATTTGAGAGATCCAAGAGCTGCGCATTCCCCAGTGAATACCTTCAACATCTAAATGGGATACTCTGCAAATCATGTTTAAATGCCTGGCAGAGGGTTCATCGAACCACAATTATACTATTTATCTCCCATTCTACTCTCGAATAGCGCGCGGGAAGAAAGAACACCTTAATCTCTCCGTTCCAGCTCTGACTTCTTGTATTTTATTCTGATGATCATTTCTATGTAAGTGGGAGTCAACATATTTTCGCATTCGGAGGGGAATGTTGCGCGATTGGAGTTTCGTAAGTAGCCCACGCCGCAACGATAAGCGCCGTTGATGTAATGATTCCCATCCCAGATTTTGTATCATTTCCGTAACGCTGTCTCCCATGTATCGCAACAATACGAAACGAGTTGCCCTTCTTTGGACTCTTTCGATGTCCTCCGTCAACCACACCTGGTAAGGATCCCACACTGGGCTGCAATATTCCAAAAATACTTCAGAGGACAGTCAGAACGTTCAAATGTTTATAAATATATGGGACTTAACAACAGAGGTGATCAGTCCATAGGCTCACAAACTACTTAAACTAACCCAAGAAACACACACACACACACACACACACACACACACACACACACACACACACACACACACACACACACACACACAACTCCAAAATGCCTGACGGAGTACTCTAACCTGCGACGAGGAGTATCCGCAAGCTACGAAGCAATGCGCCTTCGATCGCTCGGCCATTCCAAAGGAGAGTCGGACAACAGATTACGTTGTTTATAAAACTTTTCTGGGTGTTGGACCGCATCGTCAAAATATCACATACTTCACCGACGTTTCGGCCACTATTGCAAGTGGCCATCTTCTGGGTGTAAACGTAACACCCAGAAGATAGCCACTTGCAATAGTGGCCGAAACGTCGGTGAAGTATATGATATTTTGACGATGCGGTCCAACACCCAGAAGAGTTTTATAAACAATGACAACGGCCGCGGAAGCCTTCGTTTACATTCAACAGATTACGTCTTCCTCACACATACGTCACAACAAGAAAATTGGGGCATTAGAGCTAATATGGGGATTTGCCGAAAAAATCATACTTCGTGAGTGGAACAGGGAAGAAGATCAGATAATGCTAAAAATACCATTCGCCATACATCCTAACGTGGCTTCTGGAGTGTAAATGTAGAAAAAGTGTCATATCGCAGTGTATTACCGACACTGGAATTAATTGTGCCTGCATATGAATTCACTTTACTAAAAACATTTACTCCGGTGTATAACATTGTTTCTCCAATACGAACAATTTTCCTTTCTGAAGGCACTTTTTCACCGAAACGCAAATGACGTTATTCGGTTCGGTCTTAATCAGACGCAACATACCAAGCGAACTTCGCATTCTGTAAAACGTTAAAAATGATTCACTTTCCCGTTAGCCAAGTTCCATATTTTCGGAGGAAAAAAACTAATATTTATGCATTGTAGAGAAACTGTGGAGAAAAGTTTGCTTTTACTTGGATACTTTACGTAAAATTTTAGAGAGAGAGAGAGAGAGAGAGAGAGAGAGAGAGAGAGAGAGAGAGAGAGAGAGAGATATTCGTTGTGTGTATGTGAAAGAGCCACAGCCAGAACTTTGTGGCTGAGACGCATTACGTAACTTGTGTGCGGAAATAAAATTGGGGACATATTTTAGAGAATAGCTGGCAGCGGCCATCGGTAGCGAGCGCCCTGCCCGAGGCTAAACTGCGTTCAGTGGGAGCCAAATACCACACCTGCGGCCTACGCAGGCGAACAATTATTCCTGACCCACCACCCCGTCTCTCTCTCTCTCTCTCTCTCTCTCTCTCTCTCTCTCTCTCTCTCTCTCTCTGTGTGTGTTTGTGTGTGTGTGTGTGTGTGTGTGTGTGCGCGCGCGTGCGTGCTGCGCGCGCGCGCGCGCGCTAAAGTGTATCATGTCGTTGACTCTGAATTTATAACCAACTGCCGTTTCCGTCCTATTTTTGTTCAACTACACACCAGTCATTTAAAACGGTTCTATCTCGCGCCTTGAATTGTGCATTTCGTTGTTGAAATTGTAATGTCGAATAGCTAGCTTTCTCGTGCTATACAGTTATACCGGGGTTCGTTTTCACACTACTTTGTGCACTCAGGATTCTGCAATGATTCTTGAAAAATGTAGTGACGCTCCTCGCACACGGTAACGTACGAACGAGTGCAAAGATGTTTGTTAAAACTTCAACACGCAAGTTTTAACCGAAGTGATTCCCTTTAACAGGAAAAGTCTACAAGATTCCTCATTGGATTATGAAATAGGCATAGCCCGCTATATACTAGCGGGCTGTGCAATAGGTCACCAATCTTGGCTCTACAAGAGACTTTGAAAGCTATACTACGAAATTACGAAGTAGTTTTATTGTATGAAAAGCGCAAAAAAAGAAAAAGAACCATAATGGATCCATAATACACGTGCAAGTAAAAATTTTGTTAAACATTAATTGTAATAAATTAATGGAAAAACATTCGATACGTATAAGATTTCTTAAACAGTCGCTAGTTTTCAATGAAGTGTGGCAGATAATAGATCAAATAGGGCTGCGGAGGAATAGCCGTGCGCACTGACACACCTTTCTGCGGTGTGCGCGGCCCTTCGCCGTCCGTCGGTGGTCAGTCGTCCCTTGGGGGAGGGAGGGGGGAGCGAGCGCGCGCACGCGCCTGTGTGTGTGTGTGTGTGTGTGTGTGTGTGTGTGTGTGTGTTGTTCTTAGGAAAACTTAGTTTATGGAAGCGTAAAATTAAAGGAACACAATTTGGCTAACCCAAATCAATCTGAATCTTGCTAATGTTACAGAACTCAACGGCAGAGTAGTATTTACCTTCAAATATATCGCTGACATCTAGTAAGTTAAGTGCCTTCGTCCCAGGTCGCGGTGGAGTGGACGAGCGCTCTAAGGCGCCTAGCCGCGGAGCGCGTGTTGTCAGATGTCTGAGATCTCTCTCGGGCAGCCGGCCGCGGTGGCCGAGGGGACTGAGGCGCTCCAGTCACGGTCTGCACGGCCACTACGGTCGGGGGTTCGAATCCCCCCTGGGGCATGGATATTTGTGCCGTCCTTAGGATTAGTTAGTTCATAAGTAGTTTGTAAGTTTAGGGACTAATGACCCCGTAGTTAAGTCCCATAAGCTGTACGAACATTTTAACTTTTTTTTTTTTTTGTAATTCGGGAAAGTATTGCTCATGAATCTGGGACCGTGTTGTTACATTGAGAGGCGTAGATGACGGAGGCTAATCCCTCGCCATCATTCACCGACCCCTGTACCTTAGAGCCACATACATGCACGTATCCCTAGTTGTTCACAATTGAACATGGTCCCACTTGTAAACGTCAATACAGTTTGACAGTTCAGATTCTGATATTTTAGGATACTCGTATGAATGAACATATACTGAAACATGACTTCCACCTACCAGGATGATAAATTTTCTAGGTCCTGAATTGATTTGAGAGATCCAAGAGCTGCGCATTCCCCAGTGAATACCTTCAACATCTAAATGGGATACTCTGCAAATCATGTTTAAATGCCTGGCAGAGGGTTCATCGAACCACAATTATACTATTTATCTCCCATTCTACTCTCGAATAGCGCGCGGGAAGAAAGAACACCTTAATCTCTCCGTTCCAGCTCTGACTTCTTGTATTTTATTCTGATGATCATTTCTATGTAAGTGGGAGTCAACATATTTTCGCATTCGGAGGGGAATGTTGCGCGATTGGAGTTTCGTAAGTAGCCCACGCCGCAACGATAAGCGCCGTTGATGTAATGATTCCCATCCCAGATTTTGTATCATTTCCGTAACGCTGTCTCCCATGTATCGCAACAATACGAAACGAGTTGCCCTTCTTTGGACTCTTTCGATGTCCTCCGTCAACCACACCTGGTAAGGATCCCACACTGGGCTGCAATATTCCAAAAATACTTCAGAGGACAGTCAGAACGTTCAAATGTTTATAAATATATGGGACTTAACAACAGAGGTGATCAGTCCATAGGCTCACAAACTACTTAAACTAACCCAAGAAACACACACACACACACACACACACACACACACACACACACACACACACACACACAAACTCCAAAATGCCTGACGGAGTACTCTAACCTGCGACGAGGAGTATCCGCAAGCTACGAAGCAATGCGCCTTCGATCGCTCGGCCATTCCAAAGGAGAGTCGGACAACAGATTACGTTGTTTATAAAACTTTTCTGGGTGTTGGACCGCATCGTCAAAATATCACATACTTCACCGACGTTTCGGCCACTATTGCAAGTGGCCATCTTCTGGGTGTAAACGTAACACCCAGAAGATAGCCACTTGCAATAGTGGCCGAAACGTCGGTGAAGTATATGATATTTTGACGATGCGGTCCAACACCCAGAAGAGTTTTATAAACAATGACAACGGCCGCGGAAGCCTTCGTTTACATTCAACAGATTACGTCTTCCTCACACATACGTCACAACAAGAAAATTGGGGCATTAGAGCTAATATGGGGATTTGCCGAAAAAATCATACTTCGTGAGTGGAACAGGGAAGAAGATCAGATAATGCTAAAAATACCATTCGCCATACATCCTAACGTGGCTTCTGGAGTGTAAATGTAGAAAAAGTGTCATATCGCAGTGTATTACCGACACTGGAATTAATTGTGCCTGCCTATGAATTCACTTTACTAAAAACATTTACTCCGGTGTATAACATTGTTTCTCCAATACGAACAATTTTCCTTTCTGAAGGCACTTTTTCACCGAAACGCAAATGACGTTATTCGGTTCGGTCTTAATCAGACGCAACATACCAAGCGAACTTCGCATTCTGTAAAACGTTAAAAATGATTCACTTTCCCGTTAGCCAAGTTCCATATTTTCGGAGGAAAAAAACTAATATTTATGCATTGTAGAGAAACTGTGGAGAAAAGTTTGCTTTTACTTGGATACTTTACGTAAAATTTTAGAGAGAGAGAGAGAGAGAGAGAGAGAGAGAGAGAGAGAGAGAGAGAGATATTCGTTGTGTGTATGTGAAAGAGCCACAGCCAGAACTTTGTGGCTGAGACGCATTACGTAACTTGTGTGCGGAAATAAAATTGGGGACATATTTTAGAGAATAGCTGGCAGCGGCCATCGGTAGCGAGCGCCCTGCCCGAGGCTAAACTGCGTTCAGTGGGAGCCAAATACCACACCTGCGGCCTACGCAGGCGAACAATTATTCCTGACCCACCACCCCGTCTCTCTCTCTCTCTCTCTCTCTCTCTCTCTCTCTCTCTCTCTCTCTCTGTGTGTGTGTGTGTGTGTGTGTGTGTGTGTGCGCGCGCGTGCGTGCGCGCGCGCGCGCGCGCTAAAGTGTATCATGTCGTTGACTCTGAATTTATAACCAACTGCCGTTTCCGTCCTATTTTTGTTCAACTACACACCAGTCATTTAAAACGGTTCTATCTCGCGCCTTGAATTGTGCATTTCGTTGTTGAAATTGTAATGTCGAATAGCTAGCTTTCTCGTGCTATACAGTTATACCGGGGTTCGTTTTCACACTACTTTGTGCACTCAGGATTCTGCAATGATTCTTGAAAAATGTAGTGACGCTCCTCGCACACGGTAACGTACGAACGAGTGCAAAGATGTTTGTTAAAACTTCAACACGCAAGTTTTAACCGAAGTGATTCCCTTTAACAGGAAAAGTCTACAAGATTCCTCATTGGATTATGAAATAGGCATAGCCCGCTATATACTAGCGGGCTGTGCAATAGGTCACCAATCTTGGCTCTACAAGAGACTTTGAAAGCTATACTACGAAATTACGAAGTAGTTTTATTGTATGAAAAGCGCAAAAAAAGAAAAAGAACCATAATGGATCCATAATACACGTGCAAGTAAAAATTTTGTTAAACATTAATTGTAATAAATTAATGGAAAAACATTCGATACGTATAAGATTTCTTAAACAGTCGCTAGTTTTCAATGAAGTGTGGCAGATAATAGATCAAATAGGGCTGCGGAGGAATAGCCGTGCGCACTGACACACCTTTCTGCGGTGTGCGCGGCCCTTCGCCGTCCGTCGGTGGTCAGTCGTCCCTTGGGGGAGGGAGGGGGGGAGCGAGCGCGCGCACGCGCCTGTGTGTGTGTGTGTGTGTGTGTGTGTGTGTGTGTGTGTGTGTGTGTGTGTGTGTGTGTGTTTGTTCTTAGGAAAACTTAGTTTATGGAAGCGTAAAATTAAAGGAACACAATTTGGCTAACCCAAATCAATCTGAATCTTGCTAATGTTACAGAACTCAACGGCAGAGTAGTATTTACCTTCAAATATATCGCTGACATCTAGTAAGTTAAGTGCCTTCGTCCCAGGTCGCGGTGGAGTGGACGAGCGCTCTAAGGCGCCTAGCCGCGGAGCGCGTGTTGTCAGATGTCTGAGATCTCTCTCGGGCAGCCGGCCGCGGTGGCCGAGGGGACTGAGGCGCTCCAGTCACGGTCTGCACGGCCACTACGGTCGGGGGTTCGAATCCCCCCTGGGGCATGGATATTTGTGCCGTCCTTAGGATTAGTTAGTTCATAAGTAGTTTGTAAGTTTAGGGACTAATGACCCCGTAGTTAAGTCCCATAAGCTGTACGAACATTTTAACTTTTTTTTTTTTTTGTAATTCGGGAAAGTATTGCTCATGAATCTGGGACCGTGTTGTTACATTGAGAGGCGTAGATGACGGAGGCTAATCCCTCGCCATCATTCACCGACCCCTGTACCTTAGAGCCACATACATGCACGTATCCCTAGTTGTTCACAATTGAACATGGTCCCACTTGTAAACGTCAATACAGTTTGACAGTTCAGATTCTGATATTTTAGGATACTCGTATGAATGAACATATACTGAAACATGACTTCCACCTACCAGGATGATAAATTTTCTAGGTCCTGAATTGATTTGAGAGATCCAAGAGCTGCGCATTCCCCAGTGAATACCTTCAACATCTAAATGGGATACTCTGCAAATCATGTTTAAATGCCTGGCAGAGGGTTCATCGAACCACAATTATACTATTTATCTCCCATTCTACTCTCGAATAGCGCGCGGGAAGAAAGAACACCTTAATCTCTCCGTTCCAGCTCTGACTTCTTGTATTTTATTCTGATGATCATTTCTATGTAAGTGGGAGTCAACATATTTTCGCATTCGGAGGGGAATGTTGCGCGATTGGAGTTTCGTAAGTAGCCCACGCCGCAACGATAAGCGCCGTTGATGTAATGATTCCCATCCCAGATTTTGTATCATTTCCGTAACGCTGTCTCCCATGTATCGCAACAATACGAAACGAGTTGCCCTTCTTTGGACTCTTTCGATGTCCTCCGTCAACCACACCTGGTAAGGATCCCACACTGGGCTGCAATATTCCAAAAATACTTCAGAGGACAGTCAGAACGTTCAAATGTTTATAAATATATGGGACTTAACAACAGAGGTGATCAGTCCATAGGCTCACAAACTACTTAAACTAACCCAAGAAACACACACACACACACACACACACACACACACACACACACACACACACACACACACACAAACTCCAAAATGCCTGACGGAGTACTCTAACCTGCGACGAGGAGTATCCGCAAGCTACGAAGCAATGCGCCTTCGATCGCTCGGCCATTCCAAAGGAGAGTCGGACAACAGATTACGTTGTTTATAAAACTTTTCTGGGTGTTGGACCGCATCGTCAAAATATCACATACTTCACCGACGTTTCGGCCACTATTGCAAGTGGCCATCTTCTGGGTGTAAACGTAACACCCAGAAGATAGCCACTTGCAATAGTGGCCGAAACGTCGGTGAAGTATATGATATTTTGACGATGCGGTCCAACACCCAGAAGAGTTTTATAAACAATGACAACGGCCGCGGAAGCCTTCGTTTACATTCAACAGATTACGTCTTCCTCACACATACGTCACAACAAGAAAATTGGGGCATTAGAGCTAATATGGGGATTTGCCGAAAAAATCATACTTCGTGAGTGGAACAGGGAAGAAGATCAGATAATGCTAAAAATACCATTCGCCATACATCCTAACGTGGCTTCTGGAGTGTAAATGTAGAAAAAGTGTCATATCGCAGTGTATTACCGACACTGGAATTAATTGTGCCTGCCTATGAATTCACTTTACTAAAAACATTTACTCCGGTGTATAACATTGTTTCTCCAATACGAACAATTTTCCTTTCTGAAGGCACTTTTTCACCGAAACGCAAATGACGTTATTCGGTTCGGTCTTAATCAGACGCAACATACCAAGCGAACTTCGCATTCTGTAAAACGTTAAAAATGATTCACTTTCCCGTTAGCCAAGTTCCATATTTTCGGAGGAAAAAAACTAATATTTATGCATTGTAGAGAAACTGTGGAGAAAAGTTTGCTTTTACTTGGATACTTTACGTAAAATTTTAGAGAGAGAGAGAGAGAGAGAGAGAGAGAGAGAGAGAGAGAGAGAGAGATATTCGTTGTGTGTATGTGAAAGAGCCACAGCCAGAACTTTGTGGCTGAGACGCATTACGTAACTTGTGTGCGGAAATAAAATTGGGGACATATTTTAGAGAATAGCTGGCAGCGGCCATCGGTAGCGAGCGCCCTGCCCGAGGCTAAACTGCGTTCAGTGGGAGCCAAATACCACACCTGCGGCCTACGCAGGCGAACAATTATTCCTGACCCACCACCCCGTCTCTCTCTCTCTCTCTCTCTCTCTCTCTCTCTCTCTCTCTCTCTCTCTGTGTGTGTTTGTGTGTGTGTGTGTGTGTGCGCGCGCGTGCGTGCGCGCGCGCGCGCGCGCTAAAGTGTATCATGTCGTTGACTCTGAATTTATAACCAACTGCCGTTTCCGTCCTATTTTTGTTCAACTACACACCAGTCATTTAAAACGGTTCTATCTCGCGCCTTGAATTGTGCATTTCGTTGTTGAAATTGTAATGTCGAATAGCTAGCTTTCTCGTGCTATACAGTTATACCGGGGTTCGTTTTCACACTACTTTGTGCACTCAGGATTCTGCAATGATTCTTGAAAAATGTAGTGACGCTCCTCGCACACGGTAACGTACGAACGAGTGCAAAGATGTTTGTTAAAACTTCAACACGCAAGTTTTAACCGAAGTGATTCCCTTTAACAGGAAAAGTCTACAAGATTCCTCATTGGATTATGAAATAGGCATAGCCCGCTATATACTAGCGGGCTGTGCAATAGGTCACCAATCTTGGCTCTACAAGAGACTTTGAAAGCTATACTACGAAATTACGAAGTAGTTTTATTGTATGAAAAGCGCAAAAAAAGAAAAAGAACCATAATGGATCCATAATACACGTGCAAGTAAAAATTTTGTTAAACATTAATTGTAATAAATTAATGGAAAAACATTCGATACGTATAAGATTTCTTAAACAGTCGCTAGTTTTCAATGAAGTGTGGCAGATAATAGATCAAATAGGGCTGCGGAGGAATAGCCGTGCGCACTGACACACCTTTCTGCGGTGTGCGCGGCCCTTCGCCGTCCGTCGGTGGTCAGTCGTCCCTTGGGGGAGGGAGGGGGGAGCGAGCGCGCGCACGCGCCTGTGTGTGTGTGTGTGTGTGTGTGTGTGTGTGTGTGTGTTCTTAGGAAAACTTAGTTTATGGAAGCGTAAAATTAAAGGAACACAATTTGGCTAACCCAAATCAATCTGAATCTTGCTAATGTTACAGAACTCAACGGCAGAGTAGTATTTACCTTCAAATATATCGCTGACATCTAGTAAGTTAAGTGCCTTCGTCCCAGGTCGCGGTGGAGTGGACGAGCGCTCTAAGGCGCCTAGCCGCGGAGCGCGTGTTGTCAGATGTCTGAGATCTCTCTCGGGCAGCCGGCCGCGGTGGCCGAGGGGACTGAGGCGCTCCAGTCACGGTCTGCACGGCCACTACGGTCGGGGTTCGAATCCCCCCTCGGGCATGGATATTTGTGCCGTCCTTAGGATAAGCTAGTTCATAAGTAGTTTGTAAGCTCAGGGACTGATAACGGCAGCAGTTAAGCCCTTAGATTTACAAACATTTTCTGAAAGTTGCACAGTATTTCCTATACATAGTGGTAGAGACACTGCAAGTAGTCATGAATGGCAAGATTGTTTCGAGCAGCAGGCAGCAGAGGGCTTCACTCGTCCTTACTCCATTGAATTTGTTCTTCCGGTAACGGGGTCAGTACGGAAAATATCTGCAGCTGAACTGTTGAGCCGTTTCAAAGTTCATAATTGGTACACAGCTTACATTTTGAGTGACAAGGAAAAGATAGAAAACAGGGCAAAAGAGGGAAACAACTCCATGAATATGACCATTGGGGAGGGGGGATTTGGATTCCCCCACGTCGCCACCTATGCCGTTTTTTAGTGTTTCGCCGTTTCCTTTCCCCGTCATCTGAAGTTACTTAGCCGCCCAGTTACAGTGGTATCAACAGTTAACGTGGGTTTCAAACCTCTGTGCAACTCGACAACTTTTACATCAACCATAAAGATTTTTGGCGAGCGAAAACGCATTATCAGTGAAATGTCACAAGAATAACGAGCGTTATCTAAAGTCTCATACTAGTGGTGTCTGTCTTAAAACGAAAAAACTCTTGTTCTAAACAGGAAGTTGACTGAAGTCTTTGACTCAAAATAATAACTGAAAACTTCAACTGTTGGCTGGACAGAATGACAACAATGAACAGGTAGCTGTTTCAACAAAACGAAGTGCAAGGTGGTTTACTTTAATATCGGCGCGCATGTCGGTGATGGATGGTGTGGTTTACTTTGTACGATACACGTTAAGAAGTGAGAAATATGCAATAGTTTTGACACATCCCATGAGACGTAGAAGAAAACTGTAAATGTAAACTTTTATATTTCGGTTATGCAGATTTTGAGCTGTTGTGAAACCATTAGTGTTTGTCCATCATGCTCGAGATGACTACATTGCCGAGGTCTCAGCTTCCCCCTTTCCCTGGTGAAATGTTGAGAATGAAGATATAGGTCACCCTGCGGCCTGCCTGAACTTTTTTGTAGCATACGGGTTACAGTGTCAGGCGGCGGTGTAAGGTTGCGCCGTGGTGTGACTACCTGGTTGAGGGCAGCCCCTGACAAAAGGCGGAAGTGCTTCCTGGTCTCCTGTAACGTCCACTTCCCGTAAATTTACTCGCCGGTTACAGGTGCGCCAGATATCAAGTTACGGTGCTCACACCACTACCGAGCCTTTGCTACGAGTAACTTATCTACTTCAGGCTCAGAATAGAACAACTCACCATGTAACACGCTTGATTTCGGCTCCGCTGTTCCTACATTATAAATTTTGGAAATATCTGCGTGTTGTCAACAAGGGGTAGCTCTAAGAAAAACTAGAGCTGGGCAAAACTAGCGCTGCCTGTGTAAAAGACAGCTAATCCCTTATGGGTTCAAGACCGTGAATAGCACTCTTAACCAACCGAATAATAGGCCTTCACTGTAATCGAGTTTGCCGCTAAGACTCCATTACTTGAAAGTACAAGTCAACAAGAGCACGGATACTACCACTGACTAAGCAACATACTGAATTCTTGCAACATACATAAAACACAGCTAGGATTCGGCGCTGTCATATTACCATAATCGTCTAAGTGAGACCATGAGAGTCCTTACGTGGCTCACTAAAGTACTCTTACCGTCTCACTTAAACGATTCTACTGGGTGATCAAAAAGTCAGTATAAATTTTAAAACTTAATAAATCACGGAATAATGTAGATAAGTAAAAACTGACCCACATGCTTGGAATAACATGAGGTTTTATTAGAACAAAAATGAATAAATAAATAAATAATAAATAAAAGTTAAAACATGTCCGACAGATGGCGCTTCATCTGATCATTTCAAGCATGTGTGTCAATTTTTCTCTCTCTATCTACATTACTCCGTGATTTATTAAGTTTTCAAATTTATACTGACTTTTTGATCACCCGGTATTTAAACATACAAAATTCTATGCATCAAATGTTGGTGAATCTATAGGAATTACCTACAACGGTTATCAGTCCCTAGGATTACAAACTACTTTAACTTAAACACACCTAAGGACACACACGCACGCACGCGCGCTAGGGAGGACCCGAACCTCTGACGGCAAGCAACCGCGCGCATCGCAGCAAGGCGCCTCAAAGCGCTCGGCCACTCTGCTGTGGCTCAGTGGATGATATCGGAGTGCACCTACGCGCGACCGCGCGTGGCTCTGCATGTAATTACCTACATGCTACAACATAGTCAATTCATGGCGTTCGGTGAAGAACGGCATTCGATCATAAACGCATTTTAATCAAAGATTCGTAGCTTAGACATGTCCGGCTCTGGCGAAGTGGTCTGTTGATACCACCAATAAAGGCTTTTTCATCTTTTAAGAGGCTCGATCACCTTCTTTCTTAAGTTTTTTTGTGCCGTAAATGGAATTCGGACAGTAGGTGTGAAGAGGTAAGCTTCAGATACAGTCATATGGAACTAGGTGGTTGGATTTAAGCAAGCTTCCCAAATTCTTGTTTATTTAAAACTTTGACAAGAACATATTGTATCCCTTTTTGTAAAATAGTAATAGATTTAGTGAAACGTTTTGACTACAGTGAGTGGAATACACAATTTTAAATTCTGGAGGTTGTAAGACTGAAGTATAAGGAGTGAATACTTAATAGTGGTACAGGAACCAGTCTGCAGTTCTAACGGTCGATGCACATGAAAGGAAAGTAGTACCATTAATGAGGGAGCGAGTCAGGATTGTAGTCTTCCCCAGTGCTACTACACCTGGGCCCTGAATAGTTCCCGAAACCAACGTGAAATTCCAGGAGAACAAATAAGGACTTTGGAGTTTGCCGAGGAAATTGTGATTGTGCATAGGCGGCGAAGGACTTGAAAGAGTAGCTGAGCGAGAGTAAATAATGGCTCTAAAATTATTTGTAACATGCATACAGGGTGAAGCATAGTACAGTTGCATCAGGCGACTGCCAAATCTTCAGACAGCGACGAAGAAAATGTTGACATCCTCTGTAAGAACTGTAATTTATGGAACAGTTGCAGATAACATTTTAGTCCATATCGCAGATGCGATATACTTGACGTCAAGAAAAGGGTATAGAATTTACTGATAGGTCAGTTTGACTAATAGGTGTGTTTCATTAAATGAATAGCATATTCATCTAGTGATCATTCGATGCTGCGGGAGTTACACTAAAAGTAATACATTGAATAATCTCTTTACCGATGAATGGCTGTTCATAGAGGAATATTTTGTACTTAGTCATTATATATTTCCCTCTTTTATTGTTCGATAATGATACGTAAGGGTTCTTTACAATTTCTTCAATGTGTCAAGAAAGTTTAAAATAAATCTCTGGTCCACTTCAGTGACATGAAATTTGGTGCTGGTTCTTCTGCTAATGCGAGCATTATCAGAAGAAGAAGATATCGCACTGACGTGTTTTACGGCCCACTTTAGATTTGTAGTTTTATAAGTTTTTGCAAACATTTTGGACCAAAATAATAATCTAAATAATAAAAAATTATTTAATAAGAGTGTCAGAAACCCTTTTAGGAAAAAAAACTCGATAGTGGTGGGTTCCGAACCGTCGACCTTTAGCGTCATAACCCAACACCTTGCCCACTACCCTACGGTATCAATCAAATCAGGAGTCCTTTAATCTCATACTATTAATGGCCGTTGTCAACTGATGCTAATATGCCATTTGTAGACATTAGATTACCATGTGTTTTTGATAATTCTTCAGTGCGTCATTGCCTGGAAATGACAACATGTAAGTTACAATAAGAAAATCAAAAAATGTTTGTTAAGCTTATGGGACTTAACTACGGGGTCATCAGTCCCTAAACTTACAAACTACTTATCAACTACCTTATACTAAGGACGGCACAAATATCCATGCCCGAGGGGGGGATTCGAACCCCCCGACCGTAGTGGCCATGCAGACCGTGACTGGAGAGCCTCAGTCCCCTCGGCCACCGCGGCCGGCTAAGAAAATCATCAAATACGCAACGCAAGATGGGCGAGGAATGTCACGTGACATCTCCGAACGGCTGGTTTTCGTTAATTCAATGTAGGGTGTCAAATCTCCGTTATTTTTGTAAATGTGTCTCAAACGATACGAGATATGAAAAAAAAAAAAAAAAAAAAAAAACATAAGGGAGTTAAGTTGTAGAGAATTTTCTCCTCTACAAATTCGGTTATTAAATTTTCGTGTCAGATGAATAGTTACACCGTTATTTTCTTTTAAATTTCGAGCTGTCAAAAGACGATCGCAAAGGCCTACTTTTAGTGTTACTACAGTAACCTAAAGTGGGCTAAAACTCTATCTACCTCAAACACTTTCTATATTATCGAACGCTCTGTCGCATGACATAAAACTGTGGCCCGGTTCTGGGAATCGATGAACGATCTGTTGGATTTCTTTGAAACTAAGTGGGTGGAGCTGCCTCCTTCTTGCACCAAATGAAGGTGCTTTTTTTTTTTTTTTTTTTTTTTTTTTTTTTTTTTTTTTTTTTATGTGATTGAATGCTCAACTCAGTAGAGTCAAAAAGAGGAGCTGCCTCCTCCTTGCGCCAAACCCCTCAAATGATACAGTTGGGAGGTCAGCAAGTGTGTTGTGCAGAGTCTGAGAAATATTGTTTTGGTTGTTTTTATGATAAGTTTCACCCTACTTGTTGTAAGAACGCTAATGAATTGACGACCAGGAATTGGAAATGCGTAACAATATAAAAGTTTTTTATTTAATATTTTCTTATTTTTGTTTTTTTGCACTGTGTATCACAAAACAGCTGTAAACAGATAATATACATATTTGAATATCAATTACACATCCCGATGCTCTAACTGAAAATAAGACAAGAAAAGGCATTAAAAATTTGAGAATATTATCAAATACATCGAAAAATCTCATAATTGCCATAATCGAGGTTCGCACCTGGATCCACGGATTGACATTCCACACTCTGAACCGTTAGAGAGGCGACGGCGCTCGGAAAATCGCCCATGTTTACGAGTACCTAAGATACAGCATGAAAACATACAAACGTTAAGTATTCGAACGTCATTAACTTTTGACCTCATATATGTACTTCAGACGATCTTTCGATGTAAAGCATTGAAAACGTGATTTTCCATCATCAGTTGTTTAGTCCCCTGAAAATAATAATAATAATAATAATAATAATAATAATAATAAATTGGCTGTGTATGAGTAATGGCGAAAGTGCAGTTGGAAATAAAAACTGCAGGGTCAGAGTCTAGATTAGGCGCCAAGTTTCGAATGTCTGCTTGTAAGTCGGCTGCACTACGCAGACATAGAGAGAAGTTGCTTAAGCGTCCTTGGCTACGCAGGCGAAGGCTGCAGAAGTAGAGGAAGTAGTGCGTTGCTGGAGCAACAGACTCCGCCCGGGCAGAACAGTGTGGGCGGACAGTGGTGCGCGTTACGTAAGTTTAACACGCGGCCGCAGCCGTGATTCATCCCCAGGGAGCCACTACGTCACTTAACGGCCGCCGTGACAAGTGGCGCGCAATCTGTAGCGGAAACTAATTTCGCGAGAACATCTTCGTTTACCCTAATCACAGTTAAGGTTATCGAGCTCCACTGATATATAATGCAGCAAGGCGCCGATGCAAATGCGCCTCTAACGTGTGTTTCGGGTGTGGAACATTTATGATCAATATCGTACTAGAGAAAATGTTCTCCTCAATAGGGAAACCTAAAGATTTGTTACATTTAAGCAAGCATGGACATAAGGGGGCATCTCGATATTAAATTTCCATATTAATAATACTTTTAGTGACTTTTACTGAATTTGTTGTGACATTCTACTACCCTCAACCTCGTTTCGTCCGTTGTATTTCCTTCACGGACAATCCGTGAAAAGACCGCACGGATAAAAGTTCCCGTTTAATCGTTGTGCGGTGCGTGTTTGTTAAAAGAACGTCCCTCTCGGGAAATGGCATCACATGAGAGTAAGTTACACACTGCATTCGCCTTCTCGTGGTCCTTCTTGACAGAGGGGTGAACGCATACGTAACGACAGTTTAGCGTTTCTAGGTGGTGAGTCAATGTTCAGGATTGTTGCATTCGAAGAACCAGTTGCTCACATCCTCCGCCATTCCATATTCATAAAGCGGTTACTCAGCAATATGAATGCTGAATGTGGAGATTCATGTAGTAGATACCAACTTTCTGTCCTAACAGTCTTACCGCAAGATCTACTTGGTACGTATGGATATAAAACATCGACGGGCACCTGTTTTTAGGATTTTGCCCATTCTTTTCTCTATTTATTCTGGTTAGCCATGCGTATTTTATAATACTTCGTGTTTGGTTTTCTGGTCGAGTATTGCTTATTGGGCCATACTGTCGGCAACTTAGTGCTCTTTTATCCCAACTAAAACGTTTTCCTCAACGTCTGTTGTGGATTCATCTTTATAATTTCACTATTGTGTGTGCTACAGTGTGATATTTCCGGCGAGCTCGAATTTCGAATTAATAGTTTTTCTGTCGGTGGTCGAGGACTGCAGTTGGTTCAGATTTTATGTTACTGTCGTGAGAGAGTTCATTCTTTTAACTTTGCAGACAAGCTTACTTGAATGTGTATAGCCGGCCGCGGTGGCCGAGGGGACTGAGGCGCTCCGGTCACGGTCTTCACGGCCACTACGGTCGGGGGTTCGAATCCCCCACGGGCATGGATATTTGTGCCGTCCTTAGAATTGGTTAGTTCATACGTAGTTTGTAAGTTTAGGGACTGATGACCCCGTAGTTAAGTCCCATAAGCTCTACAAACACTTGAACATTTGATTTGAATGTGTATATACAATTTTTCTCGAGATAGACTTGTTATACAGTCTCTGCGTGCGAAGAAATTCTGTTGATGACATTCCTCGTGTATTTTGATACAGTGAGCGATATGTTATTTGGCTCAAACTTCCGACATGCTGGTACGTATGATATGAAGTGAACTGCAGAAAGCCGTGGCGGATTAGCCGCGCGTGCTGGAGCGCCGTGTTGCGGTGCGCGCGGCCGTCCGCCGTCGGGGGTTCGAATCCCTCCTCGGGCATGGATTTTGTGTCGTCTTTAGTATAAGGTAGTTCATAAGTAGTTTGTAAGTTTAGGGACTGGTGACCCTGCAGTTAAGGGACTTAAGCCTTACAAACATTAGAACATTTGAATTGCAGAAATAGCTCGCTTTTTGTAAATAAAATTTTATTCTGTAATCGACCAGGCCGACTGGAAAGTGACACCACCACTATTTGTGAAATCGCGTAAAGTTGTTTGGAACCCAAAATATAACTCGTAGATCTGTCACCCTTGCGACATCCTCCGCTGGATATTTGCGTCCTCAAACGATTGCACCGGTTTGATACACGCACACACGCAGCTCTCGTTTGATTCCTAACCTCATCTGGCCTACTTATTTCATTAGCGCTCGGGTCATTTTTGTGTTTGTTGTCCAACTAGATGTCTTCAGCTACTCCAAATAAATAAAGGTCAGCTGGTCTTATAAATTCATTGTTAGTACGGATAATACTTTCTCGTGCGTTTATTATACATTATTTTAATGCGATTGATTACAATTTTTATGGTCTATTTTTAAACTAACTCTTAAGTTTTTAAATTTTTTCAAGTAGTTTTGTACTAGAGGCAAATAGTGCAAACTCATGGCGCTTAAACTGAATTAAAAAAGTAGATTTAACCAGTCATATTTCTTATACATTCACCTATGGCGCACTTCCGGTAGACCTTTCCAGTCGTATGTATACACACACACACACACACACACACACACACACACACACACACATGCGCGTGCGTGTGAGGGAAGACTCGAACCTCGGACGGCGAGCAGCCGCTTTCTCCGCATCAAGGCGCCTTAGAACGCTCGGCCAGTCCACCACGGCTCAGATACTTGTATTTGATCTTGATAAACGTCACAATAAAACCTGATCAAAATGTTCACACTGAAATGTTTCACGTTTGTTTATCGATACGTATTCTTCTTTCTCTTTTGTATAAGAACCAGAAAACATATTTACGAGTGCCGCCGGTATACTTTGAAAATAAAATATATTTACGCACCTTGCTACTATTCCTCCAGGTAAGAACACCAGTATCTTTCACGGGGCAAATAGTTCAGGTGTGTGCGAGTTGGCCCCTTCTGCATTTCACCGAAAAAAAAATGTAAAACTAGGGCGGATCGTGATTGAAGCATTTTGGGGAAGACACTTGGACGAGCCGTGTGTCGTGTTGCCCTTAGATAGTTGTCTACGTGAAGTGGCTCCCCGCAGAGGAATTGGAGGGTAGCGGCTATATTTACGTAGGCGCTATTTGCAGCCGCCACGCGGTCTCTCGTGCCAACGGGACCGACTCTAGCGCACGCCCGACGTGCCCACACCGCTACGCACTCGGCTGCTGCTCAAGGGCTCCACATGCCAGCCACGCTTTCTTCAGCCGCAGGTGCTATCAATGGAAGACGGTTCCTCACTAGTGCCCGGATAGGGAACGTTCCGGGTTAGAGGCCCAGTTGAAACTCACCAAGGCTGGTAAACTTCCTACTGCGTCTTCATAGCTGTTTTTCTTCGTTTTTGTGCACAATTGGACAGCAAGAGCTATTAATTGTAGTTGAGGTTTCGTAAATTTTAGTAATTTGAATAATTAGAACCAGCTCTGATACATGTGAAAGGTTTTCTTCCTCCCACGATAATAGACGTTCTTGTGTGTTGTTCACGCTTTGTTGTTGTTGTTGTTGTCGTCCAAAGTTCGTTTTTCTGCGTTTAAAATTCACCATCGACACTCCGTGTTTCATATTTGAAAGTTGGTGACCCGTTACACCATCCTCTATATCCTTTCTCCATTTTGCCCAGTCTTCCACGTTTCGGAGAGTTTGATCACCTGTCTGATTTCTCCTCCACGTGTTCCATCTTTCGTCTCGATAGTCTTATCTACATCTAATTTGACTTGGATGATATTTTTCAAGTTACCCTCCTGTCATGGAACAAAGTATCCAAAGACCTTCAGGATTTGGTGGAAGCCTTTGGAGCCACCGTGACTCTGGGCATTGGCCATCGAGCTAAGAGTGCAAGATTGGCCGTGCGCTCTAAGGCGCCATGCTGTGGAGTGTGTGTGGTCTTTAGCATAAGTAGTCTAGGGACTGACTACCACTGCAGTTTGGTCCCATAGTTTTACAAACGCTTGATTTGATCCATCGTGCTATGTGGCCTAGATGGTAAGATGTAAAATAATAAAAATAAAAATTGCTCGACTCTCGTTACCAAGCGAATCAAAGCCATAGGAAAGGAGCCAAGCGGAAGAACTTGAAAATAAGTAAATCTACGCCCTCCCCGATCACTACGTTTTATATAATTATTTTAATCTGAACTAGAACGTTAGGTAGCAGCGTTCAATATTTTAATCAATTTCCATGAACGGTAGGCAGCGGTTCAAAGCCACAGGTATGAATTTTTGAACATTTATATGCGTCTACAGCACGCGAAACCGGCAGTGCTTTTAATTAAAGCTTTTTGCAGTTAGAGCGGACATTATTTTTCACAATGTAGAAAAAGCTGTAAAATTAATGGATAAAAAATGAATGCCTTAACATACCTAGGATAGAAAGCAAAGCTATCGGACCATTTCAAGAACATTTCTTTAATGTAAATAACTTCCGGACTGTGTATGTGTAGCATGTAACTTAGTAAAGGTACAGTGAGAAGTGTCCGTGTTTGTACGGTTTATGTATTACAATGTCGTTCAGACATGCACCCATGTCAGTAGGCTGTTGTATTGGTTAAACGGCAGAAACACGGCAACAACACTTTGCATTAGTCTCGTCCTGTACAGGAATCAAAGGCACTGTGCCAGCGGTAGACGGTAATATTAAGACTATATGTGGCATATCAAAGTTAAGGAGGCATGCAAGGACATATGCGAAAGGCAGGAAATTCGGCCTAGAGTCCCAGTCCTGGGCAAACTTTTTTGTTGCCCACAAATTGTACAGCTGATGCTTAATGATACTCTCAATGGCGAATACATTTCGTGTATTAATAAAGGTGAGAAAACTTCCTACACAATACAACGAATATTTGTGATAACTACGTGTATATAGTACACTGCATACGCCACGCCACTGTAACAACAAAGCGAACACCGCCATGGCCGCGGCGGAGCGGCCGAGCGCATTGAGGCGCTATGCTGCGATGCCGTTCTCCATCGGGGGTTCGAATGCCCCCTCGGGCATGGATGTTTGTGCCGTTTTTAGTATAAGCTAGTTCATAAGTAGTTTGTAAGTTTAGGGACTGATGATCCCGTAGTTAAGTCCTATAAGCCTTACAAACATTTGAACATTTTTAGAACACCGCTATACAGTAGCTTAAATAGTAAACCCAACAACGTACCACAGCATCAAACAGAAGCTCGACATTTCTATTTGCCCCAAACCTTATCTAGATCTTAATTGAAGAGATAAAATGGTCATATTTCGAGGAATCACCGTTTTCAGACACGATTTTTCTCGTCGTGTGTTGGCTGATGCCGAGTGTAATACGAAGACGGCGTGAAGAGGTGGTTTCGTCAGACGCCAAGCTGTAGTGCAGAAACGGTGGTGCACAGTGACGTGATAAATGACAGACTACGGGGATTAAACACGAGCAGTGTGCACTGGACCCAACCTGTCTTCCGGTGCTAAAAATAATCTTATGCCATTTTCTTAATCATTTTCTCTGTCAAAAGCTTTCACTGACGATTCAGAATACTGCCTACTCCGATCAAATTACAGCGGTTTGTAGGAAGTGGATGAAGGAAAGAGACAGTAGAAGGTGCAACTCCAAATCCATTGTGTGTGTGTGTGTGTGTGTGTGTGTGTGTGTGTGTGTGTGTGTATTGTGTAATAGCTGGCAGCGTCAACAAGTGTGGCAGGCGCCAAGCAGATGTGTGCAGTGCAGGGCGGTTCCGTAGGATGTGCATTGCCAGCATCTTTGACCCTCTTACCTTGGACTGTTCAACTCGCCGCGGCACAATACCCGTGCGCACTAAGGTGCCTTACTGCCGTGCGCGCGGTCGTTTGCCGTCGGGGGTTCGAGTACCCCTTCGGGCATGGGTGTTAGTGTTGTCCTTAGCAAAGGTACTTAAATCACACTAGTTTGTAATCCTAGGGACTGATGACCAACGTAGTTAAGTCCCTTAGAATTAAAAACATTTAAATTTTGATCTGGTCTACTTCTCCGAGAAGGCAATAGAAAAGTCCTGGACATTTGACAGGAAAGTAGTTATGAATTTCTGATACTAGCAGCACTGAATTCCATAAAGTAAGCTTGGTCTTAGTATTCTCAAATCATTCGTGATGTAGGATATCTCACACTGCAAATAACACTGTGGTGCCGAATACAGTACGCTTTTTGTTCTAGGTAAGTGTTCGTAGTCATTAACAACGTATTGCAGACAACTTACTTTTATTAACCCATAGGATTGTTAAGGTTTTAAGGCACAAATAAGGAATAATAGTGTGTGAAAAGTGAAAATAAGGGATAAATGCAAAAAGGCAAGGGAGCTGAAGTTAACCATTCACACAGAATAACGAATGGTAAGTAATCGTATTAGTATTATTACTGTGTCTAACAAAGATGGATTACTATGTTTCCAACGCGAAGTTCACAATTTCTTTTTAATTAATGATTCACTGAAAACTTCTTTACTTAGTTTCAAGGCGCAATCCATGCTACTATAACTGAGGTTATGTTTTACGCTGTGATACACAAACTGCAGTTGTCTTGCAGTTGTGCTGCACACTTCATCTTGTATGTGCCTGTTAAGACTTTCCTTTTCCTCTCTTTGTGACCTACCAAGACATAAAACTAACTAATCGGTGACTATTGCGTATCCTATACTCCAAAATGAATGCAATTAAATAAATGACTATAAGCCTACGGACGCGGACGTTTAGAGACGAAATATAAGAACAAATAGTCAAATTTTCTATTAACTTACCCTCGTATTGAAACTATTATCGCGTCTCTTCGTCCACAACGATTCCATACGAGAGAAATTGAATGGAAAGACTGTATACAAACTGATTTGTACTGCCGTGTATATCAACATTCATACTCCGCAAGACAACCCAGAGAGTGTCGAGCGGTCTGCGGCGCGCCAGTAACTTTCTGCACGGTCACCACGGTCGGGGGTTCGAATCCCCCATCGGGCATGCATATTTGTGCCGTCCTTAGTATTAGCTAGTTCATAAGTAGTTTGTAAGTTTACGGGCTGATGACCCCATAGTTACGTCCCGTAAGCTCCACAAAAGCCCGTAACGAAGCGTGCGTCTTCTATTAATCCCACCTGGTACGGATCCCACACTGGTCAGCAATACTAAAGCGCTGGCCGACCGAGAGTTTTATAACCTACTTCCTTTGTTGACTGACTCCACTTGCTGGGGATTCTTCCAATGAATCTCTGGCATCTTCCTTACCAATGACTGATTTTATATGTTCGTTCCATTTCAGATTGCTCTGTCTACTTCCAGATATTTTATGGAAATAACTTCTTCCAGTGTGTGTCCTGCTATTGCGTAGTTATATAATAAAGGATATTTCTTTCTATGTGGACGGAGCACGCTACAAAGCCTTGCAAGAACATGACTGCATATTGTGGTGGCGGACAGCACTTACGGGGGACGCTACTGCAGACAGGTCGAAGGGTTGCTCCCTGTGTGTAGCTTCTCGCTTCTGGGAAACTTTTAACTCGGTGATAGCCGGCGAAAGGAATACACTGTCGTTCGCAGCGTGTGTACACATTGCTCACGTATAGGTGGCTGTGATAAACGCTTTATCTACTGCAACACCCAATGTCAAGAGTAGCAACAGCGTACAGGTTTATCTGTGGGGTATTCTGTATGGTAGCAGTGGAATTCTGCTGAAACCCTCCGACGAATTTCGGCAGTAATAACAGTGGTGCTGGTATGCAAACGCCGAATGCAGCTTTAGGTTGCCTTTCGAATCCAGAATTGTCATTGTAAGGGATATAATTAAATTTGAGCTACGGATAATTGTTTCTAATGTTGTGTTGATTACTAACAGTTTCCTGACTGTTAAAACCGTATTGTAAAAGAAAAAAACGTGAATCTAAATATAGTAGATTCCGCAGGAGACGTTTCGAGCTTTGATTTTTCCATCGCGCGGCCTCCCGCGCCGGAGGTTCGAATCCTCTCTCGGGCATGTATGTTTGTGTTGTCTTCAGTATAAGAATTATGTATGTAAGTTTAGGCACTTTATAAACATTTTAACATTTAGATTTTTCCAATCGCTTCGCGTAAAGGTGTACATAAAGTTTTAGACTTAAAGCTTTACAGAGGTGGCCACAAAACGTTTTGTAAGGAACAACTAATTTGATCCGAGAACATTCAGTGATGAACAGGAAAAAAACTGCACGATCTTGTTATGAAAGGCCAGCTTATGACTAGTTCTTAAAGCTAGTATACAGAGAAACTGAAATAAAACCTAAGACAAATTTAAGCCGTCGCGGTGGAGTAGCCGAGCGGTCGAAGGCACCTCGATGCGGAGCGCGCGGTTGCTCGCCGTCGGAGGTTCGAGTCCTCCCTGGGGCATGGGTGTGTGTGTGTGTGTGTGTGTGTGTGTGTGTGTGTGTGTGTGTGTGTGTGTTTGTCCTTCGGTTATTTTAACTTAGTTTTAGTTTGTAAGCTACGGACTGATGACCACGCAGTTTGGTCCGATAGATTTACAAACATTTGAACAAATGTAAGCCGTAGTGTGGTTGTGAAAATACACGGAAACATAAGGCTGAGAACGGTTAAATCCACGAGTTGCAGCGGACAGCATGTTTCGGCAAGAAAAGGTTGAAATATTCATTTACCATGTGAAACGGTGGAAAAGTTATAAACTAACGTGACTAGAATCAGTTACAAGGCATTATATACTACAGTGAATTTCTAATTATAAAGTAATCCATCTAAAGATTTACTGACAATCAAAACCCCAACAGATCACTTTTCTCGAGGTAAGCCTATTGTGTAGCAGCCTCATTGAATAAACTGCGTCCTACAATTCACACTGCCCCAGCGTTCTTTTAACCATTCCTCGTCTAGTTTTTCCCCTCTTAAATGGCAGTCCTGCTTAGCTCCCGCAGATTTCGTGTTTGGTCAGACTTGCTCACGCAGCTCTTTTCAGTCTATCCCAAGCACGTTCAACTCTATTTCCATCTGGCCATTCCAGTCGTGCAGTACCGTCATGATTGAAGAAATCTTTCACGATGCCTGCACGACGGACTCTGGCATTTCGTCCATAAACTTAAATTCTTCTCTGAAATGCTGATGAGACGGATCAACGATGGGTTGAAAGATGTTATCCCTGTATTGTGGACCCTTCGGCTTCCCTCGATAGACAATAATGGCGTCCGAACCCGATACATGATACCCGCCCAGAACATAATTGGTCCGCAGCTATTGTGCTCTATTACCTCTGGCGTGCATTATCAGGTTCCCTCCACACAAGTTTGAGACGGATATCTGATATACTGCAGTCTTCTGTAAACCTCTGCTGTGCGGTGTAGTGTCTGTGCGTCTTCCTGGTTGTATAGAATAGTGTGTTGTCGTGGAGTCTGTTTCGTACAGTTTTAGTACTTGCCTCCGTGGTCCTCACAGTCGGTGTTTACCGTGGTGGCTTTGTGGTTGGCGTTCTTCCTGTCGAGACGTCAGATAATGGTCGTCTGCATCAGTTGTTGCCATGGGCGACTAGCACAGGACAAGTCATGAAACATTGCCTACAGTTCAGAAGAGATTCCAGAGCCTTATTACATCGCTCCGACTCAAGACTATTCACATTTTATCTCTTCTTGAAAGTTCTTATTGACATGAAGCAAAAATGAGTGTGCGATAATACCTTTTGCATTCGTCTTCCCGCCGGATAACGTCTATACAATGGCTACAAACGTCCTATACCGTTCCTACTCGTGTGTATTGAGAAAAGGTAAAAATGTTACTGCCTCACCTACATTCAACGAAATGGGTATCCTTTAGATAGACGACGCTACAGAAAGGTTTGTTTACGTTAATAGGTGTCCCATTTTATGCTGAGCGCAATTAGGAATTTTTTGACACCAGACGTGTTTTGCTTTTTATTTATAAAGCATCTTCTGTGATACTGAAATGTATATTCACAGGTTCACGTTTATACATTGTATAATAGACTAGTAACTCTGAAATTTTCGTACACCTTGTGGTTTTTTAAATTGGTATAAAACTGACTTATGGTGTTAATGTCTTCATGTCGTACTCCAAAATTTGCTGAATGTAAATAAAAACCTACGTCGCAAATAGACTGAGCCAGCAAGAAGGGTAAAACAAAGTATGCTTCAAAGAAGAGAACATAACATCGTCAGTAAAGTGTTTTTAATTGGTGTAAATTTTACTATGTTAAAGTCCCTTCTTTGAATCGTATTTTGTTTTTCTCTTCTTGCTGGCTGAGGTTAGTCGATTTGCGACGTAGGTTTTTATTTACATTCAGCAAATTTTGCTTACTTGCATCACTTTTTTTGGTTAGTACAAATAAAAACCTGCGACGCTAACGGACAACCTCAGCCAGCACGACTGAAAAAAAAAAAAATCTAAAATTCCAAGCGACTGAAAAGGAACAGGTTGGTTCCCGTGTATTAAAAAAAAGGGGGGGGCATGAGAACGGACCCACATAATTACAGGCCAACATTATCATCAGTTTGCTGTAGAATTCTTGGACATATTCTCCGTTCTAATAGAGCAAATGTCCTTGAGACGGAAAAACTTGTATCCATGCATTAGGACGGCTTTAGGAAGCATCGATCGTGCTAACCTCAGCATACCCTTTATCTCATGACATCTTGTGAGCTACGGATGAAGGGCAACAGGTAGACTGTGTATCTATTTTCGAAAGGCGTTTTACACGGTACCGCGCGACAGACGGCAAACAAAAAGTTTGATTTGTGCGTCTATGAAACTAGACTAAGATGCCATCTTTTTTCAACAGACGCTTCTCGTTAGATTGAAAATAGAACATCTTCTTTGATCTCAAATGACATACATCTACAAATTGATTTGGTTTCCTAGATATAAAGGCAGTTCGCTAAAAAACTGTAAAATGCTGAGTCTTTACTTAGTTTCTTTCTTAAATTTTGTGATGACAGATGATGAATTTCATATTTTTCTGATTGCTTTTTCGAATATAATGATTTAATCTTTTGTTTCAGCGAAATATTTTGAGCAGCTTGTCTGGTAACATCCTGCTGCTTTCGAACTGTTAATGTCTTCACATTTATCTACTTATAAGACCTTTGTTTACAGTGGTTAATTAAATTGGATGGTTTTGACAGTTTCATAATCATTTCGATTCATCTTCTTGAACTGATAATAGAGGCCAGTTAGGAATGATTGACAGTTCGGACCAGTGGGGATGTTTTATATTCAGTGAAACGGATCTCGTCTGGTGAATAAAAAGATCGTATCTTATTATAGTTGCATAGACTGACAAATAATACCTTCCATAACTGTAAAGCAACTACGAACATCATGGTCACACAAGAGTGAAACACTTATTTGGATATATCTACAACTCATTCCATTTTATTTGCATTACGATTTCATGTCCGGTACAACCCTTCTAAAAATGGAAACGATCAAATTCCAGCCGTGGAAAAATATCTTAAAATAAACAAAAATATGTACTAACAAGGGGACCACATGGGCATCGGATTTTAGAATTTTTTGATATTTATGGTACGCGAAGTTTAGAACTCAAAAATCAGCCAAAGCAAGTTGTCAACTAATCGTTAAGCCAATAGTGTAAAAATGTAACTTATGGATTCTTTTCTTGAACCATCATTATTAACAACCTTCTGAAAAATTAAATTACGGATAAACAAAACTACGTGCACTCTTCGTAAAAATTACCATTACATATTCGAACAGAAGGGAAAAAACCGATCATGACAGGATTCGCACCACCGACCCTACGGTTGTAATGTCATCACGCTACCGCCTGAGCTACACTGACAGATGCTACAATTGATTTAATGATTGGTACTTACACTTACTTGCAAAATTTCAAAGTCGATTTTCTAGAGAATTTTGAAAGTTGCGTCGAATGGCTTTGGCTGATTGTTATTTGAGTTCTGAATTTCACGTACCATAAATATCAAAAAAATTCTAAAATCCGATACCCATGTGGTCCCCTTATAAGTACATATTTTTGTTTATTTTAAAATATTTTTCCATGGCTGTAATTTGATCGTTTAGATTTTTAGAAGGGCTGTATCGGACATCCATAATTTATATTTTATAAAAGGTTGTTAAAAATGGTTTCAAGAAAAGAATCCACAAGTTACATTTTTACACTATTGGATTAATTATTAGTTGGCAACAGTAGTCTTTGATTGTTCAGTTTGTGAATAGCTAAGATACTGGTTTTGGTAAGTCATCTCTATAGCTACTAATGGCTTTCCAACCAGCTAACCTACCCAACCATCGTCTTACGTGACAAGGTTTTCGGCTCGTCTACATACACACAAACAAAAACTGGCACAACACGGGGAAATAGAGACCTCAAAATGTTTTATACAACTGAATTTGTAAACTAAAACAAGAAAGTCACAGTGAGATTCGAACCCAAGACTTTACGGCTGAGAGGCCAGAACGCTACCACCTGAGCTACACCGACAGGTGCTGCAACGGTTTTGATTATTGGTATTTACGTGTACTTTGCAAAACTTCATAGTCGATTTTTTAGATGATTTTTGAGAGTTGTGTCGAATGGCTTTGGCTGATTGTTATTTGAGTTCCAAACTTATCGTTCCATTAATATTAAGAAATTATAAAAACCGATACCCATGTGGTCTCCTTGTTAGATGATGGGGTTCAGTAATTGTACTACGTAATATTTTATAGTATTGTTTATTGTGAAATTTAAAAAAATAATAATTTGGAAGAATGTTTGTTTTTTAGGAGCGATGAGTTTTAGGTAGTTACACTGGTGGTGAATGTAAAAGTAATGTAGTCTGGGGCTGGTGTGGGCACGGAGTGTGAGCGGCGTGGGCACGCGCGATCGATAGGGCTGCCCACGCGGGATCGGGACGGGACAGGACCGGAACCGCCGCAGCCGCAGCCGCCGGCGCCCACGCCAGCGCGCCTACCAGCCCAGCGGCCGCCGCCACCACGGCGCTTCACCAGCCACGCTCCTGTCTGGAGGGACCGTGGGTTCCCAACTGACAACATTGCTAGAGGTGAAATAGTGAAAAATACTAGAACTACGCGGGGGTTGAACCCGTAACCTCCAGATTCGTAGTCTGACAATCTGCCACTCTGGCACAGTCACGCGAAAGTGAGTGTACCTCATAATATCGTGCCGGCCCTTATTTTGCCCGGTAGACACTAGACGTGGCGAGGAGTCGACGAGCCATTAGAGAGGTCCCCCGAAGGAATAATGAGCCACGCTACCTCTAAAGCCTTCCAGAATTTCGAAAGTGCAGGATTTTTTGCACGAAATGTTTGACTCTGTAAGAGCCCAAATTTCTCTTGTATTGTGGTCTTTACACGCAATAGTGCTTTATTTGTAAGTGATCATTATCTCTCTAGAAACGACGCGTGGTTCGTATTCCACGTTAAGCTGCAGGTCCCCTTTCCCCGGTTGGATAACGTGGGCAGGCTAGGGACACGCATATCGCCGAAGTGGAGTCCAATTCAAATGTTCAAATGTTTGTAATTCTGTGGGACCATACTACTTTGGGCCGCGACGGAGTGGTCAAGCGCATTGAGGCGCTATGCTCCGATGCGCGAGACCGTTTCCCGTCGGAGGGCATGGATGTTTGTGTCGTCTTTAGTATAAGGTAGTTCATACGTAGTTCGTAAGTTTGACTGACGACCCCGCATTTAAGTCCCTTAAGCTATACAAACATTCAAATTACGTTGGCCGTCAGTCCCTAGTCTTACAAACTACTTAAACTAACCTAAGGACAACACACACATCCATACCCGAGGGAGCATTCGAACCCTCGACGCGGGTTGCCGCGCGATACGCAACGTGGCGCTCCAGACCGTTCGGCATTATCGGCGACTTCTGGGAGAGCTGTACACATTGTCTCCTAAATCGTTTATAAATATGACGAACAGTACGGGCCCTGTAACACTTCCATGTGGAACGCCAGACATTACTTCTGTTCTACGCGATGCCTTTCCGTCAATTACAACGTACTGTGTCTCTTCTGACAGGAAATCACGAATCCAATCGCACAACTGCGGCGATAATCCATAAGTACGCAATTTGAAGACGCTCGTGAGGTACAGTGCCGAAAGCCTTTCGGAAATTTAGAAATACAGGAATCTGTTTGAAACCCCTTGTCGACGGTACTCATGTAAAGAGTACAATACAATCTAGGTGGAACAGTACAGTTTGGTCCGTCAGAAATTCATAGTTATAACTGTAAGCGTTAAGCTATTACAGAGATAAGATACAGATAGGTTACGAAGAGCGCTGGAAGCTGCGTACCAAACATCGAACGGACCAACAGGCACAGAAAGCTTGCGAAAACAACGCCAGAATGTGCGAAAACTTGCTATCGCAGATATCGGACAATACTGTTTACTTCAAAAGCTCAGGCTGCAGCCAGAAACTGAAAGGATTTTGCCCAGGAAAAAGTCTGTAGCAGCCTATAATAAAAAAAAAGTCATCCAGTGCAAATTGTATTTGCCAACCACGGGGCGTACTGGAGCCAAGGGAGCGTGAGAATTGCCCAGTCTGCCTCCAAACGGGCAGCGTACTCGGCGAAGACTAAGCGTCGTTTAAATATGAGAAGACAAGGCTGCTCCCTCGCGAGCAGCGACGCTGTGACGGTAATGGCCCTCTGCTAACAGAGCAGCGCCCCCTGTCAACGGATGCCTTGTTCTGCACGGGAAACTGCCTAATTAACAGCAAAGTTTGTCGCCTCTGAAGCAATGCAAAACGAGCAGTGTTTGCGCGCCAAATGTTCCCTTGTTCCTACCCTCAGAGGAAATTAACGTATTGAGACCGTTCCTCTGCAAAGTGAATAGAAGCGGTTTTGTCAATGTATTTGTTCACACACACACACACACACACACACACACACACACACACACACAGTTAACTTCAACGCCGTTATAAGCGCACAACTGGCGCCGGGAAAACTCATTCGCCACGGAACGGTATCTTTGGTTTTGGTACCAAGGAAAATTTGACTTGGTTTCTTTTAAATACTTTTTCATGGTGTGATTATGTTCATAGCTAATTAATATATTTTTCTCGGTGGTGTGTATCGAAGTTGAGGAAATGTCACGTGAAATCCTCCCTTTAATTGCTACTTTGCGTGAATTTTCGCTGCTAATCCAGGGAAGGAAGTGTGGTTATTAGAGGCGGAACTCACGCTTAGAGTTGTGGATAAGAATGGGGAACGAAATTGGCCGTGCCCTTAAAAAAGACCATCCTGGCATTTTCTTGGAATGGTTGAGGGAAATTACGGAAAACTTAAATCTGGACCCGTCTCTAATGACCACGCTGTCGACTAGACGTTAAACTTTTTATTCCTAAATCTGGACGTCCTCCCGAATGCGAATCCAGTGTGTTACCACTTCCCCACCTCGTTCGGTGGCTAATTACAGATTAGCAGAGACGATACAAGCTAATAGATACTGACTTCTGGCGACAGCAGTATTAGAGATATTCGTAAGATGGCTGTGCTGATTGGCACAGATGAGTGGTGTAACAACATCTGTATTCATAACGATTAAAAAATGAATTGAGGAGGGGACTTATTATAGTGCGTATTCCGCTCTCTTAGAGTCTGCGAAGTAGAAAAAAAATCGCCGTTTAAAGCCTGCTTTGTGAGCTGCTTTTAGTTTAATCGGGCCTTTTTTAACCACCGTAATTTTCTTCATTGAGCCATAGAAGTTCGTAATTTGGCTAAAAGCCGTCTAAAAGCTTCCTTTGTAATCGTGCAAAATGTAGTGTCCTGTGACGTCACTTTGAGACGTTTCAAACAGCAGGGTGTCGACGCCTGCGAATAAAGGTCAGAGGTCAGAATTTCGTGAGAGATTAAATGTGTGTTAACCCTTTCTCATTTGCCCCGAGTATCACCATAATTCTCCAGCATGCCACCGCGCACGTGTTACACCCTCTTGTCACACCGTCAACGGCGTGCCACGGTGGCTACACCGCTCCCCGCCAGGTCAACCATGTTAAGCACCGTCGGGTGTAACCGTCCATCTACGTCGCGCGCTCTTGACAATTTTCTCTTTGCCTTACGGCAGAAGGAACAGGAGGGGTGGTGGCACAAAGTCCCTGATCACCAGTCTTTGCACCAATGTCCTGGATTAAATCCCAAACACTGTCTGCGGTGTCTGAGTGAGGGTATGGGACACTGTTGATGGTGATCTGTCCGTCATATGGGGACGTTAATCTCGGCGGCTCCCCTGGAGCATTTCGAGAGTAGGTTATGTGCCGGCACCGGGTTTCACCCTCTCCCTTCTCCCATCATCTCCAACACGAACTCGACAGTACACAACACACGCCCCCGTTAGTCACCTACACTTGTTGTTATGGTCTTCAGTCCTAATACTGGTTAGATGCAGCTCTCCACTCTATCCTGAGCAAGCATTTTCATTGCCTCATAAAAACGGCAACCACATTCATTTGAATCTGTTTACTAAATGCGTCTCTTGTTCTCCCTCTGCTATTATTTTCTCCACACACGTGCCTCCAATGTTAAATTTACGATACCTCGATGTCGAAGAACGTGTCCTACCAAGCGATCCCTTCTTTTAGTCATGGTATGCCAAAAATTCCTTTTCTCCCCAATTCTGTTCAGAACCTCTTCATTAGTTATGCGATCTACCCACCTAATTTTCAACATTCTTCTGTAGCACCACATTTCAAAAGAGTCTTTCCTCTTCCTGTTTGAACTATTTATCGTCCAAGTTTCACTCGCGTACAAGGCAACACTTCACACAAATGCCTTCAGAAAAGACTTCCTTACACTTAAATTAATATTAGATGTTAGCAAGTTTCTCTCTTAACGTATACAAATTCGAAATAAACATTTCGACAGTTTCAGGGTATTGAAATAAATCCAATGTCAAAGATGAAAGTTTGTGCTGGACCGGGATTCGAACCCGTATTTCCCGCTTGGGGCCAGCGGTAGCCTTAACCAATTACGCTATCCAGGCACGCTTCCCTTCCAACCCAAATTCTCACCTTGTAGCACACTACGATTGTAGTGCCCCCTGCCCATTTGATTCCTCTTGCTCGCAGCCTGTACTGGATTCCTGCTAGGGTTCGAGCGTATTAATGCGTCCGCATTGAAATTGTCAGTTGCCTGTTGGGACAGATATACAACAAATATGGTGTCCATTTCGGACGCGAGAATCCAGTATAGGCTGCGAGCAAGTGGAACCAAATGGGCAGGGGGAACTACAATCGTAGTGTGCTACAAGGTGAAAATTCAGGTTGGAAGGTAAGCGTGCCTGGATAGCCTAATTGGTTAAGGCGACCGCTGGCCCCAAGCGGAAAATCCGGGTGCGAATCCAACACCACCTAGAAGACAAGGCCTTACAACAGGCCGTGCCTACGTCACACTTAAGAGGCTCCGGCCGCCACCTCACTGGCTGGCCGCTTGGGCACGCCCAACGCCGCGCAGCGGCCGGCCAGTCAGATGGCGGCCGGGGTCTCTAAGTGTGACGTAGGCACGGCCTGTTGTAAGGCCTTGTCTTCTAGGTGGTGTTGGCGAATCCCGGTCTAGCACAAATTTTCATCTTCGCCATAGGATTTATTTCTATGCCCTGAAACAGTCGAAATATTTATTTCGAATTCGTAAAATTACGGCCATTAATGTCAACAAATGGTGATTGTTCTTTCGGACATGTAAATAAATTACTTAGGATACGCTTCAGTACACAGTCCTCACACTTCGCGAAGGAAAGGTGCCTGTGGGCGTGAAGGGTAGGGAAACCTTTCCAATTAGGCGTCTGAACCTGCCCAGCCATTCATGCTATACGACTTCACTTGTATTGTGGTGCCCTTGCGATGGCTGTCAGAACCGGGACATCCAGCATTAAAACCACGCATTTTCCTGAAGAGTGGCCGACGCAAACTTTTAAAGAGCATGGCCTTGCGGAATTAACACGAAAAGTGCTGGTACAGTGCAGAACCACTGAGCCTGAATGGCGCTCTGCAACTTCATTAGCGTCTGCTTCCAGACAAGCAACCTGAATGAGTTGTTTATGGGGTTGTCTACTCTGAAGTACTAGTGCGACAGTGGAGCCGAACACACTGCCTTAAAATAAAATGATACACCCAGGAGTAATCGACCAATACTATCCCGTTTCGGTAAACATGCAACATTGATGTCTGGGTACGTGATTAAATTCACACAGCTCTGTAACGTCTAGAACACCCATCAGAGTGCAATTGTGATGTTGCCCCCCTTCACCTGCTGTTGTGAAGTTGGTACCAGTCAACTGTTAGTCAAGCAAGATGTATACTGTAGAATCTACAGTGCGAAGCACCCGCGATCCTAAGGCATATTATAGCGCTATCATTGACTCGTATGGGGTGGTCGTATCCTGCAAGTGCCATGTATGTGGACCATTCAACGTACAGTGATCTGATGTTGGAATCAGCGAGTGCATTAGGGCACCCAGTCACGTCGTAAAGGTTCGGGTCGACCAAGAAGCACCACCACGATGAATGGTCCTTCATAAGACACACCAAGCAATGCGGGATCCCATGATCTCGGGACCTGCCATCCTCGAGCATGTACTGAAGATCTTTATTTTGGTTCCCACACACTGAAGACATATTAGGAGACGGGGCACACAACCGTTCTGTAAGCAATCTTCTTGGCAGACTAGTTACTTTTAAGATATTACCGTTCGACCAGTTTGCCACCGAGCGAGGTGGCGCAGTGGTAACACACTGGGCTTGTATTCGGAAGGATGTTGGTTCAAATCCACCTCCGGCCATCCAAATTTATGTTTTCCGTCATTTCCCTAAATAAATAGAGGCAAATGCCGGGATGGTTCCTTTCAAAGGGCACAGCCGATTTCCTTCCACATCCTTCCTCGAAAATCCGAGCGTAGGCTCCGTCTCTAATGACCACGCTGTAGATGGGATCAAAAATGTTCAAATGTTTGTAATTCTATCGGACCAAACTGCGTGGTCATAAGTCCGTAGCTTAAAAACTACTTAAACGTAGGTAAACTAACCTAAGGACGGACATACACACACACACACACACACACACACACACACACACACACACACACTCTGTTAATCGCGGAGACATTTACAATCAAAATTCAGAGAACGCACGTTCGCAGATATTATTTACTTCTTATCACTTACGTATCGTGAAATGTCACGGCTACAAAATCGTAGAACTGAAACTCGTGCGGAAATTTACTATCTTTCTTTCCACGCCTTATTCGCGAATGGAATAGCGAAGGGCCGACAAGGTAGTGGTTCACTCCGTTTTGTGTGTAACGGAAAAACTCTGCAGAGTACTGACATTCAACATTCAGTTGCACTAATGAAAGGCACCACTGACACTGCGTTAGTGCAGAAAAGCCAAACGTTTTTGGTGCTGATAAAGGAATACTCCAAGCGCTTACGTACACGCCGCTTCGTAATCTAACACAGTGGAATATGCTGCAGTGACCCCGGTCTGACTGCCAGCTTAAATCGCGAAGGAATTCAACTGAAACTGTGCGGAGTGTTCCTCAGAAAAAGCGTGACCGGACAAAGGCGAGGAGCAGGGAATGACGGCAGAACCGGCTCGCGCCTGTGGCTAGGGTAGACGCTGAAACGCGACACCTTGTGTGCACACTTTATCGAAGGCGCGCCTGCTAGTTGTTGCACCGAAAGGCTATCCAGAAATAAACTACGTGATGGAGATTTGAAGTAGTAAATCTGCTTATATAATTCCTTTTACGGTTAATTTCTCAAAACGTTTGTTCGCGCACCTGCAGGACTTAGTTACGTAGTGTATTGTATCACAACTCACTTTCTCTTGACTGTAGTCTGAGAAACACACGTCACCATTACCGGAGTGTATAGATCCTCTGTTTTCGCTGCATGTAATAGAAGAGGTCGTGCCATGCAAAACTCTTGCTGCCTTCAAACCACTTGGTTTTTTCATTGGTGACCGACCGTGGTGACGCAGTGGTAACACACTGCACTCGCATTCCGGAGGGCGGCGATTCAAACCCGTCTCCGGCAATCCTGATTTAGGTTCTGTTGTTTTTTCTAAAGCAGTTCAGGCAAATACAGGGAGGGTTCTTTCAAAGGGCACGGCCAATTTCCTTCCCGATCGTAACCAAAAGTAAGTCCGTGCCTGTGCTCCGTCTCTAATGACCACGATGAAGACGGAAAGTTAAACCGTAATCTTCCTCCCTTTCATTGATTCGATTTTTAAAGGCACATAGAGCATAAAGTTAACCAATAGAAACGAGGCGTGATTGAACCAGCAATTACCATTTGAAAAATTTGTCGCGCGCATACAAGTTATTTTGGACGTCGCCAGGCGCGTTGTCTCTTGTGTATCGGTAGAGATTTGCAGCCGTGTTGGAGTGGCCGCGCGCTCTAAGGCGCCTTGGTGAGGAGCGCGTGGTTCCTCGTCGTCGGAGGTTAGAGTCCTCACTTTATATGTAAAGTGTGTGTGTGTGTGTGTGTGTGAGAGAGAGAGAGAGAGAGAGAGAGAGAGAGAGAGAGAGAGAGAGAGAGAGAGAGAGAGAGAGAGAGAGAGTCAGCTGCAACATAACTGCGTATCATTACCTTTCTGCGACGGAAAGTGCCGGTTTGCTTCCCGTTACAAGCAAAACTATTTTTAAAGCGGAAGGTTGCGTGCCAGTGAAAGCGATGTGAAATTAGTCTAGTGCGACATTAAGTTAATCGATACGTAATAACACGGACAGGAAAACAAATGAATGCCGATTATTGCAGCAGCGTGGCAGTCAGCCAGAATAACGATGGCATCGCTGCTGTAAAAGTGGGTATATTTTCGGTTTTCTGTCCCTGTTAATACACACTGATAGACTGAATATCGCAATCAAATAATTCTGGACCGTTCTATCAAGTGAGCTTTCTAAATGTCCCTTTTATAATAATTTTGTTTATGACGGGGAAACATACCAACGTTTCCCGTCAACAATAGACGTCGCAGGGAAGTGGTGATAAGTTTCCTTGGTTTACTGCAGCTCCACTTAGCAAAATACGATGCGCAAATTTCTGCACGAATGGAAATACGCGTGACAGCTCCTCGAACAGACGTGCTCAGTGGCGTAGATAATTTCTTCTTCGGGGTTGGGAAGGGATCCAGTCGTGTAAAAGTAAAAGATATTCATTCAGAGCAGCATCCCAACGTACGATGAATTGTGAAAAGGCCATAGTGTTTACAAGTGGAACACAGGCTGCACTAAAAGCGACGCCTCCTCCTGTTATCTACGCCTCTTGACACCATATATATACCTCTGTTGAAGATGGCTTGACGGTTGACAGATAATTAGCACGCCACGAGACCTACGGCCGCAGTGCTTTACGTTCTGGCGGTTTGCAATCCTGATAGTCAGTTTACGCTGCTTTTTGTGTAAGCAGATTAGGAACCTAGTGCCGGCCGCGGTGACTGAGGCGCTCCAGTCATGGTCAGCACGGCCACTACGGCCGGGGGTTCGAATCCCCCCTCGGGCATGGATATTTGTGCCGTCCTAGTTTGTAAGTAGTTCATAAGTAGTTTGTAAGTTTAGGGACTGATGACCCCGTAGTTAAGTCCCATAAGCTTAACAAACATTTGAACATTTGATTTGAGGAACCTAGTATCTCAACTAATCCCGTAATTGTTTCGACCAGTGTAGTTTGCCGCTTGTCGAAGATTCGGTAACGTTATCAGAAAATATATTTTTGTAGACCTACGGTAAACAGTTTCAAAATTTAACTGTCGTAAATAAAACTAAAACAGAAGCGTGGTGCAATTCAACCGCAACGAATTGGTGTCGGTTACATTTTTTTTAGTGTGAAAACTTGTCGGGACGAGCGAGTTAAATGAAATGTGGGATTAGTGGCTCGGTGTGTCGGTACTCAACAGCTCGGACCGCGGCCGTCGCGAGTGTCAATCCAAAAGCAATTTTGCGGTGCGGGCAGCGGCAGGGGCGTAATGCGTGGGCGGCGGTCCGGAAATGCGCGCCTAATGACGCCGCAGGTGCTGAGTCAGCCTCCAGCACTCCACCAGTATTCCAGCTGGCTCTGCCCCCGAGTGGCACAGCCCATTACCAATCAAACGTAATAATTACGACATGACGAATAACATGGTTAAAATTACGATTTTTTTTTTTTTCGAATATCTAAACTCAGATACTTTAGGAATCAAAGTACCCGTCACTACACTTACGATGGCTATTCTTCTGGTGCCTCACAGTAATTCCCATGTGGGAAGAGTTTAGTTTTGTGGGGAAGAAAAAGACAGAGTTTAAATCTAATATGAACACAGAATTGTGTAAAGTGCTTTGTTAGTGCAGAAGATGCATATGACGTCACACCCAAAGCCTGTTACCAATGTACCCCCTGCGAACAGGAACTGCTAGCAGCTAAGGGGGCAACTAAAGTATTCAAAAATGTTCAAATGTTTGTAGAACTTACGGGACTTAACTACGGGGTCATCAGTCCCTAAGCTTACAAACTACTTATGAACTAGCTAGGACTAAGGACGGCACAAATATCCATGCCCGAGGGGGGGGATTCGAACCCCCGATCGTAGTGGCCGTGCAGACGGTGACTGAAGCGCCTCAGTCCCCTCGGCCACCGCGGCCGGCACTACAGTATTCAGTTCAAAAAAATGTACCTCCTACTTCACTCACGTAGTGCCGATCTGAGGTAAGAATTGAGTGCTATTATGAACAAGGGACTGTAAAGTGCTCTGTAAGCGCAGAAGATACATGATATAAAAACAACGAGCATGTTGTCATTGTACTTTCAGCAAAAACAAGAGCAGTTTATTGGCAACTGAAGCTCGCCGCCCGCAGTGGCCGAGCGGTCTGCGGCGTGCCAGTAACTGTCTACACGGCCACTGCGGTCGGAGGTTGAAATCCCCCTTCGGGCATGGATGTTTGTGCAGTCTTTAGTGTAAGCTAGTTCGTAAGTAATTTGTGAGGTTAGGGACTGACGACCCCGTAGTTAGGTCCCATAAGCTCCACAAACATTTGAACATTTTTTTGCAACTGGAGCTCAAAAAAAGATTCAACTTCTACTTCAGAAATGTAGTGCAGATCTGTGATCAGAATTAAGTGCTAATATAAAATCAGAACTGTTACGTGCTGTTAGTGCAGAAGATGCATATGATGCAAAAACAAAAAGCATGTTACCAGTGCAAACAGGAGCAGCTAATGGGGAAACAAAAAAATGAAACAAAAAATAAAACAAAACAAAAAATCTTACTTCTGCAATTGTAGTGCAAATCTCAGATGACGTTAATTGGCAGATAAGAAAAAGACTCTGAAGATATCAGTCTTTGTCATATTGCATTTGTTTCGTATTAGTTTTTCTGTAATGTCTTATTTTTAGCGATGCCGATGCATAAAAATGCCCCCCCCCCCAATCCCGGTAGCAGCATTGCGTGGCCTGACTCGGCCATTACTAATTGTGTTTTCAAAAGTTGTCATCTCTGCCATCGTATGTTACTAGCGACGTTTCCCCTCGCCCCTCCCTGCTGAAGGGACGCGCGTAGACTGACGCAATAAGTGTAGAAGAGAATCTGAACTGCCGCGGTGGAATGGCCCAGCGCCTTGTAGCGGAGCGCGAGGTTGCTCCCCGTCAGAGGTTATAGTCCTCCCTCGGGCATGGGTTAGTTTAAGCAGTTTGTAAGCCTAGGGACTGTTGACTATTGTGGTTAAGTCCCATAGATTTACAAACATTGGAATAATCTGAAGCTCAGCAGTGCCTGGGCAACGCTATGGCATGTATGCTTGCTGCCTGCACGACTTAAAAGTATCTTATGCGATAAAAATACTCGGAAAATGCAAAAAACGTCTCTTACGCGAATTAGACGAATTATTGCTTGAACATACTGTCTTTTGCAACATCTTAAGTAAAAATTATCATAGCAGCAGTAAATGTGGTAGCTAAATATGGCGTGCTTGATAAGTAGATCATGGTGGTGTGCTCGAAATTTCAACGACAACTGCCATGATTGGCATTATGGTGAACATATTGAGCATTTCCTGTAAATAACATCGTGTTTGCTTTGTCTTTGTCATGCTAATTATTGCTTTTCTGATCAGATGTCGGACATTATTTGAACTCTTTTGTTCTAATAAAACCACATGTCATTCCTAGCATGTGTGTCAATTTTTACCTCTCTATCTACATTATACTGACTTTTTGATCGCCGGCCGCGGTGGCCGAGGGGACTAAGGCGCTCCAGTCATCGTCTGCACGGCCACTACGGTCGGGGGGTTCGAATCCCCCCTCGGGCATGGATACTTGTGCCGTCCTAGTTCGTAAGTAGTTTGTAAGTTTAGGGACTGATGACTCCGTAGTTAAGTCCCATAGACTATACAAACATTTGACCATTTGACTTTTTGATCACCCGGTACTTTAACTGATCCTAAGGACAACATAAAAAACCATGCCTGAGGAAGGACACGTACCTCTGACGGGAGCGGTCGCGCAATCCGTAACACGATGCCCCCAGAACCTTATTGTCCTATCAATAATCGTGTAGTTGTGTTCGGCGGCCTCACTATCTGCGATACTACAGTCGCTCCTGACGCTCGACTGGAAACCGAAGGGTCGCGGGTTCGAAGCCCGCTCGGATCACGGATTTTTTTTAGTCTGTGTTTTAACTCAGCCTTAACCTCTCAACGATGTGAGGAGTCGCCAGCAACGACACTTTGTTCTGATTCGACGTTAAATTGTAGGTCCCCTTTCCCGGTTGGATAACTGGGGTAGATTAGGGCCACGAAAGTCGCCGAAGTGGCGTCCAAATAGAAGACTTGCACCAGGCCACTGAGCCACTCGAGATCATTAATATATGTAAAAGTTTGTCTGGCTCTTGTAACGACAGTTATTAGTTAGTATCGTGTGTTTCTTCTGTAGCTGCAATGCTGCCGTAGGAGAGCTAGCGTCGCTTCGGAACTGCCGTTAGGGTTCACTCTTCCTCAACAATAGCTGTAGTCGAGGAATAATGTTGTGAACAGCACTGTAAAGCATGTCCGGAATTGTAGTGAGGCATTGGCGTCGGATGTTGTCTTTCAGCGTCCCTAGAGATGTCGGTCGATCACGATACACTTGAGACTTCAGGTAACCCCAAAGCCAATAATCGCACGGACTGAGGTCTGGGAGGCCAAGCATGACGAAAGTGGCGGCTGAGCACACGAGCACACGAGCATCACCAAACGACGCGCGCAAGAGATCTTTCACGCGTCTAGCAATATGGGGTGGAGCGCCATCCTGCATAAAAATCGTACGTTCCTGCAGGTGTTTACCAGCCAGCGATTCTGTAGCATATCGGCGTACCTCTCACCCGTCACGGTAGCAGTTAATAAACCAGAATCGCGCAGTTACTGGAAGAAAAAAGGCCCGATAACGGTAGATGTGGTTCTAATGAAACCCCATGTCATTCAAACATGGGTCAATTTTTACCTATCTACATTATTCCGTAATTTATTAAGTTTTCAAATTTACAATGACTTTTTGATCACCCGGTACTTTGTAAGTCTATGGACCACTAACCTTAACAGTTTGGTCTCTTAAATCCACAGACATTTGAACATTTGAATTACAATTGCGAACAACTTTAATTGAAATGTCAGTTACTCAGGGACAAATAGGAAATACACTAATCGACTAAAGAGACATCCTACACTACGCTTGTCTGTCCTCTGATGGAATAGTGCTGTACGGCGATAGAGGACGTCGCTATAATACAAAGAAGAGAAGCTGTATTTTTACAATCACGCAATAGGGGGGAGAGTGTCACATGACACGCGAGCTGGGCTGCATATCATTAAAACAAAGCTCTCTTCGTTGCAGCGAGATCATGTCACCGACGTTTTCCTCGGAGTGCAAAAATATTTTGTTGCCGCCCACGTACAGCGGATCATCGTGATAAATCGGAGCTCGAACGAAAGATTTGGGTGTTCGTTTTTGCACGCGCTGTAAGAGAGTGGAGAAGTAGAACAGTCCGGAAATGGTCGGATGGACGCTCTGGCAGGCTCGCGTAGATGTAGCGGACGCTGGAAATATAGCAGTGTGAGACACAAAGCAGCGGAGCGGCGCAGCTGCGGGGGATGGGGACCCGTTGCACCCACGCGCGGCCGGACTCGTTTTCAATGAACCTGCTCCCGCTCCTGCTGCCGCCGCCGCTGCCGCTCTGCGAAATACGATCGCCGCTTTTCTGCAGCCTGCTGCCCGCGCCGCGCCGCTATACAGCCCATTGTCTCTGCTTGCCGTATGTGGCGGTACACGTTTGCACCCAAGTCTATATGGGCTCCAAGATGGCGTTCTGGCGCTCCTTTATTGGTATTGCTGGCTGAGGAGGCCTTCGCAAATTTGTAAATTTATTCTCTCTCGTTGGTGGCGAAATGTTCTAGGATAGACGTCCATAGCTGCCAACTATTACGGATTGTCCATAATTGTTGCGGATTTATCGCCTTCTTTAAGGAGTTACGGGAATTTCGTAAAAACGAAGGCTGGCCGCGGTGGCCGAGGGTACTGAGGCGCTCCAGTCTTGGTATGCACGGCCACTACGGTCGGGGGTTCGAATCCCCCCCTCGGGCTTGGATATTTGTGCCGTCTTTAGTATTAGGTAGATCATAAGTAGTTTGTAAGTTTAGGGACTGATGACCCCGTAGTTAAGTCCTATAAGCTCTACAAACATTTGAACATTTAAAAACGAAAATAACTTTTTACAATCTGATGTTAATAATAATAATAATAATAATAATAAAATAAGAATAAAGTTCGAAAAGATAGTTCACATTTTAATAATCATAATGCTCCTAAAATTTTTATAGATCGTAATTATTTCTTTCCTGAGAACTAGTCTTGCGCGTAATAGTTCGCGACCGGGAGCTCCCACTGGCTGCTGAGCGGTGTTGTCTGCGCATGCAGGTGGACGGAGAAGTTTCCTACCTAGCTGCTTCACGCGCTTGCTGCGTGAGCCGCTAACGATATCACGCAGACCAAAAGAAACAGTTTAATTTCTCGCGTTTAAGCTTTGAGTTATCTTTATATCCTGGCATTATGGAATTTATTAGTCAGATAATGCAGAGTGCAGAATAGTTTAAAACAGAAGTATTGTAGCACTGAACTGTGTAAGTCTAGCTGTCAGACGCTCACCTCGAAATGGTTCTCATCGGCAGGATGGCAAGCACGTGATTTTTAAGTCTGGTGTGCGCCCCCTCGTTATTGCCCGTCGGTGTTCGGAAAAGGATCCAACGAACTAAGGTACGAGGTGCGTTTGGCATAAGTTAGCGACGGGTAGCGCATATTTTAGTTCGCGCTCCGTCGCGAAAAGGTCGCTGTTTGTAGTTCGTCAGCTCTCATTCCCGAGATAGATCGTTACTCGTTAGCTCTTTGGCTTTTGCTACCGCTGCTGGTATTCAGCTATTTTATATACAGAGTATTCGTAGTATTTTATTTTTAAAATAGATTTATTTATTAGGTTACTGAAGAATCATTACCTACAAAATATGCTAAATGCGTTTATTTTTGCGAATAAAAATGCTTTTTTATATAAATGACTCAGCTAGAAATGACGGTAACTCTCAGAAGGGAATCAGGTGATTGTGCGCACTCTCGCATTCTCTCGCTGTTCCCCGTCAGTCTTCGGAAAAGGAGCGAGCGAACTAAGAGCCGAGTGATCTGGGAACTAGTTCGCATAGTTCGCCTTTGGGAGCGCTCTTCCGAACTAGTTCGTTCGCGAACTATACAAGGCTACTGAGAACGTAGCAAAGGTGTAGGAAACGTGAACGACAGTATTTTCGTTGAAACAAGTCCCGCCTATTCATCCCCGTCCACAGCTACCAAATGCACGATCACCCGGGAAGAGCTATGAAAATCCTTTGGTCTAAGAGTACATGGTCCTCAGTCCCAGCTTAACAGGCAATGTGTTTCATCGGGCGGTGGAAGTAAGCCAGTTTGTTTCCTATGAGAAAAGGTTTCACTGCGGTTTTTCCCCCTGTACTTGTTTTCATAGCAGTGTTGTGCAGCTGGAACTAAATAAGTTATGAAATTTCGGCGATTTGTGACATCTGTGTTCGGTGCTTTATTCCTCGTTCTAAAATGCAAAACCAATTGTGTCTGTACTGTTAGCTGCTAAGGACTATATATTGTTGGTGAAAAAATGAAGCCGCGGTGGAGTGGCCGAGCGTTCTAAGGCGCCTTGCTGTGGAGCTAGCGTTTGCTCGCCGTCGGAGGTTCGAGTCTTCCCCGGGGTGTGTGTGTGTGTGTGTGTGTGTGTGTGTGTGTGTGTGTGTGTCTCCTTAGGTTAGTGTGATTTTAAGTATTTTTTAAGTCTATGGACTGATGACCATTGCAGTTTGGTCCAATAGGTTTACAAACATTCGAACATTCAAAACTGCAAGGAAATGACGCTTTTCTTGTGCCACCGGAAACTTAGGTTTCCGTAAAGAAAAGCCCGACGGAAAGTGTCAGGAATCTAGCATTTAATGTTCTAAATGAGGTTTACAATTCTTAAAATTTTCTTGAACATCTCCGGTCCCTTCTTCCTTGGTCGGACGCAAATTACTGACAACCTCTTCTCGAGGCTGGCAGCTGTGGACGTCTTCTGTGGTCATTTAGTGTAGTTAATCGTTGTTGTGGTGGGCTTGGTGACACTATTTAACTGTTAATTGTGGGCAACGTAAAGTAAAATCGTCACGCAACAGCGATTCGTCCTAGAGCATACAACATTTTGGAGAAAGTGAATTAGATACAGAAGCCATGTTCGCGGAGTAGGTCACTACCTTACGAGGCTTATACGAGGTGTATCCAGAAAGTAAGTTTCCTTATTAACACACGAAAAGGTTTATTGGAAGCAGGTACAGAAATAGAGCTGTTTTTCAACAGTCACCAAAAGAACTGAGATACTTGTCATACCATGGGCTCAAATTTGAATTGCTGTGTCGAAGTAGTCCGCCCCCTGTAAATGGAACCAACGTGTGACAGTAGTCTTTCGCTCTTCGTCATTGTCATAACGCTGGCAGGACAGGAATTTCTCGAGGTGCTGGAAGTTCTGTATGTTGGATAATCGAAAGTTCCCATACGAACTTCTGCAAAACAGTTGCTGTGAGCCGAGTCGTATGAGGCGAGCATTGTCACGGAGCAGCACATCAGCAGTAAGCACTCCACGCCTCTTGTTGTGAATGGCACGTCCTCCCCGCACCATTTTGGGAACGACCAAGACCTGAAGTCGACTGGTTCTAATCACGTGTGGTAGATACCTACGACACAGGAATACCAAAGTTGATCCCACGATATGGCAAGTGTGTCTGATTGTTTGGTGACTGTCGGGGAAGAAAACGTAAATATTTCTGTAGCTGTTGCCAATAAAGTTTCTCTCATTTCTGTCCTCTACACGAAACATTGTGAAACTGAAATAGTTATGTTTTCAACACTCCTTATGTTGAGAGTTTACGAATAAAATGGCGTTTGATATCCAAACTGTGACCTTCAACAAAATTCCAGTCTCTTCCATTTACGCCTATTCTGTCCTACCATTTTTGTACAAGCGTGGGAGTATGCGAACGGTCTGGAACGCCACTTTGCGGATCGCGCGGCATTCTGCGTCGGAAGTTCGAACCCTCCCTCGGGCATGGATGTTTGTGTTGTCTTTAGTATAAGGTAGTTCATGAGTAGTTCGTAAGTTTAGGGAATAATGACCCCGCAGTTAAATCGCATAAGCTTTACAAACATTTGAATTGTTATCTCACAACTAAGCCCTAATTGAAAAGTTGTAGATATTCTTGAAGCGATCCTCTGTGCACTACTGGCGGCGTATGTACTTCCTGATCAATTTCGCTGTTTAGAATGTCTGCATCTAATACTGTTTTCCACTATAATATAAATTTTACGTTAGGATTCTGTGCAAACAACTGAATAAAGCAATACTTGTTGTGCCGTACATAGTGCACATTAGACTTCGTTATTCTGCCATTTATATACGCAAGTAACAAACAGTTCTGACCAACTTCTCACCATAGACATCACAAAATCTACTGTTGGTAACATTACATGACACTGTGAGTCACGTCAACATGGTGGAAGAGCGTGCGCTTTGTGTGTGTGTGTGTGTGTGTGTGTGTGTGTGTGTGTGTGTCACTTGTTCTTTGACTACAGTGATCCCGAAAGAGAGAGCAATCTGAATTGGTGAATAAAAACAGCGAGACACGAAAAGTCATCAGCTATAACCGGACACAATGTTACATTACATGCTCAACCAACATAACGCCTGTCACGTTCATTACTATGGTCACGCCAAGCGAAGTCAACTGTGAGAGGAAAGTCTGTAGAGGAAAGCGCCCCTCCGCATGTGCGACAAAAGAAGCTAAGTGTTCTCTCCCCCCCCCCCCCCCCCACTCTTTCCATCCCTCCTTCCTCCCCAGTCCGCCGCGCGCGGACACACACACACACACACACACACACACACACACACACGGCTGCTGGCAATACTGCTCTCTCTCTCTCTCTCTCTCTCTCTCTCTCTCTCTCTCTCTCTCTCTCCCACCTCACACGAGCTCTTCGGCGTGCCGTTTCAATCAATGCCTGTCATGAATTAGTTATGTGGAAAATGCACTATATTCAGCAGCAGCGGCCGTTTATTTACATACTTTAGTACTTGGAATAAAATAGTAGCATTGTGATAATTAAATTTGAACGATTTTGTGTTTTCTATGGCAAACACTACGAAATAAATTATATTTATTGATCACACCAAGTTTATTGTGTACGTCTTTCTATTCGGTATATAGCAAAGGCATTTAAAATAGATTAGTTCATTTATTAGTGTTACAGTTGCACTGAAAGTGTTGCCGCAATGGCTTCGTAATCCACGTCTTTCTCGAAATGTTATCTGTAGCAGCACCAGGTGGTGGTGGACTCAAGTATGTCTAGAAAAAGTTAGCTCTAAATATGTTAATTTAAATCTCCTCATAGTAGTAACTCATTCTATGTAGAAGTTAAAAACGTGAACAGTGTGACTGACTAGTTTCCTTATAGGTCACAAACTAGAACCAGTACATTGACTTCCCACCAGGTTGTACCGAGGGCGGGGCAAAATAAATGGCCCAGACAAGTGTGTATGATTGGACGTAGATGTATGCATATAATGACACGTAACGCGCCCACAAGTCCCTGGCACTCCTTTGCCCACGTACGGCCGAAGCTTGAGGCACATTTACACAATTTTCTTAGTACACGTCAGTCCTAGCTGGCAACCCAGGTGTCCTCACTCTGTGTGCATTTACTTTTTATGGGGAGCCCTTAAGTCTAAGGCCGTGTCCTACGAGAGCGACAAAGCGAGCGACAGCTTCAAGCGACAAATCTCAACCGCGTCTATGGTTACGGGACTGTCGTACGTGAGTGACATCAGAGATTCAAACCTGCTGCCGTGCGCCGTTTCTTTAGAATCGTTTGCTTGTACAGGTTATATAAAAGGATGTCGCGAGAATTCTGCGAGCTAATAATCCATGAGGTTTATGACACTGCAACTATTTCTGAAATAACAATATAGAATTGAAGCTGTGCTTACAATGAGGAATTTTTATTTGGATAAGAAGTGTTCTTAAAATAAGTAGCTCGTAATTCTGCTTTGGAGTTTATAGACGACTGAAATTAAAATTTTAAATTGGTTCTAATATGTCAGTCTTTGTATATTTGTTCTGAGTGGAAGTTTGATTTACACTTAGATGAACGTGTTTTGAACAATTGCTCGCATTTGTGAACTTTATGCATTTGCAGTAACAACAAACTTACCCGAGAGAGAGAGAGAGAGAGAGAGAGAGAGAGAGAGAGAGAGAGAGAGAGAGAAACACTAGGATGTCAAACGAGATGCGTGTAAAATTACGTTTGAGTAAAATATTTTGATATAATGTTTCATTAGGAATCTAATGTGTTAGGTACAGTCGGATACGCATGTTTGCAATTCCAGATAAACGATATTGGTAAAAACGTTAAAATATGTGGGCCTTTGTTCAGAGAATATATAAAACTTTACATAAATAACAGGTAAAAGTGTTGTAGTTACAAGAATTAAAATATAAGATGGAACGGGAATCGATCCAGCGACCGCAAAACATCTTTCTGGTGCTATGCCAATAGTAGTTACAACTAGGCAGAATTTAATATCGTCTTCCAATAAGACTTATTTCGTACTTACTCAGTTGTTGGTCTGTAGCCGCAAAAAAAAAAAAAAAAAAACCCTCATTGACGAAATAGTCGAAAGTATCTGTACTCGTCGCTGTATTTTCGAAGAATTTGGCCGATGATCTTCATAGTCTCTTTTCGTATTCGAAGTTATGAATGAAGTAGACTAAAAACATTCCTCGCTTTGTAAATTTAATGCACAGCACTCTCTTTTACGCCTTATTTCCGAAAACTTTATTGGCTTACTCTGGAGCTTTCATTATTCTACGGTTTATGGGTGCAAAATTTTAGAAACAGCAGATAGGTTGTAGCGGCCATCTTGTGTCGAGAAGGGACCTCACGTAGGACACACGGCCATGTCGCTCCCTTTTGTCGCTCACATAGGACACTGCCCAAGGTGTATCGCAACAGCCGTCACAGTCGGATAAGATGGCAGCAATTCCGGCTGTCCAGCTTGGATCCGCCCCCAGCAACTTGGCTGACCAGGGCTCAAAAGTGTCAAGAGATGAACGGTCACTTTCAACATGTGCTATATTCGGATTGGCATTTCATTTTTTTTTTTTCTGCTTCTTCTTTGTACGCCGGAACTCTGTTCTCGGAGTCACTTATTCAGAGCGAGGTGGTGCACACACTGGAGTCGCATTCGGGAGGATAGTGCTTAAAGTCCACCTCCAGCCATCCAGATTTAGGTTTTCCATGATTTCTAACATTTTTTTTCTGAAAATTTACAGTAGAATGTTGAGGTCAGCTGACGCTCTGGTTGCCTATTCCGGGAATACGTATCTGAGAGATCCTTCGCGGCCATTCTAGTGTTACTGACCATGCTGTCGACGGGACGTTAACCCAGAAGCATCCTTCAGGGTCACCTCTTTTTGCCTCACCCTGCAATAGCCACAACGACGACTTCAAGATTTCCAGCAATAGTTTAGTAACTATAAATTACAACTCTAAGTTCTTACGCGGGCATTGCTAAATTAAATTACACAAGTAGGCTCGATAACTGGATAGAGACAACACAACAGGCAGCCATACTGCCACACACAGCCAATTAATGAGATTGCTTCGGAATCACGAGCGATCAGCGATCGATCACTGTGATCTGCGCTTTGGCCAGCCAACACGGACCGCGCAAAGCGATTGCTGACATTGCCTCAACAAGGGCGGGAAATGAACTGCTCTTTTGAGTCTCGTCGCCCTGTTTACGCCCTCCTGACACAGCCCAGTAATTACGGACAAAGTAAACTGTGACACCAATGACTTCGTTACGTAAATACATGCACGTGTCGCTAACAGACGCTTCGGGATGCCTGTCAATATTGAATGTGCTGTGTACGCTTGCCCACTCGCCCTGTTGGACTATACACTGTATAAAGGACAACTGAGCACTTTTTAATCGTTACTCTTAACAACAGTTTATTGCGCAAAATTTTAACGTGGCCATTTGTATTGCGGTCAGCACGTTAGTCACACTCTAGCTAAGCTGCAAAACCCCGACTCCCCCATACTACTACTACTACTACCACCACCACCACCACCACCACCTGTTGTTAGCCAGACTGCTAGAGAACATAAACGTATCGATTTCAGTGTCGGCGTCGTTTCGGTCATGAGACCCCAACTTTTATTCTTGTGGGTTATGTCTGCACACGACGTAACATAAAGTTTGCGTCAAAATTTTGCGAGACTTGTTCAAAAAGGGGAAAAACTTATTTTTTTCATGTTATCCATAAAATCGATGTGCGTATGTATTTTCCCTTTAGACTCCATGACGGCTGGAGCATTTTTGATGAAATATTCAGCTTAAACGTAGCGGGTGATCCTATTAAGTTGGGTAGCGATCTGATCAATATTTAGGAATTCGAAATATTTAAACATTTCGACAGTTTCAGCGGCAGCAGTGGCCGAAACGTCAGTGGATTCTGATATTGACGATGCGTTCGCCTTCGTTTACATTCTTTCACTTTCTTTACGAGTAACTCCTTTAGCCGCAAAAAATGTCGGCTCTGTTTATAAATCTTTGGGTACGCAGTAAATAGTCTTACATACTACCCGCCAAGCGATGTGGCGCAATGGACTTGTTTTCAGAAGGATGGCGGTTCAAATCCACCTCCGGCCACCCAGATTTACGTTTTCCGTGATTTCCCTAAATCACTCCAGGCTTATGCCGAGATGGTTCCTTTCAAAGGGCATGTCCGCTTTCCTTCCCCATCCTTACCCAAATATCAGAGAGTGAGCTCCGTCTCTGATGACCACGCTGTCGATGGGGTTTTTAACCCTAATATTCCTTCCTCCTCCATTTATCAGTTATGGCTCTGAGATAATTCCTCGTCAGTGACGTACAATTTTCGGTGTTAATATAATTGTTATATATAGCCGCGGTGGAATGACCGAGCGCTCTAAAGCGCCTTGCTGTGGAGTGCGCTGTTGCTCGCCGTCGCAGGTTCGAGTCCTCCCTCGGACTTTGGTGTGTTCTGTTATCAGTTTAAGTACTCGTATTTTGTAAGCCTAGGGACTGATATCTGCAGTAATTAAGTCCCTTAGATTCACAAACATTTGAACGTTTGCTTATTTGCATATTTATAGGGCGTACCTACTTGAGTTCGAATATTTAACCAAAGGGGTGTTGCTGAAAGCCATCCCAATGTAGTTTGGTAGAATTTTGCCTGTACAATACAACATTTAACAGCATAAACGCCCACGAAACATTTGACATGAATAACGTATGCGACTGGTCACTGGAAGGCGGCTTCTGCGTTGGTACTGATTAATGGAAAGTGTGTAATGCGAAAAGACTCGCTGTCCTCTCCTGTGGGCGCGACAAGGTAGCAGGTTGCGTCGCATCGTGAAATGTAGTTGCCTATCGCCCATAAAGAGGCATCGATCTGGGCAACAACACACACAGCTCCCAGCTCGTTACTTGGGACGTGAATACCACTCCTGTATGACTGTACAGTCGATAAGCCTGACTCGGCGGACATCCTGGACAACGCCAAGATCAATTAAAAAACCATTTATTATAGTTTTCTTGCATTCTGGAAATAATGGAAGACAACCAGGTAGTTTTATTTCTTGTTTAGGAAACGTTCAAATTTTTGTAACCTATTGGACCAAACTGCTGAGGTAATTAGTCCTTAGACTTAAAACTACTTACACTAAGGACACACACACACACACACACACACACACACACACACACAGGACCCGAACCTCCGACAGGAACGGCCGCTCAGTCCGTAGCATGACGCCTTAGACCACGCACCATTCCTCATAACATTCCTATAACATTCGGTTGTGTAGAAGAGCGTGGATTCTGACGAAAGAGAGAGAAAATACTGTGTCCAACACCAATGCTTTGGATGACATAAGGCAAGGCAAACTGTGGAAATAGTGATAGAATTAAGGTAGAAGATGCATCCATGTCAACAGAACAAAAGTGATAGATTGTTCGACACTTCACGTAAGGATGTAATACTTAAATAGGCAGCACAGCCTGATAGGCGGCGAGAGAAGACGAGTTGTTGGACGGCAAGGATGGAGGTTGTTTCTTTGAGCTGTCGGCTGTCCTCTGGCTGTCATCACGGCTGGACTCGTTATCCGTCAGTCACGACGTCGCCGATGTCGGACGTTAAACGCAAGCGCCAGAGACGATGTGAAGCACATACAGGGCCCTAACGAGCTATGGAAGTTGTCAGGCGACAAGATATATTGCTTGTTGGCGGTTGTTCGGCGCCGTTGTTGCGTACCACGTAGGCGCCCGCCACCACCGCGTGCTGCCTTGCCGAGTGCGTATGTTCGGTGTACCAGCAGTGTCGGCAAAAACATTGTGCTGGAACTCATTCTGTAGCGGCGCCATATTAAGGCGCCCCGTAAACTTACATTCAGGCAAAATGCGTGCACATCAGAGGTTGTATAAAACTGAAGATTGATATAAAACTTAATAGTACTATTGTTGACGGTATGTCTTTGCCTTTCTCAGACATTTGAGCGGTCTTTTAACCTATTTGTTTCCAGGGGAAGTACACGTGAACGGGATTTTGCGCTACGGGACAGATGTCCATTTTCCACATTCGTTTTCCCCTAATTCGAATCAATTCCTCTTCAGTAGTCATTCAATCTATCCATTCTTCTGTAGCAACCATATTTCAAAATCTTACACTGCACACATTTCACTTCCGTAAAGAATGCTACACCCAAGACAAATGTTCTCAGAACATAACACTTAAATTATTACTAAATGTTACCAGAGCGTTAACAGTAAATATTTCTTGACCATCCGAAGCTTCGCTCTGAGATATATGTGTGTGTGTGTGTGTGTGTGTGTGTGTGTGTGTGTGTGTGTGTGTGTGTCCTTAGGTTAGTTTACCTAGGTTTAAGTAGTTTGTAAGCTACGGACATTTGATTTGACAGTCGTGGTGAAGGTGGATGATCGACTTCGTTTATTGGGAGAATTTTGGGAAAATGTGATTCGTCTGTATAAGAGACCGCATAGAAAACGCTTGTGCGACCCCGTCTTGAGTATTGCTGAAGTGTACGGGATCCGCAACAGATCGGTTGAAAAGATGGCATAGAGGCAGTTTAGAGGCGGGCGGCGGGTTTGTAACGTAGATTCGATGAGTGCGCGAGTGTTACCGAAATGCTTCAGGAACTCAAATGGGTGTCGCTAAAGAGAAGGGGACGGTCTTTTCGAGAAACACTAATAAAGAAATTGAGAGGGCCGGAATTCAAAACGGACTGCAGAAAGATTCTAATGCCCCCAACCAACATTTCGCGTAAAGACCACGAAGATAAGTACAGAAATGTTAGGGTTCGTACATATGCATACAAGTACTTGTCTTTCCCCTTGTTCTAGACGAATTAGAACAGGAAAGCGAGTTAGTGTAATGGTACTAGGTACCCTCCGCCACGCACCTTTGGTCGGATTGTGTGTAGATGTAAAAATCTAAGTGATTATCTTCGGTGTATAGCGACTGCGAGAGCAGCATTCACATTTTACCTGTAGCTAGTGTTGCGCCGCGCTATTGACGTTAACCTCGAAACCGCAGGCCGATAAGGTTCAAAGGCTAGTCATTTCTGCAGAACAACTAATGTGCATGCCCTGTGAGTATGAACTTCCTAGTCGCGCGGAATGGCCGCGTGGTCTAAGGCGTCATGCCTCTTAACTAGGCGGCCGTTCCCGCCGGAAGATCAAATATATCTTCTTCTGAACCTCAGTGTAATAGATTTCATTTCGGTTTTGTGCAGGCTACAGCAGCGAGGTGGACGTTAGTTTGTTCAGGCTGTGTACGAAACTCTGCGAAAGCCAGCTGTGTGCTAAAAGGAACGCGTGTTAGGCAGTTCCACAAAAGAAATGACAGGCAAGCAGGAGTGAGCGCGTCCATAAATCTCGATTGCCAGGTAGAGGCGGCGGGCGTATGAATAGCCGGCGCGCCACGGACTTTGATGTCGCCGCCGCCCCTCCCACGCATTCTTGTCGCAGGCTCAAAGGGAAGGGGTCACTGGCAGGGCCCGCGCACGCGCTTCCTCATTGCTTTCAGATTCGCCTCTAACGAGCCGATGTTTATAGTACCTGGCTGAGGGGACTTCTAGTACCACTCATTTCTCTACTTATCACCAGGATGATCGTGGAGAGACCTCTGTATTACCTCTAATGGTTGCAGTTTTTCTCCTCGTGGTCATTTCGCGAAACGTATATGCAAGAATATATATATATGGGCTTAATTTCTGAAGTTTTTAGCGTTTGAAAGGATCTATGTAACAACAACATACCTGCAGGTTATTAAAACATATTTTCACATCAAACAAGAACATCATTTAATACAAAAAACATGGCCGCGTGGGTATAGTCTTGCTGTCTGCGGCATCATCTACGGACCGCGCGGCCGCTCCCACCGGAGGTTAGAGTCCTTCGTGCGTGCGTGCGTGCGTGCGTGTGTGTGTGTGTGTGTGTGTGTGTGTGTGTGTGTGTGTGTGTAAGTCTACAGACCGATTACCTAAGAAGTTTGGCCCCTTAGGTTAACAAACATTTGAACATTTTGAACAAACACGTGCTGCCACGTGTCTCGGTAGCAATACGTTTACTCCTTAGTTTCCTCAATACGCCGCGGCGGAGCGGCCGAGCGCATTGAGGAGCTATGCTACGATGCGCGAGGCCGTTCCCCGTCGGGGGTTCGAATGTATCTTTATGCCGTCTTTAGTGTAAGCTAGTTCTAGTTTGTAAGTTTAGGGACTGATGACCCCGCGGTTAAGTCACATAAGCTTTACAAAAACATTTCAACATTTCCTCAATACACATCCTTACATGTCGAGTAATAGATGTTTTCAGCTGCTGCCGGCCGCAACGTTCAGACAGTTGCGTTATAGAATAAAACTTTCACTCTGCAGCGGAGTGTGCTCTGATATGAAACTTCCTAGCAGATTAAAATTGTTTGCCGGAACCGGGACTCGAACCTGGGACCTTTGTCTTTCACGGGCAATGTTCGCAGGAAAGCAGCTGTGAAGTTTGGAAAGTAGGAGGCGAGGTACTGGCGGAAGTAAAGTTGTGGCGCGGCATCGTCGTGCCGGGATAGCTCTGGTCAGTCGGTAGAGCGCTTGACGCGAAAGGCAAAGGTCCCAGTTTAGAGTCCCGGTTCCGGCATACAATTTTAATCTGCCAGGAAGTTTCAGTTGCCTTGTACTTCCTCCGTAAACGTGTTTGCCGTATTAAATAAAACACCATTTTGCGATGAATGACTATGAAGGTCTTCCTGCCATTTGCGGTCACGTACAGTGAAGACTTCGCTCAGGAAAACTAGCCGCGCGGGAGTATCCGAGCGGTCTGGAGCGCCACCTTATGGATCGCGCGGCCTCCCGCGTCGGAGTTTCGAATCCTCCCTCGGGCATGGATGTGTGTGTTGTTGTAGGTTAGTTTATATTAAAGTAGTTTTTAAGTCTAGGGACTGATGACCAACGTAGTTTGGTCCCATAGAATTGGCGGCCGCGGTGGCCGAGGGGACTGAGACGCTTCAGTCACGGTCTGCACGGCCACTACGGTCTGGGGGTTCGAATCCTCCCTCGGGCATGGATATTTGTGCCGTCCTTAGTCTTAGCTAGTTGATAAGTAGTTTGTAAGTTTAGGGACTGATGACCCCGTAGTTAAGTCCCATAGACTACACAAACATTTGAACATTTTCCCATAGAATTAGAAACATTTCAACTTTTTTTTTTTAAGGAAAACTAAGCGGGGTGACCCTCGGAATTAGATGTTTTAGATGTCAGTTGTCTTTTACTCACGGAGCTGTATCACAAATTAATCTATTTTTAGTTCAAATACAAAGTGATCACGAGCAGTGACGAAACTTTGCAGAGTGCTGAGAATAATTGACATAACACTTCTATACGGTTCGCAGTTTCCGATTTTATCAGCATTGAAGTGAACAAATCAGGTCGTTGCGGACTTGTGTAAGAGTTGCGATCCAGAAGCGGTGTCTCTAAACGTGTTGTAAATAGAGTTGGACAGTGGTAGCACTCAGGACTCGAATCCGGGAGGACGGTGATTGTCACATCCGACCATCCAGATTTAGATATTCTAGGATTTACATAAATCACATGAGGCAAATACCGGAATGGTTCCTTTGAAAGGGCAAGCCCGATTTCATTCTTCATTCTTTCCCAAAACTTGCAGCGTGAGCTCCGTCTCCAACGACCTCGCTGTCGACGGGACCTTAAAGCATAATCTTCACGCCGGCTCTACTCCTGGTGCTAGGTAACGTTCTCCACGTGCTCTCGAAACTCGAACCCTTCTATCGGATTGCCACAGTGTGCAGCAGTAAGGCTCTGATTCTGGGAGCGTTATTCTTTACGTCAGTGTTTTGCAAGCTGTGGGCCGTGACACCCAGGGTGTCGCAGTCTTGTTCGGATGAGGGGCAGGGGGGTCCACATCACTGGCGGAAATAGTTGCACTATAAAACAACCAACCAGGAGCATGTCTGAATACTAGGTGTTCCATAAGGCAAAGACACATGCGTATGAACAGTGAAATGTATTTTATATTGTTGTTCATCAATTCTCAGTTGAATAGAACGGATTGTTTTGTAGTAAATACACTGTGTTCTTCCTTTCCATTGCGACTTCACTATCATACCAACAGTTGACGTGAACAAATTCAGATAGGCTGAAGTATGTCTTTTTGATTTCAATTAAATTGTTTGTATAGCTTATGGGACTTAACTGCGGGGTCATCAGTCCCTAAACTACAAACTACTTATGAACTACTTAATACTAAGGACGGCACTAATATCCATGCCCGAGAGGGGATTCGAACCCCCGACCATAGTGGCCGTGCAGACCGTGACTGGAGCGCCTCAGTCCCCTCGGCCACCGCGGCCGGCTTTTTGATTTGTTACGCAATTTGACATCTAATGATTTATTACACGTTCCAAGTCATTGAGGTCTCCTTACAGAAACACTCCATTACAACAGCTTTTCTATCAACAACGCAACACTTGCTGCATTCTTTCACTGTGTATCGCCACAATCGCATGCCTGTTTCCAGACACATTATGACTACGGATTTTAAGAGCGGTACGTATGGTACTGCTCAGCGAGAGCTGCTGAATGGGCCTATATTTTTTCGTGCTTGTAAATTTAATTTTACGGTGGCTATATCTTCATCTAGCAATGGTGCCGGCTGCTTTACAGTTGCTCTTGCTAACATGTAGCGGCCAGTTGTGGCTTTTGATGTGGCGGTGGCGGGAATGGGCGGTCACGTGGGCGGCAGGTGAGCGGGGGCGGATGCGGCGCAGGCGGCATGGCAACGCGCCGGCTTCCGGTGGCGCTGCCGCCAACGCAGCGTGCGCAATCAGGAAATTCGTCTCTTTTGCTACCGTTCTTATGTTACATACTACAGAAAATAAACAGGATTCGCATGTGTTTTTCGCGTGTTGACGCCGCAGTTAATGCCCTTACATACCAGTCGAATCCCAGGTAATGCTGTTTCGAAATGTATATTGGCGTCAGTGTATTGTCAGAGTCGCTGCCTCGTACTTTTAAATGAAAGTTCCAAAGACTTCATTCACATTAGCCCTTAAGCCGTCATTCTTGCCGGGCCGATACCAGATGTGCACCTCTTCACACTCTGCAGAATGACTTGCCGGCCGCCGTGGCCGAGCGTTCTGCGGCGCGTCAGTCACCGTCTGCACGGCCACTACGGTCGGGAGTTCGAATCTCCCCTCCGGCATGGATATTTGTACCGTCCTTAGTAATAGCTAGTTCATAAGTAGTTTGTAAGTTTAGGGACTGATGAGCCCGTAGTTAAGTCCCATAATCTTAACAAACATTTGAACATTTGAGCAGAATGACTACGCTGGCATGACGTTCCGTCCTTCAGAGGAACTTCCAGACTAGAACTGATATCCGTCTTAACTAACACCGAATCTGAAGTTGTCACCCTGTGATGGCTCTAGTCGAAAAGGCGGGAACAAAGAGTTTTTGCCGAAGTCCGCTACAGAACTGATTTTCAGAGTAGTACAAATTCACTGGCGACCTCGGATCAGACACCCTTCTGTCATACTACTATTTTCACTGGTTGTTTGCGAGTATCGTCCAGTTCGATTTTCACTGTTGTGTTCTCGTTCGAGCGTTCCGAAAACAAGGGTGGGAGTCTCTGGCTGTTGAAAGGTAGCCTCTACCTGTTTCTGTCTGAGTGTAACGGCTCTTTCTATTCGTGAGCCTCGCCATAACGGCGCCAAGCGGAGGCCTGGCCACGTGGGGGTGGGCAGTTTTCGCGGTAAGCTTCTCAGAACCTGCCGCCTTCCGTTGATGGCACGTAAGCTGTAAAAGTGCCCAGACTGGCCACACTCGATCTGCGCACACTGGTGGTGGTATAAAATTCTCCTCGCAACTACCTTTCAGCCTGCTTTTAACATTACTATTTCTTTCTCTAATGAATGAAAAAATCTAACTACTTTGTTCCGCACCCTTTAATTTGATAATACTACTTGCATTGTCGTGGACTTAACCCTTTCATTCCCATTGTTGTTCCTCGACAACAAAGTATTAAAAGCTGATTTATACCGTACTATACCGTACTTTGTGTATCAATCTTTAAAGTCATATTGTTGTTGATTAACAACATGCTTCTAGTACGACATTTTGCCGCTTGGTACTGCGTGTCGTCTGTACGTGTCTGAGAGTGTGAGCGAGAGTGTGGTTTGCGTTATTTCATTTCAGCAGTGAATTGTCTTGTCTTTGGTGCTGTGGCGAAGCATTAATGATCTGAAAGTGTTAACCACCAACAAAATAACGTCCCAAGTAATAAAATACTTAGATACAAACGTCTGTGTTGTGCGTGAAATACATGACAAAAAATAGTTCGATCAAAAATTTTAAACATATTTTGCTGTTTAGTGCACTGTATTAATACAGAAAACACTGAAATTTAATTTTTCCAAAGCAGAATTCATAATGTGGGGATGAAAGGGTTAATAATAGTATTTACCACCTCACAAGTGGAACGTTAAATTCCGTACTGTCACGTCACATGACGAAATTCAGCTTCTCATCCCCGAAGGCACTCTCATCCCGTATGAGGATGGCTTTTGGAAAAGTTGGGGGACCTGGACGTGAACATGAAGTATTTTCCGCACCACATTTTGAAAACTCATCTGCAGTTCTTACCCTCCACATTTCTCCACAACACGGTATTGACGATTCCTTGATTTCTTAGAGTGTGTACTGTCAGTCGATCCCTTCTTTTGGTCCAGTTGCTCCCAATCTCTTTTAGCCCACGGAGCACTTTGATTTGTTATGAGCAGAGACCATAAGGTTCAAGAGAAATAAACTGTGTCAATCTGAAAACAAACGTCACGCAGAACTTTCAACATTAACGATTAACTGAAAAGTAATATGTGTCGATAGCACTATTATAATAGGAGCTTTTAGTAGAATATTAAATTAGGTTTGCAGCATTGTTATTTTAAAGCTTTTATTCTTTTCATCTTCAGTAATCCTAGTGTTAATATTGTTGGTCAAAGCTACACGCGTATAATCACTTTAGTACTTTCGAGCGATTCATGGATTTGTTTTTAAGCAGGAAATCTTTGTTCACCTAAATAAGTCGTGGGGAAAAACGTAAGATCACGGAACGCGATTTCGGAAATGTTATTGTATGAATTTGCCTTTTTACGAGTCTGTCTACAAGGATGGATTCAAATGCGTTCTTACAGTTTCCATCATTTAGGGAATTCAGTGTGCATTCACAACACTAGGAGACACACGAATATATTGTAAATGGTACCGATATTATCCACTTCCATTATCACCAATGAAGTTATCAAGTCAACATGGCACAGAATGCGATTGATTGACACAATAATTAAATCAAATGTTTGTAATTCTGCGGGACCAAAATACTACGGGCATCAGTCCATAGACTTACAAACTACTTAAACTTATGCTAAGGACAACACACACACACACACACACACACACACACACACACACACACACACCAGGTGGACGATTCGAACCTTCAGCGGGAACGTCCACACAGACCTTAGCATGATGTCTTACAACACGCGGCCATTCCCACGCGGCACTTAAAATTTCAAACTTTTATCTATTTAATTATTTATCTTACGCGGACCATATTTTAGCTCTTGCGGACCACAGGTTGAGAACTACTGTTTTAGTCGAAGTTATGCCACAAGTTCTGGGTGGTTATGCCTGTAATGTCAACTTGAAAGTCTTCTGGAAACACGCATTGAAATGTTATACGTGACCTCTTCTCGTTTGGCGTGTAGAACGTAATTTATTTCGTCTATCATTACGTTATTAAATAAACACTTTCAACACGATGTGTAGCGTACCATACAGCACGTTTCTAAAAAGCCCTAGGTATAATACAAAGACACAGGTATGATTTTCATTTAAGAGATAATGGTGAAGGTAGATGAAATCAAACGTCCATAATATCACGTAAAAAAGTAAAATAATTAAATGAATAATCCTCCTTTAGGGAGATGATCAACTGACGCAACACATTGGCTTGGACAGTGGTTTTTGTCGTCCAAGCGTTGCTCCTTCATCTGAATTCCTACACTTTGTTATTTTGCGGTAGGTTCGTTCTGTCCGCGTTTTGCCTTTTAGTCGAGTAGAGTAGCGTCAGTTGGTCGTAGGTGTTTGAAAGTCAACACACACACACACACACACACACACACACACACACACACACACACACCTGTTTAAACTTCCATTAGGTCAGCCACACAGAAATTTATCGACCAATCTGAAAGCCAGCTTTATTGCTTCCATTACAGTGCCAGGTGGACATACCCTCTCAAGTGGCTGCCAGCTGAATTTAAATAACCGTTCCACTAGCAAATAATTGTTAACCACTTAGGCAATTCAACGCCCTCTGCCCTCGACACTTGGCCACCAAACTTCTGTGGGGATATTTGTGTGTGTATAGAACACACATTCCCGTTTCCAGTGAAATCAGCATCCACTGTTTGTCATCACAGCCTCTTACTCCAGACTTTGAGCTGCAGAAAAGGCTCCATTACACTAAACTCTGTCAAATGGCCCTTCGTTCCCGGTATAATTGAAAAGTGAAAATATGTAAAGTAATTGGCGCCGTGGTGCCGTGATATTCTCACTGTAATCCATGATCACGTACATATAGATTTGTGTGGTGTCTGTTATTTCTGATCATATATTGTAGATGTATTTCTATGTGATGACGAAGTAAGGTTCATCTACTTCAACGCAGATGCGGTAATAAACGTCCGACCTCTTCCAGGAATCCGAAATGAAGAGCATAAGAGGACGTGAACGACGTAGCGTGCGACGAGGGGGAATTTGAGGAGGGGAGGCGGGCGCGCGTACCATATGCTTGAGGCGGCCACTGGCTCGAAACGGGAGACCCGGGTTCGAATTCCGGTGAGGTTCACATTTTTACTTGTCGCCAGTGAGTAATTTCAATGCCCTAGTGCAGCTAAAGTCATTCCGTCCCTTCACCATCCTCCTTCCTTACTTTCAGAAATTTGCAAAACCATGGCCAGACGTTTCTGGTGGGGGACAGGATGCAGAGAAGTGCAATATCCTCTGAAGGTCCGGACAGTACGAGCGTGCGGTATTGTTATCGTGTTCAAAGATAACGTGAAGGAGCCGGGGAAGTCTGAGATCATGGAGATCGAACGCAGCCACCAGCCCCAACTGTTCGCAAGTCAAGAGACTGCTGCACAGTCTTCCAGATACACAAACAATAGATGACAGAGGCACCCCATACCATCACGTATTGTTCTGATCTGACAAGGAACTCCTTGAGTGCGAGGTCGCTAGTTCACTATCTAGTGAGGCCCATTTGAAAGTGTTGCGTTAACAATTACGACAGGAAAACATTAGCTACAAATGTGCATCTGGGAGGCGTAGAGATTGGCTTTCTATGTGGAGTATGTATTGCACCTCACAAATTGGACATCGTAGGCATAAAAAAAAGTTGGAAGCAAACCATAATACCATCATGTACACGGAATGCTAAATGACTCCTCACAATGAACACGAAGGTTCGGTCTATAAAGACCTAAGGCAAACTCCTAGGCAGTTTCAAACCACGCAGGACGTTCAAATAGGCCATCGTGTTTTCTACTGTATTAGCAGGTCCTTTGCACCTCAGTTTTTTACGATCCATCGCTTCCTTTTTAGTGTTGCTGTAGGTTCTGCTATCCCTCATTTCATTCAGGATCTGCAATGTCTTCCTTCCTCGTTTTCTCTTCCCTTTCACATAGCCATCTAACAGTGTCTTAATAAGCGCTTCGTCCTTAATATGTGCGCTGTCCAGTTACGTTTCCTACTTTTTATTACATCCAATAATTGCCTTTGTTTTCCCACTGTTCTCAGTACTTCCCACTCTGTCCATCCAGCTTATTCTTTCCATCCTTCGCCATGTCCACGTATAAAAAGCCTTCAGCCTTGCCCTGCCTTCCTTCCTCAACGACCAAGTTTCAGCATCATACAGAACAACACTCCATACGAAACGTTTCATTAATCTTTCCTACACCTTTGCCCATATTGGTGCAGAAATTCCTCTTTTTGTATTAAATACTTCTTTCGCCCTAGATATTCTGGTTTTAATTTCTGTGTAGCTCTTCCAGTCAGTTTCTATTGTGCTTGGAACATATTTAAAGCTTTAAACTTGTTATAATTCTTCTCCATTCAGCTTCATCTTTTTGATTTCCTTCCAGTGCCATTACTTTTTAATTTTCATTGATTTTCATATCAAAGCTATGAATGTAGAATAATATTGATGGAAGGGGGTGATGAAAACTGGTGGAATGATGGCATGCAACCGAATGTGAATATTTTGTTGTGGAGCTTATCCTGAAACTATTCTGTAAGGTGTAGCTGTAGATCAGTGCGATAGTTTTTTTTCTGTAGGCGCGGAAAAATGATTCTACTTGCATCTTTACGTGGATTCCTAGCTGCACGGTTTTAAGTCCCAAGGATTTTTGCCTTCGATGTTTATGGTGAGAAACGCAGTGTTCACTGTGATGTGACCGTTTCCATCCGGTGTTCATGGTCCAAGCTAACGATTTGTTTTTGAAGACTTCTTGGATGATGACGATGTCGGTTTCGAGAAGTTGATCTCTACCCCTTCTTCTGTCGCCATCCTGATGCACATGATCAGTCATTAGCAGCTAATATTTTTCCTGCCGTAATTGTTAACACAACACTTTCATTTGCGCCGTACTAGAGACTGAAGTTGCGATTTGCACTCGAGGGGTTTCTTGCGAGTCTCTAGATACGTCCGTCGTGCTGGTGCACGGAGAAATGTGACTCGGCTCTCTGCGCTCGTTGCAGTGAGAATGGGCAGCTAGTAGGAGCGCTGGGGTTTTTTGACTAGATGGTCCCCGGCGCGATCGTTACTCACCAGACCATGCTCGGCGCTCTTAATTGGAGGGGATCGACTACTTGGGCAGGGGCGCGCAAACACCACGTCCTCCCGCTGCAGCTGCCGCCGCCGCTTCCGTTCGCTAACGGCGCCGCTTCTGTTTTTATTTTCTAACGATGGCCACCAGCCCGTACGCCGCACTGCCGCCGACATCCGATACACTCGCAGGAAGTCCGTCAGACGACCCTGCAGCGTGCTCTCTCTCTCTCTCTCTCTCTCTCTCTCTCTCTCTCTCTCTCTTCCTCTTCTAGATTGTTCCAAGAGATCGATCGACTGTCGGTAAGTCACCGTATGAGCTGTAATCCTTTTTCCTTGTCGTGGTCGTTTGTGGTGGGAAGGAAACGAGTTAGACTAGCGTGTACAGTATCTCCATTTCTTTTTAATACTTAATGAGATCAGCAGGTCTAAAATTCATGAACAAATGAATCAAAATTGTGGGTCATTTATTTAACGAGTTGAGATATGCACTTACAGAATGCAGAGGAATAATTAAAAATAGGTTGAAATACGAAAAGAGTGGATTTTGTCCAAAGGTTGAACTTGAATAAGGAAAAATTTTGATAACGAGAATGAAGACTGTCTTCATAGGAGAAATCATGGTGTCGGTAAATGCATATGTTTAGAACCTACGGTAGCAAAAGGAAATAAGGTGGATACCACACGAAAAAGCTGCTACAATTAAGTATGCTGACAAAGGAAGAAAATTGGTAATTACTTATCAAAATACAGACGGTTGAAACTGCCCAATATTGTTCTACAGATGAGTCCTCGACAGCGACAAATAGAATTGCGAGATATACATTATTTTGAAATGTGAGTTTGGAGAGAGATCCTGAGGATTTCATGGACGGTAAACGTGAAAACTGCCCTTAAACGAATTAAACCACACATTTGTAGGCCAATTTTCTACAAGTAAAGTTACGTTCGGCAAATCATGAGGAGAATGCTCACTACAGGGGGAAGAAGTATACCCGGAAGGAGAAAAGATGAGACGCAGAGCAAAATTACGGAGATGGTGGGTAGACAGGTGCAAAAATAAAGTACCAGCATGGCGTAGAAGAACTTAGGATCGGAGAGACGTCCAGCAGAGCTTTGAGGACTGAGACGACTTAATGGATAACAGTTGTTAAGGAGTTGATTTGTTTCCGCACTAGACACGTAGCAGCTCTATTTCTCCGCTTATAAACAGCATACACCACAACGCGGCCACACCGCGTCTTAATTACGATACTTACGTGGGTCTTCCGTGGAAATCTAGCAACTTCTATTAAACTTTTCCTATCATATCGGCATTTCCCATTTAGATGTTACGGCTATTACTGATAACCCAGGACTTCTTCAGCGCTACCCTCATCGCAGTTGTCATAAACGGAACTGCCACTGTTATTTATCGTCGGTCTAGTATGGCGTTTAGTTTTACGCCACTGCGCTCAGCGAAACGTCTTCGAACGATTATTCATGAGCCATGGCATGGCTCCAAAGTTACAGGTAAAGTTTCTCCAGCAGATCGTTTTTGGAATTATAACAGCACACCCACACCCCGAAGCACATCGTTAAAACCTGCTGTTGAAAGTGGTAGCAGACTTAAGCTTCATAGAACAGCCGGATTACCACATAGTGACTGCAAATAAAACAGTTTAAGCTAGCCTGTATGCGGAAAATAAACTCTACCGGCAATACTATTATTAAGTACACCATTTTAACTCTTTAAGCACGAAATAGCTTCCTAATGTTCTGCAACATATATTTTATTAGATTACGAAGTATTTTGGCTACATAGGCGAGCGACAGCTGACACAAAGTGACTTGGCGCCTACGTTGATAGCTCTGATAGACGTACAAAAAATTGAAAGTTTATCACGGCAAAAATAGATCAGTTAAAAAATAGAGAAGTTGACTGTCAAAATGTGACAAACATATTCCTTCCTATTAAAACGAGTTAGGTACTTTAATCGGACATGGAGATTAATACTTTTGACTTTTGAGTATTTCTAGTGGAATTATCTTTTTATAAAGCGTGTAAGGCCCTCACTTACAGGCTCCATAGAGGAAATAGTTTCCAGAGAAGCAGAGCTTTACGCCACATGTTTTAGGAAGCGCGAATTTCACTTGAAACCAATCTTAAACTGAGACGGCAGTAGTTGTGTGTGTCATCATATACCACAATGGAGGTTTACTGTTCAAAAGGTCTATAGGAGCAGCCAATATATTGTATCCTCCTACATATTTCTCTCAGAAAGATCGTTAAGGAAAATTCAGAAATATTTGATATGACATGTAAGCTTACTAAACATTTATCTGAAGTACAACTTTCCAGACTGTATAGCTGTTACAGACCGCCGAATTAAAATTAAACGGCGAAGGTTGAAAATTTGTATCGACCGGGACTCGGATTCTCCGCTTCCCACGAACGGTTACCTCAACCGTCTCTGCCAACCGAGCACACTTCTCCCGAGAGGGTCTCCGCGCTTGGCGTGCCACGTCACGCAGAGTAGGCCGCTGTCGCGTAGCTCACTGGCTGGCCGATGGGGCGCAGCCCTCCCACCGCCTCACATCGGCCAGCCAGTGAGCTACGTGACCGCGGCCTACTCTGCGTGACGTGGCACGCCAGCGCGGAGGCCTTCTCTACAGACGGTGTTGGCCAGAGGCGCCTGCTGTGGCCGCCGGCGACTACACGGCAGCCAGCGCACTCTGCTGCTGCAATGTTTCCGTCAATATTCTCTCCTGCTTGCAGCCTCACCTGGGTTTCCGCAAGCGATCGGAGTCTGTACAATTGCACAGAAATTTTCTACAGTCTGTCATGGCATATGCAATCCAGGTGTGGGAATATGATCGGCTTGCAGTAGCGATGAGAGATGGATCGAGAATTTGGGTCGTGAGGGAAGCGTGCTCGGATGGTCAAGACGGTTAAGCCAACCGTTCGCCAGAAACCGAGAACCTCGATTGGAGTCCCGATCCGGCATAAATTTTCAACCTTCGGCGTAGAATTTAATTCTACGTCTTGTAACAACCGTATAATCTGGAAAGTTCTATTACAGAAAGGTATACATGGCTGTTTGTGTCGATCATTGTCCGTAAGAGCAAAGGCACACAACCATAATTATTCCTATGTACCGTGCGGAGCTGGAACAGGAAAGGGGGCAAGCTCCAGGGCTGCACAATGTTTCCTTTGTCAGTCATTGAGTATGAAAGCACATACATGGTTCGGTCCCTCCATACTGGTGGAGAGAGAGAGAGAGAGAGAGAGAGAGAGAGAGAGAGAGAGAGAGAGAGAGAGAGAGAGAGAGAGAGAGAGAGGGGGGGGGGGGGGGGAGGGGGGTACCGGTACGGAAAAAGTGCAACACAGAGATACTTCATATTACTCCACGGACACAAGCAACCGAGGCAATGACGAAACAATGTCTGACCTTCAGGCTGTAAATACGATAGCGCCGACATTGAGTACTGCATTTCACAATTTCTGTGCACTTCAAATAACACGCAAACAGCAAACAGTGTAGTATGTGCAGTACGACAACGCTGAACAACAGATATCGTCGAAACTGTCGTTCTACCTCCTGTATCCCAACAAATTCTTTCTTCTGCTAACCGTAATATTGTATGAGGAAATCCGTGCAATATTTGTTAGTGTGCGTGTCAAATTTTCGAACACATCTTAGCCATATCGTAGATACTTGTAGTAGGAATTAATGTAATACTGCTTGAGAATACATCGTATGTTCATATGGGACCAAAGTACTGTTCTCATCAGTCCCTAGGCATATAAACTACTTAAAATGACCTAAGGAACAAGCACGCGAGCGCGCGCCGGAGGAAGGACTCGAAGAACCTCATGTGGCAGCGGCCTGGCATTGCAGACATTGCACCTAGAACCGCTCGGCCATTCCCGCGCAACTGATTGAGAAGACGACACTGACAAGGGGAACACCAAGTATGGTACTAACGAATTTTGATGGGTCGCTGGTATGTTGTGCGGGAACTCCTCCAGACCACCAAGCTAAAAGGATTTGTTCCAATGCGCCTCGATTTCCAAGAAAATCGAGATCAAAGTCCAGTTCGTAACTGCTATACCTGTATTGAGTTACCAGCAGTACGTGAGCCAGCGTGGTGTAATTAGCAAGACGCTCGACTGTCACACAGATGACCCGAGTTCAAATTCTGCTTGGAACCCCCCCTTTTTTTTAATTTATCCTACGACGGATTGTGCACAATTATATACTTTCATAGACACTCTTATGTTAATGCTTGAGTAATTGATAACGCATGTTAATTGCTCAGTATGTTATGTATTGCGCACGATTATTTAATTTTATTCGTTATTTCGAAGCATACTTTTACGGCGACTGAAAGATCAGTAAACCGCCTGTAGTTATCTATCACCTATATCATTTGTGCAGAACTTGTTAGCTGCGTTTACAGTCCCCGGCCCCACTGTTATATCGTCGAATGCAGTGTGTGCCCACTTGACGCCTCCCAGCGGATTATTATGCTGCGGCGCGGCGGCTAGTCATTCGTAGCGTATCGTTCCCATGAAACTATAATTACCTGATATAACTTTATCTTTGCAATAAGAATTAAAAAGTGGGCAAAAGGAATATAATTATACACAATCAGTTGTCGGACAAGTGTAAAAAAAATCCCAAGCAGGATTTGAACTCGGGTCGTCTTACACCCGAGCGCTTTGGTAATTACACCAAGCTGATTTACGTACCGCGCTAGACTTTAATCCCGATTTTCGTGGAAACCAAGGCGCATTGGAACAAATCCTTTTAGCCTGGTGGTCTGTAGTAGTTCCCGCACAACATACCTGCGACCCATCAAAATTCGTTAGTACCATACTTGGTGTTCCCCTTGTGAGTGCATACCAAATACATCCATACCCATCAAAGGCTCTGATACGCAAGTCGTTCAGCCTCCTGAAAATAATCCCATAATGTGTTTTGTATCAACTAGCGTTGATGGAAGGTAGATAAACTATGCAGTAATTGTGGGTGATCTTTGTATGATACAGATTTCTGAAAGGGGGGACTGTTGTCTCGGACAGCGAAACTGATGTAAGTTAACCGTGATATACCGGCGCAAGAGTATATGCTACATTGTCGGTGATGTCTTCTCGCAGTCAACAAAAACCAGGCGCTTTGGTGGAAGCACCAGCGCTACTTGAATGTAAAGATTGTTTTGACTTAAGCGGTTTATGCCGGTGTCAGAAATAAGAGACGGTATTATAAAGGTCTCGCGTTGGGCGACATGAAAACTTTTCTTTGCCCGGCTTACTGAACTTACCGAAGGTATCAGGTTTCTCAAAGAGACAAGAACTAAGACTTCTACCAATATCTCAGCCTCCGCCTTAGATAATTATCGCAACTGGACAGACTTATTGTACTGAAGGTAAGGGAAAAGAAAGAAAAAATACAGGTCGGCAAGCTTTGTCGTCTGGCAGTATTTGGCGTTTAACAGTTAAGTTGTACGATAGTTAAAAATTGTTAGTTGTGGTGAAACGTGTGCTCCGATATCGCAATATGGGGCGTTTTTTTTACGAAATACGCAGCGCTATATTATTAGAGTTTCTGAGAGGGACCTTGTCTAGTAAATTAAATAAAGCTTAACTAGGAATTAAATAATTGACATATTTTTCTGGATATATTACAATAAAATTGAATGTTTGCGCTCTCTCTCTCTCTCTCTCTCTCTCTCTCTCTCTCTCTCTCTCTCTCTCTCTCTCCACACAGTGTTTCCAATGTTGGCAGCCCCCGCTGCTTCGCGAGCACGCTGAGCAAGCTGCGCAATTAGCTGAATGAACACATTCCTCGCCCACAGCAACAGTTTACGCTCTCCGACGACCTTTAGCAGCCCGTTACTGTCACGTCTCTCATAAATCGCCCGAGGCGACTGCAATTAACATACCAACTGCACCAGACACTTCAAATCGTCACCACAGTTAACTAAAATCTCGCCATTTTGCGCGTTTCAGGTGGTACTAAGGGCCTAGGAAAAGGATTTCGTTTGCATGAGAATTTTTGAAAGAAATGGGTGATACCCTAAAGATAATTTTTCAGCTGCTGTTATTGCGTAAATGGGTGTTCAGTGTTCCATTATGTAATGAGGAGCTAGCAGCACCCTGACATAAACATGCGGCTTTCACACAACTGCATTCACTATAAGCATTTCAAGCTTCATTGCATCGAAGCAGCTCTGTATTGATACGTAATATTTTCTCTTTCCTAAAGCAAAGATGTTAAATAGGTAATTTTTTAAAACTTAAAATCAATACAAATGACTCGTGTCAAATTTATCAACGTGCTTCCTTCGGACATCTTGTCTTTAGTTACATCGAATTATATATTTGTGTGTGTGTGTGTGTGTGTGTGTGTGTGTGTGTGTGTGTGTGTGTGTGTGTGTGTGTAAATAAGCCCCCATACAACCAATAGGACTTCCGGCTGTTATGATGGTAAGTACGTCGATATTAACCCGCGAGAACTGACGCGTGAGCATTTTGCTCACAGTAATTTTAAAACAATCGCCATTTTACCAATTTTAAATAGTCAAATATTCGTGTTTTCTTATAAACGCAACTAGAAATACTTATTTAGACATATTAAGTGTATTACAAACCGTTCTTTGATTGTCAGAAAAATGCTATACACGCGATCGATCGCGTAACTTTAAGGCGCAGGTTAAAATTGACAGATAAAGAATCGAGGTGCGAGGTGGCTAGTATACAATTCGGTACATGAAAGGGACACTCACTGCCTCTCACTATGGTGATTATACTTGTTTTCGTATGATGAATATTTTACCCCTTTCTCACAAAGCAAACAAAATAACTGGAAATTTAGACGTACCTCAGATGACTTGTTTGTTAATGAAATCATGTACGTGTGCCCGAATTTCGTGATGCAGTAGGTAAATATATATCGACAATTCTTGCAAACAATATTTCACTGATCTTTCTATTATTCAATCGGTGCCTTAGCGCCAACAACTTTGTTATGATCTGTTTTAGTGTTGGGCGATTGAGGACTTTGTCCGGTGGATACGAGTTGGCTCCTCATATAGCTAGTAGGTCGCCAGCAAGCCTCGAGCCGTGAAGGCGATAACCCCCAGGCCACGATAGGAGCGCCCCCCACACCCAGTGTGTGTGTGTGTGTGTGTGTGTGTGTGTGAGAGAGAGAGAGAGAGAGAGAGAGAGAGAGAGAGAGAGAGAGAGAGAGAGAGAGAGAGAGCTGTCACTTAAACGTGCATGTTCCGGCCACCAGCAAAGATCACTTTATTACAATAAACAAACGTATGGCGGCGATGGAGGCTTGAATTGCGAGAATGGAATCCTGATGATAGAAATGATCCACGAAGTTTGAGGAGAAAAGTTATTAGGATTTTACATTTCCTGAATTTAATTAACATCACTGAAATGAGGTGAGTGCTATCAGCAGGAAATCCAATTAAGTAGCTAAAATGCGATCAGAACTTCCGTACATGTATTATTACGAATCTCGTGTTAGATTAAAACTTTCAAATCAAATGTTTGTATAGCTTATGGGACTTAACTACGGGGTCATCAGTCCCTAAACTTACAAACTACTTATGACCTACCTACGAACTAGGACGGCACAAATATCCATGCCCCAAGGGGATTCGAACCCCCGACCGTAGTGGCCGTGCAGACCGTGACTGGAGCGCCTCAATCCCCTCGGCCACTGCGGCCGGTAAAACTTTCACGTAACAGGAATTCGAACCTGGATTTTCTATTTGTAGCGACCATCCATCTTAACCATTTAAACCACCTGAGTGGTCCATTAGAAAATACGTAAGTTTGCTGTGGCATTGATGTCCCTCCCTCCAACGCTCTAGCCTCACCGTCCGTAATTAGCTCCGAGCGAATTCAAATGTTCGAATGTTTGTAAACCTATAGGACCAAAGTGCTATGACCATGAGTCTCTAGGCTTAAAAACTACTTAAACTAACCTAAAGACGTAACACACCCATGACCCAGGGAGGACTCGAACCTCCGACGGAGAGCAACCGCGCGTTCCGCAGCAAGGCAGCTCCGAGCACTACAACCAGTGTGGGATATGGTATGGTAAGCGGCGTTCTCCAGAAAATCTGTCCTATGTCCATACACTCCATGGAAGGCACTATCGTTGTAGTCCTCGACAGTGGTAGAAGGGAAGCAAGTGGGACATAAAATTAGGCTTCAGTGTGTGGTCAAATGACAAAAACGTTTGAAGCAATTGATCACCCTAGGTAACAAACTCGTATTACAATCGTAGCCAAACATAAACTGATCTTTTTATTTATTGGTTTATAGGTGTTGACATTCTTAGCATTCTTAGGTCTCAACTTTCTCAGCATGTTTTAACGGATATCGGTATAAGTAGGTCGGCAACAAAGTTTTTGCTTCAGTACGTGGAGGTATGCAACTAGTTAGAACCAAGCTTGAGTATCAAACAATATAGGAAAAGCGATAGTAGTATTTTACTTCGGGAAAATCGGTGTTCAGTATCTGGTGTTGGTTATAAACAATTTTTTACATTTTCACTAATCTGGCAAGAAAACATCTAATGACCTAAACAGCAAGGTTTTAAGTTTAATTTTAAAATAAAACTTAAATGATGTTTATTTGTTCAGTTCCACTGCAATGAAATATTACGTAGTTATAGGGAATGGAAAAAAATCTACATGTACTAAGTTAATGGTCGCGCGGCCTCCTGCGTCGGGGGTTCGAAGCCTCCCTCGGGCATGGATGTGAGTGTTGTCCTTAGGTTAGTTTAACTTAGTTTAAGTAGTTTGTAAGACTATGGACTAGAATACATAGAATTACATACATAGTATTACAAACATAGTATTACAAACATTTGAACATTTTGTACTAAGTTTATTGCAACACTGTTCGCTATCATACAAGAAGAAAACATCTAGGCCTACACTGTTCCTTGGGAGTGACTGTCAATTTGACATACTGTGAACTTCGGACTATAAATGAACACTTCATTATAGGTTTGCTTCAGGATCTAAGAAATAACTGATACCATCCAAAAGTTACGATACAGGAAAATCGTCAACTTGTAATTTTTTGCTGCAGACTGAGAGAGCATTTTTGTGCCACAGCCTCTACATCTATAAGGGATAATCTACAAATCACATTTAAGTGCCTGGACTTAACATCGTATCACTGGGGATATCCCAGTCTTTCATCTTAATTTGAACTTTAATCAAGACGGGTAGAATACTAATTAACTGTACTTCAAGAGAAATGAGACGAAAAACTTCAGCCTAGCCACAAAGATTCATTTTCCCCTATGTTTACTTGAATGACTTCCGGTGAGTACCTCTCTTCTTCTAAAGCCAGCCTTCCCTCGACATACAGCTATACACATAACTTTGAATAGTTACAGCGTAGTGAATTCCATCGTTCATAAATATATTTTTGAAAAGCCTGCTACTGTGGCAGTATTTTAAGTAATATACTGCTGTAGTTGTGAAAACAGTTGCGAAGTAGTTACGGTGATTTCAGCGGAGTGTGCTCTGATACGAAAATTTCCAACAGATTAAAACTATTTGGCGGACCCGGGATTTGAACCTGGGACCTTTTGCCTTTCGCAGGCGAGCGCTGTACCTGCTGAGCAGCGCCATCTTCACAGCTTTACCTCCGCCAGTACCTTGCCGGGATGTTTCCAGAATGATATTTTCATTCCGGAGGGGAGTGTGCCGTAACTGGTTCTGCAAATAGCTTTAATTTGACAGGAAGTTTCTTATCGGTGAACACTACGCCTCAGAGTGAAAATATCATTCTGGAAACATCACCTACGCTGTGGCTAAGCCGCGTCTCCACCTTATGCGCTCTTTCAGGAGTTCTAGTCCTGCAAGGTTAGCAGTAGAACTTCTGTGAAGTTGGGAGAGTAGAAGGCGAGGTAATGGGACGGGCCCTGAAACGTGCCGGGATAGCTCAGTCTGTAGAGCGCTTGCCCGCAAAGGTTCTAGGTTCGAATACCGCTTCCTGTGCACAGTTTTAATCTGCCAGGAAGTTTGAGTTACGGTGAGTTAGAAGCCGAACCACGTGTAGCAGTGTTTTGGTCCAGCTGCGGCAGCCGTGGCTTATCTCGGACGCTGTGGCAGCTGCTGCGCGCCGCACCACATCCGCTTCAATCCAGTCCTGTCTCTTCTCCAGATACTGCCAGGCTGCGTCTCATTCTAATGCGCAACCTCAAGTGCTAGCCGTCGAAAGTGCAACACTTCCGGGCCTGTGCTGGCGATTCGGATATTGCTAGTGGTTTGGCTTTGCCTAACCGGACTGGAGCTGTGAACGCAGTTCACACTGAAGGTTATGTGCTAAGTCTACGTAAGGATTAGAGGCTTTCCTGTAAAGTAGTGTATTTTTCCAGCACCTTTGATTTCGACAAAAACTTGCGACAAGGCCTGACAAAATGCAGCGATTTCTATTGATACCAGCAAGAGAACACACAGCCAATAAGAGTACTCCATTCTGCTCCAGAAGCTTATTTCTCTGAACGGGCTCATTAAAGGACATTTGACTGTTTCAGGTCTCAGGAAACACGAAGCAGTCGTTGAATTTTCTGGGATGAGTAAGGGTGGCAGTTCTGACAGGGTTACAATGTTTATCACATGCTGGACCTATAGTGGTTGACAGTGTATTTTTCCAATAGAGGAAAAACTTAAACTAATTCCAAACTGTAGTCTTCTGAACTGCCGTTTGAAATTCTTATCAGTCTGGTCTTTCTGGGCGTATTGCACCTTTGTGAGTGCGTATTCATTAGAAACCTCGTTTAGTTCATGAAAAAAAAAGCTAGTTGCAGATTGTTTAATTGTAAAGTGGTATTGTCGTAGGTCAATAACAAGTAGCCGGTCGCGGTGGTCGAGCGTTCTGCGGCGTCAGTCAGTCTGCACGGCCACTATGGTCGGGGGTTCGAATCCTCTCTCGGGCATGGATATTTGTGCCGTCCTTAGTGTTAGCTAGTTCATAACTAGTTTGTAAGTTTAGGGACTGATGGCCCCGTAGTTAAGTCCCATAAGCTCTATAAACATTTGTACATTTGAATAACAAGTAACGAACTACCTTTGCTTCTGTGGAAGCTTGAAACGTCAGTCAGTTGGGAGTCAAGAGAAAAGTATGTGCGTAGTACCTTAAATACAACCATGAGTAGTAAAGCAGAGTTTTGTTCAAAGTAGCATTTTGGTTTTGACAGCTTTTATCTTCTGTTAAGACATTGCTAAATTTTAGAGTACTAAAACCTAGATAAATTACAATAATTTTCTCGTTAGTTCGTCGGCGTCAGGGTATTCCAACAGTTCGGATCAAGACTTATGTTGGTCTTCCAAGTTTTTGTCATGGAAGTGTCAGTTAGTATAAACATTTGTCAAGGCGCACTGTAGATTCTATACTGCTTGTAACTGATTCTTGCATTAGCTTGCATTGCCTGCAGGACGGTGATCTCAACGGCATAAGAATCTAAGAGCCCGTCTCGTCTGTTTACTCGCAGCGAAACCAGATAACTCTGCTTGTGACAAGGCAATGTAAACTTGAAGAGTTTTAATGGAGCGTAACAGCAGTTGCGATGTGGTTGTTTAGGCCATCTGTGAAGTTAGTTACTCCAGCCGAGTTTACTAGTCGCAGCATTATCACCTACCACACGTCAACAGCTACTTCCCTACAGCGAGCAGCCAAGTGTAACAAGATGCGTTTTGCTTTAAACAAGGCTCGTTAGCTAACGAGACAGCCATGTTTAAAAATAGAAGCGAACAAGCTTACAGCAAATAATTACCAGTCTGTGCTCCACAACTGATTAATGTGGTTATTAATAACAACCACGACAACTGTATGAATGTATATTGTCGCGAGCGGATTAATTAAATTAGTATCAAAATACAATGTCATCAGTCTCGAAAACTGGCCCTCAAAGAACAGTTCATATATCACTAATCAAGATGAATAAATTGCCTTACGCAGCTTTATAGGCTGAGAGAGGATAAGTAAATTCAATTGACTGCGCCTTTACTCGTACACTAAGAAACGATTTTTCTACATAGTCAAGAAGTCCCTGCAAACAACAGTCGCAACATTGTACGAATCGTCCTATGGAGACATTTGCGAACCGCTGTGTCAAATACGTCATCGGAATATTTGCGACTGCTTTGACTCCGTTTCTCCATTGCTTGGCGTTGGATGGCTTCCATCCCACCATGCATGTCTATGCAATTTTAGTCAAATAGTTAGCATCATTTCATTAGAGCTGGACGCGAAATTGCATTCGGCCCACATACCGCAGGAATTTCACGGCGCACAAATGTGCAATTAAGGCGTTCTGCCCACCAGTATGTTAACGTCCCGCGTGCAGGGCATTTCTCTAGTTCCCGTGCCATGATGCCCCAGTTATCCATTCCACCCAGAATACGTTCTCTCTTCTTACAAATTACTGCTCTGTGTTCTTAACGTTGGCCGATATCATTTAAAGTCACTTTTAAATTAGTACAGGTGTTTCCTTATAAGAGTAGTTAATGAAAATGTTACTCCAAATATTTTAAATATAGTAGGCAGCAATTCCTTAAATAATACATAAATACGATGAATATATGGGGAAGAAGAGTAATTGTGGGGGCCCTTGCTCTGCTAAGTTCGTTCGGGTTCCTTCATGAGCCACTTTGATTCATAAAGTTCGTGTCTATGAGAGGAAATGAAATACCGAAATCGCTAGTAGAAATTTACGTCTATAAAGTAGTTCTTGATTTGAAGGAGGAATCGGATATGGATAATCTAATGTGTGATAGTTTTAATTAGCCGCGTGCTACTACATGCGCTACACCGCAACTATTGCTCATCCATACACTTCACAAATTTCACCTTCCAACGCATCCGGCTCGACCAGCAAATCGAATACATCGGAGCAACGATATAATTTCCGCTCTCCGAAAGAAGTTAAATATACATGCATAACACAAAATTAACTTTCCAAGCTCATTGATTCCATATTGTTCCTTTTTTTCGTAATATACTCTTTGTGTTCTGAGTTTATTGTACGTATTATACGTTTTGTGAAATAAGTAAATAAAATCCACGCATTTTCATACTCTTGGCATGTTCATTAGACGAACCAAAAAATATCTTGATTTTCCTCACAGTAAGCGTATTTTCAGAAGGCAAGAGTATGCTGCAGCTTTGGTGCTGTAGGTCGCTAGTACACCTGGCTGGTTCTGATAACACCTGGCGTCTGCTCAACCATGCGGGCGCATTTAACCAGCTGGACCATTCCAGTAGCTTACCTGCTTCTGATTACGCGTCGAAGAAGTCACACGCACTTAAAGAAGAGGGACGCAAGTACACGCCCGTGGATATACAGTAACATGGCATACATTTGTAAACACATTATAGTCGTTGATACACCGAGAGGCACAATATTTAATCTTGTAAGTTTGATCAGTATTTTTTCCGTTTTGTTTCAACAAGGAAATCGTTTGATATGGTTGAAACTACCCAATAACGAGTACGTGCAGCATAAAGTTACAGTTCTCTTCATTAACAAATGCTACAGAGATGAAGGTACTTGCACAGGATTAGCGTGGGTATCTAACATAGAGTATCTTTCGGATTGCAGGCGGCGGCAAGAACAGCGAAGTCGTCAGCAGCAAAGAAATCGGCAAGCCCGAGAGCGTCACAGAATTATCTGCGCTTCTCTATGAAGCCTTTCACTCGCTTTCAGAGGCCTGTAAGTTTCTCGGTATATATCGACAACTGCTGAATGTATTCTAAACATTATTTATCTTGAAAATTGGTCATAATGTTGCGGCTAAACCTTCAAGAATTGCACAGTGTTACACAAATGAACATCCATTTCATTGCGTTCCTCTTTCCAATTCGAACTAAAGCTTAACAAAATCGCGATACCTGGATTAGATACTGATGACAGTTAAGTGTTGGCGGATGGAATATGAGTGGGCCATTGTGCTAACCTGCTACTTGTGTCGTACGTTTGGCTCAGCCGTCCCACAAAACCCGCAGAAGGAACGGCCTGGAGTAAGAGCTGCTAAAAATACGTGGCCTGCGCCACGATTTGCTAACGATCGGCCTGCCTTTCGCTGCAGTGGACACGGCTGTTCATGTTAGCCAGGTAACGCCCATGCGCACATCCACAGTTCGATTCTGGGAACTTCATAGCGTGCTGGTGATTTACTGACTTCACAAATATGTCAACGATGGCGCGAGGGGTTGGGGATGACACCTTCACTACTGCCATAAATTCTTACGCACCCTACAGGACTACAATTTAATAATAATATAAGCAGCACGATCTCCAGGATGTAATTCAGTGGGGAAATTTCGGACTTCTTCGAAATCAGGACGGGTGTTAGGCAAGGGGATGGACTCTCGCCCCCATTCTCTTTAACTACATTCTGGGGAAAGTTATTCAGCAATGGCGCAAAGAGATGAGTAAGGAAAAAATTGAGGCTGGCGTTAGTCAGCAGGAGAACTGTGAAGTTTTGAAACTAGAAGGCGAGGTACTGGCAAAAGTTGAGGACGGACCGTTAAGCGTGCTCGGATGGCTCAGTCGGTAGAGCGCTTACCCGCGAAAGGCAAAGGTGTCAGGTTCGATCCCGGTTGCGGCACACAATTTTAATCTGCCAGGAAGTTTCACAAAAAGGAAAGAAAAAAGTTTGTAACCAGCATCAAGCCAGCTCTCAAAGCTCATTGTGGAACTGGGCAAAATCAAGGCAGTAGAAAAATTTAAGTACTCAGTTCAGTGCATACTACCTAACAACGTGAGAAAGAAACAGTCACGCGCAGAATCAACACTGTGGAAATGACATATCAGCTAATCAGGAATGTCTACAACAAGAGATCAGTATCGATCAACGCAAAATTTAGGCATTATTGTTCAGTCATACGCTCGGCAGCTCAAAGAACAGAAAAGGTCTTATGGAAAAGTTGGAAGCGAAAAAGGCAAAGAAAAATCTTGATTCTTGGACCAATCAGATAGAATGGTGAGTACAGGAGAAGACATAACAACTAGCTGTACCAGCTTATGATAAAACAATCCGGAAGAGGAGGAATAATTTTTATGACTATATAACAGGCAGTAGCTCACGGAGACAGACCAACAAGATCTATTTCTGCTTCCTTAACAAAAAAACCAGGGACCCTGATTCATCGAAGTTGAAATAGGAATCGCATTTGAAAACAAACGTGCTCCTCTCCAAAAGAAGCTTCGATGGAACAAATGCCTTCAAGAAAGACCAAAGTCGAAAACGAGCAAGAAGTGGACTTATGAAAGAAAGGATGCTCACAGAATAAGAACGCACAAGTACTGGAGAAGAATTAAAGCCGAAGGGTACAAGCGGTTGAAATCCAATATTCAAGTGTTTGTAAACCTATTGCACCAAACTGCTATTGTCATCAGTTCCTAGACTTAAAAATGACTTTAACATTCCGCGTGGCCAAGCGGTTGAAATAACGTGCTCACAGCAGACGGAAACGAAACGGGGAAAAAAAGATGTGATGGTAGTAACTCAGCGATAAGATACGGTATTGATATGATACTTTGATATCGTACCAATTCATAGTATCAACATAAGGTGATTTCTTCAGATATGTTTCGTCGATCGCTATAACGTAACTTTTAAGCACATAGAATTCAGAAAAATAATTTGAAAATTGAACAATAAAACTTTAACTAGGTAATAATCGACACAATATGAATTTGAGGGGTGCACTCTTCGTTAGCAATACCTCGCTTAATGCTAAGTGTTAGATCACAGAACTGCAGGCATATAAAGACCTGTAGGCATGTAAATGCCAGGTGGCGCATATTATTTGCCCTGTACATGTAGGCAGTAGGCCACCCTACAGGACATTTTTCCTCGGTGATAGTTGTGCCTCGTTAGAAGTCTTAGCTTACTCAACTTCCTAGGACTCGTAATCGTGTCAAATTGCCGCGGTGGAGTAGCCGAGCGGTCTAAAGCGTCACGCTGCGGAGCGCGCGGTTGCTCGCCGTGGAGGTTAGAGTCCTCCCTGGGGCATGGGGGTGTGTGTTGACCTTAGGGTAGTTTACCTAGGTTTAAGTAGTTTGTAAGCTACGGACTGATGACCACGCAGTTTGGTCCGATATATTTACAAACATTTGAACATGTCAAATTTGTAGTTGGCCACAAGCGTGGTCAGCTTGTGATTGGGCGCCCAGCTGGTTTACGCCGACCGATCGCCCACGGGGAGTTTAGCAGACAAGTCGCAGAATTCCTCGTTACTTTAGTGTCTTGGTATTCATGCTGCGCTATTCTCCGTAAGTCGTCTAAGATGTTTTGTAACTGAAAAATGAACATTCTCCCCTTGTGTGTGTGTGCGCGCCTGGCCTGTAATCGCATTGTCCATCCAAGGGCGACGGAGCAACTGTGCGCCCGGCTCATGAAACAATCCAGCTAGAATGATAGCACATGCCGTAAAATCACGCAGAAGACGCCAGCGCAAATAACAGATTTGTGTGACCCGCAATACCGAAGTAACTTCACTTGCAGTCACTCGAGGATTGACACAGACAATGCCGAGAAAACATGTTTAGAAAATATGTGAGAAGCACATGTGAAGGACGAATCTAGGAATATCGCTGCTTGTAGGGACCCCAAGGACAAGATTACTCATCACAGCGTGCAGAGCATCTTCAGTAACTGGAGCGGGAAGCAGCCCTGACACGTATCCAACACAACGGTAAATAACCCCTGCCTTGCAGTGTGTCCTGCGGAGCGTATATAGAACATGTACAATATATAGAACAAAAAATTTAACTCGTTCCTACTCCACAGGTGAAACCGGCAAACCACAGGAAAGCAAGACTAAAACAACAACAACAACAACAACGATCGACTACAAAAAGCCTTCTATAACTTAACGCGGAAGTTGCTGAAACAGGCAAGTAGTTATAAGAGAGAGCTGATTTCTGGCTGCAAATTTTTCTTTAATTCGCGGACACCGAAAAAAGCGTATGACTTGGGCATGGAGCACAGAGGCGGGAAAGCTTTGCAGTGCATTTAACCTTTAGCACCCTCTTCCCTCCCCTACCCTACGCCACCCCAACCCTTCCCACTGAGTGCGTATCAGCGCTCTGCCCTCCACAATAGCCTCAAGGGCGTCGACGAGAACGTCGAAGTAAGTCTTTTTTTCGTTGTGCATCTGTCTCAAGGCCTGTAACGAATTGCACTCTCCGCTCCCAGTCAAAAAGACAGACGTGTACCGCTGAATGTCTTTATTTCCCCCGGTGCAAAGTACCCCGCGTACCCTCAAGTTGTGTGTTTTTCCTTTCAGAGTCAACTGTAAAATTTGGAAAATCTACAGATAAAGTGTATGAGAAAACTATAAGGGGTGTATGGTGGGGAAGCGGAGAACGAATGGTGCACTAAATGGATTTTAAGAAAATTAGATCGTAAAAATGCCGAAAGAAACGGCACCCCGGTCTTAAAAAGACAGTGTATGCATTGTGTACCGTAAGGGGGTGTACGGGCTGAAGTTTAAGTGAAAAGCACTGCCGTTTTATATTTTCGTCTCCCCCATCGTCAGTTAAAATCAGCATTACTAATGCCATTTACAGGCAAACGGATGATTCTTTCACGTTAGTAAGTAAAAGACCGGTAAGATTACAGGTCACGCAGTTTCCCGACAACAAATATTTTACTTGGTAAGTACTGTAGTAGATAGTAAATTAGTAAGTGAGCGCAAAGAAAATGGCACACATTTGTTGATGGGCAAACTTAACTAGGCTGTCAATTACCTAAACATTTTCATGTTAAATTTCTCTTCCCCAAAATAAAGGTCTTTGTTTTTACTGTCACTGCTCTGGATGAACGGCATTGTTCTGAATAAAGTCTGCTGATATTGCTTTGGTACCGAGATCAGATGTCTAAGAATGTCTTAATATGTATAATCTATATGTGTATGTGTGTTCGGGGGGGGGGGGGGGCATTCGAGGCACGTTGATGCTACCCAATCTGCCCACGAAGCGTGAAGCGGCCTCGCGCTTAAAGCATTACTCATATCCGGGAGTATCGGTGTTACAGTGCTGGGCAAGGAACGAGGTTGGTATGTGAGGGGGGGGGGGGGTGCCGGAGATGCCAGAGGCAAGTAGCTTTAATCGCATGACTTCCCAGCCAATAGCGTCATCTGCCACGCCTATCGGTACTGTGAACTTCAGGATGACCGCTGGACATTAAGTATGACACACTCTTCCGCGCGCTCCTGTGTGTGTGTGTGGGGGGGGGGGGGGGTGTTTTGTCGCTAGCATACATTAAAAGGAGAAATTTGGAGAAGGTGTGAAAGACCAGGGTGACGAAATAAAAACATCGAGGTTTGCCGATGACATTCTAATTCTGTCAGAGACCTCGAAACACCTGGAAGAGAAATTGAATGGAATGGAGATTGTTGCAAGGAGCATACAAGATAGACATTAACAAGAGCGAAACAAGGATAATGGAATACAATCGAAGAAAATCAGGCGATGCTGAAGAAATTAGATTAGGTAACGAAGCAATAAAAGTATTAGATGAGTAACTTGAGTATAAGCTTCTGATGGCTGAATTTACTTGTTACGTTACTTCGACAGGAAAATAATTTATGGTTGCAGTGCAAAGGATATAAAATGCAGAATGTCAGTGGGAAGAAAAGCGTTTTTGAAAAAAAGAGGAATTTGTTAACCTCGAATTTTACGTGTGAGGAAATATTTGTCTGAAAGCATTTGTGTGGAGTGGTACCTTGTACGAGAGTGAAACTGGACCATAAATAGTTGAGACAGGAAGAGGGCAGAGGCTTTTGAAGTGTGGTGCTACAGAAGAATGCTGACAATTAGGTGGGTTATGGGTAATGAAGTACGGAGCATAATTGGGAAGAAACGGTATTTCTGGCACACCTTAACTAAAAGAAGGAATCGATTGGTAGGACACATTCTTATATCAAGGGATCGTGAATTTAGCGTTAAAGGGAAGTGTGTGGGATTAAAAATAGCAACGGAAGACCAAGAGGCCAATACAGTAAGCAGATTAAAATGAATGTGGGTTGTCGTTCTTATGAGGTGATAGAGTAGGGTGGAGAGCTGCAACAAACAAGGCTCCGGACTGAAGAAGAATGAGAAGAAAAAGGAGACAGCAACAGGTCTAGGGACCGCTGACCTCAGCAGTTTGGTCCCTTAGGTTTATAAACATTTGAACATAATTCCCTTGCGTTTGCACAGAAGAGAATCGCAACAGAAGATTACGCTATTCGCACGGTCGTTGTTACGGTTTACGGCTATGCCCTCCAGAACTCAGATAAAATTGAAATATAAAGCATATTTCCGTCCAGATGTATGTTAGAGTACGGTATAAAAATTTGAAGTTAATGTCTCGTACCTCTACTTACAGAGATTATTGGTAACCACGTTCAAGTCGGCCATTCTTTTTATAGCAATGCTTATGTACAAAAACACAGTGATTTCGCTGCAATGTGGCGCAAATTCAAAATTCAGGTATATATGTCGTTTGTCCTCTTCATTATGACTATTAAAAATATAAAATCGGAGTCTCGGCACCGAAAGTTACGCGTCAAAGAACGAAATTTCAGATTTGTTTCTTAAAAATGTTCGTTTCTTTGAGTAAAGTTGCTTCGGAAATAAATTTCGGCGCTGATTCAAATGGGACATTTTTTCCGGGCGAGTACTGTGAAGAACTCGACTCCTCCGCAAGGCGTCATCAGTTGACCAGCAGCGCGCGTGGGACGCGGTGTCAGATTTGTTGCAGTGGCAGGTGGACGGCAGGGCGGCTGTGCCGGGAATATGAATACCGCGGCGCGGCGCTCGGTATACGCGGCACGTCGCGGCCGCCGTCATTTTGCCGCCCGCGCGCCTTCACTGCTTCCATTTTATCCCAAATGACAAAGGGCTCGCAGCTCAATACCTACCGCTGCAGCCTACTGTTTTTCAATCCCCGCGGGGTCCAAAGCTTTGTTCGGGGGTTCGCGGTCAAAAAAGGAAGTATTTGCACCGTAAAGCGACCAGACCAGGTACTTGAGCTCACTCAATACCAAAATTGCTCCACAAAAGTGAAACTTATTTTGCACCAAAATCACGTAATTCCTTGTTATCAGCAGACTTTTTTTTACAGTAAATATATGTTAACGATGAATAAACGAAAAGCCTGAAAACGAGAGATAATAAGTAATTTTGAGAGATTCGAAAAACATGATCTTTAGAAATTACCCATACAGTGGGACTTAACGAACATAATTCGCTTCCGAAACTTACGCGCAACGCGAAACATTCGTAATGAGACAAGTATTTTGCTAAACAAAGCTTTCCGAAATTGTCACCAAAGAAGACGAAGTGAAGACTAAAATTCGAACCAAGAACAGCTGCCAGCATGCGAAATTTAGATGTTCCTGGAGTAGTAAAACAATTTGTCACAAAAAAAACAACAATCTTCCGGGCCAGAGTCTATACCAACTAGAGTCCTCTGAGTATGCTGATGTAATACCTCCACACTTAGCTATCATATACAACCGATCATTCACCGAAAGATCCGTACCCAAAGACTGGAAAGTTGCCCAGGTCACTTCAATATTCAAGAAAGGCAATAGGAGTGATCCCCAAAATTACAGGCCCATGTCATTGACGTCGATTTGCAGTAGGATTTTAGAACATACACTTCATTTGAACACTGTAAACTACCTCAAAGAGAACTATCTATTAACCAATAGGCAACACGGATTCATAAAGTATCGCTCTTGCGAAACACAGCTTACCCTTTATTCGCACCAAGTGATTAGCGCCATCGACAAGGGACCTCAAATCGATTCCATATTTCTGGATATCCGGAAGGCTTTTGACACTGTACCTCACAAGTGGCTTCTAATGAAATTGCGTGCTTTTGGAATACCGCCCTGATTATGCGATTGGATTCGCGATCATCTATTAGAAAGGACACAGTTCGTAGTAATTGACGGTAAGTTATCGAGTAAAACAGAAGTGATATTCTGGCGTCCCCCAGGGAAGCGTTATACGTCCACAACTCTTCCTTGTGTTTATAAACGATTTAGGAGACAATCTGAATAGCTCTCTTAGACTGTTCGCGGATAATGCCGTAGTTTATCGGTTAGTGAAGTCAACAGAGGATCAAAAGCAACTACAAAAGCAATTTAGTCAAAATTTCTACATGGTGCGAAAATTGGCAATTGACACTAAATAAAGAAAAGTGTGAAGTAATACGCATGACCACTAAAAGAAAAACCGTATCAGGCTTTCTTAATTTATATTTAATATGATATTTATATCATCTTAGCAGGAATGTTCCAGTATGTCCATCGCCGGCCGCGGTGGCCGAGGCGATTGAGGCGCTCCAGTCACGGTCCGCACGGCACTACGCTCGGGGGTTCAAATCCCCCCTCCGGCATGGATATTTGTGCCGTCCTTAGTTGTAAGTAGTTTGTAAGTTTAGGGACGGATGACCCCGTAGTTAAGTCCCATAAGTTTTACAAACATTTGAACATCTATGTCCATTGCCGTGGTGCTATTCCGCATGGAGAGCCTTGGCAGTAGTGGCAATTACAGGTGGAACAAGGAAGCTGAATTAAAGTTTGTGACGTGGAGGGAAGTCGTAGTTAGACTATTCCTAGGCGCCTTAATCGTTAGTGGCGTTGTGGACTAACGGTAAGACGTCTGCCTCGTTAGCGTGGAGGTCCGGGTTCGATTTCCGACCGCATCACAAATTTTAATTAATTGCTTCACCTTCGTCTTCAATGTCATAGACATATTTGAGACGAAAAACCGTCTCAGGGTTTCTTAATTTATATTTAATTTATAGTAGGGTTCGCAAAATTTTCGTCTCTCAGAACACTTAGACAATTTTAATAGTTTTCAAGAGTAAATTACCATCACTTTAAAAAAAACGGTAAGTGTATTATTCACTGATTATTTTGTTTTTAAATCACAACTAATAACAATAACCGAATTCAAACTAAAAAGGAAAACGAATTTTTTCGATAGTATTTTCTTTTCCTTAAACACGTAACAACAAAATGAAGTATGCAATGGTTTAGGTAATTTTGAGTCCTTAAATTACAAAGCCTCACGATATCAGGTACAACAGTATAAAGTTGAATTCTAATATCTTGGTGTGACAGTCAATTCCTGTACAGGAGTCGCAGACAAGCAAAACGACTCTATTTAAACTAAATTATAATAAGGACAACACACCACTTACACACATGCCCGAGGGAGGACTCGAACCTACACACCCTTTGTATGGGAGTAGTTATTTAATGAGTAGACGTTTTGAACGTGATCATGGACATACGCTAAAGATAGAGTGAAAGTGTTGTATGAGTAAACCGTTTTTCATATCTGCACAACCATTGAGGGAGAAATGGAGAGCAGTGCCAACACAATGTTCGTAAATTCAGTGTCGTTAATTGCGAGTTGTGTTGCTTCTGCCTTCACGGTTGATAAACGAGTCAGCGGAAGGAGGATGTTTGGTGTGAAGAGCAGAAAAGGGAACTGTGTGCTCCCGGATATCGAGCGGTGATCGCGGATCGTGAAACGGGAAGCCGCGTGGAACAGGTTTGGAGGAAGGCTGTCGCATCCGGTGTCTTTGTGATGCGTGCGCCTTTGTGCCCGGGCGAATAACCTCCAGCGCAGCCGCTTCCTGCCCATTCACGGCTTCAGCCAGCCCCTGCCCCTGCCCGTGCCTATTAATTACTATCATAACACAGTTTTCTATTTACACGTCAAAGGTTACAAATACGGAGATCGGTGCAAGTTCGAATTGCAATAGGTAAGATTATTTGCCCACCGTGACTTTCATCCATGAGAATGCTTTGTTTGCGCTGGACGAATGTTAGGCCGCGGTAGTTCCGAAGAAGCGTTCCCTATCAAAGTCGCGCCTTCCAAACGATTTTATATCGAACAAAAGACCATCGAAGTCAGAGATGTGGTTACCATTTACCATTTTTAATCAAATTGCGTGGTTATGGTATATTGCCACAAATTTGCGACTGCATGCGCGATTTCCTGTCAGAGGACACAGTTTGTAGTAATCGATGGTAAGACATAGATTAAAATTTAGGTGATATCGGCCGTTCCACAGGGTAGTGTTATTGGTTCTCTGCTGTTCCTTATTTACATAAACGATTTGGGAGAAAATCTAAGTAGCTCTCTTAGGTTGTTTGCAGATGACGCCGACATTTACCGTCTAGTAAAATCATCTGAAGATCAAAACCAACTGCAGAACAATCTGAATAAGATATCACTATGGTGTAAAAATTGGCAATTAAGTCTAAATAATGAGAAGTGTGAAGTCGTCCACATGAGTACGAAAAGAAATCCGTTAAACTTTGTTTACAAGATAAATCAATCAAACGTGAAGGTCGTAAACTCCACAAAATATCTAGGAATTACTATTACTTCAGACTTAAACTGGAAAGAACGCGTAGATGATGTGGGGAAAGGCGAACCAAATACTGCGTTTTATTGGCAGAACCCTTAAAAGATAAAACAGAACTACTAAAGAGGCTGCATACACTACGCTTGTCCGTCGTTTTTTGGAGTTTTGCTGCCCAGTGTGGGATCCTTATCAGGTGGGTTTGACGGAGGACATCGAAAGAGTCCAAAGAAGGGCAGCTCGTTTTGTATTGTCACGATACAGGGGAAACAGCGATACGGAAATGATATAGGATGTGGGATGGGAATCATTACAACAACGGCGCTTATCGCTGCAGCGTGGGCTACTTCCGAAACTCCAATCGCCAACATTCTCGTCCGAATGCGAAAATATATTGTTGACTCCCACTTACATAGGTAGAAAAGATCATCAGAATAAAATACGAGAAATCAGAGCCCGAACGGAGAGATTCAGGTGTTCTTTCTTCCCGCGCGCTATTCGAGAATGGAATGGGAGATAAATGGTACAATGGTGGTTCGATGAACCCTCTGCCAGGCACTTGGGATTTGCAGAGTATCCCATGTAGATGTAGACACGGACGACGACAAAAGAATAAAGGTTTTAAATGTATAAAGAAATACAAAATTAACGTTGCGGTTTCGTTCGAAACTCTTAACATCGAGAACCGGTCACTACATGAATGTAACAGCCAGACTTCACTGCAAAAATGCCTGACATGAAACCAATAAAACTACTGAATAAACTACTATAAATTTTCATTTATTAAAAGAAAAACACCTGTTACATTCATTTAATGACTGGTTCTCGATGTTACTTTCCGTAAGATCTCTTTCCTGCAAATTTTCATTATTGATTAAACAGTAACCATATCTCTGACTACGATTCTCGCGTGTTCGACGTATATCGTTTGGCGTTCGCAGCTTCGATAGGCGACGCTTCTTCCAAATTACCTAGAGCGCTAAGCTTATTCGATAAATACTACAATCGGTTGAAGATCTGTACTAAAAAAGCCACTTATTACAAAAATTGGCGCCTCATACTCAAACGAATAAAAAAATAAAAAACAGGAAATCGAAATCAATTACCGCAGAGTTGAAGGAACAGTCTGGGGAGAGAATGCTAAAAACTTTTTTTTTTTTTATTCTTCACAGTATCCGCCGATGAAGTTGCATTAACCATTTATTTGGTGATAAGTTTCAGACAATCCAGTCCATTTTCAAACCATGTGCCTTATCATAAATTTTACATAAAACAGATCATTTCTATGCAGCAAACCCAGTACATCATTCACACAAGTTAAACTGACAAATTTCAGTGCCCATATGTTGCCCACTTAATAGTACGTTGCAGACTGCAACGTATTAATTAATTAGTCAGTTTGCAACATATTAATTGGACTACACAGGGTCACTGAAATTTGTCAGTTTAACTTCTGTCAATGATGTATTGGTTTTGCTGAATAGAAATGATCCATTGTATGTAACATTTTATGATCAGGCATATGGTTTGAAAATTGACAGAATAATCCGAAACTAGTGACCAAATAAATAGTTAATGCAACTTCGACGGAAGTTGTGAAGAATAAAAAGTTAGTAAAGAAAAGTTGCTGGTCCCGATTATTTCATTGTTGGGCTTTCATAAAACTAAATTGTCATGGCTTTCGAAGTCATTTATTGGCACATTACCATTTGACTTCTGTCTCGGGTTCTTATGCCGACGTACGTTTGACTTACCTGACGTTTCGCGAACACGAGTGACTGCCATTGTTTAAGGATTGGCCGCAGCACGGGAATCAAGGATGCGTTCACCTTGATGCTTTTCTCTTTCTCCTTGAAGCTGTTGTCATGCGTGTGTCGGCGTCACAACCTTCTTGCTGTGGAGAACCACCACCACACCCCCCACTTGCTTACGGAAGCCGAGGAGTAGACACAAGACAGTGGCTTCAGTAAGAAAGCGGAAAGCCTCGAGGTGAGCGGAACCTAGAGTCTCGTGCTGCTGCGAACATAGTAAGGGGAGAACCACAGAGGAAAGCCGTAAGACATCGGCGCATCAGGTGCGCACGATCCCGACTCCAGTCCATCATTAGCAAGGGGATAGGAACTTCGACAGCCAGCCATTTCTGATAGCGAAACGTCAGAAAACTCTTCATACAAACGTCGACTGAAGAACTGAAGACAACCGGCAATATGTAAAACTAAATACTAAACTTTTCCCAAGTCAAGTTCAGCTCAAATATTCGAAACTCTTGCTTACAACACCGCTTCGAAGTTCATAGCTTCGAAAATATGATTGCCACATTCTCGTCAAACAAATCACCTGTTCAGGGTCGTACAAGACCACACTGCTGGATACATCCAAAACTGTTCACTGTAAAAGTGCATCTCACCAGTTCTGTATCGCTTTATGCTCATAATTTGAACAATGGTGCAGTATCGACTTGTTTGGAACTTCTTTTCCCGAATAGTCGCCCCACCCCCCTTTTCCTTGCTGTAAACTTGGTCCGACAGGCCTCAGGAGGCGCACTGCTGGCAACAATAAACGGCAGGCACGAGGTTACAAAGAGCCTTGTCAACGATCCTGCAGACGACAGCCGCGTCGTTATCGACATGCATACCGGATGTCTTATCTGCCGACTCCGCATACCTCTAGATACCCCCGAAATATTTTTCTCGGGAGAGAGAGAGAGAGAGAGAGAGAGAGAGAGAGAGAGAGAGAGAGAGAGCGCAAATTCCGAGCCATCAAGTGCCTCTAAAGCGCTCGTGTATTCCCATCGAATGGGGCGCAAGGAAGGATTTCTTATCTTTAGCTCTACTACACGAACTGCCGGATAGACTTGAGGGAGGAAACGGAAAAAGATATTACCACCATGTATGTAATCTGAAGAGTTTGGTATACTCTTCACTATGTGGAAATGATTTCTTGTTGCTTAGTTTTATTTTGGTGGTGGACTTCCATTGACACAACGCCTCAGGTATTACTCACCTGACCGGGAATAATTTAGAAACTTTTTAATGTATAAGGGAGCAATTTTTGATGTTTCTTGTTGGAAAACCAGCTCTACGTTGCGTCCTGTTCTCGAAGTTCTTTGTTAGAGCGTAAAGAGAATTTGTTTCCGTTTATTGCACCAAGTTGACATCTCCAGTAGAATGACAGAACCAAGATAGTGTAGACAATGGTAATAAGTTTTATCGGAATTTTTTTTTTTTAGGTTATTAAAAATGTGGTAGAAAATGACCTAAGGAACTGCAAACAGTAGATGTGGCAAGGGGCAGCGCTAACGCCCCCAGTGCTTAAAGAGAAAAGTTCCCTTCTGTGCTGTCTCCATAAAGATCATCACGAAAGAAGTAATTTTTCACAATTACTATATTGTCTGTTTGTGGGGTAGTGGTTGTTGTTGTTGTTATGGTCTTCAGTCCGCAGACTGGTTTGATGCAGCTCTTAACGCTACCATGTCCTGTGCAAGTTTCTTCATCTGATAATAAGTTCGGCAACCTACATCCTTTTGAATCTGCTTACTGTATTCGTCCCTCGGTCTCCCTCTACGATTTTTACTTTACACACTTCCTTCTAATGCTAAGTTGATGATTCCTTGATGTCTCAGAATGTGTCCCACCAACCTATCCCTTCTCTTAGTCAGGATATGGCAGAAACTCCTTTTCTCCCCAATTCGGTTAAGCACCTCATCATTAGTTACGTGATCTACCCATCTAATTTTCATCATTCGTCTGTAGCACCACATTTCAAAAGCTTTTTGTCTGAACTACTTATCGTCCAAATTTCACTCCCATACAATGGTACACTCAAGACAAATGCTTTCAAAAACGAATTCCTAACATTTAAATTAATATTAGATGTCTTCAAATTTCGCTTCTTCAGAAACGCTTTTCTTCCCATAGCTATTCTGCATTTTATATCTCCTTTACTTCGGCGATCAGAAGTTGTCTTGCTGTCCAAATAACAAAACTCACCTGCTACTTTTATTGTCTCATTGCCTAATCTAATTCATTCAGCATGACGCGACCTAATTTGAGAGTCCTATTGTACTGTAATTACACATTTAATAGCGGCGGCGGTAGTGTACTGTGTATAACAGCAATGAAGGTCGTATGTGGTGTAGCATAATATTAACGCAAATGTAAGAGAGACAAGGCTAAATCCACGGGAATCGTTAGATCGTGATAAATGGCGTGTGTTGCATCAGCAAGCGGACACTACTCCAACGGGAAGTCACGGAGGACTAGCAGCATGCAGAGAGAGGATTTCTGGATATAAGATTAATAAAGTGGAATTGAAAGCGACAGACTAGAGAAACGACAGGTGTAGGATGGTGATCAATTTCACCAGTCGAAGGGTTGGTCTGAAAACCGAAGTCCACTACTGAACATGGTCTGGCAGGAATTGATTTACGCTTCACTTCAAATGCGGAAGTGAACTGATACACCCAATTGATTTCATGTGGTTTACCATTAATTGCAAAGCACCTGGCAACATTGCTTTCAAAATAGCAAACACATTGCGATGCTTGGAAGAAAGAATAGGAAACAAGATTGTCTGCATTGGACAACACGCCGTTGCATTTTTACTTAAAAGCCACCTAACCAGTGAGAAACAGTAGATTATCATGCGAAGAGTCCGCCGATCTGCTTTGTATTATTATTGTTGTAGACAACCCGTAACCATAAATCACGTAATAATCCTCGTGCGTGATCTAGGATGTAACACCTTAAGATTTCATGAAACCCTAATATGAAAAAAATGTTTGTAACTAGACAGTGTTGATTTTAACGCCCCATATTTTGGTAGTTAACTGTCGACTACAGGATTACACCCCATATCTTCCCCATCTCATCCTTTCTCCGCTTTCGGCCACCCTTTCCGAAATAAAACAGGCAAAAGTTGCGCCGTATCGTTGTTGCAGCGGCGGACAGTTTAATTAGCGCTTGGGCAGTGCGCTGCAATATCGGAAATAGCGGGCGGCGGCGGGCACTGCAGCGGGCCGTTAGCAGACGCTGGAACCGGTTGGCCGGGGCGCCGATAATCCGCGCGCCGCACTCGCAAATTTTATCAACCGCTGCAAAAACTGAACCTGCGCTGCGAGCTTTCGAGAAATGCGCTTGCGGTGCTTCACAGCCACCTCTCTTCTGCTAACAGTACCAGGGCTCTTCAACAAAGAATGATCGTAATTTTTTTACGTTCATAATTTTCTTAAGATATTCTGTTAGCTTAGGGCCGGTTTGTCAATGTCTCGTTAAGTTCCAGTTAAGATTTTAACTTGTCGTTAGGGGAGAACTGCGGTTGTCAATGTTTCGTTATCAGTTAACCTGACGTTTAAAAGACCTCAAACTAGCCGTTAACGAGTAGAATTCTGCTCGTTACACGGCTACCGACCAGTTAAGTGAGAATCTGTATGAAAATGGCAGGATTTCAAAGCGTTAAAATACCGCAATATATTCACGTGATAAAGACCCATTTATCAAAGTAAATAACAGAAGCACTAAATGTATGGAAAACTAGTGTGGAAAGCAGCTTTTGGAAAATTTTGTCATATTTCTCGCCCCCATCTATGTCAGTAGCGATTAGATGAGTTTGATGTATTGCAGATACGTAACATAACCTTAAAATTATTGTTCCGATATAAAAGTACAGACTTACGTCTCACTATACTTCAGGGATGTCCTGAAAACATTGAAAGTCCGTATCAGACTCAAAAGATCACATTTCTGTGAAGCAAGCTGGATGCTGCACCACAGTAATGCGCAGCAGCATATTGCCAATGTTGTTACTGAATATCTTGCAAATGTCAATGTGAAGCTCATCCCACATTCTCGCTATAGTCTGGATTTAGTCCCATTTGACTTTTTTCTATTCCTTAACTCGAAACGCCTTCGCGAGGAGAGGGGAAGGGAGCATTATCCATTGTCAGAAGCAGTGGTGGGGGCTGCGCAGGTGATTTTGAAGGACCTCTCGGAGAAAAAAAAAATGGTTTCTAACGTGTATTTGAAGACTGGCAGAAATCTGCGACAAGTGCATCGCATTCATGGCGGACTACTTTGAGAAGGATCATGAAAATTACGAGGATGAGTAAAGATATGTTGTCGAAGGAAAAAAGTCATTCTTTGTTGGACAGCCCTTGTTGTTAGTCTCCACATGATAGTGAAAACTGTAAAAACTATCGTAATTGAGGAATTTAGCAAGATTCAATACACGCACATCGGCGTTTGTTGTGCATGCTGATTGCAGTCTAATGGCCTGTCGACGTTGACATCATTAGAGATACTTGCCAGGGTAGAATGTTTCGTAACGTTGACGTTGTTGTTAGTTACAAGTGGCACTGAACGCTCTGATGTTCCAAACACGTCACAGAACGCCACAGCATGCCTGCCTGAATGCCTCAGTTGTGCGCCAAACGCATGAGGAATTTCATCGACTGGTGCGGAGCGCGAGTTGTGTAATTAATGGTCCTCTCTCTCTCTCTCTCTCTCTCTCTCTCTCTCTCTCTCTCTCCTGCCACCCTCCCCCCTCCACACACACTTGAGCTTTGTGATTGCACCCTGAGTGCAGCCTATGCTTCGTTAATTTCGCCATGAGTGCGCCGCTGCGCGGCGTATGACTCAGCGTTATGGAAATGACGAACGAGTTACGTGGTCGTTCATGCGTCACAACGATGCATTCATAAATTTAAATCCATTAACATGGAACTCTAAGCTATTTTTTTAACATGAGCTGAAGTGATGCAATACAACTCGATCACCAGTAAACTTGTAACAGCGGCCGTTTCCATTTCTAACGGAGGACTTTTGGAAATACGCCGAGATTTTGCACTTTTTGGTACCGATTTCCTGTCTCCTCTTTTTCTGGGCTCAGTCGCTCATTTATATAACAACTCATTTCGACCATCCCTTCGCATGCTATAGACTGTGGTGTCCTGATTCTCATTTCAAGGTTACGTTTTTATGTCGAGGGAGGCCGCAATCGCGACCGATGCCACAACACACGCTGTGATATTAGAGATACAGGGGGAAGCTAATGGTTTCCGTGTGAATGGGGGCTTTTGCCAGGCTGTTGGGTTCCCCAGCCGGCAGGCTAACAGTTTGTACCTAGTGAATGGGATACACGTAGTCAGGTTTTCCCTGATGTGCTAGGAAACTGGCTGAGGTAGGGCGGCTATTCCAGATTGCAACTGAAATACAATATAGCCATACACATTATTCTGAAAATCCATATAAAATCAGGAAATGATCATACGGCAAAATAATTATACGAATGGATTCAGGAGACTTGGAAGAATCAAATGCCGTAATCACAGTTTCAATATACCTAACAGATAAAAAGCCGACAAATTTCAGTACTGTAATATTATTATTATTATTATTATTATTATTATTATTATTATTATTATTATTAAGATTTCCATTTACAATTATTGATACGTAATGTTTATCTGTAACAGTTTAAGCAGCAAATGGGCAGCATTGCACCACTATCTTAAAAGACGCACCATGTTATTTCCGTATTCTTCCGATAAACTTTTTTTTACTCTCTTGTTCTGCTTTTCGTTGAGGTAGTAATATTCTTGTCACAACATAGATTCCACCACAGAAACACAAAACATGAACCCAGCAAAGCGCATTACATGTATATATGTATTTTATTATATTTAATATTATTCTTAGTGACGTTAGTTTTTTTATGCTGTAAACTACCACTTAAATATTTCATGGCCGACTAAAAATAGTAGATATGCAGCAGATAATTATATATAAACAATTACGAGTATTTGTGGACAAGACCTGACAATATTTGTATAAAAAGCCATGATAAATATTAATTGTGTAACTATATTTGGAATAGTGAGACGCCACGCTTAATGGCTAGTGGTGTACTGCCCATCGAATCTCTGGAACAGTTCTGAATCGACTGCCACGAAGTGATTCCTTCATCGCCGGCCGCGGTGGCCGAGGGACTGCGGCGCGTCAGTCACGGTCTGCACGGCCACTTCGGTCGAGGGTTTGAATTCCCCCTCGGGCATGGATATTTGTGCCGTCCTTAGTGTTGGCTAGTTGATAAGTAGTTTGTAAGTTTAGGGACTGATGACCCCGTAGTTAACCCCATAAGCTATACAAACATTTGAAACATTTGATTCCTATATCTTCGGAATCCAATCAGTCGCAAAGACTTAAGTCGGGGGGAGTATGATGGATGGTACAATACTTCGCAGTCCCGTCGACCGAACAGAGCAGCCACAGCTTGCGCTGTATGCTCCCGTGCATTGTCGTGCAAAATGATGGTGGCATGCTCAGAAAGTGTTGCCGCTTCTTTCGTAAAGCTTAAGCGCTTATGACTTTGATTTGATTCCGAAGATGAAGGAACCACTTTGTGGCATTCGCTTCAGAACTGTTCCAGACATTAGACAGGCAGTAGACCGCTCCATTTGAACCATCAACAGAATAGGCTTTGCTAACTGTATACTACGCCTTCCACATCGATGACAATGGATTCTATACAAGGTTGGTGACTACTTTCAAGGCAGTAACAGGTGCGCCGCGGCGGAGTGGTCAAGCGCATTGAGGCGCTATTCTCCGATGCGTGAGGCCACTCCCCATCGGGGGTACGAATCCTCCCTAGGGCATGGATGTTTGTGCTGTCTTTAGTATAAGCTAGTCCATAAGTAATTTGTAAGTTTAGGGACTGATGACCTCGCAGTTAAGTCCCATGAGAAACGTTTGAACATTGAAGTAACAGGTGCAAACGTGGAACGCTAACTTAACAATGTAGCGCACCTCCATTTTGATAAACTGCATGATTTGCAAGCCAGATAAAGCCGACAACTACCGCTGGAGTGCGCTGCGGTCGCAAATCATTTGTGACTGCGCACCAAGTCTGATGGAAAGCACGCCTGGCGTGTTCCATGTCCCTCGTGTGACGGCTTTACGAATGTGCGCCGCACGAAACACATTACGAGACGTGTCGCTCCACGGATTTACTCGGAAACATTAATTGGTGGGTTCAAATCCGTCCTCATCCATGCTACATTATTAACCGATTTAAATGAAGGTCAATCCATGAGAGAGTGTTGAAACTATCTGCACCACTGATGTATACGCATCCTTCATAGCAATGAAACTCCTGTAACAAATTTCATAGATTAAGCATTGTTGGGAACCTAACACCGTACACTCTTCAACGTTCACAGGTCATTTATAACGACCTTTTATGGTAATGGCAATACATTCAATAACGGGACAAGTGATTGTATCACACTTTGTTTCCACTGGAACATACTGAATTGAATGTTTGAAATTAACCTAGCCAATTTGTCCTCGTTTACCAGACATCACATCCAGCTAACTGTTATGCAGTTCCTTCCAGTGGATTGTGTGTAAGATAACTGAACGGCAACACTCAGCCAGAGAAAAGACAACTGATGAAGCGGAGTTACATGCCAGCTGGAGAAAACACTCACGGGAAGTCTTTGAAAGATTTCTTTCCAGGCAGAAAAACTTTACTGATCCATGAGAATCAGTAACGATTCGATACCCTCGACGGTCTTGCGAGATCATGCCCACCCCTCGAGGCCCAAGGTACTTACCCTGCACCTCGGAGAGCTGCCCATCGATTCTAGATTTTGCGAGCTTCAAAACCACTCACATGATAACAGAAAATAATTAAATATCCCCAAAAGCAGTGTTATAATCTCCCGTTACGGACAAATGTCACTCGCTCTTGAGGCGTCATGAAAGGCCTCAATCAAAAGCCATTTAGAAGTTCAGGACTACGGAAAGCGTGTTCTTCTCTAGGCTGGATGAAAGCCCCACATCCTCCGCCCGTGGTGTCCATGGTAGCGAACCGGACAAGTGCACAAGCGTGATCTAGAATGCGTTGAAAGATTACATGCGGTGTTGTATCCTGCTGCAGGAATGGAGGCAGGATGTAGTATGACAGAGGTGGCCAAATAATCTGCAACAGGCCAACACTTACTAGATAGCAAAATTATAATTTATTTACAGAATACTTGACTGCAGATAGTTAACTGTAGAAAGGAATATCGGTCTTAGATAAAATATCTACACTGAATAGAGGACAGCTATAACACATATATATTTGTGCCACGCCTCAGACTATCATGAATGGTGTACAGTACTATGTGCACGAAGCCTGCTCGTCCTTGGTAATGTCTCAACCTAATGCAGCTCAGAAATGAGTATGATTCTTGCAGAGTCCTGCCTTAGAAAACCTGGCGATGCGGTGGCGGACAGAACTATGCAGAGGCGTGGCCTGATAAGTTGTAATCATTGGTAGATACACTTCCATTAGATACGTAGATACTCACTCGATTGTGTTCCAACTGCAATGTATTTAGCGGAGGTCCCATTGGTCCCTCAAGTCCCTTTCTTTCCAAAAGTACGTAAAAGGTACCTATTTTTTCACTTTGGTCCCTAAAGTACCTTTTTTCCAAATTGGAACACATTTGGTCGTATTTTAATAACTCCAATAAAGCTTAACTGAGGCACCTGTCATGCTACAGCTAGCTTTAACCTTTGTATCAGCATTTTGCCCCTTCTCAGCTCCTGCACGTACAAAACGTCCTGTCAAGGGGAGTGCAGGCAATAATGATAGGACATCGTAGACCGAGGGGCAAGGAAACGTAGGCGGAGACAGTGCTACGCAGTGCCAGAAACGTTTGCGTCACTTCCTCGGTAGAAATGACACATGGAAGTAGTTCGTATAGTAGCTCCAATGAGGACGACCTGCAACTCCTACCGACCACATAATATCGATCAGAGGCAGGGCATGCTGAGAAATGTGCTACCGACTTCAGCTGCAATTGGAAACGTTCAGCTACTGAGATCTGCGGCGGTACTACGTTATTCTCGGCCGTTGTATGCATGTAAACCCTTAAAACTGCGGATCTTTCAACGTTTATAAACTATACTTTTTGTCAGCCCATAGCCATACCGAAAAAGAATACGTCACAATACATCGCAAGAATCATATTAAAATGTTATTAAAATGTTATAACAATGTTGTAATTGAGTACGGTAGTGCGGTAATGGCAAATCGCAGTTGTTGTTAAGTTGGTGTCCGCAGGGATTAGTAAGCACAATAAAAACAAATTGCAATGTTCACCTATTTGCTGTGATAACAATTTGCAAATTAAAAACAGCCTTTTATATTCTGCTAAGACGTCTCATCCTTCCTGGTTATCTTCAGAACAATTGGTCTGTGTCTTCTGATGTGCGTAAGTCAAGCTACGAAGTCAAAACCTTAAACCCTAAGACTATGTTTGTGTGCATATCATTCTGAAGTTGCCTGAAAATGGCAAAACACATTAGCAGTAAAGAAATAAAGTACAATCAAGACTTCTTGATTAAATAAATAAAGAAAAATGGGTTATTGGGTGAGGTTGTTCATTAAAAAGAAATTTATTGATGTCTCATATTTCGTCTCCCTACTGGTCCCTTAAAAGTTCTGTAGGTCTCTTTTTTTTAACAACTTGGTCCCCTGAGTCGCAATTAAAAACACTGCAACTGTTGTAATGTCACATGCTAGCACTGTACATATCATACAATTTCTCCCAATTTTATCTTTTATTGATATTTTTTTGCATGACGTACTGTTACACACACACACACACACACACACACACACACACACACACACACACACTCACACTCACGGTGAAACATTTCACGACTACTGCACTTGAGAGGCACAGCGCTTATTTCATGCTGTAAATCGTCTCTGCTACAAGTAGCGCTGGCACACATCGCTCGCGATCACGGGGTGTAGTGTTGGTTTATCGGTGAAACGCAGATAGCAGGTATCCACACCACATGCGCTCCCCTCCTGAAGCCCTATGCGACCGCAGCCAACAGCGAAGCCTCGCAATTCTCCGCCCCGTACGCAGTAACAATGATACTGCCAGAGCTGCTCATTAGCTGCGTGAAATGAAGTTACCGCCGCACAATGCGTCTGCTCCGTAAAATAGGAAAAACGATACTGTAATAAGCCTTCTCCGGGAATTGTATTTAGTTGTAAGATACCTTAAACCACGCAATAATTTCACAGGCATTCACCAGGAAACAGATGACGAGAAAATAATTCCATGGAATATAAACCTGTGTAAGAGGTCAGTCCTTTTAAATACCTGCGTTTTAATGTTAGTTTGGACATTTCCAGAGAGGCTGACAGTCTTATCCCTCCCTATAATCTGTATATACATCTAGACAATCTGAAAATCACAGTAAAGTTCCTGACAGGTTTCATCGAACCTTCATGATGTTTCTGTGCCTTTCCGTTCTCTTAGCTCGCGGGAAAGGGAACACAGTAATCTTTCCATTTTAAATCTGTTTTCTGGTGTTTTATTATTATGATCAGCCTACCTTTATAGGTTGGTGCTGACAAAATATTTACGCATTCGGAGGGGAAAGTTGGTGTAAGAAACTTCGCAAATGTATCTTGCAGCAATGAATAACGCCTTTATTTAAATGATTTCCATCACTTGTAATGCATCATTTCTGTGACTTTTCACTGTATCGCGATAATACAAGATGAGCAGCCCTTATCTGAATTTGTTGTATGTCCGTCAGATTCGCTTGGTGGGGTCATACAATGCGCAGCAATACTCCAAAATAAGACACACAAATGCAATGCAGGCGGCTTCTTTAGTAGAGCCTTTGGTTCGCCTTCCCCACAATGCTTTCTGTGTTCTTTCCAAATGAAGTTGTTCGTGATTGTATTTCCTAGGTATTTAATTGAAATTACGGCCTTCAGATTCTACATTTATCGTGTAAATAAAGATAATGGATTTCTTTTAGTGCTCGTTACTGTATCGGTGCAGATTGATGGACTCTGACGGAAAAAAATGATCGAAGTAGCTATCATTAAAAAAAAAACAAATCACGTCTTCGAAACATAGTTTATCAAATTGGAGATAGACCAGGAAAAGGCACAACGCCTTATATGGTACGCAAAATCCAAATTTATGGCAACGATACTGAAGAATTATCGACGCCAGTATGAGAGAACTACAGGCAAAAGCAAGCATAATGTGGTGGTTCTTTAAGGGGACCTCATTCCGTCTTGGGTACATGTTGACAGCGGCCAAGCTGCATTTCGTCACAGTCTTAGAAGACGTTTCGTCGTTCATCATGCGCATTTCAGGAAGCACTAACCACTAATTGCTAGGAGCGCGGTTACGCCTTTTGCGTAAAACTTGCAAACAGTCCTCCTCAGCAGGTAGCGTTTGAGTGTTCCGTTGCTGGCCTTAAAAGTGCCTGAAAAATTCTCTTTTTCCGCATGGAGCAACGTTTCACATTTCTAGAAATATGAATCATTACAACAATAGGACTGTGGGCTCCGAAAACAGACTGAAGTCTGGTGTGGCGCAATGCACCAAGTGGTGTAGAGAAAACCGTAACTGAAAATGTTCACCAAGATACAAGAGCTGCAGCCGTCCGCCGGTGGGGGTGACGGAATACGCATACACTGGAGCTGGGAAGTACCGAGTGATCATATCCTCTGAGCTGATTGGTACCATAGCATGGCCTGCGCATTCTTCCAATGTCACGATGTTAGACTTCATCTTTTACGGTCACGTCAAGGTCGGTGTGTACACGCTAGTCTGTGGGTCTGCACGAATCATGAAGCAATAAGAAGTGTCAAATCTGCACTTCTCAATCGTACATTGGCACAACTCGAAAAGTGACCTGATGTTCCTCGGCGACGAGTACACACATGGAAAGTTTAGTATAACTGAAAAAAGAAACAGAGCTGCAAAGCGTTTTGCAACAAACGACGAATCTCCGTATTAAATAATTTCCAAGTAACAGTGTCTAAGACAACGGTACATCCTGGAAGAAAGTGATAAAATTGTGATGTGTTAGATACTACTTCGTTCCCCCTGCCCCTTATATATTTTTGGCCATGCATAGCTCCTTTAGACTGGCTATCATTACCATCTTGCAGTGTATTAAACCTTGAGGCTCTTATATTTCAACATTACCCTAGTCGGAAAGTATTCTTGCACGGCTTCTACAATTCATAAGATCAGTTATCTTGTTCTACAAATTCCACATGTCGTAATTGGTAAGTGTTCCAATCTTAAATTGATTGCTATAATGCTCAAATACAGCACAAAATTTAATCTCTCTTTACATTTTGAACATCATTAAAACAAAACAAAATGTGAAAAGTGAAGTCACACTTGGCAGAAGTACACAGCCGAAAATTAACTCGTTGCAGTAGATAATGGCGAGTACACATACAAAAACTCCATTGATCACTACCACTTCTCCCCGTCGGAGGTTCAATCCTCCCTCGGGCTTGGGGGTGTGTGTCGTCGTTTGTTTCAGTAGTTTGTAAGTCTACGGACAGATGACCACTGCGGTTTGGTCCCATAGCTTTACAAACATTAGAACTTTATCACAGTTTCCTTGACCACGTCCGTCAAAACATTCTTAAATGCGACTGCCAGGAAACAGGATACTTTACAACTTGCCTTGCGTCGTCAGTGGACAGGAAGCGTATGTGGTCCAGGTGCAGTAGTTTGAAAGAAAAATAAAATTTTTGAGTAATTTTCACGACGACGATCCCGTACGGTAAGAGAGGAAACGCACCTGGGACATATATTTGTTTGGCGATTGAATTTGTGAGACGGAGGTTGTCGGTGTTTGGCACCCCTGGGGCGGCCTTGAGCTGGCTACACACAAAGAGCGCGCTCCCCCTGCAGCTGGCCTCGCAGGAAGGCCCGGCCCTGTTTACACCACCAGACAAATGTCGCTGCCACACATTCGTACTGGCTCTAAACGGAGAATTGTAGGAGAAAGGCGCACATATGCATTTTGATAATGTTCTGAAAGTGTTGAGTGCAATGCACTGTTCGAAAGTCCCACTTTATCGATGATAAAATACAGAGGACCATACGGTTATCTAAACGTTGTGCAGATACCAAGCAGCTCTTAAATTAGGGCCGAGCGGTCTGGAGCGCCACGTTGCGGATCGCGCTGCCTCCCGCGTCGGAGGTTCGAATCCTCCCTCGCGCGTGGATATTTGTGTTGTCTTTAGTATAAGTTAGTTCATAAGTAGTTTGTAAGTTTGACTGATGACCCCGCAGTAAAGTCCCATAAGCTTTACAAACATTTTTTGAACTTACAGGAAGTGAAAGGGAAGCAGCATTTGAGATAGTTACAGCCTTTTAGGGCGTAGAGTTAAAACCGCAAAGGAGTGCTGGTACTGCAATTTATGGAGGACAACGTCTAGATAGAATGGAACTTTCACCCTGCAGCGGAGTGTGCGCTGATATGAAACTCCCTGGCCGATTAAAATTGCGTGCCGGAACCGGGATTAGAACCTGGGACCTTCACCTTCCGCGGGCAAGCTCTCTACCACCTCAGAAATCCCGGCACGCTACACGGTTCATCATCACAACTCAATTTCTGCCAGTACCTAACAGGCGAGGCGAGGTACTGGCAGAAATTGAGTCGCTTGCCGGGATAGCTCAGGTGGTAGAGAGCTTGCCCGCGGAAGGCAAAGGTGCCCTGTTCGAATCCCGGTTCCGGCACGCAATTGTGATCTGCCAGGAAGTTTCAACGTCTAGGCAGTAGGAGCGTTAAGGGGGTAGCGCTGACGGAGGTAAAGCTACTGTCCACGAAATACTGACATTGTATGTCCGGTTCTTGATCCCGCACAAGTTTTGTTCCGCTAGGAACTTTCCGAAGCGTAGACATTTGCCTTGCACTTCACAAATGTGTTCACCGAAATTCATGTCTCTGACAAAATGGAACTGTTGAAGTTATAAAATGAGCATTAATAGCAGTGAAGCAAGGATAATGAAATGCAGTTCAAATCGTGCAATACCTAAGGAATTCGACTAGGAAATTACAGACTAAAGTAGGTTACTTTTGATAGAAGTTCGAAGAGAGAAGATAAAGACATTTAGACTGCCAGTAGCCTCAAAAAATATCTGGAAAAACACATTTGTTACCCGTATATAAGGATATTATATGTAGTACGTTCTGAAACTACTTTTGGATGTAGCCTTGTACGTGTGAAAAGTTTGGACAAGAAGTAAAAAATACTGAAGATGGCTCTCAAAGCTGATGATCAAAATCAACTTCAGAAAATAGTGTTGGGTAGAACATGGATAGATAAAGGGATCTGTTGCCAAATTATAGCTTTAGGCATTAAGAAATCGTCATTCTGCTAATCGAGGGGAGTGTAGGGCATAAATATCATACGTATACTTGATTGTACTAACGTGGTTCATACGTTTTTATTCTCTCGGTCTTTTGCAGTTCTTGCATAAAATGTAGGTTCGGCGGCAGCAGTCATTCTGCAGTCAGCTTCAAATGTCAGCTCTGATATTCTCAATAGTTACCACGATAGATATTTCTCAATGGTATTGTGCGAAAGGAACGTAAGCATCCCTTCGGGGATTCCGATGTGAGTCCCGAATCATCTTCGTATAAGTCGAACCTACCAATGACAAAATGTAGGCCGGTCGCGGTGGCCGAGGGGACTGAGGCGATCCAGTCACGGTCTACACGGCCACTACGGTCGGGGGTTCGAATCCCCCCCTCGGGCATGGATATTTGTGCCGTCCTTAATCTTAGGTAGTTCATAAGTAGTTTGTAAGCTTAGGGACTGATGACCCCGTAGTTAAGTCCCATAAGCTATACAAACATTTGAACATTTTTGAACAAAATGTAGCGGCTGTCCTCTAAATTGCTTCGATGTCTTCCTGGTGGGGATCTGAAAACACTAGAACAGTACTGAAGAATGATTTGCCCTGGATATTTTTACGCCGTCATCTTTAAAGATGAACCACACATTGCTACAAATCTTCCAGTAAACCGAAGTCGACTATTAGCATTCACTACCACCGTCCTGATATGCTCATATTCGAGCAAACTGTCGTTCTGCACCTCTAATTGGAATTATGTTGAACCAATTGTGTGTCCTCGTTATCCATGATCGCCATTGAGCCTTGTAAAACCTCGGCCGATCTTATTACCTTCAATCGCCTTCGCCCCATTACTTTGTCAGACAGAGCGACCGGATGCGTTTCTCTCTTCCTTAGATTCTTCTGTTCCTTTGTCACAGGCCTGGGCTACGCTCCGCACCCTCCAAGGTTGCCAACAGCCGTTTTCCCTCCCTACCTGGGCCTTTGTACGCATGCGTAGCTTCTCGCGGAACACCTTGCGCCCCATTTCTGCGATGCCTCCCATTCTGCCGCCTTCATTCTCCAGAAACGGTGGGCCGAAGCCTCCCACTTTGAGCCTCGTCAGGTGGAATCCTACACTGGATCTTTTACGGAATGAGAACTACTTTTGGCCATCTCCTCTTGCTCCTAGCCCCGATTCCAATCATAAGAAATTAAACACATCCATCCTCTAAACTCAGTAGAGAGGCAGTAGTAAGGGTACTGTCTCGCTAGTACCTGTCCCCTTGGGTTGGCACAACGCGTCTCCCCTCTGTGGACTCACAAGAAGGACGTTCCACGGAATTCCATATGAAGTGTACTTTCCCCCGTCGTCATTCGTGGACTTGCAGCCTCCGCCGAGCCGTTGAAAACCCCCTGCTCTGCAGGGATGAATTCTGCATCTGGACAAGTTGCCAATCGGTGGACCCTACTGCGCTAAATTTCCGTCGTATTATTCAGCTCGCTTCTGCGTGGGCCTATTGACGCGGTTATCAGTTCCCTCTTAAATTGCAGTTGGTGCATTTCTGTCGCTGTACTACAGTCCCTCCAGATCTGGAGCTACGCCTTCACACCCAATGTCTTTGCGTAGTTCCCCAGTTCCTTTTTTCGGGTATTCTTTTTGACAACAAGCTTAGTACACGGAAGCAGCCAATATGCGGTCAACCAACTGTCCTCCGCTTCCTTCCCCACACTCTTTCGATTCGGCAGTTTAAAGTCGTGGTTCCGTAAGCCACCGCTATCCACTCTTTTCCCGCTCACTCCTATTCTTCGGGAAGGTTTACCGGTTGCTAAACATGCCGATCAAGTAGGAGATACGCCTTAGTCTTTTGTTTGCACGGAGCATGCTCTTCCTTGTCACATGTGTGGTGTTTACTGCCGAACAAATAACCAATTAATAGGCCCTCTACTTCGGTACACGATAATCATCAACCGGGTTTTGTTTGCGTTCGGTTTGGATGAGTGACCTCCTTCATATTATGACCGGTGTTTTTTTCTCCGACCACCGTTTCTACTCTGCCATCCACGACCTTCATCTACATCTACACTCTGCAAGTCTCATTGAAGTGCATGGCAGAGGGTTCATCGCACCGCTTTTATATTTCTCTACAGTTCCATTCTCTAATAGCTCGCGGGGAAAAAGAACACCTAAATCTTTCCGTTTTCGATCTGATTTCTCTTATTTTATGATGATGATATTTCCCCATGTGGGTGGGTGCTAACATTTATGTTCGCATTCGGAAGAGAGTTGGTGCAAGAAATTTCGCAATTAGAGCGCGCCAGAACAAATAACGCCTATCTTTTAATGATTCCCACCCCAACTCGTGCGTCATTTCCTTTATACTCTCCCCCCTGTATCGCGATAATACAAAACGAGCTGCCCTTCTATGAACTTTCTCTAAATCCTCCGTCAGTCCCACTTGATGGGGATCCCACAATGGCAGCATTACTCCAAAATAGGACGCATAAGTGTAGTATAGGAGGGACCTTCGCCGCGGCGGAGTGGCCGAGCGCATTGAGGTGCTATGCTCCAATGCGCGAGGCCGTTCCCCGTCGTGTTTCGAATCCTCCATCGGACATGGATGTTAGTGTTGTCCTTTGTATAAGTTAGTTTATAAGTAGTTTGTAAATTTAGGGACTGATGACCCCGCAGTTAAGTCCCATAAGCTTAACAAATATTTGAACTTTTTATTTTGCGGGACCTTCTTGCCGATCTTGGACTATCCTAGGTGTAAGAGGGACAATTCACGTCAACTTCCATTTTGTTGAGTCGTGGGCCGACTTTTAGGGGAAGAGGGGAGGCATCCCTGTGACTAATAAAATTTCGTGCGATTCAGAACTGATAGTTAGCCTTACCGATCATGTGAATACTTGCCATCCTGAAAAACGTACTGAGGTCTATTACTAAGAAAATACCACAGCCAGACACACACACAAAACTCTCAAAAATACAAATGTTAAAATGTTTCTAAAGCTGTTGGACCAAACTGCTTTGGTCATCAGTCCGTAGCGCGAAATGTATGTTTGCCTCTAAATTTCTTAAACAATATGTTTCTCGAAAAGAACGTTGCCTTCTCTCCAGCGACTCCCATTGGAGTGCCCGAAGCATTTCAGTATCACGCGCGCATTGATCGAATCTAAAAGTTACAACCTAGCTCCCCGTTTCTGAACTGCTTCTATGTCCTCCTCTAAACCGATCTGGTGGGGATCCCAAACACTTGAGCAATACTCAAAACGGGGACGTAAAAGCGTTTCATATGCGGTCTCCGTCACAGACGAATCACACCTTTCCAAAATTCTCCCGATAAACCGAAGTCGACCATTCGCCTGCCATACGACTTTTGTATGCTCGTTGCATTTTATATCGCTGTGTAGTGTTACACCTAGATATTTGTCGCGACTCTTTCAAGCAGCACACTAATGCTGTAGTCGAACATCATGGGATCGTTTCTCCTACTCATCTGCATCACTTTATATTTGTCTACATTTAGCGCTAGTTGCCAGTCCTCACACCACCTAGAAATTTGGTCCAAGTCATCCTGCATCCTACTACAGTAATTCAATGACGCTTTCCTGTACACCACAGCTTCATCAGCAATCAGCCGCAGATTGCAACTCACTCTGTCCGTCAGATCATTTATATAGACAGAAAATAATAGCGGTCCTATCACACTTCCATGGGGCATCCCTACAGCTACATCTACATGGGATATTCTGCAAATTACATTTAAGTGCTTGGCAGAGGGTTCATCGAACCACCGTTATACTGTTTACCTCCGATTCTATTCTCAAATAACGCGCGGGAAGAAAGAACACCTGAATATCTCCGTTCTAGTTCCGATTTCTCGTATTTTATTCTGATGATCATTTCTACCTATGTAAGTCGGAGTCAACAATGTATTTTTGCATTCGGAGGAGAATGTTGGCGATTGGAGTTTCGTAAGAAGCCCACGCCGCAGTGATAAGTGCCGTTGTTGTAATGGTTCCCATCCCAGATCCTGTATCATTTCCGTGACGCTGTCGCCCCTGCATCGTGCCAACACAAAACGAGCTGCCCTTCTTTGGACTCTTTCGATGTCTTCCGTCAAACTCACCTGATAAGGATCCCACACTAGGCAGCAATACTCTAAATGAGATGGTCAAGCGTAGTGTATACAGTCTCGTTAGTAGTTCTGTTGCATTTTTAAGGGTTCTGTCAATAAAACTCAGCCTCTGGTTCGCCTTTCCCACGACATTATCTACGTGTTCTTTCCAATTTGTCTGAAGTAATAGTATTTCCTAGGTAATATGTAGAGTTTGCGGCCTTCACTTTTGATTGATTTATCTTGTAAACAAAGTTTAACGGATTTCTTTTCGTACTGATGTGAACGACTTCACACTTCTCATTATTTAGTCAATTGCCAATTTTTACACCATAGTGATATCTTATTCATAACGTTCTGCAGTTGGTTTTGATCTTCAGATGATTTTACTAGACGGTAAATGACGGCGTCATCTGCAAACAACCTAAGAGAGCTACTTAGATTTGCCCTAAGTGGTTTATGTAAACAAGGAAATCAGAGGACCAATAACACTACCCTGTGGAACGGCCGATATCACCTCTGTTTTAGTTGCTGCCTTACCATCGATTACTACAAACTGTTCTATCTGACAGGAAATCCCCCTATTCAGTCACAAATCTGGGGTGGTATTTCATAACCACGCAATTGAGTTACGGTGTCAAACGCGTTCTGGAAATCTAGAAATATGGAGTCAATCCGAGATCCCTTGTCGAAAGCACTGATCACTTCGTGTGAGTAAAGAGCTAGTTGTGTTTCGCTTGAATGCTATTTTCTAAATCCGTGTTGACCTTGGGTCAATAGATCATTCTGTTCGAGATACTTCATAATCACTACGTTTACATGTAACACATCTTCCGGAAGACGAAAATCGATTTTCGTAAACCGTTTTTCGCTGTCGTGTTTACATGACACAGCCTGAATCGGATTTCCTAATCCACTTAAGATGGCGGCTGAAAAACAGCTGATTCAGTCCCCGATTTAGTCAGCATAATCGCTATTTTTCTTTGCTTAAATACACAGATTCATGATCACTCTAATATTAGTATTTTTATTTCACATTAGAAAAATTACGCTGTCCATATGTGCCGAAAATTCTTACCAAAAAAACACAATCTGACAAGCCAAGAAAGCTTCAAAAACGGTTGCGTTTACATGGGCACGAAAATCGATTGTGGAACTGGAAAACCGCTTTAGAGAAGTGGATTTCCGGAATCGGTTTTCGAGTGTTTACATGACCAACCAAAAGCGGAATTGGGAAATCGGTTTACGAAATCCGGTTTTGGGAGCCCATGTAAACGGGGTGAGTATTTGAATGCAGGATATGTTCCAAAACCCTGCTGTAAACTGACTTCAATGAATAGGCCTGTAGTTTAGTCGGTTACTCCTACAGCCTTTCTTGAATATAGGTGTGACCTGTGCAACTTTACAATCTTTAGGTACAGATCCTTCTTCGAGAGAGCTATTGGATATGGTTGTTAAGGAGCTATCGCTCGAGCACAATAAGATACCATAGTCTCTGTCTCTCACGAACACTCGCCATAGAGGACAACGTACCGGGTTGTATTACTTACGTAGTCTTCGAGCCACTCCCGTATTTGGGTAGCTATTCCATAAGCCCGTACCTTCGTTAGCAAGATGTAGAAGCTTTTACATTGTGGTCGGACGTGGGGAGCTGCATCAAACTAGTCAACATACAGGAAACCACAGTACGAAAACGACAACAAAACAGTTAGGGCTCCCTAAATGGGTGGTTTCTGCGGCGGCGTGTAATGAGTGCGGTTAATGAGAGCACGTGGCAGGGGGCGTGCCGGAAACAAAGCGGCCGTGGAGCTGCAGGTAGAGCGGCGCTTTGTTTACGGCCGCCATGTGGCAACGCTGCCGGCAACTGCTCTTCCTTTTAAACGGCACAAAAAACTCGGCTCTAAGTTGTAGCGGCCGCCGGAGGTTGCTGACCGCCGCGCAGTGCTCTACCGCTTTGTGCGCGCGCGCTGCCTGCGCCTCTGTTTACACGCTTCACTAAGCAACAACAAGCTTTGATGGGACGCCTATCAAATCGTCGCAAACTACTGGTGCGTGACGAAAAGGTAGCCCTCAAACCTCTTCTGGACATTGTTACGGTGTTCGCTTCTTTTAGCGACATTAATAATAATGTTTGTAAACTTACTGGATGAAACTGCTATGGCCATCACCTCTACACTTACAAACTACTTAACCCTTTCAGGCCCAGTGGTTTCAGTCTGAAACCATAATTTTTATTTTGCTTGCTTATTCAGACCAGTGGTTCCTTCTTGAAACCACCACCACAAATTGAATGCTGGTTACATCTGTCATCAGCGCCAGTTATTTGTTGCAATATCGAAGCGGTTGGTGTCGGTTAAAAGTCTTATTTGTGTAGCGCTGCGTCGAGTACATTTGCTTTCGACCCAGACTTCACAATAAAATTAGGTTGTGACAACTATACAGCAGATAACTGGAATTTCAGGTATTGTACTATTCTTGTACACCATTTTAATGATATTTGGAAGATGTTTTTATTAATAACTATAATGTAAAATTTAATTTTTTAATGACTATGTTGGTGGTTACAGAATGAAACCACTGGGATTTAACGACCTTCAATAACGGTAAATCTACAAATTGCTATTTCTTTTATTCTTTACAGCATGTCAGCATAGGTAGACCACCATCAAGAGTAAAGCAGCAATTCAGAGCTTGTGACCTTAGCACAAATATGCTTATGTTTACTTGATGAAATTTTAATTGATACTCAGTCAGCTGCATCGGATATTGGAAGTGAATCAGACGAAATTGATGGACAACTTCGACTTCCTTCACCTGATGAGACCGTAGTTGAATTGCAAAAGGTTGACAATGAAGGTGTCTGCTGAAAGTTACTCTTCACGTTAGTAGTGGCAACAATGATGACTATGTGATGTGTGTGACAATATAGAACTAAAAGAGCTTACTGTACGGGTGCAACACGTAGAAGGGCAACAAATACTGTCAAAAGAAACAACTGAGTTTTCGAAGGAATATGGTTGAAATATCCCTTCTCACAAATGAAGCCCCCACTGAAAACTGTCGTAACAGCCCAGTGGTTTCACTATAAAACCACCTAGAATATTGTGAAATACAAATTCATTGTTATTACATTATATTATTGCTTTTTGAGACAGAGAAAGTGTATTTAGGAAGGAATTATGGTTTTCTTCCTATGTTTAACCATGGTCCTCAAAGGGTTAAACTAACTTACACTGTCAAGGGACACTTTTGTCCTCGAACGCGCGGAGCTGCACGAAACCGTGCTTGCAGTAAAATTCAATCACAAACATAGGGCTGCCATAATCTTGGAATCCAAAACCAGGAGATAACTTAGCGTAATCGATGGAAAGAAATGGAAATATGAGGAATAAGTCCTCATGCCCCTAAGCTAAGGGAAATTTGCATTTATAAATGATCCGGAGTTTGAGGAGGACAGCTTCATTAAGAAAGCCTTTATTATCAAAAATAGGAATATGCATTAAATTATTCAGTACACGAAGTTCCATCATTTAAACTTATATTAATCGTATTTTTCAGAACCTTGAATAGATGAAAAGAACTTAATCTGGTTCTGTCAGTTTATGGCTTCTGTTTCAGTTTGGCACTGGACAAATTTACTGAAACTTTCGAGTCACTAAAGCCCAGAGATATAATTTTTGAATTGCATGAACTGGAGTTGTATGAATGATGGTGCTTGACACAGTGAAATGCAAATGTAGCTTCTGCTGCAGCTACTTCATTGTCGTCTGTCTGTGTTTTGAAAAAGCTGGTGAGCTTTTTGGAAGATGAACACTGCCCTCTTATGCTTTTTCGATTGCACGTGGTCGTGAATGGCAAGTCTATTTCCATTACTGACTGAAATGTAGGAACTGTGAAGAGGAAAAACGTATAATAGAATACTTTTTGTAGGAAAACAATAATGTAGCAACTGCAGAATTAACAATTTAAAGCCGCGGTGGAGTAACCGAGCGGTCTAAAGTGTCTCGGCTGCGGAGCGCGAGGTTGCTCGCCTTGGAGGTTAGTCTTCCCTGGGGCATGGGTGTGTGTGTGTTTGTCCTTAGGTTAGTTTACCTAGGTTTAAGTAGTTTGTAACCTACGGACTGATGACCACGCAGTTTGGTCCGATAGATTTACAGACATTTGAACAATTTAAAAACGATTTCAATGAGTCTTTGTATAAAAGTAATGTTACTCACCCGCAAATTTTGCAGAAAGCTTCATATTCAGTTCTTCCTCACTTTGTAATTTGCAACTGTTTTGTATATTCCTCGAAAACTGTTCTGTTGTTTGGATTTTATATATGTAAAGGCAAAGCAATTTTGTAATTTACCGGGCGTTGACTTCAAATCCACTAAATATCGCGGACACTTGCCTTATCGGCCCGGACGTTTTCATTTACCCAAAATCGCGGACTGTCCGTGAAATCCGTGGTGTATGGCAACCCTACACAAACAGTACAGTGGTGTGCGTCATTTCCATGGAAAACGTTGCTTTGTACCTCAAGTAAAATTTTAACAGAGAAAAACAAAGTAACAAGATATCAATGGCATATATAATTTAATGGCGTCATTGTCATTACATACTGAATCAGCAGCGCCAAAAATCTCTGCTTAAAGTACTTGCAATAGCGCAAAACACACATACAGCAGCAACACACACATACAGCAGCAACACACACTTGAAAGTGCTTATATTCGTCGTCCTCAAAGTCCAGATGCGGGACTTCGATGAAGTGGTTAACACAAAGTGGGAGAGAACAACGTGCACACCTCATTAAAGCCGCGTTATCACATTCCAAATCACTTTCGAATTCACGCAGTCCAATATCAAAAGCCACACTAATGACATTTTCAAATGATGTGGGTATGTCATTGTCATACCCTGACTTTCGCCAAGCATATTGTAACTTTGGCTTTTAAGTAGGTGTAAATCACAGGCGAAGTTTCACTGTTAAATAACGATCATGTATCTCACTTGGTTTGGCACCATTTAGTCATACAGAATCAGTAATCCCTTTTATTCAGAGTTTATATTGACGAAAGAAGTAAACATAAAGGAAATGACAATATTTTTTAGTTTTCGATGGCAAGATATTCAGGGTAACATCTTTGTTTCCAAAATTTGCATCCAGACGGGTACGATCTGTATGACCTCCCAGGAATCACAGTACAATACGCTACACTATGTCACGATGTAGTGGCGCTAGCAGAGAAGTGCGGCTTTTTGCATGGAAATGGCGCACACCACTGTTTTGTGACTGCTTGTTATTCTAAGCATAGTTTCGTGCGGTTCCGAGCGTTAGAGGTCAAAGGCGTCTCCAGTAAATAAATACACACACACACACACACACACACACACACACACACACACACACAGCTGACTACATTGTACCAAGTCTTCCGCTGCAAGACGACTACGATGTTCAGCGCCCTAAACCAACAACATCCAGCTCCATAATAGTCTCCCACTCCTAACACCCCCCCTCCCCCTCCCCAACACCTCACCCAGCCAGCAGCAGTTCCTGGATAATGTCCTCACTTTTTCACCTCTGAAAATGTTTGTTAACGAAAAAAAAAAAGTTGCGACGTGATTCAGAGTCCAATTAAAAATGTACTTTACCGTACAACTTGCCGAGAAATTTAAAGGTAGGATGGCTGGATCTCCGGTAGTACTACGCGTACTACAGCAGTGTGGTGGAAAATTATACCTTCGGGCTGATGTCATGTCAAATTACCTCAAAGTAGTTGCGCCTCATTTCATGTTTTATTAATTGTATAATAATTTCTATAAAATTAAAAAAGAAATCTTTAAATTGAATGAATTTCTAGTTAAATTTTATCTTTTTTCCTCCTTTTTCTTTTTTCCCCTCTTTTTCTTTTTTTCTTTCTTGGAATGTCTTGGTTGCAATATACTTCAACATTACGCGTTTCCACACATCATCCGATAATTTTTGAAAACGATGGGATAGAAAATTACATCTTAGTGGAGATACATAACCAAAAGCATAATACACAGACGTGGACGTCTAGTCAATGTGTTACACTACATTCACATGTTATATGGATTATGCTTTTGGTTATGTATCTCCACTAAGATGTAATTTTATATCCCAACGTTTTCAAAAAGTATCTGATGTGTCTAAACGCGTAATGTTAAAGTGTATTGCGAACAAGAAATTTCAAGGAAAAATTTAAAAACAAAAATGCTTGCCAATATGTGGTCGCTTGTCCCGAAAAATGGGTTTTTGACCTAAGCAGAAAAAATTATCTTATTACTCCAAATCAATGGTACAAAGAGGCACCAGCAGGAAAGAAAGGAAATCTCTAAGGGTGCCAAGTGTTTGGGAAATGAAACAAAGTTCAGTCCGTAAGGTATCGGCAAACTTAATTCACTACATTGACATGGAAAGGTAGTCCCCCTCGACTTTATAAACATTATTTTACACTCTCTAAAACTCCCAATACTTCAAGGTAATCTTATTCTGTTAAGTGTTTGGTGTGAGCGCTCACGTTGGCTGCAACGGGCAATGACTGCTTTGATGCAGTACGTTTGTGACGTACTTGTTTCGACTATATCACTCCAGCCCATGAGTAATCATTGTGGGTTCGTGCCGATAAGTAAGAGACTGTTATTCCCTGTCGTCCCTACATCGGCTTCCCGATTACTGTACACTCGTATTTATCTTAAACTGTTAAGCTGATATCTGAACAGCACAGTAGAAGTGCCCGTTCTGAGCAAACTAAAAGTCTCTCCATACCACCACACAACATTGGCCACTATCATCAGAACCCCTACTTGTAACTTGAAAAGAGAGCTAACTCTTCAGTGACTCTCCCTCGTGAAGACCATCTCTTACACATTTTCCCTGTCCCCTTACTCTACACACTTACCTATTTAATTCTGCTCTTGCTGTACAGTAATTTTCACTGCCAATTCAATCTTCCTTCATTATCTCTTCTATTTCTTCCTGATATTACTAATATATATTATTTCGGCAAACATTCGAAGGATTGGAAACTGTGGATTTTGTGATTGACATGTACAATGAATGGACCTCTAAATTCATTTTGGTACCGCTTTTCTAGCCAATTCTGGGTCGGGACTGGAATAAGTCACCAATTAGGCGGAGAACCAACGATACAGCATACTATTACGATGTGTTCGTCACTCGCAAGGTAATAAACTTATAAAGATATTGGAGGTATGTGTCAGACCGACTCTCCAACTCGGATATCACCCTTCATCCCGACCACCGCCTCGAGTGGTAGATTACTATATCACGTATCTTAACAGGACTGAAAACGAGGAGAGGTGGTAGTCTAGGTCTGTTCCAGATTTCAAAGTGTCACTACAAGAGCATGATATTGCGTTTGTATAGCGTATCTAAACTGCCTTCTGAGCGTTAAAATCAAAGATAACAGTGAAGAATTTTTTATTCTTTTGGAGATGTGGTAAATGAGAAATACCATTTCAAGGTCGGTCCTGAATATAATTTAAAAAGTTACATTCACTATTTTTAACGGTTCTGCCATTCCAAAATTAAACGTATGTTTGCAACGTTCGGTACTTTATAATGAAATGCATAGTGTCTCTAACCGCCCCCATAAGCTCTGCCCCCACCCTGTGACTTCCGGGAACTTGAAATATTAATTGGGCGAATGACGGTTCGTGCAGCAGGCGGACATGGGATAGCTCGTGTGTCACATTATGCGGCAGTCTGTGTTTGGTGGGCACAGTCCGGCGCCCTCCGTAAACAAGGCGCGAGTGTGTTGATGTTGGCAGTGACGCCTGCTCCCTGTCGCTCGCGTTACTATTGTTGACGCCATTTCGACGGCTTGCGTGCCAACTATTTGGAGTATTGCGTTTTATTGTAGGTCATTGTCGACAGATCGCTTAGACTGCTGCAGTACTGGCAACGAAGTGGTTTTGTACAGTGTCTCAGATTGCACCCCGACTTGTTTAGTGGTTTACAACTGCTCCGGGTAGGAAGGAATGAATACCAATTTCAGACAGGCGAATTAAGCTGACTGCTTCCTCTTTCCGTCATGCGTTTTCGATACTTTTAGTATACTAAAACTTGTTAACTGTCGAATTTGCGCGTGCTTCAGAGTGATTAGAAATACAGAGAAGAATTTTTAAAAATATATTGCATTTATTTTAAATGCATGAGAATCATACGTCCAAATTTGTAGTACTAAGATCTCTGTAGACTTTTTTTATGTAAGTAGATTGTTTTCTGACTGGCTATTACTGTAGAAAGAGTAAAGAAAGTCAGAGATCGAGACTGAATTTTAATGTAACAGGGCTTGCTACTCATCTACTAAATCATTTGGTATTCCGATGATAAGTTAGGTTGATTTGAAAACCGCGCTATTTATTAGACATATCTAAAGTTGCCTGTGGTATGCACCTGCCTCCTTCGAATTTAAAACTAACTTGCGCACTGTAACACACACAACGGCACAACGCAGTGAGGAAAATGTCTGGTAGCTTAGCCGGCTGCGGTGGCCGAGGTGACTGAGGCGCTCCAGTCACGGTCAGCACGGCCACTACGGTCGGGGGTTCGAATCCCCCCTCGAGCATGGATATTTGTGCCGTCCTAGTTCGTAAGTAGTTCATAAGTAGTTTGTAAGTTTAGGGACTGATGACCCCGTAGTTAAGTCCCATAAGCTTAACAAACATTTGAACATTTTTTTCTGGTAGCTTACCAGTGGGTCACCCGACCACAGTGCTTCGCTGCTTCTAGAAGTAAAATATGTCAGGATTACAAACTCTAGCCGCGCAGGAGAGGCCGCGTGATTTAAGGCACCGTGCTACATCTTGGGTTGTTTGGTTGGGATAGGGGGGCTAAACTACTGAGGTTATTAGTCCCCCGGTGGGGAGGGGAAGGAGTGAGGACAGGAAAGGAGGGGAGGGGGAAATGAAATGCAGTCCGGGAAGTAAAGAAGGAAGGAAGACTGCATTAGCTCTGGGCCCCGTTCTCGCCACGCATGTACTCACGAAAGAATCGTGGGGGCGCTACATCTTGTTAGGTCGCTCCCGGCGGAGGTTGGAGTCCTCCTCCGTGTGCGTGTGTGTTTGTTTGTTGTCCTTAGTGTAACTTAAAGTAGTTGGTAAGTATAGGGACTGATTACTATAGCAGTTTGATCCAGTAGGTCTACAAACATTAACTTATAAACTGGATAGTGTTCTCGTTTGAAAAATACCGATTTATGTAGCAAGCCCGCTGGCTTCTTTAGCCACATTAAAGCAATCTTTCGGGGTGTATCTGCTGCCCAGCTATACTCTGAGGAACATAAATGCGTCCTAAGTTCTCTCACTCCTACAGTAACAACGGGGTAATCACAGGGAGGCTGCTTTTCCAAATGAATGCGAGAGACTGAAAGTAGGTATCGATCTAACTAATTGCTGGCCTTGTACAATGACGGGGCACGATCTATACCACGGTTATTTTTATAGAGTACAGGAAAAACGAGTAGCCCAGCCGTGTCTGCAAAGCCAAAGGGAGATAGGGCACCCGTTCAGCAGAGGGGGCTAAAGGAGTTGGGGAAGGCGACACACACCATGTGATCAATCATAGTAAAAGCTTGTATAACTATTGTACTACTAACATTTGGCACCTACAGTGTTAAAAGTTAAAAATTTCTCACTAGTTAACCCAAAAATGAATACTTGCACAAACAAAACATAAATCAAAGCTAAAAGATCAATTCAAGAGGAAATATCATAAAAATAATGGTAAACAAAATAACGTTGCGACCAGTCTTACCTATGATACTTCATTTAGGTACTCATATCATAAGCATATTAAATAGAGGCATAATTATGTACAAATGTTGATTTTTTTTCTTCCAGTAGTATTAATTGAACATCAATAATGACTCACAGAAGTAGGGTGGCTTTACTGATGAACTGTTGGCCTAGTGTTACGGTTCACTGAATGCAGCGGAAGACTCAAAAATACGCTCTGCTGAGCTGTTTCCCGGCGGCAGCTGCCACATTGCAGTATTTCTGCAACCCAGGCTTTTTGCCTTAAACTGTTGAGTTGTAGATATTAGTGTTTATCCGTCACTTTCCACTTCTTTCGCCTCTGGCAGTGTTGCTGCTGTAAAAAATATCGAGTAGCACCTTGGTTCGGAATCCACGTTAAACTGTAGGTCCCCCCTATACCTGGCTGGGTAAGTCAGTTCGAAGGTCGGAGGAAGGCAACGGCATACCACCTCCAAACAGGACCATGCCTAGTAAAGCACTGTGGTGTTCACACCAATCTTAGGTTTGTTGACTGCTTTACCTTATACAGGGTGGTCGCAAATTTCCGACCGCCCTGTATTACTGGCATTTAAGTTACTGTGAAGGTATTTTCGCAGAAGCAAGGGTGTTGGCCCTCTTTCGTGTGTACGTGTATGTGGCGCACGAGTCCCTGAACTATTGTGGTTTTTCTTCTCTCCCCGACTGCGTTCCCTGTCTTGTATCTCCTCTTTCCCACCTCGGCTCCTTCCCCTCCAATCTTCTCCGCCACCTCCCTCTTCTGAATTCAAATTATGATGATCAAAATATCCACGGGTGTACTGCCGGTCTCTAGTGTCGCCGGGAAAACTGAAGAATCACATCAAATTATAATGTTCAAATGTTTGTAGAGCTTAACTACGGGGTCATCAGTCCCTAAACTTACAAACTACTTATGAACTAACTTGCACTAAAGACGACACAAACATCCATACCCGAGGGGGGATTCGAACCCCCGACGGAGAACGACCTCGCGCATCGTAGCACAGCGCCTCAATGCGCTCGGCCGCGCCACCTCGGCCTTCTGAATTCAGGGTCGTAAGAGGCGACTAAAAGAAGCCTCATAGTGACACATTGATTTTGTAGTGTATTACTTCATAAAATTGCAAGTGATATTGGGAGATTGTGCCGTCTTCTTGCTGTTTTACTAGCTGCGATGGAAACTGTCTACATGTATATACATTGAGTACAGTGTATTAAGTGCGACTTGTTGAAACCATGCCAAGAGTGATTCTGACTTTGAAGATTATTTTATATTAGCATTGTTCAGAATTTGTCTATGGGATAGGGGAGACTGACGACCTTGTGGCTTGGTTCCTTTAATCTCTAAATCAACGGACCAACCAACTAAATCAGAGAATAGCTATTAACAAACGGAATAAATCACAGTTGCGTTATTACTCGTTAATGAGACTCAGAAAACAGTAGGTACAGTCTCCAACGTAGATGTCTATTTCTTGACATACCTTAAGCATTTGATACGGGTCTGCACTGTCGCCCAATCAACAAAATACGAGCGTACGGAATTTCAGACCAATTGTATGACTGGATTGAAGAGTAGAACGCAGCATTTTTTTTTTTTTTTTTTTTTTTTTTTTTTTTTTTTTCAATGGAAAGAAGTCTTCAAAGTGCCCCATGGGATTCTTAAAGGACTGTTGCTTTTCACATTATCTATAAATGACCTCGTAATATTGGAAGTTCAGTGGGGCTTTTCGCGGATGATGCTGCGGTATATAAAAGAATTCTGAACTCCGGAAAACTGTAGAGAATTGGAGATTTTGCAGCGTATTGGTGCGTGTTGCAAAGTGAGGCAATTGAGCCTTAGCATAAACAAATGTAGCGTAATGCAAATACATATAAAGAATGATCTTTTATTATATCATTACGCAATAGCAGGTGAAAGACCGAATTCAGTTACTTTCATAAATTATCTTGGAATACACATAAAGAGCGATTTTAAATGGAACGACCATATTAAATTCATCGTGACTAAGGTAGAAACCAGACCGAGATTCACTGGAAGAATCGTCGGGAAGTGCAGTCGGACAACAAAGGAAGTAGGTTACGGAACACTCGGTCGGCCGACGCTAGAGTATTGCTCAGCAGTGTGAGATCCGTACCAGGGGGGATTGATAGACGACGTAGAGTAGATCCAACGGAGACCATCGATCCTCGTTATGGGCTGAGAGATGACTAACTCCAGTGTCAAGCGCCTGCAGGAGAGACGTTCTGCATCGCGGTGCGGGATGCTGTCAAGGTTCCGACAGCATACGTTTCTGAAGAGTCGACCAATGTATTGCTTCCACCTATGTATACCTCACGGAAAGACTAAAAGGATCAAATTAGATTAGGTCTAAATTCAAATTTTGTAAATCTATGGGGCTTAAGTGCTTGGTTATTAGTTCCTAGCTTACAAACTACTTCAACTAAAACTAACCTCCGCAGTACGGCGCCTTGGTGCGCACGGCTATTTCCCCGCGGCAGATTAGGTCCCATACGGAGGTATGACTGCAGTCTTTTTCGCGGCTGGAATAGCAAATGTAGGAAGTGACAATGGTACCATCCGGCACACACGATGAGGCGTCTTGTGGGGTACAGCTGCGATGTACTGCTGCCGGGCACCGCGCGGATCTCGTACCAAAATACTCGCAAGGTAGGCCCACCTCTTGACCACTTCCCAAGCTTTTGCGGTAGCGTTCAAAAATACTTATATTACTACGTGCTCTAATGTTGACGACGATATTGGACGTGAATTTCACCTATTGCAACTTCCTTTCTTCTGCCCTCCCCCGCCCTTTCCAGTCCCCTCTCCACACCTCTGTTTTCTTAAGCCGGCCGCGGTGGCCGAGGGGACTGAGGCGCTTCAGTCACGGTCTGCACGCCACTACGGTCGGGGGGTTCGAATCCCCCCTGGGGCATGGATATTTGTGCCGTCCTTAGTCTTAGTTAGTTCATAAGTAGTTTGTAAGTTTAGGGACTGATGACCCCGTAGTTAAGTCCCATAGACTATCCAAACATTTGAAACATTTTTTTGTTTTCTTAAAACAGGCGGTCGTCAGTTTGTATGGGATACAGATTCTAAATTATAGCGGTGCTACGTTTATTTCCGTATCTTTCAGTTTCATTGGCTCGTGTGTGGCCATGTGAACAATATTACATTATTTCTTCCCTGTAAGTAACATTGCTGGAAAAAGAGGCGCGCGAGTGGTACGAGGCGTGTTTTTTAAGTAAGTACCGTTTTGAAATAAAAAAAAATACGTGCTAAGATATCCCAATAATTTTATTTTTACATGAAAGCCAATACCTTAATCTACTTTTCTACACAATTTCAGTCAATATTCAGGCACTTGTCACAACGTTGTACCAGGTTTTGAATACCCTCCTCATAGAAGTCTGCCACCTGACTTACCCATTGCATCGCAACTGTTTTGACTTCGTCATCGCCTTGCTCGGTCACAATGCCATACAAAACACTACTCCCGCAAGGAGGAAATCGTAAAGCGTCTGTTTTTTTTTTTCTCACCTTATTGTTCATTTCCTCCGCCAAACTTTCATTAACGACCGAAGGACGCCCACTGCGTTGTTCATCATGCACGTTTGTGCGGCCATCTTTAAATGCCCTTACCGACTTTGTTACCATTCCATCACTCGTAATGTTTTCCCCGTAAACGGCACAAATCTCACGATGAATATCGATCGCTTTTAAGCCTTTAGCACTAAGAAATCTTATAACACAGTAGGCGAGACTCGCGGTTATCGGAGGCATCTTAAACACATCGTAAACAAGGAAGATTCAGACTGTCATGGCGTCAGTGCGTAGACAACATATACAACATATATAGGTACCCAGTGCGCATAAAATTGAGATATCGTATCACGACTTTATTTAATTTAAAAAACGTACTTACTTAAAAAACACGCCTCGTTCAGTATACACACTGCAGTGTTACTCCTGTGACTTATTTATTTATTTTTGCATTTTGGACTGTTTCATGTCAAATGTCAGAAAATGACCTTATTTTATATAAAGCGCAGAAAAATCTCACAGTTTTTATGTTTATTCGGCGCCATGCCACGGACTGCGCGGCCGCTCCCCCGAGGTTTGAGTTCTCCCTCGGGCATGGGTCTGTGTGTTACCCTTACGTTATAGTAGGTCGTAAGTTTAGGGACCGCGGATATTAGCAGTTTGGTCCCTTAACATTTTTTAAATAATCTGTATGAGACCAAAACTGTCATATCGTAGATATGGAAGACTTCCTCGTAGTTGAGTTAGTATTTCTGGAATATTAGTTCACTTTTGCGACATTTAGATGTATATATTTAATATTAATGTTTTAATAATAATGATTCATCAGATTAAAATTATAAAACATTCATTTTGACTTCCTTCCAGAAAGAAAACTAATGGCATGATTGTGAAAATATCACTTATAACAATCTGGTGCAGTCATATGAAGGTAATTAATAGCTTCTTAAATTTTAACAAAAAATAATTCCGCGCTATCTCGGTTAAGTAGTTTGTAAGCCTAGGGACGAATAACCAAAGAATATATGACCCATAGATTTACAGACATATAAACATCAATCCAATTGCGATGTCGCAGATAGGAATTCTCCAACACTTTCGGAAATTCACTTTCAAGGCTTACTCTTACCGTTTATAAGAAGTTTTGTTCTAAAAGGGCAAACTACCCCCAGGGAGCTGGCGGTTCTTTCGTGAGTACGGGTCCCCAAGCTAATGAAGTCTTCCTGCCTTCTTTCCTCCCTGAACTGCGTTTTCTTTCCTTTCCCTTCCCTTCCCCTCCCCTCCTTTCCTATCCTCACTCCTTCCCCTCCTCACCGGGGGACTGATGACCTGGTCAGTTTGTCCCCCCGTCCCAACCAACCAACCAGCAAACTATCGCTACATTTTCTAAGAAACTGAGGATACCGGTAACATATGCTTGCAGTATTAGCTGGAGATTCCAACTATTTGGAAATTTTACGCAGATGACAATGGAACATCGTTGTATATGAGAGCTTAAATGTTGGTTACAAGCACTGTTATCCATCCGAGGACGGAACTTGAAAGTTGTTGCAAAAATCCGGTCGCATTACAAATTTTAATTCAATGCTTCAGATTTATCATTGTCTTTGACATATTCGAGACGAAAATCCGTCTCAGGGATTGTATATTTGTATTTACATTGATATTTATATCACCTTAAAAAGGAATGTTCAAATATGTCCATTGTCGAGGTGCTATTCCGCTGCATGGAGAGCCTTGGCAGTAGTGGCAACGTTCTATGGAACACAGAAGCTGAATTAAAGTTCGTGACGTGAAGGAAATCGTGCTTAGACTATTCCGAGGCGCCTTAATCGCTAGTGATGCGGTGGTCTAGAGGTAAGACGTCTACCTAGTAAGCATGGAGGTCAGAGTTCGATTCCCGGTCGCATCACAAATTTTAATTCAATGCTTCGGATTTATCATTACGAGAGTGAGTTTAAAATTGATAGGACGGTGTTAAGCTTTGAGTATTATGAATGATTTATGCTGACTGGAGGTGCAGAGGCGCAGTGAGCTATGCAGCAGTGCGCATTCCCGGCGGCTAGATGCGGCATGACGGAGCCGCCGGTCAACGGCCAGCCAACAGGTTTGCACCTAGACTGCCGCGCCGCTTCCTGCCCCCGCTGCCAGCATCCGCGTCTTCTCAACCAGCCTGCACATTTTCTGACTGCATTCAAATTCTGCCTCTGATAACTGAAGCACGCGCTACAAATAGATGAAGGCACCCTAATGCCGTCCTCTAATGCATCACGAAAACGTACGTGGACGAGGAACTGGTGACGTCACCGCGTCAAATTTCACGTTCCACTACCTTCCGAAGCGTGAAACGAAAGATCTGGAGTGTTAGATCTTTGATTCGTGGAGTGGATTTTCATGTGACGTCCAGTATTCTTGAGCCGCCATATTGCAAACAGATCTCAATTATTTCGTGCCTTCTTTCGTTGTGGCGCACGCCGTATGGATATAAGCTTTTTAAAGCGTCAGAAAATTGAACCTTGGAAAATGCGTCATTTTAGATATGATTCGGTACCAGTGGCGCAGCCGGGATTTGGTTCGGGGGGCCCCAATTTTTAAAAAATAAAGCCTCTTGAATTTAATCTAACTTATTTTTACCATTTTTATAATTTAACCAATTATACTACGAAAACAATTGCATAAGATAAACAGTTTGGAAAACATAGTTTCATTATTTGGAAAATCGGCTAACTTCAAAAAATTATAAGATGAAACTAACAGTCAAGTTCGCAAAATTAGACAGTTTATTACTATAGGTAACCGGTTTCAATCTAAGATATTTAATAAAATACAATATGCTATAGAGGGCAACAGGTACACCATTGACAGCTACGAGAAATTTACGTAAAACATTATACCTCGTTGTAGATGAACAAGCGATAAGCGTGTGGCGACTGCTAACCAGCGAGAGAACGCTGTGCGTTATAAAGGATAAGGCCCGCCCATCGCCTGCAGCATCAGCACATTATAAACCATTGAAGAACGTCATACAGTAAAGGATAAGACAAATGTTCATGTGTATATAAATAACCCATAATGGGTATAAAAAGGTTATTTCATTAACTGTAAAACTTAGTTGCCATGTCAATAATAAAGAATAATTGAAGCATTAGACTATAATAAGTTGTCTACGAAATACCTGTCATCTATTGGCAGTTGATGATAACATTCAAATCGAAGACAGAGTGTAAGTCAAAGATAAAATACAGCGATGCCGATGGTTGCCGTCTAGGCCTATACGGCGTCGTGGAAACATCGGTAAGTCGTGCCAGTGGTGAAACAGGCGGCGTGCCAAAGATGGAGGTCTGTCTTCGATTTGAATGTCATTATTAACTGCCAATAAATGGCAGGTATTTCCTAGACAGGCAACTTCTTTTTATTGTGTAATGCTTAGATTATTATAGACTGGCAACTATGTTTTACAGTTAACCTAATGCCTTTTTATACCCATTATGGGTTATTTATATATACATATACATTTGTCTTTCACTGTATGACGTTCCTCAGTGGTTATGATGTGCTGATGCTGCAGGCGATGGGCGGGGCTTATCGTTTATAACGCACAGCGTTCCCTCGCTGGTTAGTAGTCGCCACACGCTCATCGCTTGAACATCTACAAGGAGATATACTGTTTTACGCAGTTTTCTAATACTGTTGGTAAAATTATCATAGCTATTAATGGTGTGCCTGCTTCCCTCTATAGCATATTCTTTTATTTTACAGAGGCCTAAAGATGATCTAATCTTAGATCGAAACCGGTTACCTGTAGTAATAAACTGTCAAATTTTGCGAACTAGACTGTTATCTTCATCTTCAATTAATTGCACAAGAAATAAAATGAGTAGGCTCGCATGAATTTGAAAGTGGAAGAGGAGCAACGTGGTGGAAATGGAGTCTATATTATCAGCTCGTAAAACAATTGAGCAGATTCATGTTACTAGCCAAAGAGAAAGGTCTTTACCGTTTAATTAACGAGATACTCAATGTATAAAAATTCAACTAAAACAACACTATTGTTCATAAGATTCCACTCGGTGGCACCTCTCACCTGCTCGTAACTTCAGCATAGCAGTAACAATAACGGTAGCATCAAAGCTGGCCGGCCGCGGTGGCCGAGGGGACTGAGGCGCTCCAGTCACGGTCTGCACGGTCACTACGGTCGGGGGTTCGAATCCCCCCTCGGGCATGGATATTTGTGCCGTCCTTAGGATTAGCTAGTTCATAAGTAGTTTGTAAGTTTAGGGACTGATGACCCCGTAGTTAAGTCCCATAAGCTATACAAACATTTGAACATTTTGAACATCAAAGCTGGTCGCGGCGGTATCAAACCGCTCACAGTAACAGCAGCACACGTTCTCAGTGGCAGCATCACGTTGGCGATCCACTGTCAGGTTTACTTGTGCTTTGCAAATTACAGTTACGTTATGATGTATTAAATGTGTACTATTTCAAATGTCCGGTGCCGGCTTGTTTAAAAAACGAAAACAATAAAAAAACATTAAAAAATTTTTGGAAGGTGCTGTGCTGTGTGGTGAGGCTTTCAGCCCCATTAGCCGTCTCCCCCCGTGGCTGCCCCACAGTTTGGTACAATAAAATTACCGGAAACTACATATTGATAGCTTTAAAGGTTATCGTTTTTAACATCTGTTAGTGTTATATTTTACGGTTTATGTATTTTTTATGAATTTGATACAATTATAAGAAAACATTTAAGGCCGGTTGTAAGGTGGACCGGACTACTGACTTCGGTTTATTGGGAGTATTTTGGGAAGATGTGCTTCATCTGTAAAGGAGACTGTGTATAAGACGTCTCGAGTGTTGCTCAAGTGTTTTTGAGACCCGCAGCAAATCAGTTTAAAGGAAGACGGGGAAGCAGTTCAGAAGCGAGCAGCTAGGTTCGTTACTGGTAGGTTCGACCAAAGCACGAGTGACACAGAAATGCTCCAGGAACTCAAATGGGAATCGCTGGAGGAAAGACGTTGTTTTTCGAGAAATTCTGTTGAGGAAATTGAGAGAGCCGGAATTTGGAGCTGACTGCAGAACGCCCTTGCTGCCGCCTACTTAAATTTCGCGTAAGGATCACAAAGACAAGATAAATTAGAGCTCGTACGAACACCTTACGGTGAATTGTGGAGTGTATATAAAATCAGAAAAGTTGACCATTTTATTGCGACAATACACAGAACAAAACGCGAGTTAACGAATATTTTTGTTGATCAGGAGTATTGATTTGTTAGCTGCTTGCGCGCAGCCCAGCAGAAGGTGGAACGCAGACCTCGACGTGTGCCAGGACACTACAGGGCGCGTATCTCTGGCAGGCGGCGCTGTTGTTCCGGCACTAAAATACGTCGCCCTGCCTAGCCTCGCTTCGGTGCTCCACACCTTCCGACAGCCAGAATACCCCTAGTGTCCGCCGAAACGACTTGCACTGCCTTCCTTCATTTCAAAAGACAGGCCTTTCACCTGTTCCGACCTTCATCATCCCATCTTTCCTGTGGTCTTTCGCGATATTGTTTTACTTGTCGCTTCCACTTCAGTACTTGCATTGCCTTTCTTCCGGTCACCTGTCGATTTGTCTGAATCATTTTGCTTTTCGTTTCTTCTCTTCCTTAACTGATTAATTCCCCACTCAGCTCTACTACCTTCCTTCTTGATTTGATTCTCAGAATATAAACTTTGGCGTGCCACGTAAAGATAATTATTACAGTGGTTGAACACTCATTTTCACTTGTTTCGTGATGTGAACCATATTGTTGTTGTTTTCAGTCCCGCAGACTGGTTTGATGCAACTCTCCACGCTACCCTGTCCTGTGCAAATCTCTTCATCTGAGAAGACGAATAGCAACTTACATCCTTTTTAATCTGCTTACTGTATTCGTCCCTCGGTCTCCCTCTACGATTTTTACACCATACCCTTCCCTCTAATGCTAAGTTGACCATTCCTTTATGTCTCAGAATGTGTCCCACCAACCTACCCCTTCCCTTAGGTTACGCCAGAAACTCCTTTTCTCCCCAATTCTTTTGAGCCACTCATTTGTTACGTGGTCTACCCATCTAATCTTCATCATTCGTCTGTAGCACCACATTTCGAAAGCTTCTATCATCATTTTGTCTGAACTCCTTATCGTCCACGTTTCACTCCATACAATGCTACACTCAAGACTAATGCTTTCAGAAAAGACTTCCTAACATTTAAACTAATATTGGATGTCAAATTTCTCTTCTTCAGAGACGCTTTTCTTCCAATAGCCATTTTGCATTTTATATCTTTTTTCCTTTGGCCATTAGAAGTTAATAATAATAATAATAATAATAATAATAATAATAATAATAATAATAATAATAATAATAATAATAATAATAATAATGCTTGTAATCCTATAGGACCAAACTACGTTGGTCATCAATACCTAGCCTTACAAACTACTTAAACTAAGTTAAACTAACCTAAATCTAATTTCTTCTTTTCTGCCACTACGTTCCATTACCTAATTCATATGGCAAACAGGTGTATCCTTAAAGTTTTGTTTCTTCCGGGGATGAAAATTATCGGGTGGCCAAAATAGTTTTGGCTTATAAACGATTTTTCATTTAAATTCAGCATTGTTGATTTGTGTGTCAAGTGACAGTAGATAAGAGTTCAGCGGGAGAGCTTAACATCTCGTGTCGCACGCGAAATCGAGCCACGGGTTCTTCAGGAGGTCGGAATCGTCGTACCACCAGAAATTTCCTCACTGAATACCATTTGGATCGGAACGATACCGACTAATTTATACGGGATTGGTAGTATTTTAACGAACTAACATCAAAACCTACAAAACTATTCAATGTAATAGCTATAATTTTTTGGAAAACTTACATCCAAGGAACAAAAAGAAATGTAGATTGTGGACGTGTTGACCCCAATGTTGCTGAGTGCGATAAAACGATTAATTTTTATTTTTATAGAAACAAAACTGAAAATAATCACTGGGTACAGTTTAATAAAATGCAGAAACTCGTATAGATGAAAATAATTTTCAAGGAAAGGGGAGAGATACTTTGACATTCATTTAAGGATCATATTAATCCTGGCGGTACTATGAGGGATAAGGAAAACAGCTGCCTAATTGCAGGTGTTGATTTAAGTATGTGACCCTAGTTTGTTGCTGTAGTATAACAGCAGTTTAATAAGGCATTGACACAAAATGTCGTGTTCGTAGGCCGGTATTACACTATGAAATTATTGGAAAAAGAATTGGACGAAAATAATGTATAAACTATTGGTCCTGTTCTTTGGCCTTTTCATCAAACATCTTTGTCAAAGGGAGTATTACTTTCTTATCCAATAATTTGTCAAAAGTTTCTTCAAAGTGGCTGCTTTATGCTCAGCTGTTGTTTGTAATATAGTTGCTTTGTGACTGCATTTAGAAGAGGAGGCGGAGGGGAAAAAAGGAAAGGTACTTGGATGAAACCGTGGGTGTCACGGCGAGATAAAGAAGTTTGCAATAAAATCTGTTATGGAAACGGGAGCTAAGAGGGGAGGATTTTCTTCTTTATATCGTCGGCAGCACTGACGGGCCGTAAACCACTGTTAATGATTTGGAGCTCTTCATTCTTCGCAATCTACTTTTGTAGTCCGAATGTACGCCAGTTCACACTGTACTCATTTTCCGTCAGAAAATTTGAAACGAAACTTCCTGGCGGGTTAAAATTGTGTGCCGGAACCGGGACTCGAACCAGGGATCTTAGCCGTCCGCGGGCAAGAGCTCTATCACTGAGCTGTCCCCACACGACTTACTTCTGCCAGTACCTCGCTTCCTACTTTTCCCAACTTCACAGAAGTTCTCCTAGGAACCTCGCAAGACTGGAAATATCCCTTAGACTGTGGCTAAGCCATGTATCCACCATATCCTTACTTCCGAGAGTGCTAGTCTTGCAAGGTTCGCAGGAGAACTTCTGTGAAGTTGGGAAAAGTAGAAGGCGAGGTACTGGCGGAAGTAAGGTTGTGAGGACGGACCATGAGCCGTGTTGGGATAGCTCAGTGGCAGAGCGCTTGCCCGCGAAAGACAAAGGTCGCTGCCAGGTGGTTTCATATCAAGTCACACTTCGCTGCAGAGTGGAAGTTTCATTCTGGGGATTCCACAATGTATTTATAATGGGGGCATTCTCACTGTCCGACCGTCAGGTCACGTCAAGCTTTCTCGGGAAGAAAGTTTTGATGGGACGGTCGTCTGGTAATATCGGAAGTTAACCTATTGTCGTCACGCTCACTCATGTTGCAGCAGTAGATTATACTTCGTATTAGCGGTAAATTAAAAATGTTTCATAACTACGATAGTTTAACATTAAGTGTTCTTCCAAAAGCGAGGCTGGATATCTGAAACCGAAAAATGGTTCAGATATTGCAGTAGAGTAACAGAGGAGGCGGATGGAAACATTTCACGTGAATAAGAATTGTAAGTTGATAAAGCAAGTTTCATTAAATGTTTTATATCGAAAATGTCAACGCGGACAGAGGAAAATCTAAGTTGTTTATGACGTTATTAACAGTGTAATGGGGATACATAGCTGATACAGTGAACAGGCTCTATTTCCTTACAAAAATTGTTTGATGTGATTATATGTATTGTATATAGTTTCGCTTGCAAAGGGAAGTCGATGTTATGAAATGGTTCACATCCTAGTACTTACAGTACACTAAGTTGACGAAAACCTTACATTATATTGTCTCCTTTGGCAGTAAATAAGATTTAGCAGTATTAATTCAATTCCGGTAGTATATTATGACTTCTTACATCACAGATTGTAACCCATAACCCCACTTTCACCGCAGGGTCTTGAGCTAAGCGAATTGACGTGACGGACAGTGCGAATTGGCCTTGTTGCGTGTTATACAACGCCCCATCTGTTTTATACATTTCTATCAATTTTGTTTTTGTTGGAGCACAACACACAAACATGCCGCTAGTAGCTATGTCGACAAATTACTAGCCAGCCGAAGTGGCCGAGCGGTATGCGGCGCGCCTGTCACAGTCTGCACGGCCGCTACGGTCGTGGTTTCGAATCCACCTCGGGCATTGAACAAATTACTAACACTAAGCAGTGTTGCCAACTCGTTTCCAACCATGTCCCTATATGCCGTGTCAAAAATCCCTACCTTCACCATGAAAGTCCCTACCAATTACTGGAGAAGGGGGAAAATCCTCTTGGTGGGGGCTGCATACTCATTAAAAAAAATTATACCTCTGTGGCGAATCCGGAGGGGACGGGGGCGGCGGCGGATTCGCCACAGAGGTATAATTTTTTTTTAACAAAAGAAGCTACTTACGTATTTGGTACTAATATTTCCCCTTCAGTAACTTGATTGTACAATGAATTGTTACTGTTTTGAATTTTAATAAAAATAGCTACCCTCTTTGTCATAGAGATCGGAAATCCGTCCCTACGTTCCTACAATTTAGAAAAAGTCAAAATTCCCTACGCCTAGGGACATGTCCCTAGGGTTGCCAACACTAACGCAAAGTCAAACAGCTGTAGCGGCAAGAAGGCGGTACAAGGTAAGAATCTGAGAGAACAGGCATTGTTTGAAGCCACGGGGGCCATGCTGTTGTACAAAAAACAATTTCTCGCTTAAAATCCAGTGTGAATATTGCTCTCTTTACGTAAAGCCACTAAATTGGTAGTCATACTGGAGTATTTACTTAGATATGACATACATTTCAACGACTAGAACTACTTTGCCACACAGTACGACCAATGTTTTGGGCACAAAACAAATGCCGGAATGCGCATTTTGCTGGCTTATGCGGTGTTAGGGCATCTCCAGAGATTCTAACCTCCTTGACGCGGTACTACTAGCGCTTCGAGCGGTCATATTTCTTACTGAAGGAAACAGATTTGATCTAAGAAATCGCTCGTTTTCCAAGGCGAGGCATTAAATTTGGCCAAAGATTGGAGGACTTGAGAAAAAGATCCCATTACACCACGTCCAATATGTCTTTGTCCAATTTAATAGTGTAATATCGGCCTTAGTGGCAGTACTAAAACATGTGATGAAAGTTGTGGAACATTGTGGTGTGACGGCTTGCTCCCGCCGCACAGCTAGAGTTGCGTGCCCGCAGTCGATCGTGCGGCGTGGCGCGCACCTGTTGCCCACTTAGGACGAAAAAGCGCCACTGCTAATTACGGCGCAACAGCTGCGTCGCTTCTTTATTCACAGATTCGCCTTTGTCGCCGTTCCCATGGAGACGAGCAGCTGCTACGCGAGCGTAACGTTTCCTTTCTGAGAACACATTCACGCACGCTAATAATAATGCGCCGAGTAATTACCCCGTCTTCTTTGCCCTCGTTGCGACGCTTGGTGGTCGGTAGAAAACGACGAAATCAATTGTGATTTTCTTTTATGCGGTTTTTCTTCGTCTGGAAACATCTGTCAAATGTTTGCCGTACACATTCACTGTGGTTTACTTTATTACTATTATTGGTGAATTCTCCCCAGAAATGGAAGACGTTAAGCAAATAACTCGATCAATTTTTCTTAGAGTTGTTCTTGTTCCTAACGTAGGCTTTCAGTCTTGCCGAAAAGGCTTGTTACGCTCATATGACCACTTTGGTCTGTACTGTTTTTGTTTTGGTTGGTCTGCTTTGTCTCTGAAGGTGTCCTCCTAGAATTTCCCTGGTATTATGTTTGTGTTATTTAGGTACTTTAGAATTTCATCTAGCCAAGGTGTGGAATTGTTAAGTGTGGTTGCGTGATCTATTATTTAATCGATTTCCTGGTAGTCGGCTGAGGTGACCATAACCGTCTTGATATGTCTTCCTCGGAGAATGTTCCTTATGATCTTCCTCTCTTCTTATTTGATATCTTAAAGTTGTAGTTTTCTCTTAAGGGTTAGTATTTCATTTACGTATAAGATTGCTGGTTTTATGGCAGTGTTGTAGTGTCGAAATTTTGCACCGCTTGAGATTGACATTGTAGGGGTGTTGCGTTAACCCCTATCCCTTTTTAAATGTTGGAGACGACGTTGGTGTGCGATTTTTTTTTTTTTTTTTCCTTTTTAATACCTGTCGGATCGATGATTTCGAAATGTTTAAAGAATGGGCCCTGTTTATCTATTTATTATTATTATTATAATATTAGAAACCAGTGGGCTATTATATACTAATATACGAACTTAAATTCTTTCGAAATTGTAAAAGGATGATCCAAAACACAGTAATACATTTTATTCATCACGATATCTTTCGGCGTATTGCCGTCGTCGGGTGTTTTTCTGCAAACACATTTTCTTTTATCAGTGTGTATCCAAGTACTGTATAAATAAATTTACATAAATAAAATTTATAAATTTCAATTATTAAGTGCAGTACGCACGGTATTTAGTGGCTACAACTGACTATTTATGAAGTTTCAAATTTCTTCACGAATTTAGCCAGTTATCGTATGTCAGTACCTCAGAATACTATACGTTTACAAATGTTTCTTTCAAACAGGAAATATAGAAGTTAACAGATATGGGATAATTTTATTTAACTTCTATATTTCCTGTTTGAAAGAAACATTTGTAAACGTATAGTATTCTGAGGCACTGACAGGTACGATAACTGGCTAAATTCATGAAGAAATATGAAACACCTCAAAATTGTCGGTTGTAGCACTTGAGGCCTTTAAATACCGTGCTTACTGCACTTAATAATTTAAATTTATAAATTTTATTCATGTAAATTTATTTATATAGTACTTGGATACACACTGATAAAAGAAAATGTTTGCAGAATAAACACCGACGACGGCAAAACGCCGGAAGATATATCGTGATAAATAAAATATTACAGTGTTTTGGACCATCTCTTTACAATTATGTCAATATACGACATTTCTAACACTGTGGATACAAGTTGTAATAAGTTGTCTTTCGAAATTATTCAAAAGTTTAAGTATTGTGATATAAGGGGCACGTGGTCTCCAGTGTTACATAGTAACTGCTATTTATTTGGTTCCTGCTGTGTGTTTCAGTTGACGCAGGACTAACATTTCGGAACACAAATCCGACACAGAACCAAGGCATCAGCTCAGATGGCAAGTTTGAAGACGAAGAGTAGAACAAGGCATTCTTGTCAACATACAGTATACTAAGTAAATTGTGAATAGTTGTTACCAGACAAGACGTACAAGACACATGCTGTCGTAGTTTGAATCGTCTCTGTATATTCTGTGCAATACATATCAACAGATTGCTGGGGAGCAGGCTACAAATAGTTACTTTTTAACTAACCACAAATGTCAAAATAATCATGAAATATCCTTCAACTTTTTCAATAGCGATACCCCCCCCTCTTTTTTTTATTGGCTGGATGTAATTCTTGACGTTAGTCCCCAATTAAAGATGAACGGTAGGGGTGTGTACCGTCAATCTGTGAATCTTTTGAACTTGTCCGGCCGCGGTGGCGGAGGGGACTGAGGCGCTTCAGTCACGGTCTGCACAGCCACTACGGTCAGAGGATCGAATCCCCCCTCGGGCATGGCTATTTGTGCCGTCCTTAGGATAAGCTAGTTGATAAGTAGTTTGTAAATTTAGGGACTGATGACCCCGTAGTTAAGTCTCATAAGCTGTACAAACATTTGAACATTTGATTTATTTGAACTTAGTTATATGTAGTAACTGATTGTGGGTCATTTTGTCTTTGTTCGGTATTACACTACCAAATCATAGAACAAAGAATTGGACCAAGAATTTTACGAAGAAACTGGATGAATTGTTGGTTCTATTCTTTCACAAAGATATTGGACGTTGCGCCAAAGGGGTATTATACTGTCAGCCAATATTTTGTCAAAGTTTCTTCAAAATGGCGGTGTTATGCGTTGTCTGCATTTAGAAGACGTACTTGTATGAAACCATGGATATCACGACGAAATAAATGTCGAATGAAATTTGTTACCGAAGCAGCGAGACTAGGAGTTTCTTCTGTATGTCGTCGGCAATACAGCCAGGCCGTACTTATTTTTTGTAGCTCTCCATTCTTCTCAATCTATTTTTGTAGTCCGAATGTAGTGTTATAGAACGCCTCATATGCTTTATACATTTCTATGAATTTTGTTGTTGCTGGAGCATACCACACAAACTTATCACAATGTCAAACAGCTGTAATGGCAAGGAAGCGGTACTGCTACTAGCGTTCCGAGATGGCCACATTTCTCACTGCAAGAAACAGAAGACGGGCGATTGTTTGATCAAATCTAAGCCGACGTCATAGATTTGATCAAAGATTGGACGACTCGAGGAAAAGTGCCCATTACACTACGTCTAATATTTCTTGGTCCAGTAATTTGCTAGTGTAATACCGGCCTTTGGCGGAATGTGGGGACCAGCCCAGCATTTATCTGAACGAATGTTGAGGAAAACCTAGAAAGATCCCGGCGCTAGATGTACCAGCACGAGGACGTTTATCAGTTCGGGTCTGAATCAACACAACTACACCCTCGCAAACGAGCCCGCTGCCCGTTATGCTATACCAACAGGTCAGGAAGTATGCCTCAACTACTTTGGTACTGCCATACATTTCACTCTGTATAAAGTATAAATGAAGAAAAAAGTTTTGGCACATAGTTTCACACATTGCAGCTACAAACTCATTTAATTGCCGTGTTGCTGAGTAAATATATGGTAGTGCATATTAATTTCGTGTAATCGAAAACGTGATGGGTGACAGATCTGTTCCTGTACGTTTGCATTAAGGAGCGAGTAAGAGAGGCAAGAGACACCGCTTGTCAGCTCAAGTCAGTAAACAGCTTTTTTCCTGAACACATCGTCCACATATTTCGTTTGTACCTCAAACGTGACGTTTGACGGTACAAGTTGTCGGTGTCGATACAAAGCTTTTCCGCGTATGTTCTCCTAGATGGCTGATGCAAATAGGAACTTTCGAGTGTTACATCATTTGTCAATGCCGTGACGAATTATTTTACATTTAAAGAACAATCAAGGAGTAAAAACGAAATATTTGCTTGCGGTAGAAGCACAGGTCCTCCATCTTTTCTCATTTGTTAGTAATACATCTCGTACAACCACAGTGTAAATACCACATTCAGTGCATGGTTTTAAAACTTTACCAATACTCGGCCGTTTATCATATTAGTTCTGCGTCGTCTTTGTCTCTAGTTTATTAATAGTCGTGTTGATTTTTCCTTGGACCACTTGAGCGTATGTTTCTGTACTTTCAGCCTCACGTGCCATCAGCACAAATGTATGTGTGTTTCTATTTTCAGACCGTGTCTTGTGCCAGTGAAGAAAATAAGTGCAACACGTACGGCTAAACCGAGCGACGTGTCACAGCTACGAGACGCTAGACTGCTTGCAATGCGGAGGTTAAGTTTAAAGTAATTCGGGAACTCAGATTTAAGATTCCCGTGATTTCCCGAAGTATTCTCCTTTATTTGGAAAGGACACGGGCAGTCGCTTCCTGTGTACAGATGTTAACCCTTTAAGGCATAGTGTACATACCTTACTTTTCCCATTATCTCTCAAACTGTTCAACATTTTACCACAAATTCATTTGTAGCTGCTTCTATACCTAGTGTTACATATGCTATTAGCTCGTCCTAGAAATTATAAATTGCAGAGTGCTACTGAATCAGTTCGACAGTTAGCTGCACTGAGTTACTCGTAACATGTGCGTTTGTTTACTTTAGTATTCCTCCTTTGCCATGTAAAAGTAGTCAATCACATACTACCGTTACATTATGAGTTACTATCTGGAAAGATTAGAGACATAATAGTGCCATTCACTGCATCGGGTAAATCATGGAAGCACTATATAGCTGACAAGCTATGAACTTTTTGTTGCTAGTAGTGCATAATAATTTTAAGGAATTTTTTCAATATTTTCCTCGGTATATACGCATTATATATTAATCGTGGTAGTTTTTATAGCTTCAAATTAATCTTGCGTGAAAGGGTTAAGTGGACTGATGAGAAATGAAGTTATCAGCAAATAAAGGAAAATGTGAGAAATAAGAGGGCAAAAGCTAGCACATTAAATTTGCTTTATAGGTATGGTCCGCCTTGAGCACATCAGTTTATTTCATAGTACTAAGAGCCGCAGAAGTCAAAACATGTTGGGGAAGACGGGAATTAAAAATATACGAGAAATTGTGCCGTGTTTTATCGATCCCACCACTCCAACAAAGAAAAAAAAAGTTGTAAACACAAGGTGTCGGTATTTAGAATAACATACTCTGGAAGCGACTTGTATATGTGAGGTAAAGTTCTACGGCTCTAATTTCGCATTTAACATCGGGTCTTTATGTGACGCAATGAGCTGCTTTTCGATTTGAAATTGTGACACCTCTATTAACTCAAACTAGTGTGCGAACCAATGTTTGCAACGAAGAATTGTATAAAGACGTGGCGTAGTATCTGCAGAGAAGGGTCAAACGTCCCCACAACATCGCGCTCATTAGAGCACACGTCGGAGAGTTTTTGTCAGAGATGGGCAAGGAAATCGGCCGCGCCCTTTGAAAGGAACCATTCCGGCATTTGCCTGGAGTGGTTTGGGAGAATCACGGAAAACGTAAATCAGGACGACCGGATGCGGGTTTTCATCCCGTCCTCCCGAAGACGAGTCCAGTGTGTTACCACTGCGCCACCTCGCTCTGTGTATCTGCAGTGAGCTCGTCTAAGAAGCATTTCTGTTTTCCATCAGCGTATATACGCACGATACATTAATCGTGGTAGTTTTTATAGCTTCAAATAAAAAGTCGTGCATTAAAGGGTTAACAACCTCCTCCCTTTTTTAGGTACCGGTAAATGTTACAGTTAAAAATGTTTTATTTAGCATTAGACAGATCTAATAAAAAGAATGGAATCGGCTGTGCTTTCGGCAACCAAAGGGCTGATAACACTAATGTAAATCACAGAACACAGCATCAGCAGCATTTTGATGGTGAACACCAGCCTTGTTTGCAGAGTAAATTGAATCGTTTGGGTACTAGCTGATTGGCCACATTCGAATTCGGTAACTTTTAATGATGACGAGAAAAGTACTGGTAAAGGGTCAGTTAATCCCTCACTCAATTCGGCAACCCTGCACCCAGGTAGCAGAAAGGCCGAACCCTCTGAACGTGTCACCGGGGATGGATATTCTCGCTGTAAGCATACCTCGTCATAAAGTGGCCAGCATCTGTGGAGACTTTTATAGTTCTTAAGGTGAAGGTTAGAGAAGAGAAATATATGGAAAAGATATATTTTCCAACCCGTTCACAGTAATCGTGAGAGCTATAAATTCAAGCTTTGACGAAGCGTTTTAGGATCTGAAAATCATGGATGGTGCTATGTGAAATTTTAGGCAGACACAACTTACTTTCACGTTTGGCAGGCCGACGGGACCGCACTCCAATTCCAAAACACTAAATAAACACAAGAATGTTATCAAATTCTCTCTAAAAGAAAAGGCGTAGCTTTGGCTGGAAGACCGGTCGTAAAGTAGTAGCTGACAATCATGCCACACACTAAACGCTTTATCTTGGAGGGATGTGTATACGCAACATCGTTCGTATCTCTAGTTTGTATAATATGCCGAAACTGCAAAGATATGCCACGGAAGGTAAGATTGCCTTGTACCATATGCAGGTAAATACTACAAAAGATGAAAGACTTTTATCCTCAGTAATGACACAAACTGGAAACGTTATTTTCTCTACCGACTCAAATCTCGAATTTTTATGTTCGCAGGAAATTACAATGATGGTTGTTACTTCTCAATGAGCAGCACAATATTTTCCTCAGGTATTTACAGTACATTTCCACTCAGGAGGCTGTTACGTACCAATAGTATTCAGTCTTATGTTTTAGAGGCACTAAAAAGTGTCAGACTTAGCAAAGAAGATTTGATAAAGTGTATATCTTGCAAGCAGTCGCGAGTTCAGCACGAGCATATAAAATTCATTTTTTAAATGAAATATTTCAGTATGCCAATTGTTAAATACAAATTTTAGTTTTATGAAAATTCAGTTTTTACTGATCACTGTCATTGTACCGCTGTTTTCAGTGTAGTTTTGAAGACATTGCAAATAATTACCGAATTTGTGTGTTGCGTTCGGGTCCTTATTTAGAACAGTTGCTAAATTAGTGTTCCGTTATCGAAGTTCCTGAATTCGTTTGAGCCGGGTCGAACATGCAAACACCCACAACATGTTGAGGTAATTGTAGTCATCAGTGCGTCGTGTTTTATTATGACCTATGAAACTCATTTTTATCAAAGAAATGTTAAAAGATTTGTTTTCTGTATTCGTTACTTTAACCCCCTAGTTAGTATCTTTATTCAGTCATAATTCGAATAATCTTGAACGATATGGTGTTTTTGTGTTGGTGGTTGGCGAGTTAGTAAAACCATTTCGTTTACGACCTTAATGTTTCGCAACAGAATATAACTATTGCTTTGGAACAAATATTTCATGGTGTTTTGTGATTGCTTACAGTTAGTCTCCTTGGTTATGTCCTCATATGTCACTCCGCGAGACAGGTGCATTAAACAGGGTTCATATAATTTGAATGAACAGTACTCAAAATTTTAACCACTGAGCGATGAAAACAGTGCGTTCCTACCATATGTTGCTCGTCTTCCCCTCCTCGCATCGCAACCCCGACATCCAGTCAAAGTGGTGCCAAGACGTAAAACACTGACGCATACATTTTTGTCATCACTGTTTTCAACATTTTTAGACACCTGCAGGAACAATCACACTCATAAATACTCAATCACTGAAACGCGCTGTGGTACTACACAAAGCAGAAAGATAGGCCGCCCAGGGGGCTCACGGTTCTTTCGTGTGTACGTGCGTGGCGGGCACGGGCCCCCGAGCTAATGCAGTCTTTCTTCCTCCTTTCCTCCCTGTACTGCATTTCCTTTTCCTTCCCCTCCTTTCCTATCCTCACTCCTTCCCCTCCCCACCGGGAGATTTATAACCTTAGCAATTTGGTCCCCCTATCCCAACCAAACAACCAACCAACCAACCAAAGATCAGGCTTTAACGTTCCGCCGGCATTGTGGACATAAGAGACGCAGTAAAAGCTCGGATTGTTTTTATATACAAAGAACAGTCTAGAGTGTAAAAATTAATTTTTTCGACTAGTTTCGGTCTTCTTTTAGACCATCTTCAGGAAATTTAGTTCTGAAATATATCATAGTTACTTGTAGAGGACTTTCAGCAATATACATTAGTGTCAAACTAAATTAATAGAGAGAAATAAAACGATGCTATACCCATTTGGAGCTGGTAGGCAACTTGGAGCCTTCTAGTGCGTCACTGCTGGCTGGAGCAAGGTTTACTGCTCTTAAATAGCTGAGGCTCCACACCTTTGCCAGTTCCACAACCTCAATGGGTATAACATCGTTTTATTTCTCTTTATTAATTTAGTTTGACACTAATGTATATTACTGAAAGTCCTCTAAATGTAAATATGGTATATTTCAGAGCTAAATTTCCTGAAAATGGTCTAAAAGAAGACCGAAACTAGTCGGAAAAAATTTTTTTACACTCTAGACTGTTCTTTACATAAAAATTTAAATACGAGTGCTGTTGCCCAAAAAGTGAAACAAAAATGTTTCCAAAAATGTGTCGGATTGTTTTGTCAAGGATGGGGAAGGAAATCTGACGTGCTTTATGAAAGGAATCATTCCGACACTCGCTTGGAGTGATTTAGGGAAATGACGGGAAACCTAAATGAGGATGGCCTGAGCCGGATTTCAACCGCGGTCCTGCCATTGGATCCACTGTGGCATCTCTCTCGGTTCTACGCCACAAGCTTTTTATGAGGACTGCAGGGTGCTTGGACACCACGCATCAGACTCCACAAACTTTGATCGCGAATGCTTTCAGATGGTGCTGGCAACTAGGAAGTCTGGACTCGAGCGCCAGAGTGAATGTAAAAGTCGGAGAAACGTCGGGGTTATCCGCAGCGACAAACTCTTGACCCGCGCGTGACATCACCAGAGGGCAGCCGATGTTGTCAGCGGCGGCCAGTGCCGGCCGCGTCCTTAAAGTAATTCAGGCCGCTAACAGGGGAAACGCGCCGACGCCTGCGGCCACAGCTACCACTCCCACCAACACATTTGTTCCCTCTACCTCTTGCAGAACCACCTCCTGCATGCCAGCCAGCATAGATCCCCATCCCGGAAATATCCATCATGTCAAATCCAGCCCTCCTTTACACATAACGTGCTGAAAGACGACAGATACACATTCCTCAGCTACAATAAGACATTCGACTCAGTGTCACGCATTCTACCAAAAGTAAAGTAGTGTCAAGCGGAATTTCTCACTAAAGCTTGGATTCCTTGGAGTGGAGGGCGCTGAAGAAAAATCGACCGACGTAGTTACTTAACCCTTTCATGCATAATGTAGCTGATTAGCTACATACCTTATTCTTCCCATTATCCCTCAAACTGATCAAAATTTTACCACAAATTCATTTGTAGCTGCTTCTATACATAGGGTTCCATAACATGTGCGTTTGTTTACTTTAGTATTACTCCTTTGCCATGCAAAAGTAACCAATACATACTACTGTTGTTCCATTATGAATTACTTTCTGGAAAGATGAGGCATAATAGTGACATTTATTATATCGGGTACTTCGTACGAACATTTTATAGCTGATCAGCTATGAACTTTTTGTTGCTAGTAGTGCGTAATAATTTTAACGATTTTTTCAATATTTCTCTCAGTATATACGCAGTATACATTAATCGTGGTAATTTTAAAGCTTCAAATAAAAAGTCGTTCATTAAATAATTACGACTTGCCCTACGGAAATGTCAGGATCCTTGTTTTTCATGTTGTAAAGGCAATTAATGATTTTGCATACAATAGAAACCGCAGAGTTACTTCTTTAAAGACAACGGTATCATCTGCAGTATGGTGGACAAAATATGCAAAAATATTAAGTTCGACGATGACCCGCTCGGTTAGCTGTGTGGTCTAACGCACCGCTTTCCGAGACTGGGAGGCGTATCGGCCACGGTTCGAATCGGCCGGACTAGGACTGCGAAGGGGGTCTAGTGCTGGCCAGCCTGGATGTGGATTTTAGTCGGTTTTCCACATCCCCGTAGATGAATACCGGGCTGATCCCCCAAGTTCCACCTCCGTTACACAGTTCGCAAACATTTCGTAGCACTTTGCACTTTCACACATGTAACACTATACGTAGACATTTCGGGTACACATTTTCTCCCGGAGGGCATGGGGTGGCAACAGGAAGGGCATCCGGTCACCATGTAACTATTAACACACCAAATCCGGATTAACAAAGACGACCCTGCGTGAGCGGTAACATGACTGAAGAGAGAGGACGAATTAAGTTCGACGATGATATGTTTTAAAAATTCCACGATTGGCAACATAATTTAAATGTTAGGAAATGCAAAATTGTGTACATCACAAAACTAAATTATCCTAGTACTTGAATATCGATAAACAACTGGAATCATCTCGTACCAATCTAATTATAGAGACATGCATTATAGTAGTTACACAGGTTCAGTTGTAGACAAAGCAGGTGGCATTAGTACAATACTGCGGAAATGCAAAGGCGTGCCTACTACGCCGTCAGGTGACTTGTGCTAGAATATTGCGTGCGTGGAGCATGTACTTAGGACTACCAAGGAATGTTTTGTGTGTACAAAGGACGACAGCACCAACTATTGGTGGAACGACTGCTCTTCAAGCTACTAGCTTCGTTTATGCACTGCACTTGCAGAAGATATTTCCATTGAAAGTCTGCGATTCGCTCCCCTGTGCTAATTTTATGTGGTCGTTACATTTTTGAACGTTAGAATGTTAGCTTCCAATCACTGCAATGCCAGTGCAGTTCTTACTTCCCTGTTTACTACAGTGTCATCCTCGAAAAACTCATTGAACTCCCGATGTTATCTGCTTGCTCATACATGCATATTGCGAAAAGTAATGGTCCTATAACGCTCCATTGGGGTACGCCAAAAATTACGTACGTGGCCAGACTTTACTCGATTGAGAATGAAACATGTTCATTTTGCTGGAAACTTTTTAACCGAATCACACAATTGGTTTGATATTCCGTACGCTAGTGGTTTGTTCAGCAGGTGACATTGAGGAACCGTATCGAATTCATTTCGGAAGTCAGGGAACACTGCCTCTACCTGGGGACCCGGTATCTACAGCTCTATTGGTCTCGTGGACTTAACATAACGAACTGGTTTTGTACAATCGTTTACTTATAGAAGCCATGTTACCTACTACAGAGGAGTTTTTCGGTCTCCGGAAATACGCGAGCATTAGGAGCTTGCTCCTCTAGAAACCTGCGGTTCACCCTGCTAGAAGTGAAGCAAGTTCCTTCACGTAATCTGCGTGGAATTGAATTAGTAATCCGTCAGATCCAGTGGCCTTCGGTCAGTGGACGTTGATCAATATCAGTTGCATTTCTATCCCTTGATAAATTATTTTGACATTTATGTGGTTGCTGTCTAGCTTCTCACCGTTTGTAACTTGACGCATGCGAAGATTTAAGTTGATTCTAAGTGATTATGAAATTATAAATAAAACTGTAACGTTTTGAGGCCAGTTATATGGTCTGAAGTAAAATCTCATTAATCCGAACATTTTAAAGTTTTAACGAATATATATATTAAGTAAATCGCAATTGATCATTCAAAGAAATAGCATTGACAAAAGGTGATGAAGAAACTTAATCATGGCCCATCTCGTGTTCGTGGAATCAAGGAAGGTTTCTTTGTAAGTCTTAGTGTAATCAGACCAGGTAGATGGTAAAAGAAGTAATCTTAGTACTGTATGTCTGTTACATAGCTGCCAACTTTCACGTATTGTCCGTAATTGTTACGGATTTATCATCTTATTTACGGCCGCGACAGAGTGCCAGAGCGCATTGAGTCGCTATGCTCCGATGCGCGTGGCCATTCCCCATCGGGGGTTCGGGGATAGAATCTCTCACCCCCCCCCCCCCAGACAAAAAGATGATAGAAGCTTTTGAAATGTGGTGCTACAGACGAATGATGAAAATTATATGCGTAGATCACGTAACTAATGAGGAGGTGCTTAACCGAATTAGGGAGAAAAGGAATTTTTGGCATATCCTGACTAAGAGAAGGAATAGATTGATAGAACACATTCTGAGACATCAAATAATTGTCAACTTAGCATTAGAGGTAAGTGTGTGGAGTAAAAATCGTAGAGGAAGACCGAGGTACGAATACAGTAAGCAGATTGAGAAGAATGTAGGTTGCCGAACGTATTATCAGATGAAGAGACTTTCACAGGGCAGGGTGGCGTGGAGAGATGCATCAAACCAGTCTGCGGACTGAAGACCAACAATAATAACAGTTCATACGTAGTTTTTAAGTTTAGGAAGTGATGACCTCGCAGTTAAGTCCAATAAGCTTAACAAACATTTTAACTTTATTTACGGAGTCACGGGGAGTCTTAAGAAATTTCGTGAATAAGACATTTCACAACGTGACTTTTTAAAGAAATAGGAAAGCGTACTGTTTATACATTTCCCTAATCATACTGCTATTAAAAGTTTTACAGATCGTAATGATTTCGTTCCTGAGTACGAAGCACAGCTGTAGGAAAAGTTAACGACAGTATTTTCGCTGGAACAAGTCCGGCCTATGCATCCCCCTCCACTCCTACCAAATGCACCCTCGGCTGGCAAGAGCTTACGTCAATTCTTTGGTCTGTAACGAGTACATGGTATTTGGTCCCAGCTAGCATCAGATTCGGACTGCTCAGAGTGCAACAAGGTTATCACTCAAGAGAAAATCGTTCCATTCAAGGACAGGTCCAGGAAGAAGAGCAGGCAGTGGAGCCGGCCGCGGTGGCCGAGGTGACTGAGGCGCTGCAGTCACGGTCAGCACGGTCACTACGGTCGGGGGTTCGAATCCCCCCTCGGGCATGGATATTTGTGCCGTCCTAGTTCGTAAGTAGTTTGTAAGTTTAGGGACTGATGACCCCGTAGTTAAGTCCCATAAGCTTAACAAACATTTTTGCAGGCAGTGGATGGAGCATTGTAAATAATTTGTGCGAAGACAACACGCCTCTAAATTAATAATGCCAAGTCAGTGGATTTTGATTCCGATTTAAACTTATATTCATTAATAATTTGCGATGTATAAATGTATTCAATTTGCTGTATTTGAAATGACAGCAATGTTATCAAAATACGTTTTTGCACGTAACATGATTATTTTCGTTTAGAATAGCTTCTATTTGTGGTAAATATTTATGAATGGGAAGTGTCGTAAACATAACATTTTATGTTCTAAATCAGGTTTGTAAATTTTATATTTTCTTGGTGAGGGAGCGCATCCCCCCCCCCCCCCCCGTCTCCCCGACACCGGCCCCCACCATCCTGTTTCGTTTGACGGATTATTACTGACACCCTCTTCTCAAGGTAACTGTGATAGTAAGTTACTACAGTAAAAGTCATTGACGAGAGGCATTTAACGCCAAAAGTATTTGATTAAAAAAAAAAAAAAAAAATGATTATGGGTCGCGGAAAGTGCTGTCGCAGAAGGTAGGAACAGGTTCGCTTGTGTAGATGAGTTGTCTCAATGAGTAGTATGATGAGATCGTAGTTGGCCCTTGTTGAGTACTAAAGCAACAATTCAGTTGGAACATGGAGAAATTTAACTGTGAATTTTTTTATATTAAAGTTGTCGGACCCTGCAGTGAATACTTCCCCTTAGGTATTTCCGGGGATTTAAACAGACGTCTGAGTTACTTTGGCGCCCGGGAGTTCTACTCCAGCAGTGTTAGATTTGTTACTGTACGCATCCATCTTTTAACTACGATACTGTTTGAGGATTTGTTACTATGGATACTCAGTGGCTACCTTCGTCGACTACGTTTCACGCTGCGTTGCTTCAGACTGTTTATCCGTAATTAGCCTCGATACTTCGTGAAAGTGTGAGAGTATAAGGCGCTTACGGCAGAGTTCCCTCAAAATTAGAGGGACTTAAAGCAGTTAACTACTTGTAGAGCATCTTTAAGCTTTGATGATTAAAACTGTGGAAGGTAAACCGCCGTGTGCTGAACTTAGATTTCAGCTAAACAAATGGGTCGTACTTCTTTTTCGTAGGCAGACTGCAACACATACCAAAACAGAAAACTATAACGTTGTAATTAAATTCATATTACCTTTTTGTGTTCCATTATTGGTCTAATTTTGTAGCTTTAAACATGTTATAGTATTAAATAAGTATGTTAACAAAGAGTGGTAAGTGGTAGATGTTTCTGGAAAAAAAAGCTGTTAAAAATTATAAAACACACGAGGAACGGCCTCGAGCATTGTAGCATAGCGCCTCAATGCGCTCGGCCGCGGTTGCAATTTTCACACAGGATTCATAAAATCAGCTGCAGAATACTACTCGACCGTTTGTGTGTGTGTGTGTGTGTGTGTGTGTGTGTGTGTGTGTGTGTGTGTGTGTGTGTGTGTGTGAAATCTCTTCGGCCATTGTCAAGTGGTGACTGTCTTATCATTGCTGCCGCCGTCCTTATATACCTGCGCTGCAGACTGTGACGTCACTGCTGCTCAGCCGCATCGCCATTTAAGGCAATGCTTTGGCCGCGTGTCTGCCGCGCCCGCTTCAACCGTCTGATGGCCGGGTCCCAAGCTGTACTCAGCTGCAAGCCAAAACATTACCTTATATGGCGATGCGGCTGAGCACCAGTGACGTCACAGTAAGCCGCGCAGCGAGGCCAACGAGAAAGGCAGGCCGCGGCGCGTACGTCATGTCACGTGATCAAGTGAGGCCTGAGTGGCTGGCCGCTATGAGACAGTGGGCTGTGCCCCAGCAGACAGCCAGTCAGCTAGCAATCGCGCCTGACGACTCATAGGTGAGACACCGCTATATGTGTGCAAACTAGTGAGAATTTAAACGCGTGTGTGTGTTTAGCAAGTCAATAACACGTGGGTCCAACTCTGGCCCTTAATGTAAGCAGTTATTCTGTTTAGCCTTGATTGATAAAGTTGTTAGAAGTCATCATGAGGGATGTAGTGGCAACTGCTGTCCAACTGGCGCGGTAGATTTTCAAAATTCCGAGCTGCTTGGAGCCCTGTTTTTTCCTTTTTATTTATTTATTTATTTTTATTTCTACCCATAATGGTCTAAACGTTCTCAACTGAGGACAGATACGGCGACCTTGCTGGCCGATGCGGGGTTTGGTAAATACGCAGACAAGCTGAAGTACAAACTCAAAATGGCTTGACAGGAAGAGCAACAAAATGGAATGTAGAATATCGCCAAAGTGCCGCTTTGGCCACCACAGGCGTCCTGCAACAGAATGAGAGGGCACCCTAGACCACGAGTGCTGGCCGGCAGTCGCGTTACTGCCGCACTCCTATCAAGGGACGGCGCTAGACAGGTCTTCGCTGCTCATTGAGGCGAAGTTCGAAGTGGGACTCGCCATTGACACCACTGAAAGCAACCCCGCTCCAGTAAATGACATAGCACGCCAAATGTGCCACACACGCCACCGCAGACGTGTTACTGTTCAAAGGTTAATGGCTGTGCCCCGTACTCTTTTAGTCCCCTATTGATGGTCCTTCAGTTGTACGTCAGATCGATGCTGACCTCTGTATTTTACGGATGGTGTCATTTTGCGACTTCGCGGCCAATAATTCGAAACGTTATTCGGTAGTCACCCCTCTTACATACAATCGATAGCTTGCGTGCTGTCGATAACTCATTCTTTGATATGACTGATACTTTCAACTGCTTGATTTTTGTGTCGTCATGGAAATTTAAAGTCGGAATAACAGTTCAGTAGCTTGAGTGGTATGCAAACGGTCTGTTTCGCAAATTCTTTGTTCAGCTCATTTCGCTTGTAGTGGTCTTCTTTCACGAAGTTATCGCTCCCAGACAAGTTTTATTGTTTACAGTCTTATTTAACTATCGTGTGTCTTATCAGGAAGTCCTGTTATGTATGCTACAAACCAATATTCATCACGCTTGTTGTTAACTATTTC